>OZ038419.1:8110065-9468316 GCA_964036255.1 Caenorhabditis virilis
TAGCGACAGCGGTGGTGGCAACGCGAGGATTTATAACCAAAAAGAACATTTCGTGGTTTCCATGGAAACAAGAACTAACGTCGTTATCTCCCTCTCTCTCTCTTGGCAGTGTTTCAACTAATTTCTCGCTCTTCATACATATATCTTGCACTTTTGAAAAATATATTCATAACATGCCCTTCTAATCCATATATAAGAAGCTTTTCAGATGAAGTCGACCAAATCTGCATGGTCAATTTCGCCGGAAACGATTATGTCGCATCATTTCAGACTTGCAAAAGGTGTACCTGCTGTTGTGAATAATGCACCTCCTTATTCGATGTATAACAGTCCAATTAGTATGTCAATTTTGTAGTTTCTAGAAAAAATTGAAGGAATTCTAGGTGTTCATTATGTTCCGAAAAGGCGTGCGTCGTCAGCTGATCCCAACAAAAGAAAAGTAAGCCTGCATTTTTATTTTTATTTTTGAGAAAGAGAATATTTCAAGAGCCTGAAACTTCAAAAATTGATTGAAAAATGAGATTTCAGAAAATAAAATATTTTCTTAAATTTTCAATAGGCTTCTTTCAACCTGTTAAAGACATCATTACACTTTTCCAGTCGTATTACACAATACACCTAGAAAACATTTTAAAAAAATACAAAAATACAAATTTTTAAGATTATTTTTTCAAGTTTTTTAGGTAAATTGTTTTCCAGAACTTGAGCAAATCACAACGAGAATTGAATGATTTCGTAAATGGTCGCAACTATACCCCAAATGGTGGACTACGGATACCATTACCCTTACGATCGAGTTTGACTGATCTTGTGAAACCGAAACTTCTAGAAGATCGAAATTATCAGCCTCCGAGACGAAGAAATTCACAGAAAAGAGATGTAGAAATGCAGGAAAGTTTAAAAAATGCCGAAAAATTCATTCGAATTAATCAATTCAAAGATGGAGTGTTGTCGGAAGTTATAAGAAACAATGATTATTCAGATGAATTTATTCTCAAAGTTGTAAGAATTCACATGGAAAAGTGTGCAGGTATCGTGCCTTGGGTAAGAATAACTAGTTGGATGAAATCTCAAGATTTGAATAATTGTAGAACGATCTTGAGAAGGCGAAAATAGATTTATTGAGGCATTTGGATGTTGAAGAAGTCCATCATCGTAGAGGAAGTAAGAAAGATGAGAAGAAGAAGAAGACAAAATCCGAGAAAACGAAAAATTATGAAATTGAGCGGATTGAAACACCGGATAGTATGGATTTGTCAGAATTGGATAGTCCTTCTCAAATGTCAATGAAGTAGGCTTTAATTTTAAAAATCTTCTTTTTTTTAAACAAAAACCTTTTTTGCTAAGCCTCACGTTTTTTAAATGAAAACATTATCCACCCTTCAGATCGTTTTCAACTCCAACATCCTCCTCATCACCATCATCATCATCCTCGTCGACAACTTCATCCAAAAGAAGTTTCTAATGCTTATTATCAAGTCGTAGTTCAATTTTTATCACATTTTTGTAGATTTAAATTTATCATTCAATAATTTATCTCGGTTTTCGTTTTTCATTTCACTGTGATTGAGCACTCCCAACAACCATTCCCTTTGTCTTTCGTATGTTAGCTCGGATCAAAAATATTTTTTTAGTTTTAATAAAATATTAATTATATTACTAATAATCTTTTTCGACAAAATTATGATCTCTCGCTGAATCGGAAATTATCACAATTGATCACATTTCTAGATACTTATAATTTCCCAGGATTCTACAAGCATTGAAATAATTTCTAAAAACACCCTCTTAGTTTTAAATTTTTTTTATTTAAAACATAATTGTTGAAGCCATGACCATAGTTCAACCAAACGGGATATATCAAACAATTTTCTCATTCACATCTATATACCTCAAAGCATGCACAGATATTGGTTTTGTCAAGAATCATTCACTTACGCGCAATGGAGAGACTCAAACGAAATACACACAAAACATTCACATGCGTGATCTTATTCAAGAGTTGCTCCCGTCAGGACTGCCGCTCTCAGGTTTTCCTTAGCATCGAGTACTCTAAACGAAAACTCTATTCGAAACGAATCACATGCATAGAGAGATGAACGACAACCCAACCCAACCCCTCCTCCCCCCGAATATTTCTGAACTCTACCATTTTTTTACAACTATACTTTCTTTTACCGCGTGAAGAGTGTCTGCTTGCTCATTCATACTATATTTTACTATACGCATAATTTATTTATTGACACTAAGCTCGAAACTTTCCGGTTTTTGCAAAAGACGGGTGCATCCGAGGTCGCTCTCATTTTTTGTCTTTTGTTGAAAAGTGTGGTGGAAACTTCTTTTTTTTTCAAGTTAGCTCATCTTTTGTCCGTTTTTTATACTAAAGGCGGCGTTTTGTAAAAAGTCTCACTTTTGAGAATAATTAAGTAATATGATTCTCATTTTTATTCTTTTTACGATTTGCAAGGTTTAAAGCATTTAATGTCTCCTGAGTTCTATTCCATAGGCGAACTTTATAAACCAGACACATTCCCAGGACGCCTACGTAACTTGTAAAAAAATTCGCAAGCGGTTGCGTTTACCATACGAATTGAAATGTGGTAATATTTGAAAACTGAGCAATTTTTAGCCAAGTTCTCATTTATTTGAATTCAAACTTATTTTTCCCAATGGACCAGAATAGTAAATTGGAGTTCAAGATGAAAATTTTAAAATTTAATTCAATTGGAATATTTAAACCATACTTTTCTTAAATTTCAAATACCGATTTCCGTGTTCATTTACCTTATTTCAATCCAATAAAATTTTAAATTCTCAAATTTTATATTAATTCGGATATATGTATGCACATTTATGTTGAAATGAGTCAAATTTCATGAATCCTCCCGCACTGCCATCTATGCTCACAAAGTGTAGAAATCAAGCTATCCAAAAATATGTACAAATCTTTTTTGGAACACACCCATTCCTAAACCGCCTAGACACGCAAGCTGTTTCAATAGCCCTTTTGTTTTTATGAAATCCTTTTTAACAATTATAGTATTCATAAAATTTTCAATAAATTTATCATCTTCATCAAACCTTGTTTACTTCTCCAACACCAAACTCAAATCGTTTTATCACCTATTTCTTCGTCATAATCATTAATCAGATGGACTTGTCATAGTTTTTAAATATTTACCTTGTCACATAGATGGTCATCGGAGCTATGTGTGTGTATTGGTTTGGTCTTTTCAATGAAACGGTGCAAAACAATACAGTTTCTTTTGAAATGAAAACGGTCAGACTCTTTTTTTCTTCCACTTTTCGTGCAATTGAACTGTTTGGATTACTTCCTTTTCTTGTTTGGTTTAGCTTAGTTGTGAAGTTGATTTTTAAAGATAATAATTTAGTGAATTTAAAATTTCCAGTCTTTAACTTTCAGAATTTCTTGTACCTTGGGAAAATGGTTTTGATTTTGAGTTTTTTCAGTCCAAGAAATAGGGTTCAATAAAGAAAAATAACCTATTATTTATTCTTTCGATATTGGCTTCATTAACTCACAATCAGAATTTAAAATATTTCAAAATAAGTGACCTATAATTATAAAGGAGGGATTTATGGAGCTAATGAATGCGTATGGGATGAAAATAGACTTCATTCTCATTCCAAATCTGTTTTTATAATTTTCTAAAACCAGCTAGACGCCGAGAAAACAAGCCTCAAAGCAATGGCCTAGAAAAAGTGTCCACCAGCGAAAACTAGTCCGCAGGCATGAGAAATCCAAAAAAAAATTAAAAGTATAAATTAAGATGAAAAAACATTAAAAGAGGACTAATATAAGCATTCTGCATAACTATTTATTAACGAAACACGAAAAAAGCTCGCACGAAAAAGTTCGGCCAGGTACACACTTTTCTAGGCCATTGTTTTGTGAGCTCATTTTCTCGGGTTCTAGGTGGTTTTAGAAAATTTAAAAAACAGATTTGGAATGAGAATGAAGTCTATTTTCATTTAAGGTACATTTATTATCCGCGGAAAATTCTCCTATAAACATTTTTGTCTGAGCTTTTTCCCCCATTTTTAAACCGCACTAATCTCGTGTTATGGTCACTTCAAAACATACTTCAAAACTCGATATGTCTTGTAAAAAAAAACAGCTTTTGTCTTCAGTTTTGTTTGTTTTTTTCGTATCGGTGATAATGTTTATCATATCTTCTAAATTTTTTACACTTGAAAAAATGTTCTTATTGAAACTGAACAAATTACATTTTTTGGACTTTCCTATTTTCTTTGAAATGTGCTCAAAAAAACGATTGCATCTCAAAAATCTGAATCTCAACTTGAACGTATCAACCTGAGCTTCAACCCACACCTACTCATCAAGATCTCTTGACTTGACTCAGAAAATCGTTTTAAAATTTCGACATCAATTTCAGAACCAGTTTTTTGCTTCTTTCACAGACCATCGACCATCGGTAAAATTTCGAAACATTCCCTAACCTCATGCACAAAACTTTTTTCCTTTGTTCTTGTTCATGTCGGAACATCGTCATCATATAGTGCATCTCTTCATTCAACCTTATCACTACTGATTGTACGTGTTGAGCAAAAAAAAACTGTGTCTCCCGAAAAAATCTGTAGAAACGCTCG
The DNA here is from genome assembly GCA_964036255.1 of Caenorhabditis virilis. Lineage (NCBI taxonomy): Eukaryota > Metazoa > Nematoda > Chromadorea > Rhabditida > Rhabditidae > Caenorhabditis > Caenorhabditis virilis. Next base: position 8,114,698 of record OZ038419.1, read on the forward strand.
AGGCAAAAAAAGGGATTCTTTCCGGTTGTGTATGCTATGTGGACTGTTTGCCGGCTGAGATGCTAATCCTTCCGCACACACCTCTCACTTCCCGACCGTATTGAAAATATAGTTGGAATTCTGGAGAATTAGGGAATATTTCTTCCGCGCTCTCTTCGACTCACTGCGCCTTACCTTTTTCCAACAGCCAATCTCTGCGTTGCCACTTCAAGACAAAGATGAAAAGGCATATGGACATCACTGATTTTTATTTCCAGAAATTTTTATCAATACATTTTTGTGACAAAACTAACTGTATTTGTAATTTGAACTTTAAACCAATTTGTATTTCTCTTCATTTATTTTTTTTGTATCAAAATATGTTTATTTTTCAGTTCCATGGGTCTTCGAGCCATAATATTGGCCACATTGGTGGCCTCCATAAGTGCACAATGTCCGACATTATCAGGACCTTGTCGATGTGCACCGTCGGTTTATGAGCCAGTTGCAATTATTTGCCAAAATGCTGGAAGTTTGGCAAACGCTTTGCAAGCTATTCAACCAGCTGCTAATCTTCCAGTAAGTTATTTTTTTAAAACTTCATCTTTATGAAATTGATTACTTTTTTCAGATTGATTCGCTCACAATTCTTGATACAGCAATCCCAAATGTTCCAGCAAATGCGTTCCAAAGTTTCACAATCCTTCGATTGGTTCTCAATCGTAACACTCTTCAAAATCTTGATGATAATGCGTTTAATGGTCCGCTTATTGACTCACTTGTCGAGTTGGACCTGAACGACAACAATCTTGGCCAAATTCCACAAACCGCTATTCCTCGCCTACGAAACCTTCGAAAACTCTATTTGAATCGTAATCGTATCAATCAATTGTCGTCAACCGCTTTCAATTCGTTTGCGTCGAAAGATTTGCTGCTGAAATTAGAGTTGGCCGGAAATCGACTGACCGATGCGACACTTGGAGACGCCACCGTTTTCAGGCCGTTGACTCTGCTTCAGGTTTGTTTTTCTTGAAATTTCGGGTGATACCGAAAAAAATTATTTCTAATAATTTGGTTATTTCCCAAATCTGTTCGTCCCAATTTAAACATTTTCATTTGAATGCTTTCTAAAATATTTTATTGAAATGCTTTAAAATGTTTTATCCCAATATTTTATCTTTTTTTAGAAATTCTCAGATTTAGAAAGCCAGCAAAATGTTATGTTTTCTATTTAAAGACAGTGGATCAGTTAATTTGACTCTACCTGATCTTAGTTTCAAAAATTAAAGCTTTCTCTCATTAGTACAATGCAATTTATGCGAAATCACATCGATAAATACACGCGTCATAGCAGCGGTCCAAAGTTGAAAAAAAAAATCAAAATATGAATACGCGTCTTTTAACGCGGCGGAATTGGCGCGAAACACAATTATTTGAATGTGGCTACATATTGGTATTGTTCTTTGGACCATAACGGATCAGCTGCCTTTAACATATTTTGCATTTCCGAAAAAATTTAAAATCTTGACAAAAAAGGTGTATCGTCCCTTGAAATCTGAAAAATTAACCTCGAACTTGCAAGCTCAAAAATTGTGCCCTATTTTAGAGCACAATCTTTGAACCTTATTTTTTAAAATAAGATCAAATTCTGTAGTTTTAGTAGACGCGTCTAGAATTTTCATTTGTTCTCGCTTAAAGACATCTGTTCAGTTAATTTGACCCTACCTGATCTTAGTTTCAAAAATTAGAGTGTTCTCTCATTAGTACAATGCAATTTATGCGATAAAAATTGTATGTTTCATCTTGATCTCGATTCATCTAGATCTGTAGAATATTTCGTTATTATCACTCCAAAACCTGTAAATTTCCAGGAACTTTCCCTCGAAACCAACTCTCTGACATCAATTCCATCATCAGCACTCGTCAATCAGCGAAACACATTGGTAAACCTCAATCTCGGTTTAAATTCTATCAACGAAGTTCCCGTCGGTGCTCTAGATTTCCCAGTTCTTTCCTCATTATCCCTCGAGTTCAACGGAATCACAGTTATTCCACCACAAGCTTTCCAGGTAGCTTTTTCCATTTTTTTTTCATCAATATTTATATCCTTATGTTTCAGGGTGTTCCAAACCTCGAATTCCTTTACATGACAGGAAACAAATTCCCATCGTGGGCACCAGAAATGTTCCGCTATATCACGCAACTAAGGACTTTGGGAATTGGAGAAACACCGATTTCTGTTATTCCAAATAACGCATTTATGCATATTCCAAGTTTGATTCGATTGGAAATGTCAGAAGCTGCAGTTGATACAATCGAGCGGGGTGCATTCCAAAGGACGCCAAATATTCAAGCTATTGTTTTGAATAAGAATCGACTTTCACAGTAAGTTATTGATTTTTTAAATGAATACACACATGGAGAAAATATAATTATATACTTATCCTATGATCCTTTCGTGATCTTTCAACTTATCGTATTTTGACCGATTTTGAATAAAAACACAGACACTACATGGGAGCACCCGCACTTATTTTTTAAAATGTTTCTTCTTTCAGAGTTCGTGCCGACTTCTTCGAAGGCTTAAACGATTTGTACTCGATCGATCTTCAAGGAAACCGTATTGACAATGTTCAACCACTTGGATTCGCAAACCTCCCATCCATTTCACATTTGGATATCAGGTAAAAGGGTCGGGTCAAAGATTTAAAACCGAAATATCCTTTTTAAATGTCTTCCTTAAATGTTTTCTTATTTACATTCAATATTTCCACCTTTTTCTGCCAGTCATTCCACTTAATGTATTGTTTGCATATGTAGGAGGGTGATGAAGAAAAAGCTTTTCGTCAATCGGCATCTTTTTGGTGGTGGTGGGGGGAAAAGAAGCAGCTTATTCGTCATTTTTAAACAAATTAGAGGGAGAGAGTGAGAGGGCATCAGTCTTGAAGGAATGGCGAATGTTTACGAACACACACCTTTGTATGAGTCGAGTCATGTTGTAAAACAAATTTTGTAAAACAAATTACTCACAAAAGCTAACTGGTTTCTGGAAGTCTAGATTTTGGGTGGTAATCATGAGAAATTATGAAAAAAAAACCACCCGATTTGAAAAGGAAATATGATATTTTCAGCTTCAACTTGCTCCAAACAATGCCTAGCGATGTTTTCATGAATTCATTCTTACCGCTTCCAAACGACAGAAGAAACATCTACGTCTGTGGTAAGAGCATTTGTTGTTTTTGTCGTTTTTTCTCGGAACAACGAAACAGTATTGACTTTTGAGCTTATCACACGATGACCACCCTGAATTCAATGTGAACAAATGGTTTATTTTTAGGAAACCCGTGGTATTGTAACAACGAACTCGAATGGATGCGCACATTGTTCAGAGACAATTTGGATATTGATATTGAGAAACCGGGTTGTTTGGCGGTTTGTACATCGTCGCCGAATGGATGCCCTGTTGAGGGAACTCCGTTGAGGTAGGACTTACAGATTCAGATTCTGGCTAATTGTCTCCTAAATCAATCCAAAACTGTAAAATGTATCCTTCAAAATACGATAACTTTTAGATCGGTCGATTTCTGTCAAAACAATGAGGAAGCACAACCATTGGTCGGAAGAGCACTTTCAATGGTTGGATGGATTATTCTAGGTAAAATAAATTAAAGGAGGGCTTTACGGAGCTATTGAATGCGTCTGGGAAAGAAAGTAGAATTCATACTAATTCCAAATCTGCTTTTAAAATGTTCAAAAACAAAACCACCTAGAAGCCGAGAAAATGAGCTTCAAAATAATGGCCTAGAAAAAGGGCTAACTAGTCCGCAGACATGAAAAATCCAAAAAAGTGAAAAAAGGACAATATAAACATTCTGCATAACTTTTTATTAAACACAAAAAAAGCTCATAGGAAAAAGTTCGGCCAGGTGGCCCCTTTTTCTAGGCCATTGTTTTGAAGCTCATTTTCTCGGCTTCTATGTGGTTTTAGAAAATTTTAAAAACAGATTTGGAATGAGAATGAAGTCTATTTTCATCTAAGGTACATTTATTATCTCCGTAAAGCCCACCTTTAAATCATTATTTCCCTCAAAATCATAATTTCAGCTATCATTATGACAATTCTTTGTATCGCCATCTGCCTCATCGCAATGGTTCGATACGGTATGAGCCATCACAGAAAGAAGCAAAAGGACGCCGTCATCGCCGCTGAAGAATATCACACACAAACTGCCACCATTTACAATTCTCAAATGTCAGTAATGGACCGTCCGTATTCTACCGTACCTCCACCACCAGTGAACCTTGATCTACCAGCCGCTTACACACTCGACGATCGACCGAACACCTATCTCTATTGATTTTCCTGAACAACCTTTTTTGCTCAAAAACGTTTTCCTCACTGAAGAAAAATTCGAAAAATGTGCCCCAATCTTGGCAAAATAACGGGCTTTCAATAGAACTTGAATTTCCAATTATTATCACTATTTTTCTTTGCTTTGTTTGTACAAATATGTGTCAAATTTTGTGTGCTACTATATTATTGATGATCCCGCTGATTTCCTTTAATTTTCACCTAATATATTTTATTTGCATATACATATGAATGTCAATTTTGAGAGTATAATAATAAATAATATTAATTGTTAAATAATTGAAGAGAAAGATTTTAAAATAGTTTGTTAAATTCTTCAAGCTGGGCTGAGCACATCTGTGACCAATCGGTTGCCAATGCGCATGTTGTTTCCATATAACCAGCTGCTACTCACTTTTTTCCGATTTGTTTCGTCTTTTTACACACATCGTTCGAATCTAGATATAGTTTTGAATCCAAACATTTGCTTAGGTTGAAGTTACCGCTGAAAATCTGAAAGTCCCGCTCAAAAATATCATTTTTTCAATGTAAAAACCACAAAAAATTAAAATTTGAAGACTCTAATTAGCTGAAAATAACAATTTTTCCGTGTAAATTTTGCTTCAAAATTGGAGAATCAAAATAAAATGGCAACATGAAAATCAGATACTGAATTTTGGATCTTCGTAGTCGATCCAAAATATCGCTGCTTCGTCGTTTACAAAAAGGTAAATTACGATAGTAGGGGGCTAAAATCGAGTTGAATTATGTCTTTAAGCGAAATATAGTTTTAAAGGAGGTCTGTACGGAGATATAAATGTACCTTAAATGAAAAAGGACTTCATTCTCATTCCAAATCTGTTTTTAAAATTTTCTAAAACCACCTAGAAGCCGAGAAAACACGCCTCAAAATAATGGCCTAGAAAAAGTTTCCACCTGGCCGAACTTTTTCCTATGAGCTTTTTTCGTGTTTCGTTAATAAATAGTGATGCAGAATACTTATATTAGTCCTTTTTTGTGCTTTTTCCATTTTAATTTATGCTTTTCATTTTTTTTTTTTGGATTTTTCATGCCTGCGGACTAGTTTTGGTCCCGTTTTCTAGGCCATTGTTTTGGTGCTCGTTTTCTCGGCTCCTGGGTGGTTTTAGAACATTTTAAAAACAGATTTGGAATGAGAATAAAGTCTATTTTCATCCCAGACGTATACATTCGATCTTACTGATTTTGAGTAAGTATTTTTTTTAATTATTTGAAATGAACTCCTTATAAAATCCTCGAATTTTCAGCAACATTTCGGGGCTTCAGATAATCAATAAATCTCCACTTCGCTTTTTTTTTCGAAACCTCCAATAAACATATTTGCAAATAAATTCTCGAATTTTCCTTCTTCAATTTCCCAACTGTTAGAGCTCCTCATTTCAATTCGTTGTTTCGCTAAGTGACTCGAAAAAGCCAATACGTTTCCATAGTAAATTAGACTTTGTATGTATATGTGTCAAATTTATATAATTCTTGACTTATCACCCTTTTCTTATATTCATTCCCATTTATTTTCCCTATTATATTATCCATATTGAATGTGCATATGAGCCCCTCTCCTGTGTTTGAAAGAAGCACCTGTCAAATTCAGGTGTTCTATCCACAATCCTCTCGAATACCACCTTTCGTGGTTAATTTTAAACAGCTTCTCGCCTCCATATATTCACATGATTATTATTTTCTTATTATACATACATATATTTCTTTTTCCAAACACATTTTGGTTTTCAGATGGATAACGAGTTACAGCAGGAGCCTTTGGATCTGTCGGTTCCGAATCAGCAGGAAACGTTAGTTATACTATTTTTTTTACAAGAAATCCATTTTTTCTATATTTAGAGGGGTTGACTTTGCCACCCAGCTTCAGTTAACATTTTTCGAGTTTTATACACAATTTCTCAACAACAATTTTCTGAAGTTTGTCAATCAAGTAACAACGGCGACGTCTAGCTCCAATGATGAAAGTTCGACTGTCACCACTGTTGAAAGTCGAAAATCTTCATCAAGATCAAATTGTGCATCAAAACGACGTCGGGATTCAAGTTGCCACGTCGAAGAATTAAAAACCAAAATTATTTCGAATTCATCAAATGATCGGAAACACAAGGAGACAGTAACTTCAAAACGGTATGTTTTGTTTCAATTAAATCAATAAACTAAGTAGAACCTTGTCTTTAAAAATAAAACATCTTCAGAGTGGAAGCAAATGCAAGAGAACGCAATCGTGTTCAACAACTTTCGAAAATGTTTGACAGTTTGAGAGATTGTTTACCGATGCAGGACGAATTGAAAATTTCGAAGCTTTCAACATTGAAGGTGATCCGAAACTTTTTATTTTAAACTCTGCAACTCTTTTCAGGTTGCCAGTGCATACATCGATTTCCTAAACGCAATCCTTTCGGAAGACTCGTCAAGAATCACAGCAACTACTGACAAGTTGGAGACTGAGATGGAAACTGCAAGAACATTGAGAAAATAATCTAATAATCAAAATAAATTTTTTAGATCTTTCATTATCTGTGATAATATTTAAATCATACCTCTCTCAGTGATCTCAAATCTTTTATTTATTTTAGTGCATTGAATTATTTATAAGAAAACTTTTTATTGCGTTGGATTGTTTATATTTTTAGAATATCGTGGAGTTAAATAGCGATGGAAAAATAAATTATGAGACATTTTTTTAAAAGATTTAAAAATTTCGACGGAGCTTCAGAAATTCCCAAAAAAAAAATTAATTTCTTATAACATTTAAAATTAATTTCTAAAATTTGAATGGTTGATGACGAAACCGTCTTGTTGGAGCATTTTTAGATAGGAGCACATTCCAAAAACATTTATTTATCCGAAGTTTCGGTTTTCAAGCCATATTCAAGAAAAAGATCTTTTACAAGAATGGGAATGGTAATTTAGACCGCCTCGAAACTAAATAACCCACCTTTTTCTTAGTTAACACGTTTCTTAGAGCGGAGTAACGTTAAAGGCAGCTGATCAGTTAACACGATCCAAAATCTAGGCAAAAATTCAAAATTCGAATGGGAGCCCAGGTGGTCCAAAGAACAATGCCAATATGTAGCCAAATTCAAATAATTGTGTTTCGCGCCAATGCCGACCGCGTTGCACGGACACGCGGCAATTCAAAATTTTATTTTTTCAACTTTGAACCGCTACTATGAAGCGTGTATTTATCGGTGTGATTTCGCATAAATTGAATTGTACTAATGAGAGAACGCTCTAATTTTTGAAACTAAGACCAGGTATGGTCAAATTAACTGAACAGCTGTCTTTAACATAGTCCTGCTTCAAAAAATTCGTCGAATAACTCGCTAAACATATTTTTAAAATTCTATTTTTAATATATTCTAACTTTAGAACGCGCAGAATTGTGCAGTACTGCAGATCAGGGATGGGCGGGAAATTTCCCGGTTTTCCCGGTACCGTGATGGGAAATTTCCCTTCCCGAAAATTTCTCGAAAAGGTTTGGGAAATTTCGGGAAATTTTTGTCATAGAAAAAATAGAAAAACATCGAGAAAGTAAAAAATTCGAAAAGATTAAGCTACAAAAATCAACGAAACTTTACTAAAATTGATTAATATGTCTTCCAAAGTCTCAAATAAGAAAGGTTTCAGCTTCCGAGCCTTTTTTCTCAAATATTGTGTCATGTCTGAAACTCATTTCTAAGCTATATTTCAAACCCATTCTGAGCTCTCTTGCCCCCGCGTTTAATTTGAAATTTTTCGACACAATTATAGTATTTTTTTACTTTGCTTCCTTCGATTCCTACTATTCAATTCTCGATGTTCTATCAAGATCCAAAAAAATACAAACGTGTTTTTATCGAACAAATTGGAAGATTAAATTTTTATAATAATGACAATAAATCATTTTAATCTTCGCAGTTTGATCTCTGTTGAAACAATATTCATCTAACAATAAAACCAAAAAAAAAAAACAATTGAAAATCAATTTTTTGTCTGATTTGATAAATAAATTCTTTTCTTTTTTCATCAATGATTGTAGAATGAAAAGAATTAACCTAAATTAGTGTAACATCTCCGTAATCATTCATGTTTATTTGTTTTATTTTTATTTTTTGGATGATCACTGATAAAGTTTTTTTTTCTCGGGAACTGTTCATCATGGAATAATTGTTTCCTTTGTTTACACTGTAAATAAGTTATAACATCGCAGAATGGAAGTAACTAAAGAGAGATGGGGGCATCAAAAATCGGTCACCAACACTTAAAACTGAAAAAAGCAGAGAAAAAATAGAAGGGTTTGTCTTCAGTATGGTTTCTGATGTTTTATTGCCCGACCCGTCGTCCATATGTATTTTTTTCAATTTTTTTTCGAAATAGAAATGTGAGAATATGTGTGTATGTGTAGGCATGTGATGCTTCACTTTTTTAATCTATGTATATGCTTTTTTTTTAGAAAGAAAAAGTGTTGCATGTGAAAAAGCTCAACCTAATTTTTAAAAGGCACGTTTGCACTTTGATTCGTTTTAAATCATGATTTAGAACTTTGAAATAAAAATATGGTAGATTAAAAATAGACTTAAATATAATAGTGATAAGAACTATAGTATACCTTTTCCAATAAAAATATCAATGCCTTTTTATAAATATATAAATGTGTTGAATTGCTTTTAAAAGAAATAGAAACCAAATTCTGAAATGATAAATGCACATACATTCGTCCCATTATTCATTCGCGCGCTTGGTCGCCGCTTAATTATCGTATTATTCACAGACTATTTATATTTTTATGAATCTGAGTCACTGCTCTTTTTCTATTGTCTGATTCATTTGTCCTTTATTCCACATAAATTAATTATTTGTCATCTTATCATTGCAAATATTTTCTATGTACTCAGGATTAGCTAATTTCGACGGCGGTTGAGACAATAATTCTAAGAATCACAATTTGAATTCAAATTCTCGAAACTCCACCAGTTTCTCAGTTTTGAGAACATTGAAAATATTGTGTTACGTGACTGTGAGACTATTTTTGTTTTACTTGATATCGAATTTTTATAAAATCATTTACCAGTATCGCGAGTCTCCTTGTTTAGATAAAAGTTTTCAACTATTCCAATGGATTTTAAAAGATCAAGCTGGATTTGGATTACATATATTTATAAATATATATTTTTTAAATATTTTTTTATCCCTAAAAATTGAAAAAATTATTTTTTTAGTTTAAGATATTTTCAGACTGTAACCAAAGATTGTATTAATTTTTAGTCTAGACAGTTATATATAAACGAGTTTTGTTGTCGACAGTGTTTTTCATTTGTTAATTTATTTTATACATTTGTTTTATCCAGGGATCTTTGACTCAAATTATCACTGTGGGATACAGTTAACCGAACTTGTTATCAGGAACAACGCTGTGCGTGTGTACACCGGTACGACAAAATGCACACACAAAAATTCAAATTTTTTACAAATGACATTTTAACGCCTACAACGCATGAAAAAATGAAGTTTTTTCGTTAAATACATAAAGTATGTCTTAATCTAATTTTTTTCACTCCGAATTACAAAATTGCGTCCCTGGATAGATGAATATAACGCGTTTAGTGTAACCGTGCCGCACGAATGCAAAAATGCCACGTCCAAAAAACGCCCGCTTTTCTGCGTTTAATTTTTAATTGTCGTACTGAATTTTCCTAGTTATAATCGGTTCACTTTAGCCCACCGTGATTATCAGAAGTGGAATTTTCAAAAAGTTTTCGAAAAATTCTAAAACTTGATTTCTTGAATTTTCTCACAACTTCCTCTTGTCTGAATCCGATTCCCTAATAATTTATTAATTTCTTTCATGTGATCGTGTTTATTTTTTTCTCTCAAACACTCCCTCAATAATATCTTCCCCGATTTATGACTATCATTTTTTCATGCTACATAAAAAAGTCATAAAATTCGAACTTTGATGATCTCGATAACACAATCTATTTTTCTATCTTTCCCGTTCGAACCTTTGAATTTTTGAAATAAAGATTTATAAGTATTTTCATCTAGAAAAAGGGAAAGTGCTAATTTTTTATTACTGAATTGTAACCCACTTTCTGTATTCAATTTTTAGTTATTTTTATTATTTACGAATCAGTTGGCGGAAAAATATGATGTCGTCTAGCGGATATGTCTCTATTTTTAGAATTGGAAAATGAGGATTTTGTGTTTTATAGCCCCATATTTTCAACAATTTCAGCGTGTATTTGAATATTAATGAGAGCTCTGTGATCCTTCAAAAATTTATAAAAAATGACCATTGAACAATAAATTGTTCGTTCTACTTTTAATTCTTTTCGTATAGACAGGGAGAAGACATATTCAATAGTCATTTGGTTTTCGATAGTCACTTGGTATATGGAACACAGAGACGCATTTTATTCGACCACTTAAGAAGAACGAAGATCGTTTACATGTCTAGCCAAGTGATTATGAACAATGTTTACATGATCTTTTCGGTAAGAGCCCGCCCGATGTGTGGTCAATAGTGTTTTACTCATGGCGGGGCCGGACGCAACAAATTGGAGAGTCCTAAATCATTGCAAGCAAGTGTTGCAAATTTTGATACATGCTCTTTTAAGCTTATCTTCGGAAGCTGTTTTTTTCTGAGCATTCAAATATTTACAAGAGATATTTTCATGTCTCAGTTTTTTTCGTTGTTTACTTCATTTCTGTCTGTGTTGTTATTTTCCTGAAGGTTCGTTGATCACAATTTTGTCCTGAAAAACATATTTCTCTTTGTTAGAGGAGGGCTTTACGGAGCTAATAAATGTACCATAAATGAAAATATACTTCATTCTCATTCCAAATCTGTTTTTAAAATGTTCTAAAACCATCTAGAAGCCGAGAAAACGCGCCTCAAAACAATGGCCTAGAAAAAGGTGCCACCTGGCCGAACTTTTTCCTATGAGCTTTTTTCGTTAATAAATAGTTATGAAGAATGCTTATATTAGTCCTTTTTTATTTTTAATTTATGTTTTTTTTTAATTTTTCAAGCCTGCGGACTAGTTTTCGCCGTTGGCCACTTTTTCTAGGCCATTGTTTTGAAGCTCATTTTCTCGGCTTCTAGGTGGTTTTAGAAAATTTTAAAAACAGATTTGGAATGAGAATAAAGTCTATTTTCATCCCAGACGCATTTATTAGCGCCGTAAAGTCCTCATTTAATGTCTTATTTAATTAAAATTGTTCTAATTACAGGATTTCAGCTGATTTCTGAATTTCAGAATTTCAGAAATTTTTGAGATTTTTAATTCTTGTGAAGAACTCAGGATTTTAGAATAACGAATAAATTGCAGACTTCAATGTTTCATGATTCTCTCTTTTTTCAAATTCCTTTATTTGTTGTTAGATAATCCGCTGATAGAAAAAATAAATCACTACGTTGTTCACCTGAACTCACAGTTCCATATCTCCATTGAGCGCGCCCGCTTAGTTCGCGCTTTTTGTTCAATATGAAAGTTTCGATAATTCGATTAAAAATTCTAAAATTTATACGATTTCGAAAGCTGCTCTCCGGAAAGTCCAATTACAATGAACCTTCAACTTTATATCCTCATTTATTTCCCGATGAAAACGAGTTTTTATTCGAATTGTTCAAGCTCATTTACAAAGGAACAATTTTGTGCCTCAGTATTTTTTTAGTTGTTTACTGCTCTTTTATTTTTTCTAAAGGTTCAATGACCAAAATTTTGTTTTGATGAACATTTCTGTCTCTTTGGCAAAATTTTGTGCTTTTCATTCAGATGTTTGAGCATTCGAAATGTATTTATTATTGAATTATATATTTGAGGTTCCTTCATATATAGTGAAGTAGAAAAAATTCCCTTCTAAATTATGTATATCCCTGAATACTCCCACAAATATGATTATGGCAATTATTCCTCTCTTGTGCTTAAGGATTGATCATTTGAACAAAGCAGAAAAAGGAAAAGCATGGCGACGAGAAGCAAAAAAGCGAAGAAAAAATTGGAGAAAATTGGAAAGAGGCAGAAAAAAAGCTGAGTGAGATGAACTGAACAAGTCGACCAAAAATCTAGTGTTCTCTGATGCATGTGAAGGAGGAAAGGGGCCACACCAGTGGAGGAAACGAAAAGGATGTGAGCCTTCTCTTCGAATCATTTACTCTCCCACTTTTTTCGCCTTTTCTCTCTTTCGCACCCTACCCTCTCCGACGAATTCGTCCCTCTTCTTAGTAGGTTGGTTGGCTGGCAGCGTGTAGAAAATGCCAAAATGAAATAGTTTATGAATCACAAGAGACTTAGAGACACGTTCATTTGTCGGTAGCCTCTCCCCCCCTACTACATTTTGAAGCGTATATTTTTTGTGTATTTGTATGTTGCTTTTTGTCGGTTTTTTCAATTTGCTTGACGTCGATTTTCGAGATTCTTTTCCAATAAGCGGAGGGGTTAAAGTCCGCTCGTTTCATAAACCTTGTTTGACCTTTTTTCTTAGTTTGTGTATTTACTTTTTGGTCTTTTCACCTCAAAAGAATATTTGCTCTTTTCACGTGTGTTACTTTTGAAAGCTGGTCACACTTACGTGCAGATTCCTGGTTCAAATCATCGTGTATCTGTCTTGCCGTTTTTGAAGAAAGCTTTTTTCGTGATCTTTTGATTTCATGAATTTTAAAGCATTTGCAAGCAAAACAATTGTTTTCATTTTTCAAGAGCCTTGTTCACTCTTAATTTATAAACAAATCTAGTTTCTGAAATTCTGAAGTTTGTAAAAAATTATCTATAAGCGTAACCGCATAGCTCACGCCTTTAGATCAAAAGATCAACTAAACTTCCTCGTGTTGCAAACTTTGAAACAGTAGATAACGACACCGAAAAAACAACATTTTTCACTTTCTGTGTCAGGCGGCTTTTAAGCGGAACCCCGTCGTTCGATTGGAACACAGCTGTTTTCTTGAACCACTAGCTTTTTGTGTTTATTCTGTTTTATTCGTTTCGTAATTATTCTTTTAAGCTCTTGATTGGTTTTTGAGCTCTTTATAAAGATCACAGAAGAAACATCTGTTTTGATGATCGGATTAAGTGAATTATAGCATTTGGGAAACAAAAAGGGGTGTCTAGGTGGATTTTTTTTTGTTTCATGTTCAATGATATTTCGAGTTGATTAGCGGCTTATATTTGAGATTCTAAACTACATACAAAAAAAAGAGGATTCTCTGCAGAAAATCATGAACAAAGACTAATCAAACATACATAGTTTTGTCAATATTTGTAGGCCCGTGAAAAATAAATACAATTCTGAGAATTTGTTGAAGTTCGAGATGTATATTGTAGATTGAAAGCGATGCGGAAGTTTTTCTCTTTAATATTTTTTTTCGTTTTTTTTGAGCTTCATTCTCTTTCATTTTTTTTGAATCGATCTGTTTCACAACTTAAAATCCGGAAACCATTCTTCTTTTTCTTTCGATTTTTTCCCAAAAGAAACGTTCAAACTAGACTGTATTTTTCCGAAGAAAATTTAATTTGACATTTGTCCATAAAGTTTATCCATATCCAACACCAAAGAACAGCTCGACTGGAAGTTGAAATATATCAATTATATGCTTCTCTGAATTTGTTATTACGGGAAAAATATCTTTCTTGGAATTTGTGTTATGATCAAGCTTGAACATTAAATGATTTCATATTTGTTTATTTAAAATGTAGCTAAGAATGTCATATTTTTAAATAGAAAAATGCATTTTCGGGAATTCTTTTTTTGCAAAAAATCCGACATATTACTTTGGTTTTTATTTAATAAATGAATTTCCCACAATTTGAGTTGAATAAAATTAGTTTAAAGTTATGCAAAAATAAACAAAATTCTATATTTTATGCTTTATTTGTGAATATTGAATATTTAAATGTGTTTCGGGACCTCCCGCATTTTTATGCCTGCGGACTAGTTTTCGCAGTGACACATTTCTAGGCCATTGTTTTGAAGCTCATTTTCTCGACTTCTAGGTGGTTTTAGAATATTTTAAAAACAGATTTGGAATGCGAATGAAGTCTATTTTCATCCCAGACGCATGCATTAGCTCCGTAAAGCCCTCCTTTAAAACTAAACTTTAAATTTTCAGTTTGTTTTCTTGAACCATCTTGGACTCGAAAATGCATCAGTTAATCACGTTAAACGATAAAGTAGTCACATCTTCGGAAATACGATATTCTTAATCCTAAATTTATTTTTTGAAAAATAAAAAAAAGCTCGAAAAAATCAAAGATTCCAAAATAAAAAATTCTGAGCTATAAATTCATAAATCTTTATTTTTCCTTCGTTCTCTCCTCATTCACCCATTTTCATATTCAATTTTAATCGAAAATTCATCCAACGCTCGCAAGTCCCCTGCCTTTTTTATGCCAAAGATCATTTATTCATTTCCACCCAGTTCTCACTCAAAACCTGTTGTTTTTTGCATATTTTTTGTTTTTTGCTCACTCCTCCATTTTCCAATTTTTCTGCTGAAAATAATTTTTTTCATTTTGCAAATAATTCCATTTTTTCGCCCCTGTTTACTTGACTTCTACACGAACACATATGTTGTTATAGGTACCTTTTTTTCTGCTTCCTCTATTGAAAAAAATAATGTTTTGAAAACCGAATTTTGATTTTTGATGCATTTCTGCTGAATTTTTCCTCTATCTTTTGGGGGGAAATAAGATGATAGAAAGTAATGACTTACTCTCTGATTTTCTAGAAAACTTTTTGGCTGGAAAATTTTGATATACCTGGAATCAGTGGATTAAAATAAACATTGCAAATTCAGACATGAACTGAACGTTCAGATTTTTTCTATCAGCGGATTATCTAACAACAAAAGATGGAGTTTGAAAAAAGAACGGATCATGGAACATTCAAGTCTGAAATTTATTCGTTAATACAATACTCCACATAAATATAGGTTCACCAGGAACTTCTGTGAAAACTTCGAAAAATCGCCAAATTTCAAATTTCGAAAAAAATTTTTGAACACAAAAATTAAGCATTTAGGAAGACATAAAATATAATCAGAAGTGTTTTTGGAAAAAAATTGAAATTTAAGAAAAAGTTTGGATTTTTCCCATTTTTGGCTCTTTGCCAATTCGCAAAAAGATAGGTTCACTACCAAAAAACACTTTAAAAAAATGTTATTTTGTTAACAAAATCGATAAATTCGGATTTTTAAATGCTTACTTTTTGCGTTCGACCAATTTTTTCGAAAATTTGAAATTTGGCGATTTTTGAAGTTTTCACAGGTGAACCTGCAGTGCGTAACATAAGTATAGAGGCACCACTAAAATTGACTGTCCTGGCGTCCGCGTGTAAAATCCGGACATGAGACCCAAAAAATCGGATTCAGCATGTAAAATTACTCCTGGAAAACATCTTTACCTCTGGAAACATGTATGTTGTAGCTCAAAGTATGAAAAAATGGCTTGTGCAACCGTAACATTAGAGGCTCCCCTCGAAATTCGAAGAAAATCAAATTTTTTTATGAAATTAATATTTTGTAGCACATGCTTTAAGTGTAATTTTGCATGCTGAATCCGATTTTTTGGGTTTCATGTCCGGATTTTGCACGCGCGCACCAGGACAGTCAATTTTAGGGGGCCGCTATACTTATGCTACGCACTGTACATATTTATGTGGAGTAATGTTTGTCTGTTCTAAAATCCTGAGTTCTTCACAAGAAATAGAAAAATCTAGAAGAAAATGAGCAGATTTTAACGTTTTTCTAAATTTTTGGAGCGTTTTTACTTTTTTTTTTTTGAAAAAAAATTGTAGTTCAATCATACAAAGAAACATTAATCACACCTTTTTCTGAAAATGAGTAATTTTTTCTTCTACCCAACTTGTGCTTTAATGTTTCTGACACCTGAAAATATCCTAAAATAATTTAGAAAAAACCAATAATCTGAACAGAACTTTTTCAGTTCTTTGACACAACCAATTCACCTGATTACCTTTTTTTCAGATTATTTCTCTTTTTTCCCCGATTTTTCATTCCCCATATCTATAATAGATCATTTTTATTTTTCGAGGAAAAAATTCATGATTTCTGACCATCTGTAAATAGATAGATTTAAAGATTATCATGCATGAATTCTGTTTTTTCTCGTTGTTTGATAATTCTTATCAATTCGTGTTCGGGCGTTCATCGAAACATTTGATTTGATTTAAAAGAATTGAGAAAAAAATTGAAATTTTCTCATATAAAGATATGTTTATTGGTTGTGACAATTTGGTCTTGGTGACGTATGTACATGTTCGTTTGATAGAAAAAACAAAAGATTCTTGAGAGAATAAGAAGAAGGGTATAATTCTTTGATTTTTGGTTTCAATTTTGGTTTTAATCAACTCAGAATCGCCTATTATCAATGGATTTGAATCAACAAAAAATGCAGTTTAAAAGCTTAATTTTGAGCGAAATTGTCCCTCAAAAACACAAAAACGGGTGGTCTTTTGGGCGAGCTTTTGCGCCCCACGGGCACCCGAAAAAAATTGTTTTTTTCAAAGTTATTAATGATTCCGAATAGATTAAAACAAAAATTTAAAATCAGGAGATAATAAATGTACCTTAAATGAAAATAGACTTCATTCTCATTCCAAATCAGTTTTTTAAATTTTCTAAAACCACCTAGAAGCCGAGAAAACAGGCCTCAGAACAATGGCCTAGAAAATGTTTCCACCTAGCCGAACTTTTTCCTACGAGCTTATTTCGTTGATAAATAGTTATGCAGAATACTTATATTAGTCCTTTTTTAATATTTTTTCATTTTAATTTATGTCTTTAATTTTTTTTTGGATTTTTCATGCCTGCGGACTAGGTTTCCCCGGTAGGCACTTTTTCTAGGCCATTGTTTTGAAGCTCGTTTTCTCGGCTTCTAGGTGGTTTTTAAAAATTTTAAAAACAGATTTGAAATGAGAATGAAGTATATTTTCATCCCAGATGCATTCATTAGCTCCGTAAAGTCCTCCTTTAATGCAAGGAATCTGTAAAAAAAAAGATCTTCGATTATGAGCCCTAAGTTGTTTCCATGATTCGAATGCACAAACATAAGCTCTCGAAGGTATCAAATTCCCATCGTTGAACAGAAATCAAGATTCAGAGTTCAAAAAATAAAACAAGAAAACTCATGGTGATTTTGGATTCAAAATTGCTTTGGGAAATGTTTTCTAAAGATCTTATTTCAGTTTAAATTGTGATGATTTATTTTTTTTTCGCTTTCTTTTTATTCTTGCAAATTAATGAAAAATTGTGATTTTCGTTTTAAATGTCTCAAATTTATTAGGATTTTTAAAGATTGTTGGAGAAATGCAGCTGCAAAATTCTAACACTTTTGATTTCTATTAATCATTGTGTTTTTTTCAAAGCCTTTTTCGGCATGCCCTTTAGAATATAATTTCTGAACACTCAAAAAGGTGAGATTGTCATTTATATATGCACCCCTCACAAATTCCATGTAATCCTACACTTTCTCATGCTCAATGATTATTCCTCAAACAGCCAAAAATAATTATATACCTTTTATGAACACCACTACTAAGTTCTTTTTCGAAAAATAATTTGTTGTTGGGGGTTTACCTTGTTATTTCAACATATTTTTGTTGTTGTTTCGTCTTCTCTCCTTCTCTAATGTTCCAAACCCGTGGTCAATGATGTATGAAGCTTTGGCAAAGGAGGTTCTTCTGCATGATCATTGAGCTACTAGTTGGAAATAGGATGCCATTAAAATCATCGAAAAAAAAATACATATAGATGAGCAAGAGATTCGTTTTTTTTTGGTGTTCTGGGTGGAGGGGAAACGTTTTGATTAATGTTCGTTTTATTTTCAGTTTCTGTAGTAGTTATCAATCATTTTGATTTCGAATTCGAGGAAAAAATGAATTAAGAATCTTATTGAAATTCATTCAATCAATTCTCAGAAAAGAGAATTCGAAAAAAAAAGATTATATTCATTTCGTTACTGACAATTGGAAGATCTCCTTTAAAACCTTGCGGGAGTTCCCCCAGTTTCCTGTCTCGTGTGAGTAACAACGAGAAAAATCAATTCATGTACAATTGATAATCTTATTTTTCGATCCTCCAGTTTAATATAAACAATACTTGTTTTGAACTATTGGAGTATCTTTAAAGACAGTGGGTCAGTTAATCTGACCCTACCTTATTTCAATTTCAAAAAGTCGAGATTTCTCTCATTAATACAATGCAATTTATGCGAAATCATATCGATAAATACACGCTTCATAGCAGCGGTCCAAAGTTGAAAAAAATCAAAATTTATATGCGCGCCGGATCGTGCAACGCGGTTAGAATTGGCGCGAAACACAATTATTTGAATTTGACAACATATTGCCATTGTTTTCTCGACCGTCTGGGCCCAAATTTCAATTTTTTTTTCTCCTTGAATTTGGACTGACACCCTGCCTTTAAGCAATTAAATCTTCTAGTAAGAACTATAGACTCAAGTGTCATCCTGTCTTTAACAGATTTGTTTTTGAAATACATATATTCATTTCTCGTTATAAACTTTGTATTAAAGACAGTTTCTGCAAAACGATACTTTAACAATTGTTTGATCACCTGCGATGAATAAACGATAAGCCATTTTATGAGGGAGTATTCATATTCCCAACGTATTTAAAATTGTTCATTATTAGACCCTCCAGCTAGACCACCTAGATCATTTTTAGAGAACTCTATTTTTCATTTCCATATTCTGCATAATTCGCATTAATTTTCAATATAAAACCGATGACGTTAAACCGTCCGCACTCTTTATTATACAGTACATACGAGAAATGTTCAACTCACATGACCTATCACTGGAATAATTTTCAAGTCTTTGTGCACTTTTATTCTTGTTTTTTTCTACGTTTTTAATTTTTGAGGTTTGGGCATCGGTTTATAAATATATTTTCAGTTGGAGAATACAAATATACGATTTAGGACTTTATTTTAATAGGATAGGATTCTTGGTTTTGCCCCCAGATTCTAGGATTACGATACAACTTGCATTATTGAAAGAGTCAAGAGAAAATGTTTTTCGAAATGTTAATCCTACCGTAACCAACATTATCCACCCAATCATTAAAACAACTAAGTATCAATTTGCTTTAAAAAATTGAAATCAAACAAACCATATTTTTTTCTCATTTTCATTCGCAGAAAAAAAAGCACATTTTGCAGTCAAATCTGAATAAAACATGCAAATTAAGTTGTTAAAAGAGAAATACAACATACAAAGAGTTTCAGCCTCTCTCTCCCCCTCTTCTTCGATATTTTCAATTTATGATGTTTGGTGCATCTCGTTCTTTTTTTAAGGGATCGTTAATCTAGAAAATGAGCACCTTTTTGCTTTTTGTCAGTTGGGGAGGAAAGAAAAATGAAATCTTTGATGAATATATACATTGTAAGCATCAGAGAATATAAGGGACGCGCGGCACCAAAGTTTTTGTGCTGGTGCATCAAACACCAAATTGGTGCACAATAGCAAAGTTGTCATGTACTTTGGCGTTTATCAGGAGAACTACTATTAGAACTCTGGAGGGGTACGGTATTTTGGAAGTTTGGTTGAGATTTGAAAATCTGTTAAATGCACTCAAACCAAGAATGAATACTGATAATGTTAGCCCACGCTCAGCTAACGCTTAATTTTTAAGCGCGAGTCACTTAATCACATTCTTCTTTACTTCAAATGCTTCCTCATTTGCGCTTTGTACGAGCCAACTTGTTTTATTTTTCCCTCAAGTTTTTTTTCTATATAAAACATCAAGAATCAATCCACATTTATGTGTGTTTTGGAAGTGTGAACGTACTCCAAACTTATTTATTTTTAGTAATAAAAACAGCTGGATTTTTCGAAAGGCGGAAGTTGCAAGAAACATGTTTATTAAATATCAATAAACTAGGAATGTTTTTTGCTCACTTTCTTTTTCAGGTGTTTTTTTTCAATTGAAATTTAATCTAAAAATAAAACATTTTTCATTTTTCTCACTTCCGAAAGAACTTGTGATTATTGATCATAAACCGAAGCGATCATTAGCTATTTTCATTTCGATAACCAAAGATGTTTGTGATCACTCAAATCTTTCGCTCTTGATTACCCGTTTACTTGGGGCATTCATTGCATAACTATTAATTATGTGTGTGTGTATGATATTCAGCACCCCCCACCCCTCGAACTGTGCAATTTTCTCTGAAAACGTTTCGAACATCAAAACCACGCCTTTCTCGTGCGGGGTTTTTCTCTGTTTTTCTTCTGAATCTCTTCTTCAAAAATTTCACAAAATATTTTCAGAAATCAGTCAACATTTTGCTCGACAACATATAACACCGGTTTTTATGAGCAATTGTAAGTTATGGACGGTTCGCAGTGCGCGGTTGCGTGTCGCCTGCACAATTGCTCTCGCACTAACGATCGAAGGATTGATGAGATCGAATTTGAATATGGTAAGTTGATGGTACTTAATAACTGTTTCTAAACACTGATATGATTATTATCAGTGTTTAGAAAAAGTCTACCTACAGTATCGGAAATATATATTTTTTTTCTTTGAAGCGATATTTAAATTTAAAATTTGAGCTAGTGGAACGTTAATTGAGTACACATCTTGTGCGTTCAGAAAAAAAAATAAACTTTAAAATGCCGTGTGAAATGTCAAGATAAAATATCGTATTTGTAGTCTTTAAGAGAACATGAAAGTGCTTGTGAATTTATAAAGAATGCACTTATAAATTGTCTTCTATTTCACACATTTTTTTAATTGCTCTTTTTTATTTGATTTTTGATCGAAGAACGGTCGATACAAATTGAGCTATATCTCAGGGGAAAGCAATGCGCCGGGAAATTCCCACTTGTCCACGAACAGTCCCGGACATTTACAGTTTTGCTCTAACATTTCCGATTTTCAAAAACTTCACTGCAAATGAAAGCTATAGCATTACTGATCTAATTAGTAAAATGTTAAAGCTCTACCTAATTTTCAAGTAATGTTACACATTTTTTTGTTGGCGGCTTTATTTGTTCGAAAAATTAAAGAAATTCTTCATATTTCAGTATCAAAGATTTCAGGTAGAGCTTTAAAATTTTAATAAGGATGCCAGTAATGCTCCAGCTTTCATTTACAGTGAAGTTTGTGAAAATCGACCGTGTTAGAGCCAAACTGTAAATGTCCGGGACTGTCCGTGGACACGTTCCGTTCCGACCTAAACACTCATACCGTTCTCCTATTTTTGATTATTTTTTTCATTCCGGAACCTCAAAAAATGTATTTATCTGATAAATATTTATTATTTACAGTGAAAAGCTCTCGAGAGCCAAATTGTATAGTCGCCCAGTATTTTTTTCCTGCAAATACATTACGGATAATCACAAATGAGACATATGTCTATCCCAAAAAGATTCAAAAAACATTTTTTTTTTGCTGAATTCGCCAGACAAAACATGTTGTTTTGCAAAAACTGAGCTCTGTTAGAAATCAAAATAAAATGGGAAATATTGAAAGAGACGGGGGAAAAAGATCATGGGGGAGGTTGCTAGATTCTGATTAGGGAGGATGGATCAGAAACTTAGTCCGCTGCGAGCGAGGAATTTGTTGGAATTTTTACTTGAAAATAGAGGGAAATATATTTTATTTTTAGGCAATTGTCTGTATGCTAAATAGTACTGCGCTGACGGATGGGAAGCCAATTGTTGCGGAGAACTCATCACGGACGTTAAATTCGCAGTCATGTCCAATGCTTGTGATGGGAAATCGAGAAAAAGTCGAACACAAAGGAACAATATATTGGACTTCACAAGAGCGAGCAGTCATATTTGCATCATTTTATGTTGGTGGCCTAGCTGCTACCATATTTTCAGAGCAATTGAATCGTTGCATCGGTGCGACGAAAACAGTGTTTTATGGAGGAATCGCCAACGTGATTGGAACATTTTTGACACCGGTTATTGCCACACATGATACGTTTGGAACTGTTCCGATAATTCTTCTCAGATTTGTGATGGGTTTTGGACAAGGCGTACTGTGGCCATGCATGTCGGTTCTCGTTGCTCAATGGTTTCCAGCCAATGAGAAATCGACGGCGTTGGCTATTGCGACAACCGGTAATCAGGTGAGTAATGTTTTTCGTTTGGAAATAAGATTATATGTTATTAGAGATTGTTTTTCGTTTGATTTTCGAATCCCGTTTCGTCAGGTTGAGTCTTTTAATATAATAATATAATCAAAGATCTCCAACAAAATTGTCGGTTAACATAGGATCTCATATAGGGATCACCTTGAAATAGGTAACAATAATTCATGAAAAGTCAGATGTTACCTTGTTAGATATCACCATTTCTATCCTCTAAATCATTTTTTTCCATTTCAGTTATCAGTGGTTATTGCAATGTTCGCAACAGCTGAACTATGTCAACTTCCATGGGGATGGCCAATGGCATTCCATGTTTATGCCGTATTTGGAATCCTAATGTGCATAATTTGGTACATTGTGGTCTATGACACACCAGTAGATGCGGAAGAAGTAATATCGAAGGAAGAACTATTATATATCACAAATAATAGTGGAAGACAAAAACAACAAAAAGCCAATTGGCCCGCCCTTCTTCGGTCACCTCCAGTTTGGGCAATTGCTGCATCAGCTTTTGCTCATAATTATATCACCGTTGGAACTGTTACATATCTACCACTATATTATAAAACAGTGTTGAATATGAGTCTAACTTCGGTAAATATTATTTCGACGAATATATTTATTTCAAGAAAATATTGATTTTCAGAATGGTATACTTTCGGCACTTCCATTCTTCGGTCAATTCCTATCTAAAGTTCTTTATGCTGGTCTTGCGGATAAAGCGAAGCAAAGAAGATGGATCAGCTTTGACGCGGTGACAAAGATTTCGAATTCCAGTGGTTTGTGACCAATTTGTTCTGAAGTTTCAAAGCTCAAATATTTCCAGCATCATTCGGAATTGCATTATGCTTTGGCCTTCTCTGCTTTTGTGACTGCTCCCAAAGGATATTTGCAATTTTCCTGATTTCGTTAGCAATGGCTTTTGTATCGGGATACATTCCGGGATACAATACAAGTGTTGTTACAATAGCTCCATCACAAACTGCCGCGATTGCTGCGTTCTCTAGATTATGGGCTCAAATCGCGTCATCAATGGCTCCATACCATATCGGAGCATCAACGAAAGATGGAACTGCAGACGAATGGAAAATGGTTTTCCTTTCAATTGCAATCATTTGCTTTGTCACTGGGATATTCTTCCAAATTAGTGGAACAGGTTTATTTTTCAAAATCAATGAAAATATTACTTTTTTTTTAATTTTCAGCATCTGTTCAAGACTGGGATTCTGAAACTTCAAGAGCACCAGTTGAAATCAGTCGAGAAGGGTTGATTGACAACTCAAAAAATGACGACTCGACGCGAATGACGACTGACGAATGAGACAATTCTTAGAAAAAAAATACAAATGATTATAGTTTTAATTTATGTTTGATATCAGTGTAACAGAGTTCGAGAAAATTACTTCTTTCTGTGATATATCTTTATTTAGTAATTATATATTTTTTTTATTGTCATCAACCTTCTTCAAATTGTAAATTAAGTACGGGTAAAAATCGGCATTCCTTTAAATAGTTCTTCATAACGGATAGATTATTGTTTTTTTAATGCCAAATATTTTCATGAATATACGAGAGAATAAACCTTTCATAATACTTTTTTTGCGCAGTGTGGAAAATTCAACTAATGGGAAATATTATTTTATTCAGATATTCAAATCGGTGATTAAAGGAGGACTGCTAATGAATGCGTCTGGGATGAAAATAGACGTCACACTCATTCCAAATCTGTTTTTAAAATGTTCTAAAACCACCTAGAAGCCGAGAAAACGCGCTTCAAAACAATGGCCTAGAAAAAGTGTCCACCGGCGAAAAATAGTTCGCAGGCATGAGAAATCCAAAAAAGGAAGAAAGATAAATTAAAAAGGACTAATATAAGTATTCTGCATAAATATTTATTAACGAAACACGAAAAAAGCTCATGGGAAAAGTTAGGCCAGGTGGAAACTTTTTCTAGGCCATTGTTTTGAAGCTCATTTTCTGGGCTTCTAGGTGGTTTTAGAAAATTATAAAAACAGATTTGGAATGATAATGAAGTCTTTTTTCATTTAAGGTACATTTATTATCTCCGTCAATCCCTCCTTTAATGTTTTGCGATTTATTCTGATAAACGGAAAATTTAAATTATAATAATAGAAAGAGAACGCTTCAATGACTGTTGAACTTTACAACGTTTTCAAATTTTTTAAAAGAATTTTTTTTCATTTTTTGTGAAGCAAAAAAATGACGGAAACTTCGGGTGTTTGAACAGAATGAAAACGTTTTTTATAATGTTTCGACGATGCTCAGTGTAACACTTTTTTTGAATTCATTTTCTCGGACGGCAAAGATTGAAAAATTTTAATAGTTTTTGAAATTTCGTTGAATCGATCTCAGTTTTTGATGTTTTCAAAGCGTCATCGGCAGCAAACGTCTCGCGTCCCGTCACTTCGGCGCGTAATCGGCAAGCGTGTTGCCCAATTCGCCACTCACGCCGGTTACACGAAGGAATGGCTCCGAATGGCACCTCTAAAACGGCTCGCGTGCCAAAACAGAGGCTCGTAAACAGCACGCGTGCCGTTTTTTGTAGGCACGCGAGCCGTTTACAAGAGGTGAAGTATCAAAGTAAGCGGCGATGCTTGAAGGAGATGGGGCTGCAGTAAGCGCCGTTTAAGATGGGAGAATTCTGGCATCAAAATTTTGTAAGCGAACCATGCAAAACCATGAGATAATTGAATTGAACTTTTTTAAAAGAACTTCTATAGTTGTCAAAACTATGTTTCAATTCCGTATTACCGCGTTTTTAAAAATCTACATTACCTGCGAAACATGCTTCGAAGTTTGAAAACGAAGCAGTTTTTCCAAGATTAAATATTTTTCATGACTCGGGACGGCTTTTATAGCGTCCCAAAGACAATACAATTATGAATCACATACATTAACAATAGTGTTTCGATTATGAATCATTCTTGTTTACATCGTGCATGTTAACATAAAATAATAAATGTTTCTTGAATTCAAGTGAGATGCGATGTTGCGGAACACTGACTGAAGCTCACAGTTGTGATCCTTTTATACATTTTATCCATGCGCATTTTTTAAAATTTCCTAACCAAACATAATCCCTACACAGCAGTCCACAAAACTATTAACCATGCACTTTATTCCTGACCAACTTTTGTTAATTTATGTTAAATGGTTTAAATATGTGATTGAAAAATGCTATATACTTTTGAGGAATTTCAATGAACTGTAAACAATAAACCACTTTTCTGTGCTGCTGACAGAACGGAACATATTTTAATCATTACTTTTTCTTTTTTTTTTGAATTAAAAACGTTAAATAACTATAATTTAGAATAAAAATAGAATTCTGATACCTCATAAAAACAACTGTCCCAAAAACCTAATCTTCTTTTTTTCATCTTTAGGTTCTTTTTTTATTTACGAATCTTTAACTAAGTTTCCCTCATCTTGACATTCATCAAAAGTACATTATGGTTATCAATAATAAATAGATTACAAAACCATAAGATAACAAAATATAGGTATTTCGTAGCAGTCGTTTTCCCCCGTCTCGTCACTTTTTCTCGCGTTGTGTTTGTTTTGTTTTTCTGTTAGTATTTTCAAATGTCGTCCTCAAAACCTGGCAAAGAAAATGATGTTGAGATGTCGAAGCTTTTTCTACGACAAGGTGCGAAATTTCTTTAAATATTTTTTTTAATTCCGAAATTTTCAGATGAGACCACCCGACTACATAGTGATGATCTTTTGAAGATGGGGAAATACTCAACTCTAGCTTGCATTTTTGTGGAATTTGCAATGTTTTCGCAACTTTCAAATACTATGATGATGGTTTATGCAGGTTTTAATTATATTTTCTTTTTTTTTTTGATAATTTGAACCGATAAGAAATGTCATTTTATAGGATCAACACCTTTAATCAAATCATGTGGAAATTTGACATTTTCATCAAATGAAGAAGCTTGCCAGAATCTGGCAAACTGTTCTGGAGATGATATAGTATTTGAACGGCAGTTTTATGGTGTTAATGAAGAATTTAATTTGATTTGTGAAGATGCGAAATATGAGAAAATTGGAACTTCTATTCAAATGGTTGGATTGATGCTCGGATGTTTAGCATTCGGTCAGATTAGTGATCTGTGGGGAAGGAAGAAGGTAATACTTGAAGGAGGGCTTTACGGAGATAATAAATGTATCTTAAATGAAAATAGACTTCATTCTCATTCCAAATATGTTTTTAAAATTTTCTAAAACCACCTACAAGCCGAGAAAACGTGCCTCAAAACAATGGCTTAGAAAAAGTGTCCACGTGGCCGAACTTTTCTCTGGGGGCCCTTTTTCTAGGCCATTTTTTTGAGGCGAGTTTTCTCGGCTTCTAGGTGGTTTTAGAAAATTTTAAAAACAGATTTGGAATGAGAATGAAGTCTGTTTTCATCCCAAATGCATTAGCTCCGTAAATCCCTCCTTTAAGATTACGATTATTGATTTTAAAGCATTTTTAAATTTTTTAAACTTTTTTTTGTTTATCAGACTTGTATGATAAGAATTAAGCGCGGGTTATTCGTGTCTGTTCGTTTTGTTTATATCCTGCTGAGAAAAATCGAAATTATTACTAATTCCACGAGCTCTCATCTCAGAAACCCCTTTTTTCAGCCAATGATGTTATGTCTCATCATGTGCTGTATTGGAGATCTCATATCAGCATTTTGTCCAACATTCTTGACATTTACAATTGTTCGAACGATTCTTTGTTTTTTCAATGGCGGACAAAGCACGTAAGTATCCCTCTTCCACTTTGAATCTCAAAATTTCGAACTTTAAGCATTTCCGTCGTTTACATGATTGAAAACGTGCCAAAAAACACTCGAATGTATCTCTCAACTTTAATCAGCTATTCACCGAATGTTATATTGCTCGGGATAATTGCATATTTATTCCAAACATGGGATCATTTGGCAATCGTTATAGCAGTTCTCACAATACCTGCTATTTTGATACTTGGGTGTGTGTTTAGTTGTTATCAAAGTACATGCATGATCAATGATCACACGTGAACTTTTAGATTTTTGCAAGAGAGTCCGCGATGGTTGATGCAAAAGGGAATGATTGAAGAAGCTAAGAAAGTGATCATTTGGATTGATGAATTTGATAAAGTCGAAGATAAAATACCTGACGAAGAACTGACAACAATTCTAGAAGATGAATATTCACAATTTGCTTCAAATACAAGAAAAGATCATAGCTTTTGGCATTTGTTCAGCACAAAAGAAATAGCTATTGGAACATTTGTTATTTCTTTCACATTGTCAGTAGTTTTTATGAAATCTAAATACAATTCGAAAAATATTTCCAGCTTCTCAACAACAATGATAAATTATTCAAATATGTTCAATCTTGGCGCCATTTCTGGATCAATTTATATGAATTCAATTCTCATCGGACTTCTTCGTTATTCAGTGAGCATTTGTTGTGGATTTATTGATTTTAAATTTTTATGGTAAACTTCATCGAATATTTTTATTAAAGTTTTGTTCAGGTTCACTCGTAAGGCCAGTCATGGAGTATGTACAATTATTTCGATTCTCGCAATAGCTGTGATTTTATTGATTTATATTACCGGTACAGCAGTGGAATTTTCAGTTATCACTAGGATTTGTGTTCTGGTGTCGTGTGCGATGACATCTCAGGTAAATCTTTTTTTTTTGGATTGTTTGGATTTTCTTGGGGCCTGCATTAAAGAGAAAAACCCTGCTGATACCTGAATTTAAGTGGCACCGTGTCTTTAATAAACTTTTTTCTTTTTCAGACTATAATTGTAGCAAGTGTCACCTCTAATGAGTTAATGCCAACAGCTGTTCGATCATTGGCATATTCGGTTGCACAACTTTCTTCAAGATTTGGAATGGTTTTCTCACCACATATTTTCTATTTGGTATCTTAAAGGAGGGCTTTACAGAGATAATGAATGCACCTGTGATGAAAATAGACTTCATTCTCATTCCAAATATGTTTTTAAAATTTTCTAAAACCACCTAGAAGCCGAGAAAACGAGCTTCAAAACAATGGCCTAGAAAAAGTGGCCACAGGCGAAAACTAGTCCGCATGCATGAACAATCCGAAAAAAGTGAAAAAACATAAATTAAAATGAAAAACATTAAAAAAGGGACTAAAATAAGTATTCTGCATAACTATTTATTTACGAAAAAAGCTCACAGGAAAAAATTCGGCCAGGTGGACACTTTTTCTAGGCCATTGTTTTGATTTTTTAGGCTTCTAGGTGGTTTTAGAAAATTTTAAAAACAGATTTGGAATGAGAATGAAGTCTATTTCCATTTAACGTACATTTATTATCTCCGTAAAATCCTCCTTTAACCTTATCATCAATTACCCTAAAACTTATAATTTCAGAACCTTTATCTTGGAAATACTCTAACAACTCTTCCATATTTTATTCTCTTGATTATTGCAATTGCAGATCTTTTATTCTTCAGGGTGAGTTCTTTTGATTATTCCATTTTCAACCAACAAAACAAATATTTTAGTACCTGATTCCTGAAACCAAAAACAAACCATTGGAAGATCATATTGTGAAAAACCGGGCCAAATAATATGCATATTTGTATATTTATTAAAATAAGCATAAGTGTTTGCAAAACATAAAACATTTAAAAAACAAAAAAAAATAGATTATGTTGATGATATTGTTCAAACGAACAAATTATGAACTATTGCTTCGTTGTCACATATTCAAATGTGGCCCGTTGAATTTTCGTTCGTTATGTGTAGTTAGATGAAAACAATATGATTGATATAGAATAAAAAGAAACATTCGAGAAAAAAAAACATGATATGACGAAAATATGTGAATCACAATGAAAAATAATAGAGGGGTATATGAAGAAATTGAATTAAATATTGTCAACGGTGTTGTATCTTCTCATAGAATCTTGTTGTCGCGGAGCAGCAAGTGGGTCATTTATGCTGTTGTATTCCGTGCGGTTCTGGAAAAATTATCTTCATTTTATTGGAATTATTTTAAGTAAAAAACCTTGAATTGGCTGAATTCTGAAGTGCTCACACATATAAAAGTGGTCAGAAATAAGGTTAGTTACTTTTTTTTTTTTAGCGCGAGCGCTAAATTTGCGCCCAAATTTGAGAAATTAAACTTACCGAAATTTGTGGCCTTGCTCTCTGCCTCCGTTGTCTTTTATGCTCCTCTTGGTACCCTTCCTTTATCTGCTCAACAACAAAAAGAACAATCTTTGTCCATCCTCGTTGAGTTGTTTCAGTTCGATCCTTCTTCTCACCCCATTCCAATGTTCTTTCGATCATTGCAGATGCGAATTGATCGAGAAGTTGGGTACGGAATGGGCAACCATCTGAATTCACGAATAAGTTTATTTTTTAGATTAACAGTTATAGCTTACATTCATTTCTACTAGTCCAAACATGTTTTTCACCAGCTTCACGTAGGGCTGAAGTTGTAGCAGTCGGTGAATCAAGACCCGCAATAAGATCATCCATCAAAGTGGTGAAGAGTTGAGCATGACGCTAAAACAGAAAAAATCCAATAAAATGGTGCAATTCATCAAATAAAACTGAAATACCTTCAATCTTTCATGTCCTGCATTTTTGGTCCCATGCATGATCATTTGACGAATCTCTGGATGCTTAAAAAACGAGTTTCGGAAAATACTAATAGCCGGCTCAAGTGCTCCTTGATTGCGAGCATGTGCCCATGTTTTGCGAACGAAAATGATTTGAGCAGGGGTGAGATGCAGAAATTGATGAACGAATGGTGCACCAATTGGATTGGAATTTGATGATGACGCTTTATCTTTCGAGTTCTGAGCTGGAAGTTGACCAGCATGTCTTGAACTTTTTGTTGAGTTGCTCTTCTGCATATTGTTGGCGTGCTCGTGACCGTGTCCACTAGTGGTTCGTGCAACAGAAATACTGAAAAAAAGTGAAATGAAATTTTTTGGACTTGGAAAATGAGCAAAAAAAACTAATTTTCCTCGGGACGACCGACTAATAACTTCAAACGACTTTGAAATGAAAGATAATTTTCTAAACACATTCTTTTTGCCCTCTTTCAAAGAACTACAAATTTTGGGTAGCTATAACAACGTACAAAATGAACTATGTTTGAGGATTTAGCAAAAAAAAACATGAAGAGGAATGAAACATACTGGCTCCGTGGAGTGACTGCATCCGAGATCATATCCGAGCTTGAACTACCTGTTGAATGATGGTCGGATGGTGATAGAGAGTTTTCCTCCGAGTCTTTGCCTGAAAATATAGAATTTTCTGTGACGGATATTTAAATTTCATAGATAGACATTTTAAAATTTGCTTGAATTGGATCAAACTTACTTTTTTCTAAAAACTACTTAAATTTTCCAAGAGGAGTCTGATAGAAAATTTCAGAATAAATGCGATTTTTAAAAAAAATTGGAGTAATACATATTTTTCTCAGATAGTTGGATCCTTTTTAAGTACCTTGAACAATATTTCAGAAATTTTTGAATACATTTTTCAAAAGAACTATGTGAAAATATTTAAAAGGTGGCCTAACTATTAATTTAAAATAATTTTCCGAACATTTTATTGATTAAAGTCAGTGGGTCAGTTACTTCGAAATCTGAATGCGCGCGTGTCCGTGTGACGCGGTCTGTGTCCGTGCAACGGAATTGGCGCGAAACACAATTATTCGAACGTGGCTACATATTGGTATTGTTCTTTGGACCTCCTAGGCTCCCATTCGAATTTTTTTTGCCTTGAATTTGGATTTTCTTAAAGGCAGCTTGTCATCAAAATTCGAATCGGATCCCAGGTGGTCCAAAGAACAATACCGATGTGTAGCCACATTCAAATAATTGTGTTTCGCGCCAATTCCGACCGCGTTGCACGGACAACGACCGCGTCGCACGGACACGCGGGAATTCAAATTTTGATTTTTTCAACTTTGAACCGCTACTATGACTCGTGTATTTATCGGTGTGATTTCGCATAAATTGCATTGTACTAATTAGAGAACGCTCTAATTTTTGAAACTAAGATCAGGTAGGGTCAAATTAACTGAACAGCTGTCTTTAACTGACAAGCGGCCTTTAAAAGCATTGAAAAAAGAACATTCTAACCAGATTCTCCAAATAAATATTTCATGACTTTTAGAATAAATATTTTTCAATAGCTTTACATCCTCATATAAATTAAGATACAATTTTTAGGACAAAACAAAAATAACTAACTATGTCTTCTCTCTGCCGACGAATCTGATCCCTTCTGTGATCTCGTATGCTTCGGTAGTTCACTTCTTCCATTTGTCATCCCTCGCGCCGAACAAAATACCTCATCCCCCGAGTCATTATAATCATCACCAATGTCATGCAAGTTCAACCCGTTCGACGTTTTCCGATATGGACATTCAACCGGTGTGGTTACAGTAGTTGATGTGATGTGCCGATATTTTCCCGGCGCAGAGACAGGACACACTTGTGATGGTGGTGATGGTGAATCCGGGTAGAAATCTTTATTATCTGCAAAAAATGAGAGAAGAATATTTTTTTGTGACGCCAGAGTATGCTGGATGGAACCCCCGTTGGGAATTCATAATTTCTCAGCAAAACGAAAGATGTTTCATAAATAGGCGTGTGACGTAGAAAATGGTGGCTAAAAATATGCTTGCAATAAGAAGATGAAATTTATTTCGGTTTCTGCTGACATCAAGAATTTTTGTGATCGGATGTTTCGTTGTCGTCAGTTAGCGAGTATTTTAGAATTAAAAAAAACACTCACTGGATGTCGGAATAGCAGAAGCTGATCTCGGAATAACATCATGTTCAACTCTCATTTTATGATGGTGTGATTTTGAATGAGACACTCGTGATTCTTTCGCTTTTGACGACGATTGATTACCCATTATGACTTCAGAATAACTGAAATTTTATTTTTGAATTTCTGTCGATTGAAAAAAAATGAAAAAAGGGGTTTAAAAGCACAACGACGATGAATATAATGAAAGAATAAGAAGATTTTTATGAATTATGAATGAGAAAAAAATGCATGTTTAATTTTTGTCTAGCGGATGTAAAAAAACTGTAAATCTTTTGAAACAAAGTCCAGCGGATGTAAAAAACTGTAAATCTTTTGGAACTTGCGAGTGATGAAGTGACTATCTGAGATCTAAATAAGCGTGAGATAAGCGCGTCAGTCATTTTCTCAATTCTTCCTGATATTGACGCCTCATTTTTCAGTTTGAGCTGAACACTCCTTTTCCTTGGAATTCAATCTCCAAACTGAACGATTGGAAAAAAGAAATACTCCAAAAAGCGACGACGACGACCACGATAATGATGATGATGAAAAACAAAAGAATGGAAAAATAAGCAGGAGCGAAAAAAAAAACTGATTCAGATACATAAACACAACAAGAAGAAGATGGCGGGGAGAAGAAACCAGCAACGAGTGGGGTGGAGATAGAGTGGGTCAGCATTGCGTCAATCATGGTTGAATGCCAAATGAGCCGGAGAATTGAGCTGAAAACGAAAGGAACCCTCCCTCCCTCCCTAAATAAGATATAGATACAGTATGGAAGAAAGCAAGGAAAACAAGCTATCCTTTATTTTTCTTCTATTTGGCTGAAAATGATTGCGGAAATAATAGATAGAGTAGAAGAAGCTGAAGCTGTTAATTCAATTTTTTGTTAGTGGATGTTGTGAAGAATCGAAAGTGAAGTGAATGACGTGATATAATTTTCTAAAAATAGACGAACTATTATAAAGTTATGAAAAAGTTCAAAGTCGGTGTATTCGTTCAGAGCAAAGTTAAAGTAAAACAGAGTTCAAATGATGGCTGGTCAATTGGAAAATAACTATATTTTATAAATTGAATAGATTTCGATGACTAATTCGAACCTGT
Organism: Caenorhabditis virilis; assembly: GCA_964036255.1. NCBI lineage: Eukaryota > Metazoa > Nematoda > Chromadorea > Rhabditida > Rhabditidae > Caenorhabditis > Caenorhabditis virilis. The sequence goes on from OZ038419.1 coordinate 8,148,117, forward strand.
GAATTTAAATCTGAATAAAATGATGTATTAAAAACTTATGCAATTTTTTAAAGGAGGACTATATGTATTTTATAAATGTTGCAAAATAGATCTGAAATTCAATTTTATATACCTAGTGAAAAAATTTTGCAAAAAAGTAGAAAAGGCACCCGGAATCGAACTTGGCGGAAACTGTTCACGTTTTTGACGCCAGGGTTCGATTCCGGATGCTCTTATTTCTACGTTTTTGCAAATTTTTTTCACTAGGAATATAAAATTGGATTTCAGATAGATTAAGCAACATTTATAACCTGCGTAAAGTCCTCCTTTAAATATAAACTTTTTTTAAAAACGGGTCTTGAAACGAAGGATAGTATCGCGTAGAAAAGGTTGAACAAGAGAGCGTAGTTGCAGACTCGATTATTTTGCACATATCCTGGGTATATAGCAAGTACTTCACCAGAAAGCTTTACTTTCTCGGAAAAAAACAAAACAAAAATGCGAAAAAAAAGGATGACCAATTATTTCGGAGTGGTGTGGAACATGCCGAAGTCTTCAGTCGTGCCAAATGATAATTAGTGGGAGGTCTTCTATTTTTTTTTCAGGAAAATTGTTTCGTGTGCTCTTTTCAATTGCTTCCGGAGTTTGACTATTTTTAGAAGGTGAAGGGAATTGGGGGATATTCAATTACAGGGTGATGATTTTTAACAATGATTCGATTATCGTGGGAGCATAAAATTTCAAAAAAAAACGCTGATGACGTTAAAATGACACGGAAATAGAATTTATTTCCCCCCAATTTTTCAACAAGTTATTGTTGGAATACATACACTCATTGATGACGTTTTTTTTGCCATTAGTTAAAAACCACTTCATCTATCAAAAATTATTTATGTTTTCCACTTTTGAACCTCTTAATTAACGTTGTTTTTCGTTCGAGAACAAGAGAAATGAATCAAAGCACAAATTCGAACAATGTATTTTTTTGTGTATGTTGAAAACGATCGTAATTTATAGGTTTGGTTAAAAAAAAACAAAAAGCACAATATTTTTCAACCAAAAAACTTGTGAGATCAGTATCTAGAATAAAGCAAATCTCAAGGGGGATGGATGCAAATACGTGTTACTCATTTTTTTGGCGATGTGTGCAATTTTAATTGTTTTTTCGTTTTGATTTTCAGAAATGTCAACCTAAATTTTCTTGTTTTTATTTTTTTTCTCGAGACAAAAAAAGAAAAACAAACTGCAGAAAAAAGAAGACAATAGCTAAATAAAAACTTGGGATTGTACTTTCTTGGATACATATTTTCTCTTTGTCACGCTGTTTTTTATGGGCCTCAAAGATGAATGTTATCTTGAAAATATTGTTCTAGAAATGATCAAAACAATCGGAAGGCAGTCGGATGAATTCGATGGAAAACGATCCGAAGTATGTAAACTTTTAAATTAACTGATACACTGTCTTTAACTGATGGAAAATAGAATGTTAAAGATTTCACAGCGAAATTTTTTAAATAAATTTTCAAATTAATTAATATTTGGGATAAATTTCAGATAATATCTAATTTTTCTTGGTACAAAAAGTTTGAAAAAAGAAGAATTTTCACAGTCAATTAAAAAAATTGACAAGAAAAACTAATATTACCGTGACAGTGACATTGTCAACACAAATATTCTTGATTATTGTGTTTTGAAGGCTGCTCAACCGCACTGCCGCTCCGCACGCACGCACGCGGCTGCCGACACTCAACCCACTGGAAGTGTGTCGAGTGTCGACCACCGCGTCGCGTGCGGCGGAGCGTCAGAGCGGTTGAGCACGTATTTCACGTGAGTTATCACTTGAATTTTGTTTTTTGGAAGGTGTGTTGGCGACGTTCCAGTTTATGGAGCGCGTTTGGAATAGAAATGAGGGAACAGTAGTTTTCTAAATATTTTTGTATGGTGATTATGATTAGATTAATGAAAAAACGAAATTTAGTTAAGAAAACCTTAAAACTCAAAATAAAAATGAAACTCTTGTTTGTCTTTCTATTTTCGGATGGAAAGTCATCATTACTTCTTTCAGTCAACGAAAAAACATGGTGGGAGTGTTCCAAATTGAATCAAAGTGCACAAAATTAAGAAAAAATGCTCCAGTCACACTCCTCAATTGTTTGCCTTCCCTTTCTTATTTTCTAAAATTCTCATTAATTTCCCGCGCCATCGCCGTTCGTTCAACTCCAAAAAGGCCACCCTGGATGGCGGTGACACAACCCAATTGGATAACAATTCAGGAGAGCAAAAAAACGAACTAAAAAAATTGGGGCGAAAAGGAATGAATGGGCTCAGTTCCGATATTTTTGGAAAACGACGGGAAAAACGAAGGAAAAAAATGCCATCAGAAATGGCAGGCAAACGGAGCAAGAAAAATCTGCGAAATCTTTACAACTTTGGAGATATAAGTGGCCGACAAGAATTATTCGAGTCTCCTGGATTTTTTCCCTCTATTTTATTTTTTTTTTGTTTCGTCAGATCTCGTGCTTTTTTTCTAAAACATCATCATTGTTTTAGTTGGACTTCTTCAAGTGTTGGTCTTGATAAGTGTTCCAAGGAGGAAGTGACGTATGACTCGAAATTTTAGAATAATCGGGGAGAATAATCTTTTTTGGAGGGATTGTTAAAGAGAGGGTGATATCAAATCTTGAATGGTAGGATAATATTATTAATGAAATATTCAGATGATATCATCTAAAATAAATGAAATGCTCAGGTTGGGAGTTTTATGAACTAGTTTAAATTTGGAATTCTTACATAACTCATATTAGGTTTTAGTTGGTCGTTTTCAGCCCTTACAAGGCTTAGGTAGGTAATGTTAAAGGCAGGGTGTCAGTTAACACGATCAAATTTAAGGCAAAAAATCAAAATTCGAATTGGATGCCAGGTGGTCCAAAAAACAATACCACTATGTAGCCACATTCAAATAATTGTGCTTTGCACCAATTCCGACTGCCCAAATTAACTGACCCACTGTCTTTATATATAATTTCTTAATTTTCAGTATAAATTGTTCTAATTAGCCATAAATGTCTAAATTAAAGTTCAGGTTACTAATTTTAGATCTTAATAGCTTACTCGTTGGGATCCTTATCTTATCCCTATCGCTCAATATAGCATCTAGAATTGTTAATTAAGGAACTAGTCTTAAAAACATATTTTTATAATAAGAAGATATTTTTTCAAGTTCAAATTTATGTAGGAAATTTTGCATCCGCTAAATTATTGAAATGTCTGGTGCACAAAACAAAAAATGAAGAAAAACCAAAAAAACACGCACAATCATATGATTATGCCCTTAGAAAGAACGTTCATCTGAATTGTTTCCGGAATAAAAAAAAACAAGGGCACATCAACCTAGAGACCCGAATAAATGCAGAAAACTCATTCATGCTCAAATAAAAAAATGAAGGAAAAAAAAGGAGTGAAAGAATAAAGAAAAATTGATTCAAATCGAGTAAATGGCCCCTTTTTTTTTGATGACGTAGCAGGAAGAATGCATGTACTGAACGGCAAAAGGAAGACTATAAACGCAACAACAACAACTGGGGGAAGAACGAGCAAAAATTCGAGAATTTCTGGAAGTGGTGTGTCTGGGTCTGAGGAAAATTCTGAACTTTATTAGATGTATTGAATCCGAAAGATGAAGAAAATTGAGAATTTGATGGAAGCTTAACAACAAAGAAAACAACGGTTTCAAATGATAATCAGAATTTCCTGCTTGCTTACTAATTCAAGGAAGACAAAAAATAAATTTAAAAAAAAACTCTGATTATTCCTAAGAAGCCATTTTTAACATCCTTATTATTATTCAAAATTTTTGAAATATTTAATTTTGAAGCTCACAATTTTGAAGCTCCACGATCAGAATTCGGTGAAAAAAAAATTTCGGATGGTTCTTACAAGGCTCTTTTTATTTTGAAATTTGAAAAATACTTCACATAGGTCCAAAATTGAAGAAATTTGAACTTTAAAAAAATGAAAGCGAAAACCGCATTTTTAGAGGGTTTTTGAAAAAATTTCTGACTTTTTGATAATCCATCAAAAAATGCTAGAGAACAAACATGATTAAAAGAGGACTTTACTAATAATTAACCTTAAATGAAAATAGACGTCATTCTAATTCCAAATCTGTTTTTAAAATTTTCTAAAACAACCTAGAAGCCGAGAAAATGAGCTTCAAAACAATGGCCTAGGAAAAGGTCAGGTGGACACTATTTCTAGGCCATTGTTTTGAAGCTCATTTTCTCGGCTTCTAGGTGGTTTTAGAAAATTTCAAAAACATATTTGGAATGAGAATGAAGTCTATTTTCAATTAAAGTATATTTATTAGCTCCGTAAAGCCCTCCTTTAACTATTGGAAATATAAAAAATATAAAGCTCTGAAAAAAAGAGTTTTAATCAATTTAATTTTCTCATCCACGTGTAGCCTAAAAGTTTTTTTTTTCAAAATCTCGAAAACGATTCATATTCCCGTGGGAATACAATTCAGAAGTCCTTCCCCTCCTGTTGTTGCAGGAAAAAAAATCTAATACTCCCGTTTTTTTTTTTCGAAAAGTGAAAAAGAAAATTGAAGCTAACTATTTTTGGATTTTTTTTTGGAAAAGAGACAGCTCAATGAAGGGAAAACAACGTTTCTTTTTTGCTCTATCTTTTTTTGGTAATGAAAAAATGAGAAAAAAAAGAAGAAGAAGCTAAAGGAAAAAAAAGTTTGTTTTGTGGATTGAGTTACGGAATTGAGTGAGATTGAGATGGGTTTTTATATTGGTTTTTTTTTCGATCCAAACTAGGGCAATAAATGCTTTGTTTTTTTTTTCGTGCTCTGGGAATTTGGGGTCGACAGGATAGGAATTCAAGCCGTTTATGGGATAAAAAATGAAAAATCTATAATAACTGTTTTTGAAAAACATAAACCATTTAATTCTCGGAGCTGTTTGAAATTTAGGAGTCAAAGTCACAAAAATAATGATTATCAGTGCTCATTAAGTTTTTTAAATTTTTCTATGCAGATAATAGCCATCATTTTCTTCCAAAGAGGGCTTTCCAGAGATAATAAATGTACCTTAAATGAAAATAGACTTCATTCTCATTCCAAATCTGTTTTTGAAATTGTCTAAAACCGCCTAGAAGCCGAGAAAACTCTCCTCAAAACAATGGCCTAGAAAAAGTATAAGTTTTGTTGGTGGCCACTTTTTCTAGGCCATTGTTTTGAGGCGCGTTTTCTCAGCTTCTAGGTGGTTTTAGAAAATTTTAAAAACAGATTTGGAATGAGAATGAAGTTTATCTTCATCCCAGACGTATTCTTTCCTTTATTTTTCCTCATTTAAAAGAAGAATATGCTCAAAAAAGAAATGTGTTTTAAACTTTGATGTATTATGATCTTATCTTGAAAAATTCAGTTTCGAGAAACACTTTGGTTACATATTTGGACAAAGTGTACCTCTTTTTTGCTGAGAAAACTCTACAGAATTACTTTCATTAAATATTCATAGCTGCATAAGTTATCATGATACTCATAAATAAAAGAAACCGCTTCTAATCATAGTGACGTTGTTTAAAGACTGTGTCCAACTGATTTTTGCTGCGTTAAACGTTTCTTAACTATTTCTGGAAACTCCTATTTCTTTTCTCAGAATAAAATCCATAAAAATCGACCTATGAAAGAAAAAATATTTTTAGCCTCCATTTTCATGAAATTTGACCTCCAAAAATAATTGAAGAAGCTAAATCCAATGTTGATACAATGATTAAGCTCGTTTTAATCGATGTTTCAGCCATAATTTTAAAAAGCAATTGTTAAATCATTGATTTTGATTAGATTTTTCTGACTTTATGAAACCAAATAATTTTTTTTTCGAAACCAAATCACATTTTTGCAAAAAAATAATATTATGTACACCAATTAGCACCCCGCCCTCACCTCCCACCATTTTTCCCCAGAATCAAAAAATTTCGTAATTAGAACACCTCTCAAAAATTTTGAACAAAATATGCCTTATGCTAATGAGAGAGCTTGTATCATTACGGTAATGTCTCGAAATTCAAATATGTGAAAAACAAGAAAAAGAAAATAAAATTTAGCCTAATTCGAGACTGGAGCTGAGGAAGAGAAGAGGCAAAAAGAAGAGTTATCGATGCGTGAATTATTCAGGCATCTCGGACACTCCAAACCTTCGTCGACGCCCTTTTTTTTGACGACGACGACGACGACGACGAACACAAACTTTTCACAGGAGGAAATGAAAAAGGTTATTAATAGAACTAAATTTATTCAGCGAGATATAAATTTGGAATTCAAATCAGAAGTTGAGAATGTTGTGTTCATGTATGTGTCAAGACATGCAAATCTAAAAAAGTAGTCTAGTATGGAAAGGGGAGGGGGACTCATTTGATTTCAGAATCGACGGCACAGAATTTCGTATATTCTTTTTCTGACGCATCATGAGAATGGAACAGGAAATTTAATTTTTTTTTGTATGTGTGTGTCAAGATTGATATAGTGCACATTTTTGATATTCTTTACTTCGATACACTCGTGCAGGAAAAAAGCACCTCTTGAAACTTTCGTTTCGGTATCAAAAAAGTTATGCTGAGTTGAAATTCAAATAGTGAAAAATGTTCAAAAAACAGAACTGTACAAAAAAAATGTCTTTTTATGTTACAGTGCACCGCATAATAATAGGTTCACCTCAAAAAATCATGAAAAGTCTACCAAAACACATTTTTAGAAAACTTCAAAGCAATTTCTGGTATTACTTATAGACACGGTGGGATAAAGTGAACCGAAATTGTCATCACGAACAACGTGTTTGTGTGTGTACACCGTTACGACGTATTGCACACACGCAAAAATTGGAATATTACAAATGAGATTTTAAAGCCTACAACGCATGAAAAAATGAAGTTTTTGCGTTAAATACGTAAATTATGTCTTAATATAATTTTTTTAAACTCTGAATTACAAAATTGCGTCCCTGAGTAGCTGAATATAACGCGTTTTGTGTAACCGTGCCGCACGATTGCAAAAATGTCACGCCCTAAAAACGCCCCTTTTTCTGGGTTCAATTTTTAATTGTCGTGAATTTTATTAGGTATAGTCGGTTCACTTTAGCCCACCGTGGCTAGATGGTCCTAACGCGAAAACCTTATTGCCCTGAGAAATTCGAAAAAATGCTATTTTCTTGTTATTGCGATTAATCTAATCAGCAAAATGATAGGTTCACCTTCATTTTTTTCGGTTTTTTTAAAGCCTTCCAATTTTTACCAATTTTTTTCTATTTTGAAATGAATTTTTGCCGTTCACTGTAGGAGGGATAAAGCGATCAAGAATCAGGTTGCACTTCAAAATAGCGAGAAAACTGTTCGACTCACCTTCCAAAAAATTGAAAACAATTCTTTAAATTACTTTTCAGAAACCATAGTTTTGTTTTTTTTTACTAGTCTGGTTTCAAACGTGTTAAAATCGAACAATTCTTGCATTAAAAACAGAATGACAGCAGGCTAAAACTGAGACAATAAACTACAAAAAAACAGATAATTTTTAAATAGATAAACATTTTAGAATTAACCCAATACTGATAGGATGAAGCCAACTAGTCCACACTATCTTTGCAGTCTTCTAACTGATTAAAAGATTTTCGAAACATGACGAAAAATGTGGCACTCAATCTTTAATTCAAAAAATAATTCTAGAAAAAATTTAATGGTGTTAGTAATAACCACTTTAAAATAAAAAGAATGAATTTGTGAGCCAACGACAACAAATTGAATGTATTATTAGGAAAAATGGGGCGTCGTGCCAAATATGTAGCATGACGAAATAAAGCTACAGATGTTCATGTATTAACTTTAAGAAAAAGTAAATAGTTATAGAAAAAGGGGTATGGATAATCTTTGAGTTGCAGAAGAAAAGAAGGGGGGGGGGGGGTTTACCTTTTTAGAGCTTACAAAAAGCTCAACTCTTTGAAGCTTCTTCAATTGAAAGTTTTTTGAAGAAAAAACATTTACTGATATTAGAGAATATTGCTGAATAAGCCTTCACAATCTATATTGCTAAAATGAAAAAAAAATACAAGCATAATCCTAAAATAACAGGATACAAATTAGCTAATTTCAAAGAACACATGAAAAATTGAGTGTATTCCTCCTCAAATTGGTCACATCCTGTCGGCCATAAAATGTAAAAGGCTCATATACATACACCTGAAGACAAAGTCAGTGGGAAAAAAAAGAACTCGAGAGAGCACAAGTCTTCTTCTTCTTTTTATCCTCCTTTTCCCCCCACCCCATGTTCTTCAACTGATGACTAGATATACATACAAATATACATGTTTGAAATTATGTCTCATTCATTTCAAATCTTTTCCTTCACTTCATGGTAAACGAAGGAGGACATAAAGTGTTTGAAAAAGAGAGAATGTCCCGCAATTTTTAAATGATGGACTAAAGTAAGTGTAGTTTTTCAAACAAGGTCTATAATTTTCAAACCAAAAGATCAAAACAACGGTTTTTAGCGAACAATTTTATCAATATTTAAGTGGTGGGAGAGATGAATTCAACGAGAAGTTCGAGGCAAAAAAGGATATATTTTATTGTTGAGTTTTAATAGGATGGGTGAACTGGAAAAAGGCTAGAGGAGAACGGGAAAAGGCAAAAAATGAGAAATTGCTCTTGGGTGTTTGAGGAAAAATACCTTTCTTGATTTCGTTTCGAATTTGAATGGGCTTTATGAAGATATTTTCAGCTAATGCTAAAATGAATAGTAGAAATATTCAAGTTCAAGGTAATTAAAGACAGTTATCCAATTAATAAAATCCTAATAACAGCAAAACATTTCCAAGAAAATATGGGGTCCCCGAGTCATTAATTAGGAGTTTGAGCCAAATTATAGTTTTTAAATTTTGTAAATTTCAACATCTAAAAAGCGATGCTGAAACACCCCAATAGCAAAAAATGGAAACAGTAACTTTTCCAACTCGAAATGCGAAAAAGGTCTCATTGAAAACATTCAGAACTAGTTCAGGTATTTCATTTGTAAAGCCAAAAAATTAGAAATTTGCATATACATAATAACTTTAAAATATTGCGATTTGTAAATCCTTGGCAAAACTAAGCTGACACCTTGTCTTTAAAGAGATTCTTACCCTTATTTTAACAATATTACCTATCTACAGCAAAAACGGCAATGTCTTTTCCGACTGCGTCTCTTTTGTCACCGTGAGATCTACTATGCGGTGGCGAGACCATGTGTGCGGTAGAGCGCACTTGCTAGACACCTAATCGGCTTCGCTAAAGATAACCAATAAGAAAAATGTGAAATAATCGGGCGATAACGAAAGTTCGCATTACATGCGATCGGCGAAAAAATACAATTATTTGAATTTAAGTAAGAAAAGCTCAGTTTAAAGTCATTGTTTTTGAGTTTAGTTTCGTGCCTTAAAGTCAGTTAATACGATCCAAATTCAAGGCAAAAATCAAAATTCGAATGGGATCCCAGGTGGTCCAAAGACCAATACCAATATGTAGCCTACATTCAAATAATTGCGTTTGGCGCCAATTCCGACCGCGTCGCACGGACACGCACGCATTCAAATTTTGATTCTTTAAACTTTGGACATTTGCTATGAAGCGTGTATTTATCGGTGTCATTTCGCATAAATTGAATTGTACTAATGAGAGAACGCTCTAATTTTTGAAACTAAGATCAGGTAGGGTCAAATTAAATGAACAACTGTCTTTAAAGTAATTCAGATTGAAGATGTTGCCGGCTGAATCATAAAATTCCTGTTTCATATTCTCTCGTCGCATTCTTTTTGTTCAAAAATTCAAAATAACAAATCGACCAACTATGCATGTTTTCTGCGAAAAAAGTGCATCTTACAACAAAAACACGGAAGTTTCGCAATATACGTATAAATTTCGAGCAAAATAAGAAATGTGACCTGAAGTTGTTCTTCCAAGAAAAATTACATTTCGGAAAAGGGAAGAAAGATTGTTCATTTTTTTTTCAAAACTACATACACTTGAGCTTACTTTTAGCGTTTTGAAAAATGGGAACAATACTGGAAACAACAAGAAAAAACGACTTTACTCGCTCTTTTTATGAATAATTTAAAATTGCAAAAAAAAAGAAAAAAACGGGGGGAGAATTATTGAAAATGAAACTCATAGCTTCATGTCTGAAAATCGGCTTATTATCTCCTTAGGATTACTACTTTTCATGTGATTTCTTCTCCTCTTCTTTTTTTCGAATTATCAAGTGGTTTTTCATACAAGGTGTTTTATAATCCATATTTTATTCTCCAGGATAAAACAACTATTTTTCTTCAACATTTAATCAGTGTTGAAAAATGAAAATTCTCTTGGAGTGTTGTTTTTGTGGAAAATTGAGGGGAGGGGGATTTTGAATTCTAAATAACAAATATCACATTGTTTTTGGAAAATGGAAATTGTTTTTTGTTCAGAAATCAAGAATTAGTGACTAAACATTACTCTTTAAACCGAAGTATTTTCTATTGAATCTTTTAACTTGATGACTACTTGTAATGAACTTTAAAAAATAGCACATAATACAATAAATAAAACACCAAATTTTTTACAGTAAATCGTAATGGACCTATTCAGTTTTTTTTAAATTCAAAAATACCGAGAAATTCAATGCAGAAATGGCAAAGAAATGCCGAGAAATATCGAGAAATTGCAATTTCTCGAAATTTTTTGAACTGTAGTTTCTTCAAGACCTAAACTATTAAACGTGTGTCCCTTTAACGGACCTATGTATTCAGTTTGAAAAAAAATTCCGAGCCATTTCTGCATTGAATTTCTCGGCATTTTTTGAGTTTTTTTCATTTCAAACTGAATAGGTTCATAAAACATTTTATTTTCACAACTCGGCTCAAACTCTGAAATAATGGAAAATAAAAATATCTACTACTAAATTAGTGTGCACTTTTGGAACATTTAAGCTATAAAATTTGTACCCTGAGCAATTTATCAATAATTCTCAGAAGACCTTTGACAAACATCAGACTCCAAAATCTTTGCCAAAAATTCTCTGGATAAACCGTAGCCGGATTTTCAAAATTATTTTTATTTTAAAAATATCATTGTAAAATTTGATCTTTCAGGACATGGATTAAAGGATGACTTTACGGAGCTAATTAATGCATCTGGGATGAAAATAGACTTCATTCTCATTCCAAATCTGTTTTTAGAAATTTCTAAAACCACATAGAAGCCGAGAAAACGCGCCACAAAACAATGACCTAGGAAAAGGTTTCCAAAAACTAGTCCGCGGGCACTACTACTTGAAAAATGCTGAAAAATGAACAAACACAAGTTTTTTAAAATTAATTTACGAATTTTCCGTAAAGATTTATCAATACAATGTTAAAATAGTTCATTGGATAAAGTTCGGCCAGGTGGAAACTTTTTCTAGGCCATTGTTTCGAAGCGCGTTTTCTCGGCCTTCTACGTGGTTTTCGAAAATTTTATAAACAGATTTGGAATGAGTATTTTCTCTATTTTCATCCCTATTACCTTTATAACCTCTGCAAAGTCCTCCTTTAATACAATAAGCGTTCATCTGGATTTTTGTAAACTTCACTCTCTTTTATAAATGTATTCCATCGAATTAATCCAACACGAACGACTTACCAGAAAAAATGAAGAAACGTGATAATAAAGATAAATAAGATATCAGTTTGTATTTAAAAGTTGAGAGTGGCTTTCAATGATAACTACAAGAGGTCTACATGATTGGTTTTGAGTTGTGATATAGAGAGGGTGGAGCACATAAATAAACTTTACTCCCTCCCACCTCTTTTTTAACAGAAAAAAAACGGTAGAGAGCAAAAATCGAAAGATGAAGAGAGGTACCATTTATTTCCAGAGTATATCGTGTTTTTTTTCTGAAAATTTTGGCTCAACTTGTGGTTTTGTTGACTTTTGAAAGAGATATGTTTACCGAATGATAGATAATCTTTGGAACAGTTTCACACCAACGTACTTGAGTTAGAGGAAAACGACAAAAAATGTACGGAGAAAAAGTGTTATTTTGGATTTTTAAGTGTTCAGAGTTCGATGAGACCCTCTCAAAAGTTCACTGACAATTGATGATTCATTAGCTGTTTTTTTAAAGGGTGAGGTGGGTTGCAAAAGGTCAAAATTTTAAAGATGGGCTCTGAATCTGCAGCTGAAAACTCCTACTAGACATATCTGGCCTAATGAGAATAACAGGAGCCGATTCAGAACTGAAAATCGAGTAGGTTTAAAATGTGAAATCTGTTTTAAGTACTTGTCGGATACAAAATGGATACAAATCCTTCATCATCGAATCATCTACCTTTCCCGTATTGTAAACCACTAGTTCAAAAACTTAAAAGTTCAAGGAATGGACCTACCGATACTTTATTTGTTGAGGCCGATGTTATTCTCAAGTTAGAGTTTTATTCTGTTAAAGACAATATGCCACTTATTCTTTTTTGAGCAAAATTCCTCCGAATAACACATAACCATTGTCTTGAAACACCGGAAACAACTGGTTTTAGCGTGCTGTCATGCAAGCCGTAACTTTCACGAGTTATTCACGAGTTACACGACTAATTCGATATCGATCGATGCATACTTGTTTCAATTATTCTTTATAAGAAATTAAATAAATTTTTTCCTAGAATGGTATACTCTCTTTAAAGAAAATCGAATTTTCTTTCAAAATGCTCTGCTCTGCTGATCCGGTGTTCTGGTGTTCATGACCTCGTACTATTCTTCTATTTTGTTTCATTTCACATTCAACAATCTAAAAACAAACGGAGAGTCCTCGAAATTGCTGGGCAACCGGAAGAAAATCAAAAAAACGTAGCATCTTCGCAGTGAAGCGTTCGTTCACTTTGTGAAATAACGTTTTATGTGTTCACTAGACTTTCTTAAACTTTGTATTTTCTTTACGATATATGCAAAAGGTATGAAATATGTAAATGGTGTATTTGAAAATCATTTTTGGAGGAATTTTTGCACTGGTTTGTAATCAATGTAATGGATGGATCGGAGATTATCCATTGGCAGACACAGTTGAAAACACTTGCGATAATCGGAATTATCATTGTCAAACTGATCAGGTTCGTTTTTTTTAAATAGAGAATCGATACACTTTTCGAGAATTGAGGATAAACTTAGTTTATCTTGAATTATAATAATTTAATTCGATTTTGAAAAAAATGCGTGTTTTTAACAGTGTGATTTGGTGGAAATAAATGGCAAAAAGCTCTAAATTACGAGATAATTTTTTTTGATATTCCAAATTTTATTTTCCAAACGGTTTAAAGACAGTGTGCCACTCAATTTTTGAAATTTAGTGTTCTACTAAATTTAAAAGTAATAAAGTTAATATATTTATCGATAATGTATTGAATTTAAATCAAGAAGAGACTATTAAAATTCTAATTATTGAGAAATTTAGTTTTTTAAACTATAACATTTATAAATAAATTTATAAATTTGCAAAATTTCCAGTTCTGTGTCAAAATGATAGATGCAATGTCTCCTGGTGTAAACTACGCGACATTCAAATCCGATTGTAACTATGCAACAAACATCCAAGTGAATCCAACAAATTTGACAACCATCATCGCTGGAACTTGTTATCCCTACCAAGATGGATCAGCTCCGCCAAAACGATACTACTACTGTTATTGCAATGACAGGGATTACTGTAATTCGGCAAACTCTATCAAATACATCATTTTCGTTCAAATGATAATTTTTTTGCTTTGATGTTTGATGTCATTATCCATATTTTTTATAAGACTGGCAAATAAAACACAACATTGCAAGAATATCATTTATCTGTTTATCTTGTCCAACCTTGCAACAATTTTTTTCTCAATTAATGTCTTTAATGAAAAAAGAAATCTTGAGAAACATTTAATGATAAAAAACTGTGCACTCAATAGACATCAAACCACAATCAAAAACGTGTGTTTCTTATTTTTGTTCTTGCTCTTAAGGTTTTGAAGTGGTTTTGAAAAGAAATTAGTCTGTCTAGATTTCGGATTTATGATACTTACAAGATGGACACAAAATAAATGGATACAACAGTTCATGTCAATCAGTTCATGTCGAAATCAAATCCTGAAAGCTGTAGAAACTATACGTACAACATACAAAATATTGAAGCGGTGAGAGATTATCGATAAATCACTTCATCGTGATCTTCATCGTGATTTATCAAAATATCCACTTTTCGGCATATATATCTTTACTTTTAGTATTTGAATTAATTGATTGAGATGGATGCATATGTATAGATAATTAATTTCAAAATATAAAATATAAGTGTGAATCTCAATGAAATCAAACGTTTTTTAAAATTTATTTTCCGTCTAGTTAAAACATGGGTTCGATAGGAAACTCTGATGTTTGAAAAAAATCTGCATAAGAAGAGATTTATAAGAAACAAGGAAGAAAAGCAAGATCACTCGAAGAAGGGGGGGGAGCAATGAGATTTAAAACTTTTTGATGCATATTTAAGCAAATTATAACAAAACGGGATAAAAAAATTATTGGGTAATCGATGAGATTTCAAAGGGATTCAAAGCTACATATTTTATCTAAAAATTTAAAGGAGGCCTGAGAGGACGAAATAAATGGTTTAAAAATGATAAAAGTGGGATTTGTTTATAAATAAATGAAAAAAAAATCCAAAAAAAAACTCGAAAATTTCGAAAAAAGTTTCAAAAAAAACCATAAAACAGTAATGGCCGAAGAAACGTTTGTCTTTTCTCGGTCATCTGATTTTTTTAAAAAAATTTTTCTTGTTTTTTTTTTCTTTTCAGTGTTTTTTCTGAGAAAATTGTGCATAATGGACCTATTCAGTTTGAAAAAAAAATACAAAAAATGTCGAGAAATTCAATGCAGAAATTGCAGAGAAATGTCGAGAAATGCAGAGAAATTTTTGCAATTTCTGCATTGAATTTCTCGGCATTTTTTGTATTTTTTTTTCAAACTGAATAGGTCCATAAAATAGTTTCAAGAAAGTAAATTTTCAAAAAAAAATCTGACGGCCGAGAAAAAACAAACGTCCTAGAAAACCAAAACGCGTTTTTCGGCCATTAGGGTCATCTACAATTTTTTCGTTTTTTTTGGAATTTTTTTCGTCATTTGTGAGTTTTTTGGAATTTTTTAAAAATTATTTATAAAAAAACATTTTTTAATTATTTTTAAACCATTTATTTCGTCCCCTCAAGCCTCCCATAATAAACCGTTATTTTTGAAACTTTCAAACACAATGTTTTTACATACCGAAACATGGAAATCATAATTATTTTCAAAAAATCCGCGTTTTATCGCATTTTTCGTACCCATAAAAAATAACTGTTTATGATTGCGTAGCGCGAAAAATAATAATTTTCTTATTTCCCGGAGCCAAATAAACTTCTTTTTTCTTAAAGAATACATCAAAGTTACCATGTTGAATTAAGATAAAGATAAAGCTCGCATTATTTATCCTAAATTAAAAAAAACAAACATTTCAGAAACAGGCACATTGTAAATAGCATTTTAAAAAAATGAACAAGCATTTCAAAATTCAAAAAAGCTCAAATCAATAATAATGGAATGGAACTGGTTGGTTTTTAAAACGAAAAAAAAAATACATTTCAAAAATCGAAATTTTTACCGTAATATTACAATTTATCATGCAAATAGATATATTATTATGATAAATAAATTAAATTATGAAAAAATTTAAAGCTCAAACGTTTTTGTAAAATTTTCAAAAAAAAATTAGTACATTACAGATCGTTCCATTTTCCTTGACTCGCTCATCTGAAAAATAATCATTTTTCTTCTCAAGACCATCATTAGGTGCTTTATTATTAAAATTCAAAAAGGTGCCGAACACGGTGACTTTAGTTCCAGTTTATTCCACAAACCACACAAATCACAAATTACTGTACAATTCATGACGAAAAATACTTACAAAAAACCGAAAAACTTTGATATATTTCTAAATAATCTACATCACAAAAAAAATCAAGAAAGAATTACAATCATGCTCATATATTTTTCTTACAAGAAAAAAAAGAAGAGTTCGATAAATAACTGAAAATGTATATTATTCTTTTTTCTGACCCAGGAAATAAATATCATTGCTCAATTTTTAAGCGACCATTCGTGTATATTCTCAAAAACATGACTGAATAAATGGCAACTGAAAAATTAACAAAGATACGATAACAGCGAATAATTCAGACGAACCCATATCGGGAAAATACAAAAAAAAAACGGCGGGAGGTGCAGTAATACAGGAAAACAGTAAGAGAAATATTATAAAGCTCGGAGGACATGGAAAAGGGAAATTGGATCGATGAAGAATGACGTGAATTGTGCTAGATTGGAAGCTGCTTAAAAATAATTTTTATTTTTCATTGAAAATTTGACTTGAGAACTTTGAAGTTTGAAAAAACATAAATTAAGAATTTCGTTGAAAATGGGAGTTTTTAATTGTTCAAAATATTAGAATCTTCCGGAAAGTTTTAAAATTTAAAATTTCGAAAAATTACACTAGAAATTTTCGATATGAAAGAATAAGCTTATTCAATGTCCAATTTTGACATTCTTATTATTGTCAAGTTGAATTTTCTTGGCAGCTTATTTTCGACTGCTCCACTGATAACATCGAAGGCGTCGCGAGCGCAACGCGTGAGACCAACTGAGAAGTTTGAATTTGAGCGCGTTACGGTCGCGTCGCCTTCAACTTCTGGCGGCTGCAGCCGATAATAAGCTGCCAAGAAAATGTAGCTTGACAATATCAGATCTATTAAATATGTTTTTATTCATAAATCCGAATCTTTAAGGGGGAACTCGAAACTATAATTTTTTTATCTATTTAGGATAATTTTTTGAAAAATTTCCTTTTATCGACACATTTTTTGACATCCAATTTAATTATGTTTGTTACAATCTCGAACCACATCACTATATCCATATTCTCATTTTCAATTTTTTTTCCATCAAATTTTCAAACAAACCGCTTACATTTCATGTGTTTTTCACATAACCCTTTGACCATAAATGACTCTCGGCGCGTATTTTTAATTCAACCCAAGCGCATTCATCAATTTATTTTTCAATCCCGTTTGTGATGTACTTGTTGTCATTTGTGATCTCGCTCCATTTCCGCCCATTATCGATGTTCCCATCATTGATTGTGTCATTTCGTCCATGCCGCCAAGTGCGCCTCCACCTCTCAATGGTTCGTGCTGTAACAGTACAAATACTCTAAAAAATAGTAGACAAAACGAATCAGCAACAATAAGCTATGTTTTTGGGGGAAACGGGGCGGGGTGAAATAATATTAATTTTAAAATTGTGAACAGGAATTTTGAAGTGTTAAGTTTAAATAATTGAAAAAGGAAGAGATAGAACAAGTAAAGCGAAAAGAGAACTAAGGAAAATAACAAGCGCTTTTGAACATGCATGACGATAACTATTAAATCACACAACATTCAAAATAAATTTTAACTCTTGAAAGCACATTTTTATATAGTTCTGACAAGAACGCTATTTTGAAATCAGCACTTTTGTATAAACATAAATTTCAGTTCCATGAAACTATCTTAGACAGGAAAATCTGGGATCATCATGAATTCAATAAATCATATTTTAATTAGGAAATTTCTGACCAAAATTGATATTGATAATCACAATTTTAAACTAGAACAAAATGGTAAGTTTCTCTCTCCTTTCCTCTCACACACATCCAGATAAATAAACACAAGTGTGTCCACAACACAACATCGTTCTTCGAACCTCCTCTCATTGAGGTCGATTGATCGGATGATGTAAATTTTGAACTCGTCCACTGCTCACATTTCCACCTGTTTCAACTCTCATCATCACGCCTTGACACTTTGACTGAAAATCAAGCAACCCGCCACCATTTGGCTGCACTTTTGCCAACAATTGTGCCAAACGTTCATGTTGCGCGATTTCGATCGCCTGTGTTCAAAGCAGCTTGTTTAGGTCGATTTTCAATGTTTTTAAAATCAAGGTCATACAAAATCTAGAGAAGAAGAATGAAGCAAAAATGAATAAACTAGAAAAGCCACCATATTTTTCAAAGAAAAAAAAAGTTGATAAAGAACACCCCAAATGAAGAAGAAAATGGTTGTATACCTGTTTCTTAGCTCTCAATGCAACATCTTCCAATGTTTCAGCAGCTTCATATTTTCCTTGTCGTCGGTATAAAGCTCCAAGATTTTTCAGTGTTGTGGTAACAGTAGGGCTGAATTTTTTAATGAACAAAAATTATATTTCACGGGCACTTTTTCAAATACCTATCAACTTTTGCAGCTTTCGCCCATCCTGCTTGTTCTCCAGCGGTTGATGGTTCACCTTTATGCTTATTTTCCTCTCGTTCTTCGGCAATTTGCCAAATCGGTTTGTTTTCACCACTAATTTGACCGAATTCTCTTTCATGCGCTCTTGTCAAAATCTGCTTGTATAATTCTTCAGCCTCCTTGTATTTTCCCTGTTTCAGATAAGCCGAAGACAAATTGTTTTTAGTTTTTGCGACGTTTGGATCATCTGGTCCGAGTTTGCTTTCATAGATTTCCAAAGCTCGCCTAAAATCGTCTACTAAACTATTATTTCAAACTTGCAAAACTCACTTATAATATTTCTCAACTTCTTCATATTTCCCTTGATTCTGACATAACAATGCCAAGTTATTAAGTTGCTTGGCAACATCTGGATGATCGTCCCCAAGAACTTTTTCACGTATTTCGAGGGCTCGTTTGCAAAGTGGTTCAGCGTCCTTGAACTTTCCACGTTTTCCGAACAAAACTGCAAGGTTGTTCAAGGTGGCGGCGACAGCTGGATGACTTTCTCCCAGACATTTTTCACGAATTGTTAATGCTTCATTTAGGAGATTTGCTGCTTCTTTGTACTTATTTTGGTCTCTGAAAAAGATAATTCGAAATTTTTCGCATTATTTCGGAATAAATACCTGTAAACGAGAGCAAGAATATTCAGCATTGTGGCCACATCTGGATGATCGTGTCCACTAGTTTTTTCCAAGTCTTCCAATGCTTGTTTGCACAACGGAACGGCGACTTCGTATCTTCCTTGTGATGCATATTGAATAACCAAATTGTGAAGAGTTCTCAATCTTGCTGGAATTTCATATCCCACATTTGCAGAAGCAGCCATTGAATGAGCCGGAGTTGGAGTGTTGAATTGTTGATTATTGAGATCTTCTTCATCTTCTGGTCCGAAACCAAGTTCTTGAAGGGTTTCATTAGTGACTGGTTGCGGCCCTGCATCAACTGATGCTTTTCCTTCATTTTGCGTTCCGTCATCGAATTGTTTGATGGATGCCATATATTTTAGATGTTTATTTTCTTCTTCGAGTTGGGCAACGATCTGAATAACGTCGGGATTGTTGAATCGAACGATTTTTTTATTGAAACAATAAACATTTCAAAAATAATAAATTATTTGATTCTAAGACATATTTTCTTTCCCACAACATCGGCTCAATTAATTTTTTAAATCGATTAATTGGAATTTGTCGTTGTGGGGGGAACTTTTCCTCTATAATATATACAAATCTTACTTGTTCTGACTGCTGCAATTTAGTTTGTGTTGAACTCAATTCATCTCGAAGCCAGGCATTCTCTTGACACAAACGACGACGTTGTGCTTGATATTTTTGATGTTGAGCATCCATAGATTGAGTCAATTGAAATACCATAAGCATCAATTGTGTTTCATCGACTCCGCTGACAAGTTTATCAAGGTTGTCATTGATCTGGCTCAATTTTTCTTTTGGAAGTGGAGCTTCGTCTGCTTTTACACCTAGAAATTAGGTAATTTTAGTTTGTTTAGACAATAGATGTTAATAAAACTATGTAAGTACCTTTAACACTTGTTTCCAGGGTCGTCGAAATAGTCGAATGCTCCTCACGAAGTGCTTCCAGTCCTTGCTGAACTGTACGCAGGCCAGTTGAGACGTCGTCTTGCGACATATTCGACATTTTGGCGAGCGATTCTATTTTCCGCCTGGAAATTTTTAATTAACAATTTAATTTAAAATGGACTAAATAAAAAAGGTAATAAGCATTTCGCTTTTTTTATTTACTTAAATAAGAGTTTTTTTTTTCACTTTTAATTCATCCAAAAATACTATTTTATTTCAAAAAAAAATTTTTCCAAAAAAAGTGATTGGGATACTGTACGAGATTTTCAATCAGTGCAAACACAGGTCATCTGATTGCGCCCGGTGCATTTTAATATACGAGAAATGAAAAAAATGGTGGTAGTTCAAATTTCTAAAAAACGTGGTAATCCAAATTATCGGCTAAAATTTAATTAGCCAATTGCGAAAAGAATGCTGATTCTTTTTTCAAAATAAAACGAGACCGATAGCGCGGAAGCCCTAAATCCGGCGCTGGTACATAAAAAGTGTTACGAAATAAGAAAATTGTTTTGCAGAAATAATTCTTTGAGGCGAAAAACAACTAAAATATCGCATTTTGATGAGAAATTCAAAGTGCTAAAACAGTTGGACAGTTGCCTTCCACCTGCTGACACTACCAGTCTGTATGAAACGAAAAAAAAATAGTAAACTTGGAAAAAAAAGCGGAATTAGATGAATGTTTGTGGACAAAATTCTAGAGACAACATTGGTTCGAAAGGCGAGTGTACGCCAAAATACGAATGTCATTAAAAGAGACGGAGACATTGCAAGGAATAAGAGAGTGAAGAAAAGAAGGAGGGTTTTGAAAAGGCTGGCAATTATTGATCGAGCGAATACGGGGCAGCTATACGGACAATACAACAATGAAAGAGAAAACTGGTCATAAGAGCCGTAAATTTTGAAATAGTAGTAAAACTAAGGCAGTTTGTTTAGTTTGGTAATTGTGTCTCACACTTTGAATTGAAAATTAAATTTTTTGATAAGGATTTTTAATTTTCAAATTTGGAGCAGTGATTCATCTTCAACCTCCGCAAATTTCCAAAATGAAAAAATATTCCGTTATTCAGTCCTTTTTTCAATTTTTTAAATACCTAAGAAATTATTGAAAACGTCTGAATTAGTTATTTTCAGATAGATTTAGTACTATTAAAAAACCGTGTGAATTTTTAAAAATAATTTTTTAAATTGGAAAGAATTTTTTCGCACGCTCAAGTTCGTCATTATTTGCGGGTGAATTGTTCTGTTCCAATTGATTAAACTACAGTACTCAAATTAAAAACAAAATAGGGTTGGGGGAGAACTCCCGCAATTATAGAATATATTGTGCAAAAGCGATTCGCAGTTTACTGTTGTTTTTTAAAAATTATTATAGAATTTAAAAAATTTGCAGATACAGTAATTTATAATTAAAGACAGTGTTCCAGTTATTGAATATGTTCTTTATTAGAAACAACTAACAAAAAACAATCATCTTGGAGTGTTCTGTGATTCCATGAAAAATGTTGCCTTTAATTTGGATGTCATCATGTGGCACGATGTCTTTAAAACAAAATTCTCAGTTGAAAACTGCACATTCTTAAAAACAAATATTAATAGAAACTGTGAAAACTTGTGAAAAGAAACTATTAAATAATTTTTCGATAATTATTTTAGAATTAAACAGCTAATTTTTTCGAAGCAATTATCAAAAATTCTAATTTTTCTTCATTCGGTTCCCTAAATATAGTGTCTTCAGTCTTCATTCGCGTATTTCCGCAAGTTATAGGTTTTCGCGAGCTCCCGCTCAAGATTATTTTCAATAACTTTTTCAAATTTGAAATTAAAAGGTGAACTCACTGTCGATAAGCCTGGATTGTCGACCCGGCAAGACTCATAATGGTTTCCAGTTTGGTTTCTGAACTCCAAGTTAGAGAAAATCTGTAAACAACAACATCTTGTGACATTATACATAGTTAGAAAGCGTTAGCCACAAAAATAAAACAATAAAAATTTGTATATAAGAAAATGTGGAAAGAAAATGAGCTTCTATGAGTGGAAACATAGTTATAAATTGGGGATGGATTAGAGAAACGGGGAGAAAAAGATTATGGACAGAAAAATGATTGTTTTACATGATGAATGAGTGAATGAATGCGTACAGCTGCGCTTTTTTTGGAACATGGAATTTCAGAAATACAAGAAACTTTTCGAGTTTTTCGTTTTTTTTTTTGGTGCAATGAATAAGAAAGAAGAGTTGAAACAGAAAAGGCCAGAATACTTATAGAGCTGGGCGATGCTCATCTTCTTGTCTTTTTTGCAGAAACAAATTTATTTGAAACGCAGGCGGCGGCGACTCATTCGGACACAAAAAAGGGAAGGATGAAGAACATGAAGCAAAATGGATAACGACATCAAATGAAATTCTTCTTGCTCAGAAGATGGCTATCGTGCCATCTCTTGCTTTCTTTTTCGTGTTAATCATTCTAAGCAGATGGTTGTCGGGATTCAGGCCTTTTGTGGAGAAAAAATAACAAGATTTTTTTGAGGAAAGGAAAACAGATTTTTGAAAATTTATGAGTTTGTTGTTTTTTTTTCGGAAACAGAGGAAGACCACATGAAAAAAAGAATTTACATTTTATTTTAGGTGTGGTGAGATTGATTTATTGTACCAGAGAAAACCAAAGAATCGGGATATCCGGCAATTTCAATGAATAGAAATTTGATAACAATTACTTAAAACGAAACGCCTTTTTTGCATTATCAGACAGGGGGGGGGGGGCTAAAGTGAACCGATTATAACTATATTCAGTACGACAATTAAAAGTTGAACGCTGAAAAACGGGCATTTTTTCAATTGTGCGGCACGGTTTCACAAAACGCGAAAATCCCCTTTGTTCTGATTAGAAAAAATGGCATTTTCGCTAATTTATTGATTTTCAGTGAAAATTTTACATTTTGATTTCTTTTGAATATTTTTTTATGAAAAATTATTCAAAAAAGAAAGGTAGGTCAGAAATAAGAAGATTTTCTTTAAAATCCGATCATCCGGTCGGAATTGGCGCGAAACACAATTATTAGAATGTTGCTTTGTTTTTTCGACCATCTGGACCCCCATTCGGATTTTGATTTTTCCCCTTGAATTTGGATTGTGTTAAAGACAGGGTGCCAGTTAAAAATTTCGCCGCTGTGGCGATAAGATTTTAAATTACCGCGTGTTTTGAATTTTCATGTGCGCTCCAATGAACAGCAGTCATGTGTGTGCGCGGTAATTTGAATTTTTGAATTTTTTGTGTGTTTTTTTCAAATTTCTTTCGTTTTTGTCCGATTTTTAGCGTTTTTTTTTTGCTGAAAGTCATTAATTATGTTTAATAAGTGTAAAATTAATTTTTCTTACAGGAACTAACCGGGATCCCTCATAAAATGGGGGAAAAGCGTTGATTTTCCCAATTTTCATCCAAAAATGAAAATTTCGCTATAATTTTGAAAGCAGATTAAATAGGCGTACGTTTCGCAAATAAATTATTATTTCACAGGTATTCTAGTTTATTTTTTTTGAAACCGACGAAACATTTACAGATTTCATGGACACAATTCATCAGCGACCCAAAAAAATCAGTTTTCCGAAAAATTGATCAGTTTCATATATCATTTTAGATTTATAAAAATGCAATTATCGTTTTTTAACAGTTTTTGAGTTTTTTGAATTTTTTTGAATTTTTCTTATTTTTCGGGTATTTGAATAAAATTTGCCTCAAAATTGTTTGAATCTGGTCGCAACATACTTTACTTATGTTATTCTACTGAAAAGAAACATTTTCCACTAAAAAAATTAAAAAATAACAGTTTTGAAAAAAATGTAAAAAATTCAAATTGTTGTGCTTCCCGCCAAAAAGCGTACGTGAGCGTACGGCGGGAATTCAAAAATAATTTTTTTCATCTTCCGGACGGAACTACAAAATTGTTTTTTTTCGTCGGGATTTCGCATGGAATATACTAGAATGTCGGTAGAAAGATGAATTTTTCACAATTAAATCCATATGGGGTAAAAATAACTGGCACCCTGTCTTTAACTGACAAGCTGTCTTTAAGAGAGTTTTGTAATCTTCCAGAAATTTAAACTTTAATTTTAACTATCCAGCGAATTTGAAGTTGTAAACGTTGGTAAAAGAAGTACATCTTCTGTTACTTATTATTTTCATAGATTAAAAAAACGTGACATATAGACTATAGATATACTCAGACTCAATTCTACATTTACAAAAAATTCTTTCCTTATTCATTATTGCGTGAGTTACTTGGCTGTCATTCGTGAAACTTGTTTTTTTTTCAAAATATTTAATTTAGCGCTATAATTTCCCATAGTTGAACATTACACGAAATGAACACAATTTTGAGTTTAATTGGGTACGTTTTACTTGGTTTTATTTTTTTTTCTTGGCGAATTTTATGTGACGGATGACTTTTATTCATTTTAAGCTAATACTAATAAGGGCAAAGTACAGTTCCACATTTACTACTTCGAGTCTTTTAAACAACGATTTGATAGAATATTATAATTTTAAAATTCGGAAAGCTCCAATACTTTTTCCTAATAATTTTCGTTTTCAGCTTCGTGACAATATTTCGTAATTCTAAAAGATTTTCATTTTACATTCAACATTTGCGGGAGAAACCGAATTCTCTACCAGTTATGAAAGTTCGGATAAATAAGGTTTAATGAGAGAACAAGAATCTACATTCAAAAATATCTGCTTTATAAATAAAATAAAAATAGGATAAAGTGTACTTTCAGAATAATCCTCTTCCAAAAACCCAAACCAACATGAAAAAAAAGAAGAATAAGATAGGAAAAGAGAATACGAAGCGCAAGTCGAAGCATTTCAAATGCAGATTGTGATGTGATTTGCGGAAATTTGAAACCAAACTCTTCTCTTTCTTTTCAATTTTTCTTTCGAAACTCTAAATGTTTAAAGAACAATGTTGAAAAGAGAAGAAATTGGAAAAAAAAATCAAAAATTGTATGAAAATGTTCGGCATTGGTGCAATAAGGGTGTAGGGGCACATGTTCAAATGGGTACATATGTCTATGATGTCTCTTGGGAGAATATTTGGGTGTGGATGGGTGGTAGAATGAGTTGCCGGATGACATTAATCATGAATGTAGACCACAACATGCACCATTCAACTGACAAAATACTCAAACATCACGAAAACGTTCTCCAAAATGTGGTGACAATTTGTTTTTTGACGAGAAATATGAAAATATATAGTGTTTATGTCCTTTCAACATAAGAATATTGGCAAAATTGCCTTCAATCTTCTATTTCTCATGATTTACGAAAAAGAAATTCGAAACCCCGCGTGTTCAGCATGCTGTGTGCGCTCTACTGTAAAGGACCACCCACGAAGAAAAAATGGAAAAAAGATAGCTACAGTACACCCTAACTAGGTGGTCTGCAGAAAGGCGGTCCCAAACAGCATTTTTTTATTTCTTTTAAAAATGTTTATTTTTTTTAACTTTTTGGAATTTTTAGCCATGTTCAACAGTCATACGGATAACTCAAAGAAGCTACAACGGTCATATGAAAATTTTGAGTAAGAGCCTGAATACCAATTTCTAAGAAAACGTCGAAATTTTCAGCCTGGATGTTCGTGAATTTTTGCCGGATCAATTCTTCAATGAAAACTTGCACCGGGTCAACAATCCGAAGTTTTCTTCTTCATCTTTTCAAGAGTAATAACTCAATTCTCGCCAAAAAAATCTCAATTATTGTTTTTTCAGTTACTCATCAGTTCCGAGAGAAATGTTCAAATTCCCCTCATTGACAAAGATGGAAATGTCGAGGCTTATGGATATTCCATCGGACTTGTATACCCCTCCAGCAACGCAATGCAATTCGCGCACTGACTTGAGAAATTGTTGGTTTATGTTTTTTTTTCTTTTCTTCGTGTGTGGTCTAAAATATAATTTTTCAGCAAATTCTCCGACTCTTTCTAGCTATTCCGATCGGTCGTCTCGGTGCCAGCAGTTTTCGCCGAAATTCTCGTTTTCGGCAGAGTTTCGCGATCGACACTCTGAAACTGAATATCGGCAACTGGTTTGTGCAGCATTGATGAATGATGAATTGGGTGGTCCGCGTGCTTCATTCGCTCCACGCATTATTGATTCCCGCACACCACATCTCAAAAACGCTGAAAATGTTTTTTCGGCTGAATATGTTCATGATAAGGTGAAAGGAAATCGAGTTCCTGGACAGGACCGTTTTGTTTCGAACAAAGTATTTGTTGGTGGAATCAGCAATACGATGAATCGAGATCTCATCAATCGTTTCTTCGGACAATTTGGACCAGTTTTCGTTGATTGGCCAGTAAAGGTTCCAAAGAATAAATGTGAGTTATACTATTTGGTTAATCGATGCAAATAATTTTTTTTTCAGACCCTGGAAAACCAGTTCAATTCTCTTCATATTCCTACTTGTTCCTTGTCTACGTTAATGAAGAATCGGTGCACAGATTGATGGAAAGTTGCCAACGACCAAAAAACAACGAGTTTTATATCGAACTTCCTGGTTATAAAAGCAATATGATCCAAATTCGTCCATGGTTTCTTCAAAATGCCTTCTACATCATGCCAGGAACCGAGCACAAGAAGGTCGTCGACATTCATCGCACCGTTTTTGTTGGTGGATTGCCAAGAATTGTGACCGCTTATGAGATTGCATTGATGTTCAGCCAATTTGGAAGAGTTTTGCTAGTCACCATTGACATCGATCAGGATTATGGTTATCCGAAGGGTGCTGCTCGTGTCACTTTTGAAATGGATTCTTCATTCAATAAAGCATTGGATCAAAAGTATTTGAAGTTTGATGACATCGACTCGAGCAAAACGGTAATTTTTTTCAAATAACAATTTAAGTGACCTGAAAATACTGTTGGAATTAAAGGAACACAACATTTCTAAAAAAAATAATTGGCCAAATTATTTAAATTTTCAAAAATAGAAAATTTCGATTATTTGAAAAGAAAAATCAAAAAAGTTCAAGTCGTATTTTTTTTCATATTTTTGCTGCTTAGTATTTGCAAAATAAAAAATGCTATCTCCCTTTAAAAATGGTAGATCTTTGACAATAAATTATTTATTTTCGGCGCTTTATTATAAAGAAATGTGAACCTCATTTTTAAAATTAATTTTAGTCTAGTTTTGGAGTCGAATCTTTTTAAAAAAATTCTCTACCCTTTTCCTATTTGAATGTTGAAATATTTTTAGGTTATTGAAATCAAGCCGTATGTGATGGAAGATGTTGGATGCGATCAATGTGGCGGTCTCTGGTTCAACCCATTTCTCGATATTTTTGAGCATTTGCAAGATTCATATAAGCGAAACAAGGAAATGAAAGCACAAAAGGCAACAAACAAGCATTTCAACATCTGGAATTATGATGCTCCATTTTCGACAAGACATGATGAATCGGAGGATCTTGAAAGAAATTTCCAAAATGTCACATCGGTTGACAAAGAGGATGAAATCAGAGATGGATGCGAAAAGTTTTTGGGAGTGGCCAGAAAGTTTGGATTGCAGAAAGAAAAGTATGTTTGGATAAAAAAATGTAGTTTTTTAATCGTTTTCCATGTTCAGGACGGTCACCTTGAATGGAAGGGAATTTTCAATTGGTCCGGATCTTTGGGCTTGTTTTGTCGTGCCGCCAATTCTTGGACCATCACCGGTTACCGAAATGCAAGTTGATCAACAAATTCAATCAAAGTTGACAATGAAAATTCGCCATGTCTATGGAAACAAGAGCTCTTACTGCAAGCATCGACCATGCCGACAGTATTATTGCGCAGTAAGCTTATTTATTTAATTTTAGCTTACAAAAAAATGTAATTTTCAGAGTTGCTCCCACAAAATCCACAGTGAATTGAAGGACAACAAACCGCACGCTCTTCTACCAGGTGGAAAGCAAGAACGACGACCGCGTAAGGACAAGGACATGTACTTGGTTGCATAATTATTGGGAATCCGTATAGAATCAAAAATCTGTAACATTTTTCCATCTTCTGATATTGTTCAATTTAAGAATTGAAGTTATTAGCACACACGTTTAAAATAGCCAATTATCTATGTAAATTGTACATGTGCTTTATTTTTATATTGCTAAAAATTTCGCAGAAATTTTTTTAAACATTGTTTTATTAATATTGTTTTATGTACTTCGTTGTTTCACTAATTCTGTTGTTCTTTTTTTGCAGCTCTCCTCCATATAAATTGTTGTCTAACCATGTTTTGCTTCATAATAATAATTTGATTACGTTTATGGTGAAACTCATAATTTCCGGTGAAACCATTGCAAACTTTCGATTGACCCCGTTTCTTTTGTATTCTCGTGTATACGTAACCGTGTGAGTGAAAGGTAATTAACTTTCTCGAGTTCACTAGGTTACTTTCATTCAAAGTTTCTCATTTCCCCTTTCCCACGTCCACACGATTTCATTTGAGCTTTATAAATTATTTGTCTAATATAAAATGCTATTATGCTAACTGTGTTTTTGTTGCTGATGATAATCGGTATGATTTGAAATTTGAGATAATTACGGCAGAACATATCAATCCGGGAGATCCCGATACAAAAAAAACGTTACAGAACCCATTTTACCTTGCCATTCATTCAACAATCAACCTCAGTATCTTACTCGAGCTAGAGCTCGCGGAGCAACATCAATGGACAGTTTTGACAGAAGTCTTATAGATTTGGATTATTCAACAGATTTGAAATGCACAACTTCGCCGCCATATTCTTCGAATGGTTACCGAAACTTACATTTTAAGCAACAAATAAATTTTCCAGATATCAGAGCTGTTTCCTCAATTTCCCCTTTCCCTGAAATTCCACCTCTTGTACTAGCTGATGGCGGAAAAATGACATGCTCATTTGATAATGAAATGGAGTACTGTAGTTGGCATAATGCTATGGATACAGTAATAAAGTAACCTATGAGGAAACTTGTAATTAATCCTTTCCTATTTTTATTTGAGGTTTTGGAAAGCTGGATTTGATCGAAATTTCGAAATGGATCGATTTGATTGCACCAATATTCGAAGATTTCCAGTTGATCGGAATTTCCTACTTGCTGGTGGTGAACCGTCAATATCTCTGCAAACAGCAGCGGTTGAAACCGAAATTCCCTGTCAATTTGGAGATGCTGTTGTGCAGTTTGAGTAAATTTTGTTTTATCCTTTAGAATTTCAGTTGAATGTTCGAAACACATTTCTTTCGGGAGATATCCGAGTCTATTCTGAACAAATTAATTCTTAAAATTTATGAAAATATTGGATCTGTAACGGTTTTCAGTTTTTGGGCCAACACTGCGAATCCACTTGTGAGGTTTTGTATAATTGGAAGCAATGGGGCCGATTTGGGGTGTGAAGTAAGATGAAGAAAATCTTGGGCGACTCAGCAAACATTCTGAATTTCAGGATATACTCCCGATGCCTAATCCGGTGAATTTTACTGTAAAAATGACACCTGAGCCCATAAAAGTTCGGATCGAAGTTGTTAATCTGGGGACAGATGATATCGTATTGATTGATAACTTGTATTATAATGGACAAATTTGTGAGTTGGTGAGTTTAATTACTTTTTCAAATTTATCGACAACTAAATACTATAATTACAGGTTGAGGAAGAATCTTTCGAGACCACTACTGAAATTCAGCTTCTTTCGCCGACTGCGGCTACTTTGCCTTTATTGATAACAGGAACGCCTCAGGTTCCTGAAGAACATGTTCAAAAGTTTTTTGAAGAGAATGAAATTGAAGAAAATAATGAAATGATTGGAGGGGTTTCTATATTTGGAATCAAGGTTCAATACTTTTCTGGGAACGAAATTTTGAACTCTTTCCAGAAATCCATCCAACTTAGTTCTACGACGTATATTCCTTTGATCACCGCACCATTATCTCCCGATTCAACATCCGATTTTAATGAACTTTCACCATGTACTGCACTTACATGTGATTTCAATGACGATGATTCGTGTTTTTATGGGCTTAGTGGAGTCGGAAGCAGGTATCATTTTCAGTGAAACTTTACATTTTACGCCGTTTTATTACAGTGAACCATGGTTGTTGAGTAATCAGTTGGTTGGTAATAGGCATACTGGAATTCAGAGGGTTGATGTTGATGATCAGAAGAAAGGTATATCCTTTATTTGTTTTTCCGTTGAAATCAAACAGATAATTACAGTCGGTTTTGTTTACGTTGGTGGCGATTTCACTTCGACTGCTGATCAAATTTTTGTGATGGAGTCTCCCAAGTTCACAATAACCGAAGACGTTATGTTAATATTCGATGTTTATCTTCGATCTCATGCACCGACTTTAAAAGTTTGCGTTGATAGTTTTGACGATTGCCCGTATTCTTCCCCAGGATTAGATAAGCGCGAATATTGGCACTTCTCCCATAAAGTTCCGCTGAAAATTGGTTCCACAAAGGTTTGTTCGTGGAGAATATCCTTGAAAGATTCGATTTGCAGGTTCTTTTTGTTGCTCAAAACGTTGCAAATCACCAATTTCTTGCAATTGACAATATTCGTCTTCAAACAAGTGATGGCCTATCGTATTGTGATCACTAATTTTTAAATTTTATCGGCATTTTGATATAGATTTTTCCTAATACGTTCCAATACTTTCAATTTCGGGTTTTAGAAAATTTTTAATGTTTTTTATGATATAATTTTTCTTGATTCAGGAGCATAGTGAAATGCTAAAAATTCTACTTTCATAGAAATACATTTAAACTAAATAGTCTATTTGTAAAATTATTATTTTTTTTAAAAAATAAAAAAATAATTTACACAATTTATTTACAAAGCTCGTCAATTCGTGTGTTTTATCCCAATTTGTGCACAAAAACGACTTAGTGTTTACAGAATTCAGCTGCAACCGACACGAAATTTTCATTATACATTTTTTTTATTTATTTCATGTTGTTTTGCTTATATAGGTTTGTTTCGGAATTGTGATAATATTCTTGAGCCTTCCTTCAATCGATTTATTATTATTGTTTTCATTCTACTCGATCACTTTTCAACAAATAAATTACAGAAATGTATAGTGGTAACGAAAATCCGTATGAGTCACTAGTCGAGATAGATGTTCAAGCAGCAATGGTAAGAATTAAAAAAAAATTATTTTATACATAAGATTTTTCTTCAGGCCAACTGCCGTTCCATGACAACAGAGCAATTGTCAGGGTTGCTTGATGATGATGCACTTCTTTCATCGTTAATCGAGTCTCTTCCACAGGTTTGTTTTAAATTTCTTCAAATAGTTGTACAAGTAATTTTTCTAGGTAAGATCGATGCCAACGGATAGAGAATCTGCCCTCGCTTCGAACAAATCATCAGCGGAATGGAATCTCGCTCAAAAACCTAGAATAGAAACCGCAAAAACACAAACCATTAGTTTATATGAGCAAGCGAAACGTCTGAAAGCAGAAGTACAACAACTCAAGGGGCAGTTAGGTAATTCTCGGTCTAAGTTTTCGATTCTGAAAATCTATTTATAGATACTGTCTCATCTTCTAAATCATTGGACACTACTTCAAGTTTGATGCAAGTCGCTGCTCAAGAGGCTGATGATGATGCAGAAGACCTTATAAGACAGTTCGAAAACGGAGAAATTGCCATCGATGTATTCTTGCGACAATTTAAAGAAATGAAATCCCTTGCACATTTGAGGTAAGATTTTTAAAACTTTTAATACTAAAAAATTGAACAATCCCCTTCAGAAAAATAAAGTCTGATCGTTTGGCGGCACTTCTCCGGGAGCAAACATACAGCACAATTCCGTCCCGAGGCCTTCCGACTGCTCAACCACAACCATCTTATCCCATAGCCAATAACATGCCAGGAGCCCAACAAATTCAATTTGGCGCAGGTTATTCAGGCTATCCGAATTTGCAGGGAAATAACGCTGGTCGTCATCCATTCTTCTAACATATTCAACAGCTTTCTTTGTATAAATTATGTATGCAATGAACATTTTCTCTTGATACCATTTTTATTTATTGGCTTCAAGTTTTTATCTTAAATGTGATACTTCTAAACTTTAAATGCCGTCCCTCAAAATTTCGATTTCTGATTCAGAATGACTTCAAAATTGGTCCGAGCGATTTTCGGACAAACTCAACGTAAGTTCGCATCATTGAGAGAAATTGCCGGAGAAACAGACGCCACACTTCTTTATGAACCAAAATTTGAGGATACTAGAGAATTTCCAGAGTTAGTTTTTTTGTTGGATTTTCTGAAATAAAAAAAAACAATTTTTAAAGATATAATACGATAAACGTTAGAATCCAAGGACACGATTTTGGGCCGCTCGAAAAATTTCAAGCCTATATTCATCGAACAGCCAAAAAGATAGGGTTTGAGGTCGTTGACAGGTAATAATTTTCAAAACCAATTTTTGGGCTTTATTCGTTTTTATTTAGAAAAAAACAAAAACATTCATTTTTCTTTGTTGCAACAAAAAATCACCAATCCATTGAAATAATCCATAAAAATTTCCTTTTTTTTCAGTTACGCACTCGCAGCTCAAACTCACAGAGCCATAACCTATAAGCCCCATTCAACAATCGCTGAAGGTGAAATTGAATTGTCTGTTTATGACAGAGTTGTTAGACTGAATGCCGTATCCGCTCCTAGGCTTTCAATTTTAACCCAAATTCTTCAGGCACATATTCCGGTAGGGGTTACGGTAAGCACAAACAAATTCATGCGAAAACAGTGACCACTACCTTTAATTTCAGCTCACTGTGAAAGAACACGAAAAAGCTGATGAGGATTACCGATACATTCCAGATTTGCTATTGAAACAGAAACAAGACGAATTGAAGGCATTAGATGATCCAAATGTTCGCCGAAATCTTGGATGGGAATAATAATAGAAGTGTTCATATTCGTTTTCCTTCAGTTTTTAGAATAGAATTTTCAATGAATTTGTTTGTTTTCCCTATTTTCTTGGAAATCATTGGCCTAGTAGTTACAACACTGAAAAGCAATATTTATTCATATCCTTATGACGCTATTTAAGTTCAAAGAATATTCAGAACTCCAACATATCTTTGAGATTTCTATCGAAATTCGCCAGAATGGCTAGGTATGAATTAGTAGATATTGGTGCAAACTTGGGGCATCCTTCGTATAAAGATGATTTGGTCGATGTTCTGAATCGGGCAAAACAAGCGGGACTCTCGAAAATTATGGTCACTGGGACAAGTCAAGAAATTAGTGAACAATGTGAGAAACTAGTTGAATCGCATCCGGGATTCTTGTATTTTACAGCAGGTATTTATTATTTGGATAGAATTTGTCTGAAAATTTATGAGCTCGATAAAATGAAATATTTCAGTTTGAGATTTCCTATGTATTAAATAATTTGTCTTCAATTTTCAACATTTTCTAGGAGTCCATCCGCATGACGCGAAAGATTGGAGCAATGAAACACTCGAAGCCATAAATCGGTTGCAGAAAAACCCCAGTTGTGTAGCCGTCGGAGAATGCGGACTAGACTATAACCGGAATTTTTCTCCGCAAGATGTACAGCGCGACGTATTCCGAAAACAAGTCCATCTTGCGGTTCAGCTTCAAAAACCACTGTTCATTCATGAACGAGAAGCTCATGAAGATATGGTCAAAATTCTGAGTGAAGCTGGTGAATCGTAAGATTTGAAAGGGGTTTTTAAAAAAAGGTATAAATAAATTTCCAGTCTTCCACCTGCTGTAATTCACTGTTTTACTGGAACTGTCGACGAAGCGAAAAAATATGTGTCAATGGGACTTTATATCGGATTGACAGGTTTGTTGACCCGTTTAACGAAAAAAAAACAATGAAAGTTGATATTTACACAAATTCTAATAGAACTTAGTCACGTTAGGCGATCCATTTCATACATCGTGTGTCGTTATGAACATCTCGACATGGCAATGAACAGTATCTGAAAATATTACAACAATGAAAATTTTTCGATTTTTTTGAGCACATACTTTGCACCACAACGAGTACAGCAATATTTTGACAAGAATCCGCAAACTGCACAAAATTTTCTAGGTGGTCGGGAAGAAGGTGGAGCTTTACTTAGGATGTAAGCATCAACCCTGAAAGTTTTAGTTGAGATAGACTAAAACAAATATTTTGGAAAATAATACCTTCTAAAATCAGGCTCTGCTGATTCGATGATACTTTTGCTCTGATCGGCAACATGGGCCGCAAACGATTTTTTGAACCGTTGTTTATTGAACTCTGGTCTAGCTAATCGTCTTTTTCGGACCTTTTCTGCATGCATGATTGCTCCGCTTTTTTCAGTATCTTAAATTTTATTAATTGTGCGATTTTGTCAGAAAAACACTCACTTTCCATTGACTTTTTAGTTTTTTTAGTAGCCGGTGCACCTATCATTTCATCATCAAACTTTGGTGCAGCTTTATTCCATATTAAGTTAGCGTGGGGATCATCCTGAAAAATTTAATTTTCGTTTCATTAGGAAATGTATAACTTCCAACTGACATGAGCATTATCTTGTTCCAATCCATCTAATTGTTTTGCCCTTCTTTGTTTTCTGGATGAATCGTCAAGAGTTCTGTTTCCTTCAAGACTGAAAAATTACCGTATAAATTTAAAGCTAAACATTTTAAAATTTACTTTGAAATTCTAGTCGAAGCTCGCTGGTTGGTTTTAACCGGCTTTTTCTGGACGAGAAGTGACATCTGAAATTACATAATTAATTTAAGTTAAAGGGATAATTTCAGGATTTTTGTGGAAAGACAAGTCAGAAAATGGAGTTCAAGCAGGACTAAAATCTGGTGAAATACCATTAGGTTAGTTCTAGTTCACAATTTTAATATTCTATAAATAGTTGGTTTTCAGATCGACTGGTTATTGAAACGGATGCGCCGTACATGTATCCAAAAATTAATGATAAAAAATTGTCGAAGGAGATTAGGGAATCGTTTACAGAAGAGACTAAACAACTTCATAAGGTATTCAAAAAAAAATAAGGCAAGATGTTCACTAAATTTATATTATTTCAGTTTTCTTCTTTCAATAGGAATGAACCATGCGCATTAGCAGCGGTTTGCGAATTGATTGCTGGTTTTTCAGGAAATGATCCAGTTGAAGTGGCGAAGGTTACTACAGAGAATGCGAAGAAGATTTATAATTTACAATGATTTTAAATAAACTTATTTTCTGATAAGATCACGGGAAAATATATTAATTTATTTGTTCATTGCTAATTTTCCAAATTCACTAATATTTTATGTAAAACATTTGTTTTCTAACAGAAACAAATTCTTATTGTGAAAATAATATTTAATACACT
Organism: Caenorhabditis virilis; assembly: GCA_964036255.1. Classification (NCBI taxonomy): domain Eukaryota; kingdom Metazoa; phylum Nematoda; class Chromadorea; order Rhabditida; family Rhabditidae; genus Caenorhabditis; species Caenorhabditis virilis. Next base: position 8,183,466 of record OZ038419.1, read on the forward strand.
TCTTTGCAACAGAAACAAGGTATTGTTATGAAAATAATAGTTAATACATTTCTTTGCAACAGAAAAAAAGGTATTGTTGTGAAAATAATAAATAGAAAAATAAAAGATTTTACAAAAATAAAATTTCAAAATTAAATGTGTGCAACAGGGCGCACTTACTAATTCAAAACAACCGCACAATTTAACTTTTGCAAATTACTGAAATTGTCTTATATTTTTATTTAAATTGTATTCTTACGTGTTTTAAATCTCGAAAACTGTTTAGAGATATATGTATTCTATCCAGTGCAGGAAAAAGTTTCAAAAACATTACAATAATCTCATTTTTCCACTTTACAATTTTTTCTTATCATTTTTCTCATGGATTATCGAAACGTTCTAGTTTATCATTTAGTTTAAAGCTGTTATCTTAAGTGACCCCGATTTAAACCATCAAAAAACGGCAGCCTGTTTTTCTTTCCTTGATTTTTTTTTTCGTACAGTGGCTATTTACAAAGTTATTCACATGTTAGTCTCATTTTCTGTTATTTCAGAAAAAATGAGCACTCTCGTTGAAAATAATCGGTCCGGAGCGCTGGTCAGAAATCTTCTCCGAAAGATGGTCGAGTCGAAAGTCTTCAAGTTCGGAGAATTTCAGCTCAAATCGGGACAAATTTCGCCAATATATATCGATCTCAGAGAATGCTTCGGGCATCCTGATTTATTGGTGCGTTATTCTTTATTTTTTAAATCTGTGAAAAGGGAAAAAATATTTCAGATGATGATTTCCGAAGCACTTTCCAAGCTTATCAATGAAAGCGAAGTCAATTATACCGGCGTTGTGGGAGTTCCATATGCCGCACTTCCATATGCTTCGGTAAGGTGATTATTTTTTAAATAACTTATGATTATTAATTTTAAGGTAGCCGCTGGACAATTTCTCAAAAAGCCACTCCTAATCACGAGGAAAGAGGCTAAATCCTATGGAACCAAAAAATTGATTGAAGGACTTTATAAAGCGGGAGATCGGGTGATTCTTATCGAGGATGTTGTTACAACTGGAGGAAGTATTCTGGATGTATTTTTTATGACTTAAAAATTTAAATTAAAAATAATAACATGTACAGGTCGTTCGGGTATTGAAGGAAGAAGGTCTCGAAGCTAGAGACGTTTATTGCATTTTGGATAGAGAACAAGGTGGACGTGAAAAATTACAAGATGCTGGCGTTACTTTGCACAGCTTGTTAAACATGGAAACAGTTTTGACTTACCTGTACTCGACGGATTTAATTGATCAGGAAAATTTGCTCAAAATTGCCCAGGTTTCATAAAATTAGTGTAATTTTTAAAAAATCTTGTTTTTATAGGCACTGAACCTGAAATCTGATTTCCAAAATACCGTAAAACTTGAAATCAGCAACATCTCGGAAGATTTGAATAAACTTCCATTTGTCGACGCTTCCAGAGCATCTTTGAAGGACAAGGACGCTCTTACACAATCCGTATTCAACAAGAAAATTCTGGAAATTATGAGGAAAAAGAAGTCAAATTTGTGCCTGGCAATTGACTACACTACCAGTGAACAAGTTTTGCAGGTACTTACAGTTCATTTGAAAAATTAAGATTTAAACTTTTTAAACAGTTGGCTGAGAAAGCGGGACCTTTTGTTATCGCGATAAAAATCCACGCAGATGCCATCACTGACTTTAGCGAAGCATTTATCAAACAGCTAACAATTCTTGCCAACGATAATGAGTTTGTGATTTTTGAAGACAGGAAGTTTGCCGATACTGGAAACACGACGCAACTTCAATTGCGTGGATCCCAAAGTGTTGCCAAATGGGCTGACGTTGTTACTGTTCATGCTATTCAAGGAAATGATAGTATTTCTGAAATCTTCAGAGAGGTTCGAAAATTGTTTAACGGATTTAGAAGAAAAAAAAAGAGGTTTTCAGTTTATCAATGATCCCAATTATCGACTAAGCGGAATTTTGTTGATTGCTCAATTAAGTACAAAAGGTTCATTGACAGCATTGCCGGGATACACAGAACGTTAGAACTAAAATTTTCGAAAATAAAAAATGTGTTAATTTTCAGAGGTCGCCGAAATTGGAAATGAAAACAGAGATGTTGTGTCAGGATTCATTGGTCAAACTAGAGTTTCAGAGTTTAGCGACTTGTTGAACTGGTCACCAGGAGTAAATCTCGATGTGAAATCCGATGGAGCTGGTCAACAATGGAGAGGAGTTGACGAAGCAATCGCCATTCAGCAGAATGATATCATTATTGTTGGAAGAGGTGTGACGTCTTCAAGCGAACCAGTTCAACAATTGAAGCGGTATAGACAAACTGCATGGGAAGCTCTTGCCAAAAATGACGAGTCGATTAATTGAATCCGGTTAAGCAGATAGAGTTTATTGTTATTTATTTATATTATTACAGTTTTTGTTTTATTGCTCATGTTGAATGAATGGAAATTGAATCTTTTCGAAAAATGATTCGTTCTTTGCCAAAATTCGCGTGCTTCCGTAACTTCTGAGTGTTTCATGTTTTACCATAGAATGCCATTCTTTTTATTCCTAAGAACTTAAGATAACTTAAAACAACATATAATTTCCGGAAATGTTTGATCATCCTGCCAATTTGAGCAGTGCTGAATAGCCGTAGGGTACACATCTGAAAAAAAATGTTAGAATCAGCGGAAAGCGACGAGATAAATGTGTACGCGGCAAAATAAAGGCATGCGAACCATGACAAGCTATAGCCGGGAATAAAGTTAATAAAGCATTTGAAAACAAACCTGCAATCATGAATTGGAGAATTAATAGCGATTGCAAAATCGTTACATCCACCTTTACATAAACCGAAAAGATCATGACATTTCATACGAATGAAATCCCATCCACACCCGGATGACTGAAAATTGTCCTTGTCGTTAACCAAACTCAGATATGTCGCTTGTTCTGTCAATGAGTTTTGAGAAATTTGACCGGATAATTCTGCTGAAAAAAAGCTTCATTTAAAATTAGGGTAACACTTATTTTGTATTGACCGACTATTCTTTGCTGATTTTGAGTTTCTATTTCATTTTCACTCTCGTTCTTTGAAAAAAAAATACAAGAAAAAACAATTTTTGAATTTCCTTTTCAAGAAAAAAACTAATTTAAAAATTAAGGCGGCGAAATGCACTACCAATTGCAAACAATCTCGCATTCGCGTGCTCTCTCGCGTGCGGCCGACGAGTTAGGCCATTTGACCGAATTAGTTTGTTCAAGAAATACCGAGAAATTGAAACTCGGTATTTTTTGGATTATTTTTAAACTGAATAGGTCAATAACTTCTTAGTTCCTTACCTTTATGCCTAACCAGTTCTTGTATCGGGTTCAGAACAACATCTCTTCTGTCTTGTGGTAATGAAATTAATGAGTTATATGGTTGATTTCCTAGAAGTATTATTCTTAAATGAGGGTTTTACGGAGATAATTAATGTTCCTTAAATGAAAATAGACTTTGTTCTCATTCAAAATCTGCTTTTAAAATTTTCTAAAACCACCTAGAAGCCGAGAAACCGAGCTTCAAAACAATGGCCTAGAAAAAGTATCCACCTTGAAATTAAAAAAACAATATTTGGAATGAGAATGAAGTCTATTGTCACTCAAGGTACATTTATTATCTCCGTAAAGCCCTCCTTTAATTCGATGAACTCTAATTTTTGGAATCAAAAAATCAAAAAACTATCACAATTTTTATCATTTTACAAATTTTCGTTATTTTTCTGATTATGACAAATTTGAGGTTTCCCTTCATTTAATAAAAAGAGACAAACCGATCTGCACATTAGATTGTTGTAAATTATTCCAATTCTGATAATTACTGCCTTCATAATTGTACGGATAACTCGGAAGTTGAACGTTATTGTCATAGACAGGTACATTTATTGCAGCGAAACCTTCAAATTATATGCAATGTTTAAAAGTTATCAAGTTCAGAAATAACCTGCAAATTGTAGTGGTGGTTCTATAAATTGTGCATCGACAGAAATAATAGTGTCAATGAACAAAAATATCAAACTAGCGGGTGAGTACATGGTGTGAAGAAATCGATGACTAGGAAATTGGTCATTGAAAATTGTCCTCAATTTTCGAAATTCAAGTGGATGACCAGGTGTATATAAGTATATTTATTTCGGACAAAAATATGTACAATGAATAAATACTCATAGAGAAAAAAACCGTATATTTAAAAATAGTTAAAGCATATACATTTCATTAAATATTTGTTGATTTTCATGATTTTCAGTCCCTCCAGCTGATTGAAATCTCTGAAAATGAAAAAATAAGAAAATTTAACCAATTTTCTTCATCGATAATTACCCAAATCAGCGGCATCTAATAACAATTTAATTGTGACGATAATTGAAAAAAGTGTCAAAAATGTTTCAATGGTTGAAAAATTGTTGCAGAATTCAGCAACGGAGATAAATGTAAGCTGAGTGAAGAGGCAAATTACCTGGCATGTCAGATAGCCAAATTGAAGAATACACTGAAACAAACATGGAGGTTTTAAAAAAAAAAAGATTTTATCCAAAAAATGTACCTTTAGAAATGGCAAAACGATGGAAAGTGTGTGAATGAGAAATGAGCAGTTTAAGGCGGCGGCTAGTTGAACGGTGGGATGAAGCATTTTTTTTTGAAGATTTTGCTGATAATTGCAGGGTAGAACGAAACCTGGATAATGTTCTAATTAATTGATTAACATTTAAAAATTTAAAAAAAATCAGGAAGAAAATCATCGGAAATAATTTTTTAAAAAATATTGAAACCATTTTTTTTATTTTTAAAGATAAGAGATAACGTCTACAGAAAGTATGAGCGAAACATCAGAATCCTCCAAAGCATACACAAAATCCTTGTTTGTTTACTGTTTTTCAAAATTTTGTTCATAATTAAGCTTTTGAACTGCATTTATTTGTTGATTCCATTAATAAATAATAGGTGATGCTGAGCCGATTAAAATAAGAATTGAAAATCAGTAAACAGACACTTTAAAGGCAGCTTGTCAGTTAACACGATCCAAATACTAGGCAAAAAATCAGAATTCGAATGGGAGCCCATGTGGTCCAAAGAACAACACCAAAATGTAGCCAAATTCAAACAATTGTGTTTCGCGCCAATTTCGACCGCGTTGCACGGACACCGACCGCGTCGCACGGACACGCGCGCATTCAAATTTGTATTTTTCCAACTTTGGACCGCTGCGGTGACGCGTGTATTTATCGGTGTCATTTCGCATAAATTGCATTATACTAATGAGAGAACGCTCTAATTTTTGAAACTAAGAACAGGTAGGGTCAAATTAACTGAACAGCTGTCTTTAAAGGCAATGCAAACTGTAAGTTAAAGATAGTGTATGACTAGACATGACTCATTAAGAAAATAAAATGAAAAGTACCGATTTTCAGAAATATACGAAGAAAAATAAAATTTGGATAATATAAAAGTGTGCATCAAAAGAACTGAAAGTCTAAAAATGTATAGAACATATTTTCAGATTCGAAATGAGCACAAATTCTCCACGGAATCGAATGAAAATAATATCAAGGGTCCGATTAAACCATTAGTTCGTACTATGAACAATATGGCTTTTTCACAAACATTTAATAAAATTTTAATATTTTCAAAATTTCACAAAGAATATCGGCATCTTAATTGTATCAACGCGATTCATATGAATAGTTAGTTTGATTTGGTAAATTCTTTTCCAGATTCTTGTCAGAGATCAAAAAGTGTTCATAAAACAAAAAATAGAGACATAAAAAACTATTTTAAAATTTGGTTTTCTTCGTATTGAAGTTCTCGTTTGATTTTTGATGTTTCGGAACTTAGCCATTGATAAACTCAAACTACATACACAAACAAAACCCATGCTTTTTTTGAGTCTTTCTGCTCATTTTAATGCAGAAAAAAGAAGGTGGAGCATATAAAATAATCCAACAAAACAACCAAAAAAATGATAACAACAAAGTGCACAATATTTTGATTCTACAAGATTGCAGCTGAACATGCAAAAAACAACAAATAAGTTTTTAGACACCACAGATTCAGTACGAAAAAAACCTCCCGATAATGCTAAAATAATGCCCACGTGGGGTGTTTTAAAATGATCTTACGGTCATAAATCGTATCTGTCCTTGGAATGGAGAAAAGGGTTGGACGAAACAACACGAATTCCGATTAATTGAAACATGCACGTTTTCATTAAAAAAAAAAGAAATAGCACAAGTCACATTTATTTTAGTTTTTATCACTAGGAACAAATTTTAAAATTATTTTTATAACCCGATTTCGAAAAAATATAAACAACAAATATTTTGGTGGTTATTTTCAAACACCTCAAAAAACTCAAGATAAATGCTAAACTTGTCTAAAAAGGCGGGATCTTTGAAAGTGTTTTTTGAATTGTTGGAAATCGAAAATATTACATATAATAAAGGTCATCAAATGACAATGGACCGAGTAAATTATGACGAATCATTGCCGAGTTTTCTTGTGAAATTGATGTCGAGCATCTGCGCGAATTTTCCATTGACTGTTTTCGTGAATCAATGACAATGCTCGATTTTTGATTTGAAGTGGAATATTGAGGAGATGGAGAACGGGATGAGGCGTGCACTCTCACCTGAAAAAGCTCAATGAAGTGTTTTATCCTAGCGGTTTATTCTGTAATTATTTTTGGATTTCGACAACAAAACTTTTAAAAAAGACCATTATTATGTAAAGGACGGCTTTACGGAGCTAATGAATGCATCTGGGATGAAAATGGACTTCATACCCCATTCCAAATCTGCTTTTAAAATTGTTTAAAACCAACTCGAAGTCGAGAAAACGTGCTTCAAAACAATGGCCTAGAAAAAGTGTTCACAGGCAAAGTTCGGCCAAGTGGAAACTTTTTCTAGGCCATTGTTTTGAAGCTGATTTTCTCGGCTTCTAGGTGGTTTGAGAAAATTTTAAAAACTGATTTGGAATAGTATGAAGACTATTTTCACTTCATTATCTCCGTAAAGCCATCCTTTAAAACTGACACTTAAAATCTAGTATCATCCTGTCTTTAAATACAGCTTGTCAGTTAATACGATCAATTTCCAACTGGAAAAATAAAAATTGGAATGGGGGCCCCAGATATTCTAAATATTTATAATAGGGGGGCCTCAGATATTCTGGGGGGCCTCAGATATTCTAAATATTTATAATTCTAAATTTTTCAATGCGATGCGTTTTCCATTCTGCAAAAGTTAGAATTTACGCACGACATGTCCATAGTATAATTTCATTCGAGTTCTGATCTTGTAAGGTAATTTGTGTTGCGAAACAAAATTCTTTTCAGATTTAGATTGTATTTCCTTTTTGTTTTCAAAATCAAGATAAAACCTGTTCGACCATGTGTCCACTACTGGATGTGTTGTCCATCTCAACCGTCTCAATTTCGTTTTCCGATGAAACGGTTGTCGTCACCTTGTTCGTCTTGATGACTTGACTGACAATTGCTGGAAAATAATTTGCTGACATGATTGAATTTAATTGAATGTGATATTTTGTTGAATAAGCACGTTTTGGGTTCAACCGAAAGATTGCTTTATCAGAAAAATGTTGTTTTTCTAAAAAAGATTGGTTCTCTTATCAAATTTATGTGGACATTTATCTCAATACTTGCACCACGTGGTCAAAATGAATAGTAATTAAATCATCGAGATCAATCGGGAAAATGTGAAGAAGATCAAAGTTCTAGGTTAAGAAACCAATCTGAAATAACGCTAACGCTATGGTTAATTTTCCGATTAAACATTTTTTAAAAAATTTTGTACGTGTCAATAACACATAAATTTTTTCATTGAAAACCAGATAAGTATAAAAATATCTAAAAGTGATATCATCCCATGACGCACAGAACATAAAATAACTAATAATAAATACTTGTTCTGATTTTCAAAGGTTGCAACCCATTCTTTTCATATCACAAAAATCTTGTTTTTATTCTTATCATTCTTTTGATTTATGACTCACATTTGAACTTTGGTTTAACTATTACATGTTCCTCCTGATTTAATGGTGCTTGTTCAATCTGGAAAAAATTAAGGAATTAAGAAAGTGAGAGTTTAGTTGTAAATACATCATTTGTAAACTGCTTCCTACGCTTCATGAAATTGAAGTTGGGTCCTTTTCGAAGACATGAGAAGATGACACAAAGTCCAAACAGTAGGAAGAAAACTGAAAAAAAAACTGTAGTTATGACTGAATGGAAGAGTTTGAATCGGGAGCTATCGAACATCTTTTGAAATACAAAGTCTAAACTGAAGCCGAAAAGTGGGTATGTGGATTTTACCTTAAATGGGCCTTAAATGAAAATAGACTTCATTCTCATTCCAAATCTGTTTTTAAAAATTTCTAAAACAGCCTAGAAGTCGAGAAAATGAGCTTCAAAACTAGAAAAATTTTCCACCTGGCCGAACTTTTCCTATGGGCGTTTTTCGTGTTTCGTTAATAAGTAAATATGTAGAATGCTTATTCTAGTCCTTTTTAAAAAAAAATTTTATTTAAATTTAAGATTTTTTAATTTTTTTAAAATTTTTCATGTAATAGTTCTCGCGGACTAGTTTTCAACGGCGGCCACTTTTTCTAGGCCATCGTTTTGAGGCGCGTTTTCTCGGCTTCTAGTTGGTCTTAGAAACTTTTAAAAACATATTTGGAATGAGAATGAAGTCTATTTTCATCCCAGCTGCATTCATTAGCTCCGTAAAGTCCGCTTGTGATACAAATTTTGTGAAATACCTTTTCAATAAATTTTCTGTGAAAAATAGATTGACTAAGCATGAAGCTACCGCGCGTACGCCATGAGTCATTAAAATTTCAGTGCTTCATAAGTTTTTTCTCTTCAAATTCCGAAAATTTCCAATTATTTTTCAACTTACAAATGCATACACCATTCATAAGAAAAAATCCGATCATCATGTCCATTTCACCTTCTGGTCGATTCACATAGTTATGTATTCGATGTTCGGAGACCCCGCTGAAATTAAATATCATTTCATTATTAGCTTAGTTCTGAAAATTGAGTTATCTTACATCACGGCTTCCTTATCAGTATGCGCAATATTAGTTGCATTCAACTCAGAAAATGTGTAAATCATGTTAATAGAAGCTCATCAAATGAATGAATTGAATATGCACATGCTACTGCGAAAAAATGCCACAAAAAACTTATAAACCCATGAGGATTACGAGCACGTTTTTTTCTCGACGACACAAACAGAATTATTATTTGTTTGATGAGAAAAAAGAATTTTGGGGAAAAATGAAAACCTACGATGAGTGAACATTTTCTACGAGATGCTCTTCAGCGGCAGTGACTTGATCAGTGGATCCGGGCATCTTGAAAAATGATTTTTTAAAAGATAGAATAATCTGCAAAACTTACATTCTGGAAATGTGAACTTGACGATGGTAATGGAGAACGCCAAAACGATGGGAAGCTGTCAGAAGTTTTCATTATTTTTTGAATTAAAATGAGGATTAGGAAAGGGGTAAAGAAAGATATTTGGAAAGAACAGTTGTTTGTAATTAATTACTTGAAACATCTAGGTGGTTTTTGAAAAGTTGACGAATGAAAAGTATCACATTTTTAACGTTGGCCATTCTTTAGATTGTCAAAAGTTCCAGAATAAATAAAGTTATCCTCGTTAAGCATGATTCAATTTAAAACAGGAAACTAGCGCCCTTTCTTAAAGTTCATTTTAAAGTGGTTTGAGTTCGAATTTCATTGAAGTTAAAGACAATATGCAACTTATTCTAACATTATAGATTTTTGATCGAGAGCAACCCATACTTTTTTTCATTGATCCTATACAATTTATTCAAAATCTTAGAATTATAAATCTAGTTCTATTAAATTTTTCTCATGCTTTTGAAACGTATGTGTTACCGAAACAGAAAAATGCGTATTTCAGGAAACAAAAAGTCCTGTAATATTTCATTTTGCTGTCTATGCAAACTGGTCCCTGGCGAGTTTCAGATGAATAAAAAACAACGAAAACGACCGCATTTTTTTGCTTAAAGTGGGCCTCAGGGGACGAAATAAATGGTTTAAAAATGATGAAAGTATGATTGTTGATAAATAAACGAAAAAAATCTAAAGAAACACTCGAAAATGGCAAAAAAAACAATAACAGCGGTTTTCGCCCTAATGGCCGAAGAAACGCTTTTTGGTATTCTCGGCCGCCTGATTTTTTTCTGAAAATTTATTATTTTTTCTTTTCCATTTTCTTCAGAGAAAATTATCAATAAAAGAGTATAAAAAAGATTAATTTTTAAAAATCAGACGGCCTAGAAAACCAAAAAGCGTTTCTTCGTCCATTAGGGCGAAAACCGATTTTATGGTTTTTTTTTCGCTATTTTCAAGTTTTTCGGTGGATTTTTTTTTCATTTATTTATCAACAATCATACTTTTATCGTTTTTAAATATTTTATTTCGTCCCCTAGGGCCCCTTTAAACAAATATACAATATTGAAAAGTTAATTTCAAAGAGAAATTTACTATTTATAAAATTGGCCCGCTCCACTTTTTCACTTACTCTTAATTTTATTTTTTAAAAATCATTTATTACCTCAGTCGCATAAAAAATAAAGCTTATTTTATATTTAGCCAATTTCTGCCAAAAAATTCAGAAAAAATATGAGAAATAATATTTTGACTAGCTGCGATATAACAAAAAACACATGTTATTCTCGTTTCTTGTGAGGTCGCATGTATGTTGTGATAATATAAAAACCCGGAAGGATGAGAAAAATGGAAAAATCAATAATTTAATGAGCTTGGAAATTATAAGAAAGTATAGAAATTCCAAAAATTAAAAGCAATAGAGATTGAGATATTTGACACCTCGCCATCTCTTGAAGCATTCATATTATAATTGGGCAGAGCGATGAGTCGACACTTTTTGATTTTCTTTCAAATAAACCCCAGATGTTGTTTCAGGAAAAGTTCCCCAAAAAAAACAGCGAGGTTCAAAAATCTTCCGGAAATTTGAAATTTTAAATAAACTTCGAAAAATGTAGACAAGTGGAACGTTGTCTTTAACGGCGAATCATTCATTGAAAAAAGGAAATTTGAAAAAAAAAAGTGGAATCACTAGAACGTATAGTGTAATATGTCGATGCTCAATCACCCACAGGGCATTTATGTGTGTTTTTTCAGTGCAAATTTTGAAAAAAAGAAATGGACACGAGCGAGATGAAAATAAGAGGAGAATGACGCTTTTTTCTTGAAGGGGGAAAAAAGGAAAGTGCTGAAATTCGAGATTTTTATTTTGGGCAAGCGTCTTTGATTTATAAATTGATGAAAGAAAAAGAGGGGCACTATTAAAAGCATTTAAGGGAACGTTTGTCAAATTTTTTGGGTTATTCATTCTGTTTCCAAAACTTTTCCATTGAAAAATAAAAGGCGGGGCGATTCATAAAAAATGGGGAGCTCCCGTGAATATGGAAAGCTTCGAACGACTGGGCCTTGAGTTTCCCGATCGGATGGAACTTAGAAAATTAAAATAAAAAATAAAAAGATGGTAACAGAAGCTTCATCAGATCTATTGGAAATTCCTTAAAGGCAGCGTACCAGTTAAAATTATCCGAGCGCTCAAAGTATTGTATTTTAAGAAGATGTCCTCAAAGGGATATAAAGCGCGTTTTATAAACGTCCGCGAACACTCTAGACTTTTTAGTATTTGGTTTCCTGTAAAGTGTCTAGAACAAATCATTAAAATATCAATTTTTCTCTATAGAACAAGGCGGGAATTTTCCAGAGACCGAGAAATTTCCCCGTTTTCCCGGTGCCCAGCGGGGAAATTACGAGAAATTCAAAAATTCGAAAAGATCAAGCTAAAAAAATCAACGAAACTTTAAGCACTAAAATTGATTAATATGTCTTCAGAATAAGAAAATTTAAATTTAAAAAAAAACTCATTTATGCGATTCTGAAAAATGTTTGTTTTATTCAACCAGTATTTGGAGTTAAATTTTCGAATTTCCCGATTTTTCCGAATTTTCCCGGCTTTTTTGAACCGGGAAATTTTTTGTTTCCCACCCATCCCTGATGTGGTGACGATTGGCAGCGTCTCTCTAAGCGCGTAGCTCGGAGTTGCAGCCATGATTACAGGTCACCATTCGAACAGTAGTAATTAATTTTTCAAACTTATTTGATGGTAAATACTCACATTGTCAACTTTCTGTAAATTTATGAGAAAGATGCAACTAAAAACCGAAATCTCATAAAGTTTTCCTACTCATTTTCTGAAGCAAAATGTAATTCTGTGTACGGCTAGAACTTTGATTATTAAACCAAAAGAAACTCAAAATGTGAATAACCAGAATTTTAAAAATTAAAGTTGAAATAGTACTGTAAACTTAAAGGTCATTCCTTAAAAAGGTCAACAAACTTCTCTAATTATTTATCGAACAAAAAACATGAATAAACTCACTTTGTCGATGTTTCCAAGTGTCCATCAGTCATCTTTTGGTTGCCCTTTGCCAATAATTCGCTAATGGACCTAAATTAGACAAAAAATAATGAGAAGTTGTGATTTGTTTTTGGGCAAAAATGAAGAAAAATAAACGAGTGAAATGAGACAAAGCACACATCCTTCATCTAGACCGCGAATGAGAAAATTTGTTATTTGCTCAAGAATGTTTAAAAATGAAATGCGATATTGTTGTCTGAAATCCAGGAAAGTAATGAAAAACGAACTTTTGGGGCAGAAGTCTGATAGATAGAAGTGATCGAAAATTATATTTTTAACAGAGTAAGTTCTATCACACTTCGAATCTTTCGGATCAGTTAATTTCGTTTAGTTTTTTGATAAAATTTAACACCATTGGTACAGGCGAAATATGCATTTATGAAAAATATGCAGAATTCTATTTATCGGTGTGATTTCGTATAAATTGCATTGTACTAATGAGAGAACTCTCTAATTTTTGAAACTAAGATCAGGTAGGGTCATTAACTGAACACCTGTCTTTAAATGATGGTTCCGAATTGATTTAGGAAAAAAAACCACATTTGTTAAGAAAAATTTTAATATGCTTTATTTATTATCAGATAGTAATAAAATTAGACGGTTTGTTGTGTTCCATCTGGGCATAAAACCTTAGCACTAACGAATTCCGATTTAGCGACAACTTTCAACAAATTGAGCAATCTGGAAAAAAAATCTTTAGCACAAGAATCTAGTTCTTAAACCCGTACTGAACAATTGATGCGCAGCTCTTAACACTTTCATCAACAAGAATATGTCCTGCAAGTTTTCCATCTTGATTCACTGCAGTATAAGAGAATCCAGATGATGGAATTGGTTGTCCGATAGCTGTTGAGAATTGCGAAAGCTAAAAAATATGAAGATATTTAAGGAATTAAAGATGCGGTGCACCTTATTTTTGAGAGCATTCAATGATGCATCAGCTGTGCTTTGATTGTAGGCAATTGGTAGAAGAGCATCGATTTCAACTTGATTACCGGATCTTTTTCCTCTATTTGGTTGCGCATTAACGGTCAATGGATTCTGAAAATTTTATTCAAATTTTTCTGAAAAGCACTAGAAATCATACCTCGATGAAGAGAAGCACAGCAACGAACACGAAGAGTGAAGAGCAGGACATCATATGTAATTTGTAGAAGATTTACAAATGTGATATGTTTGACTTCATTCTTCCCCAGAATTTATATGATTCTTTGTTTATTCTTTGTACCATTCAAATCCCATAAAATGTTGGAATTCGATGAGAAAAAATTGTATTTTTTATTAGTTTTTGACAAAAATAAAAAAATATTTTCAAAAGCTCAAAAGAAAATGTATGTTTGAAGAAGATTTTTTTGGAAAAATATTTTTTTAAAATTTGGAAAAATACTAATACCATAAAACCGTCTGAACTATTGATAATGGAAACTGAAAAAAATTTGAATGCATTTTAGGTTAGAGTTGATCAAATTATCAAGTTCAAAAAACATAAGTTAATTGATGTCTTGTAAAAAAATGATATTGAACACAATGCTCCTTTATTTAATTAGGATATTGTTGTATTATTGCATATAAAAAGGAAAATAAATATTTCAGAGAAATAATAAAAAGGAAAATAACTATTTCTTAAGAACAAATTGCTCGTTTCATTTTTTTTTTTCAAAAAATCAACTATAAAAACAAGATATACGAAAGTGTTCGTGCTCATTATGAAAATTGTTATATTGTAATTTCATTTATACATTTTTTGCAGGTGCTTAATTGATATTCAACAGATAAATTAATTTAAATTCAATTTCAATACACATGGGCAAGCATGAACTAAATGCGGAAACGTATTATTGTAATTTTCCACTTTCATACTAAAATTTTCTGAATTTTAAAGTCAGAAAGCCAATTACCTCAGACCTTACCGATCTATTCAAAGTTTTTGTCAAACTGAGGAGTACTGACTATAACCCGAACCACGTCTCGAAAGAAAGTTTGAACATCCTTTCGAGACCTTACATTTGTTCGGTAGGTTTGTTCTGTGTTAATGTTTCTAAGAAGTTTCCAGTTCCAAGTATATGAAATCTGATGTATGTGCTTTTTAAAAATAATAACTTTGTCCTGCTTTTGTTTTCGAATTTACTCACCTTACTTTGTTATTATTCTCACGAATTCACTTCATTTACTTGTTTTTCAAGTCCGGTAAACGGCCAAGTTCCAAGTTTTATCTGTGCAAAACAGGAAGCATACGAATTTCCGTTTCTAATGACTTTGCCAAGCAAGATAAAACTAATTACTAACGCCCATCCCTCGTGTTATAATCAAGCTAAAAAATGATTTTCGCAGAATTGTCTGCAATTTTTCGAAATGTGTGTTATGATTTTTACCAGGAACTGAAGAAACAAGGTGTAAACTTTTCTTCCACTTGGATCACTTTCGAAAATTCCTTCAGGTGGGAAACAAACCTTAAGAAAATTGAAAAATGAAGGCGAAACTTCGTTTCTTTTTTAGATTATTTAAATACCAACCGTTTGCCGCCAATTTTTCTAGAACTTATTGGAAGCTTCTGGAATTTTCTGGAAGCTGATACAATTTTCTAGAACATTCTGGAATTTTCTGAAATTTACTGGACGCCTCTGGAATTTTCTGGAATTTTCTGGAAGCTTCTAGAACTTTTTGGAAGCTTCTAGAATTTTCTGGAATATTCTAGAATATCTTTCAATGAATTATCTAGTCATTTGCACTCTAATAAACTCTATGATTTTTAATTGATTTTTTTTCTATATTTTTTTTCACTATTCTCCGTTCAGTATTCTTAAGTTACGCAACGATTCTTGCGGGTTATAGTTATTATGTTTTTCAGTTTTTTGTATATTACTTTTTTTTTCTCTTTCGTTTATGTTCCGGTGGATAAATAATCAATCAAGCGCGTCGACAAAGAATTTTACTTTTGAATCAAATTTTGAGTTCATACTTATACTTATTTTGAGGCACACAATTTTATACATTAATCAACGTTACCTTTTCGTTATTCAAAAATCAAAAACCTATTGTAAATTTCACGGGGGATTCCAGCCAACAATTGAATTTACTCCGTTTACATGTTTCATTTGGTGCTTTATGTTGGAAACTTTTATTCTTTCTGCGAAATTGCCCCATTTTTTTGCATTCGTTCACCAAAAATTTAATTTAATCATAAATCTTATTATTGGTCTAAATGGATAAAAAAGGGGTTACACTATGAACTTATTTTATTTTCTTACACACCTTTTTTTGGAAAAAGGTTATCAACAAAGAAAACTCGTCTCTCATCCCACGCACTGTCCCAAAATTTCTGTCAAATGTAAAAAATCTCTGAAAAAGATATTCTAATATTGTATGGTGTTTTTTTTCGCATTATATCATTCATTTCTTTTTAAAAAAATTTTTAATATATATATTTTGTTTATACCTTCATGAGTTACTAGGTTTTTTATATCCACATTTGATTTTTTAATCTTGTTCACTTCTTATCAAGTTACTTTTCCGCTAACGTATTATTAAATTTTAAAATTTAAAATTTTAGATTTTAGAAACATATTTTTTAATTTTAAATTAAAATTTTTGTTTATGTCTATTCAACCTTTATTAATCGAACAATTCTTAAAGTGCTGATCGTTCAGCTGCAAAATGACAACAGAAACTGATATCGAAATTATTAGAACGTCTATACTTATTTTTGGAATTGTTGGAATATTTGGAAATGTTAATATTATTTGTGTGACATGGCAGAATAAAACTCTACAACATAAATGTGGTGAGTTAAAGACAGTGTATCAGTTAATTTGACCCAACCAGATTTTGATATCAAAAATTAGACTCGTTAGCACATCTATTCTTTTGGAATATTTTTCTGATTTTTTTTTGTGAATGTATTTCAAGTACATATATTCTGGTTCACTTGACGTATCTGCTCTTTTCGTTAAACCAATTTCCTTGTAATGTTCTAACCTTTTGCAGAAAAATAAAAAATAGTGCTAATAATATCACATAAAATTATAAGTAAATATTTATTTTCCAATAGTCAAAACGTGTTAAAGAAGGACATCGAGGGAAACAATAACTCGGAAAACGTTTCAAAACAAAAATTCACAATTTCCAGGAATTCTACTAGCCGTTCTCGCATTTTGTGACACGATGTGCCTTCTAAACGAGCTCCAATCATTCTTCCGAATGACTTTGAAAATTGATGGCTCAACACTTAGAAGTTGTTTTTGGGCGAACTCTACCTATGTTTTTATCGAACCATTAGAAGTTTATATGATTTTTGCACTTGCAATTGATCGCCTCATTGCTTTAAATTACGTTGTCAAATATCGAACATTCGATAAGACGAGATATTCACTTTATTTGATTTGTCCAGGATTCATTTTTGGGGCGTGTTTTCTGATTATCAGTATACCTGGATTGTCCGATGATGTTGTAGATCCCTGTATACTACCAAATGCCATGCCAGTGAATGTAATCAGTTTTATGATTTTTTTATTCAGTAATATAATGCTCCAGGTATCATTCATATGGAATCAATACAATTTATGGGGTGCAATTTTAACAGTTTTGGTTTATCTTTATACTTATATGGTTGTATATTGCTGTAGTACGTTTCACTTTGCTCGAGAAAAAAATTAAAAAACCCAATTTTTTCAGCATTCAAGCAAAAAAATGAAAAAAGTATAAAAATCCAAAAAACCATCCTTAACACTGTGATAGTCGGTGCATCAATATTCTCAATTTCATCCGTACTCTCAGCTTCCCTGATTGCTGTTTTCAGCAGTATGGACAACCCTCCAATTGATCCGGACACAATTTCAACATATGCTGCAATTCCAGGTGCCAAATAATAACTAAATAAACATTTTTTAAAAATCAAATTTTATTTGAAGGGCTAATTTCATATTCTTGCAATTTTTATGTTTATTATTGGCGAAGTACTGATTATCGTAATGCGTTCATTCGTCAGTTGTGCTGTGGTAAAGTTCTCAGTGACGAGAATACGGGTTCATTCGGGAATGCATCGCAAATTTCGCAATCAAGAAGGACGACAAAGGCTAATATAGTTACTATGTGAAGCACATTGCCTACGAATTATGTGACAGAAATTCGAGCACTCGAAGGCTCCCGTAAATTTTGATGCAGGGTAGCCCTCAGTCCAAGGTCTCGTCACGACATAGCTATTTTCTACTTTCAACATTCATTACAGGGAGTTGTATCTCGTTGTGAGATCAAAACAATTTTTTATGTGTTCCTCGATTTACGGGAAATTTTAAGTTTTACGCTTTTTGAAATATGCAAAAATATAATAAAAATTGTTTTTAAATTGAAGTTTCACACAAGATATAATAAATATATGGCTCCTGAAAAGATGGAATACCAACAAAACCACTTTTCAGGATTCATTTTCTGAAAATATTACTTTATAGATTCAGTTCACTCTTGTAAAGTACGTAAAACGAGATCTGTCGTTTGAGCCCGAGACCATAAAAAGTAACTGATGTATTTATCTGAACACCGTCAGGAAATTTGCTTCTTTATGTTTCGATTCTGATCTTTATAATATCAAAAACTTCCAAGGTTTCCTCGAAAGTCGCTCATTTTTGTATCCAATCACTTCCGAAAACTGAATAAAATATTAAATTGCATTATTGCTCTGACTGGCAAAAAATGCATAAATTATGAACTCTTTGATTTGCTCCTGATTTCTTGCTATTTATTATCAAGTGAAGTGGCTGGAAATATCAAAAAATAAATATTTTTCGTTACGCGCTTGAACTTGTGATTTTGAAATAAATTATTAGGCTTCAAGAAATAATTTATCAACTCAGAAAAAATATAAATTAATAAGTACAATTCTAAACAAACAAATGTGCAAATTAGTATTTTTGCAAGAATATTTTACATTTGCTCTGAGGTCATTTAGAAATAAATTATTCACTAAAATAAATAGATAAATAGATATAATTGATATTAATAACTTTCCCGATTTAATACTGTCATGATTCACTCGATAATAATATTTTGTTACATGAATATTTTCAAGCATTCGTCAACCTTCGGTTTGAAGTTGATCCTGTTTGCAATTCACTTTGAATTATGTTTTCAATTTTGGCGAGGAGCTCACTGAAAACAAAATGTGTTCGTTTCAAAAGTCGGAAGTTTATAGATTCTTTTGAAATTTATTTTAAAACCTACGGGCTCATTCCTCCATTAATCTGTGAAGTGATCTGACTCAACAAATCGCCGTTTCCAGTTGATCGCGAAGGTTCAACAACTGGTCTTCGAGTTCCACGTGGATTCGATTTAGCAACCTGTGGAGAAGCGGTCACCTGCATGACGAACACTTTCTCAGTTTGACTGGTTTTTATCAGTGGAGTTGGTTCGGTTGATTCTAAGCAAATAGAACAAATAACAAGATAATTAGTCTGGTAAGAAGAAATAAGCACCTTTTTCAATCGAATGTCTGATAACTGATGGTTGCCGAGTTTTCGGTCGAATGCTGGATTCAAATGAAGATCTTGTAGGATATTTGATTGGAGTTTCAGTTGTGACCTGAAAATTGATTTTCGCTAGAAATGACTTTGAAGCAAATTACAAAAATTACCACTGGTCTAGATGAACTCGTTACTTTCACCAGATTTGGCTGAACAATTCGATGTTTTTGCGTCGTTTTCGTTTCGTAAATATTATTAATTTTTGGTCTTGGCTTGCTGAATGCGGGCTTCACGGTTCGTAGAATAGGAGATGTTGTAGGCGGGGGTGTAGTGGTTGTTCGTCTGAAAAAGAACACCTACACATTTAATCATACGATCTAAAACTATACTTTAAAGCTTGTGTAGTTGGTAAATTAACCAATGAAAGCATTGGAAATGATGGTGCATTTTCATTCTTGATCTGTTCATAATCATAATCTTCCTCCTCTTCACCATCTTCACCATTTCCTTCTTCAACTTTCTCCTCCGGTTCTGGTTGTTCAGGAATTGAATCAATTGGTCGTGTTGGTGATACTGTACCAAGGTTTGAAAATGACCTATCGATTTATATTTTTTGAGATCTTCTTCTACGTTTTCAACTCACATTGATCCTAGCGACTTTGGAAGCTCACAATATGCCTCATCCGAACCATCTGGACATTGCGGACGACCATCACAAACTTGATTCGCCGGGATTTCATAATCTCGAGATTGGCAAACAAATTTTTTGTCAATGTCTGATTTTCTGAAAAAAAGACCTATGAATGTGTGTTTTATTAAAATGCAACATACTTGCAAAGCATTTCATCTTCACCATGTGGGCATTGTCTTCTCCCATCACATCGTTCATCCACTGGGATACATTCGTTGCTTTTTGAACAGTGGAATAGACCATGGCCACATACTGAAAATATATAGGTTTTCTTGTGAATATAGGAAAAAAAATATTACCATCACAATCCCTTTCATCAGTTCCATCATCACATTCGATAAGTCCATTACATCTTCTATCCAATGGGATACATTGTTCCGATACTTTACAAGCAAATTCTCCAGCGGTGCATAAAGCTGAGAAAAATATTTTCAGAGAATGTATTTCAAAGTACAGGAACCCTTAATTTAAAAAAAAACCTACGACAATTCTGTTCATCTTCTTCCATCGCACAATCATAATGCCCATCACATCTCAATGCCATTGGAACGCATTGCTCAGAAAGCGAACAATAAAAATCAGTTCCATTACATTGTACGGGGGGTACTGCAAAAAACCAAAATTTTCTCCAAATCAAAATTTCAATGTTATTTTTTTGCTCCAAATCGTGTTCAAGAGAGAGGTTCGGTTGGCTGTCAAACACACTAATCGCTGGGAAACGCAAATATATCACAACACACACTGAACTCAACTCATTGTTGATTGATAAATTTAGGACTAGTGTTGATATGTCTATGATTCCCTTTGAACGAAGAACTCACCACCACTTCGCATTCCGCAACTTTTCACATTGTAATCGTAGTTACAGTTTTGAGTACCAAGAACATCGTAAACAAGACCCGGCTTGCATTTTTTGCGGTATGTACGGAAGCCGTCGCTTTGCCATCTGAAAATGAGAGAAACTTGGAGAAAGGATACAAAATTTGGGGTAAAAACCTGCAATGATAGAATTCTTCACTGCATCCGTAGCCAAGGAATTGTCCAAGAGTTGATCGAATAAGGCCAGCTTCTTCGAGAAGATCACTGGAATTGAGAAATGTTGGTAATGTTGAATAAACGTTTACTTTGGAAAATATTTTCCAAAAATAAATTCCAAAGTATGTTTCGTTCAAAAAACGTTTGGTAAAAGCTCTCAATTTGAGAGTTTTCGCAAGCGGGTTGAAGATTTTCAAAAAAAAAACTAGAATATCATTTGAACTTAACATAATTATACTATAAAAATAACAGAAAATTCAGAAGACAAGTGAACTTTTTCAATTTTAGAGATGTATATCGTAATAGTTAGGAATTTTTTTTAAAATTAGGCCCTCCAAAATTAGGCCCAATTAGGCCTCTCAAAAATCGGATCTCGAAATACAAATATTTTTGTATGACTCACATGGTAAATCGGAAGCGAGTGTAATTATCTTTTTTTTATAATTAAGAAAATAAAGAAAAATAAATAATAGAGCAGTAATCACTTACCTACTATTACAATAATTAGTTGGAATTGGACCTTCAGCTACTGCTAATTCCATCATGTTTGCTCCAACGAGCCCGATTGCCACCGTTCCAATGAACAAATGAAATATTAACAATCCCATATTGAAAACAATTCCAATAGGAGATATATAATAAACAATATAAAGGGGGATTGGAATAGCTTCAAAAATAGGAAACTAGAAGAAGAAGAATATTCGAACGCGGATCACACGATAAAGAGCTCTCTCCTGAAGACCGCTAAATGAGTGCAGATCAAAATGGGCGGCTCTCTCTCTCAACTGCGGAATGGAAAAAAAAACAACAAGCGCGAGATTTGTCGGCCACCGCCTTCTTGTGTGTGAGAGTGACGGTGAAAAGCGGCAAATACACGGTTTTCCGCTTTCGAAACATGCGCAACAACATGCGTTACGCTGCCTGTCATTTTTTTTTGTGTGTGAATAGTGCGTCTCGCGTGTTTTTCCTGATTTGAAACATAAATATAGGGAAGTGAATAGGATTACATTTCGAGGAGACAATAGGGCGGAAGTTGAACCTTTTAGACGTTGAGGTTTTTTTTAAATAATTAGATGCAGATTGGAATTTTTTTTTGCTAATTTCTGTTTTGTTTGATTTTCAATTTCTAATTCGAGAGCTTCTTTATTTTTATTCAACATTTCAAAATAATAATGAAATTCATGATATTTAAAAATTTTAAAAATGGGTTTCGTTGAATCCTCATTACATGCATTATCCACAAAGAACACAAATTCCCAGTAATTCTTTGCAGTTAAAGACAGGGTGTGACTTAGTTTACTTTAGGTTAATACAAGTGGGAAAAGTGTGTATTTTCCTCAATAATCGAATACAATTTATAATAACAAAGAAGAAATCACCAATGTGAATATGTCATCCGATCCGATCCGTCATCCGTCATCCGATCAAACCATCCTACCGTCTGGGTTCATTAGTTTTTGAAAATTCCAAACATTTCCGAAAATTTCAACAATGAAATTCAACACCTCTACGTCACTCAAAAACGCAAAAAATGTACCAAATGACTTTGACACAGGAAGCCGTTTGTTTCCTGCCATTCAAAGAACTATCCAACAATTGATGTTTACATGATGATCTTTTGGAAGGCGCGAAAAAATGGCACAAAAGTCGCCGATGGTCGGTTGAGTAAACATTCAAAAAACACACAGAAACGGCCATCATCCGTCGTCTTTTTGGCACCACTTCACTTCAGTTTTTTTGGCAAATACAATGGCGCCAATAGCATAATAATATAAGAAATCAATCGGATTCTATTTCAATTTATGACGGACAGTTTCGGGGAAAAAAGTAACTAGAAATGTGTTTTGGCATCGCCTAACATATACTATGCTTTTCCTGACTTAGTGAGAAAACACTGATTCTGCTTGTTATCATTTCGGTAAATACACAAATCATAATTACCGGGTTTTTATTGATAATTTATGTGCTTGAGAAAAAGAGCGACAAGTGGTTCGAGATTTTTTTTTGATTGTTAGACAAAAGATTAAGGAAATTGCGCAAGAAACGAGAATTGCTGATGCGAAAAAAGGCACATTCAAGAGAACAAGTATACTGACCAAGACCAAAAAAACGACCAAAAAATTAGCGGGAAAACTCGGGAGCTTCATGGAAAAAAAGATGGCTAGAAACTATTCAAGTTCTTTATATATTTATATTTACAGGATTTGGACAGAAATATACATATTTTCACCATTTCAAAATTATCGTGGATTTGACAAAGAATTTTAAAATTCCAAAATGAAAGAGGAGTGGAAGTATTATTTTGATATTCTGAAAATTGTCTTTAAAAAATGCACAATGAAAAGTATAAGTTTTGAAGACAATGTCTTTCAAATAAATACTTATAGGGTTAAATTAAGTGATATACTGTCTTTAAAGTGTATAATTTCTCGATACTGATTGATTATTTTTGAAATTTGGTTTCGGAAGTATACTCCACTTGTTATCGAGAGATCCGCAGTATTTTTTTAGATTGATTTTTTTTTAGAAATATTACCATTTTTCAGAAATGTGATCTAAACCACGGTGGGAAAGTAAACCGATATCGACACGACGCTAGTCGCATGCTCACCGCTACGACAAATTGCACACGTGCGTTAAAAATTCAAAAAATTTTCAAATGGCATTTTAACGTGTAAAACGCATGAAAAAATGAAGTTTGAACGTCGTTAAAAACAAGAAGTATGGCCTTATCTAATTTTTTTTTCACTCCGAATTACAAATAATATTGTCAATTTAAAAATTTTGGATCATCCATTTTCTACAAAGAGACCGCAGCGCAACCGCTCGCAGGTAAAAATAGCACGACTGCGTGAGAGATTTAGATTTTTTGGGTAGGTCAAACCCAAATTGAATGATACAAAAATTTTATGGTGACAATACAAATTTGTGAATTAGTACCTTGCGTGTACGTTGATATTGTTTCCACGTTCTTCTCCAATAAATTTTTTAAAAAACTGTTTAATAAAATGAACGGTCTGGAAGGGCAGAAATGGAACTCAACCCAAACTTGCGAAGTTTGTCAATCAAATGTAACTTTGATTTTTTAAATAGAAATTCCAATATATATGTATTTTTTTTCTCTGTTTATAGAAAATTCAAAAACAGTCGTCAATTCTTGGAAAATTTGCAATTTATGGTCTTTGGTGGTGTGGAATTGGCTTTTTGATTAATAGGTTCACTTTTTATTTTTTCTTCTTCTCAGATCCTTTGATTTTCAGATTGAGTCAACAAGTATTTTGTGAAGAGTGCCATTTCATAAATTTTATGAAAAAAGTTCGGACTCGTCGTGTTTTGGAGGTAATTACAAATTTATACCCACATGCTACGCAGACCGCGACGCTTATTTCCCAGCTGCATCGCAGGTTGCTTTTTTTACGATCAAAACACAAAAATTCAGCACCTTTACGAGAAACGTAATTTATTTCTGCATGATTCGCTTTTTTTGTTGCTCACTTTACAAAACAACCGGTTCATTTTCGTTGTATTGTTGTTTCCGCATGTAATTCGATACTTCCAGCTTCTCATGGATGATCAGTCACAGTACGAAGCACCACCAATTGACAAGGATGCACTTGAGAAAAAGTTTGATAAAAACCTTTTTATTGGGAATAAAGTTTGAATTATTAAAACAAATGATGTTTAGTTTGAGCCAGTTTGTTCATCCAAGTCAGAATATACACAGTTTCAAATGGATATTTTGAGTTGAATGCCCAAACTGGGAAACAGTTCGAAATGACAGGAATAAAATGTGGAATGAAATGCATCGAATTTTTATTCATATTTATAGTTTTGACAGTGCCAGGACGTGTCGAAAGAAAAAGAGGTTTATGATTTTAATAACAATAAAAGAAACATAATAATCAAGAGGACGTAGAAAAATCATAGAGAAATATTCGAAAAATCATTCGGAAGAACATAAATTTGAAAAGTATAGTTGAAATTACACTTTTTTGATTTTCATCTATTTTCAGAAGTGATCCTGTAACAGCTTTTCATGTCATTTTTTTAATTTCAAAGTTTTTTGGAATATCGAGACAACAACTTTCAGGCTAATTAAACAAGATCCATTAGTTTTTAATAGAACACAATTCATTTTGTATATTTTCTCGGTAAATTAGGCCCCAAATTAGGCCCACTGTTGTATTAAAAATGTCAAAAGAAACACATTTCTAGAGTATAACAGGCAGCGGGATCGTTAATTTGGAACTAAACAGGAAAAGCAATGCACCAGAACATTCCCATTTTGTTCGGAACTTGTTCACGGACAGTCCCGGACTTTTACAGTTTTGCTCTAACATGACCGATTTTCAAAAACCCCAACGGAAACTTAAAGCTGGAGCCTTACTGAATTCCTTACTGGAATTTTAAATCTCTATCTGAAATCTTTGATACTGGAATATGAATTTCTTTTTCATTATTTAATTTTTCAAGCAATTAAAGCCGCCAACAAAATAATGTGAACATTGCTCGAAAATTAGGTGGAACTCCAAAGTTTTACTAAGAAGATGAGTATTGCTCTAGCTTTCATTTGCCGTGAAGTATTTGAAAATCGGACATGTTAGAGCAAAACTGTAAATGTCCGGGCAAAATGAGAATGTTTCGGTGCATTGCTTTCCCTGAGTAATTGATCTTCGTTTCAAAAATTATAGATTTCTCTCGTTAGTACTTTTTTTTTAAATTTGAAATATCATCGAAAAACAAGCGCCTCATAACAGCGGTCCAAAGTTTAAAAAAAAATCAACAGTTGAATGCGCGCGTGTCCGTTGTCGCGAAGAACAATTATTTGAATTTGGCAACTTTCGTATTGTTCTTTGGGCCACCTGGGCTTCCATTCGAATTTTGAATTTTCGCCTTGAATTTGAACCTTACAAGATGCCTTTAAAAGTGAACCAGCATTGCAAGAATGGAATCTGGTACACTTTTCCGAATCGTAATGTTATGTTTATTTTCCATGATTCCAAGTTTACATATTCGAGTCTAAAGATCCAATTTTTGAAACATTCTTGTCGCACAGTTTCAACCTTTGGATCTCGAAATTCATACGTTTTTATCAATACAAATGTTCTATTTTATCGGAACCTCCTCTCATTTCAAAGCCAAGGTCGGTTCATGTCGAATTCCGAGTCTTATGTAAATTTCCAATCACACCCTCAGTTCAACCCTAAAAATAATCCATTGCTCCGAACAAATATGGAAAAAAAACAAAACAACACAAAAATCGGATAGTATTATTGTTGTGTTCATAGTAATAACTAGTTGTTGAGCAGGCTAATGAGAGAAAGTGAAACTCTAGAAACCCACAAAAAATGGTTGGGATTATGTAAAAGAAGTTGAAAAAAAAAGTGGCGAACATAACTAGAACAGTGTATTTTGGGCTTAGTTCGCATTTTTTTTTCAATATTTTTCAAATGGCAAATGACACATGAACTGGTTTCGAGATACTTTGACATTCGGGAACACAATTCAGAAGCTTAGCTGAATATGATTCTTTTGTTTCGAAAAATGCTTCAATTGTTGAGTAATTTGCAATGTATTTGACTAAACATTTCACTTGAGAATATATGGGAACGCTTTAATAGTCATGGCCTAGTTTATGATGGACCTAATCATGGACATTGAAGACACTTACTAACATTTAACAAAAACCGGTTGATCCAGGATTGTTATGAACCGATTTATTTTTCTAATTCAATTTTGCATAAAAGTTATATATATTTAAATTATATATAAAAATAATTACATTTAAATATTCAGGAAGAAGTCCCGAACCAAAATATCTAAAATAACAAATTGTCTTTTTACAGAGCCTTGAGATTTATCACACTCCGCAAAAAATATTCTAATCGTTCTTTTTCTCGAGATCATCCTCTCCCAAAAACTTATTTTTCAACGCAACCTTGATCCCACTCTCCGAATTGCATAACTCAAAAAAAACATTGCAACAAAACCGGTCCTAGATAGACTTTATGATCTTTTTTCCATACATCAGATTATGTTGTGAACTTGTTTGGGACCACCCATACAAGTATAATAGTTATCTTAATTTCAGTATTTCTTAAAAATATATCTATGATTACTGTTAATATCGGACATTAGAAAATAATTGAAATTAGTTAAAACTTTGAGCATCGGCTAAGAAAGGACCTCCCATCTAGACGATGTTCAAAATTTGAACAATTCCAATTCATTCATGTTCAACACATCCCCATCCCTTCGAAGAAATACATATTTTTCTCCAAATTGTGCAACCTTGATCCATTCGTCAAAAGTCGAATAATCTCCCATCGACTTCGAAAGCACTTTTAAAATCCTTTTTTTTTGCCAGTCATCAAAATGCCTTCTTCACTCATCATTTTCCGCTACTACCGGTTGGATAATCTTTTATTTCTTTGCCACTCCCTCGTCTCTTCCCCATGTTTCCCTTCCTTTTTTGGTGAACAGTCACGCCCATCTGAGCATAACCATAAAACTGTTGAATATCCACATTCATTTCATAGACTTCAATAGAATGCAGTTTTTGGTTCTCTTATTATCTATGTCAAGTGCTGTGTTGTATGTTTAAAACTTATTAATAGAGAAATTTTTCGATTTCAGAGCTGCACCAGCTTCTTACACTTCGTCTATGAATGACCCATTATTGAGCAGTTTAGGTCTTGGAACGATGAACCTTGGAATGGGTGGAATGGGTGGCATGGGTGGCATGGGCGGTATGGGTATGCCAGCAATGGGTGGAATGTACGGAGGAATGCCACCACCGATGCCTCCGCCAGGAATGAGTTAGTTACTGTAATTCTATGAATTTTCTATCAGAACGTTCGAATTTTAGGTCCATATGGAATGGGCATGGGAATGGGTGGCATGGGAATGCCTGGAATGGGATACGGCATGGGAGGAATGCCTGGAATGAATGGCATGTACGGTAAGTTCAACTTACTACGATGTGTCAACTGGTTATTTATAGACAACAAAATTAAAACGAATTCTATTTGTATATCCCAGAAAAACTGGTCCATTTGAAGTATTTTTTTTTCATAAAATCCACCGAAATGTCCTGTTTTTCTAGACTCAAATAATTTTTACATTAAAATGGAAAACAAAAACTTTTTGCAGGAGGAATGTCACCATACGGAATGGGATCTTCAATGAGTTTTCCATACATGGGTAAGAAATAAGTTATTTCTTCTTATTTCCAATCGGATGCATTGACATATTTATTGATGATCACTCATTTTTCTCGTCTTTCTTCGGACTTATCAAATTTTACTGTTACTTTTCAAACGTTTTTTTTTAAATCAAATGTACATACTTCATTTTTTAGTCGACCACTCAAAAAATCAATAAAAATTAATAACCCTTCCACCAGTAATAGAAACAAACCATAAAAATTGTGCAACAAATACATCCGGCAATAAAAATTGTCTTGTCTTCTCTTACTCGTTTGTCGATGAACTGAATTGTGGTATCTGAGAGTCCGATCGATTTGGCGACAAAAAAGAAGCGTTTTCGAATGCTTAGAAGATTTGACTTTTGTTTTCCAAGATCAGTTAGAATATGCGCTCCTTGAGCTATCATTTCATCAATCTAAAATTAAAGCATTAATGTTTTTATTTAAATATTGAAATGTCACCATATTTCCAGAACTTTTCACTCTATCATTCATATTCAATTCATGATCGAAGCCCATGTTAACTCTTGTTTCAGAATTTGTTGTAAATCTGGAAAATAAGTTATAAAAACATAATTCTCATTAGAAAAAAAATGTTTCATACCTTTTTGTCAGCAACTCCTCTCGTTCTTTTTCTTTTTTGCACTGATTCTCATATCTTACTTGAACAGTTTTATATGAACTTTTGATAAGATGTAAATCATTCCTCAACTGATCCATTTTGGCCAAATTATTTTGTTTCGTTGACGCTGGCTCTCGCATTATAAGATTGTCAATTTTATACATCTGTGCTTCGACTCTTCTGAAAAAAAAAACACCAAATAAAGTATTGAAAAGTCTGAATTTTAAACCCACAACAAAATTTTGTCTACGTCTTGCATTAAATTCAGAGTTTCTTTTGGGCATGCTCTTCTTTCAATTGTGATTAAATATAGTTGAACATCGTCTATTTCTTTCCTCACTCTATCAATTTGATTATCAATCATCTGAAAAATATAATTTTTTCACGAAAGATACGCGCGTATAAATGCAAAAATTAAGGAAAAAATGTCCCGAAAATATTTCGCAATGCGTACAACTTGTACACGTGTAATAAGACCTTTCGACGGATGACAGATTTTAAAAAATAAATACGCAAATTTTGTACTTCTAATTTTATTGAATGCCTTCATATTTTTTGTTTTCTTTTTCACTTTACAAATTAAGGAAATGTTTTTCTATGTATTTATTTAAAAACTATATTTTTAAATGGAAAGAGAACTAAATATAACTTGCGAAAACCAAAAATTTTGAAAAAAAAAATAAAAAAAAATAAACAGAATTAAAGGCGCATTTTGAGTATACTTAAGAGTGGTCTCGGCACGAACCAACATTGAAAAGCGAGGAAATTCAAAAATTATATTTTCTACAGAAATGATTTTAATAATTTTTCTTGGAAATAGTTATTTTACAAAATTAACGAATTCTATAAAAAATCCGAATATAAATTTGAAACACTAAAAACTTCTAGCATCTTTATTGAAATGTTGACTAAAAAAAAATTCAGTTAGTTAAATTTTCCGTCTTCCCCCTTTGTTACTATTCTTGTTGGCTTCTCCACCATCCTTTGGCTTTTCGCGAATTGACAACGACTCATTACCAATTATGACCTAAAATTTAAAAATTTTTTAAATTAAAAATTGGGCTTCAAATTAAAAATAACCTTTTTCGGAACAATATCCACCGGTTCATCAGACAATCCCAACGCTTCACCCGAAACAATTCGCATTTGAATCACAAATTCCACAACATTTTTTCCATCCGGTGTTGTTCCATAAACAATCATTTTCTTTGGTTCAGTCTTCTTCGTCGAAACTTCAGATTTCTTAGAAGTTTCCGATATTTCAGAGACCGGTTTTGAACCAAACAACGATTTTGGAGTCTTCTTTGGAGTCTTCACAGGCTCCGGGATTCCTCTTTGAGTTGCAGACAATTTTCTGAAATAACATGTATCACCTTCAGAATAGGAAAACGTTAAGGCTTCAAACTTGATGTCATAAACCAAATGTGGAGGATCTGCATTCATCGGAGTGCTCACAGCAGCGACAGGAGCCAATTCGTCCATTCTTCTGGTACACTTCCCATTTCCCGGGAAGTTGTGTGCTGCTGAATTAGCATTTTGTGGCTGATTGAGGGTGCGCATCGGTTTCTTTGGCAGAGCAGCATATTTCTTGCCATTTACTCTGTAAAAAAACGAATTTGAAAGAATAACACGCTCTCGTTATACCCCGTATAAACATCATTTAGTCTGACGCTTCTATCAACTGCTGCAGTTGCCGGAACCTTCGCAACTTTTTGAGAAACATCAGGAATGCTTTTTTCCTTTGCTGTTTTCAAATCGTTTGATATTTCAACTGCCTTTAGCGGCGTCATCGGAGCTTTTTTCGATTTTATAGACTTTATCGATTGATTTCCAATCGATGCTTCAGTTGCTCGTTTACTCGACTTCTTACTTTTTGTTGAAACTTTTCTAACTCTCGATTTTCTCGACTTTCCCTCACTCAAACCTTTCGATTTTTTCGAAGATTTCATCGATTTTTTCGATTCATCAGAAGCCAACTCATCATTCTGTTTGATTTTCAACACTTTCTTCTCTGATCCAGTTTTCTGACTCTTCTTAGATTTCCCGGATTTCCCGGATTTTCCTGACTTTCCACTCATAGCACTTCTCAACTCTGAATATTTTTTATTGTCCTGCAAGTTAACAAATTTCCTGGATAATTTAATTTTTAAATAAACTTGCATTCTGTTTCAGCTTTTCAGTTCTTTCTTCCAATTTCCCCAGAATTCTCGTCTTGTTATTAGTTGAGCTTTTCGATTTTTCCGACTTTTTCGAAAGTTGACTGCGAAGTTTTCCTTTTTCCTTTTCCATTTCCTTCATTGTTGGTTTACGTTCACTTTTCAATTGACTGTTTTCAGAGTTTGAACTAACAGCAGTCGATATAAATGTCTGAAAGCGTTCGAAATGTTGGGAAGAGCTCCGAAAATTCTCTGTCATACCGAATTGTTGAAGGTGACATGTGTTACACTATCAACCTCCTTTTCAGTTTGACTTTGTTTTCCGAAAACGTTGCCTTTTCGAAGATCTAAAAATCATATGTTTTCAAATAAGTAATAGGATTGAAATTCACTATTCAAGACTAATTGTGGCGAGTTGGGAGTTATTGCTGTCGAAGTGTTCGATTTAGATTTTTGGCTTAATGAGCCTGCAGATGTGTCAGTGAGCCCATTAACTCTGAAAATAGGAAATATTTAATGTTTTTTTGAGTTTGCTAATTGCAATAAAAACGGCAAATAAATTAAAGACAGTGTATAAGTTAATTTAACCTAACCAGATTTTTATTTCCAAAATATACTCATTACTACAATGCAGTTTATGCGAAAGCACATCGATAAATACATACGTGCCTCACAACAGCGATCCAAAGTTGAAAAAATAAAAATTTGAGCGCCGGATCGTGCAACGCGGTCGGAATTGGCGCGAAACAAAACTATTTGAATGTGGCTAGTATTTAATACCATACGTGTTTTGGAAAATAAATATTTTATTTCAATTGTGCTTCTAAAACCAAGGGTCCTTCAAGACGAGTTCGTCATTTGCCCAATTACTAAACAATGCACAAAAAACAACTCATCTATTCATTACATACGTGTTTCAGTTAATTACTGGAAATACGCAAACAATTCAGCAACTAGATAAACATTCAGTGATAATTACAGAACTACTGAAATGAATTTGAAAGAAATTTAATTTCTGATTCATCTAGGCGCGCTTTCAAAACACAGTCCGAAAAACAACGAACATCTCAAAGTCGGAATTTGTTGCACCAACCGCCGTCGCCGTTGAATTTGACAATGCTGTTGGAACACCACTAGGACTCGTGAAATTTGTGGCAGTATCAATGCTTGCTGATCTCGCTGTTGGACAGAATGAGCTGCGGTCCGATTTTGCGCTACTATCATTGTTCTAAACATTCAATTTCTCTTAAATATTCCTTCAGATTAATATATTACCGGCTTAGTGTTCATCCTTAATTCACTAGCTTCTTTGGCGTTTGAACGAAAATGTTATAATGAACTATGTGTGATTCATTTTGGGAGATAACAAAAAAGTTGCGTCACGTTCCAAGTTGGATGAACCCTTTAGGGAATGTAATTCGTCATAAAAAGTTGGTCTAGTTTGTCTTTGTGAAATAGCGAAAAAAACGAATTTGCTGAAAACAGAAAAATTCTCTGCTTTTGGAGTAATTTTATTTCCAGAAAGATGATTTCTAATTAAACACCTAAAAGTACAAAAACAGACAGAAGATTCGGTTGACTCGCTGTTGAATAATGATTGTACCGATCTTTCAAGCGGACTCTGCATAAATTCAACAATAAGATGAAATAAGTACACTCCAGAAATTCCAGCATCATTATCCAAATATTTAAGAAGAAAAATCACTTCGTGTTTCTAAATTTTTGCTTCTAAAGGTCGAGAGAGAGAGATATTTTTAAAAAATAGATTTAAATTTGACAAGGAAGCCCCATCGTCCTAATTCTTTTTCAATAGTCTTGATCGAGTATGGATGTTTACGAAACACATTATATTTCTCGGAGGTTAATCTGAAATTAATTAAAAAAATATATTTTGGATGAGATGTTAAAGGAGGGTTTTACGGAGATTATGAATGCGCCTGGGATGAAAATAGGCTTCAGACTCATTCCAAAACTGTATTTAAAATTTTCTAAAACCACCTAGAAGCCGAGAAAATGAGCTTCAAAACAATGGCCTAGAAAAAAGGGCCACCGGCGAAAACTAGTCCGCATGCGTGAAAAGTCCAAAAAAATGAAAAACAAAACATAAATTAAGATGAAAAAACATTAAAAAGGACTACTATAAGCATTCTGCATAACTATTTATTAAAGAAACACGAAAAAAGTTCATAGGAAAAAGTTCGGCCAGGTGGCCCTTTTTTCTAGGCCATTGTTTTGAGGCGTGTTTTCTCGGCTTCTAGGTGGTTTTAGAAAATTTTAAAAACAGATTTGGAATGAGTCTGAAGCCGATTTTCTTCCCAGACGCATTCATAATCTCCGTAAAGCCCTCCTTTAAAACTTTAGTGTGTTGGTGAAAAATTCCATGTGTTGCGCAACACATGTGTCGCGACACTTGAAAATTTCATGTGTCGCATGAAACATGTGTCGCGACACATGAGATATCCTATGTTTCGCGTAACACATGTGTCGCGACACATGAAAATTAAATGTGTCGCATGAAACATGTGTCCCTACAAGGTAAATGACACATGTGTTATAGCGACACAATGTGTCAAATGTGTCATGTTTCGTGGGTTTGCGGAACACTGGTTGGTTTGATGCACGTATTCCAGTTTCTTTTCAGATTCTTAAAGGCAGCTTGTCAGTTAATACTATTCAAATTCAAGGCAAAAAATAAAAATTGGAATGGGAGCCCAGGTGGTCCAAAGAACAATACCAATATGTGATCACATTCAAATAATTGTGTTTCGCGCCAATTCCGACCGCGTTGCATGGACACGCGCGCATTCAAATTTTTATTTTTTCAACTTTGGACCGCTGCTGTGACACGTGTATTTATCGGCGTGATTTCGCATAAATAGCATTGTACTAATGAGAGAACGCTCTAATTTTTGAAACTAAAATCAGGTAAGGTCAAATTAACTGAACAGCTGTCTTTAATCACCACATACGATGAAGAGCATTCAAGTAAAAAATTTGTATAAAATGAAAAAACCAGACTAGACTTTCACCCTTAACCGACAACCCCTTGACAATTCTAATGAAGGAAATTTTGGATGTATGGGAACGTATAAGATATTGGGACGAGTTTTAAAAACCCCCAAATATGCTCATAATGAGAGGGCGTGGTTTTTGAGGGTATAATTTTTTATATGTGATCACCATTTCATTATACCTGTTCTTTAAACGGACGATATGGATATTTATCCACTTTTTTTCATAATCGAATGCTTCATATGTTTATTGAGTATTATTGTTTATTCTGGGACAATTTGGATGATTTATCGAAAACCGGCTTTGTTCAAAGGGTCATTTTTCAAATTGTACAAGGCAAATTTTTACTTCGTGAGTAGTTATTTTTTGTTTATTTGTGTTTTTGATAATTTTTCAATTTTCAAATCGAGAACAGTTTATAAAAAGTCACTGATTTAAAAATCCGTTTCCGTCGTAACGGCTCAAACAAAAATGAATACACTCGCGTTTAATAATGTTAAAGAAATGCCTACTCGGCCCGAACCTGAGCCCGCCTACAGTATAATAGGCTTATTTTAAAGTTTGATCAAGACACTTTAAAAAAACGTGATATAAATGATCTTCGGTGAGAAAAGTGTGTTCTTATGCTTCTTCATCAAAAAACTACATTAATGAGCCAAATTTTTGCAAAAAAAGAAAGAAGACTTTGCAGAATGAAATAGAAAATATTTAGTTTTGTTACTTAGATCAGTATAAAAGATATTTCGAAATCGCAGTTTATGAAAAGAAGATGAATTTTTAAAAAGATCCTAATTAATCTTCCGCAGAAACAATTTCACAAGCCGTAGAAATTACAGAATATGGTTACATTTGTGAACTCTTTTATAACGATGAGAATTCCTCAAAACACATGCAGAAATTGTACATTAGCCTATCTGTTCGAGGGACATTCTGTAAGGAGTTATTCAATATTTCCTTTGGGGCTGTTCTACAGTATCACGTTCAATATGGCCTATGTACAGTACGGTATGATGTTTCTCGTAACACTTAATCGATTAACCATGTTTTTGTTTGTGCTCAGTAATGATGAGGTGAGCAATGGATAAGGAAATTAAAGGGGGGATTTTGTTTCAGGTCTGGAATAAAATGTATATTTATATTTTTATATTCCTCATTGTAAGCCCATTTTGTGAAACATATGAGCTAATTACAAATCGCACTTTTTATAAGTATCATCCAGATATTGATGGATACAAATCTGCTTCAGAAGCAGTAAGTTTAACGGGAATGAAAAGCCCAGGTGGCCTAGAAAACCAAATTCAAGGGGTAACTTTCTTCGTGGCAAAAACGTTTTCTGGTTTTCGTTTTTCTCTTTTCCGTTTCGTTTTTCTCTTATTGCGTTTTCCAAGTGACACTCTACCTTTAAAAAGTCTGAAAACTGTGAAACTGCCTATTTTTAGAATGTCGAAAACATGGTTCATCATCTTACTATGTACATGAGCATCGTTATGGTATTATGTTTGGCAATCAACATTATGTCAATTATAACAATGAACAATAAAACAATTCAAACTGGAGACAAAAAACTTTTTTACATGACCTTTCTGTTATTTATCATTCAATTGATTCCGCTTATCGACACGGTGAGAAAAACCTTCCGTTTACCATTTATTTATTCTTTCAACAGCTCTCTATCAAACTGGCACTCGAGTCTGAAACATATTCATCTTGGGGAAAATGGGCAAAACTTCTTCTACCATACGTAAGCGATATCATGTCACTTTCACATCCATGGTTTCTTCTCGCTTTTAGCCCACCTGTAAGTTTAAAAGCTCATCAAAAGCGTATTCAAATACTCTTTCTGCAGAGCCGCCGGGAATTTTCAAAAATGATATTTTCCAAAAATTCCCGAATAAACTGCGTATTCGTTCTAAATAGACATTTAGATGAAATTCCACGATCAAAATCAGGTTTGGAAAAATATTCTTGTTTTGGAAAACACTTCAAAATAATATGTTTCAGACCGGCGAGCAGTAATACCTTGAAACCTGCCAAATTACTTATTTTTCATCGATATGTGATCAATTTTCAAAATAATAATTACACTCAAAAAAGTATTCACAATTAAACAAAAACATTGAATTTATGTTTCGGCACTTAATTAAGAAAAAAAAACCCTAAAACTCCTAGAGTCCCTGACAATCCGTGGACTTGAGGGAATTCGATACAATCTAATTGAATTTTTTTTTCGCATCACCCGTATTGGCCAAAAATGAAATGCTTAATTATTTATTTACTGCATAACGGTCATGTTTGGTATAAATGGGTTGGGTGAATTTCAAAACATTTCCGTTCAATTTAATTCTTTCGGTCAGAGATAAGAATTGAAATGATTTCCAAAAAAAAAAAGCTTTCTAACCGTTTTTCCAAACATTGACACCACCCAGACTTAATTGTTCCTGGGGAAATAAGACTACAAGTGATTTTTTGGTGTTCTTTAATACCCCATTTTGTATGATTGCTTGCGAAAATGATAAAATTCTCGGAAAGAAAAAAACTAAAATCTGAAAATTTATAATGTATCCAGTATGTGCGGTTCGCAAGAAAAGGAAAAAAAAACTACTATTGTGAGAAACTTGATTTATTGAAAAGGTTGAGAGTTCAAGTTCGGAAAGAGGTTATTGACCAAATGTTGAGTTTTTCTTATTTTCATACTATCCACCGTATTCAAAACTTTCTGAAAGAATGGCCATTTTAAGTACAACAGGAATTTTTGAAAAAATGTGCAATGTCAGTTAAAACCATCCAAATTCAATACAAAAAATCAAAATTCTAATGGGGGCCTAGAAGGTCCAAAGAACAATACCAATATGTAGCCAACTTCAAATAATTGTGTTTCGCGCCAATCTCGACCTTCGCACGCGCGCACTCAAATTTTGATTTTATCAACTAAGTTTGCTGGTTCCCTTACTATTTCAATAAAAAGTAAATTGATTCCGAATCCTTCCCCGACTTCTCGTTTTTTGACATGCTCAATTAATAATAACTGATAGGCAAAAAGATAGATGATGTCATCAAGAACTGATTAATAAATGAGGTAGACATTTAACACTTCCCTTTAATCACTCAGCTCTTCGTCATTAACCATAGACGGTCCCATGGCGTTCATAATGAAGAATTGCTAATCTGAAAAAAAAGAGCATATAAGAGATTGAGAACAAAAAAAACTCAAAGCTGGGAATAAGAGGGCGGAGAATCAGTGAATATAAATAGTGATTACCATATTTACTCCATTCAACTTATCCAATTCCTATGATGGACACCTTTACACCAGTCTTCACCTTCACATGTTTTTATGGCGGATTGAGTTTTGCGGTCTATATTGGGACAGTTGTGATGATGTATCTCAAGAGGACATTATTTTTCGGCTCGTATTTTATGCTGTATAAGGCAAACTTCTTTTTTGTGAGTTTTCATTTGCTTAATTTTATGAAACATTATATTTGAAAAAATAATAGTATCACACTGAAATAGAGCAAAAACGGTTTCTGCATTTTTAGAAAAGTTAAAGCAAACTAAGAAATTTCGGAATACATTCCAAAATTCTGCCATTTTCTTACCCATGCTAGAATTAGTTAAAAAGACCATTTAATTTTTGGCTTTTTTTTTTGATTCCGTGGTCCTTTTTTTCAATATTTTTCATTATTGTTTTGGTATATAAATTTCGATAGATTTAAAGGCAGCTGATCAGTTAACACGATCCAAATTCAAGGCAAAAGATAAAAATTCGAATGAGAGCCCAGGTGGTCCAAAAAACAATACAAATATGTAGCCACATTCAAATAATTGTGTTTCGCGCCAATTCCGACCGCGTTGCACGGACACAGACCGCGTCGCACGGACACGCGCGCATTCAAATTTTTATTTTTTCAACTTTGGACGGCTGCTATGAAGCGTGTATTTATCGGTGTGATTTCGCATAAATTGCATTATACTAATGAGAGAACGCTCTAATTTTTGAAACTAAGAACAGGTAGGGTCAAATTAACTGAACAGCTGTCTTTAACAATATTTTTATAACCAGTGCAGAACGCATAATTGACGTCGCGAGTCAAATCCACTCCGTTATTTGAGCAGGTTGGCACTATTTCTAAATTATTTCTCGAAATCTTCCGTTGTCTATAAGAAATAAGATAATCATAGTCTAGAAATAGAAATTTTTCAATCGTGATATTATTTATCATAAAATTATGTAGTTCTCGTTTCGTTTATCAACAACAAACATTTACCTCTTATTTTTCCGAATACTAAAAAATGCAAATTCCCACGGGTCTGGTCAAGAAAAAATACGACTTGACACCTTTTTTCCTGAAAGAAATTAGAATGTTCTACCCAAAAAAACGTATTCTATCTAAAAATGTAGAGATTCGATAATGAGCATTGATTGCTCATTTTGCTAACAATTATTTTAAAGGCAGCTTGTCAGTTAACACGACCCAAATTTAAGGCGAAAACTAAAAATTCGAATGGGGGATCAGACGGTCGAGATAACAATAACAATATGTTGCAAAATTCAAATAATTATGTTTCGCGCCAATTCCGACCGCGTTGCACGGACACCGACCGCGTCGCACGGACACGCGCGCATTCAAATTTTTAATTTTGCGACTTTGGACGGCTGCTATGACGCGTGTATTTATCGGTGTGATTTCGCATAAATTGCATTGTACTAATGAGAGAACGCTCTAATTTTTGAAATCAAAATCAGGTAGGATAAAATTAGCTGAACATCTGTCTTTAAGTACTGAATTTTTGTTATTCTGTGAAATGCTCAGGATATCATTATCATCATGAGTGATTCATAAAACATTGAAGTGATTCATAAAACATCCCATGAGATCGAATAAAACGTCAACAGATTAAAATTCCGAAATTACAGAATTTGGTGACATTTTTGAACTCTTTCGTCGCTTTGAGAGTTCCACAGAACACTTGTAAAAACTGTACTTTGGCGTATCTGTTCGAAGGTCATTCTGCAACGAATTACTCAAGTTTTCCATTGGGAATATTCTACTGTACCTTGTTTAATATGGCATATGTACAGTATTCAATGATATTTATTGTATCTCTAAATCGATTCACAATGTTCTATTGGTTGCAAAGAAATGATGATGTATGTCATATTGTATAGGAAGCCAGAAAACGAATCGATTTTACATTTTCAGTATTGGAGATCATTTGCAGTTTATATTTTCCTCATTGTTATAATTTTTCCATTTACTCAAACTTATCCAATTATCACAGAGCGAACATATTATGCATATCAGGCAGATATTGACGGATACAAATCAGCAACCGAAGCGGTAAGGTTTCTTCATATTATGAAAAATTCTCAATCAAGTAGCACCGTGTCTTTAACACAGACCTGAAATAAAGACACACTGTTTTCAGAACCTCAAGAGCATGCTTACTGCTATTTTGTTCTTCATGGTCATCTCCACAATAGGATCTGCAGTTTTGAATATTCTTTCAACTAGAAAACTCACCAAATTGAAAAAGACAGTCAAAAGCCAAGATAGAAATTTGCTGTACATGTCTTTCTTCTCTTTTGCCATTCAGTTGCTTGCTTTCATTGATACAGTAGGAACATATTTTTAATATCACATTTTGATATCATTTTGTTAAACAGCTCGTCATTCAATCTGGTCTCGCGGGTGACTCATTTTGGGGAACATCTGCAAAACTTCTTCAACCATATGTCAGTGATTGTTTGACTTTAAGCCAACCATGGATTCTTCTAGCATTCAGCTCACTTGTAAGTTTTAGCGGTTTAATAAAAACCATAAGAAATATGTTTTGTTTCAGAGCCGCCGAGAATTCGTAAAGCTTCTGATTGGAAAATCAAAGATGGAACAAGTTTTCACTGTGGGCAGGAATTTGGATGAACTCCAGCGATCAAGGTCTACTGGTTTGTAAAAAACGAATACATGTTGAAAAATAGTTTTTCCTTTCAGCATCACAAGTCGCAACAATTTGACATGAGTCTCTACCGCTTACAAAGTCCACTACCGATTATGAAGTCAAAATTAATTTTTTTTTTCTCTTTTACGTATAATTTTAAAGCTTTGAATTAGGTGCAATAAGTTGCTTAAAATTATTTGTTTACTAGAGCATGTTTATCCGGACAATTTTTCAAATTTCACAAATTTTCTCCCCACTATGTCTAAAACTGAAGTGATGTAAGAAAAAGCCCACACATCTTCTAGTTCCTTATGATTTCGTGGGAAACAAATACAACCCCTGACCAAAAAAAGTGACCGCTCTTTGGTTGGATTGCATTGTTTTGTAAATTCATTCAGAAATATGAAGAAATTTCAAATAATGAAGAAAAATTGAATACGACGAATTCGGGCTGAAACGAATCCTTGTAATTGTTATTTTTGGTGGATAGAATTGGTACACAATTAATTAAATGTGGCTACATATTGGAATCGATTTTTCGATCACCTGGGCTTCCATTCGAATTTCGATCTTGAATTTTGATCGTGTTACCTGACAAGCTGCCTTCAAGGCTTGAATGAAACCTTCTTATCTTTTGTATGAAGCTGAGTTTAATAATTATAATAATGTAGATTATAATTGAGTCTTCGTAATTATTTTAAAAATTCAGTGGTGACAATTGATTTGCTCTCCGTGATCTGAAACCTTCGACGAAAAATGAGCTCATCCTTCCAATGACGTGCGGTTAGTTTGCGTAATTCTACTTCTTCGTAGCTTCTTGTGACTTGCGATGGAAGTTTTAAAGAAGATTGCGAATTTTTTAAAAATTAACTTTTTAAAGATCTTTCCTTCTGCTGTAAATGACATTTTCCCCAAAACAATTCATGCGAAATGGTAAGCGTAAATAACTGAACTTTTGGTTGAATGATTTTTTTTAGTTTTCCAATTGACTATATTTTAAAATTGTCTGGAATGCTTTAACTTCAAGTTTTGAGCAATCCTGTGATGTTATTTCAAAGTACATATTCTATTTATCGTTGAAAAACAGAATTATGTTTATCTTACTCTTTGAATGAATATTTTTGTTATGTACTTAGAATTAATTCCAGGCAATATATAGAGAGAAAAAAAGAGTGATTCTCGATAAGAAAAGTGTGAAAAGTTTCGAGGGAGTTGTACTATTTCAATCAACATTCATTTGAAAAAAAAAACTTTAGATTTTTTCGTTGTGACTTAGAAAAAGCCCACATTCGTTATGAATTCAGTTTTTTCGCTGTCAATAGCCCGATTAAAAAATTAAAAACCTTTATAGGTTTTAAAAAACTTAATCTTATCGGAACTTTCATGAAATTGTTTTGTATGTATTTATATTTAAAATTGCTATTTGTGTTTTGAAATGTAGCAAAATAAATTGTTATTGGTGTTCATCATCAACTCCCAAATGAAAAGATCTCAAACGTTTTTAATATCACTTTCAAGTTTTTTTTCAACTTAAAAGCATGTGAGGAATCAGATTTATCATTTCGTTAACAAACTAAAGTGAACATTGAACAACTAAAAACATCGCTTTTTCAAATACATTAAAACCAGAAAATTCCAGAAAATGTTCACTTTGAAATTTGTTATAGCTGTTATTTATGGAACTATTTCATTCATTCTCTATACAATGACGGTATTCATGTTTCGAAAAAATCGCAAGGAGTTCTCCCGCACGTTTGTCAATATGTATATCATTTTCTATGTTATTGTAAGTTTCTTTATATCTCGGGATGTTTTGCTGATTATACCAATGTAGTGTTCACTTAAGTATAATCGGATTTTGAACTAATTTGCAAATTTTGAGTAATTTTTAATTTGTTAAAGGTATACATTCAATTAAGATAGAGTAGTCAAGTTAGCTTGTATAGGTTCAAACGAAAATATATTTCTTATTGTCAACTCAAATATTCTTGATCATGCAAATTGGTTTTGACCTACCCAGAAGATCTAAGTCTCCCACACAGTCGTTCTATTTTTAAAAGCGAGCGGTTGCGCTGCGGTCGTTTAGTAGAAAATGGATGATCCAAAATGTTTAACTTGACAATAATTGATCTTGTATTAAGAGACATTTTAAATTTACTTATTTCGAACTTACCCACAGAAATAAAACAACTCATTTCAATATTTTTCAGAACCTTATAACCTTCCTAGCCTCTTTTATAACTGTCAGAATACCACAAAACACTTGTAAGGATTGCCTGATGTCTTCCTTTTTCAATAGTCATTCTGAGGAAAATTATTCTCGTTTTCCCCTCAATATATTTTCCGATATTAACTACAACATGGCTTTCATACAATATTCGATGTTAATGTTAATTTCAATCAATAGATGTACTATGATTCTATGGATGTCTTCATATGAACAGGTTCAAAAACTCTATCGTTCAAAGATGAATAACATTTTCAGTGGTGGTCAAAAAGTTTGAAATATATTATCGTTTTTATAACAATTCTACCATTTGCATTCACTTACGAAATATTGAATAATAAGGCATTTTACATTTATACAGAGTCTCTGGACAATTACTCGACTAAATCATTAGCTGTGAGAAAATAGTCTTATTGTCAAGATAAAAATTTCTGGCCGCTCGTTTTGCAGAGTGTCGTTGGGAATGTCCCCGCAGCGCGACCGCAACGCTCTCAAATTCAAATTTCTCTGTTGGTCTTGCGCGTTGCGGTCGCGCTGTGAAAAAAATTCCCAACGACACTCCGCAAAACGAGCGGCCAGAAATTGTTATCTTGACAATACAAATTATAATTAATCTCCGTGTTTTAGGATGTAAGCGCAATTTACACATCATTATTAGTTTATATGCTGATTACCACCATCGTCACAGCAGCTGCCAATGGTTTATCATTCATTCGATTGATTTTCATGACCGATCGAATTTCGCTAGCTGAGAAGAATTTGTTGTATGGAAGCTTTGCCATGTTTTTTGTTCAACTTTTTGCATTTGCAAATACGGGAAGTTTAACGATTTCAGGGAAAATATATATTGATTTTAAATTCTCTAAAAGGGTCCAGGGTATAGATAAAAAGGGTGATATGTGAATTTAAAAAAACCATAGAACCATTATTGACATCAAATTAAGTCAGAGTTGAAAAACGTTGTACACGGTCTGGAAAAACTACGGAAAGAAATTTTTCTTAAAACTTTCTTTTAGAAACCCGATAAAAGTTGAGCTGGATTTAAGCTCATGAACAGATTCTCCCAATTCCGATTATGGGGCACTTATTAACAGTGAAAAATCAGAAACTGGATTCATTGCAGTATTTACAAACTTAAAGGAGGGCTTTACGGAGATAATGAACTGGGACGAAAATAGACTTCATACTCATTCCAAATCTGTTTTTTTAATTTTCTAAAACCACCTAGAAGCCGAGAAAACGCGCCTCAAAACAATGGCCTAGAAAATGTGTCCACCGGCAAAAACTCGTCCGCATGCATGAAAAATCCAAAAAAATGAAAAAATATAAATTAAAATAAAAAAAAACATAAAAAAGAAATGATATAAGCAC
Organism: Caenorhabditis virilis; assembly: GCA_964036255.1. Taxonomy (NCBI): domain Eukaryota; kingdom Metazoa; phylum Nematoda; class Chromadorea; order Rhabditida; family Rhabditidae; genus Caenorhabditis; species Caenorhabditis virilis. Next base: position 8,226,720 of record OZ038419.1, read on the forward strand.
GATGCATAACTATTTATTATTTAACGAAACACGAAAAAAGCTCGTAGGGATAAGTTCGGCCAGGTGGACACTTTTTCTAGGCCATTGTTTTGAATCGCGTTTTTTCGACTTCAAGGTGGTTTTAGAAAATTTTTAAAAAAGATTTGGAATGAGTCTGAAGTCTATTTTCATTTAAGGCACATTTACTACCTCCGTAAAACCTTCCTTTAATTTTATTTTTTGTTTCAGGTAGTCAATAGAGTCGTCATCGCTGATGACAACAAATCAACATTCGTTGCAAAACTTGCTCAAACCCTTATTCCTTTCACAAGTGATGCTCTAACCCTCTTTCATCCTTGGACATTTCTGGTTTTCAGCAGAAGAGTAGATCATTTTCTCAAAATTTAAATTAATTTTTAAATTATTTTCCAGGTCCGCAGACTATTAATCAAGATGTACTTTCCAATTCAACAAAAACCCTCACCAATCACTACACTCCGCCAGTAAAAATCCAGCTAGTCAATGATCAATGATCCCGAAGAGAAGAAGTACATTCGTAATCAACTTCTGAAATTCATGTTTTGAGTTCCTTCCCCGGAGAACTTTCCTAATCAAGAAAAATAACAAGGAAAGAAGGATAACTAATTCTTTTTTCTCGTTATCCGAATTTTTTTCGTTCATTTTCCCCAAAATTACTTTCGGTCAGTTGTTGATAACAATATTTAAATCAAAGTTTTTTCAAAGAATATATTTATTTTTTGTTTTTATTTATTTTTAAAACTTTTATTTAACTATGGCAAATGAGCGTCTACCTTTTACTATTTGTTATTCAATACCTTCGTTTACTTTGTATACTTTAATTATAATTATGATGTATAAAAAATGGAATGAATATCAGACGTCGTTTTTCAAGATTTTTATTTTCACATATTTTGTGGTAAATTTCCGAGGAAATGTGTTCAGGATTATAGATTTTTCATTTAATTTTCAGAATCTTTTCAATTTCATTTTATCATTATTCTTATACCGTATACCTGCAGCCACGTGTAAAACATGTGCACTATCAGGCTTCTTCCTATCACAAGGGATTGAAAATCAGGCATATTTTCCACTGGAACAGATCTTTGCAGTTGATCTCAGCTTATTTTTCACCCAATATTCTATCATTCTATTGACTGCATTCAATCGAGCCACCACTATTTTTATGATTAGGAATAATGAAGAAGTAAGCCTAATCCTTCTTATGATTCATTTTTTTCTGATTTCTGATGATGACCAAAAATTGCATCGAAAATCGTTGTTATCAAAAACAAAAATTTGTGTGATTAGGTCCCCAGATGCCCGCTTTTAGCTGCAAATATAGATGTTTTTGAATATCACGAGTTGAGAAATCACGATCATGATTTATCAAGTGGCTGAAAAATTAAAATAAGGGAGTCGAGAGTAAAGAATTCTGTTAAAGTGCAAGATACAGTAATCTCGGGTTTAGAGATTAAAGGCAGATTGTCAGTTACACGATCCAAATTCAAGGCGAAAAATCAAAATTCGATTGGGAGCAGGCTTGTGCGGAACCGGAATAGGATTATTCCGAAATTCCGATTCCGAGACGATTTTCGGAACTTTTTAGCAGTCGGAAATTTTTCCAATTTTTTTCGGAACCTTTTTCTGTCGGATTTTTTCAAACTGAATATTTCCATAAACTTTTTTTTTGCTTTTTTGGTTTTTTTCATCCGTTTTTTCAGGGTTTCTGAGAATTTTTATCATTTTCATCGAATTTCCTAATTTTTGTACGAAACATTGTTTTTTTTTTCAGAGAAAATGGGGAGAAAATCTTGAAAATGAAGGTTAAACGTCCGGGTTCCGAATTGTCCAATTTTCCGAGAAAAGAAGTCGGAAAAACAGTCGGAATCGTTTTTTCTGAAAAAAAAATCTTAATAAAAAATTGGTTCCGAAAGTTCCGAGAGGCCGGTTCCGCACAATCCTGATTGGGAGCCCAGACGGTCCAAAGAACAATACCAATATGTAGCAACATTCGAATAATTGTTTTTCGCGCCAATTCCGACCGCGTCGCACGGACACGTGTGCATTCAAATTTTGATTTTTTTTTTCAACTTTGGACACTGCTATGTCGCGTGTATTTATCGGTGTGATTTCGCATAAATTGCATTGCACTAATTAGAGAACGCTTTAATTTTTGAAACTAAGATCAGGTAGGATCAAATTAACTGACCCACTGTCTTTAATCGTAACCTACTGGGATAATGAGACTGTTTTTCCAACCTCATATATTATTTAGTAACAATCTCAGTTAAATAATGCGCTTATCGTACATTCTAAGCGTCCCTGTACCATTTTGACGTTTTTCTCTAACTCATCAAATTAGTGAGAGTGTGAACTGAATGAGCGTGTCAAACATTAGTAGATCAATAGTTGATATTTCTGCAAGGGACAGTCCTTATTCACACATGTTATGTAATTCAATCCGAACTTTAATTTTCTAGCTCCAAAAAACCAGAGAAAATTGGTTGTTGAAAGAGTCAGTGAACTTTCTCCAGTTATAATGCGGAACAGTTTTTCTCTCGTGAAATTTGATATTTCAATTTTCAGAAATGGTCAAAAACACTTCCATTTGTACTTCTGGCTATTTTATTTTTTCCATTACTTATGACTTATCAAATTGGAGTAGGTGAAGCATTCTACGTATACATTCCGATGTATGATTGCTTTTATACACTGACTACAGAGGTTAATTTCTTTGGACTATCATGAATTTTTTCCATTTTTTTCAGGACCTTTTCGTTGTCTATTATCGTCTATTTATCTACATGGCTATTGTTACATCATTGGCAGCAATTCTCAATATAATTTCTTATGTTAAATTACAAAAACTTACTATAGCAATTTCTAAAGCTGAGAGGAATTTAGTGATAATTTCCATAATATCACTTCTAATTCAACTTTCAACAATGATCACAACGGTTAGAAAATTCATTTTTCTTTTCAATTCATCATAAACACATCTATAATTTCCAGGCATTTTATTTGTTCGTTGGTATTAGTTACGCCCGAGACACAAACGTCTTCCAGATAAGCTCATTAGTAAATCAAATCACTTATGACTTGGTTACGATGGGTCAACCTTGGATTTTGGTACTATTCAGTAAGAAGGTTTTTATTTTTTTCAAATTCGAAAAACCAAAAGGGATGTGTTTCAGACAAGACAGTTGCTGAAATCTACCTACTTACCATGTGTTGTAAAAACGTCACCCAGTAACACCAATGTTTTTCAAAAACCATAATTATGACATGATTTATTGTTTGTTTGCTCGTTGTGGAAATTTTCGATTTTGTTGAAAACTAATTAATTTTTTGAACTTTTTTATAAAAAATCTCAAATTAAGACAGAAGAAAAATCCTCATCAAAAGAGCTTCTGAATGCACCTCTCATCAGCTCAAAAAATAATATGTTGTTTTATTGCGTCTTTTACCAGTAATTTTTTTTCCATGTAAAAAAAAGAAAATCTAATTCTGGAAATTTGCTGAAAGTTTTGCAATTGAAGATTTGTTTTTTTTCGGGAAAAAAACTTTCTTATCCTGTGGTGTAACATGACATGTCCAAAAAGCCAAATGAAAGGACAACTATGCTGCTCTTTTAATTTTCCGGATTCCTGGAAACACATGCATTGATTGTCTCTTCGCTACATTTTTTATTTAACATGATCAAAATTATGATGGTTATTTTAAAATCATTATTTCACATGCTATTATTTCCAACCTATATTCATGCAGTATTCGCTTCAACTCTCAATAGAATGACCATGATTTATATGTTCAAAAATAATGAAGAAGTAAGATTACTTTACCATGATATCAAATGGTATAAAAAAAAAACAGAAAAAACAGTTTATTTTGAAAAGTTAAAATTAAAGGGCATGAAATACCCGGGCGGTCTAGAAAACCAACTGCGAGGACTAACTATAAAAAAATGCGTTTCTACGTTTCCTTTGTGCGTTTTTTTTGGTGTCGCTCAGTCATTTTTGTACATTTTACCATCAGTAGAGAATTCATTTTATCCGCGGACCTTTTTTTCAGAGATGGTCAACATTTCTTCCCTATATTTTCGTAATCATACTTATTTTTCCCTTTTTATAACCTATCCAATAATTCTCGATACTTCATATTACTTTTATATCGCAATGTTTTGAGCTTTTTGAAAAATTCTATATTTCCACAATCTCAGGAAGCATTGTAAACATTTCATGTTTAATTCGACTCCGAAAAATCTGTGAAAACGTATCAAAAGCGGAAAAAAATCTGGTTACAATTGCTGGAATAACAACCACAATTCAATTGTTTGCAGCGTTCATAAAGAAAATTAGCAATAACATGTTGTTTTTCAGGGTATTCGGGTGTTTTTTGGAAAGTTTTGGGATACTCAGGGAATTTTTCGCGGATCAACCTTTTCAATAGTAACGGGTTGAAATGGGTGATCCGCGAAAAATTCTGTGAGTACTGACAGTATTTTGAATATCAAATTATGACCATGTTTCTAGAATTTGGATATGATCTTATGGCATTTAACCAACAATATACACTTTTGCCGTACAGTGCAAAAGTAAGAAATTAATTTTTCGGAGCCGAGGAGTCTCCTATGTTGTTTCTACTTGCAGCTTGAAGCTTACAACCTTATCAGAGAAGAAAACAACGGCTTTTTTAAAATAAAATTCTAGTCATACTTTGAACAAAAAAAGTTACATCCTCGTTCCAAGCAAGCAGGTGTAAAATGTCTAACGTTTTTCTATTTTAGGCCAAAATGACATTCAAAAACGTGTATTTCCCATGCTCAACTCGAAACTCAAAAGGAACTACAATGATATTACAATCCAGAGAAAAGTTTATGAACTCTAATATCCTTTCCATAATCATTTCATTTTTCACAGCGTTGTTCATAGAATTACATAATTGGTATTTCTGACGTTTACTTAAAAGTAGACGGAGATTGTTCTCATGGTCTAATTGAGCAGGTGATGATTTCTTTTTTTCAAGCTCAACTTCAGAGTTTATTCTAGCCTAATCAGTTCCAATTTGGTAGGCGTGTGGAATTGCAGAATTTATTTTTCATTTCATTCCAACAAAATGTTCACCATCAAGTTTGGCATCACTTTTTTCTACGGGGGTGCAACATTTCTTATTTATACAATGATTGTTATAATGATGTTTAAGAATTGGAAGTCTTACAATACAACTTATTTCAAGTTCTTCATCGCAGACTATTTTTATGTGAGTTTGAATATATTGAAAAAAATCAATATTATTTCTATCTTTTGAACAGAATTTCCTCACTTTCCTCAATTCTTGCATAACACTTCGTATTCCTCAAAACACTTGTAAAAACTGTATAATGTCATTTTTATTCAAATCCAATGTAACTGAAGAGGATTATCACTATCCTTTACCAATATTTGCAACTATTCATTACAGCATGGCTTTTGTTCAATATTCTATGATTTTTATAATGTCTGCAAATAGGTTTACAATGATCTTGAGATTCGCCACATATGATAAGGTTTAATTTAAAATTAATTTTTGAAACTAAATTAAAATTCTGTTTCAGCACTGGAAACCGATATTTCCTTATGTATTGATTGTCGTCTCCATTCTTCCATTGATTGTTACTTACCCGGTGCCATTGAATAGAACATATTATCTTTATGATGCCATTTTGGATTGTTATGTAATTCATAGTGAAGCGGTGAGTTTACATATTACGAAATCTATGATCATGTTTTTTGATGGCAATTTGCCAACAAAATTTAAAACTCTAAAATTTTTGGCTTTACATCTCTAACGGTCGCTCATTTTCGGCTGCTCCATTGATAACATCGAAGGCGTCGCAACCGCAACGCGTGAGACTAACTGAGAAGTTTGAACTTCTGCGCGTTGAGGTCGCGTCGCCTTTGTCGCTGGTGCAGCCGAAAATGAGCGGTCAAGAAAATTTAGCTCGACAATACAAAATTTTAGATCTGAATTAGAACAAGTCAAGATGTAGCAATAATCAAATAATTGTGTTTCGTTTTTTTTTCTCTGTTCAAGAATAGGATTGCATGGGGATTCTTTAACATCACTAACTGGATTATAAATTACAGAATGTATCGTCAATTCTTGGACAGCTTATAAAATTCATGATCGTCTCCACATTTCTAACTGCAGCTTTAAACATTCTCTCATTCTGCCGATTAGCCTTCTCTTCTCACAAAGTTCCGGGTGCTGAACGCAACTTGTTTTTTGTTAGTTTTTGTCTCTTTGCAATCCAGCTCTTCGCCGTCACAAATATGGTAACATTAAATACATCGTTTCTAGAAGGCATACACTTTTTCAGCTCGTGTACACCTATTTAATAGACGCAACAAACCAGCAAGAAATCTGGGCTCGATTGACAGTGTTACTGATTCCATTTGTTAGTGACTGTTTGACACTTAGTCATCCATGGTTACTTCTTCTTTTTAGTTCCAAGGTTTGTTGACAATAGTACATTTAATAACATAATTCTCTCTAAGGCAAAAAAAGGTAGATGAATAATCAAAACACGATTGAATGTTTTTTGCACTTCTCAAAAAACGAACGTCAATCAGGAAATATGGATGCTAATCAACATCTTTTTTAAGAAACATTTTAAAAACATTTTTCGATAATATTTGAACAATGATGTTTGTGACCGACATAATAACATGTTTCTTTTTTTAGGGAAGGGGGGGGGGGAGCTCAAAAATAGTTTTAGATCAATATTGATAAACAAAAATTTTATAATAAGAAATCGATAATAAGAAAAATCGAAAATAGCCATTTCTGAAAAGTTAGTCCACAGGAAATTTGGATTTCTAGGCCATATAGCGGAAAACAACATGGCCTAGAAATTCAATTTAGGTGGACTCATTTTCTTTAAAAATGTCTATATTTGATTTTTTCCAAATTTTAAATTTTTTGATAACAAGCAATGAAAACATAGGTGTTCTTAATTTAATGAATTTCTGGAAGTTGTAAGGAATAATCAGATTTTTTGCAGGTTCGTTCGTCGGTTTTGAAAATGTACTGTAGAAGATTCAGTGATTCAAAAAATCAATCTGTTGTCAATGTTTCTTTCGCCATAAGTATGTCATTTTTAAATTCTATTTGAATATTAAAAATCCATACGATTTCAGCAAATCGAACATTAACGGCCTCTTGACTTCTCCTCTTCAATGCTAAATGTCTGTGATCTTAGGTTTTCTGATATATTTTGTTTTTATCTGGTATTTTTCCTTATCTCAATTTTTAAAAAGTTCAAATAATTATCCTGAGAAACTTCAAAATATTGCTTAATCAATAAACACATTCTGTAGTTTGCTGTTCTAAATGTTCTATGATATTTGGCTTAAAATTAACTTCCGTTCCTTTTTCGTTTTCCAGCAGCTTTTTCATATACGAAATGTTCCAAAAAACATTTTTTTAAATAATTTCGTGATCATTGCCACCTGGCTTGATTAAACCAAAACAACTGACTTGCATTGCTGCAAAAGAATTGAAATACCCCCCAGGTAATCAGTTTGTGTGGCATTTAGCTCATGGCCAAATGAGCACTAATGAAGTTGGTACCTGGCAGTGGCATTCATTAACTTCATCACGAGTTTTTTTACCCTAAAAAAGAAAGGGATAATTTTTGATAACTTAGTGAAAATTTGTAATAATATTGTTAGTCACCGTGTCCGAGAAAACAGCCCATAGAGCAAAAACGTGTGTGCAAGTGGCCAAATAGGCGGTTTCATGTCAAAGATATCATTAGAAACATACAATTTTGGATTGAAACCGTAAATAAAATGTTCAATGCATGCTGGAATGGCACGCAATTTTTAGTTTGTGCGTCTAGAATTTTGCATTACTTTTCAGATGTTTTAATAAATTTTTCGAATAATAGATTTTGTTCCGAGTAATTCTGTTGGCTTCGAGAAAAGAAACACTTCTAACCGCTGGTTTTGCAAATTCTCTTGAAAACTTAAAATTTCAAAATATGATGCTGATTAAGTTCTGGAACAATGTCTTAAAAACCGCAATAATCCTTTCAATAATCGGTTTACCTTTTTACAACCTAATTCGAAACCCGTAATACGGATATTTTTCATCTTGTCATGGTTGATTTTGATTCGGCCTCCTTGAATCATAAATTTCCCTCTTCACCAATTCAATCCAAATGTTCTTAACAACTTCAGCATTCAGTATGTTTACAATAAAATTTGCGATAATATCGATGTATGGCTTCCCTTCGGCTGCATTATACATTATGACTATTCGGATGATATTCAAGCATCATAAAGATTTTGCTGGATCATTTTTCAATTTATATATCGCTTCATTTGTTTTTGTGAGTACAAGGGGTACAATTTTCGAATAAAAACCGCGCATCACTTTTTTTGGAGATAATAAATTCACCTTAAATGAAAATAGACTTCATTCTCATTCCAAATCCGTTTTTAAAATGTTCTAAAACAACCTAGAAGCCGAGAAAATGAGCTTCAAAACAATGGCCTAGAAAAAGTTTCCACCTGACCGAACTTTTACTATTAGCTTTTTTCGTGTTTCGTTAATAAATAGTTAATGCTTATATTAGTCCTTTTTTTAATGGTTTTTCATCTTAATTTATGTTTTTCACATGTCATAAGACCAAACATGTCGCATGGGCCTCAGCGCCGGCCCTAAGCCGACCCCGTTGAGGAACTGACAGACATTTTTGAACGGTCTGATTATTTAATTTAGACCGTTTTCAAAATTTGTTAAGAAAATTGTTTGTAAATACTTGTAAAAAAAACCTATTAAAAGTTAGAGACTTCACACGTATGGATCACCGAAGAACAAATGCTTTAATGGGTAGCCAAAATCAGTTGAACAGGCCGAAATATTGCAGGATAAGATTATTGATTTTTTCAGAATTTCACAACATTCATAAGCACGTTCATAACACTGAAAGTTTCTCAAAACACATGCAAAGACTGTCTAATGTCATTTCTGTTCAAGGCACATTCAGAAACAAATTATTCTTGGTTTCCATTAAATATTTTCTTCACTATTCATTACGGTATGTCCTATATCCAACAATCAATGATCATGCTTATGTGCATCAATCGTTTCACAATGATATTTTTCTTATTTTCATATGAAAAGGTAATATTACCCAGAATTCATTCATTTCCAAATATGTATTTTAGAAAGTGGGCGTGTCTCGAAATTTAATTGCAAAAGTGTGTACATGAAAATTTAAATTTCAGATTTGGAAAATAGTATTCCCTGTGGCATTGGTTGCGGTTGTTTGTCTCGCAATTAGTCAGACATATGAGATCACAATTAATCGAGCGTATTATGAATACACGACGTCGTTGAACTACGTCACTAGAACAAAAGCGGTATGAGAATGTCACGATGGAATTTTGATTCCGTTGGTTTTTCCGACCACTCCAACTAAACGGGGGGAAACGCCGCGCGACCGCGATGTTTCGAAAAGAGACATAAATTTGGAATGAGCGGTCATGTTACCTTCTGCAGCTAGTTGGAGCCGCTGGAAACTGAGGATAAAAAACTAATAATGCATAAAAATAATGATAAAAGTATAAACGTTTTAGACGAATACGGATGCAATTCTCCGAAATCTGGTAGCTTTTGTGCTGATGACAGTGATAATAACAGCGATTATAAATTTTTTATCACTTATTAAACTGATGTTATCCAAATCAAGCATCACGAAGTCGGAAAGGAATTTGTTTTACATTAGTCTATGCGCTTTTGTGGTACAATTTGGAACATGTATCAACATTGTATGTTTTTTTTCTATTCAAAAAAGTAAAAAATTTTCGAAGTTTCAAACGATGCTGAAGAAATTTTTGGTTTTTTTGACAATTTCGCCCAAAGAAAGCTCTGTAATTTGTTTGCAGATTTGTAATTCGCTATACAAATTGGGGAATTGTTAATTTAACATTAAAGGAGGATATTAAAGACAAGATGAATATACCTGTAATAAAAATGTAACTCATACGCATTCCAAATATCTTTTTAGAATCTTTTAAAACGACGTAGAAGCTGAGAAAATAAGCTTCAAAACAACGGCCTAGAAAAAAAATCTCCATTAACTTTTGAATATTGCCTTTTTTTTCTTATTTTCCGGTGTGAATGAGATATATCGCATCAAATTGTACAGTTTGAACACTTCGCTCGTTAGTCTTTTTATTTTGCAGCTTCTCATCCGATTAGTGATCAACGACACCAATCGAACAACATTTTGGGCGCAATTTGCACAACAAATTCTTCCGTTCACAAGCGATGCTAGCAATTTAAGCGAACCGTGGATTCTCATATTGTTCAGTAAAAGGGTAGTAGTTTAGATTTAAAAACATTCTTCATTATAAGAAACGGTTTCAGGCCCGCATTCTTGTCAAACAAATGTATTTCCCAGTTTGTATCAGTTCGAAATCAACATCAATTCTGATTCAGCAACAAAAATAATCGATCGACGGGAAATTATAATTTATTTTCATTTTTTCTTATTCTAATACATTATTATTTATTATAATTTAAGATCTGTTTCGATTTTTCATTTTTCATGGAAATTAATAACACTTTACACATTTTCTCAGTTTTTTTTCAGGAAAATGAAGCAATTCCCTCGTTCTAAAAATTCGGCCACAATTAAAACGCTCATGAGAGCTCATCTTCCGTCTGATTAAAGTTCGAGAATATTTTTTTTTAATTCCATGGATGTTTTGCAAAGTTACATTAGTAGGCTTCTTTGTAGTCGTCTAGCCACGCCCCTTTTCAGATATTTTTCAACAAAAAAACTTCGATTTTTTGATAAAAAGGTTCCAACGCGGGTCAGTACGTCGAGAGCTTTCGAATTGAAGATACACTTTCAAAATTTGCAGACATCTAAAAGATTCTTCTACCAGTCTAACCACGCCCCTTTTTCAGAGAATGTTCATCAAAAAATCTTCGATTTCATGAAGAGACCCGATGATATGCATGTAGAGAGTGTCAAAATCGTATGGAGTCTAATAAAACATCACTGACGGATATCCCTCGGGATTCTCCACGGGATTCTGATCCCGCCTCGATTGATCTCATGTAGGATATATAAATATAGGACCATGATAGGTTTTTATCAAACGTTATCTTCGATTCTTCTCAACGTTCATCTCATTTCCAATTTTCAGAAATGTTCTTCTTTTTGGTATCGTCAGCAATTGGAGTTGTGACATTCTTCATCTGGACCATCATCATCATCGTCTATGCTAAAAATTGGAAGCAATTCAATGATGGTTTCTTCAAGATCTCAATAGCCGACTATATTTTTGTGAGTTTAACAGCATTTTTAATTTTTAAAATGAATACCAAAATATGTAGTTAATTAAAAAATCTTACTCGGAAACGAGAATGTTCTTCTCCTTGTTATTGTCAACTAAATTATTCTTGATCATTGCGTTCGGGAGACTGCTCAACCTCACAGCCGCTCCGCACACTCGACACACTGGAAAATTTGAAAAATTAATTTTCCCGCCAATATTTCAGTTTTGAGTGGGAGGTCACCGCGTCACATACGTGCGGAGCGGCTGTGAGGTTGAGCAGCCTTCCGAACGCAATGATCAAGAATAATTGAGTTGACAATAACTTAAAGCCTTCTTATTTGTAGCTGGGCTTCAGTTAGTTTTAGGTAGAGAGAAGTGAACTTTATTGATTAATTAATTGGCTCTAAATTCAGACTAATTTGAAATTTCTAATTATGTCAAGAATTTGTTCAATTGTTACAGTAAGTTCGAAGAATTTCATTGTTTCCTATGTTTTCCCACATCTCCTTGGCATGAATGTTTGATGAACCTGTACCTTAAAAAAAATGAACCTTACCTTTTCATTTCTCACGCTAATCTCAATAATATTCCTGAATTTGTTGAATTCTTTAGAGTATTGAGCCATTAGATTCTCATACAATTTAATTTTCTAAATTTTAATCTTCAGAATTTTGTCACCTACCTTAATTCCTTCATCAGTCACCGACTTCCGTTAAACACCACTCTCAATTCTCCATTGGCCACATATTTTTTAATCTATTCAATTGACACCGAACCAAACTTTTTCCTCAATTTTTCATATTTCCTCACATTTTCAATGGCTTATGTGCAATACTCAATGTTATTGCTCACTGCCCTCAATCGATTCACCGTTCTGTATTTCCATAATTATGAACAGGTATTTATATTTTTTAATGAAAACTTTTCAAATGAAAAGTGACGTGGTAATTTAATTTAAGAAAAGGCAATATTCAAAAGTGAAATTTTTTCAGGATACTGAAAAACAATTCTGGTTTTTGATAATATTTCAAATTGGGACTATAATCATCGCTGCAATTTTGAACTTATTGTCCATTGTGAAATTCCACAAGATGCCAATCGGTGTCAGAAAAACACAAACTCAACTAATAATAGTGTCTTTAGCTTCATTTTTTTGTGAAATTGTTGCTTTGGTGGCAACGGTATTATATGTTTTTGGATTCAATTTTATCTTTCATTTCAGATTTGGATTAGCTCGGATCCAGACCGCGTAATTGGCTTGTCGCAAACTGGGCAACAACTGCTCCCCATTGCCAGCGATTTGCTAACACTGACACAACCATGGATTTTGTTAGTTGTCAGTTCGAAGGTGAGCGAATTCGTAACTTCAATAGCATTGTTCGTCTTTTTATGTTTTCAGGTTCGACACTTCTTCAAAATAATGATACGTATGAAGAAAAAAAATAAAGTTCCACGGCCAGTCATTTCATAAACGAAAATGCACTGTGACAAAGGAATCGTTGAAGAGAATGAGATTGAGATACATGATATCTTAAAACCATTATTAAGTGAAATAAAATATCCATATTCTAATTTTTATTCTATATTGTTTTACATAATTTTTAAGTTCACACTATACAATTGATGTCCCAATTGATATCACTTTAAGTTTGTTGCCACCTCGTAGTCTAAGCACTTTCATTGCCCGATCCCGTATCCTCTTGTTTACAAGTAACATTACCATCCTGAAAGAATTGTTTTTTATTTCGACATAATTTATGAGTTTGATTGAATGAAAATAAATCTTACTGGTTGCCGATTCGCTCTTAAAGACAATGTATCAGGTAATTTGACCCAAAAAGATTTTTATTTCAAAAATTAGAGCTTTCTCTCATTAGTACCATGCAATTTATACAAAAATATCGATAAATACACTCGTCTGACCAGCTGCCTTTAAAACAATGTATTATATAAATTTGCCGAAATTAGCTCCAAAACTATTTTTTGCAGTTCCAATAACACAATTCCACAAAAAAAATGCAAATTTTTCAATGACATAACATTTTTTGAGGTCATTAAAAGCTAAAAAAAATGACAAAATTTAGAGTTTTTTTGACAAAAAATAATCTAAAAACCTCAATTTTCCTGTCGGGTGGACCCGATTCCAGAAGTCATTCCTAAATTATAGAAAAAAACTTCACCCTTCAATCATTTTTGTGAAAACTATTGATAAAGACAAGCATGCAAATTGAAACCATCGAGCATCGTATATCTTATATGTTTCGTTGGTGTTTAGCATATGAAATAAAATTAAAATATCTTGGCATACATTTTGAATAAACATCACTCGTCTTCTGTTTTTTCTTCGATTACTTTCGAGGTTTGTTATAGATAATCGGCTCTAAAAAAATGTCGGAAAATTGCTATAAAAGTTTTGTAACCGACCGAATTGGAGACCAATTTCAAGAAAACAACAATGTTAATTGAATTCGATATTGCTGCTAAACTGAAAACAAAATAAACAAAAAACGTTGAAAGCTGTTGAGCACATGGGAAATTTTCAGGGGCCCAGCCAATGATGCTAATCATGAAAATAAAATGACAACCATCTGAAATAAAGACGGTGGAAAGGAATGAAAAATTTGGCTAGTACCGTAAAACCCATTTATTGAAAGCACACCTGCTATGAAAATCGTTAAAGCCAATCCAATCTGCAAAATTTCTTTAAAAAACCCCCTTTCTTTTTAAAAAAACATGAGAACGTTACAGTTGTTGGGCTGTGATTGTAACGATTGATGAAAAATTTTGGATAATAGACTGCCAAGAATCGGTTACTCGCAAGAAGAATTTGAGTCAATGGACCTTGAATATAAAATTTTCAAATAGAGATTTTTTGTATTTAACCTAATGTTTCAGCGAACCAGCCTAAAACCTGCCCAAATAGAACATTATAGAATTCAGGAAGATAATATTGATTTCTAAATTAAGAATTATTAAGTAGATACTCTCACTCAATTTCCACACTTACAGTATTGTACAAGGAATCGGCCATATTAAAAAACCATAACAAATTATCATATTTGATAAACTTTTGACACAGCAAATTTTGAAAAAGCCAATATTTTTTGAAATAGGTCCACAGAGGACGAAACATGCTAAAGTATTGAAAAAACAACCGACAACACTTACCTGGAAAAAATGGAATATACTACATTTTTCGATTGAAAAGGATTCTCACAATTGTCAAAATTGCGGCAGCAATCAGTCTGAACTCATAAGTAGATGTTTCGGTTGAATTCATTTGCAGATTCGTTTCCTAATAAAGAAATCAAATGAGCATGTTTGAAAAATGGCCGAAGAGGTTTTTGGGTTTCTAGCCATTAAACATGATTTGTGAGTGAGTTGCTATTTGCAAGAATGACATTATAATTGTCAATGAAATGAAAATTCTATACAAATTGGTTTCCAGGACCCGAAAAATTTCAGTATGATGACAAATTTCAAAGTTTTAAACAAATTATCTTATTTTTAGGTTAAAAGTTGCTTTTTTTCAATCGAGCTTGAAAAAATGGTATGCACCAAGCTCAATTAGAAAAAAGGATTACTGTAGCACGTTGTTTGTCTGCAATATTGAAACGAGACGCACCTTCGTTCCCATCAGGGGTGCCGCCGAAAAAATTTTTTACCGAAAAAAAATAAATTTTTTCGTCAGCCAGGAAAAAATGAGAAAAAAAATAATTTTTTTTTCGTTTTATTGGAAAAATACCGAAAAATAATTTTTTCGGCGTTCCAAGTGATTAATGAATCATATTTCATCAGAAAGAAAACGATTTTAAGGTTTTCTACCTTCATTCAGTTAAAAATTAGTAAAATAGTTGGAAATTGATGTAAAAAAAATGGTATATTCAAATTTAAAAATCTGTTTTCCGTAAGACGGAAACACCGAAAAAAATTGAGGATAGAAAACCGAAAAAAATAAAATAAAAATTTACGCGCTTTGCGCAACCCAAAATAAATAAAACTTTTTCGGCGTAAAACACCCGAAAATCACGAAAACCGAAAAAAAATCGAAAAAAACGGCAACCCTGGTTCCCATGGGACAATTTTGCACCCTAGATAAATACAGTTTTCCAAGAACAACAACGTTTGCGTGCTCATATTCTCGCGCGTTTCTTGTTTTTGCGTCACAAAACTGTATAAGTATTAGTGATTTATAAGGGTGAGATTTCACATAACTATTATTGTCACAAAAAATCGGCGTCCTTTTTTGCGAAATAATGTGTTGCTATGGATTATTAGTAAGCGATCGTTTAGTGTTTGATTTTGAAAACAGTTTTTATACGTTTATGTCGCTGATTTTGTAAAAAACTTACATATAATTCCTTGAGTTTCAGATGATCTTATTAACAAATAAAATTGGCATTTTTCCAAAATAACGATTTTCATGATTTCTATATCAATTTTTTTCGCTTTTATAGTTCTATGTCCAATCATTTTCTTTTTTTCATTTTATTAGAAGAAAATTGGAACCTTCATATACTTTTCAAAAAAACTCAAATATGTTATCTGATTTCATTTTTTTTTCTTTCAGACTTCATTATTTCATATATTATAACGTTGTTCAACGGATTTTAAGATTTTTCGAAATTTCGCTTATTTTAATAACTGATTTGGAATGAGAATGACGCGTATTTTCTTCCCAGTTGCATTCATTTTCTCCGTAAAGTACTCTTTTAAACCCCCAAGGTTTTCGAACCGTCACGTTTTTTTTTCAAACTTGTTCCTTTTTTCAGTATGACGACACCCGACAATTTTGAAGGGAGAATTTTTTATGGGAACTTGCGTTGGGCAGCACAATACGCTTCAAGACGATTGGTTATTACGACGGAAATTGTTAAATGGTTCGTAGGGAACATTTTAGGAAGTTTTGATTTTCTTGAAATTAAAAAAAAGTTACTTAGATGTTTTTTCCAGGGATATTGTCCCCGATGTCACGAGAAATGCATTATCTGACGATTTAGGCGTCAATATCAGCTGTGACTATAAATACGAAGCATCAAATTTATGGCAATTGGACACTGAAATCTACATCGTCGTTTTGTTTGATGGCAAAATATCCGCGAAAAAAATGGATTATTGTTTCAATCGATGTTCTTCAAAATGTCGTTTGGATAACATCGCGGAAATAAACAAAGTTTATTATTTCGCAAACAACAAACCATTAATGTTATACGAAGGTGTGATAACTGCAACCATTCAAGTCAAGTCATGGGTTGGGATCCAAAATATTCAAATGTCGTCCTTTACAATTCCAAACAATATTGATTCTGAGATTTGTTTTCGCATTCATGGATTTCCGTTTTATGTCGACAAACATGTGAGTTTTCCATTGGTCGGTTTTTAAAAAATTCATTTGCGCGGTTGTTGCATATTTCTGCGCCGCACTTTTGCCAATTGCGACGCCAAGCCTATTTATTTACAATTGTATATTAACAACATTTTCCAAGTTTTATGAGCTTTTATTTTAATAATTTTGATATTTTAAATTTAGAAATTTTCAGCTTTTCGATTATTTGAAAAGTCATTGAAATTGGAAAATTTTCGGAAAATGTTTAAAAAAATAATATCTTGAATATATTGTAACTTTTTAAAAAATAAGTGCAAATAATAAAAAAGTAAAACAAAATATTTATTTTGAAAAAAGTTAGAAGTTATCGAAATGAATTTGTATTCAGATTTTTCAGAAAATTTTGAATTTTCACAATAATGTAATGGATAATCTCTTCAGGCACTCCTTTCAAATTCCACTATTTTTCGTGAAATGTTGTCAGACGGAACAAATGAATTTGAATTGAAAAATGTCTACTATAAACACTTTATCGTTTTTCTCCGCTTATTGTGTGGGCATCAACAATCTATTTTGAGTAAGAATTTTAGATAAAATACATTTAAAAAATAAAATCTTCAATTCTAGGCGATTATGTAAAAGGTCTTCTGAAATTGGCTAATGATTATAATGTTCAGTTTTTGATGCATGATATCGAAGAATTTTTGATATCGTCAGAAAAAATTACGGTAACTGCTAAGCTCCGTTTCGCAGAGGTTTACAAACTTTCAAAGCTTCAGGTATAATTTGAATACTTTACCAATTAAAAATTATTAGTTTTTTTTGATAATTTATTTTCAGACTGAAATATTGGAAAAAACGATGATAGTAAAGTGGCGTCCATTGTATAAAACTAGGCTCACGTAAAGATGCGAGTGGAAATAACCAGCTTTAACAACAATATCAACGCGAAATATTTTCAAGAAGATTTATTAATTTAAAAACAAGAATAATTTATGTTTCCTGAAAATCTTTAATTATTTTATGTTTTTAAGATATAATTATATGAGCATTTCAAATAATTCCATGTTTCCCTGTTTTTTGTTATTTTCTTTGTCCTTATCCGCACATTTTAGTTGATTAGTTTCGTTTTTTCTTCATTTGTTTTTTTTTCTGAATTTCATCCCTTTTTTGTTATATTAATAACGTTTTTCGTGGTAAAATTGGTTATCCAAAATTATCCACGGTTTTATAACAAGGGAAGTGCGCGATCACCATCGCCAATCAAGTTGAGACCTATACCATTCGATAGAGCTTTAAAAGTAGGTCTAGAATCCGTTTTAAAAGTCTGCCATTTCGACCTGAGAGCCGGTGAAACATGGGGTCAAAGTTCCATGAAATAGGTGCGCGCTTATAAGCGCACGGTAACCCTCCGCAATCAAGTGGCTGCGTGGTCAAGTGGTTTACGCACTTGCCTTTGAAAGTTTTTTTTTCCAAAGTTCGATTCCGTATGAACACTGACTATTTACAAGTTAATACGCATTTTAATTATTTTTCAGTGTTTTTCATTTTTCAATTTTCAAATCATGTTTCAGCGATGATTATTAAAGGAACCTTCTGGAAACTTTTTTTTTTCAAGACTGTTTTACTATTAATATTATCAATTGATTTTCAAGACACAAAGAAAACACAAGTATCCCTCAATAAAATATTTTTTACAATGATTCTCGCATTTTGGAAATTCAAAGAAAAGCGTGTTTTTATTTACTGGTCCCTCATTTCTATTTCAAACGCGTCCCATAAACTGGCATTTTGCCAACACGTTCCAAAAAACAAAATTCATACGATTTCTCACGTGAATAACGTGGAGCATTTACATTTAGTTTTTTATGTGAAATTTGGATATTTTTTAAATTTGGAAATCTTTAAAATTTGGAATTTTTAAAAATATTTAGAATTTTTCTAAATTTTGAATTCTTTAATTTCTAAAAAGGTCATTTAAGCTTCGATCCTACACATTCAACGTTGAATATTATAACGCCAAGAGCGTTAGTTAATATAAACTAACTTGTATTTGAAAGAAAAATTTTTTAGATTATAACCAGAGTAAAATCCGCGGCTGGCACCGCGTATTTTCCTCTGGGAAAGAAATAGTGTGTAAAATGAAGAGATGCGGAGAAAAATGCGGACTTCCGCAACTACTTTCATACGATGCAATCGATAGTTTTAGGTTACTGTAGGTACAGGACCTCTAAGACTCTTCATATAAGGCAGTATTTGTAAGAATGGAACTGTGACACAAAGGTCCCTGCCTTAGGGCGAATGTCAGTTTCATATTTCATTCACATATACCAGATGGTTATCAAACCATTTTACGTTGATATTGAGCCATCAGGATATGTTTCTGTAGCGTGACACAGCACAGAACTTAGAACATCGAAATTTAAAAAAATGAAGATAGAATGTCACACTTGGTTCTAAACGATTCCAAATAGAATTTCAATACTTTTTCCAGTTGACAATTTTTTTTCTAAGCCCAAGGACTCAAAAGTTATACACCAAAATATGTGAAAAATCGTCATTTTCTGGGAAAATCAAGAAAAAAAGCCAATTTTTGGAAGGAAGTACATGGGGTTTTTTCACACTTTAAACTCATCTGCTTTTTAAAACAAAAAAGAGTTTTGAAATAAATCCCGGAATAAATGTAAGGAGTCTCTCCGAATACACAAATTTTTTCCAAAAATTAAGTTTTTCGCTAGAAAAGTGCAGTTATTTTTAAAATTAATTTGTTTCCACAAGTTTAATTATATTTCTAGTATTTAATTAATGATTTTTATTAATATTTTCACGTGAATTTCCAACAGAAAACATCGATTTCACGTATAATAGAGCGTGCAAAATATGAAAAATGGGAAATTATAAAAAATGAAAACAAAAAGGCAAGATTAGTAGCATTCGATAGCTATTTCAATTTTGAACATTTTTGTAATTAAACACCTTTTTCGACAATTGCTTATTTTCAAGTTACGTCCCAAAACGTGAAAACAACTCGTCGGCAATTTCGGAAATTCGAAAAAAATAGTGTGAAAAATAGTGTGATTTTGCACGATACGTTCAATCGGTGTTCTTTGTTGGAAATTCACGTGAAAATATTAATAAAAATCATTAATTAAATACTAGAAATATAATTAAACTTGTGGAAACAAATTAGTTTTAAAAATACCTGCACTTTTCTAGCGTATTCGCACGAAAAACTTAATTTTTGGAAAAAATTTGTGTATTCGGAGAGACTCCTTACATTTATTCCGGGATTTATTTCAAAACTCTTTTTTGTTTTAAAAAGCAGATGAGTTTAAAGTGTGAAAAAACCCCATGTACTTCCTTCCAAAAATTGGCTTTTTTTCTTGATTTTCCCAGAAAATGACGATTTTTCACATATTTTGGTGTATAACTTTTGAGTCCTTGGGGTTAGAAAAAAAATTGTCAACTGGAAAAAGTATTGAAATTCTATTTGGAATCGTTTAGAACCAAGTGTGACATTCTATCTTCATTTTTTAAAATTTCGATTTTCTAAGTTCTGTACTCTGTCACGCTACAGTACCCAGGTTTTACCACAAAATTTCTTATCTCGTGGATTACTGGAATGTTGTACTTTACGAATACAGGGTGGCGATTAAGTATTGATCGCAATGTTTTGATGTGGATTTCGAAAACGAAACATTTTTATCAGAAACCAAACTTATTTTCTGAAACATAAAACTCAATAAAAACAAATTACAAAATATGTTCGAAATTTGACCCTTCGGCCCGAACACAGGCCTTCAGAAGTGCAGCACCAGAATCAGCGGTGCGCCGCACGTATTCGTCTTCGATTTCAGCCCACGCTTTTTGAAGTTCGGTCTTGAGAGGGTCCAATGTTGGATGCGAACGAGAAGATACCTTGCTCTCCAATATCCCCATACAGAAAAGTCCATTGGGTTGAGATCGGGCGAGGAAGCTGGCCACAAGTCACGTCCCCAAAATCCAGGAAAATCTCGCGCTAGCACAGCCCTGGTCGATTATAAATGAAGTTAATACGTAAAAGAAAATCATACTCATGTTATAAATGGGTTTAAAACATTTTTTTTAATTCGTAGAAGAAAAAAAACAGAAAAAACGAGCCACCTAAAAAAAGAGGGACCGCGGAAGAACTTGTGTTTCTAGTCCGCGACAGCTTGGTTTCCTAGGCCAACTATTAAATTTGTGCGTTTTTATTTATTTTTTAAATTTATTTTTGTTTTTTTTTGCATTTAAAATGAAAAACAGTGCAAAAAGTGATGCAAAATTTTGCAATTATTAAGTTTCTACACAAATAAAACACAAGTTTTTCCCATTCTGAAAAAAATAGCAGAAAAAAACAAAAAGTGCGGCTATGAAAACTGAAATTAAAAAAAAAAACATTCATCAGCTTGTTTTTCATGCAAAATTATTGTTTCATTTTAAATGCAAAAAAAAAACAAAAAAAATTTAAAAAAATGAATAAATATAATAGGTGGCCTAGGAAACCAAACGTTCGCGGACTAGAAACACAAGTTCTTCCGCGGTCCCCCTTTTTTTTTAGGTGGCTCGTTTTTTCTGTTTTTTTCTTCTAGGAATTAAAAAAAATTTTTTAAACTCATTTATAACATGAGTATTATTTTTTTTGCATTTCAACTTCATTTATAATCTGCGTAAAGCCCTCCTTTAAAAAAATCTAGTTTCTGAGTTTTTTTCAGTCATAAATACATTTTAACATTTAATTTTTCAGAATGATAGGATGAAAAATCCACACAATTTCTTATCATCCCTAAAGCGGAACATGGAACGACGCAGAGAAGAATTGCCTCGATATTCTCGGGCAGGTGTCGATGGGATTGTGGAGCAGGTGAAAACTGCTAATGAATCAGAGAAATGTGAGTAAGGTTTTCCTTATTTTTTGATTTCGTTTGTGTGTGGAAATCATCAAAATTTGACGCTTTTTCAAAATTTTCCGAACTTGGTTCATATTTTAATAAAATTTTTGAACACATACTCTGGACGTTGCTAGAAATATGATAAACCAAAAAATATATAAACATTCAGTGGTTTACGATCATTTTTGTGTATAGTCCTCTCACAAAATCGGTTATATAAAGGCGGGCTTCCCTCTGCTGCGAGAGAGTGTTGTTTGCCGCAAGGTTATGAGCACAAATTGATTGATTTTTCGATATTCATGGTTTTTTTACCAATTAAATGCTGAAATTCTGAATTTTCAAATTCTAACCTTCAAAATGATACCAAATTCTAGAGAATTTAAATATTTTCAGGAAACTTAGAGGATGTTGGCTTTCAGATTTTTTTCGAATTTTTTTTTGAAATAATCCTATTGTTTGTTTTTTTTAATTTACCGATTTTCACAAATTTGACACCGAAGTAAAGCTCAAATTCTGCTTTTCAGCTTCACGTTGGTACCAAAAAAACTGACATTCAAAGAGCTTCAACTTTTTTGAAAATAACCCACTTTTTTCATGAATTCTATATCATTTTAAAGCCTAGAATCTGAAAAATCAGTTTTTCAGCTTCAATTTGATATTATGATCGAAAATCAGAGGTGGGATACCGCGGATTTGGTTTTGTCCTAGTAACGAACTTATCTTTTTTTTTTCATGATGGAATAGTATGGACTTGGTTTTGGTATCAAAATGCGCTTACTGAATCAATTTTTTTCAACAAAAAAAAATGAGTGCGACCGTATGACACATTCGACCGAGTGTGAGCGCGTCAATCCGCCTCTCTGATCATCGGACGAGTGCTTCATAGGTTCACTCTTTTTTTTTTCTTCAAATTTATATTTTCGGATTCAGCTCAGAAAGACGAATCTAATGATATCAAAAATTAAAGAAAATGTTATTTTTTCGGATATTCGTTTTTTATGTGTGATTTTCAGCGTTTTTTGCTGCTTTTTACGTTTTTTAGTCGCCTTAGCTTTTCTTTGTAACGACCTTAACTCTGAGATTTCGAAATGGCTTAATCTCACCTACGATGAAAATCAAGAAATTTAGATAAAAGTTGGAATATTTTGGAAATTTTAAAAATCTCAAATTCGAAATTCTTCAATTTTTTTTGTATCATTTTGAAGCTAAGAATCGAAAAATTCGCATTTCCAGTTCCAATTAGGTATTAAAAAATCATGAAAATCTCGTACTCAGGGAAAGCAATGCACCGGAACATTCCCATTTTGTTCGGGACTGCACCGAAATTTGTCCCGGGACGCGTCCCGGGGCAAAACCCGGATAAAACGGTGCAGTCCCGGACAAAACTTGGACGGTTCGGTGCAAATAAATGTCTCGCCGCCTGCGTCGTGTGGGTGGCAATGGCTGCGAGAGGCCTCCTGGAATCGAACCCGCGACGACTTGAACTCCTGCTTGCTTGACGTACGAGATCTTGAACCACTCGGCTATACCTGAACTTGTGGGGGAAAGGGGGATGGCGCGCTTATATGTGCGCTAGCGCCAGAGTTCCATAGGACTACATATCGGAGAACTTGGATAAGCATAACTATTGTTCTAGGAATCAGATAGGGCTCAAGTTTTGAAAACTTATAGACTGAAAGATGATTGTTAAAATATAGTAGCTTTTTTTTCTTAGAAAACTATAATTTTCATTTTTTGCAAGGTGACAGTGAATAAGTCTCTATCTTCGATAATTGTGTAAATCTTCAAAACTGAAATTGATATTCACAAATAACATATACAAAAAAATTTCCGTTGCTTTCATTAAGATTTTTGAAGAGGAACTCAGAGCGGGTAGTGCCTGAATCGTTTTATTTTTATTTTATTTATTTATTTCATCATCAATGTTCCACAAAATATAACATAAATAATAATAAACAAAGTGAATTACTCATTGAACTAGATGATAAAATGCTTAAAGGTTGGGTACCCGTAAGAGTATTCAACCAGTATTTATTTGACATAGAAAAACAATTGAATAATGATGCGAATGGAAAGTAATAAAAAAAGAAAATAATAACAAAAGTATTTATATATTGTTTAGTAATATGCTTAATTTGAATCAAAGTATTTCGAAGGGAGTTTTTTGAGTGTATTTCTTACTGATTCAATACTTGGACAGTCCAACAAGTTATGTGATAACTTATTCCATAATGGAAGGATTTTGTCAAAAACGGAGTCTGTGTTTTTCATTTTATTTCTCAGTCGAAGTGGATATCTCCTTGTAATACCAGGAGCACAAAATTTGGAGAATGATGGTTGATGGGTCAGATTTTTGCGACATTTAAAAACATGAATCAGAGATAGTATTTTCATACGTTTTGAAATGGAATCAATATTAAGGATAGTGAGTCTATCTTCATAAGAAGTAAAGGAAATATTACAACGATAACAAACCAAACGAGAGTAATATCTAAGAGTGGATTCAAATTTGTTGAGAAGTTTTTTAGAAATATAAGGAGAATATACATCAGAGCAATATTCAAGTATTGGGGTTTCTGGCTTTTTTAAATGAGTCATAGCTCATTTGAGATGTAATTTTACGCTGATAAAGGAACTGCTTTCAAAAACTGCAAAGTAGCACGTGGCTCCAAGTCTCATTCTCGAGAATTAGTTTTCGAGTTCAAAAAATTATTTAAAAAATTTAAGAAATAAAAAAAAATTTAACTGAAGAGCTAACTAGGTAAAACTTTTAGGCAATCACAAATAAACCATTACGTCTTGAAGTGCCAAAATTTCAGCAAATTTGGTTCGTGGAAATTTCTCGATACAAAAAAAATTAGCAAAACAGTGTTTTTCCAATTTTTAAGTTGAATGTATTTTTGGTAAACAAACGAGCTCGAATTAAACCAATTTTCAGTTTTGTTTTCGAATTTTGTTGTTCTTGCACTTCGCACTCTTCTTTGTCCGGAATAATTCGAACAAAGTTTGATACATCCCCATATAAAATTGGACTGCACTAGTGCATCGCTTTACCTGATAATTTTGAACCATTTTTGTCCGGGACTGTCCCGAAAAAATGAAGGTGCGGTGCAGTCCCGGACAAATTTTGGTGCAGTCCCGTACAAACTGGGACTGCACCGGTACATCGCTTTTCCTGAGAATTTTGAACCATTTTCGTCCGGGACAGTCCCGGACGAAAATGGTTCACAATTCTCAGTATCGCGATGCACCAAAATTAGTCCGAACCGTTCCGGACAAAAGAGAGTGCGAAGTGCAATTTGGCGTCGTTTTCTTTGTTTCGTTCTGTGCGGCTACAGTAAGATTTTTTTTTGAAATTATTTTTTCAACTGTTTTTTTTGTTTTTTTAACTTCTAATATATACTTGTTAGAATAATGGACAGATTTCGAATATCGCTTGTTGGAAGTAGTGACTTAAGTAATATTCAACCACTGTTCATTTTTATTACGAATTTTTTTTTAGTTTTCCAACCATCGAAACAAGTTGATGAACGGCTGTTCAACCTTGATTTAGCCGAAAGCAGTGGAACTTTTCAGGATCGATCAGATAGTCTGTCAGTTTTGAACTTTAGCCAAAGTCTTGAGAATGAAAGAGAAAAATCGAATGTAACGTGATACGACCTAACTTCCTTCTATAAAATTTATTGTATTTAAGGAAAAACAAAACAGTGATTCGCGCGTTGAAACATTTTTTGATTCAAATGAATCCTTATATATAAATGGATAAGGAGGCGGGGCTTATTTTTTTGTGTAACCTTTTTTCTGTGAACATTTTTCTGTGAACTTTTTTTTTGTTGTAAAATTAAGAGGTAGGAGGAACGGAATTGAACTCGCATCGGTTCACGTAAAGAAATAATTACTTAACCGGTAGACCATAGAAGACACCGAAAGAGAATGAACTTTTTGAAACCTAATGATTGCGGATTTTCATTTCCTCATTTTTTTCTAATTTTTGTCAAAATTTCACAAAAGAAACAGGTTAAAAAAAATAGGTTAAGAAACTAGGTCAACTTTGAAAAATTATTTGTTGTCATTTCTGAGTTGAGATTCATTCCTTAAGAAATTATTAAAAGAAAATGGTTGTTCTATTGTGAGGGTTATTTTAAGTGGAAAAGGTGAGTTGAAAAAGCAGAGTAAAGAAGATTACATTAACTTCTTCTCATATTCATTTTTAGAGTGATACCTGCATCTTCAGCCGCTAATTATAATAATTTTAGAAGATTTATATAACGAAATGTGACAATTATGGTTGGTGTTGATTTGTAAGAATATTCCAGTGAAATTGTTAAACTTTAAAGGCAGCTGATCAGTTAACACGATCCAAATTAAAGGCAAAAAATCAAAATTCGAATGTGAGCCCAGGTGGTCCAATGAACATTACGAATATAAGTCACATTCAAATAATTGTGTTTCGCGCCAATTCCTACCGCGTTGCACGGACACAGACCGCGTCGCACGGACATGCGCGCACTCAAATTTTTATTTTTTCAACTTTGCACGGCTGCTATGAAGCGTGTATTTATCGGTGTGATTTCCCATAAATTGCATTGTACTAATTAGAGAACGCTCTAATTTTTGAAACTAAGAACAGGTAGGGTCAAATTAACTGAACAGCTGTCATTAAATTAGGATCGTTTCGCCGCGCAGCGGCGTTTGGACATCGATCAAAAGTATTGGAATGCGTGCCGAAGGCACGGAAGAAGCGAGCCGCAGGCGAGCTTCTTCTGTGCCTTCGGCTCGCATTCCAATACTTTTCGATCAAGACATTTCGGTCCCGACAACTAATTTCAGAAGGTGTGAAATCGCCAAATAACTGAAAGTGAAGTAGCACGCCGAAGGCGTGTAAGGAGCGAAGCCGCAGGCGAGCCGTAGAAAACGTTGTTATTAAGATTATTTTAGTTTGAAAAAATATAAACTTATGTTAAACTAATAAGATTTTGAAAATTAAATGTGTATTTCCTAGCTCGAACTACGACTTTTTTAAATTAAGCTCATTTTTTCTGAAAAGTTCAAAGGAATTTTAAAAAAAACTTTGGATTTATACCATGTTTAGAACTCCATAAAAAGGAACATTTTTTGGGAATAATTTAACAAAAGCGACACGCCGCAGGCGTGTTGGAAAGCGAAGCCGAAGGCGAGCAGTAATCCAGGAGTTTTGCCGCGTAGCGGCACGCAACTCCTGGTTTGATATACCGGAAATCACATTGAATAATTGCCATGTATTTTTTGAAGATAAATTACAAGTTGAGAATGACGAAGATTCTATTAGAACCACATCTATTTGTTCAAAAAACATTTCTGACAAGGGTAAGTCAAAGTTTGGTTTCAATTCCACAAATAGTTGTTTTCAGACTTTTATCTAGCGTATTACACTGCGTTTTACATACATTTTGGATTCAGTAAAGAGGCAATGCGCGCGATTGACGAAAGCAGAAAATTGTTAAGCGGTGGTGTCGGACCGGTGGATGTAAATGTGATGTTTTGTACTAACTTTAACCACGTTCTTATTCACCAGACAAATGAAGTATTATCGCACATAGACGCAATTTATGCTGATCTTCTTCATTCAACTGTTAGATTTTGCACATCATGTTGGCAACCAATGGCGATTAAATGCACAAATTCAAATTGTGAAATGTTCAAGTAGGTTTCTACACATTCTCTCGGGAAAATAAAGGCATACGATAGCGCGAGATACTGTTTGGGCGCGTAAATGGCGTACACGCCATTTTTTGCTATAAATTTTATGCAATATATTGACGCATGGTAGGACTAAGAAAGAAACGCACAATCGCGAATTGCACGCCATTATTTCCCCGAATTTATAACTTAAATAAATAATATTAGTTCCACTCGGAAACGAACGAAAGATGGCGATGATATGTTTATCGAACAATATAAAATTCGACCACAGTTAGAGTTGTTGATCCGAAGGAACCTTCAATCGTTCATTGATTTCCATAGAAAAATTCATGATGTTAGTTTCTTTCGATAATGGATTCTTAATGATATTGAAATTTTAGGGGACATCAAATTCGCACGATTCTAGAAGTTCACCAGGATATCGAAACAGAATTGAAACAAAAACTGATTTTGAAGCTCGTAAAATTAAGATATGTTATTCAGTAGGGTTTGATTCATTTACCGCCACTGGGTTTTCAAGGCAAGTGCCCATCGAGTTCTACCTTTGTAGCAATATCTTTCAGGAAGTCGTACAATTGTTTCTATTTGAGATTAGAATCACTGAACAGAGACCAGAAATTGGATTCTGATAATATTTGTTTATTAGCTGTTCAAGGTTCTCGGACCAAGCCGAAGGAAAAAGCCTACGATATCGTAGTTAATTTGTAGGGGTTATTTTTTTCCCAAAAATATGAACGAAATTTTAGGTTGCGGGAGGATATGCATAGTTTGGAAACTAAGGGATTTGATATTGACTTAAATAACCAAAAATGGACTATTCAGTGCCAGAAACTCTTTGTTTCCTGTGATTATGCTGTTTAATTATTTAACATTTCTTTAGAAAATTAACATTTTTTAAGGGTTTGAGTGAAGCTTTTGAATTTCCTTCGTGGATGTCAGAATTTGGTTGTAACAAATGCGAACTTCGTGGTCAAAGAGTTGGTCGATGTATGCGTTTTGATGGTCACTTTTCAGCGAATCCCCGAAGGGATACCAAAGATGTTCAATACTGGAACATCAAATCGCAGTGTAAGACGAAAACATTTAATTTCCCAGAAATTCTATTTTTCCAGCTACAGATGCATTCTTAAGCATTTTCTCTCCGTCTGATTGTATCTCCGATCGCCTTCATGTGTTATATGAAGGTTTTTTCAAAGATGCATTGAGAGGTTTGTTCCAATGGGATGTAAAGAAAAAGATTTAATTAAAACTTCGCCGAGTAATTTAATTAAAACGAAAGCTCCAGAAAATTGTGTAAAAAATATTTCCATATTTCTAACTTTTGTTTACTCATATTCGAGGTATCTATTGCGGCTGTTGCAGACTACAGCTCTTCTGATCCTGCCTGGCCGCTTAGAAGTGTAAAAAAACGAGTAAGAGATAGTGTGAACGATGCATTCAATGAAATTGAGCCATATACTGGTGAATCGGTCGCTTTGTATAGTCCGAACGAATATAAATCAAGGTCCGGAAGAGAGTTAGAAAGAGTAAGGTAGTTACAAAGATTCACAAACAAAAAATTCACAGATCGCTCAAGTTTTGTTTCCATTGTGCGCTGCTCTCAATCTGTATGGTTCAAGAATTGTTGCATTCCATTTGTATGCTGTTGTAATGTTCTCTTGTAGCTTGGATTCTCTGGAACGAAGAAGTGAGCTTCAACAACTTGGCAGACTTTTATCATTGTTACATTCGGAGTTATATTCGAAGTCTTTCACGTTGAAATCTCATGTAATCTCTGTTTGTTACGATTAAAACATAGCGGTGTATAATTACAGAATTTATACATGCATCTTCATCAAGATGTTATGACATTTGGATTTGAGAGTACATCTACAGAATGGGTCGAGAGGTGCCACCACGAAATTCAGAAGAGAATTTCATGCTTTTCCACGAACCTGGACGAAGATATTTTCAAAAAGTTTTATTACGTTCAAATTGGAAATCAAAAAAAAAAATTATTGAAGGTTTATTTGCAAGAAATTCGTAGTCGAAGAATTGAGAGGGCAGCGAAATGCTTCAGATTTTGATCTTTCTATTATTGAGAAAATAGACTCTACTTTAAGGTTTGTAGTGAATTTTTAAAAGATAAGAAATATATTAGTTTTTTTTCTTTCAGAAAGAAAAACGTTTTCGATTTAATAGCGAGGAACAATATTATATCAGAAAATGAATTGCACGAAGAAGACGGTTTTATTTCAGAAACCTTCCCTGCCGATAAATTTATTTTGATGTGAGCATTGGTAGGAAAACTTAATCAATGTTAACGTTTATTAGAAAAAAAATCGCCGTACGAGGATTGTATTTTTCATCTCAAAAATACTACACAAGAACAACAAGATCGTCTTCATATCGTCTCAGTTACGAAATCAATAACAAAAGATACTTTGGATATTTGAGGATTGCTGTTCAGAGAAAAGCTGACAACAAAACCGTAGCAGTTATTGATAGAATCGAGGCCACTAACACTTTGGATTCAGTAGTTCCTTCGTCAAACGAAAAAAAGCAAGATAAAATTATCAAAAAAATTGCTGCCATTTGTCAAAAATTGAAACCAATCTTATACAATGCCAACAACTTGTTTATTTGCCATGATATTGTGGATATTGATTCGATTCTCGGGCCATTCATCGAAATTGAAATTTTTGGTCGAAAGTTTTTAAGCCCATTAATGGCCAATGCTGTTTGAGATGGTAAACATTTTCATATTCGGATAATTGTAAAAATTTGTCGAAAAACAGCTCGAAAATTTTTTTTAACAGCTTATTTTTTCCAATTTTTTTTTAGAAAATACCTTTGCAACCTTTTTTAGGAGAACTACGGTAGACAATTGACGCATTTTGTCGTCATGGTGTTCGCAACCACCGCCACATGACTGCGAAATTTAAATTTCTATTTAGCATATTATTTTATATTTTCTTCAGGGAAGTAATAAGACAACAATGCCCCCAAAACAGATTAAAAGTAAAGCAGAAACTGAATTAAAACAAAAAGTAAGAACGTCTAAAAAAAATTAACCTTATCACTGATTACAGTTACGTAAACACGATTCAAAAAGACTTGGTGAAATAGGGAACGTCGGATTTAACGCTTTGAAGAGGACCACAGAAGTAAAACTTCAAAATATTGATAAAAACCTGAAAAGGAGGCAAGTGAAAACCACAGAAGAAGATTATGTTCCAAGAGAATCCGGTGGTAAGAAGGCTGTCTTCGCGAATTGTTCGAAAACACTTGGCAAGCTGAATATTGAAAATTCACATCGCATAGGAATGCCGGAGAGAAATATTAAAAAGGAGCCTATTAAGAAATTGGTCAAACAGGAATCCGGTTCAACAGTTGTTCATGGCGCAATTTATCACAATGATAAAATCAATAAACAATCGCTTCCGGAAGCAACTCGATTCCGCGACGAGGTTGGTGAATCTACGAGCAACCAAAAATACACCAATCTGCATCCTGTCGATTTTAATGAATTCGAAGAGAGTGATGAAGGTGGCGATGAAGACGACGATGATCTTGAGAATAGTGTTAATACTTTTGAAATTCGGGATGAACCCGATAATTTATTTAATCGCGGAACTGAAAATGATAATGAAGAATTGGTCGAAAATGAGGTATTTAAGGTTATTTTTGAGAGTTGAAAAATTTAGAAAAATCTATAGTAAAAACTCTGATTTTTCAGTTAATTATTAAGAACCTATTTTCAGGACGGAATCGAAGAAGAACTTCTTGAAATCGAAGAAGAAGCCAATTTAGCTGTTGAAAACATTACAAATAAGCAAAAAATGAACAATGATCCAACACCATCACCATTACAAGGTAACGTCCCGAATCGTAAGCGCAGAGAAATCTGTTTTTTTTTCAGATAAATTATTCGCCGCCATGGTGGATGGCCGAATGAATACTCTGAGGGCTGGAATGTGGATATGCAAGTATGAAGAAGCCGGCTTCAATGTTGAAAACGCTATTACAGTCCTCTTATTCATTTTACGATAACTAAACTATATCGATTATTTCAGTGCTTCTTTAACGATTATGGCACTAGTATCAAAAGTTTTCAACGCCCAAACATGGTTGAGAAAAATGAGTACACCGAAATCGAGTACCTCAAGTTTTCGGACGCTGGGAATCACTTCTATGTAACGCGAAACAATTCCTTCTGATTTTATTTCCTCATTCCAGAATAATTACAATTCTTGGCGCTTAGATTTTCTCGAAAGGAAGTTCAAAAGATCTCTCAAGGAAACGTCTTCAAACAAAATGATGTGCTTGGTTCCTACCCCATCAAGAATTTTGGCCGCTAATTTTAGCTCATATAATCTGCCACATCCGTTTAAGGTATATGCTTGTTAAATTCGTATCAAAAAATAAGTTAGGAATTTTGAAGTAAATCTTGCTGAAAAAATAACTTGCAGATTAATATTCAACACATCAGAAGATTTACTTGTGCAACCAAGTATTCAGTTATCGAAAAAATTTCGAAAGTTTTGATGCATTGCTTGAAAAATGTATGTTTTGTTTTTTAATGCGCAATATTGCTAAAATTTACAGATCACTGAGCCAGTTGAGGAAATTAAAACATATACATTACTTCTAAATGGAGATAAGCCTGACAGAAAGCTGAAAAATATTCCAGGAGAAGTTGTCGACTTTCTCCACGGTAAGCATGTATTATTGGGCTATTTTTTCTATTTAGATAAAGTTGAATTTCAAAAAAAGTATCGAAATGATTTGGCTCATTTTTCAGACATCGTCTTCATAATTTTTGACTTGAAACATGAAGAATTGTACTATAATTTCGACGCAAGTGCTCTTCAGTCATCACAGTAAATCGAATTACCGCATAACTCACAGAAAACGGTTTACAGATATTTCAATCAGTTGCATAAAGACGATACGAAAAGAGACCAAGTTCTGGATATCATGCGAGAATTCGTTGACGACTACAACAATAACGAACACAAAAAGCGAATTGCACTTGCATTGTAAGTTTTTTATTTGAGAAAAACAACGAGGAATTGACGAAAATTCATTAATTTTAATTAATTAATTTGAAGCACAATGTTTTTCAGAAAATCACTGAGGCGACCACACCAAAAAGATTGAAAAGTGATAAGGTTATAATTCTACTTTCTTTTAACTGTAAATTACATTTTTTTGTACATATTATCTTCCAATTGTACCTTTTTGTTTTTTTTTGTTCCATTGTATTTTTCCATATTTGTTCCATTTTTGTTCCATTATATTATTTTTTTGAAACATGCACATGTGCATTCAAAATTTATGTTCGCCGGTGTTTATTTTTTCTGTTATGTCTTATTTTTAAAACGGATTCTATTATTGTCAAATAAACTGCGAATATACAAATGTCGTTTTTGATTAGTTTGAAGACAATTTTAGCAAATAGGTAACCATTTTAGGGATATTCATACGAAGGAATAGCGAAAAATTTGCACCGGATCGTTCAAACTTTGTCCGGGACTGCACCGTTTTATCCGGGTTTTGCCCCGGGACGCGTCCCGGGACAAATTTCGGTGCAGTCCCGAACAAAATGGGACTGCACCGGTGCATCGCTTTTCCTGAGTTCGGCGGTTTTTGTTGAAAATAGCCCAATTTTCATGAAATATATATATATATATGCATATATATCATATTGAAGTCGAAAATCTGAAAATCCAGATTTTCAGCTTCAATTTGGTATCAAGATCATGAAAATCGAGAAATTTTGAAAATTTTTATTTTAAAATCGATAATCTTTTTTTCAGAAGGACCTTCTCTTGCACCCGAATCAAGTCAGACCTCTCACTGGAACATGATTTCAGCGTTCCCATGTGGTGATGATTCGACAATTGATGGATTGGGCGCGATTCCGAGTGAGTTTTTTCGAGAAATTTTGAGGTTTTGATTAACCTGGCCATAATCTTATGCCGCAAGGGTTTTTGGACCACAACTTTTCTCAATGACAATCAATTTGGCTGAAATTTTCAGACAATGTTCGTAGCATAGTATGCCACGTATAAAACAAGAAAAACCAAAAAAAAATTTAAAAATCGGGAAATAATCAACAATTTATGAAAAATGTCGAAAAACTATTATTATCATTTACCCGTTTAGACCGACCGGGAAGTTGTAAAAAATAGAGAAAACAGTAAAAACAGATTAAAATAGGTTTAATAGTTTGTGGCGCATCCTTTGGCATCAATTACCGCCTGACATCTTCTCGGCATCGAATCCAGAAGTGTGTCAATGACCGAAAGTGGGATGCTCTTCTAAGCTGCTACGAGTTGGGCAAAATTCTGATCGGTATTCGTGGCTCGCTGACCTCGTACTCGTTTTTCCAGCTCTTCCCAGAGATGCTCTATTGGATCCAGGTCGGGACTTTGAGATGGCCACTCCAGAAGATCCACATATCGTCGACGAAACCAATTCTCGACATGTCCCGATGTATGCTTCGGGTCGTTGTCGCGTTGAAAGATAAACGACAGGCCGACATTTCGAAGAGCCCACGGTCTCATTGTGTGCTCCAAAATATCCTCGTATTGAAATCGATCCATAATTCCAACCACACGTCTCAATGGACCAATTTGGCCCTCTGAGAAGCAACCCCAGATCATCACATTTCCGCCTCCATGTTTGATGGTTGTACAGTGGTACTTAAACGAGTACCTGGCTCCAATCGAGGGCCGAACCCAGTTGATACCATCAGTTCCGAAGAGGTTGAATTTCGATTCATCACACCAGATGTGATTTTTCCACTCCTGGCATCCCCAATGCAGATGTGCCTTACACCAGACAACTCGCGCTTTCCGATTCTTTGCGCTAATCAACGGCTTCTTCACTGGACGCCTTCCAAAGAGTCCATTTTTGTTCAAACGTCTTCTGATGGTTCTGACGGAAGGTTTGGACTGAGGTGGAGTTGTTACACACTTCTGAATAGCAGAAGCAGTTCTTCTAGGATCCTCTCTTGAAGCACGGGAGATATTGCGATCCATAACGCGTGATGTTTTTCGTGATTTACCCGGGGATTTTCGCTGAACCAGCTGCCCCTAAATATGTTTTTTAACTGAGTTGATATTTCCAACACTTACCTGACTTTTGAATCTGGCCAAAACTGCTCGAATTGTCCTGGGAGACCGTTCGAACTGGTCTGCTAATTGCTGAGTGGTGTCTCCTTTTTGATGGCCTAGGACGATGGCTTTCAGCGAATCTTCGGAACAATTTTTTGTTCCAGTAGGTTTAACCATGTCTGAAAACCATTTTCTATCAATATTTAACGATTTGGAAATCAACTAAAAAATTGTGATCAAAAATGGAAAATAGTGGAAAAACAGCTAATAATGTTAAAATGAAAAAAACCGAAAAAAATTAAAAAAAATTTCGCTGATGATGCACTTTTAATCTGCAATTGTTCGTCTGAGTTTTTACCATATACCGTACAAATTTCAGGCAAATTGATTAACATTGAGAAAAGTAGTGGTCCAAAAACCCTTGCGGCATAAGATTATGGCCGGTACTGTAACTAGAATAACGAAACTGTTTTTCATTTTACGTAATGTTCGTGATTTGATTTTTACAATAAATAGGGAATTGTTTTTAAAAATGCGATTCCCAAAATTCAATTTTTCTAGGATACGATTTTTTAAATTTAACATTCTGTCATGTTGAATTTTTGTTTTTATAGTAAATTCTTATTAAAAATTTAAGAAATCACGAAGATTTTTTAGAATAAATGTAGGATGTATTACTGTATAAATATAAAAAATAAATTAAATGACCGGTTCGCCCCTAAGCTGACAACCAAGGGATAAACATTTTTTTTTTGAAGCGTGAACGAGAAAACAATTTGAACTTTCCGCCAATTTTTCTTACAATTGCGTCAGCAGAAGTGGCTGGCGCGTTTCATCCTTTTGTGTTTTCGCAAGTTCGAATCCAGATTTAAATTTTTAGCGTTATCTATATATTTTTTCATAATTTTTTTTTCATTTCAAGAAAATTTCTTGCAAAATCGGAAAATCTAGATTTTTAGCCCATTTTTTTGGTAAAAATCATCGAACTTCATAAAATTTTTTAATTTTAATTTTAATTTAACATAAAACTTTTAAAAAGGTGAAGTGTCTTGTAAAGTTTGAAGTTTCGTGTGACGGTGTTCACAAAAATGTTTCTTTGAATTTTACCTATAAATCGAATAGTATATAAATTTTTCTTTAATATTTTTCATTTTAAGCAAACATGTTTTTCGAAAATTTCAGAATGGGATCAACACCACTTCAATCAATGTGCGGAAAGCTCTTTTTTGAGGCTTCTGGTGAAACTTCCAAATTCCGGTTATGTGTGAGTTTCTATAGAATTATGAATAGAATTATGAAAGTATATATTTTCAGCTTAATGCTTTCCCAGGACCTCAACTTCCAGTTATTAAATTAGCTGGTTATTGGAACTGTTCTTTTGGTGTAAAGCCAACTTTTGGAGTAAAAGTGAGTATCTAGAAATATCAAATACATATATTATTGTATTTTTTCAGTTTCCAATAACTCCGAAAGTTGTTGACGAATCGAAAATTATCGATTTCAACGTACTCGTTGGTAGAGGCGGTTCTATTCAACTTTTCACAGTTCGTTTCAAGACATGCTATGTTCTTCAATTATTAAATTTTCAGGTACCTGCCCCATATTTTCAAGAAGATTCATTTTCCGCGGACGTCATCGGAGGTTATTCACTGTGTCATTCTGACGAATTGAATGGAATGTGCATCTATGTGAGTTTGAAGAATTATCAATTTCGTCCCTTATTGTATATTTTCAGTACTGTTTTAAAATGATTCTAGACGATACTTTGATGCACTATCGTGAGGATATGGACCTTTCGGATATTGAAAAGCGAAGCATGGTGCCATTGCCAGAATATCGCAGATTCCAATAAAAACAATGCTATTGTATATTTACGATTACTACACCTGTTCCATATGTGTGAATTACCTTAGATAATTCTGAGCGATATTTTTTGTTTGTTCTATTGTTGTCGAATGTAGTCCTCGCAAATATTGTTATTTAGATTCTCTTCCAAACGCGCATTATTGTTTTCAAAAGTTTTTAAGGCTTTTTCAGTGTGCATTATTGAAATTATTATTTTTGGTTCATAAATGCATTTTCTATTGGACCAATTATGAAAAATCCTTTTTTTTTGTCCGTGCACCGGAAAACTCCAAAAAATCGAGGTAAAAAATCAAGAATCTTCCGTGTTTGTTAAAAAAAAAGGAAAGTCTGTTTGGTAGAGAACAAAGTCCACAAACTTTGTTTAAAGATAATCATTTTAAAATCAAATCATGAATATGAACGTCTTGAAAGTCCCGTAAGACAAAAACTAATTGTCTGAAAACATCATGAATTCAAAAAAGTTCAATGTTGAAACACTGTTTCATATGCAGTAAATTCAACAAATAATTCGATCAACATTGAAAACAATTTTATTGACCAGCAACTAACATTACTTGAGTGGGATGAAACGGGAAGAGTGGGTAGCTCCAATACCTGGTCTTCCGATCTTGACCGGTTTGATGATGATTTCTCTCAAGTAGTATCCGAGCATTTACGACTTGATCTCGGTCTGAAATAAAGTAATTTTACTAAGAACAACCTAAATTGTATAACCTGGTTGAAAACTTTTCCGTTGTAGATTCTGATGATGGCTCCGACAAATTCTAGAAGGACGATCACGTCACGAAGGTGGGTCCTGACGGTGGCTGGTTTCTCAAGGACTCCGGTGGCCTTTTGGACCTTGGCGATAAGAGCTAAATGCACAAGTTATCTTTTTGAGCTCAGTGAGATGTGCATTAATTTGGGTGACCATATTTAACTCTGGAATAAAACACAATTTAAATTTTCGATTGCAGAGAAGTGAAAAAAAATGCAAAAACTGAATATATCTCCATAAATATCAAGAAAAAAAGGAATTTATATTTCTTTCTACGCCTAATTTATTAGATATCTCGACTACGTAAGGATTATTTAAAAGCATCTATATTCATTTTTTTCCGTTAGAAATTAGAGGTAAATAAATATTTCTTTAAAAACACTAAGCCACGAATTGCTAACAAAAGTAATAGAAGAAAATAACATGATCCTAATATCGCAACTGTTTTAACAATTTTCACATCAAATACTGACTAAGAAAATAAACGAATTTCGTAACAAGCACAATTTGGAGCTAAAAATCCACGATAGTGCGGTGGGGCGCGTTTGCTCTACTTCCTGGGACTCGACGCCGAACCTCTTACAAGGGAGTTATTCGAAGTTGCCGCTTAAGAACCTTCTACAAATTTGAGGGTACATAGAATGGAATATGGAGAATCAGAATCCGTCATAAAACTCTGCTAAATGTTTCTGTGAGCCGAGTTATGAGCCCGCAAACTTTTCCTATGGTTAAGGCTCTCCGCGTGAACTCACACTCTGCGATATAGTCTATCGAATCTATTTAGTACCACAGAACTCAGACAATGGGGGAACTGTTTTTTTTTTCAGTTTACGACTAGTCGGCTAACTAGTAATGAACTAGTCGGAAAACTGACAAAAAATCAGTCGAAACGGCACGAAAAACTGCTTTTTTGGCAGTTTCGACTGATTTTTTGTCAGTTTTCCGACTAGTTCATTACTAGTTAGCCGACTAGTCGAAAACTGATAAAAAAGCAGTTCCCCCATTGTCTGAGAAAATCAACGGTTGGTGGTTCAGTGGTAGTGTAGGGAGTTGGTGTGGGGTAGGGAATGGGTTCAATCCCCGCCCATGCTAAACTTTCTTGTAAAATTTTGGGAATTATTTCCAGATGTCGTTTATGCTTCTGAAACAGAGGAAACTTATGGAATTTTTTTTTGTTTTTTTTTTGACGTTACTTTTTTGACCTGACATACGAAAAAACAAATGGCCTAGAAAACCAAAAAGCTTCGGCCATTAGGGCGAACACTTGGGT
Source organism: Caenorhabditis virilis (assembly GCA_964036255.1). NCBI lineage: Eukaryota > Metazoa > Nematoda > Chromadorea > Rhabditida > Rhabditidae > Caenorhabditis > Caenorhabditis virilis. The sequence continues at coordinate 8,264,973 of OZ038419.1, forward strand.
TATGGTTTTTTTTCCGGAATTGTTTTTTCGCCATTTTCGAGTTTTTTTTCCGATTTTTTTTCATTTATTTATCAACAATCATACTTTCATCATTTTTAAACGATTTATTTCGTCCCCTCAGCCCCCCCCTTTAAGATGAAAATAAATGTATTAAATACAAATCAAGTTTCGAAAGCTAAAAATTTCAAAATTAGAGGTGTAGACCTTTTTTTCTCATTTTGAATATACCTTTTTCCTGAAAGTTTTGAATGTATTCGGAACCGTAAGAACGGACTGAAGACAATTTTCATGATCACGGTCTTATTTCTTGTCTTTTCTGTTGCGTTTCTGAGCTCGCTTCTAAGCTGGGAGATATGTCTGCGAGTTCGAAAATGTTTAGAACATTTTATTTTCCAGGCCAGCGAATCCACATCCGTCACCAGATTGGATTTCGAAGATGGAGGATTGGCAAAATATGGACTGAAACAAACTTCAGATGAAGAACTAGAGGTGCTGAACAATTGATAAATACCTAATTTTTTCTTTTATCTTTTATTACGTTATTTAAGTGTTGAGAAGCTCTCGACAGTAGGTATCCTGAAGGTTCAGGTAGTGGAACGGTCTCTCCCATGTTCATGTCCTGAAAAATCCTGATGGGTACAGAGAACGTTCTTTTTTCCAGCTCATTCTAGAATTCCACTGTTAAAACAGAAATAAAGTTGAGAAAGGGAGCTTCTCAACCCATTCACCCATTCCAGGCTGTCAGAAAGTTGGTCAGGTCCGGAACTGACCAACAAATGGCAGATCTGGTAAGAAAATGGGTTCTCAGATAGTCTGGGACTGTAATTTTCTCAGGATGTAAACTGTGTTTTGAATTGTACGATTCAGACCAGTGAAATTCGTTGTTTTCCCAGTTGCTCGTGGTTGAGCTCAGTCATCGGATGATCTAGAGAACTGTTCAGAAAGCTTCTTCTATTTTTGTCGAAATTTTCTTGAGGATGGTCTGTCCTCGGCTTCTGAAAAATACAACGCTTGGCAGTTGTCTAGATTTTCAGCCGTTTGTAATGGGTCGTCATCGAAGCTCGCGAGCAAGCCGTTTACGACCCTTCCGCCTGCGCGTCATTAAAAGCCATGTGCGGAGCCCCGTCGAGTCGTTTCACATCCTAAACGGCGAGTATGCTGAATACGCTCCGATCTGTCTGCGGGTGAGCCATTTGAGATTTTAAAGGTCATGAAAGCCGTCACGGCCCCAAAAAATCTAGTGTTTTTCGTGCCTTATTAGGGCTGATTCCTGATCATTGAAAATGCGATTCAAGGAATTTCAATTTCTCTGTCATTTCTGCATAGAATTTTTTCACTCTGAGTTTGAGAATATCTACGTCAAAATGTGATTCTTGAAAATACTTCAATCTCTAGAGAAATGAACATTATTTATAGATTAGGTTTTGAAAATAGTAATCGTCTGCATTACTTAAGAGCCAAACATCGGTGGAATTGTTAACATAATTGTGCTCCTCGTTTCTGAAAAAATAACACACCTGTAGAAAAATTAATTTAATCAAAAAGTCCACTCATCGTTAAAAAAAAAGCTGAAAGTTCAGAGGAGCGAGCGAACGTTTTTTTCATTACAGACGTGGAAAAGATGAAATATATACAGATTAAAATATCAAATTTCCTCTTGAGAATAATCACACCCAATTTGTACCCAAAATATGTTTTATAAAATCTCATCAACAGCCGAAATTATCAAAAATGCGGCTGAACCATCAATCGTGGAACACTTTTCAACACAATGTTCAATACATTTCTGCAACAATTTCCTTCATTCTCAACTCACTCCTTATTTTCTTGATTGTGAATTATTCACCGAAAAAATTGGGAACTTATAAATATTTGATGGTTTATATTTCAACTTTTCAAATATTTTATTCCCTTATGGATGTGATCAGTTTTCCGGTTCTTATCGTGTCTGTATGAACATTGAAACATTATATTTTTTCTAGATTTTTCATACTCATGGAACAAGTTTCATTGTATTCAAAGAGATAAAATACCAACGATATTTGAATGATAACATACATAAAGCTCTTTTAGGTAGCATTCTAGAAAATGTTCTGAATTTTTCTAACCCACTAAAATTTCAGTGATTTATTGCAGTTGTTATGGCTCCTCAATGGCGATTTTCGCGATTCATTTCATTTATCGATTTCTTGCTGTTTCTGGGTAACTTAAACATTTCAACACTTTATTCGTTTTAATTTTTAAATCCAGCAAATCAAACATTAAATATTTCATTGGTCCATACTTAATATTTTGGTTTCTTGTTCCAGTTTTCTACGCAATTGCTTGGGCATTTCTCATGATTTATATATTCACTCCAACTAAAGAACTTGATAATTTAATAGAAACTTCAATTTTAGATTTGTATTCAATCAATCTGGAGAATATTTGCTATTATGGTTCATATTTCTTTGAAACCGATCCAATAACTGATGTTATCACCTGGAACCCGTTGTCGTTGATCGGAAGTAGTTTGATGGAATTTATCATGGTTTCTTCATTTTTCACAATATTTTATTTTGGCATTCGATGTTATTTGAAAATTAGAGAGATGCAACAAGTATCTGGAATGAGCTCAAAATTGACGAAAAGTTTACAAAGGCAGCTATTTCATGCATTGGTTTTACAAGTTAGTTTTTGTTATACAGCAGCGGTCAAAAAGAAATACCCCTTCAGTATTTCTGTCATAACTCCGCGCACAGTTGGAATTTTTTGATGAAATTTGGGTAAGATATGCAATACACGACTGGAATCTAAATTCTCAAATACCATACAAATTTTGCATACCAAATCATATTTTTGATATTTTTTGTGATTTTTGGGATTTTTCGGTTTTTCAGACAGTGATAGTTACAAATTTTTTCGAGGTTGTGATAAAAGTTTTCATGTAAAACCATATTTTAGCTCAAAACAATAGCAAAAACAGTATTCAGAAAAACTATCGATGTGTCGGGTTCACTTCAAAATGTTGTTACTAATGGACTATTCTGATCTCTGTTTGTGATTATTAATATTAAAAATCGCAATTATCACTAAAAATATCAAAAATATGCTCTGGTACCCAAAATTTGTATGGTTTTTGAGAATTTAGATTCCAGTCATGTACTGCATATCTTACCCAAATTTCATCAAAAAATTCCAATTGTGCGCGGAATTATGACAGAAATACTGAAGGTTCCTTTTGATCGCTACTGTATAAACAGAATATAAACATTTTCGAGAATATAAACAGATTTTCATTCTACAGACGTTTTTTCCATTCATTTTGCTTTATATTCCAGTTACTGTGTTATTTTCATTCCCTTTTTTTGATGCTGAGCTAGGAATGTCTAGTGGATTAATAAGTATCACAATTGCTTTATATCCAGTAATTGATCCTCTTCCAACTATGCTTGTTATCACTTGTTATCGAAATTCGATCAGATGTAATGTTAAATAAGAAATATATGAGAATATTATTTATTTTCAGTCATGATTTTTTCGATTGTTAAAAAAATGAAAAACGTACGAAGAGATTCTTCGGTTACATCTTATTGATTAATTTTTATACATATTCTTTCTGAATATTCTGCAATTGTAAGTTGGTCTGAAGCAAAGCGTTTTTTTCAAAATTTTGTACTTTCAGATCTTGCATTAGAAAAAAATCTTAAAATGAACGTATTCGTCATTTTTCAGCCTCTCTTTCCCACGACCACAATCTTTCAGCAACACATTTACATGCATAATTGAGATCATTGTTTCTTGGATTTTTTTTTTATTATTCATGCCCCTTTACAAATGTTTCAATAAATTATTGATGTAGTTGATGTGATACTGAAAATACGCTAGCATTGAAGATTAGTTTTGCTGCCCTTCAAACTTTTTTATTCGTTTTTTTAAATAACCAATTCTAACGTTCCCAAGATCGAACGCCCAAAAATCATAAATAACAATAATACAATAAAGAAATTTGTTTTTCTTTCGAAAAAAAATATGGGGCTTTCCCAAAACATATTACGGGCAAACAGCCATCGTTTCTCTATTTCTTCGAATTTTTGTCCGGAATTGTTTCCATCTTTTATTGATGCGTTTTTTTCCGTTTTCTTCGATTTGATTCCATTTGTTTCCAATGATGTTGGCTCTTTTTTTTCCCATCCGAAAACAATTAAAAATCATCTGAACAAGTGAATGAATTGACAGGAAATTTGTTCGATAATTTGCGGTAAATTTGATATTGTTTGGAGTTGGCAAACATGTTGGAGAAAGTCCACATTTATTATTGGGCTTGTGCTATTTTCGTCCTGTTGCGAATGGTTTTGGTTTTTATAGTTTTGAATCAATGGGCTTTTCAATTATTATTATTATTTTAGTGTTCCGAAATGTCAAAGACATTGGATTTCTATTGGGGGCCCGGGACCCCTGACGAGATAATTTATTTTTTTCGTAAGCCTTCTATGAAACACAACTTTCCAGGATTTTGTGAGAATGATTTTTATTTTTAAAGGAGGGCTTTACGGAGCTATTGAATGCGTCTGGGATGAAAATAGACGTCATTCTCATTCCAAATCTGTTTTTAAAATTTTCTAAAACCACCTAGAAGTCGAGAAAACACGCCTCAAAACAATGGCCTAGAAAAAGGGGGCCACCGGCGAAAACTAGTCCGCAGGCATGAAAAATCCAAAAAAAATGAAAAACCATAAATTAATATGAACAATATTTAAAAAGTTGTAAAATAAGCATTCTGCATAACTATTTATTATCTCCGTAAAGCCCTCCTTTAATTTGAATTTTAAGTGAACCGCCGAAAAAAATTGAAAAAAACGAAACGATACCAATACACCGGGGAGAATCTGCATTTTTTTGCCTAGGGGAAATTATAAGAAATGTCTACCTAACAAAAAAATGATAGTCGGTTTTGTCCCTTTTGTTTCTCCGTATTCCGTGCTCCTTATCTTTAAATATTAATATTATTTGAAAATCACTTAATCAGGATTAAACTTGCTGTAATAATTTTTTTCTACGATATTTTCATGAACTGTATTTGTATTATACATCGGAATGAATTCACGAAGTTTCAAAACAAATGTAATAAAAAAAATAAACGGGACCACACCTTTAATAGGAAAATGGCCTAGAAAACCACTGGCTGCAGTGTGCGTCCCAATGGAATTTGTTTGCGCCTACTCTGTTTTTACAGTTTATGACTTCTTTTTATACCTACTTATGACTTGTGTATACCTTTTTTTGCATTATTTATTACATGCTATTTTTCTTTCAACTCTTTTTATTCAGTTGAGTAATTATTTTTAATATCAGCTTGATTCCACTCTGTTTTTACAAAAAACGCAATTTTCTAAAAAAAAAAGTTTCAAAATCCACCTGGAAAATGCGACTTAAAAACCGGAATAATAAAAATTACATAAATATATTTCATAAAAATACATAAATAAAATGTTTCGATTGAAATCCGATATACCCGGAAATCTAGCCAAACCCATTCGTTTTTAGTTGTTTTTTTTTTCGTTCAAAAATTTTGCTCCCCAAACACAAAAAAACTGATTGATAAGAAAAAAATCAATTAACATTTAGAAGCATGAAAAAGCATCAGAGAAAAATTGATTTTGATTTCAATTCTGTGTCTAAAAATAGAACCAACGGAAAAAGATAAGGCAATAGAGGAAACATTTTTCACAAATTTTTGGTGTGGAGACATCGATAACAATATTTCAATATTCAATCGGCTAGAATCGAACACATATATATATAGTTTTTTCTGCTTTTTCCACTTTTCACTCCATATGGATGTTTTGTTAAAATGTGTTTTTATTATAATAATATTCAATGTGTATTCAATGCTTTTTATACATGTATTGAGGAACAATTCACCTTTTTTCCTTGCAACTTTTTTCCTATTTTTTTCTGGAAATAAATGAAACAAAGAGAAGAACCAAACAAGAAAAATAATCTAATTTTGTGGTTCTTTTGTTTTTCGGAAGGAGAAGCTTAGAAATCATGGTCCGCTGAACATTTCTTATACATTTTCATGTTTCATTTTTGTTTTTGTTGTTGATTTTTAGACAAAGAGAAGGACTGCAAGGAACTGAAATATTAATGAATATTTTGTATTTACATTTGAAGTTGAAAATAATTATAATTTCATCTTTTTGCGACCGATTTTTACTTGAGTAAAAATGATGAATTTTACTCAAGTAAAAATCATTTTTTCTCTAATTTCAAACTATTTATTTTTTGGAAACATATTTCAGATCTAGAACACAATTAGCCCTCATATCCATCAAGTTCCGTTTTCCCTAAGCGCACCTTTTTTGTCGTGAAAATTAGTCTCATTTTGGTCAGAAAAATTTCCAAAGACGAGAAATCAGTTCGCCCCCTCATTCAGTCTCAGATGTTCCAAAATTCTTCGTTTTTTGAGATCTTATTTTAAAAACGGAAACCATGGTTCGAAATTTTCAAGAAAATAAAAAACACATAATCAAAAGGAACATGGTACCGACTTCCTTTTATTTTCTTTTCAACTTCTCCGAACCTATTTTCTTCTTATTTTTGTTGTAGACATATAAATGCATCTTTTGTATATGTATGTAGAATTACAATGGAAAACTAACAAGGCGTTTTTCGCCTTGGGTTTTTTACTTATCTCAACTCAACTAATTGAGTCGTCTTTTTTCGCCAAAAAAACTAAAAAAGAAGAAGCCTTTTTTGACAAAATAAAAGAGAGAAGTTTGGCTATTTTTTCTTTGATGCAACAGATTCCCCCTCTCATTTTTCCTGTTTTTCTTATGTTTCTTTTTTTTTAGCTATAATTTGATTACTTTTATATTGAAAGTTTGAAGCTTCATTTATTAATTTTGACATAAGATAAAACCCGAAAACAACTAAAAACGTTTAAAAATTATTATTGGTTGGTACGACAATACGCAATAACGGACAACGTACAGTTTAGTGGGTGTGTTTTGGCGGGACTTTAAATTTCAATTTCACTTTTTTAGAAGCATTTTTCCGTCTTTCCCAGATCCCATTTAGGGTGTGCGTATTCACCAACATGCAAAATTGACCACAAAAAAATTGAACTCTCAAAAAAATTTTAATGAACACACCTTGTTTCTCTTGCACACTATTTTTTTCTTAACATGAAAATGCCAATTAAAATTAATAGTGATGAACATAGATAAGAAAAACGGGTGTATATTTCTTTTTTTTAGCTCTAATGTCATCTTGAATTAGGGGGAATTCACTCGAAATTATTTGTTCCAACGGTGTTTTTCTGCTACGTAATCGGCTCTCAAATTTCCAAAAAAAAGACCAAATTTTTGAAAACAAGATCAGAAATATCATATTACCAATGTTTGTTATTAAAAATTATTATGAATCAGGAAGCTTAACATGAAATAAGAATTCTCCCCATTGTTTTGAAACTAGCTTAGTAAAATTTAATAATTTTAAAGATAAATTTTCAAAAAACTTTTTAAAAAATGGCGAGAAATGTCAAAAAAGCACCAAAAATTTTTATATTTAAAAAAAAACTTTTTCCCAATTTTTCTGAAATTAGGAAAACTTCAAAAATTCATAACTTGACTGGAAATTGGTAAATTTGGATATAATAAAATATCGATTTACAGATTTTTGCACACCTATTTTCAAGTTTTAAAAAATGTCTTTTTATAGAGTTTTCAACGTTTAAAGACAGTGGTTCAGTTAATTTTACCCTACCAGATTTCAATTTCAAAAATTAGAGCGTTTTCTCATTAGTACAATGAAATTTATATTTTTTTAAATCGATAAATACACGCGTCATAGCAGCGGTCCAAAGTTGCAAAAATCTAAAGTTGAGTGTGTCCGTGCGACGCGGTCGGTGTCAATGCAACGCGGTCGGTATTGGCACGGAACACAATTATTTGAATGTGGCTATTGTCAATTTAATTATTCTTGATCATTGCGTTCGGAAGGCTGCTCAACTCACAGCCGCTCCGCACGCAAGCGACGCGGCTGGCGACACTCAACACACTGGAAAATTTGAAAAATTCATTTTCCCGCCACTATTTCAGTGTTGAGTGGGAGGTCACCGCGTCGCGTGCGTGCGGAGCGGCTGTGAAATTGAGCAGCCTTCCGAACGCAACGATCAAGAATAATTGCGTTGACAATACAAATTGGTATTGTTCCTTGGAACACCATTCGAATTTTGATTTTTTGCCTTGAATTTGGATCGTGTTAACGGACCAGATTCCATTAAATTCTCAGTAGAAATTTGAAAATTTTTTCTTTGTAGGAAATTCTATGCAAAATCAATTGAGAACCATTGAAAACCCTCGTTTTCATAATTCTGAAAATGTAAGGTGTTCACAGCGAGACAAAATATATTTTTTCTCGCATTTTCAGTGAGAAACTGAGTTGTTTTTTTCAAAATGATCTCTTTTCAATTCTAAATTCACATATTTCGATGCAAACTCCCCAGTTTTAGTTGCACATTCGATCGCCAAACAAAAACTAAAGCTTCTAAAGGTATTAACTTTTCAAAAATGTTCTTTAATTCCCTCACTTTTTTTCTAAATTTTGATGCTTTTTCTTTTCAAATTCCCCCCTTATTTTTTCCCTCCGTTGCACAAAAAATGGTCGCCATCCTAGATTTGTGTTGTCAGCTTATAAATCATCAGGGAAAAAGTCAAAGGAAAAACGAAAAATCAAAATATATGTTTTTTTTCCTCAGTCTGTTAAAAAAAATGTTTTACATAATTGTGGGAATTGTTTATGAAAAATTTTTTGAGGGTTGTTTATTTTTTTTGTTTTTTTTAGAAAAGAGATTATTTGAATGTGTTCGCCAAAAAAAAGTTTAGAAAAAAATATAATAAATGTTTTCCGAAATAAATCTTAAACTTCCCTCACACAATTTATTTGAATTTTTAATTACCACCAAAAAACTAGCGTTTTTTCGGGTCGTGTGAGAATAAAATATCCAATAAAATTATGTCATAAATCCGGGATAAACCGGCGATGGATTTTCGAAGAGAAGAATTTTGAAAATTCATTGAACAAGAAAAACAATTTTTTGTTTTTTTATACCCTAATTTTAGAGATACTTTTTCCCATAATTGTATTTATTAAAATAACCTTTTTTGCCTACTTTGTAATTTCCTTCATAAAGGAAGTATACTTCCTCTTTTTCTATTTAGTTTTGAAAAAAAGTGTTTTTTGTCAACATTTTTAGATATATTTTCACACTGGTAGTTCAAGAAGACAACATTTCACAATAGGCAATCAAAATGTGGTATAAATAATAAAAAATATTTTTAAAAAATATTTTCAAATTTTTGACATCAAAGTTTTTACAAATGCATTTTATTCTATAATCTAAACAATTCAAAGTACATTTTCGGATTCACATGGTATTTCAAATGCCACTGGTTACGCTCAAAACACAAAATTTGCTTAATTTACCGGTTTTATATTTATTTATTTTTTGATGTTTGGTACAACTGGAATTTCAATGGTCTGTATTTAAAGGAGACTGATGAAATGCATATGGGATGAAAATAGACTTCATACTCATTCCAAATCTGTTTTTAAAATTTTCTAAAACCGCCTAGAAGCCGAGAAAACGCGCCTCAAAACAATGGCCTAGAAAAAGGGGCCACCAGCGAAAACTAGTCCGCAGGCATGAAACATCCAAAAAAAAATGAAAAAAACATTTAAAAGAACTAATATAAGCATCATGCATAACTATGTATTAACAAAACACGAAAAAAGCTCATAGGTCAAAGTTCGGCCAGGTGGCCCCTTTTCTAGGCCATTGTTTTGAGGCTCATTTTTTCGGCTTCTAGGTGGTTTTAGAAGATTTTAAGAACAGATTTGGAATGAGTATGAAGTCTATTTTCATTTAAGGTAGAATTTATTATCTCCGTAAAAGCCTCCTTTAACTCTAAATATATCACCCTTGTGACTCACATTTTTCGTTTTAAGAGGAGGCCTTCATAATCTTGTTAGATATGTCAAACAGCACGTAGATGGTGAAGAAAGAGTATAGTTTATGAAAAATCGCATAGATGTTCCGTATTTTTTCTAGATATTACACCATTGAACTCACATAATATCCGGATAAGCTCTGAAACTAGTATTTTAAAAAATAATGACTCAGATCTGGTCAGCCTCAGATCAAATCTGGAGCATCGGGGAACTTCTCCATATCTGGAGCATTTTAGTGGCTGCTAAAAAATGAGCTGTTCAAATTGACCCTTTTTTGAATTAGTGAGCAAAATTTGAGCAAATTTTAATTTTTTGAGGATAAATATATCATTTGTATGAGTTTCTATCATCCGTAATTTCTGAAAGCAACAAACGCTCAAGTTAATTCCAACGTTAGCTTCCCAATATTTTCTAAGAAATGTTCACAAGCTTCAAGTGATTAAAGTTCAAAAATTATTATTTTTTCACACCCATTATCTTGGAAAAATCAATAAAAATTCAAGTGTTTCACTATTTTTAAAAAAATCCAATTCTTAGTGAAGTTCCGGTTATTCTCTTCTGCCTTATTGATTTTTTAAAAATTAGACGTATGAGACAGAACGGTACGTAATAACAGGAAGCTTCAAACACTCCGCTACCGTACTTTAGTGAAATTTCAGAAATAAACTTTTCAAACTCCGCCCCTTCCCTCATTTTTGCAGCTCTCTGTCTTTTTTGTAACATTTTATTTCTACAACTTTCTCGAACGTTCTCCCCCCATGCACTAGACACGCCATTTAAATCAGACCAATTTTAGAATTGGAGTCAGTCTTGCCGACAAATCTTTAAATTGTTTCTTGCATAATATTCCTGTCTATTATTTTTCTACATCTATCAGAATAACTACACTCTTCTTCTTTTTTTCATGTACTTGGCCCCATTTTTGACGAATAGATCCATTGAAACATACACTTTTTTTCGCACGTTCACTCCTGCAATTTTTGCATATTATATAAACTCTATTTTTTTTTTCGCTTCTTCCGTCTTTTTTCACCTCCTTTTAGTACATTTCTAATTGCTATTTGTCTTTTTTTTTTGTTTCCTTTTATGCTTTTAGGAAGAAAAAAGACACACAAGAAACTTGTCAAAAAAACGACACCAGAAAATTTGTTACCCTCCTGAACTCGATATGTTTCAGTTTTTCTTTTTTTTTTTGTTTCGTATTAGAAGTCGTGAGAAAATGGGGAAATTGTAATTTTTCAGAATTTTTCTTCACAACATATGGAGCGGCCTTATCAGTCGCTTATTAGGCCGAATCATAGCTCAAGATACGGTAATAATCCAGCGAGAAGGAATCGGAGTCATTCGACACTTCGCGAAACTTTTGGGTTGGTTTTCTTTTCAAAAAATATTTTTTTAGTTTTTAAGTTTGACAGGTTTCGACGAAGGACCTTTTAGTTCCAGAAATTCTTGGTTTTCTATAAACTTTTGATATTTTTGAAAGCCTAATAGAATCACATCAGATTTTTCCTACTCAAAAAAATTTTAACAGATCATAAATTGGTTCAAACGTTTCGTAATTCGACTAACCTTCGAAGAATTAACTTTATTGATTGTTTATTTTTTTTCTTCATGTTCGAATAACATTTGCAAAATTCAAAATTTTAGTGAAAATCCGATTTTCTTAAAGGCAGCTGGTCAGTTAACACGATCCAAGAGAGAACGCTCTAATTTTTGCTATTGAAATCTGGCAGGGTCAAAGTAACTGACCCGCTGTCTTTAACTTAAAATGAATTCCACACTACTTTTCTATTTTAATCCACAGACCCTTATTATTATTCGAATCCTGTCATTTCCAGAAGCCAAGTCCTCCGAGAACTTGAAAAAACCACTACCGACTCAGTCTGTCTCAATGAAATATTCTCATTTTACCGATTACCATGCATTCGACTTGGTCCGAAAAAGGAGATCACGAAGAAACGAAGATCCACTTTATATTCGTTTTATTTCGAACAAGTGAATAGCGGGAGAATTCAGGTTGGTTGTTGGTAAAGTATTTTTTAAAAAAGCGAGAATTTGCAGTTTTCATTCATAATTTTATTTTTATTATGCGCATGTGAAGCAGTTTTCGCAATGTTTGAGTCATCCTGGTTCAAGTCTATAATTCTTCTGGTTCTGAGTGTGTTTATAGTGGCAATGGCGGTTTTATATTCAAAAAAGACACAAATTATATGTATTTCGACGATTGTTTCATGTGTTGTAAGAAAATTATGGATCCTACTTTGAAGTTTTCAGAATATTTTTCAGATCATCTCACTATGCTCTACTTTACAAACTCCTGTATCCTACCTCTTGATATTTTCAACTTATTCACTTTTACCGATGTCTTTCATGTTTATGGTATTCTGAACTTGAGTTTATCATTCCATACCATCGATTTTCAGCTTTTTTCGACATTTATATTAACATTTTTCATAGCCTTTATCGAAGTTTACACAAGTTTCAGCTCAAGTCTATCTGTAAATTTGGTATTCAAAACCCCATAAAATCTCGAAATTAAAATATCCAGTTTTCAGATCATCACGCGAATACTTATGTTAATAATTGTGAATGTTATCGGAGCACTGGTCTATTATCCAACAGAATTTGTACAAAGAAAAACATTCCATGAGACACGAAAATGTGTGCAAAGTCGAATGCTTCTTGATCGTGAAATGCATCGACAGGAGAAGATTCTTTTGTCCGTTTTGCCGAAACATATTGCTTATGAAGTGAAAAAAGATATGCAGGAGACACATGAAGAACGGCTGTTTCATAAGATTTATATTAAAAAATATGAGGATATTAGGTGGGTTTTATTAAAATAATTAAACATCAGATATATAAACGTGGAAATAAATAGCGGGAGAATCCGTCATGAGATTCTGTGGGATTTGTTTAGATTTTTAAATTAGGAATGAGTAGGAGGTACTCAAAAATCAGAGTAGATTAATTATTTTAAAATAAAATAAAACATGTTGTTACATCAATAAAATTTCAGCATTTTATTCGCGGATATTTGTGGTTTCACAAACCTTGCGTCCGAATACACACCTCATGATCTTGTTCTGATGCTCAATGAGTTATTCGCACGATTCGATCGACTGGCATCAACGCATCAATGCATGAGAATAAAAATCCTTGGAGATTGTTATTATTGTGTATGTGGTGTTCCTGACTATCAGAAGACTCATGCAGCAAACACTGTTCAAATGGGTTTGGATATGATTGAGGCGATTAAACTTGTTCGAGAAATGACACGTGTCAATGTGAACATGAGAGTTGGGATTCATTCGGGAAAGGCGCATTGTGGTGTGTTGGGGCTGAAGAAATGGCAATTCGATGTTTGGAGTGATGATGTTACATTAGCTAATCATATGGAAAGTGGTGGATTGCCGGGGTAAGTTCTGATATGACCTCGGAAAAATTGAAATTTTTTTTAATTTTTTCAGTCGCGTCCACATCACTGATGCCACAAAAAATTGTCTCAATGACGCATATACCCTCGAAGAAGGCAACGGCGCAACTCGTTCGAAATATCTAGAAAAGGAAAAAATCAAAACATGGCTTGTTGTGGATGACGGAGAAGGTGGTGCAGCAGCGGCGGAGAAATCGTTCGCAATTCCGAGAAGTAAAACGACTCGAGGAATCAGCAAACAAGAACGGTTGACTGGAATATCGACAAGAGGACGAGGAGCCAGCACAAGACATGGAATGTCGGATGAAGAAGTTCTTGTGGAGAATGTGGAGTCACATTTGAGGCAAGGAATACAAGCGATTCATCAGGATAATTGGAAAAGTTTGTATTGTACAAAATGGTCGTTGAAGTATAAACAACTGAAAGTGGAGAGTAAATTTATCAAAATGAAGTATAAACATGTTCCGGCTCAAGTTATTCTCTATTTATCTATCTTGGCAACAACTTTTGGAATTACTAAAGGATATGAAAATTTATTCGATGTTACCTATATTCCACTGTATTTCATCATAGCGACGGCTGTTTTAATCATGTTTTTTACGAAGGTACGTTTCGTGAAGGGCTTATTTGAACAGTATTCTTGTGATGCTAAATTTTTTATATTTACTAATACACTTAATTTTGGGGTTTAAACTACTTTCACCTTGCCAACATGAAAGTTAAAAAATTATTGTTTACACGGGTACCGTACCCTTCCCCCTGAGTTATTATCAACTCGATTATTCTTGATCGTTGCGTTTTGAGGGCTGCTCAACTTCACAGACGCTCCGCACGCACGTACGCGGCTGCCGACACTCAACACGCTGGAAAATTTGAAAAATTCGAAAAAAAATTTCCCGCGAATTTTCCAGTGTGTTGAGTGTCGGCAGCCGCGTGCGTGCGTGCGGAGCTTCTAGATCATGTTTTGTTTTTGCAAAAGATAAAATTTTCAGTGTCTTCTAAAACACAGCCGACTCGTTAACTATGTGATCAGTCTTCTTCTCCTACTGCTTTCCATTCAAATCGTTATTTTTCTGGGCCTTAATTTTTCACAGTGTGACTCATCATTATGCTTCAATAACAGCTATCAGGTATTTCCCATTTTCTTCTTCAGGTTTTCTGACAACGTTCGGAATTTTCAGGACTTGATGGGAATCTACATAATGGTCACATTATCCGCTTGCTTGATTTTGTCTGCTGATTTTTCAACGAAAATCATAATGTCTTTGACATATTGCTCGTCGTTTATATTTTTATTAACATCAAAAGTTGTGCAGATTCAAGGAATTGAAAGTGTTGGAATTGCTTATTCCCATTTTTGTTTTTTGGCAATTCTCACAATGATTCTTGTTATATTCAGTGCAAGGAGGAGTGAACTTATAGCAAGATATGATTTTATTTGGAAGCTTCAGGTATTTCAGAATTCATCTTTATTCTCAAAAAAAAGAGAGATTTCAGGCTCTCGACGAACAACTCCAAATGAAATCAAAACACGAACAAAACCGTAGTGTTCTGGAAAATCTGCTACCATCACATGTCGCCAAGCATTTCGTCGAAGATGTCACAAGTTCGTCTCGTACAGATGAATTATATCATGAAGCTCGTGACAATGCTTGTGTAATGTTTGCATCGCTCACAGAATTCGACAAGTTCTATATTGAATGTGACGGAAATAACGAGGGTGTTGAATGTTTACGATTGCTCAATGAGATTATTTCGGATTTTGATGAGCTTTTGGATAGGGATGAGTTTAAGAAAATTGAGAAGATCAAAACTATTTCGACGACTTATATGGTGGCAAGTGGTCTGGCTGGGGAGGTGAGAATTTTATTGTGATGCTGAAGTAATTAAAAAACATTTTTTCAGGAACAAGGAAATAATGAACATGTTGAAGTTATTGCAAAGTTTGCAAAAGAACTTCTGAGCAAAATTACAACTATTAATGAGCATAGTTTTAACAATTTTAATCTCCGAATAGGTATTTTTTGGAGAAAATGATTAACTTTGAATGAACACCTTTTTTTCCAAGGTATAAACGTTGGTCCCGTTGTCGCCGGTGTCATTGGCATGGATAAACCGCACTATGATATTTGGGGAAATAGTGTGAATGTTGCATCAAGAATGGATAGTTCAGGGGTTGCTGGAAAAATACAGGTACAAATTGAAAATCTAAATTTAAAGGAGGGCTTTACGGAGATAATAAATGTACTTTAAGTGAAAATAGACCTTTTTCGCCTGCGGACTAGTTTTCCACTTTTTCTAGGCCATTGTTTCGAAGCTCTTTTTCTCGGCTTCTAATTGGTTTTAGAAAATTTTAAAAACAGACTTGGAATGAGAATGAAGTCCATTTTCAATTAAGCTACCTTTTTCATTAGCTCCGTAAAGCCATCCATTAAAACATATTTGTTATGCTTTATCGACTCTTACGGTAGTCGTATGCAGAATACTATCTTTCAAGCGTGTCAGCATATGAAACGCGTTATAAGTGTAATTTCAACATTTTTGCAGGTAACAGACGAAGTGAAAAGTATCCTAGAGCCGCTTGGGTATCGGTTCGAATGTCGTGGTCAAATCAATGTAAAAGGGAAAGGTCTAATGACCACATATTTTATGATAATTGATGATGATGAATTCTAGAATTTTTTGATTTGTTTTTTTTTGCAAATCCAAAATACAAAAAACTTAGGAATATTGTTACGGTACTTTGAAAATTTTTATGTATATATTTGTTGTTGTTACGTAAGTATTATTTTGCGTTTTTTTAAACTTTTCAAATAAATGTTGCTTCGTGGATTTTATTTGTTCTTCATTCTGCAGAACAGTTATCATCATTCACTAGATTTTACTACTCATCAACTAGTTTTTTATCGTATACTCGACTACTACTGACAATGGGAAATAAACTTGCTCCACCGTCCCACAAACGCGACAAACCGGTGCATGCTCCGATGAAAGTCTCGATGAAAAATCGTGGGAAAGGTATTGACAATTCGAACAAACTGCCAACAGTCATCCCGCGTCGTCAATGCTTGTGTCGTGTGCTGAAAATGCATCGAATTCAGGATTATTTGCAACTTGAGAAGGAGTTCATCAATCGACAGAATACTTTGCGTCCATTGGCTGTTCAGAAGAGAAGTGAGCAGAAGATTATTCAACAAATGAGAGGGACACCAATCAGTTTGGCAAGGATTCATGAACTCTTTGATGATGAGAAACATGCTGTTGTGGTGGTTGAAGGGTCAAAAAGGGAATGGTATGTGCCAATTCTTTCGATTGTTGATAAAGACTTGCTTCGATTGAATGCTTTGGTTATGGTCAAGACTGGAGGAATGTTCAAAACTGTTCCAGCTGCTATTGTTGGTGTTCTTGATGATAAGGTACGTTGAAGTTTTAAGTTTTGATTCCAATTATGTATTCCTCATTAGAACTTCAGAATTAATTGAGTTTTCGGTTTAGTTTGAAATCAATTTTATATCATAAAATCATCATTGACTTAAATATTCCAGGTTGACAGCAACGCATTGGGACACAAAGTTGAAAAGGCGCCAAAAGAAACATTCGACGATATCGGAGGTTGTGAATCCCAAATTCAGGAAATCAAAGAATCCGTCGAACTGCCATTAACTCATCCGGAATACTATGAAGAAATGGGAATTGCCGCTCCAAAGGGTGTGATTCTTTATGGTGAACCTGGAACCGGAAAAACATTGCTTGCCAAAGCGGTTGCCAATTCAACAAGTGCCACCTTCATCAGAGCAACCGGTGCAGACTTGGTGCAGAAAAACAGTGGAGATGGAGCAAAACTTGTTCGTCAATTGTTCCAAATGGCGAAGGATTGTGCACCGGCGATTATATTCTTGGATGAGATTGATGCGGTTGGAACGAAACGGTTTGATACTTCTTCGAGAGGAGAGCAAGAAGTTCAACGAACACTTTTGGAATTGTTGAATCAATTGGATGGGTTTGAAAGTAGAGGAGATGTCAAGGTTATTATGGCGACCAATCGAATTGATTCTTTGGACCCCGCTTTGATTAGACCAGGAAGAATCGATAGGAAAATTGAATTTGGAAAGCCTGACGAAAAGACGAGACAAAAGATTTTCTCGGTGAGAACATTGCTCACATTTTAAAAAATGTGTATTTTTCTAGATTCATACCAGTGGAATGACTCTTGAAAAAAGTGTGAGCTATGATGCAGTTCTTGCAAAAGAAAAGAGCATAAGTGGTGCAGAAATCAAGGCGGTTTGTTCGGAAGCTGGAATGTTGGCATTGAGAGGACAACGCAAATGTGTGGCAAAGGATGACTTTGAAAAGGCTGTCAAGAATGTCTTACTTTCGAAGAAGGCTGGAGCACCGGAGAGTTTTTATACATGATTTGAATAAAGAATTTATTTCTGTACACAAATTGTCATAATTCTTCAACGATGCGCTGAACAAAAAGAACATGAAGCGAATTTCATAGGGATTATTTAGCTTACCGTTAATAAGGGAATTTTATGCTTATACACTGTCAAATCAGATTCAAATGAGACTTTTGGATCCTTATCCGATTTTTTAGCCTCTTTCAATAATATTATTAATTTATCATCCTTTGGAGGTCCTTCTTTTCGAAGTATTTGTAGTTCGATTGAAGAACCAGAGTCTAGGAATGTGTAAACTGGTGAAACCTGGGAAATTTGAATTTTTTTTGGTGTTGAAAGAGTGTTGAACGTACTTTAAAAATAACATTGTTGCTACATTTGACTTTGAAGACCACTCGACATGATCCGTCATTTGTGATAATGTGTTTTGAAGCTCCGCCAAAGTCGATAAATTCAGCAAATGGGGGGAAGATTTTTATAGATACGCATGGCTTTGATTGGATTGATGGTGGCACAATGGCCGTTTCTCTGAAATTTAAAGAATTCATAGAGAAACCGAACATTTTTGAATTCTTAATTCAGAAGGCCCTAATTTAATCATGTGAAATATTTTCAAAATTCGTGCAATACATTTTTTTTAGCTCGAAATGTTATGCTTAAAGACAGTTAACACGATTCAAATTCAAAACAAAAAATCAAAACTCGAATTGGAGCCCAGGTGGTCCAAAAAACAATACTAACTCGTAGCCGCACTCAAATAATTGTGTTTCGCGCCAATTCCGACCGCGTCGCACGATCCGGCGCGCATTCAAATTTTGATCTTTTCAAACTTTAGACCGCTCCTATGAAGTGTGTATTTGTGATTTCGCTTAAATTCCATTGTACTAATGAGAGAAAGCTCTAATTTTTGAAACTAAGATCAGGTAGGGTCAAATAACTGAACAGCTGTCTTTAAATGCCTAATATGTTCTCGAAAGTGATTTTTTATAAGATAATTTTAATTCGAAATGAAAAACTGGAAACTGTAAAATTTTGTTGCGAGAGCCCGAAAAAATACAAACGAAAAACCGTACAATAAACAAAAAATCGATAGCTCTCGAAACTAGGCATTTCTAAAAATGTTTTGGAGTTACAAAGTGCTCATAGAACTCTTGCAAAAGAATAAAATTAGTACACCGATTTGCAACACATTTTAAACAAATCTAAAAATGAATTCACATGTTCAATAGGAGACAATTTGGGGGAGTTCACTTCCAACATTCGCAATTTTCTTTGCAAATCTGATTTCTGACGTTTTTTATTTGAGAAAATTGTGCATTTTGGAATTTTTTGCTCTATTTAAGGGCTATTGTGAGTTCTAGAGTCAACCAAAATCTAATCCATACCCATGTTTAGTCAAACTTACTCTTCATCCATCAGAAAAATAAAAAATAATAGTATTCTAAAAAAAACTTCACATTTTTCTCATCTTTTATACCCTTTTTCTTGATTCTTCCTTGCTATGCATTTTAAATGATACTTAAACGATTTCCCCCCATATTCTTCACATTTTGGAAAAAACAAACCTCATCAACCCAGAAGTGTTCTTCGACGTCGTTATTGTGTTCAGAAGGAAAAAATATCTGGAAAATTTATACTCTAAATATTAAAAAGGTGCAAAAACCCGAACGCGTTATTCAAAGAACAATAGAGTAAAGAAAAGTCAAGAAGTGACAGACACAGGAAAACGAAAAAAAAGAAAAGGAACGCGGGTTGAATAATCGTTTAGGGCAACATAAATGTGTCCCGAGATTTTTTCCGCGATCCTCGTTTGACGTATGAGTTTCCGAATGAAGAGGGAAAAGCCCAAAAATAGAAAGAATGCGAAAATAAATACTTTAAAATGCTTTGACTTGAGCCTAACGAGTTCAGAAACAAATACATAATATTTACAAGAATGTTTAACAAGAATTGAAAAAAAAACACAGATAAAACATGGGGTGGAGAAAAACGAAAAAACAAATCCTCGGGGGTATTTAGATAGGAGAGCAAAAGGCACATGGCGAAAAAAAGAGCAGGTCGTTTCTCTCTGTGTTTTTTTTTACAAGAATAACGACAACATTATGGAGATGATATGGACAGGGACAAATGAGGGCTCAACTAAGAAAAAATATACATAAGACACGAATGTGTGTTTTTTTTTCGGAGAAAAATGAATGACATTAGAAGAAATGACGTAATGTTGTAAGGTTCTTGACTGCGATTCGGAAAGGTTCGAAAAAATATCTTGAACTTTCAATTTTAAATTAAAATGAAATTTCGAATCGAATTGAAATTCAGAAACTGAGTCAGTAGTTCAAATTTAAAGAAAAGAGAGGTTTCTCAAATTATCCAAATAAAAATGTAGTGGTACACTGTCTTTAAAATTGAAAAATTGGCACTAGAGAAGTTTTGCCTAGAAATTTTTGGCAGAAATAGTATTTAAAGACAGTGGGTCAGTTAATTTGACCCTACCTGTTCTTAGTTTCAAAAATTAGATTTTCATTAGTACGATGCAATTCTTTCATTAGTACGATGCAATTTATGCGAAATCACTCAGGAAATTTTTCGCGGATCCGCGCATATAAAAATAGCGGTTCCGCTATTTTCCTATGCGCGGATCCGCCACTTTCTATGCGCGGATCGCAATTTCAACTAGTTCCTATTGGAATGGCGGATCCGCGCATCCAAATTTGAAAATATCAAAATGATAACAATAACAATATGCTGCCAAATTCAAATAATTATGTTTCGCGCCAATTCCGACCGCGTTGCACGGACACGCGCGCATTCAAATGTTTAATTTTGCAACTTTGGACGCCTGCTATGAAGCGTGTATTTATCGATGTGATTTCGCATAAATTGCATTTTACTAATTAGAGAACGCTCTAATTTTTGAAACTAAGAACAGGTAGGGTCAAATTAACTGAACAGTTGCCTTTAAGAAGTCTTGTTTTGGAAACAATAAAATCGATAAAAGATGGACGGAGCTTTGCCAAAAGGTATACTTTATTACAAGATTTAGACAATCTAAGTACTTTTAGTCCAATTTTTTTCAAAGTCAAAATAATTTTGAAATTTAAAAAGAAGATCTTTTGTCGAATTCCTCATTAAAAATGAGACATTCGATTCACTTAAAATTTATTACATTCATTTTTTTCTACATCAAGCTCAGAAATTTTTTGAAATTATGAAAACAGGATTTTTAATTAATTTTTCTGATGAAGAGATAATAAATTTCTTGAGTTTTTTTTTCAATATGAAGACAAGTCTTCTGATAAATGGACTTATCAACAATATTAGGGGCAAGTTTTTCAACGAACTTTCAAAATAAAACATCTGACTCTTTTTTATATTCAAAGCACAAAATGTGAAAAAGTTCAGCAATGAAAACGTTATTTTCGCCATCCGCTACTCGGAAAAATTCTCCAGAGAATCAATGTGTTGAAATCTTTTGACATATTCGTTTCAATGTTTGTGATTGGAATGGGTTAAACTTATAAACAAAAAAGGGTTTAAAAAGTGGAAATTTTTTGTCTTAAAGGTCTTGAGAAGCTCTTTGTTACCTTATAGCACGCTTCAGGTGATCTCATAGAGGTTTTTCTTTATTTTTTACATTTTAAATTTTCACTGTTTCTTTTTGTTTCGTACTAATTCTGAATTTTTTAAAATTTTTTTGCAAGGTAACATAATGCAGTAACATAATGGACCAAGAGTACAAAAAGTCTTCAAAAAAAAGATAACAAAAAAGGTAGTAAGACATTGTTTCTTATCAATAAAAAAAATAGAAGTTTCAACCATCATAAATTTTAAATTTTAGTCGTTATGTACAAATTTTTGGTATTAATTTTAGTTTTATTCCAATTGTTACGAGCTGAAGATGATATCAAGTTGAGTAAGTGATTTGATAGAGCCGGAACTCACACTGCTTTATTTTCAGAATGTGATTTTCTAAATCCGTTGCAAATGAGAGTTGGTCATACAATTTATATACCTGCAAATTCGACAGCTCCATTTTTGATTCCACCGAATTTTAATTGTACATATACGGTATTTTTTGAAATTTTACTGAAACAGTATTATGAGATTTTAGTTTTTAATTCCAAGGCTTGCATTTCTACGAATTCGGGTGATAAATTCATTGCTTGACGATGATTATATTGAATTTACGGATTCGTTGGGCTATCAATCAACATTAACTACGTAGGTTTTAAAGGAGGACTTTAGGATGACAGATAATACATGAACCTTAAATGAAAATAGACTTCATTCTCATTCCAAATCTGTTTTTAAAATTTTCTAAAACCACCTAGAAGCCGAGAAAATGAGCTTCAAAACAATGGCCTAGAAAAAGCGGCCACCTGGCCTAACTTTTTTCTATGAGCTTTTTTTTCTTTAATAAATATTTATGCAGAATGCTTTTGTTAGTCCTTTTTTCATTTTAATTTGTTTTTTTTTCATTTTTCATGCCTGCGGTCTAGTTTTCGTCGGTGGCCACTTTTTCTAGGTCATTGCTTTGAAGCTCATTTTCTCGGCTTCTAGGTGGTTTTAGAAAATTTTAAAAACAGATTTGGAATGAAAATGAAGACTATTTTCATCCCAGGTGCATTCATTAGCTCCGTAAAGTCCTCCTTTAGAGAATGATGTTCTAAAACTTGTACACTGAATTTTCAAATGTCGAAAATTTCTTTTTTAAAAATTAGATTAAATTAAATTGTTTCTTTCCAGAACAGCAATAGCGAATGAAGAGTTCTTCGCGACCACTGGTAAAGGACGCATTCGAATTGTCACAGGTTCTGAAGGTCGATCGAAAGCTCTGCTAGTTTTTCAGTGGTTTCAGAGTTGGTTTGATTTTTGAAATTCAAAATAAATTGTTCGATTGTTTTTCAGTGCCGTCTTCGAATTGGACCGAATTGCTGAGCAAGAATTCAAGTGGAAAATATGTAGATTGTCAATCATTACATCTTGTACCTATCACTTTTAAAACTTCTGATCCTGATGAAAAAGTAGGTTTTATATTCCTGTTTTCATTTACAAATTTTGCTCCAAGGTTGCTTTGAACGTTGCACATTCTGGTTACATTCTCGACAAATTTGATAGTTTCTTCGTCTTCGACGGACCTGGCACAGATTCTCAAGTTTTGGGAAGAATGTCTGATCATATTATAGTGCCGATAATTCCTAGTAATCAATCAATAACTGTTATTGGGTTGACCTCTTTGATTATTTATTCGAATATTATTGCAAATTATGAATCGAGTGGGTTTGATTATTATATGTAAATTAATAGTTGCCTTCAGATATTAACAAATATCGGAAATATGAAGCAGCTGTTATTATTAATCAACAAGGTACTATTATTGATTCGATAGATCAAACAATTGCTGTCACTTTTATTGCAAAAGAAGGCTTAGAACTGTATCTGACTTCACTACGATTCAATGAAGTGGTAGGTATTTATATTTTGAAGGAATTTTTAATGTTAGAATATTTTCTAGCAAAAAATTAAAATTTTCAGGAAAACGATCAATGTATAATGACGGTGATTAGTGGAACACCATCACCGATTTCTAAACGTTTGTTGGACTATACGTAACCATCCCATTTGCGAGAAACAACCCATTCGGATCTGTAATTTTCAGACCTTCATCACCACTTCACCATGCATTTCCACAACAATTCCCATCGCCAGTATTTTCGATCGAATTAACCGACTGCTCAATCTATATTGTTATTTCGAAAAACATACCTCCGAATTTTTCGATTGTTGAAAGCGGGAGAGTCGGATATGTTTTCACACCAAGTTATTTGGATCAAGGTTTACCGTCTGAACTGAATTTTACATTGAGTGAGGAAACTTGAACATTATAATAAGAATTGTTGTTTTTTCCAGGTAGTAATGAAACCCTAACATTTTCAACAATAGTGGAATCTGTAAATGTGGTAGATGATGAACAACTAGCAATAAATGTTTATAAATCGAATGGGAATTCGGCAATGAGTATTTTGTAATAAATTCAATATTTATAATTTTCCAAATAAAGAAAATATGTTTTCAGAGTTACCGGAAATCAAACAGGTGGTTGTGCGGAAGGAATCGGCTCATCGGTTAATATCGGATTCAATGGAACACATGGTAAAGGGTCTGCTGCAATTCGTTATACGATCTCGAAGAACTTTGATGTTAGGAACACGATTTTTATAGCGTTTTTTGCGGTGTTTATTGATGTTTTATAAGAATGAATGGTGTTGGAAATTGCGATGATAAAGATATCCAAAGTTTGGGTTCTATAATTTATTTTTTATTTGAAAGTTACCTGAACCCTTTTATTATTATCATCATAATGTCATGTTTCTATTAATTGCAAAGTCTGAGAAAATAATACCATAATTTCCAAAAGCCATACAAGTTGTAAAACGTTTCTTGGACATTTATGTTTGATATAAATAGCGGCAGTCACAAAAGACATCAAAATACATTGTGTTTGCTCAATTATACCATACATCAGCGTCCAGGGGGGTCCCTAGTTTTTCCAGGTCAAGTACTTGACTATCCAGGCATGAAAAACCGTCCACTTCTTTTTTTTTAATTTTCTTGGATAGTTTCCCTCATCGAATGCTCCCGACGCTTTCTCTTTAAAATTTTTCGAAAATTTTTCTACTAATAAAGTTTATTGCTTCTTTTCTCTAATCTAAATAGATGTTGTATATCTAATTTATTTATCTCATTTATTAATGTATTTACAACAAAAAAAACAGTATTTAATAGCACGAAAATTCGAGAGAAAAACCCGTTAAAAAGGGGCACATTTGTTTGGCGATTATTTGTTCAATGAATAGCCTAAACTGTCATCATCATCAACATCGCAGAAAAAAAAATGGTAGCGAGGAACAATAAAAACTAGTAAGAGATATTAGAGAAATACACGAAAAAGGTGTACCATTATTTGAGAGAGCCATTTGCAAGCCTTTTATGTACTTGGTATTTGATTTTCAAATCGAAATCTATAAATCTTTCATATTTTTCCACCCCAACATTATTTTACACTCACTGATCATTCGATAGCGGGGGGGGGGGGGGGGGGGGGGGGGGGGGGGGGGGTAAATGTAAAACGAAACCTAAGCAGATGTTCTAAAAATTTATTTTTATTGGTTTCTTGAGAAAAAATTGATATTTTTGAGATTTTCTAAATATTTATTTCTTGATATTTGTTCTTTTTTTAATCGTTTTCGATTTAAAATGTGTGTTGATGTTTGGTTCATATTTTTCTCGGAAACTTGGGCTCTTAAAGTAGGATTGAGTGCTTTTTGAAAGCTTTCTTTTTATTTTGAAAGAAAACTTATGAAAAAGGTTTTTTTACTAAAAAGTGTCCTGGGAAAACGCATTCTATAATTACTATTTCTTTAAAGATAGTGTCCTACTTCTTGAATATGTCCAAATTTTATCGCATTGCGTCTTTATCAATTCAATTTTTTATTGAATTTTATTTTTTAATCTTACTACGAAGAACTGAATAACGACGAATGATCAATGAAATTCCTTTCGAAAAAAAACATTGGATACTAATTTCCGGTGTCTTCAGTCAAAGATGCTTCTAAAAATTAATAGTCCCCCTTCTGATTCCCACATGAATCATCTCTCATTATACACATTCGAATGTGTTCCTTCAAATTATGCCAAACCACCCAGACGTTTTTTTTTCCTTGCTTGCCACATTTCGTTCTGGTCTTTTCATTGTTTGTCACATGGACATCATCCCCCCCCCCCTTCTTCTATTTTTTTGGTTGTCCATTCCCCTAAAAAGCCCCCGCGTGTGTTCGGTTACCAAGGCAGCGACAAAAGAGCATGAGAAAAAGGAAAATCACAACAGAATTATGTGCCCCATTTTTTTTGGTGCAAGCTAATTTTGAAGCTACATTTTTTGAAATACATTCATCTGTTTTTTGTTTGGCAACACTTTCCGATGCATTTCAAAAATCATTGAGTTGTTTCGTTGACAGGTGTCTCTTTTTTTGCTGAAAACAATATTAGTAACATTTTATTACAATTCAAGAAAAATAATTTAAAAAGCAGATAAAAAAAATCTAATTATTGAGGCTGACTCTTTTATGAAACAGGGTTTTAAAGTGTTGTATAAACTATAAAGGAGGGCTTTACGGAGCTAATGAATGCGTCTGGGACGAAAATAGACTTTTTACTGATTCCAAATCTGTTTTTAAAATTTTCTAAAATATAGAAGCCGAGAAAATGAGCTTCAAAACAATGGCCTAGAAAAAATGTCTACCTGCTATTTTCTAGGCCATTGTTTTGAAGCTCATTTTCTCGGCTTCTAGATGGTTTTAGAAAATTTTAAAAACAGATTTGGAATGAGAATAAAGTCTATTTTCATTTAAGGTACATTTATTATCTCCGTAAAGCCCTCCTTTAAGACTACTAATAATATCTGGGTTTAAAATAGACCTAGATGAAATAAAATCGAACTCTAGAAAATCATGAAATCGTGATCAATTCGCGAATCAAACAACCGCACTCAAGCTTTGTGGGGAGACAAGCGTTTTCGCCTAAACATGAGCTTCTGGCCATTCAATTGATTATTAAAATTTTAGAACAAGTCACAGATAATTCTGACGATATTATAAAAACATTAAATTTCAACTCATTCGATTTTGATCAACTTTTGAAAATTATTTACTGATATTAATTTCGTAGTCAAAAACAGGTGGAATCTTCTTTTTAAAAGTTGTTTCAGCATGTTTAAAAAACAAAGAAATTTTCGTTTCTTTCAGGTGGTGTTAAATTTTTAAAAGCAACTAGAGTCTATTTCACTTTTCATCCGTAAACCAAAGTATTTCTTCGTCAAGTGTATCCATTTTTCGGGAGCTCCCCCCCCCCCACACACATAAATTGAAAAAGATTAGGTTTTTTTTTCATCATTTTACTAAACAAGAAATCCAATCTATTTTGCACTTTTTTCTGTTCTTTCCTTACATAGTTCGACACAGCTTTTTTTGTTGTGTCCATTTCATCGTAAGACATACATCGATTATGACAAGGGAAAAGAAGAGGAAATATGCCTGAGTGTGTCATATTTATAACAAAAGATTTGTTGTCAATCACAAAACATATTTCGGACGGGGTGGCCTCCATGTTTCTTCGTAAACTATACATATAGTTAGTTATAATGGGTTATTTTGAACCAGTGACTTTTGTTCTCAGAGATCATATTTTATTCGTCAAATTGCTCAAAAAATGTGACGTTACCAAGAAACATGCATAACTTCTGGAGAACGCCTCTTTTTTTTGCATTTTTCTTATTAATCTTTTGAATTTAAAACAAGATTGGCTTCTTTTGCACTTGATGACGCTTAAGAAGCTTTTTTTGATTGATCTGTAGCTTTACGACATCATTTTTTTTCTTTAAATATTTTTTTTTGCTTTTTTAACTTTTCAGTTTTCGAAAAAAGGGTCTAAATGAACTTTTCAACAGAAAAAATACTGTTTTTACGAATAATTAAGCGTCCATGCCTAGTTCCCGCTTTTATTTAGCGCGTCCGCTTTAATCTCGCCGAAAGACTGCGCCACTATTTGTTTTTTGAATTATTGAAATTTGCTAATGTTTCAAAAACAATTTCTCACAAAACAAACCATTTGTTTCTTTTATTTTACAACATGATTTTTTCAGGAATTGATTTTTTCATTGAACATCTTTTGTTCAATGTTATTTTTAAATTTACCGGGTATCCACAACTTTTTCAAATTGTCATTGTTCAGTACTGATTCTGTGGCGCCAACAAATCTAGTTTTCTTTTGATTTTTTTTTTTGAAATAATGGGATTTTTCAATCCATGAAAAAATGTGGTGTTTTGGTTATGATTTTTCCCACGATTTATATTCCAATGTTTTTGACAAAGCCAGTATTTTTTCAATAGAATAAGAGTTCAAACTTCAGTGCATATTTTACAAAAAAACATTTCCAAGTTTCTCACCATAAACTGCACATTTTTAAAGCATGTTTTGTTTTTTTAATAAATTCCATTCATTTTTTAATGCGAAACTTTTAATTTTCATTTGATTTTTTGAACTTTTGCTTCATTTTTTTCAATAATTCAAGCTTTAATTTTAAATTTTTCACTGAAGATTGAAGAATTAAATTTCTGTTTAAAATTATACATTCCCTGTAAAATTGCAAAACAATAAATTATAGTTTTATGATCAAGGAATTCAATAACGGTCTCCATATTTTATAAATTTTATGGGTTGTTGAGCGCTGTTGCCACTATAGTAGTTTTTCGTATTCAAGCTGGTTTTTTCAAATTATTTTAACAATAATTTTTTCCTTAGGATCTTAAGGGCAGCTTGTCGATCCAAATTCAAAAAAAAAACACGATCCAAATTCAAAGCAAAAAATTAAAATTCGAATGGGAGCCCAGGTGCTCCAAAGAACAATACCAATATGTAACCATATTCAAATAATTGTGTTTCGCACCAATTCCGGTTGCACGGACACGCGCGCTTTCAATATCTGATTTTTCAACTTTGGACCGCTGATATGCGGCGTGTATTTATCGATATTTTTTCGTATAAATTTCATTGTACTAATGAGAGAACGCACTATTTTTTGAAATTGAAATCTGGTAGGGTCAAAATAACTGAACAACTGTCTTTAATAATATTGGCTCGCACTTCGGCAGAGTATTGGAAACTACTGAACGTATACGTTTTGACCATCATTATTTCCAGCGTTTTTCTTTTAAAATAATTATAACTATGAATTTATTTATTGAGAACACGGTACAGCTTTTAATAATGGATTCTGAAAAGTTTAAAGACAGTGGATCAGTTAATTTGACCCTATCACATTTCAATTTCAAAAATTAGAGCTTTCTGTGATTAGTACAATACAATTTATGCGAAATTACACCGATAAATACATGCGTCATAGCAGCCGTCCAAAGTTGAAAAAATCAAAATTTTAATGCGCTTCGGATCGTGCAACGCGGTCAGAATTGGCTCGAGACAAAATTAGTTGAATGTGTCTACATATTGGTATTGTTCTTTGGGCTCCCATTCGAATTTTGATTTTTTGATTTTTGGATCGTGTTAAAGGGACTCTTTACTGAATTTGGGTTTCATTTCTACTTTCATTTTCTCCACAGAATTTGAAAATCTGTAGAAGCTAAAAAATTTATCAAAATGTGTTTGCAATTGTTAGGTCATTCGCCGCCTTATGTTGGAAATGGGTGTGTTTGAGTACTAGAAAAGGAATTTTCGCAAAAATATTTTACTTCTATAGGTTTCCGATCAACTCGAAGAATATGAAAATGGAATAGAAACCCAAAAACAATAAAGTATCCCTTTAACTGAACTGCTGCCTTTAAAATAAATGGTACATTGTTTTTGTTTCAATCAAATCTGTTTAAATGGCCCGCTATCTAATAAATTGGCAAAAGAAAACGAATTCTTTCCATATTTCAAAGAATCGATTATCTATAATTTCACATTACAAGTTCGAAAACACTATCAATAAACTGCAAAATGCCTCGTTCCCACTCGTAGCCTGGTTCCCCGACCAAGCATTTATTCATTTTCCCCCATTCCACGTTTTGTTCGTATTGTAATGTTGTGCTTACAAAAATGTTGCGCCAATAAAAATTTTACTTCATTTTCCAACGAGAAAATAAATTTTCC
Organism: Caenorhabditis virilis; assembly: GCA_964036255.1. Lineage (NCBI taxonomy): Eukaryota > Metazoa > Nematoda > Chromadorea > Rhabditida > Rhabditidae > Caenorhabditis > Caenorhabditis virilis. Next base: position 8,294,511 of record OZ038419.1, read on the forward strand.
CCGTTTTATTTTGAAATTGTTCGCCTTATTTGCATATGATAATAAAAGTATAACACAATGTGTTCTTCTCCAAAGTGTGCTTGTACTACATACTTTCGATTTTTCCTCAAGTTTTCGTCAATTTTTTTTCTTTGCTTTCAATCCGTAAATTGGAAAATCGGACAAGGACTAAAGAGGATGTTAACTTCTTTATAGTAGAGATTGCCCCAGATTTTGCTTCTTTTTTTTGTTTTGAAAACACAATTTGTTTTAGACAGCTAGTTTAAAATTGTGTAATTCTAATAATTGGAAAGATAGTTTTTAACAAGGTTCCAATTTTGAAAATTTTTGATGAAACTTTGATTTTTGACAATTTTACACTTCTCGAAGAGAATAACTGGGAGTTTTAAAGGAGGACTTTACAGAGCTATTGGATGCAATTGGGATGAAAATAGACCTCATTCTGATTCCAAATCTGTTTTTAAAATGTTCTAAAACACCTTGGAGCCGAGAAAATGAGCTTCAAAACAATGGCCTAGAAAAGTTGCCACCTGGCCGAACTTTTTCCTATGAGCTTTTTTTGTGTTTTGTTAGGAAATATTTATGCAGAATACTTATATTAGTCCTTTTTAAATTATGCTATCCATTTTTTTTTGGATTTTTCATGCCTGCGGACTAGTTTTCGCCGATGGCCACTTTTTCTAGGTCATTGTTTTGAAGCTCATTTTCTCGGCTTCTAGGTGGTTTTAGAAAATTTTAAAAACTGATTTGGAATGAGAATGAAGTCTATTTTCATCCCAGACGCATTCATTACCTCCGTAATGTCTTCCTTTAAAGAAAAACTAACTCCAGTCGTCTTTATAAATTTCAAATCAGTGAAAAATTATTCCAGCCACCATTCGCCCCACTGTTTTCAAGATGTTCCATAAATAAATTGTTTCACTTTTTGACAAAACCAAAGTTCAAAATTTCTGTTCCATCTCTCCCTCAATTTCATTCTCAAACAGTTACGATCATTAAATTAGCACCATCGTTTATAATTGTCCACCTTCAATCAAATTTACGTTTTTTGCTTTAAAAAACCGATTAAAAATTTCACGCAATTGTTAACGAAACCGGTTTATTTTACAAACACGTTGATTGTCCTCCTATTTTCAGAACGGTCATTTCATTTATTCAATTGTCTTCTTCCAAACGGCGTTCATTCATTTTAATGGCATAAAATATGTTCCCGATAAGGTGTATTCGAAAAAGAACAATTGATTTATGCTTCAAAGGGACGATCCTTGTAACGATATGCTTGTTTATTGCACATTTTACATCGTCACATCCAAGGGGTGGAATTTCTCAAAAAACCGTTAGTTATTTTTGTATGAATGGTAGATATTTTCCGAGTTTTTAGCTTGATTCAATACAAGTGGTGACTGTACATAAAAGGGAAAACTTGAAGGATCGAAGGTTGGAACATTTTGAAGAAAATGAATCTATCAAGCAGGTAAATGGTTTTTTGATTTATGCTTTTTTGATAGGAATTAGAACCAGCTTTATCTTTTTTGCTGTTTTATATTATTATTATTCTTGACATTCTTAAAGAAGTGACCTCATTTGGTAAAAATAATGAATTTCACATCATTTTATGAAAATGGGATAACAAATATAATATCTGAGTTGGGATTTATTTGATATGAAAGACGTTTGACAGATTTTTTGAAATTATGTTCTTTTTTGACATATTCTATAATTTTATGGATGTAATAAATGTACATTAAATGAAAATAGACTTAATTATCATTCCAAATCTGTTTTTAAAATTTTCTAAAACCACCTAGAAGCCGAGAAAATGAGCTTCAAAACAATGGCCTAGAAAAAGTTTCCACCTGGCCGAACTTTTTCCTATGAGCTTTTTTCGTTTTTCGTTAATAAATAGTTATGTACAATTTCGAGAATATTTCAACTCATGGGAATATATTTTTCTTAATTTAATTTATTCATGACCCCTAGTCTTTAAGGTTTGAAACTATTGACTTTAATCTTCTTTTTCTCAGAACCCACTCCTGCCAGTCAAAACAACAATCCCGGCTTCACCAACAGTGCCGGCAAAACGGAGGAGAGAGGTGAAAAAAAAACCAAAATGAAAAAAAAAACCAATTCTCAATAAATATCCCTCAATTTCAGGCGGAATTCTACAAGAATATCATAATTCATTTGGATTTGAAAGGTGCTCCACCGAAAGTTCCCTATTTTCTCGAACTTCTTCAACTGATTGCAAGAGGCGGAGCAACCGGGATACTTCTTGAATGGGAGGATATGTTTCCATGGCAAGGGTCTTTGGAACCATTCAGAAATACTGACGCTTATTCAAATGAGGATGTGGAAACTATTCTTGCTGAAGCTAAACGACTTCAACTGGATATTATCCCCCTTATACAGACGTTTGGACACTTGGAATGGATTTTAAAGTATGAAGAAACACGGAAATATCGGGAAAATGATGCGTATCCTCAAGTACTTTGTCTTGGGAATGAGGAAGGAGTGGACTTGGTGAAAGAGGCAATTCGACAAATGATTGAGGTTCATAAGAAATTTGGAATTACCTATTTTCATATTGGAGCTGATGAAGCGTTTGAGGTATGAATAGAATATAAGGAATCTAGAAACTTGATAATTAATTATTATAGTTTGGAGTTTGCAAAGAATCTGTTGAATGGATTCGAAAAAATGCGCAAGAAGGAGGAAAGCAGCTGTTGGCATTGGCACATTTAAAGAATATTGCCGAGTTTGTGAAACAGCAAGCTGGAGATAATACAGTGTAAGTATTCATTTCATTACTTTCATTTGAGCTGTCATTCAAATCAGAAACTCACATATAAAACTTTAAATTCAGTATAAGAATAAAACAATGTGTTTCAGGGTTTTGGCGTGGCACGACATGCTCAAAGACTTCGATTCAAGATTGATCAAAAAACTAGAACTTGGAAAAATTGTCGAACCAGTGGTTTGGGATTATTCGGAGAATATTATCACTCTCAATGGTAAAACACATTCCGAATTTACATTTTATATATTTTTTCAGATTACATTTTCTCAACTCTTGCTGAAAATTTCCCAACAATGTGGGCATCGTCAGCATTCAAAGGTGCAAATTATCCGTCGGCGTCAAGTTCGGATATCAAGCATTATGAAACGAATAATCGAAATTGGATCAGAACGAAACAGAATCAGGAGAAAAAGTTTACGAATGGATTTAGAGGGATTATTGTGACTGGATGGCAAAGATATGATCATTTGAGTGGATTGTGTGAGATATTGCCAATTGGAACAGCGTCGATGATTCTTCAGTTACAAATTGCGTTGAATGCGCCGAGCATGGTGAGTTTTTGAGTTATGATTGTTTTTTTCTGGCATTACTTATCATTTTACCCATACGCCGGATCTGACTATTTCGGGAATTCTAAATTATGTATTTATTTATTTAAGGGCAGTGTGTCAATTAGCACAACCCTAATTCAAGCCGAAAAATCAAAATATGAATTGGAACCGAAGAAAATAAAATAAGTATGTAGCCACATAAACTAATTGTTTTTCGCGCCAATTTCGATCGCGTTGCACGATCCGACGCGCATTCAAATTTGTAATTTTGCTACTTTGGACCGATGCTGTGCATCGATATTCTTTCTCGATATTCTTTCACATAGATTGCAATATGTTAATGATCGTAATCTCTTATTTTGAAATTAAAATCAGGTTGGATCGTATTAACTGATACACTGTCTTTAACTTCATTGATTTAAAAACAAGCAAAAATAAACCAAATATAAAAAAAGAAATAAAATATGTCAAATGCTTAAAGGTTTAGTACCCGCACGACTAAAACTCATCACTGATAAAGATCCGAGTTCTCAGGAGCTTTCCAAGTATTTGTGACAACTATCAAAATTGTTCATTTTCATAATTTTTGTACAATTTTGTAAGAAAAGCATGTGAAAATTTTAATAATCATTATCTAGCTTCTCTTTGATCCTAAATAGCAGAAAAGTGAAAAAATACTACCTGGCTCAAAATACTTTTAAAACTTTTGGGTTTTCTCAAACTTACTTGAAATTTCAATCAAAGATAATTTCCGATTTTCAGGATCTTGAAACATCTCGTAATCAAGCTGGAAAAATACTGAAATGCAATACTTTTAATGTTGATGGCGTTCGAATTGTAAGCAATACTTGTAATTATCCAGGTAAATATTATATAAGTTGAAAGATTTAAAAATAATCAAATGGATTTTAGGATTTGACACGTATTTGGTATATCAAAGCGAAGTTCCTAATACGTTCAATCTTATCAATACTGAGCTAGGAAAAAATCATCATCTGATGGGATGGGCGAATCGATATAATCGGAAATATAATATTTCACAGAATTGGTAAAATTTATTGATTTTTTCAAAAGTTGTTTAAAAATTATTTTTTCAGGTATCATCGAGAAATGATTCCAGTTGTTCAAAACCTAAAAAATCAATACGACAGAGTTGAGAATAGTTTGAGAAGCTCCATGAAAAATCTATTCTTTGATAATACGATTGACGAGTTTATTTACGAGAACTTGGGTGAAATGTCAGAGAAATTGGAGACGTATGTGACGGAAATTCAAAGACTTGATAAACTTCGGGTTTGGCCAAAAAGACATTTTCCATTGAAAACGGTTACATAAATATGGTATTTCTTTTTTGTTTTGTTTAACTTTACTTTATTGGTTTTCTTTTGATACAGGTATAATTATCATCTATTCTCGTTTGTTCTTCAATTCTTTTGTACTGATTGTTTTTTCTGTGATAATTAGAGCTTTCTATTTCTTTATTTTGGTTTAGATTAAACCAGTATTTAATAAAATGGGATTATTTATGTGAAATTCGAATTTCCGCCCATTTGCGGCCGAGAAACACACATTCTGCAGAATTCGGTCATTGAATTGTACTAGACTCGGATTTTAAGATTTTTTTCGAAAAAATTGTTAATTTTAGAATTTTCTTTGAAAAATGAGTGGTTTTTTAAAAATAATGTTGAAAAATGTTTTCAACATGAATTTGTCTCTTCGTATCGGTAAACTGAAAGAATTTGAAAAAAAGTTAGTTCTGAAAACCAAAAAATTAAATACATGTAATCGGTTATTTTATTTTGGTTATTTTATCCTAATATTTATATAAATAGATTTTTTATCACTAAATATTAAAATAATATTTTTTTCCTAATAGAATTTCTAGGTCACCCGCCAAACCTAATTTTCTGTAACAGCAGAAATGCATAAGGCAATGAAATGGCATAAAGTGTATGTGAGATGCGCAGAGAGCCGTCAGAGAGCGAGTAGTCTTGGCACATCTCCAACCAAACACGCCGTGTCGAACGCCTCTCGCGTTGCGGTCCTCCATTGATTTCGTGTGCGTCCCTGCGTGTTCTTCACCATTTCTTTGTGTGTGTTCTCACTTGTTTTTCCTCACTTTGCTAGATTTTTTTTCTTGTCTATCTATTTAAATTGTACCATTTTCTATAGCTTCATATTTTCCATCTAGAAATGTCTGAAGAGTTCGAAGATAAGCCAACCGGTCAAGGAGTTAAACGTTCTCAAGACGCGAATGATGGTCCAGCGAACAAAAAACCACATTTTGGAGAAGAAGATGGCGATCATTTGTCCATCAAAATTCTTATTCCTTCAAATGCTGTCGGAGCTATAATTGGAAAAGGTGGAGAAGCGATGAGAAACTTGAAAAATGATAATAATTGCCGTGTTCAAATGAGTAAGAATAATGAGACATATCCAGGTGATTTTTATCTTATTTATTTTTCATTTTCTAATTTTTAAATGTTCAGGAACAAGCGAGAGAATTTGTTTGTTGAAAGGAAGATTGAATAACATTGTGTCGGTTGTTGAATCAATGCAAGAAAAAATCCGCGAAAAATGTGCTGATCAGACTGGAACTGATGCGTTCGACCATAAGAACACTTCTAGAGGAACTGAGATGAAAATTGTGATGCCAAATACTTCTGCTGGAATGGTCATCGGAAAGTCAGGAGCAAATATCAAAGATATTCGAGAGAATTTCGGATGCCAAATCCAAGTGTTCCCAAAAGCCGGATCAGTTGAAGCGAAAAACTCATTGGAAAGAGTTGTGACTGTTGCTCATGACGACCTTCACAACCTTCTTCAAGCTGTTGGTAGAGTATTCGAGAAAGTCTCATCTGATCCACATCACACTAGCGAGATAAATAAGGAAGATTTTGGAAAGACTCCAGCCGTCAATCAACACCAACATCAACAACAGCAATCTCAGCCACAATCTGGTGCTCCATTCAATTCACAGCCAGCATTTAATGGAAGTGGAATGAATGTTGGATCTGCTGGATTTGGACAACAAAACGCGCCATATAATCAACAACAATTTGGAGGACAACAACCTCAGTTTGGTAATGGAAATGGTGTCAAATATCCAATGAACGGATTGGGAAATAATGAGGTAGTTTTAACTTCAAGTATACCGCTTTTTCAATAACAAATTTTCAGCTTCTCTCATTCTTGGACAACTTGCAATCAACCTTGAGAACCTCCGGATTCAACGAGTCGAGTGTTTCCGAAGTCATGCAAGCTATGCAGGTATAAAAGAAAAAAAAACACCAAAAACATTCTTTGAATCGTTACAGGTCCTTGCTAAATATAACATCATGGGACTCGGTCTTGGTCTCGGTGTTGCCGCAATGGCTCAAATGCGTACCGGACAAGACAATCAAATGCCACCAAACCATGGTGCCGCTGGATTCGGTGATAGTTACAGTCAAGGTGGACAATCGGGCGTCGATCAGGTATGCAAAAAATTTCAGGTCTCACTTCTTTCAAGCTTTCTTCTATGTGTTTCATAAAACATTTCATTATTTTCATACATTTTTTGTTTATTATAACCTAATCCAACACTTTTCAGTCTTACTGGCGCCGCTGATTCTCTGTGTTTCGATCTTGATTGCAATTCTTCCAATTCACACCCTTTTGAATTCTTCCTACATGAAAAATCATCAATATTTGATTATTTTATTATTGAAATCTTCTCCCTTTTATTTAATTAATTTTTGTCACTCTTGTAATTTAATTATTTTATTGGTTCTATATGTTCTGCTTTATTTTTCAGACCCAAAAAAGGTTAACGTCTTGTCTTGTTGCATAAGTAGCAAACCAATCTCGGAATAAACTCTTCTACCTGAACCGTCTTCATTTTTTCTCAATTACAGAATATTCTTTTGGTCTTTTCAATCCATTTCAGTATTTCTCTAGGAGAAGTATCCGCTTTTTAAAATTTGTCATCTATGTTGTCTTGTGATCTATGAAAAGAACCGACATGCAATATTGAATTGGTATTTAAGCCTCGAATCCCAAAAAAAATAATGAGCACGCTTTTCTAAACATCTATACACCAAAAAGTTGTTTTTCTTTTTTTATTGAATGTTTTTCATTTTTCTTCTTTCTTTCCTTCCAAGCTCGATATGCTCAAAAAATCCAAAAACAACGAAAAATGAAGTATCGAATTTTAGGCATGTCGTCTAATAATTCACGGCTGAAAGAGGCGGCTGAATGCGAGAGAAAGGCTGAGGATTGGTGAGATTTTAAATAAAATCAAAATAAATAATAAAAGGAATACATTTGTTTTTTTTATTGAAATTGTTTATTGGGCCTACCCAGGAACTAAAAACGACGAAAAACAGCAAGAAATTCAACGCAGAAACATGAAAAAAATTAAATATTAAACTCAAACAATAATTTTGGCTTTCTGACGTCAATGTCGATTCAGATAAAGACATTTAATATTTGGAAGAACATTCAAAATGTTAAAATTTAAAAAAAGGATAGTTCAACGATTATTTCTGGGGATTTGTGCGACTAATTTTGAAAAATACTATTATGTGACTTATTTTTAAAAATGCTGGAGAAAAAGGAAGAAAATCCTATGTACAAGAAAGAAAAAAAAGTACTACCCCTTTTTCCAAATCTCACTCATAGTCCCATTAGAATTTTTTGAAGCAGCGGAAACTTTATCCTAAAAGTACCAAACATTTCAAATAAGACGAAGAAACACTTCATTTTCTATTTCCAGTATGAAAACATCAATGTTCAAATTGAAATTGAAGCCTGATTTCGATGGTGCTGCATCAGCCATGGAGCGTGCATCAGTTTGTTACAGAAATGCGCAGGATCCAAAGAAAGCCGCTGAATCGTTGCTCAAAGCCGCAGATTATTATGAACAAAATCGTAATTTGTTCCACGCGGCAAAGTGAGCAGTTTGTAACGAAATTCATCAAAAACATCAACTTTCAGAGCTCGTGAGGGTGCTGGCATGTTTTTGCGTGATATCAAAGATTTTGGCGAAGCTGTGAAATTGTTTGAACGTGCAATTGATGGGTACGCCGAGAGTGGAAGTCTGGATACGGCTGCAATGACTGTTGAAAAAGCTGCTGATATTATGAAGAATGATGATCCGAAAAAATCGCTGGAAATTTATCAAAAAGGACTGGGACTTGTTCAACAGTCGGATAGATCCAAAATGGCCGGACAATTTTTGAAACAGATTACAAAGCTGAGCTTGCAGATTGGTGATAATAAGCAAGCAATGGCTGCAATCAGGGATGAAATTGAAAAATATATTGAAGTTAGGGTAAGTGATTATTTAGAATAGGGAAACTCCCGTTTTTAATAACTAAAATAAATTTTTAGAAGTTTATTTCAAAATTCATTCCAAAACTTTTCAGGAATATCCTCGAGTTGGTCAACTAGGAATTGGGCTCGTTTTAGTTAATTTAGCGGATGGTGATTCGGTTGCTGCAACAAAAGATTATGGATGGGTCGTTCATCAATGTGAAGATTTTCGAAGTTCTGAAGATGGAAGAGTTTGCGAGTCTCTCATTGGACATTATGAAAATGGTGACAATGATAGTTTCCAAAATGTCCTTAAATGTGGTGTGCTGAGATCAATGGATAATGAGGTAAATATTTCCATTTAAATTTTGAAACTCTGAGTTTTTTTTCAGTTTCTTCGTCTCATGAAAACTTTGAAAGCACCTGAATCAGCAGGAGGGAATGACGATGAAGAAGATGATGATCTCCGATAAGTGAAAAATTGAGTTGTACATAATCCCTTGTTTTCAAAATTAATTTATTGCTTCCTAAATCAGTAAATATTGTCGCGTAGTATTTATAATTTCACTGTTCCAATATAAATTCAAATCGTTGATCTTCCCACTTTGAATTTTCGACAACATCTTCTGCGATCATTCGTCTTTCAAGTACGGTGACCTTATTTTGTTGGTCCACAATAATAATTGTGTGACACCGTGTACCGTACCGATGCTTTCCCGGGAAACGTACGAAAATTGAGGACAATGGTTTATTGTATTCATCACCGTATCCGGTTTGAAGTGCGAGTTGTGGATCGGGGAAACATCTGGAAATTAAAGTTGACATATTAAATGTTTAATTAGCAAAAAATTACGTGGTTCGATCATTTGCAATCAACATAAGTTTTTCAACAATTTCATCGATCTCCATATTATTTGTGTCATTGAGATGGTTTTCAAATATTTGTGCACCGTAGACTGCTTTTTGCAAAGGAATATTTGGAGGGCTATTCGAGATCACTTGGAATTCAGAATCACTCCATATCACAGGCGAAACTTCGTCAACCAATAAATTTGTCAGGGTTTTGAGTTCATACAAATCTTCCGAATTTCTATATAAACTGTTGTTTTCAATTAAAAATGGGACAAAAAAAGGAAAACCTTTCGAGTGCTACGAATTGAAAGCCATTGTATTTTTTCTCGTTCCTTTGCAGATCGGCTAAAAATTCATTAGAGTCGCTGGAAACGTGGAAATCTGATACAATTCCTCCTGAAATGTGTGAAACTGAGGAATTCAAGCATTCTATGGTGACGAACTCGAAACGTTACATACAAAGGTTGTAACTTTACAAACGTTACGAAAACGCTTGAGGGTTCATAATGGCTTTCTTTAAAACTGATCATAACTTGAAATGGGGTTGTATAGTGTCTTTTAAAAAACTTGCCTCGACTCAAAGCTTCTGCAGATTTCGTGTGTGACGGTTGTGTGATTGATAGTAACATTCCAACTTTTCCTAATTTATCAATCCCAAGCCATGTTCCACGACGAACATCTTGTTCATCAACTCCTATAAAACATTTTAGAAAATATAACATCCGTTATTGGACATTTACCACTCAAGAACCCATCATGCCAATGCATTTTCAAAGTTGGCCGATCAAGTGCCTCATCTCGATTATTTAAAATAATCAGTTTGTACCGATCATTTCTACTGGGTGAGATTTTGAAGAATCCAATGCACATCTTCAAAGCTTTCATTTATTTTACACTTTTTGACGAATTTACAAAAATGGCATGGTCTGGTAACCGTTGAAAAAGATTGAAAATTCTTATAAACGTATTTTATTCAAAGAGATCGTAAAATTAAATTTAGCACGCAGTAAAAAATGTTTTAAACCGATATAAACATAAGTGAGATGTAGTGTACAATGAAAAGTTAGCATATGAAAAGGCTACACCGTATTTACAGAAAAAAAGTAAAAAAAAACATTATCAATGATCATTGAACATGAAAAAAATTACATAATACCTTAATTTGTAGAGATATCACTCTGCTCGTAAATGCCGTGTTGTCTATGCATGTGTCTTTTCAAATATGGTAAACAAGAAGTTGAATAAAGGCATAAAGTACATTTAACCGGTCCTCCTGTTGAAGCCGGCTTCCTTTTCTCGTAAGTTTTGTGATCAGTTTTCAGTCCATGTCTATATAATGACTTTCGACTGCCAAATGATGCTCCACATTCGAAACAAGTCTTCCTTTCACCAACTAGTTTTTTCTCACTGTTGGTGACGAATTCAATTGTTTCATTTGCGTCTTCATATTGTTTTGCATCATCAACATTAATCATCTTGGTACAATATTCAACAGGTTCAAATTTCTCAACGTTGTTTTTCTCACCATCAATATCAATCTTATTAAGGTGGATATTTTCCGGCGCGACAGGGGGAGGAACCATCGGAGCATTGGGAGGAGGAACACTCTGAAAATTTCAATTTTCATTATATATTTCAATTTCTTATTATGAATAACCTTTCTAGTCCGCGTTCTAACAACTCTTCCTCTGTTAACCATTTTAATCATTCTAATATGCATCGCATGACCTGTTTTCTTTCTATGCCTATATAATGTTTTCCTATTGTTCGCCGAATATTCACAGCTCCCACATTTAAATGCTTTCAATGGAATATCATCCTCAAAAAATCGTTCTTGTTCAAAATTCATCGGGAATAATGAATCCGGGCAAGGCTGCTCTTCAAAATGAAAGTTTTCCGTCTGAAAAAATCAAAATTCACAGATATAATAGTTCATGAGATATATCGCACCTGTACCAATGGTAATGATTCTTGTTCATTTTCAAACGTCGTGACTTCAGTTTTCACTGGCATTGGATGCGAGACGACTTCATTCTTAATTGTTGGAAAATAGTGTTCGGACGTGGATGGAATATTCTGCCAGTCTTCGGATAATTGCGTCTGAAATATTTTGAATTTTACTTGATTCCTACATCATTTGAAAAGCTCGTCATTTTTCGAATTTTAGGGATCAATTTCACCAAACGGTTTATATATTTTCAAGCCGTTTTATCAGAAATCTAATTTTAAGACTATAAAAGCAAAAAAATGTATTGTCGGAAAATTAAAAAAGGAGGAACGGGCTGATTTTCAGCATAGGCAGGATTGGGTCATTTTGAAAGCTCAGAGTTAAGCTCGATACAAAAAAAACAACAAAAAAAGTTAAGGCGACTACAAAACGTAAAAACAGCAAAAACGCTGAAAAAACACTTAACAAATGAATATCCGAAAAAAACACTTTTCTTTAATTTTTGATATCATTAGATTCGTCTTTCTGAGCTGAATCAGAAAATATGAATTTGAAGTTTAAAAAATGAGTGCGAACCTATGAAGCACTCGTCCGATGCTCAGAGCGGCTGATTGACGCGCTCACACTCGGGCGAATGCGTTATACGGTCGCACTCCTTTTTTGTTTTGAAAATTTTGATTCAATGTGCACATTTTGATACCAAAACCAAGTCCATACTATTCCATTTTCCTGTGTAATGATCATGAAAAAAGTTAAGGTCGTTACTAGGCCAAATCCGCGGTATCCCACCTATGATTTTCAGGCTAAAATGTCCACCATTTTTTCAAATGTCTTTTTTTTTTTACAATTTGCCTTCCTCAGGGAAAGCAATGTACCGGAACATTCCCATTTTGTCCGTGGACAAGTCCCGGACCGTCCCGGACATTTACAGTTTTGCTCAAACATGTCCGATTTTCAAAAACTTTACTGCAAATGAAAGTGAGAGCATTACTGACCTCCTTAGTAAAATTTGGAGGCTATAGCTGAAATCTTTGATACTGAAATATGCATTTCATTTTCATTATTTTATTTTTCGATCAAATAAAGCCGCCAACAAACAAATGTGTAACATTACTCGAAAATTAGGTGGAGCTTCAAAATTTCACCAAAGAGTTCAGTAACGCTCTAGCTTCATTTCCAGTGAATTTTTTGAAAATCGGGCATGTTAGAGCAAAACTGTAAATGTTCGGGACGGTCCGGGATTTGTCCACGGACAAAATGGGAATGTTCCGGTGCATTGCTTTCCCTGAGTCTTTTTAAATCTTTCTAATTTCTACATTTTTAACAATCTACTATAAATAACTCACACTAATCATTTCTTCAGCATTTTGTACCAAATACTGTTGTGAAGAATTCGAACTATTTCCAATATATTTCTCCTCATAACTAAAACTCATGTCATTCAACGTATGTTCCATTATTTCTAAAAAAACTCCTTTTCTAACGAATTTCAAGTGATTCGAGAGCATACCCAAAGCTTCCACCTGCTGTTCCTGTTCCAGCTCAACAAAAATCCGTTTCATCATTTCCGTACATTCATAAAATTTGTCCATTTTTTCTCTTTATGTATTTATTATATATTTCATCGTCATTTTTATCTTGGCAACGGCCCAAATACTTAAACCACGGAGAACAAAACCAATCAAAAAGTCATAAGAAACAACTTTTTAAGCAAATAATCTTTATTAAAAAAATAAATTATATAAACTGGAAAACAAATACTGGCAGAAAGTCTGGGACAAGAAGTTGAAATCAAAGAAACAGCGGCAAATGTGATAAATATTTAAAAAAAGAAGAAACCAACATGGCTCCATTAAATAAAGAATACACATAAATTATTAGTAAAAGCACGAATTGTTTTGTTGCTAGCTTTAGCAGATGGGGGGCACTTAGAATTATATAAATTTGTTCGGTATTTAACACTGTTCATTGCATTATGTATTAACATGGGGCGAGCTTATTTTTGTCATGAATCACCTAATTTTTCGTTTAGAACTCTTCAGCTTGTCCGTTTGTTTCGTCATCAGGCGGTGCGAATCCTTCTTCCGTTTCGTAGAGAACCTGAAAATTTAAATTATAGAATCGATGTTAAAGAAGCAGTCGGGATTTTGCAGGAAATCAATGATTTTTTATTAATTTTTGAAAAAATCTGTAATTTATTCAATTATGGCTCATTTTTACATACTTTCGATCGTAAATTTTCCAAAAAACTTTAAAAATGTTGGTTAAAATTTGTAACTTTGAAATTTACTCCACGACCTATTTATAAAACATGTTTTACCTCAAGAACTCGAGCAACTTCAACATTTCCAATCGATTCATTATCTTGACAAATTACTTCAATTGTCCTTAACTTGCTGAAATAAAAGTCTCTTTCCTTTTCCAGACTGGCAATCACATTGTCACTTTCTGTCAATTGACGAGTAACCTGAAAGCTTAATTCATATTTTAAAAGAATTGTACACTTTGAAAGTTGAAACCTCATCCAATTCTTCCTTTAACTTGTTCATCTGAAGGGTATCAACAGCTGGTGATGGAGCAGAAGTTACAGCTTTTGCTGGTGCAATTTTCGACGCAACTGGAGCAACTCTCGACGTTGGAGCCGGTTTCGACGGGGTTGGTCTTGGAGCCGCAGCTGCTGGTGGTGCCGTATTTCTAATTGTTGTCACTGGCTTTCTGCAACAGTTGAAAAATACTTAATTTCTAATTATAATTCTTACGATGGAACACTTCTCGCTGGCATTCTCATAGCAGATGGTGTTTTTGCAACAGGAGCCGCATCAGAAGGTAAATCCTCACCACCACGAGCGGCCACTGGATCATATTCATGTCCATCATAATTAGCATCGAACAATTTCTTAAACCATTGCAAGAATTCAAAATTGTCCTGAAAGCGGGCAATAATATTGGAGAATCGATAAAAAAATCAATATACCTGAAACTTTCCTTTAATCAATCGATCAACAGGCACTACTTTTTCCACTCCGAGATTTTTCCAAGTGGTTTGAACTAATTTCCAGTTTGACAACCAATCTAATTCTAAGCGACTGTTCCATTTCACTTTTTTCAGATGAATCGATTCCGGGAACAAGAAGTCAGTGAACTGAAATAAAGAACATTTCAATTAAAATTCTTTTCGCTTTAAATTTAATTGTTTTCAAAAAAAAAAACACTCACCAAACAATATCCAGCACCAGTGTGTAATTGTTCAATTTTCGTAAAATGACTCTGAAGACAGTCATTCACCCACATCAGCATTTCATGGCGCGATAAATTGTCAGCTGATGATGCAGTCGTGTAGACATTCACTACTTGAGCCATTCTACAAGAAAATAATGAAATGATATCCTAAATTAATCAATTAATCAATAAATCAGGTAAAAATGCGATTCAGAACGCAATCAAGATAATAAATAAAAATAAACAGAAGCTCGTTGAAAATATTTTTTTTCAGAGGAATGAAGGAAGCATCACTATTTAAAAAACTTCGACAAACACAATAACGAAAAGAATGAAGATATTTAACAGAAAATTCTAAAAATTAGGTAGGAACGGTGATTTTTGAAGCGGTCAGCGACAGAATTTCCTCTGTTCCTTTTCTCCAATTGGCCACTTCTTTTGCGACACGTTGCCATAAATCACCATGGTGAGGATCCGATTGAATACACTTTTGAATCACTTTTTGACGATCTTCCTGGAAAAAATGCATTTTGTGAGATATATTTTTTGAAAATTGAATATTACCTCTTTTCCATGAATTCTTTCAAATGCCAAAAAGTTGGCAAATGCATCACCACTATCCGGATCCAAGTTTACAGCTCGTAAGAACCAATCGCGTGCTTTTTTGATCTGCAAAATAAGGTATAGTAATCGGTAGCTCCCGCGATTGACAAATTTAATAAAACATGTTATTGTCAAGATAATAATTTCTGGCCGCTCGTTTTGCAGAGTGTCGTTGGGAATTTACTCGCAGCGCGACCGCAACGCACTCAAATTCAAATTTCTCAGTTGGTCTTGCGCGCAGCGGTCGCGTTGCGAGTAAATTCCCAACGACACTCCGCAAAACGAGCGGCCAGAAATTTTTATCTTGACAATAGTTATAACATGAATATCACTTTTTATGAATGATATTTAAAAATTAAGATAATTTTGAGTTTTTTCTTTAAAAAAAAACAGTTACTGACCTTTCTTTCACTCCAGAACAATCTGGCGGCCGCAACAAGAACATGTGGATTATGTTCGCACCTTTTCAATGCATCAACCGATTTGGCCCTTCTTCCATGTGGTCCTTCCATCCAAATTGCTTCTGCCCATAATTTTCCTGCAATTATATTATTATTATTTGAAAGAACCTGTGTCAACTATACAAATAAGAAACAATTTCATCTTTTAACCTTATTCTAACATATTTCGTATAAAAATAAAGTGTTCGACGTCTTCCTGTCCCAAAGACAAAACTTGCACTTTTTCCACATAACTAAACAAGAAAAAGAAACTCACCACTTCCGTCGCATTCTTGCAACGCTCTGCTCATTCTCTCTTTTGCCAATTCTGGACATCCGACACGTGTCTCAAAGCGAACCGATTCTAACCAGAGTTCTTCATTTTTCGGAATACGAAGTCTAGACTTTTCCAAATCTACACGTGCTTTCACTATTTGACCAGATGACTCTTCTAACCGTGCCAAGAGAATCCAAAGCGGGACAACTCCCGGACATTTTCGAATCTGAAAATTTTTGTATATTTCGAGAGAATTTCAGATTTTCCACAAAAAAATGTCTTCAAACTCGATTTTTAATTGAAAATTTGAAAATTCAAGAACTATGGACTTGTATTATTGAAGAAAAATCATACTTTAATTTCTAACTGTAAAATTGTACAACAATATTATACTCCACTAGACTACGTTCTTATTCCTATTTTTTATTAACTTTCCCACCCGTAAAAGTTCACAAAAAAACACCCACCCCTTGAGTATATGCACTTCTCGCACCATTAACATCGTTCATCTCCTCAAGAATTTGTCCCAAAATGAGATAAAGTTTCGGAAAATCATCATAATGCTGAAGTCCTTCTTCGACCAATTTCTTCGCCGCTTCAAGATTTCCCAAACACCATTCAAACGTTGCACTTTTCATCCAAACTCTGAAATATGTTATGATATATTTCCAGATAATATATGAACGTTTCATACCTTGATGATGGCGCTTTCGAGCGCGCTTTTGAAAACAACGATCGAGCCGTATCAAATTCATCAGTTTCAATTTCAATTTTTGTGGCAGCGAGCCAAATGGTCTCTGATTTGTGGCATTGTTTCTCGAATGCCTGTAAAACAAAGAAACTAAAGTTAAAAATACAATAATGTAGTATAGGTGACGTGACCGCTAGATTTGAATAAATTAGCATAAATGAATATCGTATTCAAAACTAGTCACTAAAAAATTGAAACATACATCTTTAAGCGTGCTTCGTGCATCATCAACTCGTTTATTAACAAATCTCAATTTCGCCAACATCAACCAGTAGACCTCAACTTGTGGTACTTCTTCGGTCGCTTTCAACAAAATTGCTTCATGTTCATCACTGAAAAAAATTGTGTTAATTATAAATATGAGATTTTTTAAAGATTCTCACATTGTTCCATGTTCCCGTTCAAACGCAATCGCCGCATCCCAGACACTTTTCTTTCTTGGCATTGCTTTGAGAGCAATTGCAAATACGGCTCGCGCGCATGTGAATGCTCCTGAAATGTTAATTTCAATAGATGTCTTTTTAAATTAAACTAATGAGTTGAATAAACTGAAATTTTCATTAAAAATTTTTGAAACCGGAATTTTTCTCTTCAAAGATCAAAAACATATATGAAAACTGAACTTTTCCACATAAATAATGAATTTCAGATAATCTTCCAGTATGTTCATTTTTCTTCAAAAAAAGTTATTCTATTCTATCAAAAGAAATGCCAATTATTAAATAATAAACTTTCAAAATTCTAAATCTACCAAATCTTTTATTTTAAATAAAAATTTATCAGCAATTCTCACCTTGTTTTTCAAAAGATTCCGCATCTTCCAAATATGTCATTTTCTTGTCTTCATCCTCCACACCCATATCAATAACATTTCGGCTGAAAATGAACATAATTTTGTGAATAAACATTTTAAAAATTGTCTTACATAATTGATTGACAAGTCAACGAACACTTTGCATGTTCACAATCAACCGCATCTTTCATCCACTGATCCCTATTAATTTCCACCTGATTCGCCTTCAACGAACTAATCGCTTTGGCGACAATTCTTTCAACCATCTCTTTTTGTCCTCTAGTTTCTTCCAATCTCGCCGCAGTCAACCAAATATGCCGATCAGTTGGAATATGTTCTCTTG
The DNA here is from genome assembly GCA_964036255.1 of Caenorhabditis virilis. Lineage (NCBI taxonomy): Eukaryota > Metazoa > Nematoda > Chromadorea > Rhabditida > Rhabditidae > Caenorhabditis > Caenorhabditis virilis. Next base: position 8,312,380 of record OZ038419.1, read on the forward strand.
CTTTGTTCAACACCTTTCTTGCATTTTCATAACTTTCCAATCTTGCCAGCGCCAACCACATTTCCGTGCTCGTACTACAACATTCAACAGCTCTAGTCAACAAAATTCGAGCATCGTCTGGCTCTTCTAATTCAACAGCCGCTTTCCACAAGCGGACAGATGATGGGATTTGCTCCAACGCTTTTCGAAGAACTTTCTTTTTATCTTTCAAATCAATTTCCAAATCTGATGCTTTGATCCACAATCTGACACTATGCGGACAATTACTAACAGCGTTTGCAACAATCGATTTTCCAAACTCTGGTGCATGCATTCGAATAGCAGCAAGCCAAAGTTCTTCAGATCCTTTGTTCTTTTCACAACCTTCCATGATCAAGGTTCTTGCTGTTTGAATTTTTCCAACAGCTTCTTCCAAACCAGCACTGGCAATCCATGCCGGTGGATGTCGAGGATTCGTTTCTCTTACAGATTTCAACAGCATTCTTGCCTGGAAAAAAATCATTGATTAAACAAATTTTCAGTTCATCTCTACTGAAAAATGGGGCCTACTGCAAATAAAAGGTTTTTGGAAAAAAATCAAGATTTTTTGGATAAACATTTAGAAAATTCAGTTTTTCGTGTATATTCAAAGATATAAATGAAGAATACGGAAAATTAGGATCATAGAATAGAAAATCTCGAAATTGATGAACTGTTACAGAAAACTTAAACTAGCCCTGTAGTTAATTGAAAAGTTTCGTAATTCAATTTTTCGATGGCTTGTATCTCGAAATCCAAAAGAAAATCTTACCTTTTTGACATCATTCACATCCCCTCCATATTGTGGAATCATCGACTGCAAATCTGTCAAATAACCTTTCGGATCAACGACAGTTTGTCCGGTTACAGAATCCGACACTTGATTCAACTTAATATCCATAATTTTGTTTCTCGCTTGTCCAATTTTCACAAGATCAAGATCAATCGAACTCGATGTTCCAGTTTGGATTCCAGTCTTCCATCCAGGTGTCAGAATTCCGCCTAAATGTCGGGACTATTTGAAAAATAAGTATTAATTATATGGCTTTTAATTTTGTTCAAACTTACTTTTGTCTCCAAATGTTGACATCATTCCCGATCCAAATGGTGTCGCCATACCATTATTTACATCAATTGATTGATTCATTGCACCATAATTCATATTCATAGCAATAATTGAATCTGGTACCGGTGTAAACCTAAATTTGAAGATTTTGATCTGTTCTTTTCAATTTTCAAAATAAATTTTTAAAAACATACTTTTCAGCTCTCGCGTTTCTTTTAGCCTTATTTCGCATATCACCAACTTCTGGAATCGATTGCCATTCATCCTCTGTAACTTCAGCCAATTGTCTCTTCAGATCCGAGAACTCTTGTTGAATTTTCGGGCGCTCTTTGTGATATTTTTCAACGAGTTCTTTGTATTTCTTCTCTCTGAAAACATATGAAATGAAGTGTGTCGGAAAATGGAACAATATGGTCGAACATATTGTGTCAACAATGTTTATAAAAGAAAACAGGAGGGAACACTTCATAACGTCTCGTTTTTTGGGCATTTCGTTGATTAAAAATCAGAAAGATACAGATATTTTCTGGAACGGATTCTTATGATCAAAATTCATTGTTTTTAATTTAAATATTTTATAGAATTTTTAGGACTAACTGGATTATGAAAATTATTCATAACACTATTTCTATAAAGATTATTGCATTAAAAAAAGAAGAAGTATTGAGAATATTACCTTCTATCTTTATGCCTTTCATCTAATCGATCATCAACCTCATTATAAACCCTATCAGCATCTTCATCTTCTTGATCATATGGATCTTTTGCAAAAAGGGAACCACTATAACCAGCAAACTGAAAAAAAAACAAAATTATTATTTAATTAAAAAAAATTGCGTCAATATATATACCTCATCATAATTCGCATCATTCATTTCCTCCTGCTCCCTTTCATCCTCCTCCTTTGCTTTTTTCGGTGGTGGTGCCCCTGGTGGAGCCGGTCCAACTTCTGGCAATTCAGTTGGATCCCTTGCCGGACCGATATCAGACCGTGTCGTGAATCCGGTAGCTCCTCGACCAACTCCCGGAACATAACCAGACGGTGCTGGCATGCCCATGAAGAATTTCTTCGTTTTGTTCACCAAACTTCCAGGAATGGTTGTCGCCATTTCTAAAAAGAATAATAATTGCTATTTTATAATCGTTTTATAAATGTTTAACACTTTGAAATATGAGAACAACGAAGAAAAAAGGGGTTGAGTGGTTTTTAAAGAGCCGATGTCCACGTAGGACATATGTTAGATATTACACACTACGTTCAGCTCTCTTCAGACCAAAATTATTGAGCCGCGTAAAAAAAGAGACCACCAAAGAGATACGATTTTTGAAAAGGCGATAATAATCGGTATTTGAATCAAAACTTTTTGAAAAACTGAAAAAATAAGAAATTCGAAAATGTAGCTCCAACGACTGATTTTATCCTGATTTCTCTCGTGTTTCAGAGTCAATAAACATATAACGATAAACACCAACGACTAAAGCAGGAATCTACGCACAATTTTGAATAAAACAAAACATTTTCCGAATCGCATAAATGAGTTTGAAAAAGAAAAGTTTAAAATTTTTTGATTTGAGAATGAAATAAGTAAGACATTAAAACTTTAGAGAAAAAAATATTGCAAACCTAAAATAATAACATAATTATGATCGAATAATTGCATTAAAAAGAACCTTTAAATAATTTAAGATTTTAAGTTTTTTTAACGATACTTTTTCTTATTTCTCATTTTGTATTTTAAAAGAAAAGATGAAGCCTAGCAAAAGATGGATATTTCAAATAATTTCAATGCATTTCAAAGTATATAGAGGATTTCGAAACGAAATAGTATAATATAATGTTTTCGTTATGAATTTCGACGTTAGTTTCATATTAATCATTTTTAAAAGTGTCAGTTTTGAATAATTTAACACCACAAGGTAATCTATAACTAAAGAATAATCTTAAAATTAAAAAAAAGAACAACAATACATGAAAATTTTATTTCGAAAACGGCAACAAACAAACAAAAGAATATCGAAAAATAGTGTAGCAGCGTCGCCAGACAAATGTGTCTGTTAGAGCGCGTTTCCAACCATTTTCGAAAATAAGGCAAGATTTTGCTGTTGCTTCAAAAAGATTTTATTGCGAAATCTAATTTCTAAAATAATACTTATGAATACATCTTTTAATTAATTTAATCTGACGCATGGACATTTTTGTGCAATTATGTGATCTCAAAACTCTTCTATAACTTTTATTTTATAAAATTGGTACAAAAACTATTAGAAAGTTAATAAAATGCATGAAAAATCAAAATTAAAAGTTGCATTTTTTTCAAAATATACAGTAACAGTATAAAGGAGCATGCCATAAACAAGAATGAGTTTTTGGTTGATGGGTTTCAGCACGAATACTTGAAAAGGAGTATGTTCCTTTAATATTATACTGTAATTCCTCAGGGAAGAATGAATTTCGCGATTTTTTTTTTGATAAATGCTATTTTTTTAACCAAAACCACAACAAACCTGTGTAAATATCCGAAACATCTCCCGTCCAAAAAGAGAAACCCCAGTACTACTAGCGAATCGTAACGTGTCATCGAAAGTGCCTCAATTGAATAAGAAAATCCCGCAAAATGTGTCTCACTGAATTGTTTTTATCTTCGTCCGCAATCAATCCCAACCCAAAATCCACACCGTAATTGTAGCAATAAAGTTTATTGAAATGATGAGGTTTAGAGAAAAAAATCTCATTTTCCGTGGTTTTTCCTCCCAATGACATTGCAACCAGTCAGTCATTTATAATTATGTATGTATATACACATTATTTTATAATAAATACATATTCCTGTAATAAGGGAATAATAGAGAAATTAGAAATAAATGTTGACAAAGTCTTCATTTAGAGCACAGTTAATATTGGTTATTTAAGTAGCTTAAGAAGCAGAAAACAATATAAAAAAAAAGAAAGCCACTATTTTAGAAAAATAGACAATGAAATAAATTGTTTTTGTTTCTCTAAAATTAAACAGAATAAAAACGATACAAATAGCAATTAGAGAAAAAAACACCAAAGGTCAGAAGATAATAGAAAATTGATATAAATACTTTAAACAATTTTTTAGTTTCTTCTTTCTTTTCGATAAATAAATAAGCTACAAATCATGGAAATTGTACGCGTATGATGATAGAAAACAAATAATGAGAACCGGGGTAATAATAAGGGTAACTGGGGGTCAACATAATTTGTTTGAGCTTACTTAGCATTTTGATCTTCTTTTCCAAAAAAAAAAAAATAAAATAATTTACATCAGTTAACTGTGAATCACAATTCTAGGCAGTTTAAATTGCAAATATGGCTGAATAGTCATTTAAAATATGAAAAAAAAAACCCTGAAGTTTTTGGTAAGTATTTCAGAGACTAATAAAAAATGAAAGCAACACATAAATTACTATTCTTTAACTATTTGATCGTGATCTGAATATACATGAAAGAAATCCACGTCCTCGTCGCTTCCTTTGCTCTTTTACGTTTTCGGCTTGAACTGGCTCCGGAGCAGCGGTCGGTGCGGATCTTGCGGTCATTGATGATCTGTCGTCGTCTTCCAATTCCCCCGGCTTTGGTTGGAGGTATTCGAAGTTTTGGAACACTTCACGAGTAAGGCCTCCTGTAAAATTGAATGCTATTTTTTCGACTGAATTCCCTGAAACTGATCGATTGTACGCACAAATTGTTCCATTTAAGGATTTGAAAATCAAAGAGATTTAATTTATAATTAAAGGAGGGTTTTACGGAGATTATGAATGCGCCTGGGATGAAAATAGGCTTCAGACTCATTCCAAATCTGCATTTAACATTTTCTAAAACCACCTAGAAGCCGAGAAAACACGCCTCAAAACAATGACCTAGAAAAAAGGGCCACCGGCGAAAACTAGTCCGCAGGCATGAAAAGTCCAAAAAAATGAAAAACAAAACATAAATTAATATGAAAAAACATTAAAAAGGACTACTATAAGCATTCTGCATAAGTATTTATTAACGAAACACGAAAAAAACTCACAGGAAAAAGTTCGGCCAGGTGGCCCTTTTTTCTAGGCCATTGTTTTGAGGCGCATTTTCTCGGCTTCTAGGTGGTTTTAGAACATTTTAAGAACAGATTTGGAATGAGTATGAAGCATATTTTCTTCCCAGACCCTTTCATCATCTCCGCAAAGCCCTCCTTTAAAGGTAATATGCCATATATTTGATCGAAAACTTATAAAACACACATTGCGCAAATTTTCACAACGAGTTCAGCTTACGGTAGATTCAAGAATAGAATTTTTTTAATTTTAATTTTAATGAAAATACTTTTAAAGTTCAAATGAAGAAAAATCGGTATGAGAATATTAAGTTGTTACTCGGAATACACATTTCCGTTAAAGTGTTTGTTTACTCATTTTCAATTTTGGTATTAATAGACTCAGAATCACCTATAATTAACGGAATCGGCAAAAAAATCAGTTTAAAAGCTTCATTTCGCCAAAAACGGTCCTCGAAAACCCCAAAAACGGGTGGTGGCACCTCCCGTTTTGCACTGCCACCGCCTGTTTTCGGCACTTTTTCGGGAGCAGTTTCGGACCCGCGGGCGCCCGAAAAAATTTTTTTTGGTTAAATTCATTAATAATTGGTGCTTTTGAATAGATTAAAACAAAAATTGAAAATCAGTAAACAAACACTTTAAAAAACATTTGTTGTTTTGTTTCTTTCGAAAAAAAATCGCGAAATCCCAATTTACCTCCTTCCGTCAGCAGTGGTGGATCAAAAACCACTCTTCCCAAATGATCATAATGCTCTTCACATTCTTCTCCATCAAACAAAACTTTCATACTTGGTCTCATAGTTAGAGGCCTATTTCCAGTCTTCACTCTTTCTAATATCCTACCCATCCCTTGATCCTAAATTCAGTATCCTTCTTTTTTTAAAAACAGTTTCGGAATCAACCAACCTCCGGATAACCACATATATACCATGGATCTTTCATCACTTCAAAAGTGTCTGGTCGTTTTTCAAAATCTTTGATCAACAGCTTTTGAATCAACCTGAAATTAATATTTTTAATTTAAAATGAAAGAAAACAATTCAAACGTTTTCAAATTATCTGTTAATTCTACATTTGTTGGAAGAATAAGTGGGTCTTTTGCAATTGAATCATATAATCTCAGCAAATTCTGAAAAAAAGCAATGAATCTGTTCTGCTGCTTCAGAATATTGGTCAAATTACCGCTTCATCGAAAGGATATTTTCCAGAAACCATGTTATACAAGGTAACTCCAGCAGCCCAGATATCAACTTTAAAACCGCTGAAATTCAATTTTTAAAATAAAATTTTGAAATAAAACAGGAGTGAAAAACTCACTCAAAATATGAATTGTTGCCAGCAACACATTCAGGTGGCTGAAATTTGGGAGTTCCATTAACTTTTGTACATTTTCCGTCGTCTTGGAATATGGTAATCTCTTCTGCGACACCAAAATCGCAAATTTTGATTTTAAAATCAATTGAAATTAGTAGGTTTCCTGGTTTGATATCTTTGTGCGAAATCCGACGTGAATGCAGGTATTCTAATCTGGAAAACGATTTGATAATGACAAATTATTACAAGAAACCGAAAAAATTGAAAGATTTTAATTTCTATTTCAATTTTTGGATTATTATGTTTTCGCTTTTATGAAAATTTCAGTCGAATTTTTTGTCGAAAATCTTTTGGAAAGTATGATTTGCCATAATGCGCATTTTTAACACCACAACTTGAATTTCTCTACCCTTAATCATTTAAAAAACCGACCCTTTGATCATTTCTCGAAAAATCATATGTGACTCCCCATTCGTCAATCTTTTCGCTGGTTCAATATCAATCAACTGCTGAACCGATCCAATACAATATTCAAAAATCATATAAATTTTCTTTTTATCCGGAATATCAAAAACCTAAATTCAAAAATTCAGTTAATTTCTTTAAACATTTCTCATACCTCAATCATTTTAATAATATTTGGATGATCTAATGTGTTCAAAATCTTCATTTCACTTCGAATATTCGCCCATCCATTTTGAATCTTTCGTATCTTGTCATATTTCATAATTTTAACCGCTCTCCTTGCCAACGTATAAGTATCAAGAACTTCTTTCACTTTTCCATACGATCCGTTACCTATCACAGCTCCCCAAAGGTATCCTTCGATTATTTTTGGTCCTTTATTTTTTGGAGATATTTCATCAAAACCGACAGGCTAAAAGAAATCATTTTCAAATGTTATTATGTTTAAAATTGTCAAAACTTACATTACCAATTGAATACAGCCCAGTAGCATCTGAATGCAAAAACTGTAATAAATTGGTTGGTTTTGGAAGCTCTGACAAGTCAAAATCATCTTGTTTCTCACTATGGCGAAATCTTTTCATCTGCTGTGCTATTCTCCGATTTCTCTCCTCTGGCGTCTCCTCCACTTCCATTTCCTCTTCATCATAGTTTCCGATTGACATTTTCTGTAATTAAGAAAATTTGGAGAATTTTTTTTTTAATTTGCAAAAACTTACAACTCCACTGCTCCTATCCTTTGCACCTTCTACGATATTTCCATCAATTCGGCATGGTTTATCGCCGTCATATGTATCCATCTCATCAGAATCTGAGAATTAAAATGTTCACAGGTGGCAAAACAATTGGGTTTAATTTGAAGCTGTGCAAAAAAATATTGAAACTTTGAGATCCAAAATTCGGCGAAAAACTTCTTAATTTGATAGTAAATGTCAAAATTACTCACTATTATCATCTACAAAATCCGGATCAACCGACAACATCATACGTATTCCATCACCATTCGGTTTACTGGCCGCCGAAGACGATTCTCCATTCTCATTGTCTGGAACTATCAACTTGTCATTGAATGTCGACGACGACGGCCCCGACGACATACTATTCTGAAAACACTATTTTTTAGAACACGCAAAACTAAACTACAAAGTAAGAAGGCTTCGAAACCACAAATAAAAAGGATAAAGGAAATAACAAAGAAAAAGAGGCAAAAACTTTTATGAAAAGTTTGAAAAAAAACAGAGAAAAGGCACACAGTTCAAGGAATCCCGTAAAAATCAAGCAAATTGAATAAAAATCATGGAAATGTTATCAATGCAGTGAATATATAATCTTAAATGTTGTGAAAATATAATTATTAAAAAATGAGCGTTTTAAACTAATCAAGTTCTTCTTCCATAAATCCATTGGGAAACATAGGAACTGCACTACTCGATACTTCAATTTCAGCTTCAATCCAATCAGTATCTGGTGTTAATAATGGATCTTCTTGCTGTCTATCTAATACAGGAGGTCCATCATCGTCATCATCATCTTCTCCGTCGTCTTCATTTTCGTCAATGGTTGGGGTTTGATGAACGATCTAAGAAAAACGTTGTTTTAAATGTTTTTCGTGTGGAAATTTTACCCCATGTTGAGGTTTTCCTTGGCTTGCTATTCGAATTGGCTGACGAACTAGTCTCTGAAAAATTTATTTTTGCAAATTACCTTTTTTTTTTGAAAAATACCTCTGTATTTGAGTAATATTGTAGTGTGTACTCTTTTTTGGTTTCTGGCTTTATAATTTGAGTATTAGAATTTCTGTAAGATTATTTTTATCGTTGAACCCTCTCCGTAAGACTTACGGTGCAGCAGGAAAGGCTCGAATCTTCTCTACATGCCATTTCAACCCATTTTTGTTAGAATTTGGCGGATTTGACGACGTAGACACAGGAATGTAAACTTTTGGAGCCATTGTGATGGGGTGAAGAAGTGGTCGGATGAGGATAGACTTTTTCTTTCGTTCACTTCCGTAGCCTTTAAGAGATTATTTAATTTCAATACTATTGTTTTTAAATATACCACATTCATCATTAACCATGTAACGCGTTAACTGATTCCCATTTAAGGATAGTGGGTTGATTCCTCCTTCGACTTTTTCGCTCCTAAAAATATAAGATTTCAATTTATGAAACATTTTGAACTGGTCCCACGGCTCATGTTTGGCGATATGCTCTCGAAAATGACGTTGACTTTTTGACAAAAATTTGCAATATGAAAACGGGCATCCGTATGTTGCTGATAGTCCGGGATGACGATTTCTAAATAAAAAAAAATTATATTTGAAGCTTACAAACATGATTTTCTTACTGAACATGTTGTTGATATCCGGCAGGTTCCATATAAACTTCTTCGCAATACGGGCATTTATAACCCCACTCAGCTCGTGGTGTATGGTTTCTTAATTTATGACGGTGGAGGGTCATTTGACTTGCTGAAAACATTATTTTTCAAAATGTTCAGGGAAAATACATTCATACCGGCTGCATAATCACAATGATCACATCTAAAAGGCCTTGTTTTGTTGTGAATATTCATATGTTCTGTGTAAGATCGTTTGGAAGACAGCTCTTTTTCGCAAACTCTGAAACATCGAATTTTTTCTTATTTTCATCATGTGTTTTTTAAAACTTACTTGCATTTCCATGTCACTTTCTTATTACTCGAATCCGGATATTTCATTACTGTTACACATTTCAAATTGTTTCCCCTCCCAGTACTGTAAGACTGTATAGAAGTCCCAGCTATACTTGATGGTCCAGCAGTCAGCATATTCTTCAAACATATTTATTTCTTCATAATTTTATTATCACCAACCTTCATGTATCGACTAGGCCCTTCCTGTCCCTGATGAGAAGCCATAAACTAATAGGTTTTTCTCTATTTTTAAACTACCTGTAAATCATGCATTACCGTATCGATTTCAATATTTTTTTCGATGTAAAAAGATGAAATGTGACTGGTAACATTTTTCAGAATACATTTGAGAGAAAACACGGCAAATTTTAGATAAGAAATCAAGAAATGAACATAACTAAAAAAAGTGTCGCTGGTGGAAAAAAACAGAAGAAAGTGTGCTCCGTTGAACAAATGTGGAAAACTAGACCGCGTTCGAGATTTTCTAGGCCACGAAACGAACAGACGAAGTTTCCACGTGAATTAAGTTAATTGTGAGACAAATTAAGCATAGAACGGTTAGAAAGACACCGATAAAATATGGAATATAAAAAATAAAATTTGAAACATCAAAAAAATTTTTTTTTGAAAGCTGAGAATTGGTAAATGCTTTACGAATGCGTTAAAGGGAGAGTACCAGATAATAATCAATGAAGTTACAGATATTTATATATTTTTTAAATAATGCTCTCTACATTGTATAAAAATTACGGACAAAAAAAACTAATTTTTCGAGTATAAAACATTTGAAATATAATTTTTTCAAGATTAAAGACATGATTCCACTTCCTTTCCTTGTCTTTAATTCACAAGCAAAAAGCAACATGCCTTAAATCTGGCAGCTTCGCCATTGAGATTTCAAGTCTTCTTTTCATAAAAAATCTTTTAAAATAAAATGTTTGTTGAAATTTTCAATCATAAATCGAGTTTCATAAATCGTGCATCTGGCAAATATCCAATAAAATTCAATAGTAATAGTTATTACGATTATCGATCATCAATAGAGCCACAAAACAGCAAACACAAAATACGTTTGTTGTTATTTCAGAATCATCATCTTCCATACTTTTTTCGTTCATTTTTTGTTCATCCCACAACTGTTGCCGTTTGGATAAAAATCTTGCTCCCGGAAAACGAATATCTTTTTCTTTTTTTCCCCCCGCCACTAACCTTTTCCTCCTTTGATTTTTCTTTTTTTTTATCTTCTTTCTTTCAATTTCATCTTCTTCAAATACCTTTACTACGGTTTTTTTGTGTTCTCGTTAGCTTCCTCCTGCTTGAAATCAATGTTTCTCAATCTATTATTTGCTCTTTCTTTCTTTTCTCTTTTTTTTTCTTCACTTGGGAAATAGTTTTTTATTCCACCACAACTCTCCTTTGTCGCTTAAAAGATTATTTATCTATTTAGCACCTTTATTCGTGCATCGGCTTCTCATCGCTTTTTTTTGTTGCGTGGTAAATCGATCTGTTTTTTTTCGTCTTTTGAGGTTTCCATTGCATCAAAAGTGTGTTTTTTAAATTACTACTAATGTTTTCCTGTCACTGCTCGAACGATCGGATAATACTCGGGAGCTCCCGAATATAAGATTAGTCAATTTACGGTAAAGGTACTTAGTATTATTGATTTTACAACTCAAAACGTGTTATGGGTCTCAAACTAGCTATTTTTAAGAATCCCTTCAGTAAAGGACATGAGTCTATAACCAAAAAATGTGCAAAATTTAAGCAAACTATAAGTTTTTAATTTCGAAAATAAGTTATAATTGTGATTTTTTAATCTCCCAGAGAAGTTACGTTTCATTAAAATAAAACCAAAGAAAACGTTGATTTTCGAATTGATCTGTTTGCTTTTTAAGATGTTCAGTTATAATTTTGGTTATGGTTCAGAATCACAATAGTAACTAAACAAAACGAAATATATTTTTAGCTCCCGATTTCATTAAATTTCATCAAAACTTTGAAATCTGTTTATCAGTGCGTCACTACTTTTATTTGTAAAGAAATCAGTTGGTTAGTTGCCACTTCATTTTTTTTATAATGGTAGTTGATGCAGCTAGAGAATTTTCAATTGTTTTTTCAAATATTTATGTTGGTTTTCAGTTTCAGTATTTTTGTTTTTCAGTATTTTTCAGCATTTTTTAAAATTATTTTTTTAAACAATATTTATTTTAAGAACAACCACGGTGTAAAAAAAAATCAGTAGTGACTCCCAATAACCTGTAGAGGCCCAAAATACCTGATTTAGGCCGAAAAATACTGTCCGGGCCGAAAAAATAACAACTTTGCTAATTTTTCCCCTAAATCGGTTTTTTTTGGCTTATTTCGGGCTTTTTGGACTACCTGGATTCACTTGGGCTCATATCTGATCGTTTTCCGTAGAGATAGACACAAAAACGATTTTTTTTCATAAAATTGCTTAAAGGGACACACATTTAATCGTTCGGGTCTTGAAGAAAACTACAGTTCAAATAATAACGAGAAATTGCAATTTTTCGATATCGTTGCGGTTTCTCGGAATTTCTCTGCCATTTCTGCATTGAAATTATCGATTAAAAAATTTTTTTTATTTGATAGGATTCCAACTGAACTAAAAATTAAAATTAAAAATTTTTTTTTTTAAGCTTCCTCTAAAGTCAATTTTTTAAACTTGAAAGAAGTGCAGAAATTATTTGTTTATAATTCTTGAAGTTGTTAAAGCTTTTACTTTTAAGTTTTAAAAAAAAATTGTAAATCATTCTTTCGAAGAGTATTGCCGTGGCCTAATCTTGTGTTTTTAGCATTTTTCGATTGAACGAAATGAAATGAAAATTCTCCGTTTTTTTTTAATGGAATTAGTTTGAAATCGAAATTTCTTACAGATACGATATCCATCATCATTATTTCGAAAACTACAACATTTCCAAATAAATACTAAAAAAAATATTTACTTGTTTTGAAAAAAAAGAATAAGCGAAAAACCTGATCTCATTCATCAAAATTGACAAATTTCTTCCTATTTTTTATTGCCAGTACATATTCCCATACTTATTTTTTGAACCTTCACCAATTTTTTATTTCATTCAGTTTGTATTTTTTTTTGATTTCCAATATGAAATTTTCAAATTTCGGATTCTAATCTTTCAAGCAATTTTTCAAAAAATGAAAATTTATATCAGAAAAAAACCCACAGCGTTTTTCCTGAACAACTGTCGTACTCATATCCGTTTTCAAATAACTTTGGGAGCACCCACATGTCATCTTTTTCTTTGTTTTTCTGGAAAAAAATGCATTTTAAAAAAGAATTTGCACCCAAAACCTAATAGGCAGAAAATTGAAAGCGACACATTGTTTTTTTTTGTTACAAGTCTCCAGACGCACATTTCAAATATGAGCTCATGTTCCAAAAAAAAAAAACAAAGTGCAAACTGAACACAAAAAACAGGAGCATTTTTTAAACTTTACTTGTTTCCTTTTCTAAACTTTTGCAAGTACTTTCTTGTTGAAATTTCTGTGATTTATACTCTTTTCAGAATGGATCGGAACATTTCTCTAGATGCGGCAGATCTGAATGCAATTTTAATAATTCTGACCGCTTCACTGGTATCGTTGGCACTTGTTGCTGTTTGCTTTTTATTTCTTAAAATTAGTTGTGGATGTTGCAACAAGCAACCGACGAGAAGGCAAAGTAGTATTCCACAAGTTATGATCACACAGCATCGGGATAAGTGAGTATCTTTCAACTTTTTTGAAAAGTTTTTGAAAAATAATAAATTCCGGTTATGTTTCATCCCCCCACCCGGTTTCATCCCCCCACCCGGTTTCATCCCCCCACCCGGTTTCATCCCCCCACCCGGTTTCATCCCCCCACCCGGTTTCATCCCCCCACCCGGTTTCATCCCCCCACCCGGTTTCATCCCCCCACCCGGTTTCATCCCCCCATTCCAAATCTGTTAAAAAAAAAAAAAAATTTTTCTAGAACCACTTAGAAGCCGAGAAAATGAGCTTCGAAACAGTGGCCTAGAAAAAAGGGCCACCTGGCCGAACTTTTTCCTATGAACTTTTTTCGTGTTTCGTTGATAAATAGTTATGCAGAATGCTTATATTAGTCCTTTTTAATGTTTTTTCATCTTAATTTATGTTTTGGTTTTCATTTTTTGGACTTTTCACGCCTGCGGACTAGTTTTCGCAGGTGGCCCTTTTTTCTAGGCCATTGTTTTGTGGCGTGTTTTCTCGGCTTCTAGGTGGTTTTAGAACATTTTAAATAGAGATTTGGAATGAGTCTGAAGCCTATTTTCATCCCAGGCCCATTCATAATCTCCGTAAAACCCTCCTTTAAGTTTCAGTAACTGATCAAAAATTGAAGTTAAACCCCTTTTTTTGAATATTTTTGTCAAAATCAACCAAAAAAAATCAACCAACGAAAGTGCAACCAAAAACATCCATAATCTCTTTTCAGAACACCGCTGTCGCTCGATGATCCCGATATGGATTACATCGATTCCTCAAGAAATACAAATCTGATCTCATCAACCGTTCAAGTAGAATCAGTTCATAAAACACCAACAATTTCATAATTTGTCTTTCAATTTTAATAGTTTTTTACCCATTGCTTTCAAATAGAATTGAATTGATTTCTAAAAATGTACATTTATTTGTTTTATGTATACTAAACAATATGAACAGATCCTCTTCTCGTTTTTTGTAAACTTTGTCGACTTGCTCGTCGTGTCGCATTGGTTCGAGCACGTGTATGACGCGCTCGTGGGGAATCTGGTACTGGTAGTGATCGTCTTAAATTCATGTTTTCAGATTAAAAAAGAAACATATAGTATACCTGCTTGGATGGCATTCTCTATAGTATTCTTCAAGAAGTGTATCTTCATAAGATGGCGGAGGAGATGTACCACATCTGAAAATATTCTCATTTTATGGAAATTGTTGCTCAAATGCAATATTATTTTTTCCGAGGCCTTATGTTTATAAAACCTATGAAAATACAGTCATAGGAAAATACAGTCGTAACACAAGTATAGAGGCACCCCTAAAATTGACTGTCCTGGCGCGCGCATGCAAAATCCGAGCATGAGACCCAAATAATCAGATTCAGCATGCAAAATTACTCCTGGAAAACATCTTTACCTCTGGAAACATGTATGTTGTAGCTCAAAGTATGAAAAAATGGCTTGTGCAACCGTAACATTAGAAGCTCCCCACGAAATTCGAAGAACCTTATCAATTCTATGCAAAATCGTATTTATGATGTTATCACACTTAAAGGATGTGAAAAAAATATTCATTTCATGAAAAAAATTTGATTTTCTTCGAATTTCGTGGGTTACGGTTGCACAAGCCATTTTTTCATACTTTGAGCTACAACATACATGTTTCAAGAGGTAAAGATGTTTTCCAGGAGTAATTATGTTACGCGCTGTAGAAAAAATGCCTAATTATAACAAATTCATTTTTCCAAATGAAATCGCAATAAAATTAAAAAATTTTTGAAATTCGAATAATTTTCAAATAATAATTTGGAACATTTAAGAAACTCCCGCTTTATTTTCACGTTAATTTCTCGTTATTTTCTTGAACTGTAGTTTTCTTCAAACGATTAAAGGCAGCTTGTCAGTTAACACGACCCAAATTTAAGGCAAAAAATAAAAATTCGAATGGGATCCCAGGTGGTCCAAAGAACAATACCGATCAGGGATGGGCGGGAAAGACCCTTCGGGAAATTTTTCGGGAAATTTTTTTCCCGGTTCCAAAGACCGGGAAATTCGGGAAATTTGAAAAATTGACTACAAATACTGGTTTTATCCTGATTTTATCGATTTTCCTAGGTTTTCAGAGTTAATAAACATCCAACGATAAAAACTAAAGGATAAAACAAGAATCAACGCATGATTTTGAATAAAATAAACATTTTTCAGAATCGCATAAATGAGTTAAAAAAAAGAAAAATGTTAAGTTTTCTTATTTGAGACTTAGGAAGACATATTAATCAATTTTAGTAAAGTTCCGTTGATTTTTGTAGTTTGATTTTCTTGAATTTTTTATTTTCTTGATCTTTTTCTATTTTTTCTATTAAAAAAATTTCCCGAAATTTCCCGAAACTTTTCGGGAAATTTTCGGGAAGGGAAATTTCCCGGTCCCGGGAAATTTCCCGCCCATCCCTGATACCGATATGTTGCCACATTCAAATAATTGTGTTTCGCGCCAATTTCGACCGCGTTGCACGGACACCGACCGCGTCGCACGGACACGCGCGCATTCAAATTTTTAACTTTGCAACTTTGGACGGCTGCTATGACGCGTGTATTTATCGGTGTGATTTCGCATAAATTGCATTGTACTAATGAGAGAACGCTCTAATTTTTGAAACTAAGATCAGGTTGGGTCAAATTAGCTGAACAGCTGTCTTTAAATACAATGTCCCTTTCAACAATTTTATGGAAAGAATGTGTTTTTGTATCTCTGCGGAAAACGATCTGGTATGAGGCCAAGTGAACCCAGAAGGTCCGAAAAGCATTTCTCGGTATTCTAGGAATTTCTCTGCCATTTCTGCATTTAATTTCTCGGTATTTTTGAATTTTTTTTCGAACTGAATACGTCCATAAACGAAAAATATGAAAGTTCAGTTCTCACAGAAATAATGGTATTTACGGAAACAATATTTATACACAGTTCGAATTTCTGAAGCTATGAAGCGTGTATTTATCGGTGTGATTTCGCATAAATTAAGTACATAAATTACAATTACAGAACGCTCTAATTTTTGAAACGAAGATCAGGTATTAGGGTAAAATTAACAGAACAGCTGTCTTTAAACATTTCAAAAGTTCTTCAATTCTTCGAAATTTTGTCTTCAGGAAAATCAAGTATGAAATTTATTTGATATAAAGCATAAAAAGTTTATAAAAATCAAATTAAGGAAACGACTACGAAATTTCAAGACTTTCTTATTTTCAGACAAATTCTCAACTTACGGAACATCAGTGCTAGTTTGTGAATGATAAGCAGGAGGTGAAAATTCATTTTTCGACGAGGCTTTTGAAGAAGCCGCCCGTTTTCGTATATTTCGAGCTTCTGAAAAAATATCCTCAAACGTTTGAAAGATTTTATTTTTTATTTTTTCGTACTTTGAATTGTTTTGAAATTCTTTTCTCTCAATCTATTTGTTACCCTCTGTAATACCCGTCTTGTTCTCCGCATCTCGACAACTTTATCCAATTCCCATTGTTTACATTTATTGATACCGATCTGAAAATTGGGATGAACTCTTCTAAATTAATGAAAAATTGTCACCAGCATCGCTGCCACCATTCCAACACAGAAAATAATAGTTGGAATGACAATAGATGTCATTACATCGGTTGAAGGAACGATAAATTGTTGTGACGACATTGGAAGAAATCAATGAAAAAGTGGACAAATTAGCGGCATATGTGTTTAGTTTGCAGAAAAATGTGGCCAGAAGTCTGAAGAATAACACAAAGCTCGAGAGAATGCGTAAGTGTAGAAGAGCACGACAGAATATTGATTTTCTAAAGAATGAGACAGAATTGTTTTGCCTTTTTTATCTTATTCTCTTCTTTTTTCTATAGTATCATGTATAATTTCAGTACCTGAAGATCTTCTTTGGGAACCATGCACCATTTCATATTGTTTTAATTATTAGTTTTCTTTAAAACCTCCAAAAACACACGCATTTCTCTTTACCACTGTGTAGATTTACGAAGGTGTTTAAAGGGGCACAGATGCACATACTTTGTTCGCTTCGAGACCTGCCTCTTTCACTGCTGCCGTCGCAGGCAAAATTTCCTCTATTTTTTTCCTGGCCTAAATATTTTTTTAAAGTTTTTCAAGCAATACAAGCTAATTTTTGAACTTTTTTCGATGAAAAAATTATAAATTCTTATTGTTTTTGAAAATAATCGACATAACCCTGTAATATTTGGTTGTTCTAGGTTTCAAAATCGTTATTTTGTTTCCTAAAAATTATCAGATTTGTTTTTCTTTTTTTTGCGATGTTTATAACGTTTATGTATACTTATTCGCCAGAAAACGTTTTTCAAATTGTATATATCTTCAGGGTAACATGGGACGTCGTATTCGTGTCCAGCGTAAAGGAGCGGGAGGTATCTTCAAGAGTCACAACAAGCACCGCAAGGGAGCTTCAAAGTTGCGTCCTCTTGATTATGCCGAGCGTCACGGTTACATCAAGGGACTCGTGAAGGACATCATTCACGATCCAGGAAGAGGAGCACCACTTGCTGTCATCGCTTTCCGTGACCCATACAAGTACAAGACTGTTAAGACCACCATCGTCGCCGCCGAAGGAATGCACACTGGACAGTTCATCCATTGTGGAACCAGAGGTACGTTATTTCTAATTTTTTTAAAATGTCTTCTTTTTATGGTTTCGGATTATGTGTCTTGAGACCTTCCAAAGAGGACAAAATTAACTTTTGACTCTTACCCCCGATAAAATATTATGTTTTGATCGGTCATTGTGTGCAAAGACAATTACTACCCTGTTACATTCGTATCATTAAAAAAAAATTTTTCAGCTCAAATCCAAATTGGAAACATCGTTCCAGTTGGACAACTTCCAGAAGGTACCACCATCTGCAATGTTGAGAACAAAACCGGAGATCGTGGAGTTATCGCCCGTGCTTCTGGTAAGTGTTTATAGAGATAATTTATTAATCCACTTTCAAAAATTAAGGAAACTACGCTACCGTCATTGCCCACAACCCAGACACCAGAAAGACCCGTATCCGTCTTCCATCTGGAGCCAAGAAGGTTGTCCAATCCACCAACAGAGCCATGATCGGTAAATCTCTTGAAATTTGGAATTATTTTTTAATACAAAACTTTCAGGACTCGTTGCTGGAGGAGGACGTACAGACAAGCCACTTCTCAAGGCCGGAAGAGCTTACCACAAGTACAAGGCTAAGAGAAACAGTTGGCCAAGAGTCAGAGGAGTTGCCATGAATCCAGTTGAACATCCACACGGAGGAGGTAACCATCAACATATTGGACATCCATCTACCGTCAGAAGAGACGCCAGTGCAGGAAAGAAGGTAATAATAGTATAACTTTTTTGAAAACCTATATTTTAACTTTTAGATCGGTCTTATCGCTGCTCGTCGTACCGGAAGAATTCGCGGAGGAAAGCCAGTCAAATTCACCAAGGAAGAGACTGTCTAAATTTATTGTTATTTGTTGTGCAGCAAAATACAATTTTGTTATTACAGTTTTATTTTGAGGGCAACAAAAATTATACAATTAATATAATCCTGGCAAGAATCGATACTTTACTTTTGAACAATACTGGATCCAATATTGTCCATATTTTAACAAGCAGCGATTTTCGTCTGTTATGGCTCTGGCTATCAGGAACCCTGAAAAGAGAAAATATTGGGATCGTGGGTAAGGTGTGCGCTCACCGCAAACAAATATCGCTGGAATGTGAACAATCATGGATGGAAAACCTTGTAGAGCGGAGAAGGTGAGAAAAGTAACCGCTTCGGATACATAGTTTGGATGCCTACTGATTCCCCAATATCCACTTCCTAAAATAAGTAATTGTTACGGATTTCAAATTCTGCGAAATACCTAGCAACAAGTTTGCATTAGTGTCTCCATTGTCTGTTTTATATTTAGCACTGATGAAAAAAGGATCAATTCCTCCAACTTTGAGTGTTCCTTTCGATCTTCGGAATTCATACTTCTGGCGGTCACTATTTGATGTAAACACTATCGAAATGAATGCCAAAGTGGTAAAAATCACATTTGAGACCAGCCTCAGCGACTTGTTCGATTGCGCCAAAACAGTTACAGGAGCTGTATAAATAACCGGGTACAGTACCAAATCAGACCATAATCGATAAAATCCACAATCGCATCGCTTTGAATCAAGTGAATTCAAATACAAATCTTCACTCCAGTGGAATTTTGCAATGTAAATCAATTGGACAAATGATAAACACCACAGGCCGTCTGGAAAATGGTATCAAAATTTCAGAATGCTTCGAAAACTCACTCGATACTGTTCCATAAGTCAGTTTATGATGAAAAACTGATGAAATAATGTATAGGGGCCAAATTATAAAAGTAAAACGAGTTCGAATGAATGATTTGAGATCAATATCCAGGATTTTCGGATGTTCTTCAATGCCGAAATAAAGCTCGGTCAATGTAGAAACTGGAAAAAAAGCATCTTGCGGAGGCTCCCGCACTCAGAACTTACTATTATTCCCAGTTCCAAGGTGATAAGATAGAATGAGATAGACTAAAATTAAAATAGAAATTATCGCAAAAATTAAGATAATTGAATTGAAATGAACGTAGACTAAATCTCCTCTATAAAATCCCGCACTCGTTCCAAGAATGTATAATAAACATGTGAGAACACAGGAGAAAAAACTGTTGATATCCCGGTTTTCGTCTCCTGGAGAATAAGTGAGTGATTATTTCGAAAACTTTGATACCTGCAGAACTCATAACCAATGCCTTGTCATGTGGAAGAACCCAATAAAAAATGAGTTGAATGGCACAATGAACGAGCGAAAATTTCCAGGCTACTGTATCCATTAGTGGAGGAATTGTTTGTAAGAAGAATGGCCATTTGAATAGAATTGATGAGAATGTCTTTAAAATATATTGGGATAAGGTGGTAAAACTTAAAACTACCGGAATGAGTAGTCCTCTATGTATTGATATTGAGTAAAGAAGAAGGAATGTGAATGGTGGCAAAATGATACAAAGTCCAAGAATAACTTGAGCTGATATTTTTTGTTGTTTCTGAAATGTTTTCGTTTCGATAATTTTTTTTTCAATTCTTTGAGATCCTTTGGCTCCGATGCGGTCCTCTTAATGTACTCTTTGGCACTATTGCGGCGTGAGTACCTAACTTCCAAAATATCCCTGGCTTCCTAGAGAGCCGGTGTAAATAGGGTATGATTTTCGATCATTTAACATTTTTAAGAGCACCGTGGGAGACTATCGGCACACTTTGATATCATTGGTCTTTACTTATTCTACCCATAAAATTTTCTATAAAAAATTCTCTCATCATCTGAAATAAAATTCTCAAAAAAATCATGCAAAGCTGCTTCGGTTTCATTACTTCCCTGTTACACACATCAAACGAGAATCGGGTGCTCCAATAAAAACTATTAAAAAATGACATATTTTTTTTTACAGTTTCAATTTTGGTTGAATATGTATCTTACTAGTTCTCTTTATCGCCAGCTTTGAAATAAAGAAGAAAAAGCTTTTTTTTTAAATAAAAATATGCAGATTTCAGAAAAAACGCATAAATGAGACAAATTCCAAGTAAAAACAACGTTTTACATGATCACGCATCCCATTAAAATCCAGAATAACATGAAAATACGATTGCACGATATTTTCTGGTTAATCAGGGTGGATAATTGAAATCATGGTTTCACCTGTAAAGCTTCCTGTAACGCAATAATATCCTTTTGTGAAATACTGCTTCGTCGAGACAGACTTGATGTCGAACCTCCGAAACTTGAACGTCGTATTCGAGTGAGTTCTTTCATTCTAACTAAATAATTAAATCATTTTAATGAATCGATAATAGATTTAAAAAACGGAATGAAACGGAGCTCTCATCTCAGTAAATATTAAAACAAGAAAATAAACGAAGAAAGCATTTTGCTGAAAAAAAACAATGTCGTTCAGTTGTTCGATGAAAGATAATTTGAAAAAGAAAAGAGCATGAATGTTTTCTTTTTACTTGAAATTTCTAGTCGAACTATACATTTGTTTGTAAAATATATTGTTCGCTGTGAAATGAGAGTGTGAAAAGTCCGTTGAAACAGAAAGTTTAAAAAATATCCCTTTGTGATATGAGTTGACGCTTCAAAAAGCCGCTGTCTGAAACGGAAATTATTTCTGTCTCACAAAGTGCGAAAAAATAAACACATTTCTTAGATGAAAATCGGGTGCTCCCGAAGTTTGAATAAGTTTCTTCCTGAAAACGTTCAGTTTTCGAGAATTTTGTTGGATTACTGTAGTTTTTTTTCAAATTTCAATTTCAAACTTGCAGCCTTTCTTTAAATCAAAAACAAATAAATACCAAAAATAAGAAATTCGGAGAAAAATACAATTTAAATTTAAAGACGAAACATTTACTCCAAAGTTCGTTCGATAACAAACAAAGGCGCTGATCATCAAAAAATGACGTGGCAAAGAGGACAAGATTTTTTGATAGAACAAGAACTGTTTGAACAAATAAACAACATCCGAGGAGGGAGTTTTTATGATTGAAAAGAAATAAATCTTCTGCAAAAAATGGGCGAAGCTTCCGCAGATAAAAAAGAGCTACTTTTATCAGAGAATAACTTCAAGTTTTCCTTTTCGAGTTCTAAAATCAGGTGCAAAGACTTCAACTCGAGATCTGCCGCTTTAGGTTTCAGAATCCAAAAAGTTTATTTTGAAAAATCTGGACCTTTTCTTTAAATATTTTGGAATCCTAAACTTAACAACTTAAAAATGAATTTGAAAAAAAAATTAGCGCATGATCAGTATTCTTTCTGAAGATGCGAACAAGTGCAAGGATTGTTTTGTTTTCCAGTGTTCTGAAAAAACCAAAGACCGGAAAAAGTTCAAAAATCTTGTAGAAGAACTTCATCAGAACAACAATTATGCTTCTGAAAAACAAAAATCTATTACTTCATTCAAAGGTGTTTTCGCAAATTCAAATTTGAATGGAAAACACCAGTGGAATTAAATGAGATACTGTATTTAACGATTATAAATCTTTAAAAAGAAGTCGGGTATTTGTCTACTACGAATAATTTAGAAAATACAATAAAATGACAAGTTATCAGCAAAAAAAAACTCAAGGAACATTATGTGAAACTAAAAAAAGTTGCGAGAGAGGATGTTTTGTGTCCGTCTTTTCTTTTCTGTGTCGATGGCTCTGTCAGTTTTCATTTTTCGTTGGGTCGACCACACTCTTCCATTTCTCTCTTTCCCTTCCTGCTTATCCATTGCAAAGATTTCCCATGATGAGAAAAAGAATAGAAAAAATTGCACTGAGGCAACGGAAGGAATCGAAAAAAGACACTCGATCCATCCGTATTACACACAAAAAATATACTCGCAAACCGTCAAAACACATGTGCACCAAGGGAATGAGACGATTTATTAATTACTGAATAAATTCAACAAATACCACCCTAGTTTTTAAAAGCATCAACCACGCAATTAACAAGAAGGAATAAATAAAAGATAAATAATCGAATAAATTAAAATAGATAAATATCACATTTTTGGTATATTTTGATTAATTTGTTTTGCTTTCAATTCAAACCCAAGTTTACTGGAAATTTTCAATTAGACGTAGATTCCAACCCAGAGCAAAAGGAAAAGTGAACCGAATCCAAGAAGAATAGATGCAACCACGGCCAAGGCAACCTCCTTGAAAATATTTCTTGTATATTTTGTGGCGGTAACCTGAAAAACGGGAATGATTTCTTTATTTTCTTTTTAAATAATAATCATGAACAACTCGGGTACGCTTAAAAAACAGACTCTTTTAGATTTCACACTACTAATTGTCAGGATTATATGGTGCTCTTCACGTGAAAGCCTATTTTTCATAGAAACATCTCATTTCCTTCATTCGAAACAAATTTCTCACCTGATGAACGGTGAAGATTGCCACGATCAAAAGTCCCAATCCGCACAAAGTAGTCGTCAAAAGCGGGAAGTTCGAAAAGTGAACTGGAGCGAAATATCTGTCCATTTTGGAGACATCCATGTTTTTTTCTGAAACATAAATTAGAAATGAAACAAAAATTCGGAAAGAGACAAAAGGTATAATCTCCGAAGTTTACAGAGTTTTTTAAAATAAAAGCAAAAAAGTTAAAAAAAAAAAGAAAAAGGATTATTTATTCACAGCGTTGAAAAAAGTCAAAGAGAGGCAGAATCTATGGACAGATGTACAGGTATGGCTTGAATTTATTTACAAATCTTAAATGGAACATTGTTTTCAATTTACCGGAATATTAACTAGATTGATGATGAACTTGAGTTTCGAATAACTTTTTTTGGTGAAAAAATTAAAATTTTAGAAATCACGGTCTGGGAAAACTGCAGGAGCAATCAAAGTCCATGAATAAAGACCGACACAAATCCAAGACGATACAATTTTTACCCAAACAGAAGCCATGTTCGAGTTCAAATGAGTAAGGTCGTTGTCAGGTCTGTAATTTTTTTCAAAATACTTTAAAAATAATAAGAATAAGTAAAACTTACTTGTACCAAGATGTGAGAGTCATCATTACATAAAGAGACGCCAATGCAAACATGAAATGGAAGAAACTGTAAGAATAAGCAACACCTTCTTCTTCGTTGTCCCATACACGTCGAGATTGAGATTCAGCGTCGTCAGCTGAAAATATTTATTTCTTCGTAAAGATATGCTTTAAAGAACAGTGGAAACAGGCTTGCCAAGTGTGACTAAACTCCCCCTTTTGACAAAAACAAGTGGTAAAAAATGGACATAGCACATCACTTTAACAAAAACGACAAAACGACAAAAGGAAAAACATGCACCAACCAGAACCATGAGAATTTGACGAACTTAGTTGTATGCTTTCTTCAGCTCCTGATCCACCGGTGATTTTTCCTAGTGAAGTGTTGGATGAGTTTCGGATAGAAGCGTAGAGAAGGCAGACAAACCAGAGGAATAGGGAAACAATTGATTGAGCTGGCAATGGTACTCCGAAACTCTGAAAAATAAGGGTTTTTTTGGACAGGGGTGTCAAATAAGATCTAAATTCTTACAGATTGTCCCTTGTGAGATGGGTCAGTCGAATTACCAGTAATAATGCTGATAAGTGAAGGATTGCATTGTTTATCTGGATTGTTGATAAGTGCAGCCCAAGTGAGATAAAGAACATATCCAGAGATCATAACCGCTTGAATAAGTCCAGATCTTGGCATTCTTTCTTGAACGAATGGTGCAACTGAGAGAGCAGTAAGACCAATGCAAAGAAGGACATTGAAAATGATAAAGAATCTTGGAAGACCACATCCTTCTCCTGTTGTGTAGAAGACGAACATGAGAACAACAGCTGCAATTGCAACTGCAAAACCACCGAAGGTTATTGCCAAAAGTCCAGCGTAACAATATCGTGAATCATTTTCTTCATACGACGTAACCCAGGCGTCTGCAACTCCGTGCGCGAAGTCAACAATAAGAATTAATTGTATAAGGATGAACAAAAAGCCTCCAACCATTCCGATCCACATGAGTGCTGAAAGTTTTGTTTCAGAAATATGAAATGCTTTTCAATAAACGTACGAGTTGCCAAGCTTTCACTGCGGATGAAGAAGAATCCAACAATAAGACCAGTGAGTAGCAAGTACTTGAAGAACCAGAATCCGTTTTGAATGGCAGATCTACCGTCCTTCGAATCTTTAACGCCAAACATAATCAGCATGAAGAATAAGAAAAACGAAGATGTAGCGGCACAGACTCTGAATTGAAAACATTATCACATAATCTTCCAGTTAATTTACCTGTAAACGGCTTGGAATCCTGTTGCATGCGCACAACTTATACCGGCAAATTCATTCAGTCCTTCACAAAACCACTTATTCTGAAAACAAGTTAGTTTTTGGCGTACTTTATTCACATCATTACCTCAGCTAGTTTATTCTGGATACCTGGAAGAAGCATGATACACGAAAGAAAAGTGCTAACGAAGAGCATCAACGCAAACATTATCCGAGTAGTCGTCGAGTTTTTTGTAGTTGGACACATGGAGCATAATGAGCATGCTGCGCTTCCGAAACAACACGCCGCCTGGAAACTTATGTTTTTGAATTTAAAAGTTGATTAGTAAGTAGCTCACCGACGCAGCGCATGCAGGCGCTGTTAACAATGCACCCATGTTTCTGAAAAATCGATTTTTAAAGTAATAAAAAATCAATATTCAATTTTCAAAGTGTAATGTACAAAACCGATGAAAAACTTTGAACAACGTACTAGTAAATCAGTTAGAAACGAACTGAACGATCGTTACAATCAGCTTTTCCATTTAACACGAGAAAAAACAGGTTCTATGGAATGAAAAAGAATGAGAAAAAATCATGCAATGTGACGTTTTGCTGGCGCAAAATAGGATACAATGAGATTACAAAAGACGTCAGTGCACACAATGTTTGCGCTTTTTAAAATGATGATTTTTGAAATGCCGATTTATTTGTTCGTTTTTCTTGTCTTTTGTCTTTTATCTCTATTTTCATAGCTTATTTTTCAGATGGCTCTTTTGAAATTGTCCAAAGTTCGCGATGAAGATCTTCTTTCCAACGATGTTGACAACACCGAAGACAGATTTGTGCAAATGCCAATGGCTCAAAAAAAAGATACCGAAGCACCAAGAATGGTATTTTATAAATATTGCTTTATTCGTCACAAATATGAAATTATTCAGGCTAACACCATCGTTGCTCATGAGCTTCTCGGCGAGGGTTCCCGAATGAATTCAAAAATCGAAAACTATTTGAATGCACAGCAATTGATCTCTGGAAAAGCTCAAGCAGAACAACTTTTGCTGTAAGCTTTAAATATTTAAATGTCGATTGAAATACAATTTTTCCAGTGAATTGAACTGTGCTGCCCAAATTAATCGTGGACCAGACGGAGTTTTCGAAGGATCTAGACTTCATTGGGACATGCTTCTCAACCGCGACGAGACAATTTTCCCAAGCGATTATTTGAACTTTGACGCCAAGATGAAACGTTGAAACCTCATCCATTATGCACTATAATTTCCGGTCTTATTTATTTTTTCCTTCGTACTTTTTTAAAAATTCAATTCTATCTCCTTTTCAATAAATTATTTGATCCGGTATATTACTGATGTGTTACTTCTTTACATGGTCTGATCCAATTAAGGTTATCTAAAGTAGAATTCGAGAAGTAGAAAAACAAACATTTAAGAGAATGAGTCGTCTCGCCCCACCACAAACAGGAAAAGCTGAAAATCCTTTGTTCCTCTCGTTCAGAAATCCACAATTTCCACCGAATTTTATCACTCCTGAAAATGTTGTGGACTATTTTTGCAATCCAGCAAATACATTTTATGACATGGGATCGTGTAATCAACAAATTCGGATGCAAAACATCAATAGATCTGTTGAGGAGTGTCTCAGGTAAATATTTTTGTTTTCTTTTAAAAAAACGGGCGTGGTTATACCGTGCTGATGTTTTTCCTCTCATTCGATAGAGCTCGCTTTGGAGAGTAAGAAACCGATTTCAAAAACTGTTAAATATGCATCTGAGCATGATTTTCTTGAGTTTTAAGTCTGAAAATTCGCATAGCTTTGAAAAACTATAATTATAATTTAATAAGTATATTTTTCAGTTTTTGAAAACTGTGTCTTACTCTTCAAAGCGATATTTATCGAATAAACTAGGTATCATTAAAAAAACTGTACACTTCCCAAACGTGTTTTTTAAAAATAAACACAATTTTCAGAACGATGTCTGGAATGCAATACATCCTCTGGTATGCTCAACCACCGTTATTTATTATTTGTAAACAAAGGCGAAATAATATAAACAACGGTAAGTTTCAGCGTTTTTCGATTGAAATTCTAATTCCGAAATCAATTTTCAGTTACTCCACTTGCTTATTATTACGTAATTAATGGAAACGTTCATCAAGCTCCGGATATGTATTCAATGGTTCAATCGCGGTTATTAGGAGCACTGGAACCTTTGAGAAATGCATTTCAAGAAGTGACGAATTATTGTAGATATAACACAGCGAAAGGATATTATTGGGAGTTTAAAGGAAAACCGAATAAAAAGAAGGAAGAAGACAAGAAAGAAGAGGAGAAACAGGTTGAGGAGAGGAGCACGAATTTCCAGAAAACAAGGACGTTGATGATTTTGAATCAGTTATTAGAAGAGATGCCCCCACATGAGGCAACCGATAAGGAGGTAATTTTGACAGTATTTTTTTATTTAATGTTATTATTAAGATTTAATTTATTGATAAAAAACAGTTAGATTAATTACAAATTTCTAAAAGTTCCTATTATATTGCGTTTTGATCTTAAAAATAGTATTCGAATATATTCTGAAATTTTTTAATAAAGGAAAAAACTGTGCACTGTTCCTATTTTGACATTTCTATATAAACGCTATTTTTTCAGGAAGTCGTAAATGGTGCCAAGAAAGACGATGAAGAAGACGAAGACGGAACATCAAAAACAGAACCACACTTCGTTGAACCAACTGTCAAAACGTCGAAGTCGTAATTTTTATATTTTCCACTTTAACACGGGTTTTCTATTTACAATTGACAAATTTTTTGTATGCAATTTGACTAGTAAAACTATTTGATAATTAAAAAAAAAATGTAAAATCCAAATAAAAAATTCATTTATTCCAATCAATTTTATTAGGGAAATCATTTTACACAGTCATGGATTTAGTTGTCATTATATTTACTTAGCTGCTGGAGTTGTCGAATGTGGTCCTCCATGTCCCTTGTGTTCAGCTTGCTTCTTCTCAACGTATGCAGCATAAGCGGTTTGATCGGATGTTGATTGAGTCTTGATGTAATCCTCAACTTCAGTGTGGAATGCATCGAAAGCAGCTTTTCCGGCTTCGTGATCAGTCTTTCCCTGATCGAATTGGTCCTGAAAGTTCACTTTTTGGTGAAATTAATTGACTGTTTTTAAGTAATACCTTGTATTTCTCAGCAATGGCGACAATTCCAGCAGCAGCGCCGGCTGAAACACCAGATGCTTCGAGTTCTGCAGTGACTTCAGCGGCTAAAATTATTTCCTTTATAAAATGATGCATATCATTATTATTATCATTTACCAGTTGGTGGAGTTGGATGAGAATAAGCGGCAACGGCGAAAAGTGCGACAAGGACGAAAAATTGTGACATTCTGGAAAAAAACGATAAAAAATAAATAACGAGTTGATTTGGTTTCTATAATAAAACACGGATTTATATAGATTTTTATTTTTAATAGGCGGTCTGTACCGGTTTTGCGGATTACTCAAACGAATTATGAACAGAAATACAAAAAGTGACAGATTGAAAGATCGGTTTTGATGGAAATGGTTTTTTGTTGTTGATTTGTTGGATGGTTATTATAATGGGAAGGTGTCTGGATCTCTATTTTTTTTTTGGAAAAATCATCGACGGTAGCAACTGCTGAATAGACGGGTGGTGCATAAACGAAGAGGTTCATGCTCGACATTGGCGAATTAGTTTTGAAGGGCTTTTTGTAAAAAAAAAACCTATAGATGTAGAAAATAACAGCCGTTTAACGCCGCTTCGCGGCGGAAACGAAAAATGAGAGAAATAGAGTATAAAATGAAGAGACACGGAGAAAAACGCTCTAACTTTAGGTTAAGGTAAGTACCGTAATACTATAGTAATCCGTACCAAATTTTCACAGTTGCCTTACAATACTCCAAAGATGTTACCATGAAAGTCTGGCCTCGATCCGACCATTCTGAAAAAATGTGTAAAAGTGCTGCAGTAATGTATCTACAGTATTTTTGTGAAGCGCTCCGAGATGCATGACAATATCCCAAATATGGGGCAGATCGGTAGAGCGGTCAAAAAGTTATTCATCAGAAATATTTGTACACACAGAACTATTCGTTTAGTAAGAAGAAAGATGTGCGCTTGAGCTCGTTTGACCATGAACGGCTGAGATGAATTACGGCTCGCGTGTAGCGATAAAACGGCACGCGTGCCGTTTACGAGCCGCTGTTTTGGCACTCCATTGCCCATTTAGCGGCATCGTTGCCGTTTCGGAGCCTTTTCGGCTTGAATCGGTTTGCGTGCCGAATTGGGCGGCGCTCCTGCCGATTATGTGCCGCGCCGAAGTGGTTGAGGGTAAAATAAAATCGAAATGAAATTGATTGTTCAAAATATCGTATTCTATACAAGATTCTACAAGAATTTTCGCCATAATTTAAAACAGGTCCATTTAAGGACAATATCTCAGTTAATAAGACCTTACTTTATTTTTTGGATCGGTTCAACTGGCAAGCTGTCTTTAAGAAACTAACAATAAAACGTTGTCAGCTAGCCGAGTTATCCATTATTCGGCTGAGAGTGCAGGTTAGAAATGTAAGGATTTCATGTTGGGTACTTATTACAAAGTATGTTTGTAATCAGAAATTTTTTTTGGTAAATTGATTAACTTTGAAAACCATAGTTTTGTCTTTCATATTTATTCAATTTACAATTAATGTTAACGAAAACATGATTTTTAAAACATGATAGCTTATTTCGAAGCGGGAGTTGTTGCATTTTGTCCCTTTTGTTGTGCCTTCTTTGCATCAACGAATGCAGCATAAGCTTTCTGATCAGAAGTTGATTGAGTCTTGACGTATGTATCAATTTCAGCATGAAGAGCGTCACCAGCTGACTTCGCCGCTGATGGATCAGATTGAGCACTTTCGAATTGAGACTGAAAACAATTTTTGAGGTAAATATAAATGAATTATATAAATTACCTTGTAATTAGCAGCAATGGCGACAATTCCAGCGGCGGTTTGTGATGAAACTCCAGCGGAAACAAGTTCAGCTTGGAATTGTTCAGCTGGAAATGGTTTAGAAGTTATCCAGAAATTCTGAGAATTTATTACCAGTTGGTGGAGGTGGCTTACAATAGACAGCAACTGCGAGAACAGAAATAAGAGCAACAACCTTGAACATTTTAAAAAATCTAAATATAAAATATTTATTTTACAAAACAAAGGTACAAGAGACAGTATGAAACAGTTTATAAAGTTTGTTCAAAGTACGAAACGGCTTTTTTATAATATTTCGATGCCAAAGGGCGACACATTCTAGTTACGGGATTAGTGACAAAAATCAGAGATATGAATTTAAAATATATTTCCTCATCGATTTTTTTTCGAAAACAAATGTGATGTTGATCAGTGCATTTTTTGTAGCAGACTAAATTTAAATGTGATATTTTTTTAGTTACAATGTAATAATTAGAGTGAGAAAAGATTTCTCCAGACAAACGAGCTTAAATTGTTGTGTTTGTGTTTCTTGAAATGGATTTCAACGTCTTTTTCGATTCGCAGAATCTGAGTTGAGAGCCAACGTATAAATATATTGAAACAACCTAGTTTGTACAAGTATTCACTTTCAAATTATATTGATTGTTGAAAAATTTTGAAGATTCAAGTCTGATTTTCAGATTACATCAATTCTCAATCAATTTTTGAATCCATTCAGAATGAAGGAATTAATTTACTCTGATACCTTACGGATTTTCTCAGTTCGTTCGCGAATTTCCCCGAAATTCGGAATTGGTTCGCAATTTGGAGTAAATTCCATTTTGGCGTCATCGAAGTCGCATTTTTTGCTACACCTCTATCAGAAACTAAACGGCATCAAAAATTTGATATTTCAGAATTAATTTAGAAAGATTGAAAATAGAAAAAGTTGATTTTTTTGGAATCCATCTAAAGTCGAAGTTTAATTAGAAAATTCACTTGATTCGAGAAAACAATTTATTAAAGCAATATATTATAATTTATCAATTAATTTTCCAAATTCCTCTTAACTGAGCAATTTACTTGGAAGAAGTTGGTGGAGTATGATTCTTATGCTCAGCTTGTTCCTTCTCAATGTAAGCAGCAAAAGCGGTCTGATCAGCAGATGATTGAGTCTTGATATAAGTTTGTTGTTCAGCATGGAGAGAGTCAACAACTGTCTTCACAGCGGATGGATCAGTGGCATTTTCGAATTGAGTCTGTAAATGATTTTTGAGAAGCACAAGTGTGAAGATGTTTGAATTACCTGGTATTTCTGACCAATGGCTACAAGACCAGCTGCAGCTTCGGCAGAAACTCCAGCTGCCACAAGTGCTGCCTGTTGTTCGGAAGCTATAAAAAATAAATATTGATAATGATATATTGAGATGTTAGTTTACCAGTTGGTGGTGTTGGATGGCAATACACAGCGACAGCAAGAACAGCAACGAGGGCGAAAACCTTTGACATTTTCAGAAGAGAAATGAGATTTCAAAAACTGATGAAATTGTGTGACAATGAATGAACTTATAAACGGAGAGATGGAAGGCGGAGCTGTCCGGTTTTTCGGATTAGTTAATCAAAAAATGTCAAAACAGAAAAAAATAGTACGAGAGATTGCGATAGATTATTGTTTTTTTTTCAGTTTTTTAAACCTCACATTTGAAACATAGGTGATTCACATGATGACGTATGATTTTTGAAAATAAAATTTATTCAACGTTTGTAAGGACAAGAACCAATGACCTGGAATTTAACTGTTTTTCGGACATTATTGCGAATAGTTTCAGTCTCAAATATTACATGTTGTTATCTAAATTAATCAAAAGAATGACTTACAAGACTTTGGGAAGATTAAAACTAATTTTTTAAATTTTAATTTTTTTGATGCTGAACTCTGAACTAAACACTATAACCAGAGTTTAAAAAAAAACGATAAATACTGACGTAAATATCAAAACTTGGGTAATTGAGCGAAACGAGACTAACATTAAACGAAAGTGTGGAATTGACTGGTTTTTTCTAATAGATATTCGATTAAACAAATTTTTTTCCATAGTTTGTAGTTTATGTAACGTTTTTATTAAAATATCCGTTGAAAATATAAGTCTTTAAAGACGAAGTTCTGGAAGTTTCGGTTCCTGAAATTAAGACAAAAACATTTCGAAAACAAACTTTAAAGAAAACGTACCAAACCTTCATAAATTGAGCCAGTCGAGATATCGCCGGAGTGGAGTTAAAAGTGCTTGTAATCGAAGCTCTTGTGATTTTTATTTGATCGCGTTCAGTTTCATGTTTGAAACTTTCACACGTTTGCGAGAACCAATACACGGTAATTGGCTGAAATATATCGATTAATAATAATTATTATACATTCAACATTCATAGAGTCAATTACGGGTGAATTTCAGTATTTCAAAAAAGGTTCACAACTTATTTTTTCTCGAAAGATTATTGAGCGAGCCGAAATTTATGTTTTGCAATTTTATTGTTTTTTGCAATCAATAGTACTATGAACATTGGATCACGAACGATCATGACAGAAAACAACGTGAAATTGAAGCTCGGTTCACTAATTATATTTTCCTTCAATTTAACAGTATTCGTTTGAGTTTTTTTTCTTTGAAAACTCACGAAAAATTTAAGGGTTGGAGAAGCGAGAGCACAGAACCCAGCCGAAAAAGCAAAAAGAATCAAAAGAGCTTTCAAACCCATTTTTTCTCCGAATTTTCAGACAAAATGAGACGTTTGTAAAGTTCTGAATGTTTTTCTTCAAATTAGGAGTCCATGGAAACTCGCTCGAGGAATTGCTTCTTCCTATTTTTACAAGAAATTCACATTTATCGATTTATGAATCGCTGTCACTGTCTAAGATTATGGAAAGAAAAGTAAGAAGCATCTCGGAAGTTCGATATGAAAGAATGTTGAGGTTCAATCCAGAGATAATTTTTTTTTCGAGGAAAATTCATTTATTTCCTTTTCATTAATATATATTTTCAAAAACAGAAAAATACACCAGAATAATAAAAACAAAAAAAAACAATTTGTTTAAAAATATCACAGATCATATTAGTGATGTAAAGATGGATTCCGACCAACGGTTTTCTGAAACATTTGAAAATACACATCTCCTTCATTTGGAAGAATGAACGGTCCAGATTTTTCAGGTTTTCGGAGTTTTCGTCCTCTAAAGAATTTTTTGACGAGTTCGCGATTATGATTCATACACAGGAGACATGCCGGGCCCATGTAGAGGGGATTACTGAAAGAAGTATTATTGATTCGCTTCGAGAGTATTTCATTTCTCCAATTAGTATATTTGCGGTTGCTTCCGAACATCAATGTGACCATTCTTTTCGGGAAATATATTAGGGAAAGTCACTAAATTTTTAGAAATAATTATAATTTGAAACTTTGAATCTTGAATACATAAGCCCCACCTAGTTCATGAATCAAATAAAGCACATTTTTGAATCTCGAGTATTTTCATAGAAAACAAAGATTTTTGATTTTTTAACCCCTCCAGTTAGAAATAAACAATTGTTTCGAGCTTGATTGTTGTTCTTTAATTCAAACATGCTTATTTGGAAGTCTTATAAACAATAATTATCTTGTGAAAGACACAAAAAACTTACAAATGATACATGACGTCCACAAAAATCGTGGTCAACCACATATTTTCAGAATTGAACTTCAGAATAGCTGGAACGACAAACGCGGAAAGTACTAAGAAAATGGCAACGGACACAACAATTAGAATACACTTTAATGATTCTAAAATCGCTAAATTCTCGCGCACTTGATATTTAATTGACAAAGTGTAGATTGTTTTCCGATGATCTTTTTCTAAAAAATCATAACGTCGCCCATTGCTGAATAATAGAAATGAAAGTCCCTGGAAATTGTTGATCAATGAGCTTTAAATGGGGTAATTGATATAGATAATTACCGAAAGAATTGCTATATTTAGTGATGATATTAGAATTGTAAAGGTCAGAATTTTAATGACTCCATTGACTGTTAAATATGAAAGAAGCATAGCGGATGAAAAGTTGAATCCAAATAAAATAATAAATATCCAGAAACGTGTAAATCTTTCATAATCTCTGAAATTGTTTAGAGTAATTAAACTACGCCAATTATAACTCACTCAACATAATAAGTTGCAAATCCTCTTTCAATAATAATTGTAAGAGGCGTGGTTACGAAAAAGTTATCGAAATGGTAACGAAGGTATGCAGCTGCCAACAGAAGATTGCTTCCTTCCGTATTAAATGCATCTGAATATTTCGTAGTATTGTTGTTCTCCTTAGTTAGTAAAATTTTGGAGCTCCACCTAATTTTCGAGCAATGTACACATTTTTTTGTTGGCGGCTTTATTTGATCGAAAAATTAAATAATGAAAAAGAAATTCATATTTCAGTATCAAAGATTTCAGGTAGAGCTTTAAAATTCCAGTAAAGAAAATTCAGTAATGCTCCCACTTTAAGTTTCCGTTGGGTTTTTGAAAATCGGTAATGTTGAGCAAAACTGTAAAAGTCCGTGGACAAGTCCCGAACAAAATGGGAACGTTCAGGTGCATTGATTTTCCTGAGATATATGTTTGAAAGTGTTCGCGACTTACGATTTTGAATATCAAAATAATTTCTCTGAGCGATCAATACTAACAGTTTTGATATTCCGAGCTCAAACCAAACAGCAACTCCACAAAGGTGTAGAAGTTTCAGATTTTTATGAAAACTTCTAAACAGAATAAATTTTGGAAAAAATTTGAAATATTTAATAAATACCTTGCGAACAAAGAAACTATGAATACGGCAGTCACTGTCAAAATAGTTAAAATGGCGAGAAATGCATAGAAGATACAATGCAAGTTTGAAGGAGATATATAGATTCCTTCGAAAAAGAAGGATATCGCTGGTTTGTCGAGAATGTCGAACTTTGTAAAATTTGGATTGTTTCCAAAGTGATCGAACATTTTTGAATGAGTTAGATTCTGAAAAAAATAATTGAAAATAAAAAGAAGACGAAGAAATAACCCAACTATTGGTTTTAGTAAGATTCTCAAGTTTTGTTTTGCTACTTTTTTGTCTCCAAGGATTACCGTTAAAGATTGGAGCTTTGCTGATAAACTAGAAAAATATTACTCATGAGATCAATTTAAAGAATCATTTTTGAATGGAAAAATATTCAGCTGTGGAAAAAAAAACTAGAAGCGAGGAAGCAAAAATACTAACTATGGCGTTGGGGAAGGGTAATAATTATGCGTTAATTATCACGTTTCTGAGCCGAAGTTATAGCCAGCCATAAATAGGCTTTTTTCAGCCAGAAAACCAAAAAACACTTTATTCATAAAGTTTACAAATATTGATGAAAAACTTCCGGCACTCTGCCTAGATGTTTATGTTTAACCAAAACCTATAATAAAAGTGTTCTCACTTTAAATGCATTTTCTTCCTATGAAAATTATTTCACTTTCATGAAGTAAAAAATCAAAATCAAAACGATCAAATAAATGAATAGTTTTTTTTGAAAATACACTCTATTATAGCTTATACGATTCGAGATTTCTTTTGAAAATAAAGTGCCACTTTTTGCTCTTTTAAAATCTTGTGAGGCGGAGTTAATTGATGTCAGACGTAAGTTAAAGCGAACTTTATCAGAACGTAAACATTCGAGATTTCTGAAAAAGACGATGGATTTTTAAACATCTGAAAAACAAGTGAAATGAAGAAGTCAAACGTCTCAAATGAGCTTGTTTTATCATATGGAAATGAAAATTTAGACAATGCTCCGCCTATTTGCACCCAATATTTTCTCCGTACAACAATCGGTTAAAAAAAAACACAGAGTGTTGTATAATAATTTTGACCAAATTCGGACAATGCTACTTTTCTCACGATTTTATGTAATTAATTTTGGTATATTTTTTTCGTTCCAGAAATCGTTCTGACGTAGACCGTGCTTCAAATTAACAAATATCTCAGACTACATGCACTCGCGGCTAAAAATGTAGTGTGTCCGTAAGATTTGGATCTATTTAAAAATTGTATTTCGCGTCAGAGATATGAGATGTGTCGCATGATCATTCTGCGTTTGAAATTTTGATAACGTTTTCAAAAAAATATGCTTGTGCACCTTGAAAAATATAATTATTTCATATAAATAACGGAAAAATATGGTTCAGCCGATTTGTTTGTTAAACTGTCGGAAATAATAATCAGGACTTGTTTTTATGTTGTCATGAAGTGTAACTTTCATTCTACGATCGATCTGAAATATACTAGAGCTTATTTTATACGAATTCCTCGGATTCACCTGGTTCAAAGTGCAGTACACAGAAAATGACAACAATATTCCATAAGTTGGCCAAATGTGAACAGCTGGAAGTTTTGAAATGGATCGGATCGCATAGGATGTTATCACAACAAACCTTCAACGATGGCGAAATATGTAGGACGACTCAATAATTTAGAATTAAAGTGTAAAGTTGTTCCACATACAGCTAGTAGCACATTGACTAATGTATTAGCATTTATGAACATTTTGAGAGCATTTATAGAACGTATTCCTTGATCAAGGTTATATCTACTACTCAGTGATAAAAAGTGATGAGTGTTTCGTATTTTCTGACTTTCTTTGAACAAAAAATGAAAAATTATTCTGCAAATAATTTGAGAAATTAGCACACAATAAAGTGGTCCGTTGATTGTCCAAACTGTTCCGCTTCCAGATGCGAGGGTCTGAAAATGCTTCCATTCCGAAAAAGTCTAATTTTTGGCATACCTGACAATAATACAACGGAATTTCGGGATTTGGTTTGAATGGTGCATAATAATAAAGGTTGAATAGAAAACAAAAAGTGAGGAAGAATTGAAGAAATGCGAGTGCAAAACCGAATGATTTTGGACAATATTCATAAGTACTGCTATAATAAAGAGCAACTGATCTTTCGATGACAAGTGATATTGATGTCATTGAGCAAAGTGTCATTCCAATATTGTAAAGACCGCGTGTTATTAGACAACGATAGAAGTTGGGCAAAATACTACAGCCATTTTCAAAGTCACTAAAGTAGTTGTGAAGATCGGAAGTGTGAAGTCCGAATCTGGAAAAATTAGCTGTAGAGGAAATTATGTTTTTTTTAAAGGGATTCTTTACTGTTTTTGGGTTTCTATTCATTTTTCATCTTCTTCTTGATATTTGAAAATCTATAGAAGAAAAATTTTTTTTCGAAATTTCCTTTTCTAGTACTCAAACACACCCATTTTCGAAATAAGGCGGCGAATGGCCTAACAATTGCAAACTCTCTCATATTCGCATGCTCTCTCGCGCGCGGCCGAGCGGTTAGGCCATTCGCCGCCTTACCCTTATCCCCCGACCAAATTCAAGACTTTTTATATAATTTGTAAATTTCTAAATGTTTTCCTTCATTCTTTCCCCTTTCTTGGAAAAATCTTCATTATATGATTTGTAAATTCTTATGTCACATTGAATTTTTTTAATTTTTGACCTTTTTTCTTGCGTTTATTACGACTTTTTTTCACATTTCTTTTCCGCTACGTAAATAAATAAAATTTAATTTAATTTAAACTTTCAATATCAAACTATTTTCCAGAAGATGTTTAATTTAAAAACAAACATCAAACAACACATTAGTCTCATTTCAAAAACAATTACATATTCCCAGTCATATGAATCAAATCCTGCGTTATTTGTTCTTAAAATACATTTATTTCCGTTCTTCTGGCCAAGTGACTAATTTATATAATTTTTTTTCCGTGTTGGCAATTTGCCAACACCGAACGCATCCTCAAACCACACTCTTGCGGCATATTGTGTCGAGTTGGCGATTTGCCAAAGAAAAAAAAACTCATAGAATATTTGGTTTGACAATAATGAAAACAAACTTTGGAGAGAACTACCGAAAATTTTAAATGAACACTTTGAAACTTAAAAGCTCAAAAAACTGATGAGATATAAGATCAACCGGGTGTGAATTATTAAGCGTAAGTCAAGCGCTGGAAAAGTTATGAGTCATCTCAAGTACTTGAATTATATTAATATATTTGTACTTCTTTTTCGAAACAAAATTATTTTCTGAGAATGAAATCTATTTCAAATTTCATACCTTCCAATATAATGTAAAATCAGTCCAAAAAGATGCACTTGAATTTGCATTCTTGTATTAAAATGAAAGAGTTTCTGATGTCTCAAAGTTAGCATAGCTTTCAAAACCACTGGAAAAGCAATGGATAACAGTAATAAATTGGTAGAAATTGATATTCGGAGCCACGGTGAAGTGGCCATTTGTTCCATCACTTCACAATCAGCAGCTACCATTACTTTAAATAAGAAATATTTGTCATACACGCTGCAAATAAATGATTGATTTTAACGATGAGAAAAAAAAATGATCTTATGGATTTCTAGAAAAAAAACATGTATTGCACGTTTCAGACAAAAATCCATAGATGTTTACAACGATGCTAATTCATTCATGATTAGCAATGTATTCACAAAAAAGAACAACTCGGAGGTATTTTTCCTTGAAAAAGTGAAGAAAAAAGAGTTCGAGGTAAAGCTTTTCGTCCTTTTGAAATCAGATCCATATGTTGTCCTTCCTTCCTTTTTTTTGCTGATTTCTAGTCCTTAAAGAAATG
Source organism: Caenorhabditis virilis (assembly GCA_964036255.1). NCBI lineage: Eukaryota > Metazoa > Nematoda > Chromadorea > Rhabditida > Rhabditidae > Caenorhabditis > Caenorhabditis virilis. The sequence continues at coordinate 8,351,242 of OZ038419.1, forward strand.
TGAGAAAACAAGTGCTAACGAATGGTTTTTGCTTTTGAAATTCAAATGAAGAGCGACAAGAATTTCAATGTTTCAAAAACGAGTTTGGCAGAAATGTCGAATGTGCACAAATTAAATTGAATAATGAATAAAAGGAAGTGTATTATACTTAATTTACATATCTTTTCTCTTCATTTATTTTGAGTTTAAAAATAAAAAAGAGACGGTGAGTGAGAATATCAGATGAAAATAAAATAATAATCCCAACAGTGATATTTTGGTCACCTTTTTGTAACTCGTAATAAAGTATTTTCATCGTAGTTTCGCACTTTCTAAATTATTGTTTTTTTTTTAAATTTCATTTATAAAAAGCTAAAATGGAAAAAATTAAAAGTAATCGAAAAATCCCGAGTGGATCTGAAAAAAATCGAAATAACACAGAAAAGTTGTAAAATTAACTGTCACGATGTCTTTAGAGGATAACTTAATTCCATATACTGTAGAAACAAACCGATTCCAAACGCGCTCTACGGAAAAAGCTTGGGTTTTTTGCGTATTCAGGTGAAATCTTAAAATACAAAACATTTATGACTCAAAAATTATATTTTCAATACGTACGGACACTGTAATGTCCATACAAATTTGTTAAAACAGTGTTGCACGTTTGGAACCTGAATGACCAGCAGAGACAATCAATCGTAAGAATAAATTGAGAATACAAGTTTTAAAAAAATGAAATTAAAGAGTATGCAATCCAGTTAACATAACCCAAAAAGGAATGGGTACTAAGTTTTGAATCGAGAAGAAAACACTGGAACATATAAATTTATGAAACAATTTCCTGAACGACCTGAATATCGAGATATATCAAGTAAATGCTTATCACGTAAATTCAGAAATTAATTCATATTTTATCGGAATATCATGAGGATGTATTTTCTAGACATAATAAAAGTAGCCAAAGAAAAACGAAATATATCCATATAAAATTTGTAGCTTCAATATTTCCGGGTACTCAGTCAGGACTCGAATAATTATCTGATTATACCTTACCTTGTTTTATGTCTGAATAAATCAATCAATCAAACAAAGTTCCAAAGAAACATATTCAGATGCTACCAATTGTTTTATGGTTCATCACTTTCTGATTGAGTGAGTTTTGAGTTTATGAATTATTTTTCGCCTTTTTTTTGCAATAATTTAAATTCTAGATTAGAAACCAAAACGTAAATTATTGCGAATTTTATTGCAAATTACTCAGAACTCGTGATTTAGGGGAAAATAGAGAAGGTAAATAAAATTTGCCAATTGAAACATACAAAAAAACTCGATTTGAATTCAAGTATACAAGAATATTAGGGAAAATTATAAAACTCTATTATCAGAATGAGATGTCATATAAAGTTTTGTTAGATTAGGAAATAATGAAATAAAATCTAGAACTTTATCTCCATTGTAGCTCCGCTTGCTGGAAGTAATAGTCAGAACCTGTTTTCATAGCAATTATTAGATTCTTTTTCTTCGAGTGCCGTATCTGTAATTAAAAATTTTGTCTTTTTTTCTCAATAAAAATTTATGGCAAGTGATTTCAAAAATCCTAGAGAAGGAGTATTAATCTATGTTTCTTTTAAAAGACATTAAAATCGGATGCACCCGCTCCTTTCCTTATTATTCTTTAAACCTTAATTGCATTTCCGACACTTTGAAACTTCCTTTTTTCAACTCAGTTTTGGGATTGAAAATTCTTTTGAGAATAAAATGAAGCGAAAAAAATTCTAAGAATATTTGCATGAATTGATTTGAAAAGAATCTCATGAAAAATGCACTTAAAATTGAATCATGCTCTGAGAAATCTTAAAATGCAAGTCAAGGCTCTCTATGACTATTGTTTTAATCACAATAACTTCTAAATTCGCATTAAAGTGAGGTTTTCCCCAAACTTTTAAAGATTGCACTTCCATTGACCACATGATTTCTATAAAGGTTCAAAAGATAAACCTACGGCTTTTAATTTACTAAAAATTCCGATTGAAAGTGCAATTCCATGTAATGGCAAAATGTGCACGACTGAAAACGTAGTTCTTTCTATTTTTGGAAATTTGTACCAACTTTCAACTAGTGAAACATAGTTCTGTTTTGACAGTTGTCCAGCATTCAGGTGTAACGTTGTTGTGACAATCGATAAGAGCACAAATACAATTGTATTAAATGTTAAGAGAAGGTTTAATGAATTTATAGACTGAATTCCTTCCTCCAACGTGTAGCGGTTGCTTAACGAAATATCTTGAACTGCGCGTAGTTTCTGAAGTTTTAGATTTTTGGGATTTACTTTTATCTTCTAAAATACCTTATTCTTTTGAATCAGAAATTGGAACATAAATCGAGACAAAATCTGTAGAACCATCATTATGTACAGCGGAATAACAGTGAAATATATCGAACCAGATGAGGTAGAAATAACCTGAAATAAATGAATAACAAATTGAAACAATAGTCGGTATTTAAATACCTGACAATAATAAACAACAAACTCTCCCGGAACGAAAGCTGCATGGAAGTATAAACTGAAAAGGAAGCAAGATGATAAAAATAGTTGAAATACGACAAGTGCAACACCAAAATGGAACTTGCAATATTCATAAGTTTTTGAGTAATAAGTTGCAAAGAATCGTTCTAAAACCAATGAAAGAGAGCACATTGATGAAAGAGTAAGACCGATGTTATAAAAACCACGGAAGATGAGACATCTGTAGAAGTTTGGGAGGATTTCACAGCCACTTTCCCAATTGCTTGTGTAGTTGTAAAGGTCTTTGGAATGAAGAACAGCACTGAAAAGAGAAAAGAACTTTTAATTTTAAATATTACTAAACATATTCTATCAAAAATAACACATTTTTCTCATACCGTCCAATCGTGTGCAGCAACAATGCGGCTAAATGTACAATAATCTGGATTCTCGTATTTATATGAAAAACATGTTTTGTGGAAATAAAATATATCGCTTTGACAAGTATCGGGATGGCAATAATTGAAATAATCAAATTTACTAATAATGTGGCTTTTAATTCTATCGAATTTGCGAATTTTGCCATTTCATTGCAATTCGGTTCGAGACTCATTCTGAAAAAAACGTGCAGAAGTTTGAAAGACGACCTATTGACTGAATAATGTTGATTTAAATATAAAATGATATGTTGAGCGTGTGTAGACTGCTGATTATAGAAGACGAGAGGATTCATAATCTTAAAAAATCGGTTGCAGCATGTTTCTACCTACCCAAGGGAGTTTGCTTGACATCAAATCCTTTTTGATTTTGATTTTCGTTAATTTCTGATGACGAAGCTAAAATAAAACACGTCGAATGTACTGATAAGGTCTAGAAGGGTCAGAAAATCACATTCAGGAAGTTGATTTACGGCATTGCTGGATTTTTCCGAATCTAAGGTTTTGCGACGATAGATTGAGTTGACAATAAGATTATTTTTATTTATTTTTTAGACAATAAGATTATATAACCTTTTTTCGGGAAATCCTTGGATTTTGTTAGATTGTCGATTAAAAACTTGTTTCAAAATCGAAACCTGGTGTTCAAAAAATTACATATTGATATGTCTTCGAATTTTTGAAATTGTATTATTGCAAAATTTAAATTTGGCTCATAGTCCCATTCATGTGTACTAGCAGTCCTTTAAATTTTGAATTCACTTTCAACTCCATATTTCAAATTTTTGACATCTGTCTGCGTCTCATCCATTGCCAACATGTTTTTCTCAGCACACACACAAAATATAGCAGCTGGCGTGTCCCGTAAAGTGTCCATCGCAGGAAAACATGTGGGTATATAAGTGCACGCGAAGAATTGGTAAATGCGGCGGTGTTCCGTATACCTTTCGTCTAGATGATCGCCTTGTTATTAGTAGTCGCAGAACTTTAGACTTACTAGGACAAGGAGCTCTCGTAGGCCCGTAAAGGCTGCCACGATCCTAGAGCTCTTCCAAAGGACTTTCGGACCTAGCGTTATGGCTTGTTCTAGTAATAGGCTGTCCGGATTGTATGTCCATCCCTAATTTAGATATTAAGATTAAGTTAGCTAACTGAAATTCACCCCAGTGGACACCGCCAATAAACGGCAACCGCAATGCCTTTTTGAATTTTTTTTTCCGATTTTTCATTTTTGTTGTTTAACGTTGTCGTATATTGATGATTTTCCAAGAAAAGACAAGGGGTGCATAATGGAACTTGAAACTTGTTGTGCTTGTAGCGAAATGATTATCAATAAAATAAGATGAAAATTTAAAAAAAAATTAGCTTTATTAAAAATTTACTGGCCCCTAGAAATGCGTCAGCCGATATTTCTCGGTTTCTCAGGCCATTGTTTGTATCGAAACTAATTTCTCAAAATGCACCAAATTTCTGAAAATATTCCAGGTTTCAATTATTTCTGTAGAAAAAATCTTGAATTTGGAATAAAATTGTGTTAATTGTTGTAAAATTTATTTTGTAGTCTGGGTACAGAGAAAATATAAAATTTTGAATACTTTCCGAGAATTATAAGAAATATGAATTTGTTCCAGAGTTTTATTTTCTCTCGTGTTTCTCTTTCTTGACCGTCACACTTTTGGATGTATCGTACTGAACCTAAGTTTTTGTAAATTTTGGGTATTCATGACAACATTATCAGTTTTATAAGCCATATTATTCAAATAGTTGCAAAAAGTTGAATTGTTTGAGAACCACCTGAATATTCTTCGAGGAATTTAAAAATACAATTTTCACTAAAAATTCATGACTAACGTCATTCTAATGAGTACACTGCCCTTAAAACAATGATACAAAATAATTCACTATAGGACTTGAAAAGTGCTTATTTTTTAAATATGTACTTGACGACTTTTCTAATTGGGATTTACGTACGAGATCTTTAAATTTTCATTTATGATAGAGTGTGACACACAACTTAAAAGAGAATCATATCGAGTCAGTTGTATTTAAAAATTCACGACGACTGTAGTTCCATTCGTTCTGCTGGGAGTTCTTCTAGACAGCATATCTGAGCCCTCAAATTATTTATTTTACAAGTTTCAGACATAAATTCTCTGGAAATACCTTTCTCATTTTATTAGGTAGCATAAGTTGTCGGAGATTTTTCTGTGTTACGAGAAAAATTATAAGGTTGACGATTCCCTGAAAAAAATTTATGAAAAAAGTTGAAGTAAAAATAAAAAACCTTGTTCAAATTTAATAAATACATAGTATTTGAATTGATATAAGGTGAAAAATAAGTAATAATATCTGGTATAGTGAATAGACAAACTGTACTGCTTGTGATGAGAGCAACGGTTTTTGTCATAGCCATCAATCTTTTTGCACTTTTTGTGGATCCTGGAGATATTTTTGTATGGTTGTAGACACTCTGGGTTCGCTTAATGTATTGTTTTAGGTTTTAATAGGTTTGAATAACTTACAAAGCACATTCGAATGAATATTGGGATGTAAATAAAAACACAAACAATTGTGAAAATGATTCGAATTGTTCGATAGAGCACATATTCTCTGGTTTCAATGGCTTGATTTAGAAGACAATTCATAGTGAACTAAAAAAAAAACATTTGATGCTTTGTAACTCAATATGTTAAACTAACATTCTTCTGATTGGCATTATTGTAAGCGCCTAAAGCTCCTGGAATCCAAAGTGGGAGAACGACGAGCCATGGAACGAACATGATAAAATATGCATATTCAATATGGAGTTTAATGTAGAAAAATGGAAAGAATACACAAATGAAACGGTCAATAGCAGTGGCAAATAGTAGAATTCCAGCCATAATGGTAATCAGGATGAAGAGTTGATTGTGCGGGGTTAGGAAGCAGTCCCACATTGATACCATTGGAAAATCTAGAAGATATTGATTTAAAGGCAGTTTGTCAGAACCAAATTCAAGGCAAAAAAAATCAAAATTCGAATGGGGTAATTTTGCATAAATTGCATTGTACTAATGAGAGGAAGTTCTAATTTTTGAAATTTAAATCTGGTGGGGTCAAATTAACTGACCCATTGTCTTTAACGGAAGTTTCCGAAAAGAAAGTTAAATGGACGATATTACGCAGGGTGTAAGTATTTTTTTAAATATCAATCATTTTCTTTTCATTAAAAAATGGAAAACGTGCAAAGACCAGAAATTTGGAAGAAACACTTTAAATCGAACACTGGTGCCAAAATTACAAAAGTTTCGTCTGCTGCAAATTTGTATGCATTTTTGTCCTATAAAACTTACAGTCATATATCCAAACTACGACAGCTCTCCAAATACCAGCACTAAAATAAGTTAATCCGAAGAAAATGTCGAAAAATAAGCAAGCACCAATTATAACAAATCTGAAAAAAAAAAATCAAATTTCGAAAAAACAACAGATTTCAACATAAACATACTCTTTCTGTGACCTTAAATGTCTATTACCGAACAATTTCACAGTTAAAATAATATTTGAAAATGTGATAATAAAACCTTCAATAATATACAGAATAACAAATGTCTGAAATTGTTCAAAATTCATATGAAAACTGCCAAAATTTGGGGTTTACCTTATCATAACTTGAAGTTCTTACAGATGAGAAAACAATATTATCCATGATTATTCAGAAAATTCAAATGAATATGAGTTATGCTCGTATTGTGAGGTAGTTAGGAATGTTTTACAATTGAACCTTAATTCTAAAAAAAATTTTTAAATATTTATATATTTTCTCTTTCATTGAAATCCCCGCCTTCGAGCAGAATGTCTACCACGAGTTTTTTTTGATTAGACATTCATCAACATTTACTCACCCCTTTTTGGCAACAGAATTAAATTTGATTGGAAGTAATAAAATTGCCAAACTCTGAAAAAATAAATAAGAAAGTTAGAGGTAATAAAATACGTAAAAATAGCAGATTAGTCATAAAGTTTTGTGAGTCAATGGCCCTCGAGACAAGGCTGAAGATTATTATCGTTTGGCTCAAAATGTAGTTGTCTGAACATTTGAGATTCACTTTTTATATCACTGAAAAATCTCATCAAAATCTTATCAGCTTGATAAGATTTTCAGATTTTAGAATAAAAACTTCGATTTTTAGTCTAATAAGACTTTATAAAATTAAAAAGAGAGATGAGATCTGATTACAATTTTTTTTGAACTTTGAAATATAAAAAGTACGTTTTGAAATTTAAAAAATTCTGTAGATGCTTCTTAAAGAAACTGGAACTTTTTGAATAATTACATCACGGATCAGTCATAAATCCTTGGATCCTTTTGAATCCATGACGTTAATTTGAAAAAAATAACAATTAGTTACTTTTCAGAAAATCAGCTTCTCTATAGAAAAGTTGTGTCCAAAAAATTATTCAATTCAAAACAATGCCTAGTAACATGACTTCTAAATATAAAACTATGAATATTTGTAAACAGCTAAAATTCAAGCTAAATTTAAACATAAATCTCATTAAGACCTTATAAATTTATGTCATAATTTATATACACTTTGTTAGGTGTTCATTTAATTATTTTATTTTATAAACAAGTATTATTCGTTTGGGAATAATCAAGTTTTGCAAAATGCCCTGTAAAAAATCAGAAAACAAAAATAGGGAAGTTTGAGCAAGTAAAAAAATCGTGATATTATCTTGATCGTTTTTTTGCAAAAATTTCCTTTTTCGTCGAGATGATTTCATAGCAAAGCGTCAGACTGCTTTTGAATCAGACTAATTTTTATGGTGATCTTTTTGATACTATAACCTGGATTTTTCTTTGAATAATCACATACATTCTCAGTTATGAAAAGAATGTTCATTGATACCAATTGAGCATATTTTGTAATAATCATCCTTTCAAGCTAAAATACGTCAATTTCTGAAGAGTTTGAACGTTTGATGAAGTCATGTAGATGAATGTATCAACAAATTTATCTGGATGATCTTTGAAAAAATATCTGAAAAATGTCGTTTGAAAATGTGATATAATTTTAAGAAGGGTTAAAAGATTTTCAATTTATCCTTGTAAGTTTATTCCACAAATCATCTTTGATCCAGATTGTATATTTCATGCAAACTTATAATTTCATCTTCTTCTTCTTGAGAGATTGTTTCCACATAAAGTCGAAACAAAAAGGCAAAATTAAATTTCGAATGGAAGCCCGTTGAACTGATGTCGACTGCGTTGCATGATCCGGCGAGCATTCAAATTTTGATTTTTCCAACTTTGGACGGCTGCAGGGATGGGCGGGAAAGACCTTCCGGGAAATTTTCGGGAAATTTTTTTCCCGGTTCCAAAGACCGGGAAATTTCGGGAAATTCAAAAATTCGAAAATTTAACGCCAAATACTGGTTTTATCCTGATTTTATCGATTTTCCAACATCCAACGATAAAAACTAAAGGATAAAACAAGAATCAACGCAAGAATTGAATAAAACAAAAAAAGAAGCATGTTAAATGTTCTTATTTGAGACTACGGAAGACATATTAATCAATTTTAGTTAAGTTTCGTTGATTTTTGTAGCTCGATCTTCTCGAATTTTTAATTTTCGTGATGTTTTTCTATTAAAAAAATTTCCCGAATTTTCCCGAAACTTTTCGGGAAATTTTCGGGAAGGGAAATTTCCCGTCATGATACCGTGAAAACCGGGAAATTTCACGCCCATCCCTGGACGGCTGCTATTTATCGGTGTAATTTAGCATAAATAGCATTGTACTAATCACAGAAACCCCTATTTTTTGAAATCGAAATCTGGTAGGGGCAAATTAACTGATCCACTGTCTTTAAATAAACGCAATGGTTTCAAGCTTGCTGATCAGAAATTATATTTTTATCAATTAACTTTACCAGCATAAGATGATTAAACAACCAAATTCTGTCTTACATTCGTAATGTATGTTTTGCTTTGCACGATCAAATTTCTGCGACAAGAAAACGTATTGTTGGAAAAATTGGCATCATTGATCACTTACACTACACTCTTGTTCATAGTCATGGAGATGGGAATAGTGCTATTAACGAGGAATAAAATCCAAAAAAGTACGAATTTGAAAGAAAATGTGAGCAAAGTTCCCAAAAGGTGTTAGTGGTCTCACAGTCATTCTGAATTTACATACGATTTTGTTCCAGTTTCTTTTCGTTCGTTTTTAGTGAATAGATGTTGATTGACTACGCATATATTATAGTTGTGTCAAAGTTCTCTGGGTTCAACTTTGATTCTCAACTTGAAGAATCAAAGTTTTAATAAAATAGAGCGCAAACAATGCGGAAAAGATCGGGTTTAGAAAACAATTATAATTTTTAATAAACAATGCTTTCTCGATTTTTTAAAAATTTTAAGCTTTAAAACACACTTTAGATATTATTTTGCCTTGTTACTTTGTTCTTCATTCACAACTACTCAGCCACACGGTGAAGTAGGGTTCGAGCCCATGTTTCACCGGCTCACAAATCGAACCGGCAGACTTTTAAAACGGGTTCTAGACCTAGCTTTAAAGCTCTATCGAATGGTATAGGTCTCAACTCGATTGGATATGGTGACTTCGCGCACTTCCCTTATCAGTAACATGTTCGTCACTGAACGATCGAATATTTCAACTACAATTAAGTAGTGAGAAGCTGTTTTTTGAGATTTAAAAAAAACAAAACCAGTGTAAAAAAGTGAAATTTTTAAACCTATGAACACTAATATTATTTGTTTAAAACATCATCTGAAAGTGTTCCTCTGTTGTTGTCATCAGAGTTCTCTTTAAAATATTACTTGTTCGCCAAATGCATCCCCATCAAATCATTTGACCCCGGAGTTTAATTGTCGCTGATCATGAAGATCTACATTTTTTTAAATGTCATCATCACTTGAAATGTAATGCATCTTTTTAGGAAAATCATGCAAAGCACCGCCTTTCGTGTAACTCTCACACATCAATGTCAAATAAGCGTTCAAATGATCAACATTTCTCTCTAGTTTTTTATGATTTCTACTCCTTTTTTGAGAAACGCCAATAAAACATCAGCGCCATGGGAAAAGAGATTATTTGTGTAAGAGGTGGAAGCGAAAATTGGAAAAAAAACAAATAATAGGTGAATGTGAAAATGTTAGAGAAGAAAACACAAAAATCATAAAATTGGAGGAAAATGAGAATCGCACTGGTCAGAAAAGGTATATAAACAGATGGAGTCAGAGTAGAGGGTTCATTCAAACGTGTTTTACTGTCCTCAGTCCTTTCTATGTTCTCATATAATGTTTGATTCAAAATTCAAATGTTGATAATTTTGTACATATCTGTATCTTGAATCTTTAGGTTGTTTTTATTCTGACATCACTCGTTATCGACATTTTAAAAAATTTAATGCAAAATGTTTATGATATTAATTTTAATCGTTATTTACAGAAAAAATTTGGTTAGATTAGAAAATTGATTTCTAAAATTATCACGACTTTGAATATTTTAAATATTAAAATATTTTCAAATTCGAGAGCTATATCCAAAAAATCTCGTTTTCAAAACTCTTTCTCCAAAAATATGTTTTTATTCTCTTCTAAGGATCGCTTTACAGAGCCAATAAATGTACCTGTGATGAAAATATACTCGTTTTTAATCCAAATCTATTTTTAAAATTTTGGTTACAAAACATGACTCTTCAACTGGGCCTATATTTTATAATTAGTTTTTCAAAATTTTTTAAAAGAGAAATCATAACTTTCAATGCTCATAAAACCCCAAATGAGTACAGAACAACATCAAAATCCAAAGTTTGGGCAAATTTCAATTCCGCCACCTCGGTTTCTCGGCTTCTGTTAGAAACTTTTAAAAACAAGTATATTTGTATATTTGATATATTTGTATTGTCAAGTTAAACATTTTGTATCAACCATTTTCTACTATTGTCAACTCAATTATTCTTGATCATTGCGTTCGGAAGGCTGCTCAACCTCACAGCCGCTCCGCACGCACGCGACGCGGTCTCCTCCCACTCAACACACTGAAATATTGGCGGGAAAGTGAATTTTTCAAATTTTCCAGTGTGTTGAGTGTCGGCAGCCGCGTCGCGTGCGTGCGGAGCGGCTGTGAGGTTGAGCAGCCTTCCGAACGCAATGATCAAGAATAATTGAGTTGATAATAAAAGACAGCAACCGTTCGCATTTAAAAATAGCACGACTGTGTGAGAGACTTAGCTTTTCTGGATAGGTCAAAACCAACTTTCATGATCAAGAATATTTGAGTTGATAATACATTCATTGGGTCTGTAAAGTTCCAATGAATAAAAATCGTTGGCGGGAATACATCATGCACACAACGTTTTCACAAAAGAGTACGTAAGACGCAGAGAAAAATGCAAAAGGAAAATTTTCTTCGATATCAATATTTTTCCCTTTTTTGCAAACAATTCCATTCTCCAAACTAACTTTTAATTTTCAGTCATGTCTGTGATCGCAAAGTCCTACCAAAAGAGTGCGGATCCAGTGATCCACTACACTTCGGAGGTATTCACCTTTTTTCTCCATAAAATCAATAAATAAGTACCTATTTCAGCACACAACCGTCCAAATTCCATTGCAAATCGAATTACAAAAAAACACATTGGAAAATGCGCCATCAGCTGGAATGCTCGGAGCACCAGAGATTCTCACATTCGGCCAGAACTTCATTCGTTCTTTCGGCGGAAAACGTGCACTTGATATTGGAACATTCACTGGCGCTTCTTCATTGGCTTGGGCTTTGGCTGTTCCAGATGATGGAGAAGTTTACACTTTTGACATTGATCATACGAATTTCAAGAAGTTTGGAGTTCCGGTGATTTCGAAATGCGAGAAGACTTTTAACAAGATCAAACCAGTTGAGGGACCAGCTGTTGAGAGTTTAGGTATGTTTTCCGATTTCGTAGATAAATAAAGATAAGATGTCACTTTTTTGAAAATAAATTTTAGAATGCTGAAAATTCTAAACAAAATAACGCATATTCAAATTTACAGACAAACTGATCGCCGATGGTCAATCCGGAACATTTGACTTTGCTTTCATCGATGCTGACAAAGGAAATTACAGTAACTATTACGAAAAAGCTGTCACTCTTCTTCGTAGCGGTGGAGTGATTTTCGTCGATAATGTAAATCTAAGCTATTTTCTTTCTGAAAAAGACCAATTTAACTTCCAGAGCTTGTGGCATGGTGCAGTGTGTGACCCATCCAAACGCGGTGAACCAAACACAGCCGCAATTCATGAAATGAATGACAGAATCTACAACGATGATCGTACATATTCCGCTCTTCTCAATCTTGGCGATGGAACTCATATTGCTTTCAAAAAATAAGTTATTTTCGAATCGAAATGTTTTATCAAATAAATTTTATTTTCCATTTTATTAACTTACAATTTTCTCTACTCTACACTTCTTACGCGTATTCCTTCGGGATCTTTTTAACATAAGAAGACAAAGATAACAATTTTACAAGATTCCATAACAACAGATATATCATCTAGATATAATCAACAAAATTTGCCACCGATGATATCGCAGAAGTCGTCGGGTGGCGTGTACACTTTGAATATGTGACTCAATGAAATATCATCCTGAATTCGACGAACAGCGCGCTTCAAAATGAAAACATTTTTTAAAATTAACAATTGAAGATAGTACCTGAACTGCTGGCAGCATCGAGAAAATGTTTCCAACCCGTATCACTGGATCTTCAGATTGTTTGAAATTCTTATAATAATCCGACAATTCTTTCATGACTTTCCTTCGAACTTCTTTCCCAACTTCCACACATTCCTCGGTTTGGCCGGTCAGACCTGGAAAAAAGTACAAATCTTTATGAAATTAATATTTTTACAAAAAAATAGAATAAATCGTACCGAAATCCCAAAAAATCATGACGCAAAGTGCAAAAAACTCATAAGTGTCAATTTTCTCACTCATCATTGGATCAAAAATATTTCTTAGCTGATTTTCGAAACTCGGTCTAAACATTCTGTAAAACACAGTAATCGATATTTAAAACAAAAATGAGCAACATACTTCTTGATGTCTTCTGTTGACATCAATTGCTCCGTTTCATTCGGATCATGGAAAAACTTATCCAAATTCAGAACATCGATGTAATCACCAGAAGGGAGTATTTGGACATCTCTTCGGTTGTTCAAATATGACAAATAGGATGTCTCCATCAATGTGAAACCGACATAAAAGTTTTGGAACAATAGAATCTGAAAAACTTTGAACGGTCTCCAAATATATAATTTTCATCTTAAAGTAAACCTTTTGATCTATCGGCAATGAAGCTAAATCATCAAAACACCACGAAATCCAATCAGCGACAATTGAGACCTCTTTTCTCGTAACTTCCGATGCTTCTTTATATGTCAGACTTTTGGGCGCTCTTTTCTGAAAAAAAAATTTCAGTAGAACATAATTTTCTAATAATCTCACCTCATAAAGACTTTGTCCTTCTTTTCTATGAATTACCAATCTCGCTAGATCCATCTTTGCATAATTCGATTTCATCTTTTCTAAAATGGGCATATATTTATTAAAAAATGTTGATGTTTTTGCAGCTTCACTAATTGTTTCTTCATTCGAAGACTTCTGAAATAAAAATATTTAAATTTAGAAATTTCGTGTGTTTTTAAATACCAAGTAAGTTTGATTTCCATTATTATTTGGTGGAGATTCGAATTGTCGTTTTCCAAGTGTATCTCGTCTCTGCTGAACACCTAATAATTCGAATTTTTAAATTTCAAAGTCATGATTTCAATTAAAATACCTGCTGGATTCATACCAACTTCGATACACTTCTCAAAACGACATGCTCTGCACATACATCGGATGTCTAAAAATATATCAAATTATTCGAAAAACGTGCTCAGAAAACGTACTTTCAGAAACTTGACAATTTCCATCAGCCCGACATACATAAGTCTTGTTCAGTGAAACAGTTCGTCGGAAGAAGGCAGCACAAGCTCTTAAATTTTAAAGTTAAAATTTTGATCGAAATTTCAAATTTGAAACCTGCACGCTTCAGCACCAAAATGGCATCCATCTCCAGGTTCATTGCAAACTGAACAATTCAATTTTTCGTTTTTTTCAGCTGTGTGAAATGTTTCAAGATTTGGAACTTCGTGTTGATGGATAGATTCAAGCATCGGACCTTCATGATTCTGGAAACATTTTGATTTTTCGACTTTTAATTTTTAACAAATATAACTTACCACAGAAAACGAAGTGGAATAAATTGGAATCGGTTTCGGGATTTCAACAGAGTCGATTTCGTCCATCTGAAAAATGACTAGTTTTTATTAAAACTTTTAAGAAAAAAACAGAGAACGAAACAAAGAAAAGAAACGAAAATGAAGAAAGAAAATAAATATGATAAGTATACTGGAATGTTGAGACTATGAGGAAAATATCACAAAATGAGAAAATATATCACAACAATGAGTAATGCAGGAGCCAACCGTGTTGGGAAAACAATAACGAAAAATTTTAGAAACAAAAAATGGTTAACAGAATTTTCCATTAACAATGTTGTAGAAATCATCTGGTGGAGCAAAAATCTTAAAAATATGATTGATTGAAATATCTTCTTGAAGACGACGAACAGAGCGCTGGAATAGCAGTTAATTAAGCGAAAATTTGAAAAATTAAGTTTTTTTAATAATCAATAAATACTTATGTTTTTTTAATAATAAAAAATACTATTTTTTTATAATATGACCATTTACACCCAGATAATTAACCTCTTCTCAAAATTTTTTTAGTCACGAGAAATTTCAGCGTCTTTTTCAATTTCTAAAGAAAAAAATACCTGAACAGCTGGTAAGATAGAGAATACATTAGCCATCCGAATCGCCGGTTCCTCATACTTTTTAATAATTTGATAATAAAATGAAAGCTCTTTTAGCACTTTTCCTCTAACTTTCTTTCCAACTTCAGTACATTCTTCCGACTGTCCATCAAGTCCTGAAAGAAAGTAATTTGTTTTGATAGAGAGAAAATCAAATAAGAACCAAAATCCCAAAAAATCATAGCCGCTAGTGTGAAAAATTCATATTCATCGATATTCAATTCCATTATTGGTAGGATAAGATTCCGGCGATGTATATCGAACCCAGGGTGGAACATTCTGCAATATATTTTTTGAAAAATATATGTATCTTCAATTTTGCTTACTTTTCAATTTCTTCTGGTGTCATTTTCTGTTCTTTCTGTTCTGGATCAAAATAAAAATTTTGCAAATTCGTCACATCAATATAATCACCCGATGCTAATATCACAACATCTTTTCGATTATTAATATGCGATAAATAGGCGTTTTGCATCATTGAGTATCCTACGAAAAAGTTTCGGAATAAAACTTTCTGAAAATTTTAACGTTCTCATTAAAAATGTTTTCCATAACCTTTTGATCAAGATGAACTTCTGAAACTTCATCGAAACACCATGAAATCCAATCAGCTACCATTGTAACTTCTTTTTTCAAAACTTCCGCCGCTTCTTTGTAATTCAAGCTTCGAGGTGTTCTTTTCTGCAAATATCCTCATTTTCTTTCTCTATGTTTCTTCTTTTTTTTTCCAACCCCAAATAGGCTTTGACCTTCTTTTCGATGAATAATTAATCGAGCGTTGTCCATCTTCGCATAATTTTGCCTCATTCGTTCCAAAATTGGCATCATTTCTGATATTGACGGTGCAGAATATGAGCTACTTGATGGCTCATCAATTGAACCTTTCTGCAAGTTATGAATGTCTTTTAAATGATATTGCATACTTTTAGGCTTACGAGAAGACTGGCAAGATTTTGCTTATGTTCGGAAGGGCCGTCAATTCTTTTTCCAAGTGTATCTCTTCTTTGTTGAACACCTAAAACAAGTATTTTAAAAAATCGTGGTGCTAGATAGGTAATACCGGCAGGATTCATCCCGACTTCTAGGCATTTTGAATATCGACAAGCTCTACACATACATCGAATGTCTGAAAATAAAACTCAATTTTTTAAAGTAATTAATTTTTTTATCAAAACGATTTTTTAATGAGAAAAAAAACAATTTTTTAACTTCGACAGTAATATACAAGTAAGCAGGGCTGGGGGGCGGCCGGCTTCGGCCGCCGCGGCATTTGAAAATCGAGACAAGCCGCGGCCGCGGCCGCGAAATAGAGTAACAACTACGCGGCCGCGCGGCTGCGGCAGCCGCGGCCGGCCGCAGTGCAATGCACACCATCACAAAATTGCGGAATGCACACAATTTGACGAGCAAAATATTTTATTTATCGAGATTTTCGAAACTAGTTTTTAATGAATAAGGTGAAGAAAATAAAATAAAAACATTGAAAACTATTCAACATTACGCAAAATATCATTTTCAACATTTAAAATTTTTTAATAAATCATTTTTCGAAGATTTCTCATCCCAACTCCCTGAGAAAAGTGTTAAATCAGTACAATGTGTGCATTTATTAAAAATGTTTCGTGTTTTACAACGCATTTTCTTAAAAATACATTCTCCTATCGAAAAAAAGAATAACCACTTTCAAAAATGCGGCTGCCGCGGCTTTGGGCCGCGAACGCGACGCAACCGCTCCGCAGGCCGCGGCTGCCGCGGCCGCCGGCTGCGGCGGCTTTCAGCCGGATTGGCCGCCGTTTCCCCAGCCCTGCAAGTAAGAAGAACTTAAAGAAATCGTGGTGAGACCCAGCAATGGAAAAAATTAATGTGCCTTTTTTTACTGTATCGAAAAATTGAATTTTTCAATTAAAAACCACTATTGTGTTCTTTTAAATTTATTTTTGTATTTTTTAACAAAAAATTCGATTTTTTAAACTAAATTATATTTTTTGCAGGTTATATTTACTGCTGAAAATTGAGATGTGCGATTTTCCAAAAAAAATTATTTTTTAAAAACCAGAATAGAAATCTAATGAGAACCACTCACTTGCCGTAATTTCACAATTTCCATGTGATCTACAGATATACTGTTTTTCTAGTGCAATACTGCGACGAAAAAATGCTGCACATGCTCTGGAAAGTGCTATTTTTTTCGCGTTAATTTAAGATTTCGTGGTAAAACCTGCATGCTTCTGCCCCAAAATGATATCCGTCCCCTGGCTCATGACATATGGAGCATTTCGACTTTTCAGCTTTTGCAACTTGAGGTAAAACTGAATTCAGACTTGGTTGGGCGTTCTCTCCGGTGAAAATGTTGCTGAACTGAAATTGAGGAAAATTGCTTGATTAAATATTGAGGTTGAATTTTCCTGGTAGAATTGTGAAAAAAGCTTAATAACTGGATGGAATTTAATTTATCTTATTTTAAAAAATATTGTTTCATTTTTTTTAAAGGTTCATTCAAGTCGGAATTTTTTGGTCCAGTTCAGTTTACTTTTAATAGTTCAGGTTTTAAAAAATTTTTGCAACACTTGAAGCAAACATTTTTTGTTTGTTGAGTATGTATTTTGTATTTGTGTATGTGGAATGATACATTTTATGACTAACCGAAATGGTCGGAGTGAAAATTGGAATCGGTTTTGGTAATTCTGGAAAACCATCAGGTTCAGTCATCTGAAAAATAATGAAAAATGTAACAAATAGTGACAAGATGTATGTAAAAAGTATAGAGAAGAAACACGAGAATGCGCTGCATACAAAGCCAGCGCCAGTTTGTGGCCACTTGGAAATATAATAGAGTAGAGAAATGTAGTTTGTGTCTCACTATGACTACGGGCACATTTTCCCCTCTGATTTTTTGGGAAAGAATGAATTAGAGAACCAAGGCATTGTTGTTATCATTTTATAAGTCTATTAGTTTTATAACGAAGATCAGATTTATTATATATATGAATACCTTTCGGGAATATATAATATTTACTCAGAGGTTTTAAACAGAAGATAACATTTTTTTAATATTAATTTTTTTTTGAAAAAATCAGAAATAAAATAAAAATTTCGTCAAAAAATGCGAATCGTAACAGGAACAACCGTCAGAAAACAAAAAAATTTTATTTGCCAGAAACATACGAGAAGACAGTTGTAGAGAATGTAGGCAACAAAGATAAACATTTGTAGCGTAAATGTAGTCATGTGGTGTAGTTTGTAGTCAAAAATCGATCATATTTATTTGCCTTTTTATCACGTTTTTGGTGGGAAGAGTGAACGAAAATCAGGTAACTTCAATCAAACACTTAACTTCGTTGAGGGAAATGTTTGAAAAAAGTTTTTGACTGGAATAGATTTGAAAGTTTTGTTTTTATTAGAAAAGTGAAATTATTTTAAAATCTATAAATACGATTAAGAGATTGAAATAATCTAATAATCTTATCAAATATATATCAATCTGGAAGAAACACGTGGGATGCAAAAAACATCAGCAATCAATATTGGTCGTGTAAAAAACAATTTCCAATTTCCAGCAAAAACCACTCGAAATCTACATAAAGCCCTCATTCGACTAAATCATTACTAACAATTCTTCGTGGCAAATCATGTGATTAATTGAAGTTTTTTAAAATGTATGTCTATCAAATATTAATTGAACTGAAGATAATACACTTTTCAACAGTTATTATTACTTTTTAAATGTTTCTAATCGAATTTCAAAACATTTTACCTTTAGTTGTTTATAATTTCTCTCTGATTCTGTTCTGGTCCATTTTTTGTTCTTTACATCGGGCAGTCGTTCGAAGGGCGTTCAAAGTTTGTGTTTTCTTCCCTGAAACCAATGTTCAAAAATCTTAACCCCAAGGGCATTCGCAAAGAAAACAAAGAAATGACACCATTACCAAAAACTGCAAGAAAATCACGAAAAATCGCGTAGAAAATAACATTATTCGAAAAATTTTCCAGACTTGGAACCATGCCAAGAACTGCAAGCCGTCAAATCGTGGCGGGACCGTTTAACTACAGTAACCCTAAGAATTGTCGCGTGTACCGCCATGCAATTTTCATTTTGGAAAATTTAATTTTTCAATCATTCATTTAAACGATTTTTAAATTTTTATTTTTCTGTTATGTTCCTTTTCCGTACGCCGTACTTGTTGGTTTGTCCCTGTTGGCGTTCTCTTTTCATTGATGTAAATAAAGAGAAGAAAAACAGTGAGGAGCAGAGGAACCATGACTTCGTTTCTTTTGGCCCAGTTATATTTCTCTGGCGCGAGGCGAGGAGGATCGCGCCACTTTCTGTTATTTGAAGAAACAACGCCGTTTCGCAACACACCGTTTTACTTTGCGGTCATTTTTTGTGCCACGTGGTAGATAGTGGGGTATTTCTCACATCGGCTTAGTAATAGTTTTCATATTTTTTCATTTCACCCTCTGAAACTAATTTTAAATATAAATTACGTGACCCACGTGACATGCCTTTCTAGGATAAATATCACGATTTCTTTTAAAATTTTCTCATTAGGTTGAGTTGCAAGTTTAATTGATGATTTCCTCCATCTTCCGTCTCGCTCACTGCGCTTTGGTGAGAGTTAATTTTTCTTAGTTTCAATCTTCTTCTAAATTCGGATTTTGACCAACAAAATTATTTTAGAACTTTTTTATTGTTGAAAATTTGATTTTGTTTCCTCTAATGATTAACGTTTCCAGAGTAAAATGCCGATCCAAACTGACATCGTCGGAAAGTGGAATTTTGCTACTGCCGAGAACTTCGACGAATATCTTAAAGAAATCGGAATCGGATGGGCCACCAGAACTATTGCCACAAAGGTTAAGCCAACACTTGACATCGTCGTCGACGGAGAAGAATGGAAGATCACTTCCACGTCGACCTTCAAGACTCATGTCACCGCTTTCAAACTCGGAGCCCCAGTCGACCAAAAGACCATTGACGGTCGTGACGTCAGTTTTTATATATACTAAATCAATCAACGGTTGTTTTCTTTTCAGGTGTCGAGCGTGTTCACAATTGAAAACGATAAACTAGTTCAAGTCGAGAACGGAAAAGACGGCGGCAAAAGCTCCCGTATTGAGCGGTTCATCGATGGTGGAAAACTTGTTATTGTGAGTTTACAACTTTGGATTTAGTAGAATGTCTTTAAAATTTTCATTCAGGTTTGCGAGAGCAACAATGTCAAATCCACCCGTACATATACTAAAGCCTAAGCGGAAAGCACCACCACACTCGCCTGATGTATTGTTATCATGCTAAGTTATTCGAATTTGTTGTAATAAAACCTTAAAAATTATGGCACCCACTTTTGTGTAAGAAGTTTTATATTTTATTTGAAGCATAAATAAAAATTTGAAAAATATCACAGAGAAGTGAAAGTAATCAATTTATCATGAATTTGATACAATTAACGCTCGATGGAGAAATGGCCCGTTCGAATGAGTATGGTAATGACATAAAGGTTCCTAATTTTACACAACGTCTTCGTCTATAAATTTGATTGAACTGAAACTTGCTCCGAAAGCTTTTGTCGGAGACTTTTTCTCGTTCGCTATTCGTCGAGAGTGACAAATGACTAATAAAATAATAAAAGCTAATAAAACCGTCAGTACGAGCAATGCGACAACGATTAATCGACTCGCAACCGGCGGAAGTTCGAATCCCTGAAAAACATACATTTGTTTTTTGGTGGAATTTTCGAAGCATACTTTTTCTTCGACCCAAATACACATGTCACTGTTTTCAGGAGTTCGGAAAAACGGGCATTTCGGGTCAGGGCATAGGACTGGAATAGCAGAAGGACGGAATTGTGAGACCCTGAAAATATATTTTTTGAAAAAACGAGCAAAAGACGTAGGTTCCACCGAGATTTGAACTCGGGTCGCAGGATTCAAAGTCCTGAGTGCTAACCGCTACACCATGGAACCGATTGGAAAATCGCCAATAAAAGGCAAATAGAAATGTGAGAAACAACAATACCTTGCCGGGTTTCGAGTGATCAGCGAATTCCATATGGCGAGATGGAGCAAAGAAAGACCACGCTCCGAAAAGTGAGCACAATCGTAGCCAAGAACACTCAAGTCTATCCTTTAAAAAAAGGTGTTAATTTTAATTATTCCTTTAAAAACGAACTCTTCAGGTAAATTGTTCAATGCTGGATCCTTCAAAAGTGGCAAAACTTCCACACTAAATGTTGGTTTCTGATAATTTTTCTTGACAATTGTTTCAACCTATAAATTGAAATATAACACCATAAATTTCAAGAAAACAAATACCTGATCCCAGACAGAATTATAATTGAATTTATTGTGTACTTTCCACTGTGCTAATTGATTTCGACACGCCGGTGATTGGTGACTAGCATCTCTCCAGATTCCACTTCCTGATGTTCTCAAAACAACAACGAATGTCTTTTTCGGAACAATTTTTGCGAATTCTTCAATGGCTGCCAGGACTTCGATGGCAGTTTGTCCTGTTTCAGATGCTTTTCCATCCTGAACAAAAATTAATTGAAGGCAAACGGAAAAAAATATGCTATGAAAAATTAGTGGCATCCCACTTTAAGGTGTTATTTCAACTGATTAAACAATTTGTTTAAGATACTGAGAAATTTTGTAATCTTTAAATTAACATCGATAAATACCTGTATCGTTGCCAAAATCACAATCATTTTCCAAACATCTTCATGCCCTTTGATCCTTTTGATACTTTCTCCAATGTCTCTTGCCTGATCGGCTAATGTTTCTTCCAAAGCATGCGTCTCAATTGTTGTCAAATTGGCTCCCCTTAATTTGAGCATTTTTGGCATTGATGGCAATCCCATCTCAGTGGAACGCAGTTTACAAGCGCCAAGAATTCCTCAAATATTTTAATTGTTGAAGTTGAAATTCTCAAGAGAAATTAAATGAACATGTTCCTCTCCCACCCACTTTATTGGTGTTTTAAAGGTTTTAATGAAAATATATTTTAATTAAAATCGGCTTTATTAGAAAATATCCACATATAATACCCTCCCCACTTTTCATACAACCTTTTATGTTCAAAAGGGTATCAATTTCCTTTAGATACAAATAATTTTCCAAATGATTAACCACCGACCAATTAGTATTCGACAAAACACTTACCGCTTTTTAATAGTGTATAATTACTCGGACAATATGATGAAAGTTGTCCCAATTCGGCATATATTCGAATATCTTGTGATTGTAAAGAGTTTGTATCTTTCGAAGATTGAATATGTTGTTTTGGACAACTCTCTAGATCTGACATCACATAATCCAATGGGTAGTCGGTTTCTTGTTCGACTAGTTGATCATGCTGAAATTCTTGAATATTTATGGTTGTCACAATTTTTAATTTCACATTTTTTAAATGGAAAAAAATTAATCATAAACTATATTTCATACATTTTTTTTCAGATCTCAAATTTTCCAAAAAACTCAATGTCAGTTTCTAGAAATTAAATTTTCAAATCATATTTCGTTTTGGCCGAGAGCAATTATTTGAAAAAAACCCAAGTTTCGAAAACTAAAAAAAAAGCTTATGAAGTTTAAAGTGTAAAAACTTTTATTGTAAAAAGAATTAAGTTTTAAAAAGTCGTAACTTTAAAGGATGACTTTATACTTTATAGAGCTATCGAATGCGTCAGGGATGAATGGCCTAGGAAATGTGTCCACCGGCTTAAACTAGTCCGCATGCCATGAAAAGTCCAAAAAAATTTAAAAACATAAAAAAGGACTAATATAAGCATTCTTCATATTTATTAACGAACCACGAAAAAAAACTCATTGGAAAAAGTTCGTCCAGGTGTACACATTTTTTAGGCCATTTTTTAAAGGTCATTTTCTTGGCTTCTAGGTGGTTTTAGAAAATTTTAAAAACAGATTTGGAACGAGAATGAAGTCTATTTTCATTTAAGGTACATTTATTAGCTCTGCAAAGTCATCCTTTAAAGTTTCAAGAAATGCTAAAAAATTTGTATTCAAAAAAAATTGATACTCCCCGATTCCGAAAAAGTAAAATTTTCTTGAAATTCTATAAATTCTCATGAACCCTTTCTTTCTAATTTTTTGTTGAAAATATCTTGATTTCCATCAAAAAAGAAAACCAATTTCATCCAACTCATTCCATTAGACCTAATTAAAACAAAACGTAGGTGGAAGTCATTCAGAAATGTGTATGTGTTTATTTTTTCGAATTTTCTCTAAACCCTCTCAAAAATCCTCTATATTTTACTAACCTGAAGACTGATAAGCTGCATCCATTGATCATAGAAATCTCGATCCGTTGTTAGTTTTTCTTCAGTCCTCGTCAGAAACTCATCATGCTCTTGACACGAAAATGATTCCAATGAAACAATTACGAGAAATGTAATGAAGATGTACTCCATCGCATTCTCCTTTCCTTCGTTTTCGACAACAATATATATACGAAAATTGTTATTGTTATTAATCTCCCCGCTCGGTTATTTTTTTTGTTCGATTTGAAATATTATCGCAGTTCCAAAACTATTACTATTCTATTGAACGGCGTGGTCGATAAATCTAAAATTCGGTGGTTTTTTAGACAGAAAAAGTCAACAAAAATGATAAATTGAGAATATAAAAATGGAACGCAATGAACAATTTATATATATTTTATTGTCAATAGGTATTTGAAAGAAATAGAAAAATAAGATGAAAACGAAAATAAACAGTTACAATTGATATTTGAATGAGTAATCATTCTTCTGGTCGTTGGAAAGAAAAAAAGTAATTAATGTTCAGAAAATTGAAAAAAGAAAAGGTTGGAAGGTTTATAAAGGGAAATTCGAAAGAAAAATTGAGAAACTAATCAAAATCAAATAGGTGGCATTACTATGAAGTTTCTACTCGACAGATATGAGCGTGAATTATGCTGGTACGCTCAAAATTTTATAAACCACGCATTGGATATTTACTTTGGAGATATTTTCTACAAAAAAAAAGATAAGAAAAATAAAAAAAAATTCGACACTTTGTAAACTGACTCTTCGTTCAAGTATACTATGATTGGAACGCTCTCTCGAATTTTGATAAAGTTTCCGTTGTGATATATGTAGTTGATTTATTTATTTTTTTGAACAGAAAAACACAAGAGATTTTCATTAAACAAACGTTCGGGATCTCTCAGAAATGAGCTTTCGATCAACTGATAAAAGAGCGTAAATGTTTCGGGGAGCTCCCGAATATTGTTTTAAGAAAACAAAAGAAATCACATTTTTTCAAAGAAATGTTAAAGACAGTGGTTCAGTTAATTTTGCGCAACCTGATTTCAATTTCAAAAATTAAAGATTTATCTCATAAACACAATGCCATTTATACGAAATCACACCGATAAATACACGCTTCATAGCAGCGGCCAAAGTTGCAAAAATGAAAATTTGAATGCGTGCCGGATCGTGCAACGCGGTCGGAATTGGCGCGAAACACAATTATTTGAACTTGGTTACACGTTGGTATTGTTTTTTCAACCACCTCGGTTCCCATTCGAATTTTCATTTTTTGCCTAGACTAGAATTTAGGTAGTGTTAACTGAAAAGCTGCCTTTAATTCCTCGATTTGAAGAAGAACTGAATATCTAAAATTTCAAAGAACTCGAGATTTTCCACGAATTAGTGCTATCAAGGAAAACATCTTCGAAAACTAAGCTGCCCAAATACTGAGAATTGCTCTATTTTTTTCGGAAAAAAAAGTTCAGAAAAGGACTTCATAAGGACTTTTGGGATGTGGAGATTTTTTTGAAAAACTCTCAATTGTGAAAATCTTAGATTTTAGAAATCGGGACTACTAAATAGTGAAAAAAATCATATTGACTGACAATAAACTATTCTAGTCATTTTCCCGTATTTATTGATACTTGAGAATAACTAAAATAAGGTCCCAAAACTTGTCTACAACAGAAACGTTTTCCAATACATGAAGCAGTATTATGGATTCTCTGAAATTCCAAACATTTTTGGAATTTATGATCCGAGAAAGTATCGAATTTCAAAAAAGTTTTACAACACCTCTGGAGAAGATTCGTTTTTGCCAGAATCATTGTTCAAACATCCACACTAATTTTGGACGAAAATTGTATGCTAATTGAAGAATGGGGCAAAAAACAAATCAATTGAATGGAAACAAATTCCTGGTGTATTTTATCGCCAAAGCTCCCGAAAAATGGAGAATTCGTTGCGAGAAAAACAATCAGAGTAATGGGTGGGGGAAACCAAAAAAAAAAATTCATAGACCAAAACCAAAACGAGGTGAGAGAAAGGGAACGAAATGAAATGAACGCATGTAAATAGAACGAAGACAAAAATTGAAAGGGACAGCTTAAACAAATGTCCAAGTTTTTATTTTTTTTTTGAAATCCATTTTGCAACAGAACGAAATAAAAAGTGCAGAGTTGTTTGGTGTTCGAAATAGGAACAAATCATTCATTTTATAATGGCCCAAGTTCTATTTTTTTTTAATTTCGAAAATGGTTTTTGTTGTTCTATTCTTGTCAAAACGAAGGAAGGACAAATCCATTACTGATTTGATTAGAAATGTGTTTCTTAATCAAAACATTTTTTATACTCGAAAGTTTCTGAAAAGGTTTTTCCATGTGATAGAGAAATAAATAGAAAACAATCAGAACATATGACGATAAGGGGAAACATTAGAAAACAACTGCTCTCATATCCGGAAAGTTTGAAGAAGAAACAGCAAAAAAAATGTGAAAATAATGACAAATTATGTGTTGGGATATTCTCAACTATTTCCGGATGCTACTAGTGTAATGATAGAACACATTTTACGACCATCAACTTAATTTATTATCAGGTCTTGTTACGAATCTAGAAAAAATGAATTGTGTTGTTGTTTTGATACTAGAATAAGAATTAATTTGCTGGTAACATTTAGTGGTACACTGCCTTTAAGAATTGGAAGGTTTCACCTGTAATTATATAGGGAAAACGCTGAATTCGAGGAATAGAGAGAATGGAGAGACAAATTAAAACTTGTGCATTTTAAAATTCACTATAAGAAAAGGGATAAAAAATTAAAGATTTCCGGTCTAACTTCGAAAAGATACAATGAAAAAACACCTTTTATGTACTGTAGAAGAAAACCGATTCCAAACGCGCTCTACTGACAAACGTCGATTTTTTGGGGTGTTCCGGTTCACGGAAAAACATTTTTTTTATAATTCGTCCAATAAATACCAAAAATGCATTTATGACTCAAAAATAATATTTTCAATACGGACACGGAAAACGCCATACAAACTTGCAAAAACAGTGGTGCGCGTTTGGAATCTATATGAACGAAAAGTAGGGTGCTTCAACATTGAGGTTGTTCATTGATCGAAAGAAAAAAATGTATAATTCAAGGAAAAGCTTAATGAACTTCAAAACCAAAATAAAATGTACAAAAATATTTTTAATTAAAATTAAAATCCATAACAAAAATTTTCCAACTGAACTCCTCCAAAAATGAAATCGAGTAATTTTGCCTGCCTATTAACGTTTCGTGTCACAAAACAATTTGCCGCACAAAACTCGAATTATGTGAAAGAAATGTCTCAACTCAACCGGAAGCAATAGGGGGTGGATACACATATATCAGTCATTTTGTCAATTGGCGGAAGAGGACGAGGAAAGGCAGAACAACCGAATAAAACAAAATAATAGTGGGCGTTGCCAGTTTGACCCGCAAAAGGCTTAAGTGAAGATGAATTTGGGAAAAAATTTCCTAAATTTTAAAGTTACTTATGATTCATTTTAACTAGTTTTTTGGAGTGCAAAACCACAAACAATCATGGGAAAATGAGGTTTGAATTTCTTGCCACGTCATTTATATAAATACGAATTATATTGACATTTAATTTCAAGAGTGTCATTGGTCTCTCTGCGAGAAATTGTTGCCAAATATCTACTGAATTGACTTCGAATGGAAAAAACCTGTGGAAATGAAAAAGGACGACAGACATAGAGAAAGTGAGGGTGCAATTAAATTTGGATTTATGAAAGTGTGGATCACACACACACAGCAGAATCACAAAAAAAGCAGACTCGAATAGGCGCCAAAAGAAGAAAAAAACAGCTGATTTGAAAGTGAAACACAGAAATCCTTGAAAATTGCTTAAATGAATAGAATTGAAACACCGTTTTTTTCCCGAGTAGAAGAAGAAGAAGAAGAAAAATAAAACAAAACGTGTGAAAACGAATATCTGAGAAAAAAGATTTTTCAAAACTGACATTTGTTTTTCGAATTGCTTTTTGAAAATTCATGCGAACGTGAAAGAAATTTGTTGAAAAACGAATAAATATCCGAAAAAATATAGGCATGCTCCAGAAAAATACGAATTGTCGAAAATTTTTTGTACGGATCATAGCAAATGGTTCATTGAAGATTTTTGCTGCATTTTCTTGATTTGATGTGGAATAAAAAATAATAAAAATTTGAACTTGAATCAACATGAGTACAGTTGCATAGGAAAGAATATGTACACAATTGAAAATTGGTCAATAATATAATTTTACTGACACACTACCTTTAAAGGAGGACGTTACTCATTATGTTGTTCAATCGATTTAAAATTCAGTTTTATACACCGAGAAAATAGTGAGACACTTGCAAAAGAACAGGGCATCCGGAATCGAACTTCTGGGCGAAACTTGCCCACAAGTTGGTGGTTTTTGAGACGAAAGTTCGATTCCTGGTGCCTTTTTTTTAGAAAAATTTAGTAAAATAAACCCCGAACCGTTTTTTTCATCGGATAATACTAAAATGAATATAAATCTTCAACGCTTCCGATTAGTAATTCATAGGCTTTCAAGTTTTAGTAGACCCACGCGCCATTGTTGTTTTTTGCATCTTCTTTTTCTTCAATTTCTCTGCAATTTACCAGCGAAAAACTTTATTTCGTATGTTTTTATTACTGCGGTCACTAATGGGAGACTGTACTCGGAAAATTGAATGCAAAAACAACTTAGAATTCTAGTTTTTTATACTTTTTATAGTTATATGCTAATTCACATAAAATGTATGTATTAACGGGTTAAGGTATGAGATTTTGGAACTGAAAACCACAAAAGTTGTGATACAAATTTAGAAACCTTTCAGAGTATATCCATGGTTACGTAGAAAATTATGGGGAGCATCCGAAACCATAAATTGTCGAGAATAGATAAATGCATTTAAAAAATGATTAGATAATGAATCCTTTTGCCAAAAACGAACAAAAATGAACCGTTTTGTGATTAAAAAAACAATAAATAGAGTTTCTGAAACCGATAATAAAGAATTATTTTTTCTACAAAAATAAACTCATAAAAAGTGCATTCTCCTCTGCAAACCATGGTTATAAATTTCTTCAAAAAAAAAACAACATGTTCCAAGAAGCACATTTCATTTCAAATTAACAGCACCCAATGTTCTTCGAATGACGGAGGAAAAAAGTATAGGCAGTTCAAACAGCGAATGAAAAATGAATGAGCGCTCAAAAGTATAAATTCAAAAAAGTGTCAGCGGAGGCTCAGCAGAAAAGACAACCAACACATTTTATGACTATCTGCTGACCAGTGGAATGTCATTTAAAAATGTGTCTTTGAGAAACATATGCATCCGGCTGGTGTCGAAACTTTGGCTATTTATCATATGGGTAAATTTTAAAACAAAAAGGGACGTTACATTTGCATTTCTCGCATTGGAGTTTTTTTTCAAATTTGAGCTCATGGGTAAATCTCGATAAATTTTAATTTGAAAATCTAAAACGCCAATTTAAAGCTGATCAATTTTTGATTAGAGTTCCTAGTAAGAAGTGGTACTTTATCTTTAAGGGTGTGGTTATATTTAATTTTAGAAGTTTTTGATATCGGGAGCACCCTAATGGAAAAATCTAAAGTTTTTGAAAAATGCATACTACACCTTTTAGCCAATATTTCCAACCTGAACTGAGGAAAAGATGAAAAGAATAAATAAGTGTAGACAATAACATAGTAATAGTTCTTAATGTGAACTCATAATACTTATTCCAGTTTCTGAGTGACATAAAAACGCCTCAAAAACTCCAATGCAATTAGTCTGGTTCTTAGAGGAAAGAGAACTCTATTTCTATTTCTAAAAGACTCAAAACTTTGAAAAAAAAAGAGAATGAAAAAAAAAAGATTAGATATGATAAATTGGGTGAAAGTTTGCAAGCTCTTTTTGTTTTTTTCCCGGCCTATTACTCATCATTCTTCTTCATTGATCAGTGAGCATCTAGCGGACAAATGTCATTTTGAAACAACTCATACAGCTGACAATTCGAGGAAAACAGCAACAGAATAAAAACAAAAGGGGGTCAGAGGGAAATGAAGAAAAGTTAATTGAATTTGAGTGGTTAGGTGGAGACTATTTTGGAAGAAGGAACTAATGGGACGGGTCTGAAAAATATACTCTTTCTCAATCATTAAGTAGCATTTTTGATTTTGATCCACTCAGATAAGATTGCTTTTGATATTGCTTTTTTTAAATCTTTTTTTTTTATGATAGAAATATAATTGAATATTTATTTAATCAGACGATTCGGATAACAAGCCATCTTCAAGGACATAAGTCTAACTACCTAAAAAACGAGTATAAATGGAGAAAACAAGAATTCACAAATAAGAAAAGAGTTTGAAAAATATTGGTATGAGACATATAATATTGGTAATTGTTAGCTAACAAGACAAAAGTAATTGAGCAGAATATCGAACTTGTTTTGATAGACCCTTCGTAAATAAGCACAAATTGATAACATTGATATATTCCAACCTTTCGGCACTAGTGACCATCGGGGACATGAATTGGGTTTATGGCCACTAGTGCCGAAACGTTTTTGATAAACTTAATTTTATCAATATGTGCTTATTTATTGTCAAGTTAAAAATTTAGGATCATCCATTTTCTACTAAAAGACCGCATCGCAACCGCTCACGGGTAAAAATAGCACGATTCTGTGAGAGACTTAGATTTTCCTGGTAGATCAAAACCAACTTGCATGATCAAGAATATTGAAGTTGACAATACCAAGGGTTTATCAAGGTGAGTTCGTTGTTCTGACCAATTACTCACAAAGAAATCACTCATCTACTCACCATATTTGATAAAAAAGTAACCTTTCTTCATACATTTTTTGGTAAAAATTTTACCTGTTTGAACTTAAGGAAGTCCGGAGTATTTCGATCAAGGAACCCAGTTGCAGCTCCATAAAGCGTTAATGTCAAAAACAACCTCATTAAAACATGAAAATTAGATTTTGAAGATACAATGATTGACTACGCGAGGTTAATATTCTATCATCCTAAAGACAGCGTACTATTTAATATTAATCTATCAGATATTAACTTTTACCAATATCGGTTTCTTCCGGATATCCCAAAACTTCATAGTTTCGTTAAAAGCAGCCATTTTTATGCTATTCTATTTTTCGGGGAAAATTATGAACTCGTCTTGAGAGACCATTAATAAATCAGCACAAATTGATAGAAAATGAAAGTTTAACATGTTCCCTGATGATACCCACTAGTGCCAAAATGATAGAATAAATCATTTTGATCAGAGTTCGTCATTTTTCCCTATTACTCACAATGCACAAGAAATCACTCCTCCACTCCCTTTATTTGATACTTTTTTTCATGGTTTTTTCATCTATTATGATGTTTGTTATGACGATTTTACAAAAGCTACTAACAATTGTATCATAAGAAACCAGTTAACAAAAAGAAGTGACCACATTGTCTTCATTCGAAAAACCAATTTTGCAACACCAAACACAATCAAAAAATTAAATTTTTATAACAAAAGGAATTGTAAAGTTTCGCTTCATATATAAAAGGAAAATACGGAAAAAAATAGATTCACTCGACTTTTTTAAAATATATTTTGTTTGTTTGGACGAAGAAGGATGTCATGTGAACAGACATCATGGAAGATTGTGCATTTGATGGGAATATTTTCTTTGATTCAGAATACTCAATATTCGATTTATTTGACAACTATGTTTTCGTATTTGAAAAAGGTAGTTCAAAATATTTTACGGACATTTTTGTTTTTTTATGCAGATTTCAATAGAAACGTACCAAATATAGTCCAATCCCATAAAAATTTGAATTTTCAGACTTTCACCAATTATTCTAATGATGATGTTCTTTCAAACCCGCCAACAAGCGGTTGCAACAATGGCTTCAACATATTTATCGACTGGATTTATTGCCACAATTCTATATTTTTTGATAATTTTTACACCACTTTCGAATTAGTCAGAAATACTGCTCCAGAGAAAAGTTCTAATCTTAATATTTTCAGCGTTCGGGAAAAGTTTTTTAATTCTTTCGTGCTTGCTCTATTCCTTGCTCATTTGATGATCACTTATCCGTGGAGTTTTTATAAAACTCATGTGACAGATCAGAACTTTTCAAATGGTTATTCAACTATCCAAATTATTTAAGAATGTTCATTTTTTTTCAGAAACCTTTGTTGGGTGTGATACTGAAAAATTCAAATGGTGTGAAAAGCTGACTCGGTCCCCGGAATGGGTAAATGATTTTTATCTTCTCGGTTTATAAAATAGTTTTAAAAATTTGCAGATTTTCTATGTCGGATACATAGTTTCATTCGGCGTTTTTATGCCATTTATAAATGTGGCGAATGCAACACTTTATTCAAAACTTCTCAATCCAGATTGTCAAGGAACTCAACAAAGTCTTTATGATATTTCCAACACGATGGCTAGAATTTTCGCCCCGATTTTGATCATGTAAGTTGAAATTGTTCATTTGCAAAACCGGTTTTGAAAATCGTGTTTGCACAGCATTGACATTCATTCCAACTTTTTCGAGCACTATACGTGAGCCTCATTGGCTCAGTGGCAGAGCGTCTGTCTAGTAAACAGAAGGTCGCTGGTTCGATTCCAGCATGAGGCACCGAAATTTTTTGCAACAATTATTTTCAATTTTTAGGACAATTTACACTTATTATGGTCCTCGACGAGCTTGGGAGTTTATGGCGCTAATCGTTTTCATAACAACATCGTTATGGATTATTTTTGATCATCGATTGGTGCCACTGAAACCGGTGGAACGACGGCAAATTTATGACAATGATTTGTATTATAGGGACAAAGCTGAGTTGTAATTTATGTTGGTTCTTATGAGATTTTTTGTTGTACTTATTGAAAACTTAATTTATTTATTGAATAAACGATCTATTTTGCATTTGAGTGAGTTCGCATATATTTGAATGTTTTAAACCACTTTTAACTTCGCTATTCATAATCATGTAATAGTGATTTAACTCAACTACATGAATCACAAAACACTTTCTCACAAAATGGTGTTATTGTTATCTTATCTAGAAGTGGTTGATGAGAGAGTAATGAACAAAATTTTAAATTGTTCAATAATTTTTGTTCTTGACCGCAATTTCCAGTCACAAATAATTTCATTTTGTTTCATTTTCACAGCAGAGGTATGCCAGAGGACAACTTGTCTGCAGTTCTTCATGGAGTCAACGACTTGCGACTTGAGCAAGTTCCGATTCCAACTCCATCTCCTGATCAAGTATTAATAAAAGTGCATACTGTCGGGGTTTGTGGAAGTGATATTCATTTGTGGAAGCATGGTAGAATCGGTTCATTGGTTGTTAATGAACCAATGGTTATTGGACATGAATCTGCTGGAGTGGTTACCGCAGTTGGATCAAATGTGAAAAACTTGAAAGTCGGTGATCGAGTTGCAATGGAACTTGGCGTTCCTTGTAAATCTTGCGAAACGTGCAAGGTTAGTTTTTCCTCTGAATATTTAATATTCCTTTCACCTTTCAGATTGGTCGTTATAATTTATGCCCAGGAGTCATCTTTTCCGGCGCTCCACCTTACAATGGAACACTTTCTAGATATGTTGTTCATGACGCATCTTTCTGTTATCAGTGAGTACACTGAATTTCAAATTTTCCTCATTTGGTTGTTTTTAAAGACTTCCTGATAATGTGTCACTGGAAGATGGTGCTTTCATTGAACCTCTTGCCGTTGCGATTCATGCTTGCCGTCGTGGAAATGTTCGAATGGGAGATAGAGTCCTGATCCTCGGAGCTGGACCTATCGGTGTCTTGAACCTTCTTATCGCAAAATCAACAGGCGCTGGAAAAGTTGTAATCACTGACTTAGATGATTCCAGACTCGCACTCGCCAAAAAACTCGGAGCTGATGAGATAGTGAATGTAAAGTAAGGGTTTAGAAACATTTTTCTTACCAATGACTAAATAAAAAGTGAACAAAAAATGAATGAAATCAAAAATTCAGAGGAAAATCAGTAGAACAATGTAGAAATGACATCATCGCAGCATTGGGAAGTGAACCACATGTTACAATCGAATGTACCGGAGTGCAACCTTGTGTAGAAACTGCAATTACGGTAGCAAAAGATTTCCAAACTTCGGATTAAATTTGATAATTTTAGACTACAAGATCGGGCGGGGTTATTGTATTGGTTGGATTGGGGGCAAGTCGAATGGAAATTCCGATTATTGAATCAGCGACAAGAGAAGTTGATATTCGAGGCATTTTCAGATATGCCAACTGGTAGGAAAACTACTTTATAGATTGTTGATAAAAATAAAAATATTTCAGTTATCCAACAGCAGTCGAATTGATTTCTTCTGGGAAATTGGATCTATCAGGATTAACACGTGCACATTATAAACTGGAAGAATTAGATGAAGCATTCAAAAGAACGCAGAAAGCGGATGTTATTAAAGTTTTCATTCAATGTTAATTATGCTAGGAATTATTGATTGATTTTATATATATAATCATGGACGAACTACTAAAAAATCGAAGCATTAATGTGTAAAATAAAACAATTCAATACCATCATGCTGTTTTGACATCATCATTTTTAAAAGTTGACAATTATTGAAAAATTATGATGGTGTGCTTCAAATTTGGAATGTTTCTACCTTTCACCTTTATCGATCAATTAAAAAAAGGAGTTGAAAACAAAATAGTTTATTTTTTTTGAAAAGGAAGTGGCACACTGTCTTTAAATGTTTATTTGGTTTGGTTTAACACACGAGGGTTAGTGTTCATCATCGTTATCAAAGAATCTCTCGATAGTTTTATTTTTAATTCGGTTTGATAAAAAAAAGATCAAAGTGTGATAGATAGTGAAAAAAGCAAAAGATATATTAGGTTGGATAATTATAAGTTTCTGTTGCCGTTGTTGTTTTTCATGGCGTATCGATTGATATGTCATATTGTCAACTCAAATATTCTTGATCATGCATGTTGGTTTTGACCTACCCAGAAAATCTAACAAGGGAAGTGCGCGAAGTCACCATCGCCAATCGAGTTGAGACCTATACCATTCGATAGAGCTTTAAAGCTAGGTCTAGAATCCGTTTTAAAAGTCTGCCGCTTCGACCTGTGAGCCGGTGAAACATGGGCTCAAAGTTCCTTGAAAAAGAGGTGAGTATATAAGCGCACCTGAACCCTCCTACACCATGTGGCTGCGTGGTCAAGTGGGTTAAGCACTTGCCTGTTAAAATCTTTTCCAAAAGTTCGATTCCAACCGGTTGGTAATTGTTTTGCATACTTTTTTCTTTTTGTTTTTTTTTTAACGTGTTTTTAAAACAATTTTGAATGAAAATAGCAATATAACGATTGAAAAAAGTATGCAAAAAAAAAAGAAAAAAGTATGCAAAACAATTACCAACCGGTTGGAATCGAACTTTTGGAAAAGATTTTCATAAGCAAGTGCTTAACCCACTTGACCACGCCGCCACATGGTCTAGGAGGGTTCAGGTGCGCTTATATACTCACCTCTTTTTCAAGGAACTTTGAGCCCATGTTTAACCGGCTCACAGGTCGAAGCGGCAGACTTTTAAAACGGATTCTAGACCTAGCTTTAAAGCTCTATCAAATGGTGTAGGGTTCAACTCGATTGGCGATGGTGACTTCGCGCACTTCCCTTGTAAGTCTCTCACAAAGTCATGATATTTCTACCTGCGAGCGGTTGCGCTGCGGTCTTTCAGTAGAAAATGGATGATCCAAAATTTTTTACTTGACAATACCCGTATCATCGCTTAAATTTTCAATATAAAATTATTGAACGAATCAATTTTTTTTTGATTTATGACAAAATTTGTTATTCGCTCAAAACATATATTCATAGTTCATCAGATGATAATAAGGAAAATATAAGAATTTGTACATAACCTCTAAAATAATTGAACAGTTTCAAGTAAAACAGTCGCAATAGTCATATTTTTATGTCGGAGACGACAAAAAAAGACAAAACGTTCGTTGAGAAACTAAAAACAAATCACGTTAAAATATGAATCGATTATTTTCTTTTCAACGGAGAATTTGTTTCCACGATAATAATAATTCCTTTATTACAAACACCTTTTTAATATTTCATTTCGCTTTTTCGCCCTTCTCGAGAATTTTTCGTTTTTCGTGTAATTGTTTTATTTTGAGTTCCAGGATTTTCGATCGTCTGAAAAAATCGTTTCTGTTCCGTGAGAACTCAAATGATCCACTTACATCAAATAAGAATCAAATATTTGATTAGCTAAATACATTTGCATTCTTTCTTGTCGTTCTAAATGTCTTTTTCTGAACCCGTGCAATGCCAAAAGAAACAAAAGTAGAAGAAGACCTAATGATGCAAATGTTGTATTATATAATTTCTGGAACAATGTTGGATTTTTTTTTTCAATTTGACCAAATATCGAACATTTCCTGAATCAGTTGACATTGTTCGCTCTTTCAAATAATGGAAACAAACATCAAAATGAAACTTATCGATCTTTGAAAATTATGAAAGCGTGGAAATGGCAATTATTGTTATCTTATCAAGTGGGAGGGCTGGACAAGAGTGTAATAAAAAGAAAATATAAACGGCCTAATATCATGTGGTCATTCTTTTTCTTGATCGTTGTTCTCATATTCATTTCAATTATTTTTTGCAGATTTAGCATGTCGCAAGATAATTTATCCGCAGTTCTTCACGGAATCGATGATTTGCGACTTGAACAACTCCCAATCCCA
Source organism: Caenorhabditis virilis (assembly GCA_964036255.1). Taxonomy (NCBI): domain Eukaryota; kingdom Metazoa; phylum Nematoda; class Chromadorea; order Rhabditida; family Rhabditidae; genus Caenorhabditis; species Caenorhabditis virilis. Next base: position 8,387,180 of record OZ038419.1, read on the forward strand.
AGCCCATCTCCTGATCAAGTATTGGTGAGAGTTCATACTGTCGGAATTTGTGGAAGTGATGTACATTATTGGACGCATGGAGAAATTGGACCATTCGTTGTGAAGGAGCCAATGATTGTTGGACATGAAACTTCAGGAGTTGTCGCTGGAGTTGGTTCGAATGTGAAACATTTGCAAGTTGGGGATCGAATTGCAATGGAACCTGGACTTCCATGTAAATCTTGTGATCATTGCAAGGTATTCTAGCTACTTCAGATTTTGCTTCTTGTTTCAAAAAACATCAAAATTGCAGAACGGTCGTTACAACCTGTGTCCAGAAATGAGATTCTTTGCCACTCCTCCAATCCATGGAACCCTAGCAAGATACGTTGTTCACGACGCTGCTTTTTGCTTCAAGTAGTTGTCTCAAGTTAAAATTTTATTTTCAATCGTATTCCAGGCTTCCCGATAATGTATCGTTCGAAGATGGCGCACTTATTGAACCACTTTCCGTTGCCATTCATTCCTGCCGTCGTGGAAATGTTCGTATGGGAGATAGAGTACTGATCCTTGGAGCAGGACCTATCGGTGTCTTGAACCTTCTTATCGCAAAATCAACAGGTGCTGGAAAAGTCGTTGTCACTGATTTGGATGATACTAGACTTGCACTTGCCAAAAAACTCGGAGCTGATACAACTATAAATGTCAGGTAATCCTTCAAAAACACGATAATTGAATTCATAAACTGACCTAAAAATTGAAAAATTTTGTAAAAATATTCGGTGCCTCATGCTGGAATCGAACCAGCGACCTTCTGTTTACTAGACAGACGCTCTGCCACTGAGCCAATGAGGCGTACGGACAGACGTAGAGAAAGTGTATTTGTATTGCAGAGGGAAATCAGTGTCGACGATTAGAGATGAAATCATCGCAGCATTGGGAAGTGAACCGCATGTTACAATTGAATGTACGGGAGCGCAACCATGTATTGAAACAGCAATGACGGTATTGTCTTTTGATCAAAAGCGTTTAGTAAAAAAAATGAAATGTGATTGTTTTAGACAACAAGATCGGGTGGAGTTATTGTTTTGGTTGGATTGGGGGCAAGTCGAATGGAAATTCCGATAATTGAATCAGCGACAAGAGAAGTTGATATTCGAGGCATTTTCAGATATGTTAATTGGTGAGTAAGCGATTTGTAATTTAACAAAAAAACACAAAATTTTAGTTATCCAACCGCCCTCGAACTGATTTCTTCTGGAAAATTAGATCTCTCAGGATTGACACGTGCACATTACAAATTGGAAGATACTGTTGAAGCTTTCAAGAGAACTCAAAAAGCAGATGTTATTAAAGTTTTCATCCAATGTTAATAGTTAATATTGATTAATAATAATTGTTAAATAGGAAACAACGACCTACTAAAACCATTTTGAAGCCACAGTAATGTATGATAAATTGAGATTAATAAAGGCTTCCAAGATCAAAAAATCATGTTTAAAAAACATCAAAACAAGTTATTAAATATTCCAATAATTGTATTGCAAAACTCCACGAACTTCATTGAGTTGTGGCAAATTGAATGTAGGATTATAGTTGTTATTGACACTTCCAAGCAACGGATAAATTCCCGAGTTATGTCCGACGAATGGATCATCGACCGCATCTTGTTGGGCGACACTCATGTCATGCTCATTGTTGACTTCGTCGCCCAATTCCATTTGTTCAAAGTAGTTCTGAGCCAACAACTCAACATCATTGTTTTGAAAGTTCGGCTCCACATTGTGGTCTTCTTGTTCTTCTTCTTCCTCGACTTCGTCAACTTCCATCAATTCACCAACTTCTTGTTTGATTGAAATCTCCTCTTTCTTGATATCAGCAGCAAACCCTTTCTCAAGAAGTCCACATTTAACCCAGCAAGTTACATACTTTCCGCGGACGCGGCGAGTTCGACGGATACGAAGGTTGTTGTCCTTTCGAAGAATCCGATCAGCATTCGGAATGGTTTTGTAAAGATAGTCGTACAATTGCCTGGAAATTGAAAAATTATAGACCGTTTTCAGAATATTAGATAAAGAGGCGGAATCTCTCAAAGATCCCGAATTAAAATATCAAAATTTAATAATTTTTATTACAGATTTTCTTGAGAAGTTTTAATTAAAATAATTTCACCTACGTTACAAAATTAATTTTACCATCAAAGAGCAAAAAATTTCTCCGACAAGAATAGAACAAAAGATAACACAAGACGAAAAGAGTTGTTCTGTGAGCTCAAATTGTATGATAAGACATTATCAAAAAAACAAATGCATTTTCTATTGAAGAGTTTCTCAGAGTTTTGTGATGCCTTATCAATACTCGGAACAGAAACTAGAAAGTACAAATTAACAGATTTTTGGAAAAATAAATAAATTATTCTGATGCATTGCTTCTGACAATACCAATGCTTAAAGATAATATACTACTTAATTTGAACCATATCAACATGTATTGTTTGTCGCATCGCGTTGCATGGACGCGTTCTCTTGCTCAGGAAAAGCAATTCACCGGAACATTCCCATTTTGTTCGGGACTTGTCCACGGACAGTCCCGGACTTTTACAGTTTTGCTCTAACATGGCCGATTTTCAAAAACCCAACGGAAACTTAAAGCGGGAGCCTTACTGAATTCTTTACTGGAATTTTAAAGCTCTACCTATAATCTTTGATACTGAAATATGAATGCGCTGTCGAAAAAAGACGTGAAAATTAGAATGGGGGTTCATAATTCGTACCAATACTCTCTATATCTATATCTACATATATTTCGCACTTTTGGACATTCATGACGCTTCAGTAACTTTGGCAGACTGCCAGGATTCCGCCTGCCTAATAAATTATGACCGTTATAATTTTGCTTTGCGGATCGAGTTCAGAAGATTCAATCAAAACATATCCCGTCGCCTCATGAAAGAAAATGAAGAAAATATTCCAAACTTACGAAAGAACATCTTCTCTGGAAGCTCTGGTCACATTACGTGTTTTTGGGCAAAATCCAGCCAATTTTTGGATGGTGTCATCCAGATGGTAGACACGTTCTCTTTCCTTTCTGAAAGAATCACATTTCATTCGTTCATCTGACATATTCTCTTACTGGTTTCTATAAATTTGCTCCTCGCGACTGACTGCAACCTTTTTCGAAGTTTTTGCCATTTTAATTCGAGAAGAACAGAAATAGATATCGGAGACACAAGAAGGACCACCAGGTGACAAATGAAGAAAAAGTTTTGCGGTTTAGTTTTCTAAAGCTATTGAAACATCTGTTGTATTTGGCAAAACATGGAACGGCCACTGTCGGATTTTTATTGCACTTCTTTTTTGAAAGGGCACATGACTTTATTATATTTGTTCAAACAGGATAAGACAAGAGTTTATTCTTTTTACACCAACACCTGTTACTTCGTCTACCATAAAGTAAAAATAACAGATTCATCATCCAATTTATACTCAATTGGAGGTTCAACTTCTCGACGACTTCTCCCAATATCAACATGTTTCCCAAGCAAATTTTCAGCAACAATTTCAGATTTTGTTCTTGGTTCCAAACTGTTCTCAGAAACTGGCATTTCGAAAAGTAAATTGATACTTTCTTCACAAACTGGAAAATATTGAAAGTCCACAGGTTTCTCAAAATTTTTGTGGCCATCGTAATAATTGGTTGGAGGACGAACCATTGTGGCTTTTCGTGGTTGGGATGGCCATTGTTGGAGATTGGTATCAGTTTTTGGAACCTGAAAAATGAAAAACATAGTATATCATGAGAATACGGTGTCAGATAAGACAAAGATGTTTAAAAATGAAAACTTTAAGTTACATTGGAATTCATACATGAGCATTAAAGGCAGCTTGTCAGTTAACATGATACAAATTCAATGCAAAAAATCAAAATTCGAATGGGAGCCCAGGTGGTCCAAAGAACAATACCACCATGTAGCCACATTCAAATAATTGTGTTTCGCGCCAATTCCGACCGCGTTGCACGGACACCGACCGCGTCGCACGGACACGCGCGCATTCAAATTTTAATTTTTTCAACTTTGGACCGCTGCTGTGAAGAGTGTATTTATCGGTGTGATTTCGCATAAATTGCGTTGTACTAATGAGAAAACGCTCTAATTTTTGAAAATAAGATCAGATAGGGTCAAATTAACTGAACAGCTGTCTTTAAAGACATAGTGTCACTTCTTTACGAAGCTACACGTATTATGTTTTAACTATTTATATTTTTGTAATTGTCATCATTTGATCGATTTCCGTTTTGCAAAATAAATTCTAATCTTCGAGACTAAGCCAAAAAAAACGTTCTAGACACAAAAAACGCCGAATTTCTCACGTGAAAAATTGATAGCTTGAATAGTAAGCCGGGAATTCCCTTCTCAAGCCAGGTTTTAGCGTAATTTTATGAATCAATCTTTGCAAAACCTTTTATAAATCTCATGAAAAATTGATAGAACCCCAAAAAATCTCAAAATTGTTTCACCTTATTATCATTCACTTTTTTCGTGCAATTTCTCTTCTTTTTCGGTGATTTTGACTCGTCTTCAGATAATAATTCTTAAAATAACAAATTCTAATATTAGAACAAGATTTTTTTTTTGCTGAAATGACACAAACTTCTTTTCGATATTTTCTTTTTCAGTTCAACGACTTCTTGAAGCATTTTCTCATATTTGGATGCATTTTCTAAAATATTATTTTTCGGTTATTATTTGTTTCGAAAACTCACCTTTTACCATTTTTTAAAATTAAATACTTGAGTTTTTTTATTTTAAAGAAAATTCGGAGGATTGTTTCGTTGTTAAGTACCGTGTTGTTTTTTTTTCCGGAACAACACGTCATTTGATGATGATTTATATGGCAACTTTTCAATAAAAGTTGATTAGATGAGATGAAATTTGTGAGCTAGATAAGAAGGAGGAGATTGACGAGGTTAAGATATTTGTGTGAAATGGGTCTTAGCTCATTTGAAAGACTCAATGAACAGTTTTTGTTATTTGATGATGGAATTTGAAAAAAAAACTCCATTTATATTATTTAAAGACAGTGAATCAGTTAATTTTACCGTACCAGATTTCAGTTTCAAAAATTAGAGCTTAATGGGAAATCTCACCGATAAATACACGCGTCATAGAAGCCGTCCAAAGTTTAAAAAAATCAAAATTTGAATGCGCGCCGGATCGTGCAACGCGGTCAGAATTGGCGCGAAACAAAATTATTTGAATGTGGCTACATATTGATATTGTTCTTTGAACCGCCAGGGCTCTCATTCGAATTTTTCTTTTTTGCCTTGAATTTGGATCGTGTTAAAGACAGGGGATCAGTTATTTTAACCCCATATGCATTTTATTGTAAAACATTCTTCTTATTGGACAAAATACAACGTATACCATAAAAAAATTCCGGCGAATTTAAATTTAAGGCAGCCGACCAAAGTGGAAAAATTAAAAATTTTAACCCTAAATTGGAAAATTGTTAACTGATACACTATCTTTAAGTGATCATCTGCCTTTAAAAAAAATTATTCAATGATGTTGAGCTTTAAAAAAGTAGTGAGGCAATATAAAAATATTATTTTTCTTGAATTTTATTTGTGAGAACATCCATTTTCATTACCCCTCAATTCAGAAAAAATCTCCATTGACGACTTTTTCCCACATTATGACTGCCTCCCTCTTCATTCAATCTGAAATGGCGCAACATGCTGACAAATGTGTAAATTGAGATCTCCCAGTTGAATGCAGCAATTTTTTCGTTCGCCAAAAATATCGCTTCTTATAAAATTGGGACAGCTCTTTCAAGAGCTGTCCCAATTTTAAGGACTTCTGATATGGCTACTTCAAAAATTGTTTGTTTGTTTTTATTATTTTGCAAAATTTATGACACAATCTTTGAACTTAATTTTCAGCACTTTGGAAACTTAATATGTCTGCTTGCACATTTGTTTGTTAAAGTTCTGAAATTCAAACATCTCGCTCCAATTTTTTTTTGAAAACTTTGTTTGCACACGATCGCTTCGTCTTCAATCTTGAATAATTAAAGTTTTTTTTTTTAAACTCAAAGGTTCCCGGACTTAAAAGTTTATAAATATAACAAATATCATGACATCTGATTCTTCTGTATTCATATTTCTTAATCCGTTTTCTGGTCAGCTGAACGGAAGTCTAACAAGGATAAGAAGGGATAGAAATTTGATACTGAAAACGTCAGAATTTGTACTATTCTTGATTTTTTGATAAATTTTGAAGATGCGTTCTGGATTAAACTTGAACATTTGGAGCATAACAATTGGAGCATATTTAAGCTCATATTATTAAACAAAACATTTGATTTGTGAGTTTCTTCCCGAATTTCCAATGACAACTGATATTTGTTTAATTTTGCTACAATTCTAAAATCTATGAGTTTTTTCAATCCAATTTTTAAATAAATTATTTTTCTCCCCTTTTTTAAACATTTTTCTCAATGTTGTTATTTTACTCCCAAACTAACAAATTCAGCATGGACATAATACAATTCTTTCCGCTTCTTCTGCTGCAAATAATAAACAACCCCTTTTTCAAATCTTTGCCCCTTTTTTTTTTGCTCAATACCGGATATTCAGTGTCATATTCATCCACCTACTCTTTCTTTCTCATTTCGTTCTATTCACTATACCTATTTTTTGCAACCAAAAAACTTTTCATTTTTTCAGATATGGATGAAACATCCAACCAAATATTCATCTCATTTTTCTATACATTTTTCCTATTTCTAGTCATTTTTTCACAGGGATGCTTAATATTACTGATCTTCAAGAATCAAACAAAACTTTTGAAAAGTTTGAGAATTTACCTTTTGAATATTTGCGCGGCTCAAATTGTCACAATTATTTCAGGATATTTGACACAATGCAGGTGATTTTATTCCCAATTTATTTTATTTTCAAACTGTATAATCTTTAATCTTTTCATGTATAATCTTTCCATAAGTTTTTCAGAATGATACCAAATCGAACAACGGTCGCTTTCATATGTGGAGGTTTTTGCAACAGAAGTGGGCGGAACTCATGTTTCTTATTGCATTTGTTGAGAGATGTAAGCGACAGATGTTATTCGGGAAAAAAAAAGAAGTTATTCAAAAATGGGTGGGGGAAATCCGAAAAAAAGTAACAGATGGTCGGAATCATGTGAAAGAAATACATGGATGTGGTTATTTTTAGAAAATTTTCGTATACACGAAGAAAATGAACTTTGGAGTATTTCGTCAGAGATTGGAAACAATTCACAACATGATTTTAAGCTAAATATGAAGTTAAGATCTTTGGAAAAATAAAAGTTATCGACAATGTTTTCAAGCAGATTTTAATATTAAGAAGAACGACTTCATGGACTGTAATTAAAGGACGGCTTTACGGTGATGTACCTTAAATGAAAATAGACTTCATTCTCATTCGAAATCTGTTTTTAAAATTTTCTAAAACCACCTAGAAGCCGAGAAAATGAGCTTCAAAAAAAATGGCCTAGAAAAAGTGTCCACCGGCGAAAACTAGTCCGCAGGCATGAAACATCCTTTAAAAAAATCAAAAAACCATAAATTAAGATGGAAAAACATAAAAAAGAATTAATATAAGCATTCATAACTATTTATTAATTGTTTTTGCATGCCTGCGGACTAGTTTTCGTCGGTGGACACTTTTTCTAGGCCATTGTTTTGAGGCGCGTTTTCTCGGCTTCTAGATGGTTTTAGAAAATTTTAAAAACAGATTTCGAATGAGAATGAAGTCTATTTTCATCCCAGACGTCTTCATTAGCTCCGTAAAGTCCTTTAAATTCGCACATATTTTTCAAAAAAATTAGAATTTACCTCTTCGGGACCGTCTTTTTAATTTAATTTTATTGAAAACTATATTTTTTTCAAATTATTAAAAATGCTCCAAATCATTTTGCTTCTTGGAGAATATTTTCACTCAAAACCTAAGCCCTGCCATAAAAGTGTTTTTTTTAAATAGACACAAAAAACTCTAAATTTTTAGGCCTCTTCAACGACGACTCTCTCAGCCATCCTTCATGTTTTCTACTACCGTTATCAAATTCTATCACATAAACGTTTGAGCCAACGAAAAATTATTCGAAACTTTTTACTTGTGCACATTCTGGCACTATTTTGCGCAGTAATCAGATTATGTGGCTTTCCTTGAAACCATAGAAATAATTCCAGATTTGTCAATTTGTTAACCCATCAAACATTGAAGCAATAATTAATGAGCTACAGCAACAACATCCTAATTACTCGTTTGAAACTGGCACAGTCTTTGGATTTTCAAATCTTCGGTCGTTATTTGTTCAAACGTCAACAATTGTGTTCGGTCTGATGATTTTTCTGAATCCTATTGCTGCAATGGTGTATAGAAAGAAGATTTGGATTTTATTGAATGAATATGAAGAGTATAATAGTTCAAGGATCAGCCATGCAAAGAGCATGATTACGGTAAATATACAATTTACACAAAAATTTAAAAAAAATATATATTTAGGGACTTTTTATTCAAACACTTATTCCTAGCATATGTTTCGTTCCACTGGTTGTACACTTCTTTATTTCACAATATACAGGTAAAAAGTACGGGAGCTTCCGCAAAAACGAGATAATTTCCAGGAATTGATGTGATATTTCTAGAATATTTCAACTCTTTCCTAATAATCCTTCCAACATTAATCGATCCATTATTATCGATTTATTTTGTTATCCCATTTCGTCGAATGATTTTCAAATATTTGTCAGCTTTAAAACAATGCCAATTCAGCATCAAATCTGTATCAATTGACAGCAGGAAAACATATTCAGCAGTGCGGGTTATGTAATTGAATCATAATGAAAAAATATAAACTAATTTATTCAATCAGACTTAATTTTGTCCTTTTTCATATGTCCTACACAGCTCAAAGCATAAAATTTTGAGATGAAAGAAATGAAAATAAGGATCGGAAGAAGAACAAATGGAATAAGGATATCTAAATGATAAAATTGGAAGGTGTTTAATGCTCGGCCTTCTAATTTCAATTCTGGGACTCCTCCATTTTTGATGACCCATTCTGTGGTTTTGATGAATCTTTCTCTAGCTGATTGAGGTTTTGAGCGGATGAGATCACGAATTCTATGGGCTTGCTTGGTGTAACTGAACAATTATTATGAAATTTGCTCTTCAAAGCAAAACTCACGATGGATTATTTAATACTTCATGGATCGCTTCCTCAATAGCTTCCGGCTCATTTAACAATTGTTGTCTGACTCTTCTAACTCCCCAGCCTTTTTTCTCAATAGCTCTACTGTTCCTAAATTGGATGGTTTTTTTGAAGAAAAAAATGTCTTGAAATAAAAAGCTCACAAATTTTGATCAAACATGAATGGAATAGTTATCAATGGGACACCAGATCTTGCGGATTCAATAATACCATTATACCCAGCATGTGTGATGAACATTTTGAGGCGAGGATGGCCTGAAACACATTAGGCTTTTAATAAGTTCTTTTAGATGATTCAATATACTCAGAATTGCAGGTTGTGGAAGCCAGTCGGATATATAAACATTGCTGATATCTTTGGCGTATTCAAAAGTATTCTGAAACGAAATTAGAAGTTGGCAGTCGTTTTTTTTAAATAAAATTTCACTTGAGGGTTATGGTTTGATCTCTTTAAAGACAGTGAACCAGTTAATACAAATAAGAAAACTAGAACTCAACAGAAAGAAATTCAAATGGATTAAAATATCCTTTAAATAAGTAAACTGTCTTTAAAGGCAGCTTGTCAGTTAACACGATCCAAAATCTAGGCAAAAATTCAAAATTCGAATGGGAGCCCAGGTGGTCCAAAGAACAATGCCAATATGTAGCCAAATTCAAATAATTATGTTTCGCGCCAATTTCGACCGCGTTGCACGGACACCGACCGCGTCGCACGGACACGCGGCAATTCAAAATGTTATTTTTTCAACTTTGAACCGCTACTGTGACGCGTGTATTTATCAGTGAGATTTCGCATAAATTGCATTGTACTAATTAGAGTACGCTCTAATTTTTGAAACTAAAACCAGGTAGGGTCAAATTAACTGAACAGCTGTCTTTAAAGGGGGGTTTTACGGAGCTAATGAATGCATCTGGGATGAAAATAGACTCCGTACTCATTCCAAATATGTTTTTAAAATTTTCTAAAACCACCTAGAAGCAGAAAAAATGAGCTTCAAAACAATGGCCTAGAAAAAGTGTCCACCGACGAAAACTAGTCCCAAGCATGAAAAATCCAAAAAAAATGTAAAAAACATTTTAAATCACTAATATAAGCATTGTTCATAACTATTTATTAACGAAACACGAAAAACGAAAAACGCTCATAGGAAAAAGTTCGGCCAGGTGGCCGCTTTTTCTAGGCCATTGTTTTGAGGCGCGTATTCTCGGCTTCTAGGTGGTTTTAGAAAATTTAAAAAACATACTTGGAATGAGAAAGAAGTCTATTTTTGGTACATTTATGATCTCCGTAAAGCCCTCCTTTAAAGTATCTACTTTTTTAATTTTTAGAAATTATTAAAATTACCTTATCATATTTATCAGCTCTAACGATGAAATGATAGTCTGAAAATCGCTTAACAGTTTCCAAAAAACTTTGCATAACTTTTTTGGGAATAGTCGTCGTGTTGGCAATAGTTCCCAATGAGAAGTAAATCACTCCATTTTTCCCTTTCTCCATTTCTCGTGCAAAAGATTCATCCAATCCTTTGGTGTCTTCATCAATACCTAATCCACCAATTTGCACAATATTTTGAAGTGTTGGTGATGAGATTTCGATCAATTCGTCCGTTGCAAGGAAGGTAATATCAACTTCACGAACAATATCGTAGATTTTTGGGAAGTTGTCTCTGGAATTTGATAATTAATAAATTTATTTAATTACCTAATAATTACCCAAATTTTTGTCTGAATACTTGAGTCAATTCAATATCCACAACTCGATACAGCATCGTGGTGATTATTGAGATGAAAAGATTATTAGCTCTTTCAAAATATGTAGGGCTTGGGCTCATGTCATAAGAAAATGGAACAGTTGAAATGGGCATTTGAAGTCCAACAAAATCATATTGTTGTGGGAAGAATGCACAGCTTGAAACCAAGAATCTCCTCGGGATTCCAAGAGCATGAGCATAACCGAAACCGCACAAATTGATTTGCTCAGCGAAAAATGCGTCAAAGTTTTCAGATTTCAGTTCAATGAAAAGATCATCACGGGCCAAGATCTCAGCGCATAAGTCATTATAAACTTGTTGATATTTGTACAATCCGCGGAAATCTTTGATAATGTTTCCTTCTTCCATCACACCTTCAGAAAAACCTGCAAATTTTTTGCGTTTTAAAACGAAGTTCTACTAAACAAAAAATATTAAAGGCGGTATGAAACTTGTTTTTATTGTCTACCATTATTTTTTGGGCTGTGAAAATCATTTTTCTTATCACAGTTTTATATAATTGATTCATGATTTTACAGAAAGATTTCAATCAAAATAAAAAAAAGTATGATAATGAAAAATTGGCTCGAAACTCAGCTCTTTGAACTTGTTAGGTAGAACCGGTTATTATCACTTACTGGTCAAAACTTCTTTGAATCTCCAACCATTTTCTAATCCTCCAATAATTCTCTTCTTTGCAACTTTAGCAGTTTTTGTAGTATTCGAAATTTTCAAAAAATCAATTTCCAGAAGTGTGACATCATGACCGGCTCTTGCCAACTCATCTGCAACTCTTGCATTTGAAATTAAATGTGATTTACTGGTTGCCGGAGAGAATACTAGAATTTTATAAGAAAATACAGTTGATAATAAGCATAATAAAAGTGCAATCTTGTCAATCATTCTCATAAGCAACTGAGCGTTTTTTGTACAACAGACTCCTAGAGAACAGAAAGGCGGGAATGATTTTATCTATAACAAAAATTTGATAAGAAAACAATTGGTAACTTGGTTTTTTGATTGTGATTTAGTTTGCCTTTGTCATCTTCAATGGTTGCATTTAAAGGATCACTAAAAACGGCATGTATTTAGTAGTCAATTAATATCACTTTAATGATTTAAAGTGATCTATGATGCAAACTGGTACTAGAATATCGTCAAATGACCTGAATGTTGTTTGCATTCTTTGATGATAAACGAAACATCGCAACAGGGAACTCAAAAAATTGTGATTCGTCTTAAAAATCGTAACATCTTATTTAAAGTAATTGTTATTCTTAATCTCGATATAAAAAGAATGACGGAAAGACTCTGAAATTCCTGTGTATTTTTACTAGGTTTTCCCCAAAGACAGATATTTTTTTCATTTTCATGATTTCTGTCAATTTCATAGTTGTAATTGATCAATATCACTAGATTCTATATTTTCATTTCTTTTTTTCTAGAACAGGAGTCAAATGAAATTAAAAAATGAAATTAAAAAGGGATTGTAGAGAAAATTTTTTGATGACGCATAGTTCATTCTGGAGAGACCGAAACCGATTCCAGAAACTGAACATCGGCTTCTGGTCATGATTTTTTTGTGGTCGTGGAAAATGGTTTGAACCTCAACGATGCAAAAAATGTTTGAATTGAAAATAATGCGTCGTGCTCAAAGTATGGAAAAAATACCAATAATAAATACATTGGAGTGAGTCGATGCGAAATGTTGGTCGATTTTTGAAACAAACTGACAAGTAACTTCAATATTTTTTTGTTGTAATTCATAAAAATTATTAAGCTTTACAGAATTTCGGAAATGTTTCCAGAAAGGATCCCAAAAAAAGGATGTGAAAATTGAAGAAACGAAAAATAGAAGAAGGAATAAAGAAAATGAACAACTTTCGAAACAACTAGTGTCTCGTTATACATGTTTCTTTATTTGGATTTTCAATGAATTTTCGAACTTTTCTAATCTTTTTTTTTTCGAAAATCTATCCAAACACATATTCTCTCCTGTTCCCTCTCCATGCGCTGGGTAGAAATTTTGAATCTATTAGAAGAGCACCCTAGAATCCACCCAACATTTTCTTGCATAATTGAATTGAAAACATTTGTTCAAAAAGCAAAACACTTTTTTACGAAACATACGCATGCTTCATTATTTTTTAATAAAACATGTTCATGCACTTGCAATAAATTATCATACTTTTAATGATGATGATGTGTGTTTCTAATTAATATTCCTGCAGAATTCATAGAAACTTCTTGAACTTGCATTGGTTAAAAAATACAACTTGTGAATCTCCTACATACCAAACAATCGTCATTTCTTCGATTTTTTTAATACGTACTGTTCTGTTCGCATCGATTGACAAGAAAACTTGATTTGTTTATACATACATATTATAATTTTTGATTTCTTGACGTCTTCCTGAATGGATGTAGGCGTTCCAAAAAAATTGGAAAGGCATGCGATTTTATAAATAACCAAAGAACGCTGATTGAAGGTCGCCGTTTAGAGGATAAGTGAATATGAATATTCAGTTTTGAAAAAAGATATATGAGTATTTTTTGAATAATCTCTATTCGCTCTTATTTTAATCAGACGCGTAAACCAAAGTTTCATTTTTCACAATTTGACCGGTTCTGAAAATTTGTTAACTTCAATACACCTAACGATATTTTTAAAAAGTTTTAAATAAATTTATAATTTCCTCCTAACCGTTATATCAATTATAGTGAGCCAATTAATGTTAATTGCCCAAAAATTATAAAAATAAGAGGTTTTCCAATTGTGTAATTTGTGCAAAAGTTTGTTGAAGCAGCGACGTAAAGATGAAGAAAGAGTTCACATTGATTTATACCGAAATTGGCGCGATAATAAAATTTGAATGATTTTGTTTGAATCAAAGTTTTAGATTGAATAATCATGTTAAAGGCAGCTGGTCAGTTAAAACGATCCAAATTCAAGGCAAAAAATCAAAATTCGGGAGCCCAGGTGGTCCAAAGAACAATACCACTATGTAGCCACATTCAAAGAATTGTGTTTCGCGCCAATTCCGACAGCGTCGCACGCGCACATTCAAATTTTAACTTTTTCTACTTTGGACCGCTGCTATGACGCGTGTATTTATCGATATTTTGTCGCATAAATTGCGTTGTACTAATGAGAGAACGCTCTAATCTTTGAAATTGAAATCTGGTAGGATCAAATTAACTGTACCACTGTCTTTAACTATCGTTAAGATCCCCATTTCAGATATTATGCGAATGTCTTCTGTTCTGAAATTTTCAGAAATACTGATTTTTTGGAAAATGAATATGTTTCTATATAATTTCTGATACTAGGTAAGAATTATTAAAGTTTCGATATTTCAATAATTAAAAATTGTGTAATTTTTGAAGATCTGAAAATTCAACTGCGTTTTGAATATTCTATATCCAGTAATGTTTCTGGTATTGGAACTTTAAGAATTTAAAAAAAAATTAACTTTTAGGTTCAAGCAATTTTCCACAACCACAAAAAAAATCATGACCAGAAGCCGATTTTCAGTATCTGGAATCGGTTTCGTTCCCTCCAGAATGAACTATGTCTCATCAAAAACGTTGTACAGTTTCTGTACAGTTTAAACAATCCCATTTTTAATTTCATTGAAAAAAAGGTTCTTTTTTTCTGCAAGTGTTAGAAATAACTGATAAACGTTATTCGTTCTTTCCCGATAGTTTTAATAATTCCTCGAAATGACTTTGAGCCATTGAAAATTTCGAATCGATGTATCTCAATGATTTCTCAACACTCAAAAAGGTTTGCTAACAAAAATTTGACAGAGAACAATTTTAATCTGAAAATATTGACTTAAATACATGACCTTTCTTCAAATTTATTGACACAATAACAATAATAACGAAATATTGACCGAAATTTTCAACCAATATATTAAGGAACCCTCCAAAAATGTACTTGTTCCTTCACAACAACACCGACACTGTATTTACACCTATTCAATTTTTTGTTGTGTCTCAACACTTATTTTTTCTCTCCTTTTTTTCATTGGGGAAACTTGTTTTTATTTTATTCTTCTTGACGTCTTCTTGTTCGTCATGGTTTCTCTTTCGTCTCTTATTTTTTCTTGGTTTTATCTGTCGAATTTGTATGTACTACTATAGATCGATGGCCTTTTACAACAATCATGTATGTTTGACGATCGAAATTTTAATGAAATAAATAATAAGATATTCACAAACTATGTGTATATCTCCTATTTATCTTATTCGTCGAGTTAATTTTGCATGTTTGATTTATTTTTGTTTGCGAACTAATAAGATTTTCGACTAATTCATGTGATATTGAATTGAACAAAATCGATTCGGGAAAACATATAATTGTAACTGTGAAGGTTATTTTTGAAAGTGGATCGATGGATTCATGTGACTTTTAAAAAATGCGTTCATTGAAGATCTATGATCTCTTGTAGGAATTATCTGATTATTTTTAGTTTCTTCTCAAGGTCTCGACACGAATGAATATTGGTCTTTTATTTCTTGTAATGGGTAAAAAATTGATATCAGATCAGAATTTTCACTTTTCTGAAGACAGAGAAAATGTTCTCGTGGTAGGAAAGTAGAATGTTTTCTATTATTAATTTCGAAAAAAAAAACGGTTCAAAAATATAATTTTGGATAACGACTATTGAAAACATTCTTGGGATTCTTAAAGACATTATACTAATCGATATTGATATGAAAATTGAAAACTTAAAAATTCTATGTTTTTGCAATTTTTTGACTTTTCGAACCAGTATTTCAAGAGATGATTCGTTAGCATAAATTTAATTGGATTTTCAATTTCTGCTGGATAAAAATATGTAAACCGATGGATTTAAAGACTGCTGTTCAGTTAATTTGACCCTATCTGATCTTAGTTTCAAAGTCCAAAGTTGAAAAAAATCAAAATTTGAATGCGCGCCAGTCCATGCGACGCGGTCGTGGTCCGTGCAACGTGGTTTTTGGCCACTTATCGGTTTCGTTCTTTCGACCACCTTGGCCTTCATTCGAATTTTGATTTTTTGCCTTGAATTTGGATCGTGTTAACTGACAAGCTGCCTATTACTATGATATTTGTGGAATTTCCCTACCATCTTAAAGGGACTCTTTACTGAATTTGGGTTTCAATTCCATTTTCATCTTCTTCACAGTATTTGAAAACCTACAGAAGCAAAAAAAATTTATAGAAATTTCCTTTTCTAGTATACGAAAAAATCACATTTACAGGGTAAGGCGGCGAAATGGCCGAACCGCTCGGCCGCGCTCGAGAGAGTATGCGAATGTGAGAGTGTTTGCAATTGTTAGGCCATTCGCCGCCTTATTTTGGAAATGGGTGTGTTTGAGTACTAGAAAAGGAAATTTCGCAAAAATGTCTTGTATAGGTTTTCAAATATCGAGAAAAAGATGAAAATGGAATAGAAACTCAAAAACCCAGAATCCCTTTAATATCGTTGAATGGAAACTTCAGCATCGAAAAAGTCGTTTAGGCTTGTGAAATTCGAAACTTCTATACTTTACTCTTGTTTTCGATTGATGAAAGTTTTGACCTTTTTGTTAACGGTGCCACTTCAGTTCTGTCTTCTGATGGTCTGATGACATTTATAATTGTTACATGTTATTTATCAATGTAATGTTTTCATTTTCAAACTCCCAAAATATGAATTCTTACAATTGTACACCAGTAAAATAAAAAAAAGTATGCTGAACTGTCTCTCACGGAAAAAAGATAAAGATCATAGTTTTTGTCCACTTGAAAACAATGTAATACCGTTTTTTCTGAAATATTAAACAAAACAGTGAATGTGACCTATTCGTTCGGCCGAAAGTCATTAGAAAATTGAAAACAATTGTTCAACTTGATTTGAAAAAATAGAAACAATTCAAAGTTTGACTTGATCCATTTTGTCTTCTGTTTTATTCATTCTTCGTTTTTTTTTGTCGGACATCACCCGCTCTTTTTTTCAATTATTAATATTTTTCTATTTTTTTGATGATCAGATGTCATGAGTGCAAACCAACGAACCGAATGTTTCTTCAATTTAACAACCCCGGAGAGAATCGATCTTTTTCGGGTTTGTCTTTTTCTCGGAATAATCCGATAATCGTTTTTCAATTCGCCAAATACATTCGCTTTTTTTTCTAGAGACGACAAGCTCTTCGGGTGGAAAATGTGTTTCGAACGTATTATGGTTGGGCGATGTTGCCACTTGGAGTTATTGGGGCAGTTTGTACGATTTTCTACATCATCAGCACTTATAAAGTAAGAACGACAATTGAGGAAAATGGGGGGAGGGGGATGAAAACCTGTGTCATCGGGAGAAATCGGAAAGAACAGATATATTATTAGCCGTTAAAGTCATGGAGCCACTTATGCACGAACAATCCGTTAAAAAATTTGTAGGCCTAGTTCCATCAGAAAATTATTCATTTTGAACAGAATTAAATTTAAAAAAGCAACAATTAGAGAGATTTGAGAATACTTTTAGCGCGGTAAGGGAGGCCGAAATATTCTGAAAATTACCATTTATTGACCTCGGTCGTCTGTAATTTCTAATCGTTATTTTCAATTTCCTGTCTTGGAGTTGGATGAAATGATCTAGAACACTGCCTTTAACGCAATAAAATAAAAATATTCACTAATAAAATGCTTGTCTATAAACATCATTGAGATGTTTGAAACTTTCTAGAACAGTGGGACTGACAAAAAATTTGAATTGAGGGAGCTACCTTTCCAGTCTCGTTTTCCAAATAATTTCCAATGTTTCAGGCTATAAAATCACGACGAGTTTCAAGAAAATGTTATGCTTTATTGATGAACCGAGCACTAGGAGATTTATTAACGTGTATATCTGCATTGGTTGCATGTGCTTATGTACTTACTTGGCATGATATGAAGTGAGTTTATTGATTTGTTGATCGAACACATTTCTGAAGATATCGTACCATTACATTTACCGTGACAGAACGTTTTATTACGAGAGTTTACAAAATATTTCGAAATTCAAAATATTCTTTAATCTCTAATATTAGAATTCAACTCCTTTTCAATCAATCATCGTTATTTTATTTCAGCCGAGACATGATAGTTGTCTTCGAATCTTTTCTCATCGGGTCGTTTTGGTCAGCAATGGTCTCTTATTCCTCTCTATCAGTCCTTAAACTTTTTGCAGTTTGGAAACCATTCCATTATCGAAAATGGTTTACAATGAAAAGATGTGTAAATTTGATGATTGTCAGGTAAAACAAGGAGACATATTTAAAAAAAAAAATAGTTTTCAGTTGGACTATTTTTGTGTTAATGGTCAGTTACACGTTAGCCATATCGGCGTTGGTGAAAATTCCAGAATTGAATAATTGGTCAGGGTGTAAAGCTGAAACATGTCTCAGGAATATGTATAAGTAAGAACGGGGGGAAATAATGGATATTTTTTTAAAAATCAATAATTTTTTAGGTCTCGAAATCTTCTCACATCATGTGTCTACACGTTCACTGTTATTGTTTTCATTATCACTGTTGTTTTTCTTCAAAGAGCTCAGAATTTCAGTAATTCTTTCAAAAAACGGTTTGTTTTTTTTTCTTAAAATTTGTTTATAATTTGAAAATTAAACTAATTTTTGCCACACTAAAAGTTCGAGCTCTATTTAAAGGAGGACGTTACAGAGTTAATAAATGTACCTTAAATGAAAATAGACTTCATTCTCATTCCAAATATATTTTTAATATTTTCTGAAACCACCTAGAAGCCGAGAAAATGAGTTTCAAAACAATGGCCTAGAAAAAGTGTCCACCTGGCCGAACTTTTTCGTGTTAGGCGCGTTTTCTCGGTTTCTAGGTGGTTTTAGAACATTTTAAAAACAGATTTGGAATAATTATGAAGTCTATTTTCAACGCGTAAAGCCATCCTTTAACTCCAGCCAAAGAATGGCTAAAAATGGTTTTATACACTTGCTTTTCTTATTGTGCTTCTCATAAACAACATTTTTTCAGAGAAGAAGATGGTGGTGGTGGCAGAATTCGAATGGTTCGATTCCCACTCTGGAAATTAGCATTGAATGTCGGAACATTTGCATTTTTGAATGTTCCCTATGTTATATGGTGAGCTTTTATAAATCTTTTATTTTTATTATAAGAACATGAATCTCAGGTGTATTGCTCTGTTTTTAAACTCAGACAAGTGCTTATTCCAAAAAAATTATGCAGAAATGATAAGACTGCTTGGAATAGTTCGAACATTCCTAGTAATGCGGTGTATTTTGGATCCAATTTTGTCATTTTTCACAGATTTTCAAGTAAGACTTTTGAGAAATTCTTGTATTCATTATTTTAATATTTGTTTTTAGCTTCGTCGCGGATTTATGGAAATCTTCGGATTGGGACGAAAGATTGGAGATCAGCCATCAGGTTTCAAACAGTCTTATAGTACGAGTAGTGCCGAACAGAACTCAATTATTAATCGAGCGACAAGAAGTCAAACTTCGACAACGGTTGCAAGTTCACAGCCGTCGTCAACCAAGAAGCTAAGCAATAGTTTTAGCGGGTTGGAAGGTTCCAGGAAAATTGATCGATTTTAAGTCGAATGGATTATTTAACTTTTTGAGATCTTCGTTGTTTGAGGTCTGAAACGATAAGTGTTTTCTGTCTTTGAAATTTGGTTCGAATTAATGCTGGTAAGAAACCATGAGAACCAGGGTTTCAAAAATTTCAAATTACAGAAAACAATACCGTTTCATATCTATTGATTATGTGTATCTTCTTGAATTGCTCAAATAAATAATTAATAAATATTTATAAAATAATTTTGAACTCTTCAACACATTCGACATGATCTTCATTGATTGTGAATATTTTTGCTGTCTGCGGTAAAATTATATTAATGCCATGCCAGATCATTATCTTCCACGTGAACTTAACTCCACCGGCTACCACAAAAAAGATCATTTAGTTCTACTTAGTTATTATGGTTTATGTGCTTATTCGTGTATTCCGATGAAAACGTATATAAAATTTAAAAAAATCGATAAGCATGCATATACGTGATTGTTCATAACTGAAGACATATCCCTTAGCCGACGCAAAATTCTCTATCGAATGATGTATGTGTAAATTTTCATAAAATTATGAAAAAAATATTATTGGCAAATATATTTTTCAATTTTCGTTCAAAAAAAACTAAAAATTAAATGTTCTAATGCGCACAATTTTGAAATTGCTGAAAAAACACTCTAATCATTTTAAAATGCTTATAAATGGATGGAATACGAATGTCATTATTTTAAAACTTTTTTTAAAAGAAAAATAAACGGAAAAAGATGTTTTAATTGAATTATTTGTAAATTTTTGAGAAAAATTGGGTAAAAATTTTTATTTCACGGCATGTTTTTCACTACGCGCGGGGTATACAAGTTAATTTTTTCCCGCCGCTGCGATCAATTACGCCAACACAATTTTTGACTGACGCACTTGTGGATTTCTAGTTTTCTGGGTTACCCTAGGGTAATTCTTGAAATAAATGTTTTGAATGGGTTCTCACACCTATCTCGTGCAAATTTAAAAGTAAAAGCAGGTATTTCCAATGGTTTAAAGCATAGATTGAACAAAAAATATATTTCTTTGAAGATCACGCATCGCAGATCGCGCGTTCCCAGCTAATTTTTATGTCAAAACATTCTAAATTGTCTTTTCTTCAAATTGTATTCGGCACTTCTTCGATTTTTTGACTTTTAGGAAAGTTATTTCCAAAAATGTCTCAAAATTGAGTTTTTTCAGTACTAAATTTCATTCAAAGATCACAAGAACACCAATAAAGTTGAGGCGTTGAAATTTTTTTTGTGAGGTGCACAATGAGCAAGAGTAAAGTTTGTATTCGGCAGAATTTTGAAAAAAGCCCTCAGAAGCTAATTAAAAAATTCATTCACTCCATCATGAAACCACAGACAATGTCTGCAATAACCTCGTCAATGCGCACAATATGACGTAAAATTACACACTTCCCTTTTTCTGTTGTTTTTTGATAAAATATTTCGCAAAAAAATACAACCGTATTGTTTTTATTTCAGATGTTCTAAAAATGGATAGCAGCGGGTTAACATTTTCTTCACTAGAAGAGCTCCAGAGCCATTGTTCGCTGACTCGAGAATTAACTACGAAATATGAAAGACAACCAGTGCAATCGTAAGGTTTCACAACTTTTATCACACCAAGTATTGATTTTCAGTGTATATAAGTCCATCGAGTTTTTGATAAATCAAGCGAAAAATGCGAGAGGTGATTTAGAAAAACAATATGAATGTTATATGAAAGCTGGAGAGCTGTCGGACATTCTACGACAACATACTGGTTTTGATCAGTTCAAAGCAAAAAAAGAGAATGAGCTTAATTTTTATGCAGTTTATACAAAAATTGTGGATAATTTACAGGGGTTGCAAGCTTTATTATCCAAGGTATTTAATTTTTTTAAAATTAGTTTTTAACATTTATTTTATTTCGATTTTCAGAAATATGATGGACAAAAACTAAGGAAAGATAAAATTGAAAGAGCTAGTTCTATCGACAATAAACAACCGAGTTTTATCGAACCAAAAACTGCCACTATTCATCGTGATATTCTTAAAATAAGTCCAAGGGAGCTTATTCGAATGGTTGAAAAGGATGCAATCAAGAAGAGTGCGATCATTTTCGACTATAGGATGAATAAAACCGAATCAATATTTTACCGAAATGAAAATTTGATCACAATTATTCAAATTCCGAATGAAAATGTGGAAAATTCGTGAGTTATATTCACTGAACTTTCACTGTTTTAAAAATCAATTTTTGTAGGATGATTTTCGAAAAAATGCGGAAATCGTTAGACGTAAAACAAAGAACTCTTTTGGCAAGACTTCCAGAATATGACTTTGCTGTATTGATGGAAGATGATACACCTGCTTTGGAAAATGGGGTTCCGATGAAACAAACGAAAGCCTATTATATTTGGAGAGCTTTAACAGAAGTAAGCTTAATAGAGCAAAAAGGTTGAAAATATTTTTTTTGAAAAATAATTTTAGTATATTGGACAAGATTTCAAAACAAAGAATAAACCAATGTTCATGGACGGAGGATTCAAAATGTGGAAAGCTCAATATCCAACATATACAACTACTGAGGTAAATGATGTTTTTGGTCAAATATATCTAAAGGTTGGATAGGATAAAACAAGAAAACATTAGAAAAATTCAATTTTTTCAGTTTTCAGTTAAAAAGAAATATGATAAAAATTCGAAAGTGGTCTGAAAATTTCACAAAATCTGAAAAGATTGAAGAATTTAGGATTTTTCAACGCAATCAAAAAATAAGCGTTAAAGAACTTTAATTTTTTATTATTTCAAATAAAAATAGGTTTTTTTAAAAATATTTACTGCTGCGAATACGTTTCAACGCTGAAACTTAAAATGTGTCAGAAAGATGTTCTCTCCGTCGAGCCGTAGAAAAAATTAGCAGAAATGAACATATCTAGAATTTTCATCATTTTTTTTCAGACAACCACAAAAAGTGCAACAAATGTGAATGACGAACTAGCAGATACAGTTAAACGATTGCGTAGAGGTGAGGAAATAAATGTCAGTTCATGAAATTCAACACGAAACAATTTAGAATACTCTCTTGCCGCTATTTCTTATGCCGATTTGTCAGCCCCGAAACCAGCAGAAGTTAAAAAACCATCGATATCTCCGACTCCAACGAAAAATGAAATTCGAACGATTAAAGATTCGACAAATGTACCCGCGACCGGACCGACACCAGTTTCTCAAGTTCCACCGACTACTGGAAATGAGAACACTGCGAGAGCTGGTTTTGGAGCGATTTTTGGCGGACCGAGTAAGTGTTAATTCTAAAAAAAAAGTGAAATTGTTCGAATTTCAACCCGAATTACTTCGACCAAACATTAATTTTTAAAAAACTTTCTTCAAAAAAAATTATTTTAAATTTCACGTGACGCTATTTTGAAGTCCACGTCTTTTTTCATCTGACAACTTTAAAGCTTTTAAAATAAATTTCCTGCAACATCTTTTGATATGGTTTTTGGATATTTCAAGCAGTTATTTCATTCAATTTCAGGTCATCACTTTTTTCCAATTTATATATAATAATTATAAGCATAACATTATAAACGTATCGAGAGTGATTTCAGGATCGATTTTGCCACAGCCAGAAAGGCCAGGACCGCCGATTTTTTCTCCCGCTCCTGGTATTCCATTGCGTCCAGCACCAGTTCCCACCTTGCCAAATATGCCACCAAATGCGATCAGTCCGCATCCAGTCGTGCCGGATAGGAGTGTGAAACCGATGACATTAGGACCTAGGAATGAACAGAAAAGGCCGGAAATCAATAATTCGGCTAGTAATGTGATAGCAGAGCAGAAAAATAACACCAATGCAAGGTAAATATGTTATTTTTCAATTTTTGTCATTAAAATATGAGTTTAGGCTTCCACCTACTCTTGATCGAAGTTCTAAGCCCCCATTAATAACGTAAGTTTCTATTTTGTGAAGTTTTAGAGAAAGTGAAGTTTTCAGGCCGCAACACGAGAATGCACTTTTATCGATTTATGATCAGATGACCATGACTGTAAGCAGATCAGGAACATCTCGGAATGGAAATGTAATTTTAACGTTTTTTTTTAAATTTATTAATGTAATACTTTTAACAGACTCCTGGAATCACCGGCCTCTTTAACATGGGCAACACTTGTTTCATGTCAGCGAATTTGCAGGTATTGTTTTTTTTTTTCATTCATTCGTTCAATTTCAACCAATATTTTTCATTCAGTGTCTATTCCACACACCATTCTTGTCAGATGTGTTCACTCGCGAGAACTTCCTTTCAAAAGTGAATCCGTATAATAAAATGGGAACGAAAGGCGTGATTTCGGCTGCATTTTCAGCGTTGATGGATTTAGTTTGGAGCGGACAGTTTCAGGCTTTCAAACCACAGAGGTTTCTGGTAAGTTTATTTTATTTTTTTGAAAATATTTTGAAAACAATAAATCATGTTTAGCAACTGTTTGCTGATGAAGTGAATTCGTCCCTGGCTGATGGCCAACAACACGATGCTAGCGAATTTCAACTGTTTCTTTTGGATGCACTTCATGAAGATACGAATCAGGTACTTTTAATAAAGATCATATTTTTTGAGGAAAAACATTTTTAAACAAAGTTTAGCTTTGTAAATTAATGATTAAAACTTCTAAAATATGTTTCTAAAGGATTTCTTCCAGGTTCTCAATCGAGTTAGCTTTGAACAAAATTATAAAGGAGGAGAACGAATAGCAAACGATGCAAAAGATTTTACGACAAAAAATCAGCAGTTTTCTTATTCACCAGTCCAGAAAATATTCAGCGTAAGAACCCTTGTCACTATTTTTTCCATTTCTAAATACAATTTCTCAGGTTTTGACCGTTTCTGAATTGACGTGTTGTTCTTGCTCCGAATCATCTGCTACATTTGAAGATAATACACTAATTTCTGTGGAATTATCATCAATGTCGTCTTCTGGGTCATATGTTCTTGATGATTGTTTGAAGTCACATTTTTCGCAAACCGTAAATTACCTTTCCACCAAATGTTTTCAATAGATAATTATTTTACAGAAATTAGATGGTGATAGTCGCTGGAATTGTCCAAAATGTAAAACAGCTCAACCAGCGGTGAGAAGAACGAAACTATGGTCACTTCCGCCGGTTTTAGTGATACATTTGAAAAGGTTTTCATTGGTAAATGGAGAATATGTGAAGAATACTGCACCGGTGCATTTTGAAACGACAAGATTTGATCCGTCGAGTTGTTTGCATAGTCGAGCGCCGAAAGATCAGAAAACAGCATATCGGTTATATGGAGTGACGGTAATTTGAACCGAATTTTAATTATAAAATTAAATTTTAATTATTTACAGAATCATAGCGGAAGATTGAACTCTGGACATTATACCGCAATTGCATCACATTTGAGATTGAACAAATGGTTTCGATTTGATGATGAAAGTGTAACTGCCTCAGATATTTCAGCTATCGATGTAAGTGTTATTTAATAGTGGTTATTGTCAACAATATTATCGATGTTTTGGTTCTTTTGATCGACTTGTTTTGTTTATGTACATTTTGACCTTTTTAAAGAATTTTGAACTTTTGGTTCCATCGAAAAGTGCAAAAAAGGTTGCTATGAAAGAAAATTAAAAGTCCAAATACGGCAGTAAAAAATAAGTTTCTGAAATTAAAAAACGTTCCAAAAACAACCGGCTTTATAGAAACTCCCGTTTTCTGCTTTGAATTCCAAAATCATTTTCATTTCGCGATAAAACGCACTTATCGACCTCTTCAAAACGGTTTTAAACGATGTAATTTCCAGTTTCGTTTTTTTTTGCTTCAAAAAGGAACTAAAACTCCAAAATAATCTTGTCACCTTAAAACACGTTTATTGTTTCATTTCAGAATCGCGCAGCCTATATCCTCTTCTACAAAAAGGTCTAATTCGACAAGGACTTTTTTCTTCCTAGTGATTATTTGGCGCTCCTCTTAATTGTCTGTTTCTAACCCTTTTTTTTGGCATATTATTTTAGAAAAATTTGTATCAATGTCTAACTGGTGAAATGATTTTTTTTTGTTGGAACAATCCGTGATTCAATTGTATTTATTTTTTCTTGTGTTGAATAGTTTTGCGATTTTAGGTGGAAAATTTATCTGTGATAATTGTATCTTTTTATTTGTAGTTTGTTTGATTTCTGTTTCGAATAACCGTATATTAGTTTTGTACAATGCATTAGTGAAATTGAATTAAAAAGGTGAATAACAATTATAAGCGAAATAACTGGATTTTTTTGACACTGAAATCGAAATGATTATTATTATTATATTATATTACTTTTTGGGAGGAAATTGGGCTTTTTGTGGTTAGGATTGTGGGGGGCGAAAAAGACAAGTTCCTCCTCCTCCTCTTATTTTTGCTTCAAATGTATCTGGTCGGTGAGTATTCGGGTTGTCTCATCAAAAATGTCGTATGTCAGTTTTAGGGCGATTCGATCCGCCCATTTCTCCCATTCGGATGAAGCCGCAACTCGTTTTGTCGAAAATCCGTCTGTATCCGCTTCCCCCCGTTTTTTTTTCTTGCATTTCTCTTAGAAAATAAACCTGATTTGAAGACGGCACGGCCTGATGATCAAAACGTTTTCATGGTTGTTTTAGTGCTTTTCTTTTTTTTTTTCATTTTGTTGTTTTTTTCGACGTCTTCCGACCCGACAATTGCGTCCTTATCGGGCCGCCGTATGTTCGTTTTAAACATTTCTCACCAAATTATGTAATCTCCGAATGGATTTTTTTGTTCCCGGTTAATGAGATGCCATTGTCTTTTGTCTTGTCGATTGACGGATATTTTTCGGAAATTTTCGGAAGAGATAGTGGTGGGGAAGTTCATGAACCATGATGAGTTTGATGGGGAGAAAGTCAGTCACTTGAGATGTGTATCAGGAAAATTGAGGAACGTCTTTTGAAGATGTTGAAATGTTGTTGTATTGAGGTAGAATTGAGATAGAAACGTTTTAGAACGTTCCGCCCAATGTTAGTATTTCGATCGGAATTCTCATACAACTGTTGTTTAATCCGACGTTCAAGGTTTAATCGGTTCATCTTGATTTTGCACCGTTATAGGCCTTGAATAAGAGTGTTACTATGCACATTTTTGCTCTAAATTCTTAAAGACGGTGTCCTACTCCAATCGTTTAATCATTAATAGGCTAAATTTAATACTATATTCAACCCGGTGTTGTACACAAAGTAAAGGTAACGGAGCTGACTGAAATTGAATATTAAAGGGGTTAGGGACCAAATTCTGATATTATTTTTGAACCTCTAGGAAATGAACATTTTTTCGAATTTACCGCTGGCTAACTGAAGGCCTAACTTTACATAAACTCAAAAAAAAAGAAGCGGCCAGTTAGGTCATCAGCAAACCAGCTATGCTTTTTTCGCCGGTACTGCCTGCAACAGGAGGACTCCAAATATAAGAAAACAAATTGAAAAAAGACTGTAATTTCTTTAATATTTCTCAGTTTTGATAATCCCAAATTTACCATCAAATTTTTTTTCTGAAAACCGTTTTTCCAACAGTAATTTCTATGTGACGGTAGACGAGAAGACCTAGAACATCATATGATTATATTTTTTTAAGTGCTCCGGCTCTACAAAGTTTAAAAATGGATCGAGCAGGACGGTCACAACAACATTTCTTGAGTTTTTAGATATTTCTTCAAAATATGCATTTCTATTTCCATAACAAGTTTTGTCTCTCTCTCTTGTACTGTTTTTTTTTTAAATATTAATACATCGCTCCAAAATCATCCGTGAATGGAATATCAGTGTATGTATCAGTAATCAGTAATCAGTCTATGGAGCACTGTAAATTATAGCCTAAAGTTTAAGATTATTTGGCTGCTGTTCATTCGATTCCAATTATTTTGAAATACAAAAAAAACTACTTTTTGAATTGGATTCATTTTATTTTAGGCAAGAAGTCCCAGATTGGACTCGCTATAATCAGCAACGTTTTTTTAAATGAGAACTATTTTAAAAACTATTTCGCGGTTTTTATTTCAAGCGATAGAAACAACAATCACTCAAGTTTTTTTTTGCGAGGGAGCTCCCGCTGTTTTTCAAGGTTATATCAGCATCAGGAATTGCCAGTTCCGATCACCAACATTCCGATGCTTAATTCAAACTTTTAGAATATGGCAGATGATATAACGCAATTGCCAATAGCAAATCAATTCCTTAGAAGGACAAGGAAATGATACATATTTCGTGGATTTTCTGATATCAAACAAGAATCATGTAATCATTTCAATCGTGATGATGAAAACAAAATATCCGTTATATAAATATATAGATTGGCAAAATTGATAATCACTTCTGCCATTCTGCAGCTTATCATTATCATCCCCCTCCATTTTTTTCGTTGATTTCTGATCAAAACCGGATAAGAAGAGGTTTTGCTGTATGATTATTTTAAGGATTGTTTCATTTTATTTTGAATTCTTCGTTATTTCATTTCCTTTTCCGTCCTTCAATCAAACATTCAACCGAATAAATATCTTGAAAACCGATCTAATCTCAATTGGAAAGTGTCGAAAAACACCATCTGTCGATTTGCTTTCGATTCCAATTTTTTTTGTCAATTCTTTTTCCTTTTTTTTCGTTCTCTTCATCATCAGCCGCAAGTTGTCTCACTCATTTTCTGATATAATTCATCATTGTCGCACTTTTCATATAATTTATTTCCTTTTTCTAGCCAGATGAGGAATATGTGGTTTTACAGTGTGATTACTGTATTTTCAGCGGTTTCGGTTGTTATTATTGCGCAGAGTGAGTTCTTTTTTTAATTATTTAATTTATTTACTATTGTTGAAGATAAATATTTTGTGAATCTAAATATATTTCGCCTGAGACCGCTCGTGTATTTTTAAAATAGAGATTCACATCTGTTTTATCATGGCTTCGTCTTGGAACAAGTTTTGTTTTAATAGTAAGAATACTTCTAGGATCACAACAATCAGTAATTGCGGATTTGGGTAAATTGATTGTTGACAATTGTCCGCCTATGTTATGTACCGGACTTGATTGCGCGGTGGTAACAGAAAGAAATGGATGTCAAGTAAGTCGTATCAATGCTTTGTTTTTGTTTTTTTTTTCGATTTATCTTCTACAGTAATCCTTTGGCCTACTTACTTTAATATCCGTCACATTTCTTATAGCTTTGTGCTTGTCCGATTGGTTCACCATCGAGAGGATGTGACCCAATGCCATTCATTCTTTGGCATGATTTGATTGTGAATGGATGTCCAAATGTTACATTGAACAGTCGTGATCCAGCCCAGAAAGTGCATAGATGGTTTAGAAGAGTGAATCGATTCACGAACACTGATCAATGTGAGCCGTACATTTTCCCATATTGTCCGGAATTGGACTTCAATTTGTGGAGATCGCCAAGAACCAAACAGGTACGCTATGATTGATGTGGAATTTAGACTGATTATTCTGTTCCAAAAAGCTTAGTTGATCAAGAATCGGGAACTGAATCAGAACGACAGGTGTCTGCGAAAAAAATGTTAAATGATGTTTTTAACGATTAGATGAAAAATTCAAAAAATTCTTAAATCTTGGCACTGAAATCCATTAATTCGGAAATATTTCAGAAAATCAATAACCAGCCAAAAATCGATAATGAAACTTATTTTTTAATAATTGATGTGTAACTGTTTTCCTATTTTTGACCTGGGAAATACACTTAAAGACAGAGTTCCCGTTGAAATAGTTAACATTTAAGTTGAAATTTGAATATTGAGAATAAAATATGACTACTTAATTTAGTTTTACAATAAGTGCACAGTATAGAATTAAGTCGTACACTGTCTTTAAGTTTTTAGCATTTGTTGTATTTTAGCAATTGATCTTCGGGCAGACTCACTTTTGCTTAGACTAATTAATTTCAGTCTGAAATTTATAATCTGAAACTTGATCTCATTGAATTCGTTCCAGTTCTGTCCCCGTTCGGTCGCTAGGTCTTGAATCATTCGTAAAGGATTTTACATAATTATTCTTTGTTAAAACAGTCTTCTATTTTCCCACGACGAAATTTTTCAAACTACAGTTTTCGGATCACCTTGTCCTTTCCTAGGTATTTTGTTTCATTGATCCCATTTCGATAAAAATAATTGTTTTTCAATACGGAAGTCAGATGAACCGATTTTGCACTTGTTTCGCTCCCCCCCATGTGAAAACGATAAGATTTGAACTTGGATTTTTTAAATTGAAGATCTGAAAATAAATCGAACATTTTCCAGGAATGTGAGCTCTACTGCTACTCGATCGATGAACAGCGTAAACGTGGAATCATCTAAAAACCAAGATCCATCGTCTATCTAGGATTTAAAATAATAATCGTTTTCTTTTCTTCTTGCGTTTTATCAAAACATTCTCACAGCTTAAATTATTACGTTCCTGTCCCCGATTAACAAAAAAAATCCCATTCGAAACATCTCCGAATTGAACCAATTTCCAAAAGTGCCAATCCCTGTTTGTTTTTGTGTTGTATACAAAAAATAAAAACACTTTTAAAAATTCGTAATTTTATTCACAATCAAAAAAAAAAGCTCTAAACCGTATCTAAACTTCATCCGGAATGAAACTATTCAAAATATACATTAAAAAAAAGAAGAAAAAAACACCCGATAAATATAGATATGAATAGATATATTTTAAACGACCTGTTTTCCTTGAGGTGTCCATTGGATACATGAAATTATGATAAATGCCGAAAATGGAAAAATTGCAGTGATTATGAATAAGTAGGTGTAGCCGATTGAGTGAAGATAAAACTGTGAGATACCGGCAAGAAGGATACCACTCATTGTCTGAAAGTGTTGGTTATTTTATGGATACGATGTGCGGGAACTCCCGATTATTTTCAACGTTCAGAAAGATGGTTTGGAAGACACGGAGAATACAGTTTTTATGAAATCCAAAAAAAATGAAAGGGAGGGTTTTCCAGATTTTCATTTTCCGCTTTTTTGAAAAACTAATTTCATTTTTCAGCGATTTTTCGTGGTCTTTGCTGAAAAAACGATCTTCCAAAGTTTCGAGAAACAAAAAATGTGTCGGAAAATCGAGCTTAAAAGGAGACCAAAACTTATTTTCACCCTACCTGAACGTAATTATATTTTCCCTAGTAATCTAATCTAATTAATGTTAAACCTTATTAATGAATAGGTAATTTAAAAAATCGAAAAAAATAGAAAATTGAATAATAGAAAAAAACTATACAGGTTTTGAAAGTAAAACAAATACCCCTAAAGAGTTTCTTTACTCATTTTGAGTTTTATAATTAATTTAATATTTTTTGGAAAGCCTAAGAAAGCCTGAAAGCCTGAAGTAGAAAAATAGAAAAAATTAAATTAATTATAAAACTCAAAATGAGTAAAGAAACACTTTAATAAAACCTACCGTTGATAAGATCAAATAACCATAATTGTTAGCTTTATGACGAGTTCCAAAACATTTTACAGTAGCTGTGATGAATAGCGCATGTGTTGCACCCATACAAATAAAAGTTCCACATAACTGGAACAGAAATCATTCTTTAGTAATCTGCTTTTTCCGAACATACCCAAACAAAATAAGCCGATTTTCCGAGTTCTCTAGTCATCGGCATAGTTAATAAAAATACAGAAGCAAAACAAGTGGCAATTGATAATGATATCTAAAAAAAGACATTTTAAATATTTAAAAAAATGAGCCAAAAGAGAAATACCTGAAAACTTGTTCTATCTGTCAAATAACCCCATCCAATTCGTGCAATCGCATTTGCAACAGAAGCCACACTGAACGCGACAGCAATGAAGAAGTCGTCATCGATGAAAGATTCAGCAAATGTTTTATACAAATTGTAGAACATATTGGCATAAAATGAGCAACAGAAAAGTGCGGCGAATAGGCAGAAGAATGTTGGGGATTTGAGCATTTCAGATGGGGATAATTGAGGAATTGTTTCATCAATAGCTGAAATTATAATTTCCATAAATTTAGGTGTTTTTTCTAATTAAAAATATAGATCTAAGGATTTAAAATTCCGCAATTTAACTTCTTTCTGTTTCTCCCTTACCATCATTAAAGACAGGGTCATACTCTCCATCATCTTCATCACTTCCACTTTCAGCTAACGTTTCATCAGATCTCGACTTCTGAAAATGAATAATTTCTATATATATTTCATCTGGAAAACAATCAAAACTACATGCAACACAGTTCAAGAACACCCGAAACAAAAACAATAAGCCACACCCTATTCATAAAACTAAATACTAAAAGCAAAAACTAAACCATTTCGGTTGGAGTTTCTTCGTTTAGACGTAAAGGACGGTATGAAACAGAGGAATAACGTTGAGATCTGGAGGAAGAAGGGAGAAAGTAGTCGGACAATGAACCAAGGCCCGAATGACGAATCTGTGAGATTTTTGTCAGTTAACTAAAAACGGGAGATTTTCTTCGTTAATTTAATAGGTTTAGGTCTTGCGGAAGCTCTTTAAAAAATTCGAAGATGATTTGTTAGTAATTTCAAAACAAAAACCGGCTCATTTTAACCTTATTCAAAGCTCTAGTCTCAGCCAAAGGAATCTGAGTTTGGAGCTCAAAAATTATATGTTCATAAACCCCCAAAAAAAGTAACAACTTACCCGCAATGGTGGATCACAGACTACAATCAATGCGATCGCTTGCATTACTCCATAAATTATTGCCAGTTTTGTAAAAAGTCCCGGAACTCTGAGAAGAAGCTCAGGTTGGACAAAGTATCTGAAATATTTTAAATTTAATTCCAGAGGTTCTTTGATAATAACTGACCCATCCTTTGTCGCTGGCAAATTTTGTGGGTTAACAATCATTGTCTGAATTGGGGCAAAAATTGAGGAAGATATACCAAAACCAGCGGCGACGATTCCAGAAACCACACCTATTTTATCCGGAGCCCACTAAATTGATAACTTGCATTTTTAACATGAAAACTATTTTATACTTACATTAATTACTGTTGTGACTGCTGTAACATAAGCAATTCCCATGCCGAGACCAAAAAGTAGACCATATGATAAGAAAAAAAGAGCAAACGAATGTTGGATAGTTATAGACGAAAGTGCAACACTTAGTCTGAAATAAGACTTTAAAAATGGATTATTTAAAGAATACAAGTTTCCTTACGTTACTAAAGCACATCCGATGAATGCTGACAATCTTGGACTAAAAAAACTCGAAGTCATTCCTCCGATAACCATAGCAAATGGGAAACATCCTTGAAATGTCGGAATCCACATCATATGCTCAATTCTAACTGTTGGGTCGGTGTAATTACGCATGTAGGATGCCATATATGGAAGCATGTTTCCTTAAAATTTTGTTGCTATATTTTTTCTCGAAGTTGTTAAATTATATATTTTGATTCAGTGACTTTCTGATCTTTCGCTTAATGTTCAATTATATTGTTTTATTAATAGTATACGATATATGTATAGTTTTCAAAAAGATATAAACTTTCTTGTTCGGCAATAATTGCGAAATGGTAAAATAAAACGACGCGGGAACTTAAAACAGTAGCCAGATAGTCGAAAACTGTACAAGTTCAATCAAAAATAAACAGTGATAAAAAAATGTGAAAGCTGACTCACCAAAAGTGTGGTATGTTCCAATGGTTAGGTGAATTAAAACAGCTCCGAATAAAATTATGCATATTCGATTAAATGGTGAAAAATTATAAATATAATTTGCAACTGGATCACCGGTTCGTCCACCGCATGGCATTTCTGCAAATGATATTGTTTTGATTTTTTTCACTCATTTTCAGAAATGATAAAAATAACTAAAAATAGAATGAAAACCAAACGGAGACTGGAAATTATAATTATAAGTAGAAAAGATGTTGTGAATCGTATAACCTTGATGTACAGATGAATGATGATGTTTTTTATTTTGAAAAAAATGGTTTGAGCGACAAAGAATGGATTATATAACAATCTAATAGAAAGTACAAATTGTTGTAGTTGTACTGAACCGGATTTCGGACAAGGAATTCTTTTGGATGGATGAATAATAAAAGTATTTCTTTTCTGAAAATTAGGAATATTTTTGATTGAAAATAATATGAGAAAATGGGAAGTGAATCTTGAGCAAATAAGAAAAAGACTGGCTCTGATGTCATAAGCAGAGGAAAAAATGAAAATCGATTTTAAAAAAATGTGAAAAATGAGACGAACACCTGTTTTTCAGGTTTTCAGGTTTTTTTTTCCTAGTTATAAACGTATATAGGTGGTAAATAATAATTCTGATAAAAGGTTGAGAATTTGAGGTAGTTTATTTTGTTTTTCATTTCTGTTATCAAAATTTGGCGAACGAAGAACAAAATTTGATTATTTAATTTTAAACAATTAAAAATGAGAAGTTATAGTCACTACAAAACACTTTTTCCAGGAAAAAAGGAAAACAAAGAAAGTGAACGCAAAAATTTCAATGCAACCCCTCTATTGAGGCGATTTCCGAAAACGGGTGTATAGGAAGAGAGTGAGACGAAAAACGACATAGAAAAATATAGCATATAAAATTAACAAGCTCTGTTTTATTAGAAATTTAGTAACGCTGGGATAGTTTCGATCGATTTTTATTGCGCGGTATTTAAATAGAAAAAATGTTTAAATGGAACAGAAAACACTTTTTGAAATTTTTTGATCTTTGGACATTTTTCTCATTATTTTCAAAAAGTTTTAATGTCGTTTTTTGATAGATTTCTCACATATTTCTTTCTTATTTTTTTTCCATCCAATTATTATTCGTTTTCCGGTCGACAAATCGATTGTGCGTATTGAGTTGTCGGTGTTTGCGTATTTAGTGGTTCCCCCCCACTCTTCTGCAAAAACCAGAAAGTGAACTGCCTGCCATCCCCGTTTCTTTTCTACCTCTTCCTTTCTCACACTCTCTATCCCACTCTTCAACAACAACCGAAATTATTGTCACATTTCATAAATTTATTTCATGTCTTAAAATTTCAACTTTTTGTGAAAAAAAACCCTTCGAAAAAAATAAATATAAATTTTATTTCGAAAATTGTTCCGTACAAAACGCGAATTGTTAACGATTTGTTTATTTTCGAATCGGAAAAAAAGTGGGAAGGACGAAATTTTTAACTTCAAAAATTTTCTCTCTCATCGATAAACATTGACTTTTATCTCTTTTTCGCACGTTTTCTATTCATCCTGTTTGATAAATATGGCGAGTAAAACCTTTTTCTCCAGTTTTTTTTTTAAAATTTAGAAATTTCAGAAAAAAATACTACCTTTTCAATAAAAATTAGTTTTTTGTAGGCGTTCTATTGGCATACTATAAGCAACACTACATGTTTCAGGTGCATATTTGATTGTTTCGATTTTCTTTTAGGAAATTCAGCATTTATATTTCGAACATTTATTTTTCAATCGACCTTCGAAATCGGTTCATCGAAAAATTAGAAAAACATGTTTAAAGGGTCACGTTTTAAGCGTAACAGAGATTTTTAATTGTTTCACCTTTCT
This sequence comes from Caenorhabditis virilis, assembly GCA_964036255.1. Taxonomy (NCBI): domain Eukaryota; kingdom Metazoa; phylum Nematoda; class Chromadorea; order Rhabditida; family Rhabditidae; genus Caenorhabditis; species Caenorhabditis virilis. Next base: position 8,422,328 of record OZ038419.1, read on the forward strand.
CAAATTTCATCCTAAATATTTACAATATAATTTTTGATCGATTGAAGAATCCTAACTTCTTAATTTTCGTGATTATAACACTATTCCCCTTAAAAACTATGGTATTTTGGTTCCTAAATTAAATGAAAGGTAAAATACTCTTTAAAAATATCAACCCGATTCAGTATTTTGCGTTGAAAACATTTGAATTGGTTTTTAAAGGATTTAAATCCTAAAATTCAGTAAATCACTGTTTTTTTAATTTTTAACCCCTTGAAACTATCAAACTCCTACTTCTTCAAATTTTTCCAAATTCAGAAACCGGTCGAAAAAAATGATGTCACTTTTTTTCATTCTCGAAAAAATATCCCTTGGTTTTACAGAAGTTTATCTCTTCCTCTCCCTTTTTTACCTTTTCAAAACTTCAGGAAAGAAAACATTTTTCGAAAATTGAGAAGAACACATTTTTCCACCAATGGAATGTTCAACTACTTTTTTTTTCAATTTCCGCATTTTTTTCTTTTCGCACACCAAGTTGGGAACAAGAAAATCGATTAGAAAACCACTTCTTCTTCTTCGTCTTCTTTTTAGGTTCCAAAACAAATTTATTTATTTCATTTTGCCTTGTTTCAGTGAGCAATGCTTGGTGAAGAAGTGTTCAAAAATCCGCTCAGTCCTTCATTTGAAGTCGAAGTGTCATTGAGTGACGATGAAGAAAATAATGATGCTGAAAAGAATCGCGAAAATTTGACTATAACAGCACCTGAGATTTCGAAGAATTCTCCTGAAATTCGTGACACTTCTCGTCATTCTCCATCTGATGACACGTATTCGTCATTTGCTGATAATCGGAATGTAAGTTTCAGTTTTACTTGTCATTCGATAAATTATTGTTTTGTTGATACGGTATTACGATTGAAATTTGATCAATTTTTCACACGACTAATCGGATTTTGTGTTTGTTTAAAACTAAAAGATGAAAAGTTCATTGTCGTTTGTCCAAGGTTACATTTTTTCAGTTTTTCCTTGAAAATTCAACTTTCTACATAAACAATCATTAAATTAGGTCTCTCTTTTTTAAATTAAAAATTTTGTGAATGAAAGTATTGTTAAAATGTATGACTTAAACGAAAGAAAGCAATCGTTAATCTAGAAAATGAATAGGATTTTAAAGTGTCATCAGAAACTATTAAAATCAATAAAGTTGTAAATACCCATAAATACAGCCAGTGACGCAGGCTGATCACTTTGGGGCGATTGACCATAATTCGATCTGTAACGTCAAGTCTAAACGTTTAGTATCAATCTACTAAGAGTGTTCCAAAACTGTCCAAAAAATACGATTTTCTCTATTTTTAGATTGATCTGTGTCGCATTTATCTTTCCTAGACGATTCATTCAATTAGGGAAAAACTGACAAACTAATTTCATTATCTTCATTTTGGAGTGATTATATTTACGCTAGCGCGATTCTGTTTGAATTCTTTTGAAGTGGACTTGTGGAAAAATATGCAGTTTCATTTGTTATGTATTTACCAAACATTCCTCGAGTTCTTCGACAATTTAGTATGATAAAAGTCATATGACGCTTCGAATTGAATTGACAGTATTTTTTTTTAGAACATTCTAATAAATGAATCATCGATATCACACTTCCAAAAATATTTTTATATTTTTTGAAGTGTAACACATATCAATGTTCTTTTTCATTTTCAGCACCGGACGGAAGAGATTAACATTGATGCTGATTCGGCGAATGCAATTCTTGTCGATATTTCGGATGCACTTTCTGAAAGAGATAAGGTAATTTTAATGGAATTTCAGGCCCTTACTGAAATTTAATATAAAATAATATTTTACAGGTTAAATACACAGTTCATACGCGGACCCGTGTTCCAAGTATGAAAAGTGAAACATCGGTTGTTCGAGAGCATGAGGAGTTCATTTGGCTTCATACAGTTCTTAAGGAAAATGAAGCATATGCTGGATTTATTGTAATTTTTTTCAAACATGTTCAATCTCAAAGATTATCGATTTCAGATTCCACCAGAACCTCCAAAACCGGACTTTGATTCATCACGGGAAAAATTGCAAAAACTAGGCGAAGGGGAATCGTCTATGACCAAAGAAGAGTTCATGAAAATGAAACATGACTTGGAACAGTGAGTAATAATAAATAAACTAGAAAATAGAGTTTTATTCAAATTTTAGAGACTATTTGGCGCAATTCAAGAAGACTGTCGCAATGCATGAGGTTTTTCTTCAAAGAGTCGCAGCTCATCCGGTTTTGAAAGATGATCAAAATTTTGTTATATTTCTGCAATATGATAATGATGTAAGTGAATCAAGGAATTGATAGGGGAAAAAATCAGTGTTCAGCTTTCTGTTCGCGGAAAAAATAAGAAAGAAGTCGTTGAATCGTTCTGGAAGAAGTTCACACAATCTGCCGATGAAGTGTTGTTGTCAGGACAGAAGGATGTTGATGATTTTTTCGAAAAAGAGAGAAATTATATGGCTGAATATACTGTTCATATTAAAGAGGCAGCGTCGAAATCTGCAAAGACTGTTATAGCCCGGAAAGGTTTGTATTCTTTATTTGTTTCTTTTTTTTAAATTGAATCCCAAAACAATTGTCTGATTGTTCATCCGCTTGAACAATTATGATTTCTCAAAAGCGTGAATTCGCTTTAGGGACGACAAATTGTAGGGAGCTTGAAAATAAAAAAATAAGTGATAAAAAGCGATATTGCCAATTCTTTTGAAGATATTAACATTTTCCAGGTGTTGTTGATTCATTTTCAAAAATGGGCGACTGTTTCGAAAGAATTGCTCGCGGTGAACCGAACAAAGCACTTGCACGAACATTTGCTCGTGGAGCCGACTCGTTCTTCAAATTGAAAAAAATTGAGTCGCGTTCGGCAAACGATGAAGAATTGAAACTTGGTGACACTTTGGAATACTTTGCCCGAGATACACAAGCGGCTAACGACTTGTTGTATCGTCGAATGAGATGCCTCGCCAATTATGAAGCGGCTAATAAGAATTTGGAGCGAGCGAGAGCCAGAAACCGCGAGATTCCAAAAGCGGAACAGGAACAGGCGGAAACTTGCAAGAAATTTGAGGAGATTAGTGGATTGGCAAAAACTGAGCTTAAAGATTTGAAGAGTAGAAGGGTTCAGGCTTTTAAGAAAAACTTGGTGGATTTGGCAGAGTTGGAAATCAAGCATTCTAAGGTAAGTTGGAGTTTTTTTGAAAATAGATTCACAAAGCTAGGAAAAAACGAATATTTTTTATAATTTATACAGGCTCAAGTTGCACTTCTTCGCGAGGTTATTTTAAAATTGAAGGATAATTAGAGAAGTGTTTTTTCCAAAAAAAAAATTTATTTATTGCATTCATAGTTTTTAGATAATTTTATTCTTGGTTTTTTGTAAATACTGGTTCCTATTTATCCTAAATTATACCTTATTTATTCTTACTCATGCTCTTTAAACTGTTTTCCTAATTGTCGATTATACTTTGTGATACGTTAGAAATGTATTTTTTTCGTATTTAATTTCACTGGAATTATTATTATTTATTCGCGAACCAAATCAAAAAAGAAAACATGGAAAAAAAACTTGTGGACAGTTGATTATGTGTATAAATTATGAAGAATTGTGTGAATAAATTATTACTGATCCGTTATTATTTTGTTCTTGTTTTCGTTTATATTCATGTGGTTTGACTACCACTTGTTCGAATATTTTTATCGAGGTACTTAATACTGAAAGGGGAAATATTTTGATTTTTTAAATCTGATTTTTTGAAAATTGTCCGAAATTTATTTGGTAGGTTGAAAAAGAAAACATGTGTTCACAATTCTTGAATATTTAGTTGTAATTTTTGCCAATTTGCATTATTTTCCCTCTTAAATTTACGAGTAACGATTTTTTAAAATTATATGTTGTATTTTTTGAAAAGATTAATAGGAATATATGAATACACGCATAGGTGGGATAGTGCTCTTTTCGGTAGTACCCCCCTTAACTTTTTTCAGAAAAGGGTCATTTCTTTCAGGCTACATTCTTTCAGGCTATATTTGGCCTATATTACTTTCAGGCTATATGTCTTTCAGGCTATATGTCTTTCAGGCTATAAAGTCTTTCAGGCTACATGTATTTCAGGCTAGTTTCTTCTTTCAGCCTATTTTTTTCTTTCAGCCTATAAAGCGACAGTTTCTAATCTCGCTGATTTGGGTTATGACTAATAAGCCAAAAAAACGTTCCTTAGTTTTAAAATACGTAGTAAATCGTATTCTGAAAAACAAAAATAGCCTGAAAGACAAAAGTCGCCTGAAAGACAAAACTAGCCCGAAAGAAAAAAATAGCCTGAAAGCAAAAAATAGCCTGAAAGACATGTAGCCTGAAAGACATATAGCCTGAAAGTAATATAGGCCAAATATAGCCTGAAAGAAATGACCCAGAAAAGCTTTTCATTCGAACCAAAAACCATTTTTGTGCAAGAAATAGGCGCTGAAAACGTGTACCCCCCCCCCCCCCCCCCCTTAACTTTTTTCAAATTTTAAGGTTTTGCCCTCTTAACTCTAAATTTTTGAAATAACGCTATTCCACCTATGAAAACACGAAAATACAAAAAATAAAGAGTTAATTAAAAAGTTTCGAGGAAAAAAGGCGGTAGAATATAAATAAATATTGAAAAATGTTCAATTAAACAATTCTGAAATATTAAACCAAAGAGTTCATTCGAAAGTTTATTGTTAGTGTAAAAAGTGATATGTTGTGAAATTGCACAAAAATGTTTGTTGATAGAACATTTTTAAAGAATGTTGTAAACATAAACAAAAAGTGCCAGGCAAATTTTTCGCAATTATGAAACTGAGAAAGTGACCCCATTTCATTCTATGGAATTTTAAGAGACGGGAGCTCCTACCGACTTTAAAATGTAATTTTTGCGCAACATTGTTCTTTGTTTTTTAAGGGTTATCTAATTATAATATTGAATTGGATTGTTTTTGTCTTATTTGCGGGAGATTTCAATTGAGTGAAATGTCATTGTTTTTATTTTCAAACATTATCTTGACTCATTCTCTACAATGTAAACATTTTATCTTTGACGTTAATTTTTTTCTAATTTCTATCTCTCGTAACATATCATTAACATTTCATTATTCAAAAAATTTAATTTCTAGGAAAACAGGCTGACGAGTGATATGAGCTCGTCAAATTTGACAGAAGTGACTGGTGATGGTGGTGGAAGTGGTGGTGGTGCTAGTAGCGGTACGCCAAGTACTGTTGGAAGTGTCGGTACACTATCTCCCGAACAGAGATTAACCGCAGGCGGTGGCGGAATTCCGGCGAACGTTGCCGCGTCTCATAACGAGGATAGATGGCCAACTGATGCAGCAAGTTATAAACTTGATGAATCGATTGGAGTTGGAGCGACGGCTACAGTTTATACGGTGAGAATAATATCACTCATAAATTTGCTTCTTCTTATGGTAAACTCAAATATTCTTGATAATGCAAATTGGTTTTGATCTACCCAGAAAACCTAAGTCTCTTACATAGTCGTGCTATTTTTAAATGCGAGCGGTTGCGCTGCGGTCTTTTAGTAGAAAATGGATGATCCAAAATTTTTAAGTTGACAATATGATTTAATAAGTTTTTTTTTGCATTTCAATGTTTTTACTTAGGATGAAAAACAATGTGAAATTAATAAAAAATATATATACTCACCTTTTTGAATTTCTAATATAGTTTATCTAGCAAAACATGTCATCATGAATAGAAAGGTAGAAAAATAGCTGTGTTGCAACAAAAAATATTGATACTTTGTGGCAAATAAACCGTGAGAAAAAACGAATGCTATAGAAGAAAGAGTTTTCCTTTTTTTAAACACCTCAAAGTTAGGTCTTTGTTGATTTTTAAAAAAATTTCCGAATTTTGTTTCCATTTTTCAGGCGATGTGCGTCCCTCGAAATGAAAGAGTTGCCATCAAATGCATCAACTTGGAAAAATGTCAAACATCGGTTGATGAATTGAGTCATGAAATTCAAGCAATGTCACAATGCAGTCATCCGAATGTTGTGAATTATCATACATCGTTTGTGGCTCAAGAAGAACTTTGGGTTGTAATGCGATTATTAAACTGTGGGTCAATGTTGGATATTTTGAAGAGGAAAGTGAAGGTATGTGAAATATTGAGATGCTTGTGTTTATGTTGATGAAAAATTCCAGGCAATTGGTAAAGAACAAGCTCAATTTGGTGTACTTGATGAAGTTACAATTGCGACTGTTTTAAAAGAAGTTCTGAAAGGGCTGGAGTATTTTCATAGTAATGGGCAAATTCATAGAGATATCAAGGTTTTATCAGAATGGTTTTATATTTAAACAACTTCAAAATATTGTTAGGCTGGAAATATTTTACTCGCTGATGATGGAACGATTCAAATTGCTGATTTTGGTGTGTCAGGATGGCTTGCGTCGTCTGGGGGTGATTTGTCAAGACAAAAGGTTCGGCATACATTTGTAGGAACACCTTGCTGGTGAGTAACGATACAGATTTTTGTGTTCTAATTCGATATCTTTGAAACAGGATGGCACCAGAAGTTATGGAACAAGTACAAGGCTACGATTTCAAAGCGGATATTTGGAGTTTGGGAATTTTGGCGATTGAGCTGGCGACAGGAACGGCGCCATATCATAAGTTTCCACCGATGAAAGTGCTAATGTTAACATTGCAAAATGATCCACCATCGTTGGAGACGAATTCGGAAAGAAAGGATCAGTATAAGGCGTATGGAAAATCGTTTAGAACTTTGATAAGGGATTGTCTTCAGGTGTGTTATTGTTTGGAGAGTGAAGCTTTGAGTTTGAACTTTCAAAAAAAATTTAGTTTATCGTTTTTGCCCATTTCTATGTTAGATTTTAAGACTGTTTTTTAAAGATATGTTTTAGAATATTGATACAGTCCTTCACTCAATTTTATTTTGTGGCATTGGAAAAAAATCACATTAAAACACTTTAAAATAAATGAAATAAATACAAATGTTTACAGAAAGATCCAGCGAAACGACCAACCGCCTCCGAACTTTTGAAATATTCGTTTTTCAAAAAAGGAAAAGATAAAAAATATTTGGTGCACACGTTGATTGAAAACCTGGCATCAGTTCCAGTTGTCAGCCATCATAACAATAAAAAAGTGGCGAGTGGAAAGTTGAGGAAGGATCAATATGGTAACTGGGAATTTGAATACGATTCACCAGAAGACACTGATGATAGTGATGAAGAAGGCGAAGAAAAGGAGAAAATCAGAAAAGAGCCGTCTGCAAATGTTGGAGACGGACAAGGTGGACAAGGAAGTTCCGAACAATCGGAGACGTTGAATTTGGTTTTGAGAGTGAGAAATAATCAAAGAGAATTGAATGATATTAAGTTTGATTATACGAAATCGGCAGATACGGGTAATCAAATTGTTTTAAATTAATCACTTTTATGGATAATTGAATATTTTCAGTCGAGGGAATTGCTCATGAACTTGTAACTGCTGAATTGATAGATTGTCATGATCTTGTAATTGTTGCTGCGAATTTACAAAAATTGATAGATTGTGCAGAACAGAAACAAGATAAACGGTCAATTACATTTGCGTTGAATTCTGGAGTTGCACCAAATGAGGTAATTTTAGGTCTTCTTATGAACCTATCCGAAAAACAAAATTTTCGCTAGAAAGAACTTGAAAACCCATTTTTGGACTAAAAAAAGTAAATTTAAAAACCGGTTAAAACAGTCTTATATGAAATTTTCGTAATAATCAATCGTATTCGCACCTCAATGGCTCATACTAAAGCGTGGATGAAAGGCCTGCTTTTCGGACCTCTTTTTCTACTCACACTTATTTTACACCTATATTTTATGAATCAAAATACCATTTCTTAAATAATTTATGATTTCAGATCCCCGATGAGCGAACATTGACAGGTTTTGCCCAAATTTCATTGCTTGACTAGATATTGTTGCTCATTCGTTAATCATTTTCGCCTTCCCCCAAAACTAATTTCTTCATTTTTAGCTTCGGTTTTTTTGTACATTTATTTTTCTCCATTTCCACAAAAAAATGGTCAAAAATATTTCAATTTTCACCAAATTCTAGGTCATTTTTATTCTGTTTTTTGCTCCTTTTTTTTTTACAATAATTGCTCGAGACATTTCTATAGTCTATTTGTATTTGAAAGTGCCCAAATTTCTAAAAAAAAAAAGTTCCAATCCAATTTTCTTGTTTTGCATACGTGATTTTCAGTGATAAAACGAAAGAAAAACAAAACAATTTGCCTGATTTGTATTTTTTCTCTCTTTTCTCTAAACATACAAAATCTTTAATATTGTATAAAATTCGAGTGCAGCTTATAAATATCGTGTCCGTTTTTTTAATCCACTTTTTCACATTTTTTCCTAAAGTAGATTTTTTTATTTCAATATTTTATTTGCAGAATGAATAAATTTTGAAATTAGGCTTGAAATTGTTGATTTTGTCGTCAATTTAAATGTTAAATGGATTACGGTAGTTGGAGAAAGTGTGCAACTTTATGTGAGTGTGTTCGCATACATTAATTTAATGCTCGATTTTCAAAATAATTTTCTCCGTTTTTTTTTAAATTTTCAAAGATGTTCGAAAGTTGTTTCTTTATTTTTTTGCGACTTTGAAATCTAAAACTGGCTAACAAAGTTCTACACGTTGAGATATTCCTTTACTTACATTTTGAAGTAAAATTTGCTATTTTTGATAATTTAATTTTTAAAACGTGATTTTATAGATATTTTTTATTCATTATGTATTTTAAATTTATTAGCAAGGGAAAATCAATTGCAGTGTTTCGACATTCCAGCTGGAGTTTTTGAAAGCAGAAATATTTGAAAGTAGAACAAATAGTGTGAATTTAAATGTCATGTACATATGTAAATCACTCTCTATAATTAAATGTGTTTCAGAGCTCTGCAGAGAAAAGAAGTTTATATATATCTGATTTTTATCAAAAATCCATGCCGTTTTTCAGTGAGAATAACTAATTTTGTTTCTCTTCAATCAAAAAGAAAGAAATTGCGAAAAAAAGGGGTTTTTGAACATTTGGCAAAGTTCCAAAAAAACCTGAAAATGTCGAAATATCGCTCTATCGGTCGTCTGCTTTTTTTCTCAACCACCTCATAGAATCGCACAACTTTCGACACACTCATTCATAATACACGAGATAGCAAGAAAAGAGTGACATTCACTTTTTCCTACTGATGTCTTTTCCCTCTCTTATCTATCTCAACTGAATGTAAAGAGGCGAGCGAGTGGTTGTTTGTGCTTATGTGTGGTCGCAATATGGTGAAATAGTGTGTCACGCGAGGAGTATTTCAATGTCAGTTGAAGCGATGCGGTTGACGCGTAGCGGTCCGCCGAAATTTTTTGCCTTCAGCTTGTCACATACACACTAGCAGCATCTCACCGAGTTTTTATATGAGTAATTTAGAACTTTTTTTAGTTTTGAGGTTTTAAAAAATGTCTAGCTTGTTTCTTGCGTCCTTCTTTTGCTCATTATTAAATCTTCAATTTCGTTATTGTTTTCAGAAAATAATGCTAAACTGAAAAAACAGTTCTGGAATCCTGATGATAAGAAGAGATACCAATTCTGAATTTTCGTTGGTAAATATTTTTTGCAATGGTATAGAAAATATATATAATTTAAACTTCTTTTCAGAATCCCGGTTATCGATCAAACCATGACATGAGTTTTCAAGAGAGGAAAAGGAGAAGAAGAAGTCCGACAGTGAGTTTTCTCCTTATTTCATCATTTATAAAAAATTGATTGCAACAAAATTCGAAAAAATTAGAGTTTTCATTAAAAATTGATTGCTTCAAGAAATGTGTCCCATGAGATTTCAATAAATTTTGCCATAATAATCCTTTCGATAGAATCTCGAATATTCTTTGCTTTAAACATGTACCAAAATTTCAGAATTCGCCAAGTATACCAAGCGAAAGTCCACTTCTATCACCAGCAAGTTTTGCATATTCATCTGCGAATTCTTCGAAATGTGCCACACCACTGTGTCCACCACCACCTCCACCTCCAAAAAAGTATGTATTATTCTTAGTTTTAATTTTTTCCAAAACAACCACAACATATTTCAGACTTTGTGATCCTATAATGACACCTCCAACTTCTGAGGTTCGAAGGCCGAAAGGTCCAAAAACCCCGCCGCTTCCTGCTGAAGAAATTGATCCGATTCCACCGCCGCCGCAACAATTACCACCGTTGAATTATTCGAATGGGAATCGGGGATATTTGCAAGATCAACAACCACAGCAATGGAATCCAATGTGAGTATTTATATAGTTGGGCATTTTTTTAAATCTTTTTTCCGACATCTTGAATGGAAGAAACAACATTATTTTACAGGATGCAATATTCTTATGGATATCATCCACATCAAATGTACTATCCGCCATATAGTTACAATCCGTTGACAGTTCCACCGAGTAAGTTTTTTTTTTGCATTTTTTGAAAAATTTAATAAATATCTGTGAAAAAGCTTTTCGTTGTATAAAAATAGGTTATAAAAAGAGACATTTTATTCAAAAATTATTAGTTTTATCTAATTAATCTAAAATATTATGTTTTCTTGTAACCTGAGAATTAGCAAGTTAATAATAAAGTTACAAAATTGTTCTTGGATCGTAAAAGAATTCATGCATTATGGACCTATGCAGAAACCAAAAATGCTGCAAAAAATTGCAAACAAATGCAAAAAATTCAATGCAGAAACTTGCAATTTTTTGTTGCCGATTTACGGGAAAATTACGGTAATCGTTGCGAGACCATCAAGTTTTCTTACTCTTCGCAAATTTCACAGGTGTGCGTCCAAAAATACGGTCAAGAGCCGTTTTCATTGAGGGTCTCGCAACGATTACCGTATTTTTCCCGTAAATCGGCTGCAAAAATTGCAATTTTTGCAGCATTTTTAGTTTCTGCATAGGTCCATTATTAAAAACGCCAAATAAAAGTATTTTTCTTAAATGATACCATAAAGTTGTTAATTTTTTGTGACCACTATAAATATCAATTTTTCAGTGCCTATGGGACCTGTTCCACCACCTGCCCCAAATGGAACAAGTTCGACGAATGTTAAATTAACTATTCGAGATTGCTCACCACCTCCACCTCCCCCACCTCCGGCTCAGAAATTTGTTCGTTTTTTTTTCATATAATTTTTACTTAAAATTATTATTATTTTCAGCCGAACCATCAAAGAAGCTGGGACAGGCCAAATCCGATTGATCGAACAAAATCAATACAGAAATTGAGTGATCGGTAAGTTTTTAATTTTGAAATAAAATCAAATGAAAAAATCACCTGCACTTCTAAGAAACAAGGTGCTATTAAAGATATTTCTAGTCGGTTATTTTTTCAGCAAAATATATTTAGTTATCAAGAATCAAAATGTGTTTTCTGTTAAAATTGATGAATTCTTCGTTTTGAAAAGTTTTTGCTTAAAAGCTTATTCGAAAAGTTTATTGTTAAGAAAACATACAATTAAATTTCAAACAATTTGATTTCAGTCTAATTGCCACCTGGTAAATCTATTTTTAAAGTTGAATATTTTCATTCTTGTCGCATTTTTCGTAATTAAAATTTATTATGATTTTTAAAAAAGACAACAGTTTCGAAATACTGTTTTTAGGTAGTTTTTAATAATGAAAATCAAAAATTATTGAAAACTGAAAGAAGTGAAATAAATTTTTTAAAATTTCTTTCCTTTTCACTGTCTCTTATTTTTCAGTAATGTTTATCACGAATGATTTGATCCCTTCATCGTTTTTTTTTTCTTTAGATCTCCACCTCCTCCTCCACCACCTAAGAAAACACCAATAGTGGATGACGCGTCAGTTCTTGAACTTTTGAATGGTGCACATCATACAACTGTATCATGCAACAAACAATCCGATAAACGAAAAGCCCCACTTAAAAAGCAAGAGGTATTTAAATTCAGTCAATTTAAAAAGACACAGTATAACGCACATTTCAGAAACCAACATCTTCAATCTCGACGCCTAACAATAAGCCGATTCCGAAAAATCTGCTTCAAAATGGAAATGCACCGGTGATAAGTGACAAGAAAGTGTCATCATCATCATCGACTGTTTCTATGAGTAATACGTTGAAAAAGAATGGTAAAATTGAAAAGAAAGAAGTTGGAGGAACAACACCAACGACAAAGATTGAAAAAGAATCAATATCAACACCAAAATTATCAGAAGTAAAAGAAGAGCCGAAAGAGGAGGAGAAATTGATTGAAATGAAGAAGAATGTGGTTGAAAAACCTGTCGAAGAGCCGCCGAAAATTGAAGAAAAGAAGGTGAAAGAGGAAGAAGTTGATACTGAAAGGAAAGAAGAAGAAGAACAGCAACAACAAGTACCATTAGAGGAAGTTGTTGAAAAAGAAACGACGGAAAAGAAACAAGAAGCTGAAGAAATGTTAGTTACATCAACATCGTCAGCATCACCGTTGATTTCGTCTCCACCAGCACGAGTCGTAATGCATGATGATGTTGGATTGGATGAAGAACTTGATGAAGAGACCATTAATGATGTAGAACCAACTCATGACGATAATGAGGAAATGTATCAATCACCGGCAATGGATTTCGAAGCAGAACTTAGGGTATTTGAACTTTTTTTTTAAAATTAAATTTTCAAAAACAAATGTTTGGCTTTTTTCAGATGATTCCTGAAATTGTGAGTGAGGTATCCACACCTGGTATGGATATGGTTTCACCACCGCCTCCACGGAGCATTAGAATGGAAAAATCACCGACACCGATTGCTGAAGATGATATTGTGGAATTGGATTCACCATCGCCCAGGTATTTTTTGGATTTTCTTTAAAAATTATTAATTTTGGTAAAAACGATGATTAATAGTTAGTCAATAAAACATTCCGAATTTAAAATTCTTCGGAAAAATCTGAAATTCTCCAAATTTTCAGTTTATCTTTCGAATTTACATAAAACTTCGGAATTTACTGAAAATTATTGACGTTTTCAGTGTTTTTTTGAGAATTTCAATTTTTTGTTGTCGAATTCCTGTCGGGCCAATCGAAAACTCTGATTTTGTTCGATGTTCTTATTTTAAAAAATATTCTACATTTCATTTTACCTTTCCGTGTAAATACTATGAAAAAGTAAAAGAAATTTAAGACAAATATTTTTTGCACATTTTCGGAACTTAAAAAAATGTTTCAGGGCCGATTCTGACATTGAAATTATTTCTACAACAATGAACGGAAGAGTGGTTGAATCGAATGATGATTTATTGGAAGCAATTGCAGCACAATTGAGAAAACGACAAGCTGACTTGGCGAAACGGGATAAGGTTAAGGAAGAGGTAAACAAAATCACTTTTAAAAAAAAATATCAAAACCTCAAATATTTTCCAAATTTTAGCTGAGAGAAGAACTGTTGGATTATGAAAATCAGGGAAACTATCAACCTCCTTTGAGGATGGAAGATGTTTCAAATTTGTCAAATGGATACTCGGCCAGTAATAATAGCGAATCGGAGAATATTGAAACACCTATTCCAGCTGCTACTCCAAAAGGTTTCATTTCAAAATAATATATTTTTAAAATTAATTTTTCTTCTAGTTAATTTGGCACGATTAGAGCCGCAAAATCCGCCATCAACATCGAATGGAACGAAATCAAGTGAAATGGAAACACCGAAAAAGAAGACGAAGTTTGAAATTGATGAGAATTTGAAGGTTGAAAAGAAAAAGAAAGTATTGGAGAAACAAAAGTGAGTTAAATATTTTAAGATTCGAATTTTCATGAAATCTGTTATTTTTTGTAGGGTTGAAACAAATGGAACGAACACAGAAATGAATGGAAATGTTGCTGAACCAGTAAGAAGGGAACGAGTACTGAAAGAGAATGAGACTGGGAACACGCCAGGAACACCTGGAAAAGAGTCGAAATTGCCGAAAATATCGTCGAGGTTTCGAAAGTATGTACGAGTTGAGACGCATCCGAATGGTGGTGCCTCGATGCTTTGTACTGATTGGTCGAGGGTAACTAAGGAGTTGGATCAAGAGGACGCGTAAGTTGATTTTCAGTTTAAAATAAAATAGAAAAAATATATATAAAGTCTTTTTTTTTCGTTTTCTTTCGATGTTTTTGAAAATAAAATAAATTGAAAAACCAATTCTTGAACATTTTAAAAACTGGTTGAATTTTTTCAATTCCTAGATTTACGAACCATTTTGTGTTTTTTAATTGAAAATATTTTGTAGAAATTGTTTTCAACGTTTGAAAAAAACATTTGTTTTGCATCCTGTGGGTTAGGCTAAAGAAATAATTTTTCAAGAATCTTTTTAAAAAACCACAATTTTTCAGTGGAAAATTTGCTCGACAATTCATCCGACTAGGACTTGCTGAATCGAACGGTGTTCCTGTGTTCGTGATCGGTGTCATGGAAAATGCTGCAAGTTATCTTTGTGACGTTTTCGAATATCTCCAAGAGAATTTCGAGAATCTCCCTGTCAAAGTGGGATCGCTCACAAATAAGCAAATTGTTGAGACAATGAGCTTGAAGAAGTATTATGAGCAAGTGATGGAGACTTGTCATCACGGAACATTCAGATATGGCCCAATGCATTCACTTTCAATGGTCGGAGCAAAACAAGAAGAATGCGGACAGCATTTTTCCGAATTGTTGGCAAAATTGGAATTATCTCCAATTTTGAAACCGCTGATGCCTTGGGGTGAATGGTCATGTTTGGATGATCTTAAAGAGGATGTTACTGATTCGGATGACGGACCAATTTATTGGATTAGACCTGGTGAACAAATGATCCGAACGGATGAAGTCAAAGAGGAACGAAAACGAAAAATCGGACCAAAACATTCGATCAGAAACTCTGAACGAAGAGAATTATTGTTTGAAGATCGAACACCATGTCATGCTGATCATGTGGGAGATGGTCTTGAGAGGAAAACTACGGCTGCTGTTGGAATTTTACAAGCAATTCGATCACCGACTGAAAAAGCAAAGGCGAAAGAGAGGAGAGCTGTGAAAGATGTTGTTACTTTTCATGCCGGTGATTTTCATCGGATTGTGGAAAGGTTACAATTGGATTTATATGAGCCGCCAATGTCACAGGTATTGCGAAAATTATTATGAAACATTTTCGTTTAAAAAAAATTGTTTTCAGTGCGTCCAATGGGTTGAGGAAGCGAAGTTAAATCAATTGAGGCGAGATGGAGTTCGATATTCGAAGTTCCAGGTAATAACCTTTTATCGATTTTCCAAATAATCAAAAAATTTAAGATTTGAAAACAAAATTAGGCTTTTACATTAATATTTGAAAAAAATATGAAATTTTCCAATTCCTCATTTTTTTTTCTCAAAAATTCTCAAATAATAAGTTTTATTATTAATAACCCAATTCCTGCATCAATACATATATCGTTTTTATGTTATCGAGTTCTTAAAATAATTCTTTTTCGGGGGACGAGATTTATTTTCACATTTTAACATTTTCCAATGTTTCAGCTCCACGAAAACGACATCTACTTTCTTCCCCGAAACATTATCCATCAATTCCGAACAATTTCCGCGTGCTCTTCAATTGCATGGCATGTTCGTCTTCAGCAATATTATCTTGATGAAGATTGTGAAAATCACTGATTTTTCTTTCATTCAAATTGAGTGCAGGAAAAAATGTAAAAATCAGTCAACTTCTCTAAAATAGTCAACCAAATTTTCAAAATCCAGTGTTTTTTGTACCGGCATTTATTTCGTTTTGTTTGTTTGTTTCTTGATAGTAGACTTTCTTTCATCAATTGTATTTTGTACTCTCTTTTTTTTTTCGTGTTTTGTGTTAGTTTTTGTGTGTTTGTGTGAATCGAGTATATCGTGTTGTTCTCAGGCATTCATTTTTGATAATATATACTTTTTTGAGATTCAGTAAACATTTAAAAAATAACGAATGATGTAACCAAATGTACCTCGATACGGAAAGATTTCAGTCTTATTTTGTTTTTCTTTTTTTCTCTCCATTTTCCTGTTCTCTATATGTTCACAATAGGTCTTTCTGGTCAAAGCAAGAAAATTTATTCTTTATCCACATAAGATCATTTTTCTTTGTTTCTTTTGATGATCTCATGTATTGCCATCAATTTTTAAATATTGTATTTTTCCAACCTTTTATTCTTTTTGTTTTCTCTAAACTTCCATAATGTTTTAATTTGCTGACCCCCTATATTCCCTATCATCCGAAAAGTGATAGTCATTGTGATTCCATATGTTTTTTAAAATTTAATTTTAAGTAACTACACCCATTTTAATTACCAAATCCCTAATTATATATTTTCAGTCCATGTTTTATTTTTTAGCTTCAAACGAAAATGTTCTCCTTTTTGATGGTCGAAATGGAAATTGAATGAAGTGTGCTGGTCATGCTCTATTCATCGGATTTTCCGTTTTTCCATCAATTTGGAGTCGATTTTTGTGTTATTGTTGATTTTTTAATGTTTAATCTCGAATTTTATTAATGATTATAAAAAAAAACTAGACGATGTACTTAATAAAGAAGGATTAGTTTAAGTTTGATGAGCACAGAACGAGAATCAAACAGAATTACGAGCTAATATTGAGAAAATACAAATCGCTGATAAAATTAACGACAACAAATTTCGTACTTGAGAATTGAGTTGATTAGGAATTCTGCAAAAAATGGTATTTATACAAACAGGAGTTCAATATGGGTATTTTTAAAAATTTTCTAAAACCGCCGAGAAAACACGCTTCAAAACAATGGCCTAGAAAAAGTTTCCACCTGGCCGAACTTTTTCCTATGAGCTTTTTTCCTGTTTCGTTAATAAATACTTATGAAGAATACTTAGATTAGTCCTTTTTTTAAATGTTTTCTTTTTTTTTTGGATTTTCTTGATTTTTAAGATTCCCCCAAGTCAACAAATCAAAAATAACATAATTGTCAACATGAGTTTTAAATTTTTCTAATTATTAAAAATTAAAAACTTTCGCTCTGAGAAAAGGCCCGTTTTGGGACCTGTAGGATTTTAAAAATTTGAAAATTCCTTTTGAATATTGTGGAGTGTGTTGCGAGGTTTCTAAAAATATGCAATTTGTTTCAAAAATCAAATTAATTCAGCCGTAAAACTATTTTCATTTGTAACCTAATTTCAGTGGCTTTGTACCGCCCCGTCTATTGAATAGTCCTATTGTCGTCTAATCTGAAACATTACTTTTTCAGCCAATTTTCATACTTTTTAAAAGAGCATTTATGTTTTTCGAAAGATTGGAACAAGCGCTAAAAGGTTCAAAATGAATTTTAAGATTTCGAAATGTCTAAAAGCCTCCAAATCGGCCTTTTTTCAGGCCGAACAAAATAAATCTACGAAAAACAAAAATTTAAAGTTTTCATTCAAAAGTGGAGTGAATTTAAGTTCCAATAACTGGGTTCCCTTACATAGCAATAGAAAAATGTTAGAGGAGCTTTTTCAGCATCTCTTTAAAAAATACTTTCTGAAAAAATACTTTTTTTTTAAATTTCCGAACACAATTATTCGGGCCAGTTGAATATATATGGAACTTTAATTATCGATTTATGGATTATTGATAATTGAAACTTTTTCCAAATAAAAATACCCTTTATCGGATCTTTTTTCTCCGGCTTCTAGGTGGTTTTAGAAAATTTTAAAAACAGATTTAGAATGAGAATGAAGTCTATATTCATTCAAGGTACATTTATTACCTCCGTAAATCCCTTCTTTAAATGAAAAACTGTGACCTTCATGTTTCCAATTTCAGGTTATTTTATGCTTTTCCCTTGGAAGTTTGACCCAAATTGGTACTTTTTTAAAAACGTTCTAGAACGAAGTGAATTTTTTTCAGCATAATCAACAAAGTGTCTGAAAAACGCTCAAATTCCGAATATTACACAATTCGACATCGACAATCAAATATTAATTTCTTGTTTAATTTTCTTACTTGGATTCATTTTTTTAAATTGGCGTCATAAACTTAAATTATGCTTTGAAGCGGAAACTAAATACGACAAAAAAATGAAATCACTGATAAAATAATGTTTGATTTTGAAATTTTAAGCCTCAAAATTTATAGAATTTGCATCATTTCAACTATTTTCAGTAATCAAATTTGAAATTGTTTATCATCAAAAAAGTAACCTTTTGATTGATAGTTTCGCAAACGAATAAATCTATTAAAGTTATAATCAGTAATTACTCAAGTACTTTTGTACATTTTTTGTGCACAAATCAGAATGAAACTAAACTTTTCTAGATTATTTTTTGTTTCATGTTTTGGTTCCTTATCGTGGAACTTTTAAATTCTTATCAGACACACATTTCATTTAAAAAAATATATTTAATCATCAAGCATAGTTCATTTTTTCATTTTATCGGAAAGATTAAAAGAATGAAACTTGTTTCTTTAATTTTAACATTTTCTGTATTATTTGAATCATGTACAAGTTATAAAGTTCTTGTATTCAATCCCGCTTTCGGAGCAAGTCATGCCAATTTTCTTGGAAAAATTTCTGATATTCTTATTGATGCGGGACATGAAGTGGTAAGAAAATCCTACAAAATGCTTTTTAAACAACTTTATTTTAAGACAATGCTCATTCCTGTTATAATCTCTAGCAAAAAAGATCTTGTCGGATCGAAAAAAGTAAAAATTATAAGATTGGATCAAGATCCGAGGTAATTTTAGGATGATTATTGTTATAAAAAAAGTTTAAAGGGTTCATAAAATTGAAACAGAGGGAAATGTTGATGAGATTATGAAGAAATCAATATGGAAAATGGATTCCGGATTAACAGCACTTTTTACGGTATTTTTATTTTTTTTTTACAAAATACATTTATTTTTAAAAAACAGTTCGGCAGAATGATCGAACATAACAAAGCTGCAGCTCATATGTGCGAAGGTAAGTTTTTTTCGGGAGCTCCCGATCATTTAAAACCTATTTTGTTTTTTTTTTCTTTGCAGACATATTTCAAAATGCTGAACTTATTGAGCAGTTGAGAAACGAGAAATATGATCTTGGAATTTCAGAATCTTTATTCTTGTGTGGATTCGGTAAGTTGAGAGAGAACATTTCATTTCACCTTCTCTTTAACTTTTCAGCTCTCTTTGACCACATCGGTGTTAATCAAACAATAAACACTGATTCAATTCTAACGAATGACCTAGTGAAATATGGATTAGGAGAGCCCATGGGGTTCAGTTACTACCCTGGAGTTTTTTCACCAAATAACGAAAAAATGGGATTTATGGGAAGAGTTAAAAACATTTTCGGGACGTATTTCTTGATGGGTTTCTTTGGACATCGATTTTATAAGGAGTTGGAGTTTATTCAACCGTATTATACAAATGGAAAAAGCTGGGGGGAATTGATCAGCGGAGTTGCATATAATTTCATAAATTCGAATCAATATTTGGATTATCCAAGTGCAACCCTTCCAAAAACTGTATTTGTTGGAGGAATGCAAGTGAATACAAAAAAGAGTGGAATAGTGAAATTGGATAAAGAATGGGATGATGTTTTAAGCAAAAGAAAAACGAATGTTTTGATATCATTTGGTTCAAATGCTTTTTCTTCTGATATGCCAGACAATTTCAAGTATTTTTTAAAGTTAAGAATATTTCAAATAAAGATATTTCAGATCAGCATTCCTTGAAGTATTTGCATCAATGCCAGACACCACTTTCATTTGGAAATATGAAATTGAAAATGCAACAATTGCTGATCATTTGCCAAATGTTAAATTGACCACATGGATGCCACAAAATGATTTACTCGGTATCCGAAAAGTCAATTTTCAGAACGGATTACAATTTTTCAGCTGACGATCGTCTTACACTTTTTGTCACTCATGGAGGTCTTGGAAGTTCCGTTGAATTGGCATATCAAGGAAAACAATCTGTTGTTGTAAGTTTTCAATAAAAAACACAACTAATCTCCCGATTTCAGATTCCATTGATGGCCGATCAACCAAGAAATGCTCATATGTTGACAAGACATGGAGGAGCACTTCAATTGGATAAAACTAAGCTTGGCAGTTCAACAGAAATCAGAAATGCAATCCAAACAGTTCTGAATAATCAAAGGTGATATAAACAACAATAATCAATTCAAATCTATTTTTCAGTTATAAAGTGAATGCTGAAAAACTTGCTCAAATTCTCGAAAATCAACCATATCAACCAAAAGATGTTGTTCTGAAATACTGTAACTTTGCTGTCCAATTTGGTGCAATTGAAACTCTAAACTCATTCGGAAGACATTTGAATATCATCCAATTCTATAATATTGATATCGTATTTGCTGCAATTTCTATCATTTTGCTAATTCTATTTATTATTGTTTTTATTGTGAAATTGACCATCAGATTTTTGAGATGTGTCTTTGCGAGAAAGTCAAAGTTAGACTAGTTTTTTCTTTTTTAATTTTTTTGTAAATAAAAGTTAGTTTTCAATAAATTAATATATTTTATACTTCTAAAAGTATGAGTCTTTTAAAGACAGGGTGTAAAAATATTTTTAAAAACTACATATACTTATAAATAGTGAAACTATTTGTCAAATGAATAGAATAAAGAATCCGCTTCAAGGATGACCGGACAGAAATAGCTGATATGATGTCTTTAAGCAATTCTCAAAAATCGGTTTGTGATAAAATTGGAAACAAGAGTAGTCTTTAATATGATACCCTACGTCAAAAGGAAAAGATTAGGAACAAATAAGCTCGAAAAAGTTTTATGGTTTGTGTTTTAAAAACTGATTTTGAAAAACTCGTGAAGGAAAATGTGTCCGACTGTTTCGGTGACATGAAAAATTCCTCAAAATACAAGTTCTTTATCACTAAAACAAAAAATGATGGCTTCTTATCAGCTCTTTTTTCCCGTTTTTCATAATTTTAAACTCAATATTTAACCGGTCGGTTCAGTACGCTGTGACATTGTTTCACTAGAAAACTTGACACAATGAAATTAATTTTTTCAATCCTATCGTTTTTGGTTTTATTTGAATCATGTACAAGTTACAAAGTTCTTGTATTCAATCCCGCTTTCGGAGCAAGTCATTCCAATTTTCTTGGGAAAATTTCTGATATTCTTATTGATGCGGGACATGAAGTGGTAAGAAAATCCTACAAAACTCTATGCTGACAACTTTATTTTAAGACAATGCTAATTCCTGTTTTTGTTGAAAGCAAGAAGAATCTAGTAGGATCGAAAAAAGTGAAAAACATTGTGAGAATAGAGCAAGATTCTAGGTATATTTATTTGTAAAATGATTTTTTATTGGATTGGATTTATTCAGAATTCTAAAAATGCAAAGAGAGGGGAAATTGGAAGATGTATTCAGAAAAGGGATATGGACAATGGAAGCTGATTTGTTTTCAATGATTTCGGTATATAAAAATGAGCATAAGAAAAAAACAAAAAACATGTTTTTAGGTGATGAAAAACTTCAGTGTTTCTTGCGGATATATGTGTGAAAGTAAGTTGATGAAATATTATGAAAGGAATTTATATATTTCATTCCTCGAATGTTTGGGGAGCTCCCGAGCATTGGAAGAACTGAAAAGTAAAATATTTATGAAGATTGTTACATTGCGTAAAATATAAAATCATCGATACTGCAATTTTTTTAAACTTTATTTTCGCAAATTCGCCAATCGGGGATTCTGAAGCTCTACGACATTCATGAAATTCACATTTAAAAAAAATTAATTTGTATTTTAGGTGTTTTCCAAAGTACCGAAATTGTCGAAACATTGAGAAACGAAAAGTTTGATCTCGGAATTTCGGAAGCATTATTTTTGTGTGGATACGGTAACTTGATGAGAATATCATCTTCCAACAATACAAAAAATGATTTATAGCACTGTTTGATCAGATTGGAATCAAATCAGCGGTCAATGCAGATTCGATTCTTGCCATGGATCAGATGAAAGAAGCACTTGGAGAACCAGCAGGTACAAGTTACTACCCAGGCGTTTTCTCACCTATTGGAGACAATATGGGATTCGTTGGAAGAGCGGCAAACACTTTCGGACTTGTTTTCACAAAATTGATCTTTGGACGACGGTTTTACAAAGAGTTGGAGTTTATTCAACCGTATTATACAAATGGAAAAAGCTGGGAGGAATTGATCAGCGGAGTTGCATATAATTTCATAAATTCGAATCAATATTTGGATTATCCAAGTGCAACCCTTCCAAAAACTGTATTTGTCGGAGGAATGCAAGTGAATACAAAAAAGAGTGGAACCGTGAAATTGGATAAAGAATGGAATGATGTTTTAAGCAAAAGAAAAACGAATGTTTTGATATCATTTGGTTCAAATGCTTTTTCTTCTGATATGCCAGACAATTTCAAGTATTTTTCAAATTTAAGAACATTTCAAATAATGATATTTCAGATCAGCATTCCTTGAAGTATTTGCATCAATGCCAGACACCACTTTCATTTGGAAATATGAAATTGAAAATGCAACAATTGCTGATCATTTGCCAAATGTTAAATTGACCACATGGATGCCACAAAATGATTTACTTGGTAACGGAAAAGTACCATTTTCAGAAAGGATCACAATTTTTCAGCTGACGATCGTCTTACACTTTTCGTCACTCATGGAGGTCTTGGAAGTTCCGTTGAATTGGCATATCAAGGAAAACAATCTGTTGTTGTAAGTTTTCAATAAAAAACACAACTAATCTCCCGATTTCAGATTCCATTGATGGCCGATCAACCAAGAAATGCTCATATGTTGACAAGACATGGAGGAGCACTTCAATTGGATAAAACAAAGCTGGGCAGTTCTACAGAAATCAGAAATGCAATCCAAACAGTTCTGAATAATCAAAGGTGATATAAATAACAATAATCAATTAAAATCTATTTTTTCAGTTATAAAATGAATGCTGAAAAACTTGCTCAAATTCTCGAAAATCAACCATATCAACCAAAAGATGTTGTTCTGAAATATTGTAACTTTGCTGTCCAATTTGGTGCAATTGAAACTCTAAACTCATTCGGAAGACATTTGAATATCATCCAATTCTATAATATTGATATCGTCTTTGCTGCAATTTCTATCATTTTGCTAATTCTATTTGTTATTGTTTTTATTGTGAAATTGACCATCAGATTTTTGAAATGTGTCTTTGCGAGAAAATCAAAATTAGACTAATTGATTGTTTAAACTACTTAGTTTATTGAATTTTTTCAAGTCATAAAAAATAACTTTTTTCCGCATACCTTCCAGGATTGGTCGTTTTCTCAAAGTCTCTCTATGCATATCTATTTTCACCAATCAAAGAAAAATGATCCCTTGATACACTCATGACAACAATCACCATAGAAACTGAGCTTTTCGAATCATCAAAAAAACTTTGTTTTCCTATTTCGTTTCTAATCCATTATTAGCATTATCGCTTTCAATTTCCGGCTTTATCGTATGATTTTTCCTAAACCAATGCAAATCTTCAATTCTCGCAGTTATGTTTTCCATTACAGGTACGACAATTAAATAAATAAATACGAGATCACTCTTAATCGATTAAGATCCGCACTGAATGTTTAGTGTGTATGCAAGTTCACATCAAAACGAAGGTTCTAATCTACACTCAAGATATTCCTTGTATTTAAAAAAAAATGTTATTTTGATAGTTCCTGCGAAAGCATTTTCCCCAATCACTTTGTCCGAATTGTTGAAAACATCTATTTATTGGTACGGTTTATTCGAATAATCATTTACGAGTACCAAAACTTTTATCTCCACACTGAAGTCTCTTCTCGTCTTTTCTGCAATTTCACTCCTTCTAAAAACACCGAGTAAATTTTAAAAAAACCGAACTCAACCAAATAAGTTATCAATAAATTACAAGAAAATAATAATTATAATCATAATTGTTAAACTGGAGGCGAAAGGGCATAGGAAAAAAAAAAGAAAGGAAAGGGGGTACAATTCACTTCACAGTTGGAAAATGACCGGGGAAAAACGGCAACGGGTGGATTTTCTCGCTTGGAAATAAAAATGATAAAAATGGGTAAATGCGAGAAAATAACAAATATCACAATGGAAATGGAAAGGGGGAAAAATAACAACTAGACTAAACATGTGAATAGAATAGCGAAAGATAGAACGAAGAAGTGATAGATTAATTTAGAAATTAAGCTGTTTGCTTCAATTCAATAATTATTGTTCAATTTTTGGTTTCTTGTTTTGTAGCTAATTGCTCAATTCGGACGAGCTCGTCGAGCTAAAAAAAATTTAACATTTAAAAAATTATCCCCCATAGTAACTTACCAATGTTTTTACAACCACACGATAACCCGCTTGTTCATTGTTTCCTGATGCTTGTTTAGTTTCAGCTACTGCTGATTTCTGTGCTTGTACCACTGGCACAACCTTCGGAGCTGATAGCTCTTTCTGTACACTTGAAACAGAATCTTGAAGCCATTTCAAGTATCCTTTGTTGTCGTTAAGATTCTCGAACGATGTTTTTGTTAGCTTTCCAATTGTTTCAACAACCTTCTTCCGTTCGCCTTCAATGTCAAACTGAAAAAATTAATTCTTTTAATTTTTTAATTAAAATATATTTTAAAACCTCTTTCTTTGTTGTTGGTTTCTCAGCGTGTTCAATCTTTTCTAAAATTGCGATATTTCGAGCTCTCAACTCCTCAACCTTCGCTTGTAATTTCTCCTTCTCTTGAACAACCTTTTCGAACTCTTCACTTGTTGAGGATGATGGTGTCATTGCCAAATCATTCGTATTCTTTTTCAAAACAAATTCCTCTTCAACAACTTCAGGCACTTGAACGACTGTTTCGGCATTTTTTGGGATTTCAATAGTTTTTGCTTTCTCCTCTTCTTCTTTTTTAGCTCTTTCTTCATTTTCAATTCTCAGATTCTCAATAATTTTATCCTTTTCAATAGTGAGAGTAGTGAAATCGGTAATTTCCTGAGTCAAACCATGAACCGTCTTCTTCAAAGCAAGGTATTGATCAATGAGTTCTTGTTCTTTCTGTAAAATGTTTCCAATATATTTTTTAATTGATATTAAATAAAACCAACCGTGTCCCTAGATTGTTTGTCTTGTTCATATTTAGCCAATGTCACGTTCTTTTTCTCAATTTCAGCCTTTAGTTCCTCACAAGAGATTTTCTTCTTATCTAACTCATTCTTCATATCTCTTGCAGCCTTTTCACATGAATTGTATTCTGCGTTCAAATTATTGAAATTAGCCTCCGGAACTTGCATGCTTGCCGCTTTAACCTCTTTCGCCAATTTTTGGTTAATTGACCTTAAATTTGCAATCTCGTTGAGTTGTTGTCCGTGTGTCTTCTTCAAATTTCCAATATCAGTAATCAATGACGTTTCCTTGTTTTGATACGCGGAATTGATTGAAACCTTCAAAAATTTAAGTTTTGAAAGGTTAAATTGTTTAAGAAAATTACAATTTGGCTTCTAAGATCATGTTCAATTTGTTGCAATTGTTGAATTCTAACGTTTAACCCAGCGACTTTTGCACTAAAACAAATTCATGTTATAAACGTTACTCTCAATATATTCTTACTGTTCGTCTCTCTGCTTATTCTCCAAAGAACTCTTGTCCTTCACAACTTTTTCGTATTTTGTTTGACTCTCGTTGTATCTTTTTTGGAGCGCCTTTACTTCACTTGTCAAGTTGTTTTTCTGCAAATTAATTTTTAAAAAATATTTTCCGACAAACACTTCTGAAAATTACCTGGACATCAGTGTCTCTGAAGAAGTTGGTCAAAAATTGCACATATTCCGGCTCAATTTGTTCAACATTTGAAAGTTTTGCCAAAACTCTTTTGGTGTCTAATTCCTTGATACTTCCTGCAAAAAATTAGATCTAAATGTGATTTTGAATAATTTGAACAACCTTTTCCCTTCTTCTTTTCAACCTTTGGAGCATTTTGGACATTTTGGCCATTTTGAACTTCGGTATCTTTTGGCTGTTGCTATAAAAAAAATTATCAACATTTCCCGGAACACTTGTTTAATTACCAATTGATCAACGTTCCTGACTACTGCCTTTACTTCTCTCTCGACAACGTTTTCCGCATTTCTAACTTTTTCAGCAGCGTTAGCATTATTCTCAACTTCTTGCTTTTCATTCCCATTATCCGGCGCATCTTTCTTGTTCTGAAACAAACGTTGTTTTCAACATAATCCATAAATCGACTACCTTTTTCTTTTCAGCTTTCACTTTTTGTTTCTTGTCTTTTTTCGCTTGATCATTGAGAAGTTTCAAAGCATCCTGACTGAACACCTTTTCAAACTCATCACCATTATTTGATCCAAAGAAATGCACCAACAACCCGGCAATTGCGATCACCACTAGGATGACAGCTCCCAAAAATGCAGTGTCCACCATGTTTCACCCTGAACATTTTTTATTGATCATTTATATATCACATTAATACAAAAAAAGATAAACATACGAGGAATATGTCTTGTACATTAGAAATAAATAAATTGTTGTTTTAAAGAATAAACAAATGTATGAATGCAATTAATCGGTTGACAGATAAAAATTTCGAGTGTTTTACTTATTATGACTATGTATTAGGTCGTCCGGAAAGTAATCGCAATTTTTTTTCTGTTTCATCTCGTTCATTTCTCGAGGAGTTTTTTTTTGTTTTTATTTTTTTATTTTATGCATTAAGTCTTTCACAATGAATACGTGTTTCCGTATTTCAGATAATACTTATTATGGCTGAATTTCTCTTGAAAGATAACCATGCCCTCAGGGGCTGTTTCCTTTACGAGTTCCTGTTGGGACATTCAGCCGCTGTTGCTCATCGAAATTTGTGCGATGCGACAGGCACGGACACCCTCAAATACGAAATGGTGAACTTCTGGTTCCATCGCTTCAAAGAAGGTGACGACGATCTCTCGAACAAGCCACTCACCGGCCGCCATCAGACGAGCGTTTCCAGAAGGAGCTGAAGTAAGAGCCCAGATCAATTGTTCGTGAAGTTTCTTCGGCACTTGGGCTACACAAAACAACAGTACACAGCCACTTCCGAGCAAGTGGAAAGAGCCAAAGTTTGGTCAACTTGTTCCTCATGTTATGACTGATCAGAAGAGCATGCGTTGCCTTGTCTTTGCTCTGCCGAAAACGGAACACGGAGTGAATTCAAAATATTTTCATTGGAGATTAAAATTCATGTGCTTTGTTCAATCATAGTAGAAAGCTTCAATGGGTAGCAGCTGGAGAAACTCCAAAAACAGACGTCAAAGGAAAAAAAAAGTGATGCTTTCGATTTGGTGGGACAAGGAATGCGTTATCTACCGTGAACTTATTCAAGATCGAGCCACTGTCAATGCGGACCTGTACTCTCTCCAAATACAAAAAATGTGCGATCAACACCACCTTTTTCGCCCAGGAGCCTCACGGATTCCCTTACTTCATGACAATGTAAGACAACATGTCGCTTTAGCGACCAAGGACAGACTGCGGGCACTGGATATCAAAGTTCTGCCACATCCACCGTATAGTTCGGACCTTGCCCTAACTGATTATCACTTGTTCCGCTCACTTCAAAGCTCTCTCAAAGATTTGCAGTTCGACGACCGAGAGTACCTGGAATCGTACGTTGATGACTTTTTCGCCTGCCAGCCTCCGGAATTCGACGCAAAGGGAATCGAACAACTTCCGCTGCGTTGGCACGAGGTCATCCAACAACATGGTCAATATATCACTCATTGATAATTGTTTTCAATTAATAAATTTTTGTTTGAAAAAAATCGAAAAAATTTGGATTACTTTCCGGACGACCTAATAGTTTCACCTGATAATCTAGGGAAAAAGTTCCACTATTGCTCAGGTAATACCGGCAAAAAGGATTGTATAAATTGCAAAGTTTGGATGCATCAAGCTAATTCTATAAAATATTATTTTCGAAAAATGAAGATAGGCTCACGAATTTATATATAAATATATTTGTATATAATTTATTGAGAGTTTTCCTAACCCTTGCATTTGTGCTTGTATCGGAGTCACGTATTGTAACCGAGTTCAAGCCCTCTTTGCTCGCGGATTTGAGCTTACATTTTTCAACGTTACTGACCGCCAAATTTTCATAAGAATCCGAAAATTGGTCAAATGAAAGTTCCATTCTCACTTCGAACATTTATTAAACTTAAAAGTTTTTAAAATGAGAAACAATTTTTTCACAGGCGCAGTTTTGGGGACCTACTTTTTCTTTTTTCAATTTTGGATCCATCAAAAAGTGAACTTTTCTGCATAAAATGAGCTAATCTCAATCTAGAACCCCAATTTTTCAGTATGGAATGTAGTTAAGGCTGAACGACAAAATAAATACAACGATTCTAGATTATTTTCTATTTTGACTGTTTTTCCAACAAAAAAGTGGAAATTTTATTGTTTTTCATACGATGTCCAAAATCAGGTAGTGAAGGATGATCAAAGTTCCCTAAAAATTATTACTGCACGTTAATAAGCTCCAAAAGGTTTTAAAATATTAATAAAAAGTTTCTGATTAGTTTTTGGATCAGAACTAAGAAATTGGGTTTGGTTTTTCCTTCACCATTTCTCCAAAAAACGTCCTAATCACATGAAACTTTCAGATTAATGAGAAATAATATCAGGGAATTGAAATCAATGAAATTCTCGTAAGAAAATTAATTTTTCGTTGTACCACAGTAGGCTATTCTTCCTGCAGTATTTATTGAACACCCTGTAGAAAAATAATAACAATCTAGTTTTGGAAAGGAAACCCATTGGAAGCAAAAAGTACAAATACTTTAAAAAAAAACTCCTATCATAACTGTATAATTTTTTTTAATTCATAAAACCAATTACAGTAGTTTTAACCCTATAAAATTTTAAAGATTCCAGACAATTTGAAAAAACTTCTAAACTTTGCGTAATCCTATCAAAAAACGCTAGTTATTTTTCTTAAAAATACAATCTATCGAAAAGGTCGAAAGTTTTTCATATTCTCTATGGACACACAAATTCGAAAAAAAATGACAAATCACCTAAAAAATGGTGACGTTTCATCGGAAAAAAACTACCATGAACACAATTTTTAAAAGCGCTCCTAAAATTATTTTCGAAGCGAAAACCATTTTCTTATCGTTAGGTTATTTTTCGCTCAGACAATTAGAAATAACTATGAGAAAATGAATCACAACTTTTTTTGCCATCCTCATAATGTGAGTTCTCTTCAAATTGAACACAATCTCACAGAGAAAAAAAGGAAAAGACACATAAACCTTTGACACGAAACGGATAGAGAATCAATCGAAATATTTGAAAAAAAAAATCGAAAAGGAACAGGAAAAAAAACGGGGGCGTCGTGATATCAGCAACACATCATTCGAGGCGAAATTGGGAAGAAGAAAAAATCATCCACAAGCACACGCACATAGACACTCTCACACACACACAAACCGATGAGCGGTACCGTCGCGGCCGGCGTCGTAGTCCATTTCTCAGCCGCAGCGCAATGAAAAAAAAAGGAAGAGAAGGGAATAGCCTTCGAAAATCGCTCATTGCAAGCATGTGTATACGTGTCTTGGGGGTCTAGTGAGTGGTATATGTCTGTGTGTCTACATGAAACAATGTGTGTTCATTCCATGGGGCGAGCTTGCCAAAAAAGCAGAAAGTATCCCCACGAACGGTACGCTTTAAAAGAAATCGAATAGAAAAAAACCGGATTGATGTGAGAAAAAGGTGCGAAATTTCTTCAAGGTTAATTATACCCAAGAATTCGGTCAAATCTATTGATGACCAATCTGCGGCATTCAAAAATAGTGTCGAGAACGTTTTTTTTTTGAATCTTCGTTTAAATTCTCACCAATTTCCTTGAAATGAAATGCATCTATATAAAACAGCGAAAAGTACAAATGACTTATCTCGAAAAATAAGTTGATGAAAAAATGATTGATACATTCATGTTGCAAACAGTAATGATTGAAACCTAATAGACGCCTATAATGACAGATAGAATATTGATAAACACGAAACAAAATGATTATTTTCTTTACTTTTTAACAGTTGACCTCAATATCAATATTTGGGTGCGTCTGTGACGTGGAAAAAGGGCGAGGCCAAACGGAAACAACTCAAATGAATGAACAAATTGATAATTTTTGAAATTTACACGTGAAAGTCTTTGGAAGGGTAAATAGTAATGTTTAAAAAGGTTAAAAATCACTACAAAACCCTTACTTCTCACTTTCGCAAATTTGTAGTTTTATAAAACTCAACTGCTTTCCAAATGTCGTACAACGCTAAATACAGAAATCAATTTAGTTTTGCATGAAATGCGCAACTTTCCGAAAGTTTTCAATCAAAAAGTAAGTGGAAACAAGGTAAAGGAATTTGAAAGAAAAAAAACGCAATAATACGAAATAGACAATTTGTGAAAAAAGGACACTTTCACAATTTCCGGATTACCTAATATTTCGTCATGTTAACTAACACTCAACAAAAAGAGAAGACTAGTTCAGCGAATTCGTTAATTCTAAAAACGTCAGGTCATCACGCTATTTTTTAATAAATGTGAATTTATATTCTTTTTTTTTGAAGGTCAAATCCAAAAATGCAAACAGAATCTATCGAAGGAGGTCTATTGAAGTAATTGGATTATTTTTTAGGAAATATAATAGTGGCTGCTTTTTCTTGATAGTGAAAAAAATGAAGACAAACAAAAGGGCCTTGTCCTATAATTTTTTTAATGAAATCGCCTCTAACAAATCGAAACAAAATTTTGCGACGATCAAAATTTTACTAAGCAAAAATTAAAATTAGATGCCTGAAAAATATTTTTAAATTTAATGCAAAATATTTAAATAATTCGTTTTAGGGTCACGTAAACCTTGAATTAGAATTTTATATTTACAAAATTGGAACTTTATCTAAATACAAATAAATTAGGAACATTCAAAATTCAATTGTTGGATCCCTTTGATTCAAAACAATATTTATTGAATATACTTGCTTGCAGGGTCGCGAGGGTCGTGTTATGAATTTTAATGAACAAAAATAATACACAGTAAAAGTGGCCGTAATGAATAACTAAAATATAAAAAATTGGAGGGAAACACACATAATAAAGGAACACGCATTGTGTGGAGGATCTTTCTTTCAGTATACATATTCATCTTTTATGTATTTCTTGGCTCTTCAACAATCTGATTCTCATTGTCATTGATGTTTTCAGGAGCTCTGATATTCTGTAAAAATTGTAATCCGAACGTTTTTATTTCGAAAATTTTTTTTACATCAAAACTGTCTCTTTTGTTTTCCACATTCGACAATGGCGACATTTCCATCTTCGAGGTACTTGCTACATCTTTCAATGGTTTCTTTCTAGCACGTGACTTGTCTTGTGTTCCAACAATGTTCGCCTGAAATATTCATTGAAATAAATAAATGATTTCAGAGTTCAACCTGTGACAAAATCGCTTTCCACAAAATTACATGCGTTTTTTGAATCGTCTTCTCGCAAACTTCGAGAACTTTTCCATGTGTAGATTTTTCATCTTTGTTTTTAACCAACCGGATCATTCCATTTATTTGGTCGATTTTGACTTGGATATTCTCGTTTTCGATCAATTCAATAACCACTGATTCAATCTGAAATTCGAAATCTCATTCAAAATAAAGTTTAAAATGACTGTATTACTTCAGCTCTAGAATAACCAAGCGCATTGGACATATTCTCAATATTGATGACAGAGTATGGCGAGATATACTGAATGACACATTTCTGACGAATTTTCGCGAACAAATCCACAACAGATCTCGAAATGAATGGATCAAGAAGAAGCTGTAATAAAAAAGTGTCCAATAAATTAGAAAAATGTAACCTTTTATAGTTTTTCAAATAAGAAATTATATTTTGGGTTTAATATTTCGTTGTTTACTTTATATCGGAAAACTTACTCGACTTTGAACAGAGTCCATCAATTCGAAAACTCTGCCAAATTTGCTTGATGTATAAGCTTGAAGCATTTCATAAAACACGGGTTCACATTCCATAAGTTTTCTGAACGCATCCTCTTCTATCGCTTTCTTTTTCAGAACTGTTCGTGGGTAGGACGCCAACGAGCACAACATTGCGTAAACTCCCAAATCCGCGGTACAAACAAACCATTTCGCTTCCAAATTATCCAATTTTATCTCAAAAATTTTTTCAGCCGTAGATTTGAATTTTTTCTGTCTCAACTTGACAAGTGCTTGTACTGTGAGAATCTTAGCCTGAAATTAATTTATTGTTAAGGCATGAAGGATGAGAAAACATTAAAATACCATCGAACTGTCGATAAGAACGCGATTACTTTGATTGATATTCACAGCAGATGCAGAATCACGATCAACAACATATGGAGAAATCTCTTGTCGAGACTGTGTATGTGCCTTGAAAACAAAAAAAATATATATTAGGCTTTTAGAAATATTAAATACCTTTTCAGCACTTTCCGCATCTCTCAATGTTCTGAGCGCTTGCTGGGCAATAGAGTCAACTTTTGCCCATTCACCTGCAGCGATCGCCAATTCGATCCAATTATTATACATCTACAAAACCAAAGATTAAAAAACAACTTTTCATTTGGTATCTACATTAACAAAGTGTTTCGATTGAGTGCAATAATCCCGAATTCCTCTTCCATACAATCTGAGTGCATCTTCAATCATTCCACATGATCGATAATGTTGAAATAGATCTTCCATTGCTCGGCGGGTTGACTCTTTGACTCCTTCATCTTTCTGTCTTTTATATTCTGTTTGTAAGTATTCGAGAAAGTTTGCGGTTTTAATTTTTGTTTCTTCGACCCATTGTTCATCAAGCTGTGGTCTGTTTACGTTTGCCTGAAATGCGCTAGTTGGAGTTTTAAAACAATATATTATTTAACAGACTTTTGAACCTGTTGCTGCCTCTACTTCTGCAAGCTCTGAATGAAGTGCAAGATAACTGGTGATGTTCTCAGTGTTGAATCTGTAATATCGAATGAGTGCAACCAATGCTTCATGACGAAGTGGTGAACAATGCTGTCGTATGAAATTGAGTCTGAAATCACATTTTTTGAAATGATTTTCCAATAATATCCCACCTTATAACAAGAGCGGTGGATACGTAACACGAAGTCAAACAGTCGATATCAACAGCCCGAACTAATACATTCAGGTCATAAGATTCTTCATTCTCTCGATCATTTGCATCATTTTTATCACCGCTTTTGTTTGCATCTTTAATATTATTTTTATAAACTTGAAACGTTTTATAAAATCTGACCTTTAAAACTTCTAAAAATGTCAAAATTGGGAGTGCCGTTCGTCTCATCATACATTACCATATCTTGATCGATTTGTTGAGAGTCTGTACCTTCAATTTGTGGATCGCCAACCGGTGCGCCATATTCCTATAAAAAGAAACCTTTATTTACAATCGAACTTTTTAAACACTTACTGCAGGCGCAATCTCCATTGGGTCATCAACGATTTCATTAGCCATTTCTGTCAAAAAAAAATTTCGAAGTTGAAAAAATATAAAAATGTCGAAATATCGACCTAAATAAAATCTAATTTTTAACAAATCGGCGATCAAACTGATTATAATTTTCTCTACGCATTACTTCTATTTTTCAAGTGTTAATGTCATGAACGTCCCTTTGTGAAAAATTAAAAATCGAGGATTAGAAGAAAAATTGGGAAAAAAATGAAAGAAATTGTAAAATAGCACAGTACGACAAGCTTGAAGGCAATTATCGATACCAAATAAAACGGTCTTACAGCGAAAAATAAACAGTAATCTTCCATTTGCGCCAATGTACATTTTGTGCGTCAACCATTGGACATTGGCGCTTCTTCTGTTTTGTTGACAATTTCAAATTTTGGAGTATAGGCTGAAAGATTATTAAGCAAAAATATTATTAGAAAAAAAGATTTTCTGACAAAATCATTATGGGAAAAAGCATTATTGTAAAAAAAATTATTTGGAAAAAAGATTTTTCGACAAAATCATTATGGACAAAATCATTAGGACGGTAGAGCGCGTTTGCTCCCATAGATTTTTATTTGCCGAAATGTTATGCGTTTATCATTTTTTCTGCACTCCTTTGTAATTTTGGTGAATAAAAATAGATAATTGCAGAAAATAATTAGAATGGTTTCTATTCAGATATTTCCAGGAAAACTTGCTTTTTCGGGTATTTTTGTACATAATTGATACAGCACATAAAAATTAGATTTCAGGTAAATCATCCGTCTTTCAACGCAAACTTCTAGAGATTCAGAATATGAGTGAATCGATTATGCTTGTAAAACTATCATGCAACTCCGATGAATTACACATTTTGAACAACGAATGTGAGAAAACAAGTAGTGCCACATTGAATAGTTTGTTTCAGGTATTCTTGATGGAAAATGTCGCGGAATTTTCAAAATCGACGCAGAGCCATTCAAATTGACGGAGAACGATTTGAAGATTATCGTTTGCGCTGGAGAATATTCAGAGAATGAAGTACTCATTGTTAGTAGTTGAAAATAATTACTTTTTTTTCAGAGCTTCATCAAATTACTCGAATTTGAAGTTCCTGTAGAGCTCAGAGATGATACGGCAGATATTGGTTGTTTAGGTATTCCGTTTATGTTGGCTTCTAATTAATTTATTCCTGCGATTCGAAGCTTTTCAATTCGCTTTTTTTGTTTATATTTCTACTTTCTATTTCTAGAAGATCTTGAAAAGGTTAAAGAGGAATGCAGAGACGCGGAGCCAACAGGTGGACTAAGTAAACTATCGAAGCTGATTAAGCTTAAGGTGAGCATATTTTCTTAATTTTAAATGCACATAATATTTTCAGAAGGCCATGGAAAACGCATCAGCTTCACGTGGACCTATTCAAGATTTCATTGACTTAACCGATGAGAATATTGATTTTTCAAGACGAATTACGGACTCTGGCGGTAAGTAAGGCCGCAATTAAAAACAGAAAACATTTACAACTTTCGAAAAATTCATAACGTTGTTTTTCTAAAAAAAATAAAATTTCGAAATTTTAGAATTCGGTCCCTTCATCGGTATGATTGAAAATAAGAGAATTTTAAACGTGCCAAATAACATGTATCGATGGAATGATGAAGAGAACGGACGTGGAACAAATGAGCGTATTTCTGAAATTAAGAAATCCAACTCCACATCGACAGAAGCCAGAAGTTGCCCTTTTGTACGCTCCATATGTAATATTTGTTTGATTTCTGGATTGTTTAAATGTAAATAATGTATATAATGTAATTTCGTGTAACCATATGTATTTATTATCCATGTTGCTATGCATTTTCTTTCAAAATAAATTTGGTGCTCTTGATTTAGATTTTAATCGCTAAAAAAAGAAAGTTCTCATTTTCTTTGCAAAGTTTTTGATAATGAATATAAACGTCGCTTGGCTAGAAACTTTCTCATACAAAAAGAACATAATTTAATAGCTGGACGATCAACAATTTTCTTGTATTAAAAAAAATGATAAACGGGTGACATTACAAAAATACCCGAAAAAGCAAGTTTTCCTGGAAATATCTGAATAGAAACCATTCTAATTATTTTCTGCAATTATCTATTTTTATTCACCAAAATTACAAAGGAGTGCAGAAAAAATGATAAACGCATAACATTTCGGCAAATAAAAATCTATGGGAGCAAACGCGCTCTACCGTCCTAATGATTTTGTCCATAATGATTTTGTCGAAAAATCTTTTTTCCAAATAATTTTTTTTACAATAATGCTTTTTCCCATAATGATTTTGTCAGAAAATCTTTTTTTCTAATAATATTTTTGCTTAATAATCTTTCAGCCTATACTCAACATTTCGGCAAATAAAAATCTATGGGAGCAAACGCGCTCTACCGTCCTAATGATTTTGTCCATAATGATTTTGTCGAAAAATCTTTTTTCCAAATAATTTTTTTTACAATAATGCTTTTTCCCATAATGATTTTGTCAGAAAATCTTTTTTTCTAATAATATTTTTGCTTAATAATCTTTCAGCCTATACTCAAATTTTGAGGAAACTATAGCTTGGCACAATTTGCGAAAAATTGTGCAATCCTTCTATTTTCTGTTATTCTAGAATTTTTGTTCAACTTCTTTAATTGCAAACAATGTCAAACCCACACGAAAATTCAATTTTTGGAAAATTGAGTGAGTTTATTTAACGAATTTTAAAAAGTGTATTGCTGATTTTTACAGCAAGTCGCGCCGCTGGAAAAAGACAAATCAAACCTACTGCTGTGCTTTTTGAAACGTTGGTCAACGATCCAGATTCAGATGAAGAAGATGAAGACTTTGAAGTGAAGATGGATTTTGATTCGAATGGTTCAACCGCATCCGAGTCCGCTTCAGACGAAGATGAGGAAGAGGAAGAAGAGAAACAAGAAAATGAGGTATTCGTTTTTGTTATGTTTATGTAGAAATATTTGTTTCAGATTTCCGGCAATGATGAGCCGGAAACTTCGGGTCTTAATGAAAATACCCTGAATCAGCCGATTTGCGGTGTTTGTGTGAATCGAAGAATAATTGACGACAAAGATGAGTTCATGCAATGTGACAGGTTGGAACACGCAAATATGAAAATATAATTTTTTAAATATGAAGTTAAAATTTTTTCAGCTGTGGAATATATGTCCATGAAAGTTGCTATTCCGGCGTAATCCCGGATGATAATGATGATGAAAAAGAATCAAAAACAACGCTATGGTTTTGTGAACCATGTATTTATGGGCTTAAAGAACCTCCATTTTGTGAATTCTGTCCAAATCGGTTTGGTGCATTTAAAAGAACAGGTACTGTCATGAAAATGTTTATAATCAAAAAAGTAATGTTTTGTTCAAGATGTTGGTGGTCGATGGGTTCACCTCGCATGTGCAATGTTCACACCGGGTATCTCTTTTTCAGTCATCGATCTTTTAACGGGTGTAAGTTGGCAAGAAGTTGGAAATTCAATATTTGGAAAAAAGGTTTGATTCATTTTGTTTATTTGACATCCAATTTTCAATCTAAGGCATGTTCTATCTGTAAAGACAACATAGCAGCTCGTACTGGAATTTCAACAAACTGTGAAAGTGGAATGTGTAAAGATCATCTTCATGTCACATGTGCGCAAAAGCTCGGACTTCTTGTTGATGAAACCGACGAACAACTCCATCATAATGACGAAATAGCGAGTGTTTTACGATATTTCTTCTGTAAAAAACATTCAAATATTGAAAATTCAAAAGCTCAACAAAAAATGTAAGAAGAATAGGATTTTCGAATATATGAAGATTGCGTTTTACAGCTATTCGATCTGGGAAAAACAAGAAAATAAACGAATCACAATTAATCGACGACGAAAACCATTGACTGAAGAAGAGAATGCACAGCGGGAAAAATTGAAAATAAAATTAGAGATGGCATTTCATGAGTTGAATGACGTAACGATTAACATACCAACAGCTGTGAGTTTTTTGAAATATATAAATTAGTGAAATATATAAAAAATAATAATGATTTTTCAGGCTATTGAAAAACCGAAACGTGCTAGATTGTTGAACACATCCGCGGAATTTTACGACAGATTTGAAACGAAAGCAGAAGATACAGGCGTTTCAAGAGAAGAATTCAGAAGTTTATTCTTCGATATTTCAACAACAAATACATCTCAAATTCCAGTTGGATTTTCGAAAGAATTCTTGGAGTATGTTCGATTTCTTTTTCTTTTCAAAATTTATATTTTTTCAGTTATATGAACCTCCGTGAAACAGTTTTCATTCCCGACGAAGAGGAAAAGTTGACAAATGTTCGAGAATCATTGAATTTTTTGAAAGGAAAACAACAGAAAATGAGCAAATCGAAGGAGAATCAATTGATTGAAACGATTCATAACAACGATGAAATCATTGAGCAAAAGGCAAAGTTGTTGAATGATTTTTGTTTAGCTCTGTCGAATATTGGTGAAAAGAATGAGTTTTCGGCGCTTTTGGTGGATTTAAAAGACGATCTTGGAGTGAAAAACACGGAGAAGGAAATTGTGAAAAGTGATAGAAAGAAAATGGAAAAGAATGCTGGATCGAAGAAAAGTAACAAGACAATTGATACGAGGCCGAAAAATTGTGGAGAATGTAAAAGTGTGAGTTTTAAAAAAAAATATTATAATCACTTATAGAAACTTGACTTAAAAGGGCCCAAATAACCCCTGAACTCGGAATTAAATTTCCTCCACGCCAGGAGGATTCAGAATTGACTAGCTTTCTTTTGCCGGCTACATTTTGAATGTATTCGGAATTCATCTCCCTTATTCATACCGAATGGTTGCCGCTTTTTTCTCAGTTTGGATTAGTTGAAAAATAAACTTTTCCCAAATAAATACTTCGAAATTGTTGTTTTTTCTAATAAAAAATAACATTTCAGAGCGAAGATCAACATAAAATGGCAGAATGTGATCAATGTCACATATTTTATCACATCGGATGCCTGAATCCACCATTGACCAAAGTACCCAAACGAACGGCCACATATGGATGGATTTGTCACGAATGTAATGACAGTGATGATGAGGATGAAGAGGAAGATGCTGATAAATCTGATAGTCTTCTGAATGCGCCTCGAACCACAAGATCACGTCGACCACCGGTTCGACATTCTTCATTTTTAGAACATTGATTTTATAACTTTTATATGTTTTTTGTTTGAATGTTTTATTTACGGCTCAAAGACATGCGTGTGATTTTTTTAAATTAGTTAACTTTGAAAAAAATTGGACAAAGGAAAAATATACAAATATTTGTGTTTTATGCTTCTTCGACTTCTTCTTTTTCTTCAACAATCACTCCATTTACCTGTTGTAATGGAACACTTTCCTCGGTGGAAGCTGTTGGAAGTCTTCTTCGGAAACGACGGAACAATGGTCCAGCATCGAAATCATTGATGTCTTCAGGCAATTTTCGACCCTTTGTTTCTGGTAAAACTAGAACTCCAATGGCTGCAAACAATGAAAGGCCGGCGATGAAGAGTTGCGGTGCGTTTTTGTCGATAGCTTCCAATCGTTTCAAATATGGAGCGATAACTGATCCAATATCTCCGAGAAACGAGACAATCCCGCAAAAGACATTACGAATCGATGTTGGCATGCTCTGAAAATACGAAATAATGAAACCACCATAATTAATGGAAAAAAGCACTGTATGAAAGAATGCTCGAACTCTCAAAATAAATTTCCGCAATCGAATATTTTGCAAGAAATCTTTCAATTAATTTTTTCGAGGTTTTTAAGATAATCTCGTTAAAAGTAAATATTTTATTCCATTGGCTGTGCTCTTCTAGTTTTTCTCAAAAATGAAAACACTGGATTTTAATTCATGAATCCAAGAAATATTTTTCCTTGTTTTAAAAGAAGGATGTATGGAGCTAATGAATGCGTCTGTGATGAAAATAGACTTCATACTCATTCCAAATCTGTTTTTAAAGTTTTCTAAAACCACCTAGAAGCCGAGAAAATGGGCTTCAAAGCAATGGCCTAGAAAATGTGGCCACCGG
Organism: Caenorhabditis virilis; assembly: GCA_964036255.1. NCBI lineage: Eukaryota > Metazoa > Nematoda > Chromadorea > Rhabditida > Rhabditidae > Caenorhabditis > Caenorhabditis virilis. Next base: position 8,461,982 of record OZ038419.1, read on the forward strand.
CGAAAACTAGTTCGCTGGAATGAAAAATCCAAAAAAAAAACATTTAAAGAAAAGGATTAAGCATTCTATAAGCATTCTTCAAACCTATTTATTAACGAAACACGAAAAAAGCTCATAGGAAAAAGTTCCTAAGCCTATTTTTCAATTTAAAAGCCAACCTCAGTATACAACAACGGCTGTGACGACCATACAATTGCATTTGAACACTTGGCCAGAAGCGGAAATACCATTTTAATATTGTCAGAAATTGGAAGATAAAGTGCACAACACATGAAAACCGTGGTCATAAACAATGATGCAAAAGACACGGTTTTTCTATCGAAAATTAATAAAAGAACCACTGAAAACAATCCGGCTGGAAGTTCAACCAATCCAGAAAGGAAATAACCAGTGAGTCCATCATCAGAAAGTTCCGTGGAGAAGAGAGACAACGCCCAATATGTTCCATTCATCACAATTCTGAAAGTTATTGAAGTTTAGTTGAAAAATATACAAAAATAAATATCTACAATATATAAGCGTTGATTAACAAATTGAACATGATAACAGGGTTGAGGAATACATCAATTGCTGTCCGACGAACTGCTTGACTTTCTAAATCTGATTCTGATTTGCATGCTGGCAGGGAAATGTCCTTTTTATTGAATTCCACACAAGTTGTGATGAATCTAAAAGAAATGTTAAATACCGGGAGATCCCGAGTTAGATGGAGGAATTAGCGGAACAAATAAATTGAGAAAAATCAGAACTCGCACTAATATCAAACCTGTTTTCTAAATTTTTTTTAAAAGTCGAGAAAGCGGCTTTCAAAATTTTAGCCTAGAAAAAGCGAGGTTGTTGAAAAACTAGAAAAAAACTCAGAACCTAAAAAATTCAACATGATCGAAAATTGTAGAATGAAATACTTAAAAGAAAACAAAATTCTACGAATTCAGTTATATTTTTTAAGTGGGCGGAGCTACGGTTAATTACAGAACACGTCTGAAAAAGTAATATTCATTGGTTTCGTAAATCCCTCTTCTTCTCCTTTAAATACTCACTTCTTCACTCGTTTCCCTTTTTTGTTTGTAAGCAGCCAGTGCAAAGATTCAGGTGTCATCCAATAGAAAGGAATTGTCAAAATACCAGGAATTGAAACGGCAAAATACAACCAACGCCAATTTGGAATGAACATGTGCAAAACACCAGAAAGCATGTATCCGAGAACCCATGTAACTGTTCCCATTAATGGAATTAATGAGCGGAATTCTAGAGAAACTGATTCCATGCAAAGAACGTAGCCGATCATTGTGAAGCTCTGAAAAATATTTGAACACATTTTCGAGAGATTTTGCAAATGATTACAGTGGTTGCGACTCCTGAAACAAATCGGAAAATGAGGAAGATCAGGAATGACGGTGCGATGGCGCAAATGATATTCGATGCAACTGAGATATAAAGCGGAAGAAGGAAGGTGAGACGACGACCGAAACTATCGGAGAGTTGGGTGATCAATGGGGATATCAGCATACCACCTGAAAAATAGACAAAATTTTAAAAAAATTACTTTTTAAACAATTTTTTAACAAAACATTTAAATAAAATGAACTTTCTGATATTGAAATTGACTCTACAATGGGAATTCCATGAAATTTCCTGAGTTTTCCTTTTGAAATTTTTTTCTACTTTTTTTTTAATTCTTTTTAATTTTGATTTTCTAATTGGACACGGCGGGACGGATTTAGTCCATCCCTCTATCATAAGCGAGATGTAAGAACTGATTAAGCGTTTACGAATGAATAAAGACTGTTATTATTATTTAAATATTCAATTTTTAATTTTAAAAATACGAAAACAAAAAATAACAATTTGAAAATGTTATCGAACTTTGATTTTTCAATTTTCGCTCGGAATTTTGTAAATTCGAAATGCCATTGAAAATATAAGCACAATATTTCATTAAATTTGCTCGTCTTAGTAACATTCCTCGTAAACTCATTGGAATATAAGCTTTAGGGATGCTCCCGACTTGCTTCATGGAATAATTTTTAACGTGTGTGTGTGTGTGTTTTTTTTAATTGGTTCACATCAATGCAAATAATATTTTTATATGATAAATTTGTAACCAAGTTTTTTTTTTCACTTTTTACAAGAAAATATCATTTATCGGAATGGCATAACTGATATTCTCGAGCCTCGTTAATGTACAGTTTCTTAAACGCATGGACTTGTTTTAGTACAATCGTTAAACCTTCAAACAAACTGATAACAAGTCTATTATCACCCTTTTGTTGTACTTACCCAACAAAAAAATAGATGTTCCATGATCAACTTGTCCCGCGTCATCGCAAACCAAATTGAATTCTGCAGCCATTGAGGTGCCTGTTTCGTTGTAAGCATATCTAAAAAAAGGGTTTTTTCAAAATTTAAAGATTTTTGATAAAAGACTGAAATAATTTAGATTTTATTATAATTACCTTGATCCTGGAATATGTGAACATTGGACCGTCCAATTGTTATTATCAAGAATATGGCATTCATCGCCTTCGATTCTCGAATAAACCTGCAAAGTTTCACTGTGATAAGAAACCAAAAAATGTTTTTTTTTTCGAAAAACGTTTCGAAAAAAATGTTTTCAATAAATAATTACCCAATCATTTTGAGGCTTGAAATCACACGAAAAAACAGCTGCTTTTGTAATAAAAGGCATGACCATCATATTACAGGCAAAGATCATTTGAACAGAAGTTGTGATACAATAAGTGACCATCTGAAAAATAACAAAACCCAAAATAAATTTCGAGCTCATATTCAAATTTTACCTACTTGATATCGTCCATATTTTCCAAATGCTGACAACACTTTATCAGCATCAAGATGCAAATAGTTGAACGTTGAAAGGGACGTTGATCGAAGATTTTCAGCTTCTTCGTTTCCCGTCATTTTTGTCTCAAGAATTCGAATCCAACCTTTTTCGAATTAATTTAAACAATGGAGTTTATTCGGTCAACAGTTATGACTGACACCGAGCCGAATGTGTCCCAAATTGATAACAAAAATGTTGAGACGATAAGATGAACGTGGTCGTTCATTTGTTATACCAGTCTATGTAAATATCGATTACAGGGGTTTTAGAGAGGATTATTAAGTTACCTCGTTTTAAAAAAAAAGAATCAATTGAAATGAACTGTCAGAATTAAACTTCAGATGCTAATCAGGAGCAGACAAAGGGGGGATCTACCGCAAATTAATATGGTTCGAGTTAGCTTTATAACTCTTCAGACAAGTGTTAATTGAACTCATATTTTTAGACGTTCTTCGAAACGAAATTTTTATTATTATTATATGAAATTTGAACGCAAATTTGTATTCAAAAATTTTCAGCTGGTTTAAAAAAAAAATTTTTTTTTAATATCTTGCGGGTGCCTTCCGGGCACAGCCAACGTGTTGAAATTGTGGATTACTCTGATTTTTAAGTACTTTCCTGAAATTAATTTTTCATTAAACATAATTCACCTAGATTTTTTTTCAAATCATGTCACAAAAATTTGTTGAACTTGTTCGCAAATACCAATTTTTTAAAAGTTTGTGCATCCATAAAAATATTCACCATATCTTGTCTGAAAATGCCTAAATACAAAAATACGGGAACAAGAACTCTGATGTCAATAATCCAGATAATTTCCAATTTCCAAAATTTCATGTATGACATTTGAAAGAAAACTATTCGTTGAAACAGCCTCCAAAACTTCCTTTTCGATGTTGACGTTCTTCCTATTGACATTTTCTTTCTTGAACTTTGAAAATTATCAAATGTAAAAAATGTTTTAATTCTGGTGGAAAAAACGGAAGCTCCCGAATATATTCTGACTTTTGATTACTGCTTTATATAGCAAAATTTGAATAAAACTATCAATATTGTGTTGCTTTTTAAAAAGCCGAACATCATCAAAGACGACTTATAAATTTTTTCAAAACTTTTAAAGAAGAAAATACCGAATACATCAAATATGTAGAAGATTATTTATTGATTATACCATGCACACTCGCCAAATCGTCAAAACAATAACAAACTGCGCCTGATAAACAACTAAATGAAACTAATCAACAGGACATTTGAAAGTTCAGAACTGAAACTCCCAACTGTCATTAACGGTAAGTTCAATTCCTCGAAAACACGCTTGCATGTTCTGTTATTATCATAATATTTTTTCAAAGGATTGAAAACATCGGTTTAATTTCGAATTTCAATAAAACATCCATTTTACAAATTATTCAATGTCTGCGCTCGTATCCTAGTGACATATTCGATTCCGAAAAAAAATATTAATTTCGTTTAAATTTATCAGAGCTAGTTACTGTTTATTTCAGTAGACTTCATGAACTCAAAATATGCATTTTAGAATGTATTGGAATGTAAATAGCTTAAATTACAATGAGTTTTTTATAAATCCTCCGAATTTCGTTTCAAATCGGGAGCTACCTAGATTTAGATAAGGAACAAAAAATGCATGTTTCTGGGATTTTTTCTGAAAAAATTAAAATTACACATGAAATTTCGAATCACAAACAGAACAAGTGTTAAAATTTTAAATTATGTGAGAAAAATAAAAAATTAAGCCTTGTTTTTCAATTTTTTTAAAATCTAGAAATTCTTTAATAATTATTTTTTACTCCAGCATTTCGGTACATTTTTGTTAAACGTTTGATATTCTGATTATTAGTTCAAAAAACATATTTCTTAATTTTGAATGTTGAAAAACACAATTTTTGCGACTTGATACTTATAATCGCAGAAGTATGCGATACGATGCTTTGAAAGATTCACGAGAAAATATTTTCTAGTGGTTTGTAATTTTCAAAAAGTCCCGTCGTACCACATTGGTGGAGGATAATACTCGATTCTGACATTTTGGTAGGACCCAAGAAAGATCACTTGGATCAAAATGTTGTCTTTCTTATCACAAATCATAACACCAACCCATTTTGGTGCCGATCAGACGCAGACTAGTATGCTAAATTACATTCCTTTTGTAGTACTTCAATTTCTCCCTCCTGATTCAAATATTTTTCGTTGTCGCCTCAACAAACTCCCGCGTTATCGTCTTCTACCCTTTTTCCGGCAACAATCTGATATTTATTTTTTTTTTCAATTTGTCGTTTCTTTTCTCTCTTTTGACATTTTTTCAACCAATAAAACAAAGTGGAAAGAATATTTATCTGTTCCAAAACCAAACACGAGAGAACTACACAGATTGAACTAGTGATGCATTTTCGCTCTATCGCACCGCTACCACTAATAAAATTTTGGTTTTGTTTTTACTGAGTGTTTAATTTTCATTGTTTAAAATGATTTTAATTAATAGTTATTATTTCCAGAAAAATCTCAAAATGGGCAATTCACCAAATGTAACAACTAAAACGAAGACCAACGAAAATGGAACGTTAGTTTTCTTTTTAAATGAAAATGTATTCAAAATGTTAATTTCGCAGAACTTATCGCTCAAAACAAGTCCACGATCCTTGTCCACATCCAGCTTGGTATGTTCTCTGGCTTGTGCAGTTTAATGTGTTTGTTATGGTTTTTGGTGCATTCATTGCGTCCTTATTAGATAGAGTAGGCTTGAAGAAAAACAAGTGTGCCAGAGGAGATGATCGAATGAAGGTGAGTTATTTATTTATTTTTCTTTTCGTATCAAAAAAAGAACCTTATGATTCACGTCTATAAATGATGAAAGTTTTTTGATGTTATCTCTGCAGGAAAAAAATGTGATAATAACTTTTTGTACTTTGTATCTTTTTATCATCTGCTGATCGAACCATTAAAATAAGGGAAATGCTGTAAAAGAACATGATACTTTTTTAGGGTTTCGCTCCATTGGATAATCATTTCGATGCGATGTATACAAATCATATCTATCGATTATCAACAGATGTTGTAAATCGGCCAATAAGCGGGGTTCCTGGAGCGATTGTTAGATTAAAAGATAGATATTCCGATGATTATGGATGGACACAAAAGTAATTAATACTATTTTTTCTATTAAAAAATATGAACATTTTAAAGATACACTGGGACAGAAAGCGAAGTTATCAATTTGGGATCATACAATTATTTAGGATTTTCACATAGAACGGGGGTTTGTGCTGAACATGCAGCTGATTACATTGAAAAATATGGAATTAATTGTGCCGGAGCGAGACAAGAACGAGGAACTCATACACTTCATAAATCAGTTGAAAATTGTATTTCAACTTATTTGGGTGTTGAAGATGCTATTGTTTTTCCAATGGGGTTTGCGACGAATTCTATGAATATTCCATCTTTAGTTGATAAGGTTTGTTTGAAAATTAAAAAAAAAATGCTGAAACTCCTATTGTTGCAGGGTAGCTTAATTTTGTCCGATAAATTAAATCATTCTTCATTGGTAACGGGTTGCAGGCTATCAGGAGCAACGATAAAAGTTTTCAAACATAATGGTATTCATTTTCTTTTGTTCCAAATTGATTTATAATTTTTTTTCAGATGCCAAAGATTGTGAACGAGTTCTAAGAGATGCACTTTGCTCAAATAGCCCAAAAACACAAAAACCATACAATAAAGTGCTTATCATCATTGAAGGAATTTATAGGTATTTTAGATTTTTTTAAATTCTGAAAAATCAAATAAATTGTTTAGCATGGAAGGAACAATTGTGAATCTGCCCGCATTTATTGAAGTAAAGAAAAAGTACAAATGTTACATTTTCCTTGATGAAGCACACAGTATTGGAGCAGTTGGACCAACGGGACGAGGAGTTGCTGAATATTGGGGATGTAACCCAAAAGATATTGATATTATGATGGGAACATTGACAAAATCATTCGCTTCTGCTGGTGGTTATATGGCTGGAAAAAAGACTGTTATTGACCATATTCGAAAGAATTCGGCGGGAACTTGTTATGGCGCAACCATGGCACCACCACTGATTGCACAAGTTGAAAAAGCAGTAGAGGTTAGTTTCATGTTACAGAATTTTGAAAAATGATGTTTTATTTTAAAGATTATGTGTGGATTGGATGGAACGAGCATCGGAAAACAGAAATGTGATAAATTACTGGAAAACACAAGATACTTCCGTAAAGAATTGAGAAAAATGGGATTTTTGATTTATGGAAACGATGATAGCCCAGTTGTACCTGTTATGACATACTACATTACAAAAGTTGTGTAAGTTATCATTTCTCTGAATCTATTACCTCTATTTGAACCATTTCAGTGAATTTTCTCGTCGAATTCTGAAACATAACATCGGATTAGTGGCTGTAGGATATCCAGCAACTCCACTCTTAGAAGCTCGAATTCGAATATGTCTAAGTGCCGATCACACAAAAGAACACCTGGATTATGTTCTCTCTGCCATGAAACAAGTTGGAATAGAAACTGACACGATTTACGGGAAACCCTCAGTTTAATTTTTACATTCCGCAATATTTTATAAAATTCTTGCCGATTTGTTGATTTCATAGGGGTTTTTATTGTATTCATTTGAACGTTGTTTTCACCGTTTCTTGTTAAAATTTTAGCTTACATACGAAAAAATAAGAGATAACCTCCGGGTCTAGGCGATCAACGAAAAACATTTAACAAACATTTTATATTTACAAAAGTATGTATTCACTGTCATAAACCTATATTTTTTTGTTGTCTTATAATAAAAAGAAATAGAACTATAATAATAAATCACTGAATTTTATTATACTACCGGCTTTTAAACATCTACTTATTGGCGTTTTCCTGAGCAGCTTGAAGGTTTTCAAGGAAGTCATTTTTTCCTAAATGCCGATCTGCTTCGATTCTTAGTTCTGCTAATTGTTGAACATGCTCATTGCTCAATCCTTGGGCTTTGTCTAATGAAAGATTCTTGAAAAAAAAGAGAATATTTAAAGTTACGAAAAAATTATTGATACCTTTCCGAGGTCACCTTTTCGAATTCCAGCGGATGACAATTGTTTTGATAGAGTTACACAATAATCCTAGTAAAAATAGTTGTTTATTTATAAATAAAAATATGTGATGTACCGTCCATTCACTAATAAAAGGTTTGACAAATTCCGGCTTAGCATCCTTGTGTCTTTTGAATTCACTTTTTACATAGGTGTCACCCATTATTCTTGCTGGAGCTGGAAGGCCATAATGCAAGCTAAAAAATATAGCGTGTGATGACATTTTTTATTTTCTCCAGACACGTTAAATGTTTTAAATAAAAATGTAACAAATTGATGCAATTATTTTTAAAATTAACAACATAAAAAAAACATACCGTAAAATGCTTTTGTACAGATATAGAGGATATCGATCTGGACTAATCGCTTGCACCGTTTTTCTTGCAGCCATCCTAATGCCAAAAAAATGAATATTAATGAGAATTCAGGAAAGAAATGAAGAAAATGAGAAAATAAAAAAGTAATGGACTAGAAAACCACGAGGAGGGACGAGAAAACACCGGGTTGTACTTCTCTTGGAAAACAGTTGCGTATTTATAAAAATATTTTTAATTGTTTCGTTTTTATTTTATTTTTTTAAATATTAATTTAGAACAATTTATAGAACAATGACAGATTGTAAACGGCCGCGATTAGATGAAGCAAAAAATGGAGATGGTGACAAAAACGCCGAAGTGACTGTTGTGGTAAAAATCATAATTTCAAAATCGTATTAATTTTCGGAATTCAGACTCGCCCACCATTCACACGTTCTCACAAATTGAAGAGAGAAGATAATAAACATCACATGCTATTAGCCATTACGGGAAGTATAGCGGTTATCAAACTACCTGAACTTATTCAAAAATTGTACGATAGATGTGGAGAAAATAGGATTGTTATTAAGGTATTCTTGGTTTTTTGAAATTTCGCTGGTAATTTTATTCTCAGATTGTTACGACTGAGAACGCATTGCGAATTTGTAACATACAACAAATGGAAATTGACGAAACGATTTACGAAGATAAAGATGAATGGTCAATGTGGAGAGAACGGGGTGATCCTGTTTTGCACATCGGTCTGGTTTTATTTAACATTTCCTTTCAAAAACTGAAATGAATTTCAGAACTGCGAAAATGGGCTGACTCCCTCCTCATCGCACCATTAGACGCGAATACAATGGCAAAAATTGCTAACGGAATTTGTGATAATCTTGTAACATCGCTAGTTCGTGCATGGGATCTCTCAAAACCCGCATATTTTGCACCAGCAATGAACACTCATATGTGGGAAAATCCTCTAACTCTGAGCCATCGGAATGTGCTCAAAAACTTGCTACAATTCAAGGTATGTCTTATATATATTTTCTAGTAAAATTTTTTCTTCATTTTTTCCAGGAAATCACTCCAATTTCCAAAGAGCTCATATGCGGGGATACGGGTGCTGGAGCAATGGCAGACACATCAACAATTTCTTCACTGATTTATGCGTTGGTTCGAGATCAACTCGCTGTTAAATCAACATTTTGAACAGAAATATTTTTTAAAACTTTTTTACATGTTAAATTTTAATTTATGAAAAAAACAAATTTTCACAAAAAGCATATAAATAATATGTACACAGATTTTCTACTCGTTTCAAACTCTAATATTCAACAGTTATTCATAAGACTGCCGAAGGGCGAATACATTTTTAAAGCTTCCAGCCACCTCTGTACAAATTCCGTTTTGGAATTTTGCCAAGCAAAGTTTCCGATCTTTTAGCGTTGAGCAGTTCTTTGGGGTTATTCGGGACTGAATTAAAGATTCGTGTCTTCCAGAGCTGGTTGTTGATCCAGATGATGCGCTACTCTGAAAATTGTTTATTTTGATGTAAGTGAAAACTATTTTCTAGTTTTACATCTGATATTGTCCGTGCTAGATGTTTTCCAGTTAATGCTTTAAGAAGAGCGTCTATTAATATGGTCTGGCTTCCGAAAATCTGAAATTTAGGTAATTTTTTAAAACGAATAAAGAAAAAACAAACCATCAGAAAATACACAGTTTCATTATTTTCAACATCTACTGTGGTACTCATTCCAGGACTGCTAGGCCCACTACTCGACGGAGAAATATCTGTATTGACATTCAATAGCAAAAAAGGTTCTTTATGTTCAACAGAAGTGTCCAATTCCCAGTGAATTTCATCAAGACGATGTACGAAAAGAACCTCTTCTGTTTGGCTATCAATTATTGTGATCCACTGATCATTTATTCCAACGTTCGCCTAAAAATTAGAAAATAATTTGAATAGAATTTAGTAATGAATTATTACATACCTTGATATCAGCGAACCCTTGCCCAAAATTTCTGATGCTCACTTTTGAGGTTTGTTTTTCAATTTCAGCATTGAACCAAGCTGCTCCGTAACAACTAGAGTTCTCAGTCAGAATTTTGAGAAACTTGATTTCCAGACTATGTTTTTCGTTTTCAAATTCGCATTCGTTTTTCCAGAAATCGATAAATTTTTCGAGGTGTGCTCTGAAAAAATAAATACACTTCTAGACAATGTAAACAAACATACGTTTTCTTGTTTATCACTTTTCCAAACAAAGTTTTTCCGGTTATTTGTTCAGAATAACGATCAGGCAGAATATCTTCAATGTGTGAGCGAATAAATCCAAAGTCATGCAAATTCACATCAAAAGGACCATATTGGATTCTAAAAATGAGGGCGCAAGCTTTGATGACATTTTCAAAATCCGTGAAATGAATTTTCCCAAGTGCCAACATTTCCCTAGCATCTGTTACCAAAAATGGAGCATATTGATCGAATTGTTCGAGTATTTCGAATTCTCGTTCGTTTGTCATATAAACATTGCGACGAAGCATTAGAATTGGCTCATCTTGTTGTTGTTTCAATGGGTTTTTCTCTCCGAATTTTTCCAGCAGACTCATCCATTGCTGTCGAATTTCATATGGTCGATGATATGTTTTCAATTGAACTTCGAGAAGCGGAGAAACCATCCAAAGTGCAAACATTTCGCTGAAAACTTCGACATCCAGTTCATAGACTTCGCTTAAATAGTTAAGAAGAGCTTCTGAATCAGCTTTGTTTCCCGATTCGATTGTAAGATCAACACCACTGTCTGAAAGAAAGTAAAATTGTTTTAAAATAAAATCATAAGTATTCACCAATGTTTGGAGGCATAATATCCCCTTCTAGCCGGGTCAGATATATTCTGAATTTTACATCTTGTTTAGATTCCAATGTATCAGTGCTTCTTCTGTTGAAACCTCTGAAAATTTGCATTTAATATGACTATCATAATAATTTTCATGAATTTCAAAATGAAACGTTTAGCAAATGGTAGCTCCCGAAATGTAAAAATTTTGAAAATTAATTGGCTAAAAAGTTGAATTTACTCCGTCTAAATTACTTCTAATTACTTCTAAGGAAATGTGGAAAAAAAACATTGTGACCGAGAAAACACTCAATTGCTAGGCCATCTCAACGGAGATTACTCAGCCATGATAAAAAGTTAACAAACAGGTCTATTGATGATCCACAAATTCGTCATCGGAATTTGCTTAGAAATACAAACATTTAAAGAAAAAAGGATAACCTCAAAGTTCTTCCAATTGGTGTTGTCAATGTGAAATCGTTGCGATTAGAAGAGAATTGTCCATCATCCTGAAAAAAATTCATTAGTAAACATTTGTATAAAAATCGATATTTGAGTTACCGGAAGTTGTTGCAGATTAATATTTCTTGACTGACTCAATTGTTTTCTTTCTTTGTAAGCAACATTTTGAAATTCTGAAAAGTTTTGTCACGTTTTTACTGGAAAAATGTGTCTGTAAACCAACCAAATGTGTTCATTTTAAAGAAATGGTTGAAAACGAAAGATAATCACCCTAAAATAATAAAGAATTGAGGAATAATTGTCAATTAAAACGAAATAAAGGTGACCATGAAAAGGTCACGAGATTTCTCTGAAATTAAAGTAAGAAAACAGCGTGAATAAACACAGTTGCGAAATAAAAGGCGGTGAGTCGGTTGGTCATACGACGTTTTTTTCTTTTTATCTCTTGTTTCACATTCTCTCTCACATCAAATGCGCAGACATTTTCACTCGCGAACACAGAGAATCATTCCATTGCTGAATAAATAAATGAAAAATCGTTTTTCTGGGGAGAAAAAATAATGAAGAACTGAACTCTCTAGTAACTGATAAAATTAAGGAAAAATTGTGAAACTGTAAAGTTTTCAAGATAAGAAATATAAGTTTCTCAACCTTCTTGTATATATATTCATGACGTCATTTCAGCAGTAAATAATTTCCGGCTTGTTGAAATTTCGAAATCAAATTAAAATTTTCCACTTGAATTCAAAGAGCATCAAAGTCAACTAATCAATATATATTATAACACTAGAAATTGTTCTTAAAGACACTGTGCCATTTTTTGTTGTAAAAACGACTAAAGGAGGGTCAAATCAATAACACACTGTCTTTAATATAATAATTTCTGAAAAGTATACAGACCAACAAATGGAAGAGTTTATAATTAATTATATCGAGAAACATAAGAAAATAAATAGTAATAATGTATCGTCCCTTTTCGTTGATAAAAAGATTCTTGAAATTTTATTTTTCTTTGTTTTTTTGATGCTCTCTCAAGCTCACAAAGATAATGAGGCTAGTTTTTGGCTTGGATCAAAACACAAAAACCATTAGAACTGCAAAATATTTGTTGATGTTATCATTTTGATCTTGTGTATTGATCTGATAGCTCATTATATTTTTAAAATATAATTGTGACGTAGTGATATCAGATATAAACATCTCTAGAAGTAGTTCGAATGATTCTCGAGTTTACAATAAAGACGTTACTTTCAAAACAGAATCAATTAAATTTTATTATATTCTTTATTTTTGTATTTTTTGATATTGAGAAAAATGCGAAAAAAAATTCAAAAATTATGAATACTAAAACAACATCAATCAACAAAAACTTTGAGCACATTAAACCACATGAAAAAGTTGAACCAAGAGGAATAGAGGTAGAAAAATGTCAAAATTTGGTGATTTGGTTTTTTGAAAAAGGGGCAACATCATTCTGGCCTGAAAAAAACGAGATTCATTTTGAATATTGAATGAAGAACTTACGTTTAATCTTTGAAAGTAAACAACGGAACATCTTTATTGTAGTCGTTCGTAATGGTTGATTGAAAATTACCATGTTTATTGCATTACATGGTCCATGTGCAACAATAAAACCAATCATCATATAATTCGTTACTGCAGAAAAAAAAATAAAATTAAATTAACGTAAAATCTTGAAATTTCATTTACCAGTAAAAGATATTTTAAAGAAAACAGCGGCTGCAAATATTAAAGCAGGAATTCCTAGCATCACGAAGTCAATCGAAGTCTGTACAGACAAGTAGACCAGGAAAATTCTCTGGTTCTTTAAATCTTTTCTTGCCGAAATGTTTCGTTTCCACAGTTTCCTCAACAACCTGAGTGTTACCAGCCCCATGAGCCCAATTAAACAGATTCCATACAAATTTGTAAGAGAAACATACACTATAAAAGCGTAGAATAGTATATTCTCATCATTTCTACTTTTTCCAACGTGTAACAATGTCGACGCACAAAATGCTTCAGGATATTCGTCAAGATTCTTTAAACAAAGTTACATTTTTGAACATATTCCAATTTTTTCAAACCTCTGCCAACATTTTTTGAGAGTTCTGCAAAAAACAGTTTCCCATTGACAAAATGCTGAAAAATAAAGTAGATCCAATCAAAATAAAGTAAATCTTTTGAAGACTTGGAATAAATTTGAATGGACGTTGGTCGTTTAATAGCTCAATTGATTCTATCGCTATTTTCATACGAAAATTTAACAATTTGAAAATAGAATAGATGTTCAAATACCATAAAATGGCTAATATATTTGTAGGAACCCATCCACAGGTGTGTCGGATTGGCCAGATTCCTGCAAATCTAACCCCGATTAACGGATATGACGGCATTGGGCGAATAATATAAGTAACGATTGACCAGAAGACAATGTTTCTGTAAGCAGAGAGATGATTCACAGTATAGCCTTATTCATATGTGCAAAGCACGGCTGTACTCACACTATCAATGAGAAAAGTAGTGGTCGTTTATAAGCCTTGAAATCTTTTTCCTTTTCTTTATAAAATATGAACACAACCAGTATGAATACCGGGAAACTGATAAACCCAGTCCAGCTGATAATTCGATCATACACCAGAGGTGTTGGTGAATCACAAATCGGATTTGGATCGTAAAAAGCAGATTCGAACGTTTCGAAAGAAAAAAATGGCAAAATATTATAAACGAAATATCGTAATTCGTCAAAAGTCATGGTCTTCGAAAATTGGAAGTAGAAGTTATATTAACAATGAAATGAATGAAAAAAATGTGGTTTTTAAAGTCATCTCAGATCTATCGAAGCGCAAATTAATCAGGTCCTAATTAGTATTTTTCATCTCTCGAAGAACGGATGAAGAATTGTTAATAATATCACTTTTTTTGTCGTTTTATGTAACGGCCTGGCACCATCTTTTTTTGCACAAGTTTAAAAGAAAAATGAGGAAGTGCCAAAAAATGAGATTTACGATGTTTGTGTCACTTTCATGTCGAGAATTTCGAAACTAGAAATTGATAAAAAACATTTGTTGAAATCCGTTAGTTATCAAAATGTTTTCTACAAAAAATACACTATAATTAAACAGGTTAAACACATTTAAATCAAGTGGAACATTGTCTTTAGCGCAGTGCTTCTGGATCTTCTACAACGTGAGTGTATTAACATGTTTGTGAGATGTTGCAAATTCTTCCAAAAGTGTGAAATCCCAATCAGGAATACAACAAATGAAGTTTTATTCATTACATTTTATATAAAAAATATTCAAAAATTTCCATTTCCAGAAGCGGCCGCATGGAGCCAATCATCGACAACACGAACATCATAAGAAGTTACAAATTTCACCCTCCGATGACTTGATTGTTTTTCCTCATTTGTCCATAATTGCTCTGTCCAATCAACCACAACTTGTCCCCTGGTCTTAGTTCCAGTCAATTCCACATCAACATAGAGGATTTTACTATCTTTTGCAACTTTTTCTTCATTGATAGCAGTTGCTACCGCAATTTCATCACAATATGAGTATTGTCTTCCGTTTTGCTCACATTTTGCACGTCCTAAAATGATAGATTGTTTGAAAGTGACGTATTATTGAGCTTACCAATGCTTGTTGCTAATGAAAGATATTTTGCCAGTGGTGTATCGTATTTTAAATGAGCTGAGAAATTGACAGCATTGTCATGCTGAAAAAATAGCGATTTTCATATAAACACGATTTTGAATATCATGTGGGCTCTTTGGAAGCAAATATAATAACTATGAAAAGCTGACAACTTCAGTTCGTTTGTTTTTAAGATCATAATATTTGCGGGGCGTCCCGGAAATCAGTTCAAATCAGTACAACATACCAAATGAGACTCGAAGTAGAACGCTTCCCAAGGAACAACTGTGATTGGACATTCCATTCTCCGAAGAACGATACTGGCCGCCTCCGGATCTCCATGAAAGTTGTATTCAGCAGAAGATCCTCCATTCACATTTCCAACAGCGTAGTAATTTCCTCCCATTATAACCATTCGTGCAGGAGCTGAGGCAAACTTTTCAGACAATTGAAGAGCTAATGCTATATTCGAAAGTGGACCAAGTGTTCTGAAACATTCAACACCAATTTTTCTTTTGATGGTTTCCACCGGAACTTACACCAATGTAGCACCCGGATTGTTTTCGAAAAGTTCCAACAATGCTAATGCTGCATGTTTATCACCATCGCCATTAAAATCTGATTTCTGGACAACGGGAAACTCATTTGGTTTATCTCCAATACCATCGATTCCGAAAAAATCGGATACGGTGTCATCCTTTGGCAAGCTGAGAATTGACTTCTCAGAACCTTTGTAAACAGGAATGTACCTCTGAATATTATTGTTTCTTGATTGTTTCTCATTGATGCTTCAAATAATCACCTCAATTCCATTTGCACGAATGGTTCTTTTAATATTAGCACATGCTTGATTAACTGGAACACAACCATGCACCGCTGTAAATGCTAAAACTTCAACATCTGGGTGTTGAAGGGCTAACGAAATTGCGCGCACATCATCAGAAACGCCATCAGAATCTGTAATTTTATTTTTCCTAGGAAATCCTAAAAGATATTATTTTACCAATAACTAATTTTATTTTAGAAGAGTCCATTCCTGAAAAAAGTGTAATTTATGAAAAAGAGAGCAGCTTAAAGGCGTTGTTAATATGACAATATTAACACTTTTTTGTGTGCATTATTTTTTTTTATCTTATCAATGTTCACCTTTCCCTTCTTATCTCGTAAATATGTAAGTAAGTACTTCGAAGTTCTCTAATACGACAGTAATCTTCTCAATTCGAAAGGAATTTTAACAGTACAGTAATCTTAAAGGAACATATCATGTTATATTTATTAGGTCTCACCACGATTACAATAACCTGAAAAACGCGGGAAGAACGATTTCAAATTCGAAAATGATTGACGGAAAATGATTTGTTTTATCTTTATTTTTCATTTTTGCCGATTTTTTGTATTCTTCGAAACTTAAAAAAATGAAAAACTGTCAAAAATGCATTTTCCGCATAATACATTAATTGCTTTTGCTATTTTTCGAAGTTTTTGAATAGGTATTTAAAAAAATGGTTTTTTACGCATATTTTAACACGTAAAGTTTATGAAGAAATTCATTTCAAAACACAAACTTCAAAGTTTCAGGATCTAACCTCCTTTTATCGAAAAGATGAACAGAAGAGAGAGTTACATTAGCATTTCTCAGCCACCTATGTTGCAATCACCTCCTCCAATGCACTCACCAATGAGCAACAGAGTTAGTTTCTTTTCTATGCAAAATATTTGATTTCTTTGAAATTTTCAGTCGTATCGCTGGACGTCGATGACAGCTGCCAATTCCGATAAAATTGGTTTCGATCAGAAAGGTGGGTTTTCAGCGCATCGAAGAAAAATATTGTTTTTATATAGATAGTTCTACGGCCAACACAGAGACACCGGATAAGAGAAAAGCTGATACTAGTTGGTTATCACCAACACGTGGTGATACATGGCGCCTGAATGCACCACGTGGAAGAACTAGAGACTTGGCTGCGGCGTTCGATCGTGTTGCTAAGCAGGATATTCTAGAATTCAATAATTTCGATATGCCGTTCCGTCGACGTATACGTCGGAATAGTGAACCGAATTATGAGAATGAGAACAAAGAAGTGGTGGAAACCAATTTCATAGGTTATTATTTGAAAAGTTCAAATATTCAAATATACAACTTTTCAGATGACTCGATGCTCGAAGAACATGAAGAAGAAGATCGCGCTGTGGATTTAGATAATGATTATTTTGATAGACAAACTATGGTAATGAGAGGTGAACTGGAACAAAGATCGATGAGCTCATTAAATGGAAAAGAAATGTTGAGGTAAATACAAATTTCAGAAGACAATTTCACCAAATTGTTTACAAAACAAATTTGCTTCTTTTTAAAATCAAAATAAACGTATATTTTGCTGAAAATGCAAATTTTTGTTTATAGAAATGCGAACAATGGCCGTGAAAATCGTGAAAGTGTTTCTTCACATGTTCATCGGAGCACAATTCAACATGTTATTAACGAAAATGGCGACACTGGGATTTTTTCGCCTGTCAGACAACCGATTGTCGATCTTACTCCAAGACGCCCAACACCTACGTATTTTCAAAGAATTTTATATATAAAATACAGTTATATTTTTAGGGGAACAAGAACCGCTGTTCCAAGCTTGAATTTTGATAAAGAAATCAGACAAAGTAACGAAAGCATGCAGCAACTTGTGACATCAACCCCTTATAATGCCCAAACAACTGGTCTTTATTGTGCTGAGAAAAATAAATAAAAGAATCACCTTTTTCCAGAAGAACTTGGCAAATATTTCCCACAAGAAGAATCGATTAGAGCGTCTCCAATGAGCCGTAGAGGAAGACGAGGAACACAAGTGATTTCAATCCCGCCACCACCTTCTTTTGATTCACCAAAAGAGGAAAAGAAGTTTAAAATTCCTACTTTACCAGCGAAAAAACAAAACGCTTCAAGTGTTAAATCGATTGCTCATGAGTTTGAAAAGGCTGATTTCGGATTTCATAGAAAGATTGATCCGGCTTCGGAAATTGCAGAATTGAGACGTCAAGCCGCTTCAAGTGACAAGAGTAGAAACGAAGAAAATAGTTTTGATCAAAATCAGAATGTTATTAATTCGAGTCAAGAATCACTTCCGCGAGTTAGTCACAAGTATGTGAAAATTATTGGAAATTAATTTTTAATGTTATTTTGTACAGAAATATGAAACCAAGTATTCAAATGGGTGTCAATGGATATCGAAGACGTACTTATGAAATTGAAGAAGTGTGTAAGATTTGAAGATAATGTTTCAAAGTTAAAATTTCAGACCATTGGTGAAGATACTGTTTGGAGTGAGCATCGTAAAGAGTCACAAGAGGATTTGTATTCCCTTCCGGTGAAATCTTCTAAAGAACAAGCTGAATCAAAGTCTCCAAGAATCCCGAAGCCAACAAGACAATCGTTGCCATTTTC
The DNA here is from genome assembly GCA_964036255.1 of Caenorhabditis virilis. Classification (NCBI taxonomy): domain Eukaryota; kingdom Metazoa; phylum Nematoda; class Chromadorea; order Rhabditida; family Rhabditidae; genus Caenorhabditis; species Caenorhabditis virilis. The sequence continues at coordinate 8,480,628 of OZ038419.1, forward strand.
GGATATTCCGGAAGAAAGAACATACGATAAAATTGATGAGATGTTTGATTTTGCAGAGGTGAATATTCTTTCGATTATATACAAAAAGTTCGAAATATTTAAATAGTTTCAGAAAACTGGAGATTTTGGTGATAAAACGCTTGAAAGAACGGGTGGGTATGCAGAAATTTTATCGAAACCAACATCCGCTCAAAAGTTCTCGCCACAAGGATTGGAAACACCAAAAAAGATGGACATGTCAACTGCAACTTATCAAGATATCGACTTTGATCGAACGGTTTGAAAACATCTAATTTTCGAACTTTCAAAGGTTTTTAGGAGCAATTTGAAAACGATGATGGTTCTAAACATGTGAGTTCAACAAGTGGGCCGCAATTCACCCGATCACCAACATTGGTCACCCCGCATGCTGGACAGTCAGTTACTGAATATCGAGTTTCTGGGCAAGAAGGAAGAGCAACAACTGAAAAGATTGTCGTGAACAGAGCATTGCAACCAGCTGCATTGGCGACGTCAACACCGAAAGGAACATTGGCCACCAGAAATGGTTTGCTTTTTTTGTATAGATTTTTTAAAAATTAAAAATTTTTAGCGTATAATAATCCAGAAGATTCATTCGTCAGCTCAATCAGCAATATGTCAACAGCTGATAAAATTAATGATTCTAGAAAACAAATCAGCGTAAGTTCAGATACTATGACAAAAGGAAAATTCGTTTGTTTTAGAAACTAATCGAACTCATTGAAAAAACTCGAAAACATATCCAATTGGCGGAAATAGCATTGATTGATGCGAAAAAGAGTCGTATGATTGTGCAGGAGCTTTCAGCGCAACGTGTTCTTCTTGTCTGCCGTGAACGCTTGAAATTGCAATTGGATGAAGTTCGAAGACTCCAAGCGCTTTCGGTTGTTCGTCACCCACCTCCACCGCTTAATAGACATTTCAAATCATCAATGGTGATTTCGAATATTGCAATTCATTTGAATAAGAATTTCAATTGTCGTAAGTTTTGTTTTTGAAATCCTGGGAATGATAGAAAACAGTTTTAATTTTATCAGGTGGCTCATTTGCGTTCATTGTGGCATTGAAATGTCGGACTGAAATCGAAGCAACTGGTGTTGTAACTCTTATGGCTCATTATCAAACTCGTCTCAATGTTATTCACTTTGGTGAACATCTTCATTTCTCAAATCTTCCAGTTGATTTTGTTGTTACCATGGAAGTATACATGATGGTAATATTTCATTCACATCATTGTTTATTACTGAATTTTTCAAATTTCAGCGTGTTCCTGAATATAAACCACCGGAGAAAACATGCGTCTCAGTTTTTGCGAGCAAATGCCGTAATTTGCTTGTTCCAAATGGAGCCCATCGTCGGCCAAAGCTCAAGGCCGGTGATCGAACTTTGATGTCCCTACCGGGAGGTTACCAATCACCGGATTGCGAGTTCAAATTCTGCGGTAAATTGACATTGGATCGCGATTCGGCGGGAGATCGGCATTTTTATTTGGATGATATTGTTTATCCATTGGAAGGGACTGTGAAGTTGGTTTCACATTGCTCATCGTTGCCTGAAGCTATTGATGTTGAATATAGTGGATTTTTGGTATAATATTATTATTTAAATAAATGCTTAAGTAAAATTATGTTTTTTTTTCAGTACATGTATGACGAAAAATCTCCAAATGGTGAGCCAGCCTGGGAAAGATATTGGGCAATGCTCAATCGAGGAGTTGTATTCTTTTGGAGATCACCAGAAGATGAACGATCCGAACAAATACCATTGTCACAAATTGATTTGACAAAGTGCACAAACCAATCGATTGAAGAAATGAGAAAAGGAAAGAATGGGCAACATCACATGTTCCAAATTGAAATTTTGATTGATCAAACTCCGAGTGTTTTGGAACGCAGACGGTGAGTTCCGATGGTGGTTTTCTATAGTTTAAATGATTATTTTTTCAGAGTTCTTCTCGCAGCCGAATCTGCTGAAAATGTCAATTGTTGGCTCAATGCTCTCAACGACACCTTACTCGTTCTACGTTCATAATATTTTCGTTTCTTTTATTCCACTGCAATCACTACCTCACTTTTTATAATTCTTTTAATTTCCCCTCTGTTCCTTCGAAAGTTCAATCGGTGCTTACACAGTTTCTAGTAAATAGTAGAAGTAGATTTTAAAAATTATTTGTTTTACCGAATTTTTAATAGTTTCCTTTTTTAAATTTAAATCTTTCCTCTCATCTCTTCACCACCGATAATCGATTTTTGATAGGTCATAATAATTTTTTACTGAAAATTATTATTAAAATTTCCTTTTTTGAATGTACGTACTTATGGTAGTTGTTAATGAACGAGATCCCAATTGAACATGTGGTAAGTATTTTCAGAATAACTTCCGGTGTCTGAAAAAACACCTTTGAACTTGAATGTTCGTTTTAAAATAGCAGCAAAGTAAGGTCTTAGGAACTCGCAGGTGTCTAGATTTATTTTCGTTTTCCTTTTAAAAGATAAATGCGGAAGTTGAGCAATTTCATTTCAATTTTCAGAAATCAGCGTTTTTCTCAATAACGGACGGGATTTTCCGTTTAACAATTTTTTCTCATATTTAATTTAATTGTTTATTTGACTGAAATACAAAAAATTGGTCATGTGAGAGATATGTGCATTTTAGGAAACAAATTTGAAAAATATTACAAAAATTGAAACAAAAAAAACATCACGAAATGATATTGCTGTCTGAAATAAATGACTAATCAGAGAAAATACCAGATTTGAGGGTGGATGGGGGGATAAACAAAAATAACAAACCGGTTTTCAGAACAACTGTTTGAAAATTATTGATTAATTAAGAAATGGGGGGCGTTAATGTGAGATCGATTCGAAATTGAAAAATAATAAAAAGTGTGAAGAAGAAATAAAATATAACACAGATTAAGAACATCACAGGAATTTTATCCAAAAAAGGAAAGTCTACTCGGTTTTCAAGAAAAGAATTGAAAATATATATGGAGGGTTTTTTGAATACTATTTTTTTGTTTGGAGGAGTTTGTAGAGAGAAACAGATGAGATTGAAATATTAAGAAAAAATGAAGAAATGAAACTACGTGGACTAGAAACCCCAAAGAAAAAGTATGTTTTCTAGGCCATTGTGTTAGGCTCATGTTTGAGGTTTAAGATGACAAATTAGCTAGTTTTTTCGTTTCTCTAAAGTTTTTTTTTGTTTAGAAGAATATTTCCTGAATTATTATCTAAACTTCTTCAAAACTTGAGATCAAAGGTGTTGTAACAGTAGCATAAACTCCACCAGTTGGACAATCTGATAATTGATCAACAGTACATTGAGAATGTGTTCCATTTGGAATCGAAGAACCCGATGAATTTGGTGTTGTTGTTGTCGTCGGAGCGACAGATATTCGGGGAATTGATGAAGATGTTGAAACATTTGGTGATGATCCAACATTGTTATTGATTTGATTTGGTTCCCGGTGTGATGAATGAAGAAGTGGTGATTGAGTCGAAATGGGGATTGATGGGAGTGGTGGTAATGGATGGGATGGAGCATAGAATGGTTCGGTGGATGGAACACAACATGGTGGACGAGTGTTGAGGGTGTTTTGGAGTTCGATTATTTTTTGCGTCAATATGTCGATTTGGGAGATAAAGTGATCTTGAGTTCGATGCATTTCCCACAATGTTTCGTGCATATCGGAATGGAGTTTTCCCACGTCCAAAAGCGAATTTCCCTTTTCTTGAAGCTTTCTTTGATCCCACTTGATTCTTCGGAATTCGTTGATGGAATGCAAGAATCGACGCTGGTGGTGTCGGAGCCGAAGATCGTCTCCTTTGTGCAACGCTTTTTTGTACTTGTGGATGAACCTGGAAGAACCATGTTAATATGAGTTAAAGACAATGTGCCATTAAAAGGTTCTAATTTTTAAATGCCTTATTTACCATGTCTCTTGAAGAACACTAGCTGCAGCATTCTTTCGTTGATTGGTCAATTTAGAATCAGCCATGAAATTATTGACATGTTTCTCAGCTCTCGAAAGTTCCAGTTTTCTGGAAATGATCGCAATAAGTGCAGACGAGACACCAGCGCCCTAGAAAATAAAATATTTAGACGATACATTCGATGTTTTTCTCCATACCACAATTCCAGTTGTTATTGATAAACATCTTCCACAATACGTATTTGGTACAATATCTCCATAACCAATTGACATGAATGTTACCATTATGAACCACATGGAATTCAGATAATAATGCTCAACATCCAATTGTCCATCATATCTTTCACATTGTGTGAACATCCATGACATGCACATCCAATAGGATAAGGTAAAAACAATCAAAACACGGAGAGGATGATCAGCCATCATTGTTTTGATGACAAATCGAAAATCCATTGAGATTCGATTGAGAGCGGCGATTGAACGAGTTGCAGCATCCTGCAAATTGTTCCTTGGACTTATACAAATTTGAATTTTCGATAAATACCTGGAATTGTTTACTATGAAGAACCATGAAACGGCAAACGAGGTATGATCGAAGAAACATTGGAACAGAAAGGAGGACATCAACTGGTACATCGAGCATTTTTACTTGTCTCGTATCCGAATTTATGTAAGGCATTCGCATCATTCCGGACCCTAAAAACAGCAAGTTTAATTTTCAAAGTCCCCAATAAATAAATCAATAAAAATACCAGGAAATGGGCAAATCATACAAACAGCGATTTCGATTAACAATTTAACAATTCGATCAGTACTCAGAGCCACTCTCCAATCATCAGCTCCACTATCAATTAATGCGATTTTCACTTCGATTGCATGATAATTAATTAGACAGATAATTAGAAAAATGGTTGAAACGACACAAGTTGAGCGTAGACATAGCGAGAGTGTTGATGATTTTGTGATATTTGTTGTTGGCGAAAGAGCGGTTAGTTCCGAATCGATAATTATTAGGAAAAGTCCGACGAGTGCAAGGAATAATGAGATATCGCATACCTGTAATTTGGATGTGTGAATTATTAGGAAAGTTGTAAAACTTGTTTTTAAAAAACTTGAAATCTATATTTTTCTAAATATGGAAAATAGTCTACGAAATTCTGTAAACTTAATTTGCGAGATATTTTAAATGACGGGATATTTCCTACATTATAATACCTAAAGTTCAAATAAGCAACCCACAAACAATATTTTTCATGTTTAATACGAAAAAAATCAGCATTAATTCCTACTTTCATTGCACGCAAAACATCGTAATCATGTTCTAATACCCCCAGACAACAATGGCTATAAAATGAATCTCTTGTCATCATCTCCACATTTTTTCTATTGCGCGTTTTTTTTTCAATAAGTGCTCTTTTTTTCCTCATACAAAACAATTTTGCATCGTTTAAATAACAAATGGAGAAAAATTGCCTCCCAAAACCGGAGATTGCCTTTTTTTTCTCATCATCGCCTTTTCTTGTTGACTCATAAACCACACCAGAAAAATCATCAAATCTGACCTATCAGGAAAAAATATCTTGGAATTTGGTGGGAATGTTCAAAAATATCGGATATTCTGTTTTTATTAGATTTTTTTGAAAGCAATGTGAAGTAGTGTTACCTTGTTTCTTCGAATGAACAACTGTTTCCTCAATCGGCATCGCATTTTGGCAGTGCTGTCGCTGAAAAAATGTCAGTTTTTGTTTTTTTGTCAGTTTGTCAAACAAATGTCAGTTTTTGTTTTTTTAAAATGTAATAGGAAATAGTTAGGAGAGCAAATAAATCACGGCTGGTCAGATTTCTTCAATAACGTTTTTTTTTACAACTTGCTTCCCTAGAGTTTTTGAAATGTCAAAACATAGCAATCAATAATTCTGGGCCACCCTGTAGTTCAAATTAAAAATTCGCTGAATCCAAATAACTACGTAGTTCTAAAAATGCTTTTTTGGCCCTAGTGATTTTAATCAAAGGTATAGAAATACATGAATATGTAATATTTAATTGAGGGACACACTGTCTTTAAAGACAGTGGATCAGTTAATTGACCCTACCTGATCTTAGTTTCAAAAATTAGACCGTTCTCTCATTAGTAAACTGCCACCTATACGAAATCACACCGATAAATACACGCTTAAAATACACGCCGGATCGTGCGGCGCGGTCGTGGATCGTGCAACACGGTCGAAATGGCTCGAAGCCCAATTATTGGTATTATTCTTTGGGCCACCTGGGCTCCAATTCGAATATTGATTTTGTGGCTTGAAATTGGATCGTATTAACTGACAAGCTGCCTTTAAATGTTATAAGTTGGACAATAACTAATAATCCTAATCCGAAAATTTATATATTTTCATCATTAAGTAAAAATGGCATGATGTCGTTAATAATTATAACAACTTACTCAAAGAAGAAGAAAATCGTATCGATAATCTTTTTTCTTGTGAAAACCATCATTTTTATGATTAAATAGTCCAAAAATAGTTAATTATTTCTCAAAATGTTGAAGGCTCGATACGTCGTCTTTAATTAAATCCTTTGAAACATAGCAAATAAATGAGACCGTCGAAAGGAAATAAATTAGAATCTTTTTAAACGAAAAAATACATTTTCGCCGGATTCATAATGTGTGTTGATATGTATGAAGGAATTTCAACCAGCAGGGCTAAAGTGTTGGAGGAGAAGGGAGGTTAGTCTCAAATGAGGACACGCCCACATTTTCAGATTTTTTTCCTTGCTGACATAGGACGGATATCATTTGTCGCGTATTCTTTCGAATTAGATAATCAAAAAAAATATTTTTTCTAGGAAAAGTGAAACAAAATGTCATGCGGTTGTAATAATAAGTAAGAAAAACATATTTATTGAAAATTGATTCTGTGGGAAAACATATGGAATGTTGTCCGTTTGCTTGAAATTTGAAGCAACAAGAATGAATGTTTCACCCTATTATATATTTTAATATATTAATTAATATATATAAAAGATCGTCTGAACTAAAAATAATAATAAGATAATGTTATTGATTACTAATAGTCTGAAGACTTGAGCAAAGTCATTGATCTAAATTTCACAAGACTATATACATAAACAGTTTAAGTTCAGAGAAACTGGAAAAATGTTCAAGAGGTAATTAGGTCTTGCTACAGAGAAGTGAAAAAATAAACTCATTTTGAACAGAACTTCTTAACTTTCGACTTTTTCTTCTTTAACCTATTTGAACGTAGTTTTTGGGTCGGGCCCACAGAATTTGTAAAAATTAGAATTGCCTTATTTTATAGTGTTAGCTTTTTGTAAACTAGGATCTATATTGAGAAAAAAATTAGTAAAAACGAACCAAATTTGTCAACTAATGTGAGATGAATCATAATATGATTATCTTGAAAATCTCCCCAATAATTGTAAGCTTCAATGAAAGATAAAGTCTAGTTCATTTTCAGTATTTTATTTTTCAGCCTTAAAGAAAACATGAATGAATGCCGAAGACAAAATTACACAAATTTTAAGACTAAACTACGAGATTTCACAATTTAACTCATCAAGGATTCTCTAATTGCGTAAGCTTTGATTTCTTGAATTGCTCACAGATCTTTTCTGGTTTTTTGTGTGTCTATTTTTTTTGAAACAAAATGTTAATTCAACAATTTTTACCTCCAAATATTTGGAAGATTCCACAAACGAAATTCAGCAGAAATGAGTCAATTAAAGGAAGTTGGAAGTAGGGTCAAATTAACTGATCCACTGTCTTTAAGATGAATTCCAGAAATTTGTGAAAATGACAACATTCTCATGTTTCGTGTGTTGAATAATTTTTGAAATTGTTGGTCTTGAAAAAAAAACGTGAAGCTCGTTTTCTGGAAGGTGACTAAGAAAAGCCTGCACGAATGCGACTTTAGTTCATAATATTTTTGGGATATTTTTAAGTTTTCATAAAAACAGCAAAAAATTCAAAATAAACTTTTCCAACTCAACAAAAAAAAACAAAACAAAAACAAGGCGGCGGCGACCAGACCACCATCGTGTAAAAAGCGGGTAGTTTGTTTCGGTTCTTACTTAATCCTTCGGAAAGTAATCACCACCACAACAGCCATGATTGTCTTTTTTTTCTTTTGTCGGGTTGAAATAAAGAGAGGATAAGGAACTCAAAAAGTTGAGAAAAGGGCGTCAGAATGTGATTCGATTGACAACGCGAGGAACGAAAACTTTTTTTTTGGAAATTTTTTTTGCGGGTTCTTTCGAGAAATTTTTGACAATTGCGAAAAGTGAAGTTTTTACCAATTCTAACTAGAAAAATTAGGAAATAATGTGCTATTTTTTTTCGGGAGCTCCCCCCCCCCCGTTTCAATTATAACTTACGGAAGTTTGATACAAAGGGCCATCAGTAAACATATATTAAATATCAGTAGTTTTTGTTCAAGTTCTCAAGATATAAAAATAGTCCACTTTATTATCACTTATTACCTATGTCATGGGAGGTTGTCTTGACAACAATTTAGAATAACCACCACAAAAGAAAATATAATAAATAATAAAGTTTTGGTTCTAAACATGTCTAACGGTCAAAGTATAAAACTTTGTTAACATATTACCGTAGTGTTGATTTACTTATCGCTCAATTTATTCTTGAATTTTTGACACAAATTGAGCAAAGAATTAAATAACTTTTAGTAAAATAAAACAAAGGCTCTGGACCAGAAATAAAAATGAAGGTTTTGGAAACCGGGAAGAGAAAGACAAGTGATTGAAAGTTCAAAAGATTTATGAGAACAATGTTTTTTTTATCGAGAAAAAATAGGGGGATAGATCTGACAAGTTGTTGAGCGGAACAATTGTTTGAATGATATTGCGTTCAAGAAATATCATTTGGAAAAATGCATGTTCAAGATTGATGCTCATTCGTTTTTTGAAACTTTGCAAAAAAAGAGAATACCGGAAGTTTCGTTTTTTTTTTAGAATTTCAAAAAATCAATGTCATGCTTCCAATTTGGCGTTCGCGCGAGAGTTGCGCTTCTTTTTTTTAAGTGATCTAAACTGAGTTGTATTTGATTCTCTTAATTAGGTAATGCTAATGGTTCATGCTCATTTTTATTCTGAGAGCTCTTGGATCCCACTTGAAAAAGTTGACGTTTTCACTGAATAAGTCTCTGGAAGACAGGGATTTGTGAAACTGAATTCTTAATTTAACGTTCGCGAATAAACTGAACATCCTATCGAACATATTTATTCAGTAGCGGTCAAAAAGAAACACCCCTTTGGTTTTTTTAGCATAACTTTGCCAAAAATTAATATTTTTTCATAAAATTTGGAACATTGATGTAAATCTGTGTTTAAAATAATATTATTATATAAAATATCCAAAAAAATTCTGAAATCAGAATTTTAGGGAGAAAAAACCGATTTTTAGAAAAATTTTTAGAAAAATTTTAAAAATTTGAAAAAATCCGAAAAATTCAAAAAAATGTTGCGCGTTTGCATTGGGGTGCATTTGCAGCGTTTATTTAATGTCCATCGGATTTCTTATTCGATTTTACACGTTCTCTCCAAATTTCACGAAAAACTATTAGTTTTTTACAAAGTTACTGTACAGGGTGGGGAATAAATATAGCGCCGCAACTTTGCGTAAACGCTGGCGCCTGCGGAAACGCAGAGATGGCGTACAGTAATATTTTTTTTGTTTATTATTTTGTTTTTGACTATTCCACCAAGTTTCAGCCAAATATATCAATTTTAAGGATCATGGTGGCTGTTTCCCTATTCAGATCGGCCATCATCGAATGTTCGAGGCAAGGAATGCGTTCTTCTGAGATTGTTCAGAAGCTTGGTGTGGGAAAATCGGTTGTAAATTGGACTCTGAAGCGTTTCAAGGACTTCTGAACTTTAAAATAAAAGCAGAGAAGTGGTCGTCCGGTCACTGTAACAACTCCTGATGTCGTCAAAGCGATGAGAGAGAGAATCAGAAGAAATCCGGAAAGAAGCATGAGAAAGATGCCCTCGGAGTTCGGAACGAGTCCGAAATCGATGAGAATTATTGTCAAACAGAAGCTTCACATGCTTGCTTATCGTATGCAAAAAGGAGCGTTCCTGACAAACTGGTACAAGGACCTTCGTCTGAAAAAAGGTCGAGCTCTCCTTCGCGGCACGCTGCAAGGCACGCACCTAAAGACGCTGTTCACAGATGAGAAGTTGTTCACTATTGAAGCCAATAAAAATAGACAGAACAACAGGATTATTGCTAGGGACTTTGAGACTGTCTGTCAAAGAGCAAAAATTCTCAATAAGACTTCTCATCCGGCCGCAGTAATGGATTTTGTAGGAATTTGTGCCGATGGAAAAAAGCAGCTCGTTTTCGTTGATATCGGAGCGAAAATCAACCGTGAATACTACACAAAAAGATTCTTGAGTCCGCAGTATTGCCTTGGTCCAAATTTCACTACTGAGGCCGAGATTGGATCTTCCAGCAAGACGGTCGACCTGCTCAAACCGCCAAAGCAACTCAACAGTGGTGCAAAACCAATTTTCCGAGATTAATCGCTTCCGCTGAATGGCCGGATTCTAGTCCTGATCTCAATCCAATGGATTTTGCAGTGCGGGGATATTTGACCCAGAAGGTTTCCACGAAAAACTATCCAAATTTGGAGGCCCTGAAGATTGCTCTCGAGAAGGCCTGGGATAATCTTGATGCCAACTACCTCCGTGCCGTCATCGACTCGTATCCGAAGAGACTTCGAGCTGTTATCAAGGCGAAAGGTGGAAGATGCGAAAACTGTTAATGCCATTATTTTTGTTATTATTTAATAAAGTTTTTGTTGAATTTGCAGAAAAAAATCGTTTGATTTGAAGTTTTTATACCCTCTCGAGTACGGCGCTATATTTATTCCCCACCCTGTATAATATAGTCACTAAAATATCGAAAGGTATATCCGAACATTCATTTTTTCACAGAGACGAAAAAACACATTTTTGTTTCCTGAATCGAAACGAATGTAGATTCATAATCAATCTTTCCTTGAATTTTAAATCACTTCCCTCTTATTCATTGGAATGAAACACTAAAAAATTGGAATTTGGTGTGGAATGGGGGTGATGAATTCAATTGGAAATGTTGTGTTTTGATTCTTCCGTTGTTTTCAATTTGCAGCATTGTTTTTAAAGATATTTGGAAAGTTTGAAAGGTCATTTAGAGAAAAAATAATTAATAACTTTTTTTTCACGAGTCAGCGATTAATCAAAATCAATCTATAAAACTGATTGATCTCAAAATCGAAAAGAAACAAAATGTATAGACATCGATCTGGCGGGTTCTTGCTCCAATGAATTTTTATAGTTTCAATATGTTTCTTTCGAAATGGGATGTTCAAAAAACATGTTTCAATCATACTTTATTTATATTTTGTTTCCCAAAAACCCATTTTGTTTGTTTTCATATTCGCAAGGCTACATAAATCATCAAAAGTGTAAATTTTCCGCTAATAATTTCATGAATTGGCTATGGGTTCGGGTCATTTTGGGGCGAAAATAGACATATGAGTGGAAAACGAATGAAAATAAAACGAAAAACTGAAGGAAATCGAATTAAAAATGCATTTTGTTTTTTGCGACATGAACTCGAAAACCCTTTCCTTTCTGAGAGTAATATCGACCAAACTATTTGCACTTTTTGTGGGAATTTTCAGATTTCTCAAGCGGATACGATTCGGGTGGCCATAACATCAAGATCGTGAGAGTTTAAGGATAATTTGGAATCTAAAATCACGAGAATTTTTATTTCACACGTTATATCGACTAAAAAAAGAAATCACTTAAAGGAGGACTACATACAGGTCGTAAATATAGCTTAATCGATCTGAAATTCAATTTTATATAACGATAGTGAACATTAAAAAAAAAGTAGAAATTCGTTTAAAAAAAAAGAGCACCCGGAATCGAAATTTGGAAAGTTTTCAAAAAATGGTTTAAAACTGGTACCCTGTCTTTAAAAAACAATTTTAAAAGGTTTGGAGGGATTTACGTATTTAGTTTACAGAACTACTTAATTTTATCCTCAATTCGGTTTATGTGAACTGGCGCCATGCCTTTAAGTTTAGATTTTATCATTGGTTTATTAAAGATGCTACTCATGACAACATCGCTATTGAAAACTTCAACTCTCTATTCCTTGTCTGAAAATTGCTATGGACTTTCATGCTCTTTAAAAATACTTGAAGAATGTTCAAAAAGGTAAACTATCCTTCCCCCACTTTTTCCATTCAAAACTTGCTTGAAAACACAAAAACTTCTATTAAGGCCACCTGAACTTCATCATTCTTGCAGTTCCGGTCAGAAAGAAAAACAACAACTACATGCACACGAACAATAAAATAAATAGCTTTTTTTTTGAAAAAAATGTAACACTGGAAGGAAAAATAGAAGTTTTTTGGGAAAATTCCCTGTTTGAAAAAGCGAAAAAACAGCATTTTTATAGTACGTTTGGGAGCCATTAATTGTTTTATCATGTGAATTTCATAGTTTTTTCTTCAAGATTCTATTCTTCGCTATTCCATACCTTGAAATTGCAATTCCGTATCCACTTTGTCTTCGACGAACTCCTGCTTGTTTCCTCGATGCTTGTCCGGCTGATCCTCCACCACTACCACCTTCCACTATGACATCATTTTCGAAGCGAACTGCTCCATTTGCATATCGATCGTCTGAAAAAAACAACACGAATTTTCAAATATTATTTTTGTGATTTTATTTTCACTCTTGGGGATTTTGATGGCCTAACTTATATTTTCAGTAGTTCAGAGCATCAAAGTACATAATATAAGTCATATATGAGTCAAAAACATATGATAGCATTCCAAGAAGCCTTATGATTTGGTAGCCAGAATTATTGAAAATAATTAGACTCCCAAAGAAAATAATTAATATGGAGATTAATTGATTTTTTAATAAATGTATTCCATGAGAAATTCTAAAAAAGACCGTAGTTTGTTTCCGATGAATAAGTCTCTCAGAGATTTGGTACCTTTTTCAAATGATGTTAATTAAACCGATCAAGTATAAAACGATGCGTTTTGTATTCATTCTACTGAACTTATAATGCTTCCTCAATTTTTTTGGAGCGTTTTTTGGCGCGCACGCTTGGTTTACTCCAATTAGTCATTAGTCACACTTAATAATTGGGTGACACCATCACTAAGTGTTGGTGTCACCCTGCCTTTAAAATGCTTCTTAACCATTTTGTGGATTCCTACTAATTTTTAAGTTTATCTCCATTTTAAAAAACATGTGAAAGCAAAAAATTTTGAAAAAATGTAAAACTCACAATTTTTAATTACAATCCAAAATTTTAAATTCGACATAGAACATTTTTTGTGAGGAAAAATTTAATTTCTGTACTATCTATAGTTCTTTCAAAGTTCTCAATGTAATCAACGAAAACATCAAAATATTTAAATCCAAAAAAGTGTTACTTTTCCTAATCAATCCTTATTCAAACCTTCTCTTAAAAAACATCCAAGGGCAAATTTTTTCCAATTTCTAGCCTATAGAAAATTTTGTTTAGAAAATTAAATTTAAAAAACGGCACCAATCTGTACCCGGGTTACCTAGCAATATTTAACTCAATTCCTTACGAAACAATTGAATTTCTGATATTTTCAGTAGAAATTGACCTTGAGAAACAAAGCAAAAAAATGAAATAAATAAGGAGTATTCTTCACATTTTTATTTTGTTTCTCATCATGAGTTCTCATATTTCTTAAGCTTTTCATAAATCCTTGATGAAATTTGAACCACTTTCTCTTCAATCGCCACTACTGTATATATATAAAAAATGCGCTTGTTATCAAAAGTTGCAATCTTTTGAAATTGAACTAATTTTAAATTTCTAGCATGATCCAAACATCAGATATAAATGTTGGTTTAGAATTTTTACTCTATTTTGTTGCTAGTGTTCAGAACTCGAAAAAAACAACGAAGAAATGCTCGAAATGATTGACTGACAACGCTGAATTTGAAAATTGTTACTCCCAGAGGAAACATTTCAAAGATCGGAATATTTTACATTTTTGAGTTTTTTTTTTGGGTTTTTGTTCACGCATCTTAAAATTCGAAGATTAAACGAAAACGGAAGTTCGGGTAGATTTTGAAATGTTCAAAAATTATGACATAATGTTGAAGACGGAGTGTCAGTTAATTTTTAAATGTAGTTTTTTTACTACGGTATTAAAAATTAGGATTATTAGGATATCAAACAATTGAGCTTCTCTTGTTTCAAATTTATTAAAATATTTTCTATTGACCGAAGCTGTTAATTATTTTTTTATTTTTCACTTCTTATAAAATGCATTGAACCATAATCAAGAACAAAGATGAATAAAAATTAGTGGCACCCTGCCTTTAAGCTTCAAACCATTATCAAACTACACACCTTCTTCTAAATCTCGCAAAACCTTCGCATCAGAATAGAAGCAAACACGCCAGAGGATTTCATAAATTCTCCGCATTCTTTCCGAAAATCAAGAGTCCATAACTGAAGAACACATAAATAGAAGAATATTAAGACAAAATGATGAAGTCGGGGGCGAAAAAATTCGGAATATTAAACGTTGCTATGGTTTTCAGTGTTTTTTTTTTCACAACTCAGCAGCAAGCTTATTTTTTTAGGCTTATATCAAAACCAGTTGATACTGAATGACTCTATTTTTGAAAATGAGACACATATGCTCCCCCCCCCCTCTTTGCCGTTTCTCGTCAGCTACTCTGACTTGAGCTGGAACGGAGTAAAAGGGGGCGGAGTTTGAGCTGGTCTATGAGCTGAAATCGACATGAATCGGGGAGTCGGCACGTATTTTCTGCGGGGTTTTTAATCAACGAAATGGATATGTGGAGTTAGGTCAAAAAGATTGTGGATAAAGGGATATTAAAGATTCATATGATCCAGCTTTGCTTGAAACGTGTACACGAATACATCATATTTTTAACATTCTTGAAAAAAAGCGAAGTACGTTTCGAAGTCTCATGAAAATGAAATATTCTAAGACCTTGAGTCAAAAGCGGGCCCATTATTTCACTTTTATGAATAGTTTGCGAGCGGTTTCTAACCTCCAATGTTAAAATTTTGCTTCATAAATTGAAAGCAATGAAAATTGTGAACTCAGTTTTGAGTGAAAAAGTTGGGGACTCTACATTGAATCTATAGCTTGTTCCATAAGATCGGATTGATGGACAGGTTACTGTAGTTATATTTTCTGATCTGGACTCTATTTTTAATTTTTGCTACATTCATTTTTTCCCAAGAAATAAAAAAACAGAACTTTCTATAAAAACAGTTGATATGTTTCAATCAATAACAAAAATAAAAATAGCTTCAATACCGAATAAAAAAAATATAAAGCTCTCTTCTATATGCTGGAATTTAGATATTACAGATGAAATCCTTCAACGCTTAAAAACATCATAAGGACTTTATTAAAAACAATACAATTTTTCAATTGAAAATAAATATTAAATCTACCTTAAATTAAATTACACACTGTCTTTAAACTGCTCACTAAACTTTGCAGGTATGTGATTTTTAAACCATACCTATAATAATCAGACTAGTTTCATTTTGAGACATTTTTCAGGCAACTTATTCAGAAAATACTAATATGAGAGCACCATTAGGTAGCCAACTTCAAAATAATAATGGTCAAGAAATCGTTCATGTTTTTAGATGATGAACCAACTTCATCATTAGTATCAAAAAAAAGTTCTAAAAATAGAAGTTACCATGACAAATTTTTTTATTGTTTTTATCAAGATCAGATGACTTTTTTTTCTTTTCTGAAAAAAAAACTATTTTTTCTAAGAAAGGCTACTGAGTATATTTACTATTATTTTGAGTTTTTGAACAAAACAAGACCTGGATTTTGAGTCATAATACTTTGAGAATCAAAAAATCGGCGGATTAAATGAATATATGGTTAATTAAAGGGCGTTTTGCTTGAGCTGATTCAAAAAAATGCAAAAATTATATTTTTTGCACCTGGAAATAGGTTATGGTCTATTTTTTCTGTTCTTAAATTGCCTGAAAACAAGTTGAATGAAAAAGAGCAAAAACCATCTGTCGGATAATTTGGTTTCGGGTGCTCATGCTTTATTATAAAAATGTCCGTTAAAATTTAACTTTATTTGATATAAATTATATTTAACTTTTTTAACTTTGAACGTTTTTGAAACGTTTTCTTTCTTATCTCGTTATTTTGGTTATAAAAAACTAATCTGTGTGAAATTAAATGAGGAAATACAAATAAGTGACACATTGTCTTTAAGAGTGTCCTAATTTCTAAAACGAGTTAGTAATGAATGAATTTGTATATGAATTTTTTCCACTGTGTGAAAAACCTATTCAAAAAATGTAAAAGAAGATAATTATTTGGATTTAGTTTCATTTTTTTAGCGGAAACAATACAAACTGAAACTAAAAGTCGGAGTAACGGAATGGATTGCTCCAAAAAATGAAAGATTCATGAATTTCGGCGGATGTCCCAACACTTCTAGCAATCATTTTCTTCCTTGTCCGATTACACATTCTCACAAAGATGGCCAAACAAATAAATTAGTAGGGCAAATGATGTAATATTTCTTTTGCAGAGATGGCAAGAAAACACATGTCCTCAAATGAGCATAACTTGCATGAGGTTTTTTGTTGAATATATTGATAGAAGACATCTAGGTCGGATTTTTAAAATGGGTCTAATTGTTTTTTTTTGCGTGGTCGTATCGGCTTAACAAATAAAAAGGGATCAGAGTTGGTAGCATGACCAATTTTCAAAATTTCGGTGTCAACATGTCTTTGTGAAGTTGTTATTCGACCGCCCCGGAGAAGATGCTATTTTGTACACCCATTACAATTAATGAAGATAAATCTTCTGAAGCTAAAATTCCATTTTTTGATGTAAAATATGTTCTTTAAAAAGGGTATGTGATTTGCAGTTTTCCGGTCAGACAAGTTAGCCAAATTATCTCGGCATTTACATAAGAAGATATGGCAATTCATTTTTTGTGATGTTTTTGTCAACAGAGCACGTTTAATCTTCTAAAGCGCATTTTTTTCAAGAATGCATCATTCTGACATTAAACTGTTAAAATTAAATTTAAAATTGCGCGTTGGAGTCTCTAGGTGATGAAACGCGCTCTGTGGATAAAAAGTTCTATAAAAATACTAATGTTGCCGATGTGCAAATTTGAAAAAAATTTTATTGGAAGATTTTTGTATTAACTTGTTGTTATAAAAAAGAGGAATAAATATATAAATAAGGTGGACTATATCTTTAAGTCGATTTATTTTCTTCTTTCCAATTTTTTTTGCGATCATTATCAGTGTGTGAAATTGTCGAAATTTCAAATTTCTGAAATTTATTTCCCTTCAAGATAGCAGATAAAAACAAAAACAACAAATACAGTAGCGGTAAAAAGTGAGGGTACTTTTGGTTTTTCGATCATAACTATGCCCAAAATGGGCCGATTTGGCTGAAACTTGGATATATTTTGTAAAACAGTATGTTAAATATTATTTTATGATTTCATTCCAGTTATTCTAAAAAAATTTGAAAAATATGAATTTTCTTCAAATTTTATTGAAAAATGAAAATCTATCCAAAATAGAAACAATAGCTAAAACATGTAAGATGCTAAAAACGTTAAGAAACAAACTTTTCAATCTACTAAATAAAGCGTTTAGTTACCCTATGAAAACTTTGTCAATTTACGGAATCGTCTAATTTTTAAAGTTTATTTAACCATTTTAAACGCTCACTTTTTAAAATTCAAGTTCGTTCGACAGGATTTTCTTATTTTAAGATTTAATTTTAAACCAATTGCGTGAATTTTTAAATTTTCTACAAGTTTTTTCAGTTTTTAGTCTCCCCTGGGTTTCTAGAAAGCATATCCGATTTGAATTTTCCGTTCTATTTTTGAAATGTAATTTTTGCTCAAAGCGCAAATTAGGCGATTCCCCAGTTTCAAAATGTTTCAAAAGCCATACTTATTTCAAAAAATAATGAAAATTCACCTTCGAAAATATAATTATATTTTGATCTTCAATAATTGTATTTAAAGTTTCCATGACACCATAGCCAATAATGTCATTTTATGCTAGTTTTTCAGTTCTCAATTGCATTTTCTCAAGAGAGAGAGAGAGCAAAAAAAATGATGCCAATTTATCAAGTGCAATATTCAACATATAGAGCTGACAAGTGCAGTTGTTTCGAATAATATTGCAATTTTTATAAATTTTTATATTTTTTGAAATTCAGCATTTCATTGCTGTGTTAATTGGAACATTGCAATTAGTCTCTTCCGAAACATTCGATGTATTTTGACGTCAGTTTCTTATACTTTGTTTTTACTATTTTATCAGTACTTCACAGTGAATAACCGAAAAAAACACAAAGTGTGGGAGATTTCTTTTCCAGCAGGTGAAATATGAGAACGCACTTGCAAAATACCGCGGAATATTCAAAATATTATTACTTTCGAGAGCTCCCGCCAAAATCGAGATTAAATTTTTTGTCGGCACACAACAGAGGCTTAAATGGAAAAAAAGTGTTGATTTAATATCAGCGGAGATGGAATTAAATTTAAGAGTTTTTGTGTTTAAAAAAACACGAAATTGATATTTTAATCATGGGAAAATATGAAAAGTTATCGTAAATACAGGGTATCAATTTTGACAAAAAAAGTGACTTTCAATTCGATTTGAAAATTTCGAGATCTTCTGATTAAGAAAATGATTGTTAAAAGATCTAAATCGATGATCACGATATCTTTAGCGTTTCAGGTGAAAAAAAAGTTAAACTTGCTTTGGAATTATAGTCTAGACGCATATTCGATTTATTATAAACTCCTGAGGAAAAACAACTTTTAAGTTTAAATTTAAAAAAAACAAATCTACTTGTAGACAAAAATAAGTTTTCGAGAATTGAGTATATTTAAAGACAGAGTACCAGTTGAATTTAACAATCAATATTAAACTGTAAAAATGCAAGATTTCATTTCTGTTATAAATTCGAAGAAATTAAGAACAAATTATTGCCGCTTTCGAAAACCAAATACATCACAAAATTGCCTTGAACTATAACAGAAATGAAATCTAGAATTTTTACAGTTTAATATTGATTGTTAAATTCAACTGGTAATCTCTCTTTAAATACGTGACACATATCTATGTACTACTTCAGACCCTGTCTATTCTAATAAAATAAACAAACTTACATGGATTCGTAAAAATGTGAATAATCTGTTTAGGATCGCGAATCTTTTTCGAACTCATCCTCCGATGCAAAACCGGACCCTCAACCGTACTAAACCTCCGACTATCAAACTGTGACAATGCCATCAATGCGCTTGAATTGGGTCCCAATGTTGAACGTCTCACATGAAATGCTTTCGGCTGACCACTTCTTTCAAATGCAGATGCTTTTCTCGGCGGAACCGACACCCTTGTCTTGAATTCCCTTCGTCGGCGTTCGGTCGCCGAATCGGCAATACCATTCATTGTAACCGTGTCAATGGTATTCATGTGAGCATTCTGACTATTCTGACGATGATCATCCACCGATAACGAGTAAACCAAATCAGGCGGCAGTTTTGAATTTAAGAAGAAGAAGAAGAAATGATGATGCTATGTCAGGAAATCAATGGGCAATAATGAAGAGGTCCTAAAAGCAGTCAGTCGAAGTTCTCAAATATCATGGTGGTAATGGCAGAAAAACGCGGAAAAAAGTAGTTGGAAACGCGAAAAAAATAAAACGAAGGGAGACACTGAATGAACGACAAACCGACGACGACGAAGACTAACAGAGACTCCACCCATTTTTGGCGCTCATAAGCCTTTTCCTTCGTTTTTAATCCAGTCAAGAAGCTAGTTATAGGCCAGTCCAGTCAACGAGGGGTAGGTGGTTGACTGATATGATAAATTAAATGTTAATATTCATAGATATTGCAAGTTTTCACTTAACTGATAATCATATCAAATTCGAGAAATCACGAGCACTTATTGAAAAAGAAATAAACAAACAAAAAACATTTATTTCTCGTTTTCAGATGTTCTTTCTTTCCTGAATAAAACTCTGATTCAATGATGTCCAATCCCTCTCCACTTATCCGACAAGGAAACATTTTATTGCGATGAAAATGTTATAAGAAATTCGTCTGTTAATCCTTCGTTTCGTTTCAAGTGCATGGTGGATTTCTCATGTAGCGAGTGAAAAAACACGATGATTTTTTATTCATTCAAAAAAATAAAAATAGTCATGAGATTCTATGAAAATGATTCGTTTTCTTTCGAAATGAAAAAAAGAAGTGGTAAATAAGATCCTCAAGATTTCTTTTTTATTAATGGCAAGGTGTGACTTTTTGAATCTAAGGAGCAGTTTGTAGTAGACATTTCATAGTTTACTCAATATTTCAGAGGAATCGATGAAATACAAAAACAGTTTGATTGCGACGCCTTCTTAAATGGGGCGAAATATTTTTTTTGAATTTTGCTATATTTGCGATTGACATCAATATTACGAATTTGCATGTCAACCGGTTTCATAGAATCATGAAGTGTCTAGTAATCGTTAATTTATTAACCCTAAAGCCATACGAAATTTGAATTGAGCCCTCGTTATTTTTCTAAAAATCGCACCAGGGAATTGCAATATCTTTTTAAAAGTTTAATTCCGATTAAGAAATATAGAAAAATATTGACAAGCTGGACCCAATTTAAAAATTGCGATAAGTAATTCCATTTTCCCATTGCAAACTTGTGTCTACTTCATTTTTCATGATTGAGCTAATTAGTTTTCAATTACTTGTTTTTCTTTATTTTTCATGATTTGCTAAGTAACGTCTGATTTCTTTTTACAATTTCCTTTATTATATTGGGAGTCATAAAAACGTATACCAATATAATCTGGATTTATATTATCTTGTGAAGATTAGCTATTCTAATTTTTTCTTTCGAAGCCTGTCATCAGTTTTTTTTCATTTGTAAGCTATAATGTAAGACCAAAATAATGACTAAAAAAACCTGCAGCTTTATTAAAGCTTAATGACGATTGATTTCCTTTGTTTTACATACGTATAAAAACATGTATTATTCAACATGTATTTACATCGATGAATTTTTTTAAAAGACATTGTCCCAGTTAATCGAACCGGAAAAAGGAAGCAGCAAGGAAACTCACCGGCCGACAATTTTTCGTCATCGCCTAGCACAATGTTCACATTTGGAACGGATTCACGGCGTGGAGAGAAACGGGCGGTGAGAAGACTTCGAAATTGTTGAGTGTATCCGGAAACGCGGAGAATGTCAGAGGAAACCTGTAAAAAGGGGCAATGATTGACGAAAATTGTGCGAATCTCTGATGAAACATTTTTCTTGTGACTCATACTCGAATATATTTAAAAGACTTCCTCTGACTGAAATGATCCACTTATTTTTCATATTCTTAAAAGATTTGCATCAAAAACTCTTGTCATTTGTTCAAGAAATTCTGGAAAACTGGATCTTCTTAGAGATAAACCAGATAACATTTCAAATTTTTTTTAAAGCTTTGATAATAATACTGAATTGTTATAATAAACAGGGAGGGGGGGGGGGGGGATTTCGAACTAGTTCTGAATAATCAAAACGAATTCGATTTCAGCGTCCAATATTAGTTTATGAATACAATGTTTAATTTTTCTTCTTCTATTTTTTAAAATTTTTTAAATTTAAAACGAAAAATTTAAAAATAACAATGTTAAAACAGATCGAGATTTTTTTTTTCATATTTCATATCTACATGGTGGGCTTAAGTGAACCGATCATAACTAAGAAAATTCAGTACGACAATTAAAAATTGAACACTGAAAAGCGGGGAGTGACATTTTTGCAATTGTGCGACACGGTTTCACAAAACGCATTATATTCAGCTATTTGCGGAACGCAATTTTGTAATTCGGAGTAAACATAATTAGATTATGCCATACTTTATGTATTTAACGCAAAAACGTATTTTTTTCATAGACAAACAATCACGTCTGATTAATTTTTTTTTTCAATTATTTTTTTCCCATGCCATATTGGATTTCAAAAGATCGAAGGTTGTGAATTTGTTTACCGAATACATTGAAAATGCGCGGTCCCTACCGCCCGGAGACCTGGGTGTTGTAGCAGTGAGCTGCTGATTTTGATGAACCGTTTTTCGTTTTGGCTCCGTTTTCCGACGATTTAAAGGTGTCGGAGGATATTTCAAGGAACGGTCATAGATTTGTGATGTTGACATTGTGCTATATAAATATTATTTGGAATACAAGTCTAAAAAAGAACAGTTATTCGTAAAAATGACACAAAATCCTGAGAATAATAGGAAAAACGGATCAAAAAAAAAATCTAAAACTTGAAGTTCAATCGGAATTCTTGTCACTGAAGAAAAAAGCGAATGTTCATGCAGAATTTTAACAGGAAATTCTATTTTCGCCTTCATCGTCGCCCGAGTTTTTTTTTCGACATAACATTTAAAAAATAACAGATTCGGAAAAAATAACAAACATTCCGAAGGTTCACTGAAAAATGCCTGTGGCAATTTTTTCGGAGAATGAAACAAATGTGGAATGTGTGTGTGTTTTTTTTTATGCGCGAGAGTGAGAATGTGGAAATACAATAAGGCCGGCGAAAATTGACAAAATTTAGAAAGGATATTGACGAATTCCTTCAAAAAACGACTAAAGACTCTTGGAGATTTTTGAGAAAAAATATGAAGTGCTAAAAAAACTGAACAGGACGCTATGGAATAACCTGGACTAGTTCAAACTCATATATTTTTAAACCTTGGAGACTAATTGAGATGATATTTGGTAGAAAGTTTATTCAGACCTTATCAAAGATTTATTAATCAGTTTTTTTCGCGCTCGTGATAACTTCCTTGTTTTATGAGAGCTCCCAGAAAGCCTACCTATATCGTTCTACGCACGTATTCTTCCGATAACTTATGCCTCAGAAATCAAAAATTCTCGGTTGAAAATATTATGAATGTTCAAAATATTTTTGAGCATCCAGCTAATGAATGCACCTGAGATGAACATAGACTTCATACTCATTCCAGATCTGTTTTTAAAATTTTCTAGGAATACGTAGAAGCCGAGAACACGCGCCTCAAAACAATGGTCTAGAAAAAGGGTGCCACCGGCGAAAACAAGTCCGCAGGCATGAAAAATTCAAAAAAGAACATGAAAAAAAACATGAAACAGGAACTAATATAAGCATTCTGTATACCTATTTATTAACGAAACTCGAAAAAAGGTCATAGGAAAAGGTCGGCCAGGTGGAAACTTTTTCTAGGCCATTGTTTTGAAGCTCATTATCTCGGCTTCTAGGTGGTTTTAGAAAATTTTAAAAACTGATTTGGAATGAGAATGAAGTCTATTTTCATTTAAGGAACATTTATTATCTTCGTAAAGCCATCCTTTAATTTCTAACATAGTGGACGTTAAATTAGATGAAAAACTGTAGTTCAAAGGACATTTCATAGCGCCCTGCAGTTTTAGAAAAGTAGGAAGCACACAACTTGGATCATTAACTTTTGTATTTACAATCAATAACAAATAAACTATTTTCAACAGAGGCTATTTTTTAAAAAAAAGTGACCAAAAATGGCCTATATTAAAATTTCCTACAATTAAATGTGTGGTAACATCAATAATTCATGTCATTCTCTAATTTTGTATTAGTTACGTTAGTTAGTAGATTCAGATTTTTTCTACAAAAATGATGATCAATCTTTAAAATTTTCAGCTGTTTGAAAAAACTAGAAACGTGTCGGTGCACCATGAGTAGTTATGTCTTGTACTTGTTTTCATTATGAGTCAAACTTTGTATTCGTGAGATAATATTAGAAAGATCGTGACCCAAAATTTTTCCCAGCAAAAAAATAAAGAATTGATCTTAGTTTCAAGAGCACATGTGAAAATATATTGAAAATCTGCAGATCTATAGAAGGATGGGTGACACATTGTAATGATTCTAAACTAAATGTGATTCGTGATCTCCTCTGGGGCGATTCGGCAATCCAAACAAATATACATATTAAAAATACACAACTATTTTTATGAAAACTTATTAGAACTTTACGATTTTTTAAAATTCTCGAGAGTTGGAATCAAATTTCATTATTTTCGTCATCCAGAACATTTTTGAATAACTGATATGTGTGTTTTGAATCGGGTTTCATTATCGCGGAATAGTTTTTTTTAATCGAACAATTTTCGGAAAAAAGTGGATTCAAAATAAAAATAAAAATATGAGAATGACAAACATTATTAATGAGACATTTGCCATCTGGAAACCAGATTTTTTGATATTTACTTGAAAATTGTTCAGAAAAAAAGCGAAAGGAACGCTTCAAAATAGCGACGAATTCCAACAAAGTGTTTAATCATCGAAATTCGCCCAAAAAGCGGAAAAAACGAATAAAAAATGAGTGTTGCAACACACAAAAAAAAGTTGACGAGCGCACTAATTGCTTTCGTATAAAATTGCTTCAATCTACATATCTGCTCATCCATCATCTCAAATTACTTCTATCTTCTCGTATTTTGTCTCAGCGTTGCTGGTTTCTAATTGTCAAGATAAAAAGTTTAAAAAAGGAGATCATAAGAAAAAAAGAGCAAAATGACAAGAAAAACAACTAGGAGTCTTTAGTTGGAGTTTTATTCCATTCTTTGTCTTTTTGACATTGAATTCATTCGACCAGAAAGGCTTTTTGTGTGCACCTATAACATGTTTTATGGGGTGGGTGGATGGAGATATAGAACAGCGAGAAAATGAAGATTTGGAGAAAAATAAGTACTAAAACAAGTCAAGATTTGATAAATACGTCGGAGTTGAGAAGGTACAAAAGGGTATCCGATTAGACAACTAAAAGCATAAAGACGAAAAGCGGGAGCTTCCGAAATTGAAACAGTTTAAAACATATAAAAATTGATGGACTCATAAAGTGGTGGAACGTAAATTTTTGAGGATCCCAATAAAACTATCACAATTCATATTTTCTCATTACGGTGTTGAGACAGCTACAAATTCGTTATTTTTTATAGTTATTTTTTGTTATAATGAGTAATATTGCCATCAGAAGCGTGAATATTCTCGACAAAAAAGAAAAACTCGTGGTTTCGAAGGTGAACTTATCGCTAAAAGGTTTTTTTTTGAGTTACTGTTTTTGAATGTATACCATTTCATTCAAATGAAAAAATCCAAATGAAAGCAGGACACATATTTTTTTTGATATTTGACAATAGTTGTACAAAAAACATTTTACTGAAAAAACAACTCCTAGACTTGGAATGGGTGGATCAGAAGTGTTCAAGGAATACTTCGGCGAAACCATTTTTGTTATAGATCACCAACTAACCTGTGCAATCGGATTGTCATATCGATCATGTCGTTCCTCTTCAGCCGTGTTGAATTCACAACTTCTTCCTTGTCGACGATCCAACGGTGCTGGGATTGAAGTAGATCTGAAAAAATATAATTAAACAAGAAATGGTTATTTAATAATACTTAAATTTTTAAAAATATTTACCGTATTCTTGAAATTGTTTCATGATTTGTAAAACCAACATCATAGTCTCTATCAGTACTAAGATGCCTCGAGAATATTGGCATTTCTTAAAAAGATGCACACCGGTTATTTTTTTAGAAAAATATAGACAGAAAAAACGTATTACGTTGCGACTATCTCCCTTTTCGGATAAAATAGTCTGTTTACTTCGAACGGCTACACTTTTTGTAGGTAACTCCATTTCGTTTTTTGGAGGAGCATTCTCGAAAATAGACAAGAACGCCCATTTCCTCTGAGGGAACAATGAAATCATTTGCGGAAACATGTGCAGAAGGGATCGAATTTTGCACTATTAATAGAAAAGACATACATTTTACGACATGAATATGTATGTAAAATGGTATCAGAATATTTCGGCATACGAGGTGAACGACGAACATTGTTGAAGCGTGGAACTGGTTGTAACGGGAAGCCTTCTTCGGATAGTTCGGATTGGGATGAAGCCCACATTGGAATAATGCGGGTTCGAAAGGACAAAGATCTGAATTTTGAGAAATTTGTGAATTCAAGATATTAGTGGAAAAATGATTGAAAGTGTTGAAAAGAATGCGAAAGAAATATAAATTCTTAGTTCTTGTTTATTTATCCTTATCTTCTGGTTGAGACAAAAAATTACAGTAATCGTAACAGTTGGTAAAAATGAATGAAATCTAACAATAAGAGAAAAGGAAATTGTATTTTAAAAAAATGTCAGTATAATAGGTTTCCTTTTGCATTAAATAGTAAGTTACTTATAAGATTTCAAAGATTAAAACACACAAATTATTCTAAACAAATTTTAGCTGCTAATATGCACTAGGGAACAAGGTCTAGAGCGTCAAAATCTGAAGACCTGCAAAATTTGAACTTTGAAGAAAGCCTTTTTGAAAAACGTCGACAAGTGTGTAGACGAAAATTCAGCTCTCTTTTCGTTATGTTAATTTAATTATGATCTTTGTTGCTTGATCAAATAATTATTCGTCTAAAGGTCAGCAGGTGGAAAGTGTTCAAATCTTTGGAACTACCTAGAATGTTCACTAAAAAGACTGTTAGAAAAATTCATGGAAAAGGTTCAGCTGTAATGAAAATAGTGAAGCAGAAAATGAGTCGAATTAAGAATTTTAACTGGGTCATAATGTACATAAATATCCAGGATATTTTTTATATTTGAAGGAATTTCAAGCTCCACGGACTTGTGAGAAAACATACCTATTCTAGACTATAATAATCGTAGGTTTTTGAAAAAAAACCAAAGGAAAATCTAAATAATATACTTATTCTCACACTAAGCTACGAAACCAACGCATAATCGAATTCATGTTTTTTTTCGGGAAATTGAGAGGCATTTTCTGAAAATCACCCAGCATGGTTTTTTGGAATTTTAATTCTCGCCAAATGCCGAATTTCAATACGTCGAGAACAAATGTACTCCAAATTTAGAAAATCTGTCAAGAAATTGAATATTCGCACATGATGTTTGAAACTTCATGCTCATTTCAGAATGGTCAAATAGTTATATTACTAACCCGAAAAAATCACATTTGCGCCAAGTTTTACAACTTTGATGAAGTCTAAAATTAGATACATATCAGCTACTTTTGGCGGTTAAAAATGTGCATAGTCTAACATTTTTAGATTTTGAGAAGGTTTATGATGATGTTGACTATTTTTGAAATTTATAAATTATTATTTAGTTCTTAAAGATTAAAATGAAGATATTTACTTTTCTCTCTTCCTTGTGAACTGACAAATTGCCAATAAACCATCCCTAACAGGTGTGATACCCTGGCAGTGTGCCAGTTCATAGATGCAATATTATGAAATAGAAAAGAAAAACAGTATGAACTGAAAATTACTTAAAGACAGTGTACCACTGGATTTTTTAAATGCTCTCAGCAATTAATTAATTTGAAAGATTAGTGATTTAAGTCCAATTTCATTTCTGCAGAAGCTCAACAAATAGCCGATTCAAAACATTATTTTACAAAAAATAAAATTTAAAACGGCGTTGCATCCATTCGTGCCTATCTTTCGATCTAATTTATGAAAATGTCCTCTTTTCTGGAACAGCGGAACATGAATAGAATACTGAGCATTTAAAAATTTCGAAATAAAAACTAAAACAGACATAGGAAAAGGGAAAAGCTCAAGATTTTTATTGTTTCAAAATGACCATTAAAATGGGTTTTCAAGAGACAAAAAGGTTAAAGAGGATGCAAATTCGAATGGTGAACAAACAAAATGGGATAACCGCTTTCATTCTTTGTTTCAATGAAAAAACTGGGGAAAAAAACGGGGAGATGATGAGGAAATAAAAATGCACATGACAAATGTGGAAAATGCATACATTTCAGTTCATAATGCAAGAAAAGGATAGTTAGAAACAATTTATATTTATGAAGAAGCATTTTTTTTTATAGAAGAAAAAATGAAGGACGGAATACAGAGAGAAATTCGACACTTTCTTCTAATGGTAGTAGATGCGTGTCCGTGTTTTTTTTATTTTTTCAGCAGTGGTTGGAAAATAGAATTAATCTAAAAATAGCGGGAACGGAAGAGAAAAGAATAATGAGGGAAAATTGAAAACAATATCACATCATGAATAAATATTTTTGACTTTGGAAAAGATCATACGATACTTTTATTTATTGAAGGATAATAAACTTTTTCCAGAATTTTTTTTTGGAAACATCCTTTTGTTTCAGATGATGTAAAATCATTGGATTTAAGATAAAATTGTTTTTTTTTTTAATTTATGATCTTAAAAATCAACAGACTTCTTGAGGTTGATGTCCAAAATTAAAAAAAAATGATTAGAATTGTTGCAAGAAATCTAACGAGATGACATCATAATATGATTCATTTAATAATCAAATAATGTGAGATAGAATCTGAACATGAGGAGAAATGTTGGATCAGAAGTATAAAATGAGGATGTGGAATGAATTTTTCACAATCAATTCAAAGAGTGAGTTCTTTTTTTCATTAGATGAAATGAAAATGAGGAAGTAGAAGATAGAGAATTATATTAACTCAACATAATCGACAGGATAGAAGGAATATGAATCTATATACTAAATCAGAACATCAAACAAATAAGTTCGGGATAAAACAATATCGTGTACATGTTTCGCATCATAGGCCTTAAAGGCACGGTGACACATACTGAATTCGAAAGAACTCTTAATTTATTGATTTGATCTGTAATCGTCAAAAAATTCGTAATAAAAATTTGTGCAAAAACCAAAAAACTTCTACACGGTAGCTCATCAGTAGTGATCTCAAATTTTGTTAAAATGCGGTTTTCTTAAAATAAAAGTTAAAAAATATAATTCAATAGTTATTAAGAAATCAATAACAGCTGCATCGACTGTTTAAGAAACATCTTTCTTTTTTTTTGAAAAATAATTTAAATTTAAGAGTGAACAAAGCATTTTTAAGTTTAATCTAGATTTTAACAATAATAAGCCTCCTCGATTGCAAAAGACAAAAAAACCGGAGTCACATTGCGAAGCGGTGCAAGACTCATATTATAACACAATGATCAAGAACAATTGAGAAAATTGTCGAATTCAGAAAACTTGCAGACATCGAAATTCAGTAAAGTAATCAAAAGTAGAAAACCAATTCCATTCGACATTACAACAATATTTTTTCAATGTGAACTAAATGCAATATGTCACGAAATGAGCAAGTAAAAAACATAGACATTGAAGAAGAAATCCAATATTCTCGGAGTATTTTTCAATTCTCTAATCACCTGCCCGCTGAAATTTTCAGGTGGGCTTGATTACTTTAATTGATTGATATTCGGTGATCATTGAGAACAAAAAAACATTTTGAAGTAAGCGAAACATACCCAAACCTTGGAGTACATGTGGAAACTGTATGTCCTTTGACCAAAACACGTCCGGTTGATTGATTTTGTCCGCCTGTTACTGGGATGGTTGACAACGAACTAGACAGGGTGTTGCCTGAAAAAATTTAAATTTTTAAACGTTATATAAAATTGGAAAATTGGATCAGACCACTCCCCCCCCCCCCCCCCAATATTTGAAGATTTCATATTTTTCCGAATAACAAATAAAAACCACTATTAAATGTGAATTTCTCACAATTTCCACTACGTTTACTATCCGACTGAACATTTCTCGCCCTTGTCAATCGACATCTTTTTCTTCTTGCCGCTTCCTGTGACAATGATCTTGGAATATATTGATAACTTGGTCGATCAGTCGACGCCATCCCATCTGATGAACATTTTGTAAACGTTCGTCTAACCATTTGTCTAGAATCCATCAACGGTTTATAAGAATATCTATCAAAAGACGAAAAACTGGTATAGTACGGCATTATATTCAGAAAGAATACACACTATTCTCATTTTGGGGTGGTCCCGTCAACAAACAATTAGATCTCAAAAATATACGAAAATAACATCGTTAAAGGAAACCAGGAAGAATACTTGGAAAAAGAGTCGTTTTGTTTTGGCACCAGAAGGAAAAAGAAGAAAAAGTTCGTTTGGATGGATTATGACCGAAAATTTTTTACGACAATCTATAAACCATTGGAACATTATTAGGAGAAGATTGGCCCGTAGAAATTCTAGAAAAGTGCAAAATTCGGTAGGAAATTGGAAATTTGTCTAGGAACAATATCCGGTGAATATTGAATTTAATATACATTTTTTGAACGTTTTTTTGTGGAATATATGTATTTCGGATGTACTTTTCATCTTAAAAGGCGAACGTTTTTGGTCGAAAAATGAGCTCCGGAAAAAAAGGAACTTGCATTAAAGGAGGACTTTACGGAGATAATAAACGTACCTTACATGAAAATAGACTTCATTCTCATTCCAAATCTGTTTTTAAAATTTTCTAAAATCACCTAGAAGCCGAGAAAATGAGCTTCAAAACAATGGCCTAGAAAAAGCTGCCCCCGACGAAAACTAGTCCGCAGGCATGAAAAATCCAAAAAAAAAGAAAAAAAAAACATAAATTAAAATGAAAAAACTGTTTTAAAAAAAGGTCTAATACAAGCATTCTGCTTAACTATTTATTAATAAAACAGAAAAAAGGTCATAGGACAACGTTCGTCCAGGTGGCCCCTTTTTCTAGTCTATTGTTTTGAAGCTCATTTTCTCGGCTTCTGTGTGGTTTTAGAACATTTTAAAAACAGATTTGGAATGAGAATGAAGTCTACTTTCATTTAATGTAAATTTATTATCTCCGTAAAGCCTCCTTTAAAATTGAAATTAATAATTAATTGGATACAAGTAGAAAATTGAGGACGGTTTTCAGAGATTTCAATAAAATTTAAAACTCTCGCGGTCTAAAAATTTTCGGAATAATCATGAAAAAATAGTTCCAAGACGGAAATGCCAAAACAAAATGTGAGTTAAATTGTTCAATAGAACGTTGAAACATGTGGGAATCTATGAATAACAATAAAATTTGAATAAAACGGAAGGATGAAGATATGGGGGAGAATAAACTCAAAAAGCTGGCAATGTGAATCGCCAAATAAAAAAGTTATCTTCATATGAATGTTGTTTATAGATTCCTCGAGCTTAAAATAATTCTTTTGATGATAATATCATGGAAATTAAAGGCAGGGTACCAGTTCAAAAAATTTTTTTGAAAAATGCGGAAAACTGCATTTCAGAAATTTAAATGAACCAAGCATGTTTGTATTCCGAACCAATTTCAATACGTCACAAAAACGCCCACATTTTCAAATTTTAATTGTTCGAAATGAACCTTTTAGGGCAGAAAATATGTGGCACAATGTCTTTAATATTATTTTCTGAATGAGAAAATAAGGCACTTTGTGAAATGGGAAACATTTCAAAGGTGTTGTTGTTATTGTTTTTCAAAAATGTTTTCAAACTGCCCATTTTGGTCATAAATTTCTAATCAAGCCGAAAGAAAACATTACTTAGGAAATTTCAAAAACCCAAAAACCAATTTTCATGTTTGCGATCTAATTATCGTCCAAAAGTGCATTTTATATTTTTAGAGTTGGATTTTGTTGAGAGTAAAGTATGATATCGGGATTTTGGGTAAAGGCAACAAATCGTGGGATAGTTCAAGGGAATCAAGTACTACAAAATTATGGGAAATTTCACATTGAAATAGAGTTTTTTGGCTTTTTTGAAACAACGGATGTCTGATGAATTTAGATATCAAATAACAACATATGTCAAAGACACGCAACAGTAATAAAAAACGGAATTAAATGCCACGTCACTGGAACAATATATGTGTTCTAGAACTGAGAATATGTATTGTACGCTAAAGGAACACCTTTTTTTCTGAAACATAAACAATGGATTATGAAATACAAAAAAAGTTTAGAAGCCAAATGTATATTTTTTTGAAATCACAACTTCGGAGAATAGGAAAAAATTATAATAAACTTTATAGTTGTGAGGAAGTTTACAGCTGAAATTTCTAAATAGCTTTAACAAATGTGTTTAACTTTCTAAAACAACACAGATGAAAAATGTCACACGTCGGGTGCTCCCGGAAGGATTTCATAACTTTCAAGAATACTTTATGTTGATGGTAATTATTCTTTCAAAAACTAGAAGCAATTCGTATTTGATTATGAATATTTGTACGAATAATAGATTTAAAATAGAGGTTGAAAAACGAAGATGTATTTCAATTTTTCGTTAACTTTAAAACAGATGCTTTTCATTTTTTAAATGTTTTTTAAGTTACAGTTTTATTAAAACTTATTGCGATCGATACTAATTTTTGTTCAGTTTTAAGCGCATTATCAATTTTTTTCCCTAAATCTTGTGTTTCATGAGGGGCTTCAATACTAGTCTCGAAGAAGTGAGCTATACAAACTTGAAACAAAAACTGCATAAATGTTCTCAAAATTTCCAATTTTAATATTAATTTGAAAAGAGAAAGAATTTGAGTTATTATGTCACACGTCGGGTGCTCCCGGAAGGATTTCATAACTTTCAAGAAGGCGTCATGTTCATGGTAATTATTCTTTAAAAAACTAGAAGTTTTAACAATTGATGATCAAAATAAAGGCAACTATAGAATTATTCTTAAATTCTAGGTTAATTTTTTTAAAAAAGGGCTTAAATGAATTTCAGACATCATTAATTAATCCATTTCAAAACGCTTGTTATTCTCACGGAGAATGAAAAACAATTGAACATTCGAAGTTTGAACGAGAAGCGAGTGGGTTAATAGAGTGGAATTTTCACAATGAACGGGTAATGTTTTTTTCTTTAATAAATGGCTTGTTTGGTTGTACTCTTCAATTAAAGTTTAGGAGCGTTGTCGAAAATGTTATTCCGAAATTAACAGAATTTGAGAAACTCGTGAAAGTTTTTGAATATTTTCAAAAATACAGAATTTTGAATAATTTTTAAGTTTAGATTTTATAATTGAAAAAAAATGCAAAAAAAACAGAGCAACTAATAAAATATGTGATGTATTATTTTCCTCGATAAACTTATATGCCTTGCATGTTTTTCCATGCTTAGATTAGTCACATTTTTTCATTGTTTTGGGATTAGTGTTGAACCAGGAAAACTTTTTCTTTTCCAAAGTCTCAAAAATATTATAGCTCCACCAGAATTGTAATTTTTTTAAACTATCAATGCAGGTACATAAACTGATGTTATCGTTTTTAAAAAGTTTAAGATTAATCATTTCATTTGGGATTTCATTATGTTTTTATTTTTCAGTTTTTACCATGTTCCTTTTATTTTTGGTTTATGATTATTGGAAAATGTATGTGTTCGTAAAGTAAATTGCTAAGCATGTGTATTGATATATGAATTTGTTACAGATTGCCTCAAGAGTTCATTGGAATTCCAGACAAAAACAAGATCTAGGATATTTTCCATCTTTTGGGCAATGGGTATTGCTCTGGAACTGAAAATGTAGGTGAAAGAAACCGACTAAGTGGCATACTATCTTTAAATTTTAAAACAACAAGGTCTAAAACTGTAAAAAAACACTTTTCAACGAGACATATCTAATTTTTAAGAAAAGTTGACACCGATCAATAATCCGTTTTCAAAAACTGCGAACTCAAAGTCTGAAAATTTGATCAAAATCCAATAACATTTTTCCAAAACGTATTCCTCGAGAAAAATTGAAAAATGGGATTTTCCGAAAAATATTGATAGATTTTGCACAAATTTGGCACATCGACTGAAAAATGCTCCGGATATTATATCCTAAAAACTTTTTCCAGAAATATTGATCGTACAGTACAGCTTTTCAAAGTTCGATTTTTAGCAAATTTTCTGACTTTTGGCTCGAAAAACCATGTTAAAACCCTACCTTAACAGTTTTTTAAAAACGGATAATTTATCAACATAAAATCCTCTTTCAAATGAGCTATGTCTCGTTGAAAAAAGCCGGAAAAGTTCCCCTTGTTAGTTTGAAAGTAAAAAACAAAAAATTGATAATAAACACTAGGATACGCAGTGAAAATAGAAGTTAATAGATTAAAAAACAATACCCAATACTTAGAAAAGCTACTGGTAGTATTCGTGGTCTTTTTTCGTAACTTGTCACATCTTGAGTGAATTAAGTTGTCTAGCCAATTACTTTTAGACAACGTTTCTGCATTTTGCATTAAATAGTTTAAAATTAGCTTATCGCATTTGAACTTCTGAATCTTTTATTTGTTTTTGAAAAAGCTGCAATACTTAACAAACGAAAACAACTTACCACTATTTCCATTTGATTCTGCCAATCTGCCTGGTGCATGAGGTGCCAAAAAAGGAATCCGATCATCGAGTTGACAATATGATGCTGCTCGAACACGCATCCCCAAAACCTTCAAAAAACTATATGAACTTTCTTATAGAATATTGAAACATTTAAAATTGAAAAAGGTACGTATTCAAACCAATAAAAAAATAATGAAACCCGAGAAAAAAAAATGCAATTCTCGTCTATTCGATTCAATTCAATTTTAGCAACAAACTTGAGAACTTTCCACTTTTTCTGAATCATCCAAAGAGTGAAAAAAAGTTAAGGCGAGAACCGGAAACAAAGGAAGAATGTCTGGACAGAGTATAACAATGAATAAAACATTTCGAATTTTGCAAAAAAGAAACAACACCAGGAAGTGTCCGGTTGTCTAGTAGCCGGTCCATTACAAGAAATGAAAGAGATTCTCGGAAATAATTAATGAATACGACAAAAAAGTTCTAGGCCCCAAAATTTAGTAATTCAGCGTTTTTTTTTCTATTCTTGGTTAAATGTCCACACACAATTTTTCAAAAAGAGGGAGGTCAAATTTGAAAAATGAAGGATGGAGACTCATTTGTTTACTAGAAAAAACATGGGAATTTATAGTTCATTATTTTCATCCAAAACAGCTCGAATGAATGTATTCACTCATCGGAGAAGAAAAACAGAATAGGCATTAATATTTGTGAAGACACGGTTCGTTGATTAGAATTAGGGAATAGAAGTAGAACTGAAAATTTAACAAAAAAAAATGATATTGTCAACTTAACATTTTTGGATCATCCATTTTCTACTGATAGACCGCAGCGCAACCGTTCGCAGGTAAAAATAGCATGACTTTGTGAGAGACTTAGATTTTCTGGATAGGTCAAAACCAACTTGCATGATCAAGAATATTTGAGTTAACAATACTGAAAAAATGGTGCAAAACTTCGGAAAAAAAGAACGAAATAGTGAATAAAAATCAGTAGCATCACCAAAAATTCAAAATTTCGGGAAAAAAAAGAAAAATGCCACACATCTGGGTCATTTTTGAGCTGAATATAAATCTTTCTGAGTGTGAGTTGTACTTGTTTTTGCGGCTTTTCTTTCGAATAGTGAAGGACGAAAAACTGTTTAAGAAAAATTTTGAACCTCACAAAAATGTTAAAAAATGACGTCATGAACTAAAAATTATTATAGACTAAATGTGCATCAAACTAACTATAGAAAGAATGCATCTTTTGCAATACAACGAACTTTTGTTGTATTTTTCATGCATCACCTAATCAAAAAGTCGCATCCCTTTCTATTATTCACGTTTAATTCTACTAGATGGACACATGTGACATTGCGGCGCTATTTATTTAACTGGAACAAAAGTTCTTTTAAAAATGTTGGGAAAAAATGAAGTTTCCTGTGACCAGTTTTGCGATATCATAAATACATATATATAGCCGAAATTCGATTTGTTCTGAAGGCTAAAGTTTGAAGAAAACTTGGTTGGGGGGAAAAATGAAGAATATGGCACCTGAGACGCATTCTCATGATATAGCCACCAAACAACTCTATTATTCATTCCATGATTTCATTATGTATACATAGGTGTACCACTTACTTCATTCTATTATTACTACGTTTTCCTGACTAATTGTTTTTAGTGATTGGCAATGTTCGAAAAACGCCAAATACGGGAATGTTGATGAAAACACAAAATACGGTAGAATGATCCCCCATAGACGCCAATGAAGTATTTGGAAGCATTAACGAAAATTTGTTAGGTAATGAAATAGATAGTTGTTGAAAAAGACTAAAAATGTGTATCTAAATTCGCGTAGTTTTTGATATTCCAGCGCCGTTTCAGTAATAATTTATGTTTATATGAGAATCGGGAGGTCTGGCTCAAATCATATGATGAAGTTTTTAGTTTCACTTGAAACAAAAACTCATGAAATCAATTTTCGGGTATACATTGACAGAAAAGTGTTTTTTTAACGAATTTAAATATTCTATCCTTCAACTAAGATATGAAAAAATAATATAATGATCGAAAAAAGAATAAAAAATTCGATAGATTTTGATCATTGGAAAGAAAAACACAAATCCATCAGAATCGTCGTCAAAATGGAATGGACTACACACCACTGCTCGTATAATGTATCATAAAAAAGCGAGAAATCGAAACAAAAAAAAAAGAAAAATGCTCTTTAGTTGTATTATATGTGTCTTCTTCCACGAGATCTCCTTCATCTGAAGAATTTCCGAGTGAGAAGAAACGCTTTAAAAAATGAAAAAGAAGAACGAAAATGATGTTTCTGATGAAGGAGCACTATCAAAAGACCAATTTTTTGTGCTTTTTTGTTGTTTACTTTTGAGTGTTGAAAATGGAAATGCAAAAAAAGTTTAGTAAGGTCATAGGAAATTGACTAGAACAAGTACATGAGAAATGTACAAAAACTTTTTATTTAGCAAAGACCAGAAATAACTATTTCATATCTATAAATATTTCTTTCTCACAAAATTTAGTAACTAGATATACATATTTTCACACGAAATTGCAAACCATTGTAAAGGGTTCTAGTTCTATGAGGCATGCAAAATAATCAAGAAACATTGAGCTTGATCTTTTTGGCTTGTTTCCGACTGAAAAATTTTAAAGATAATAATTGCTTTTCATTGTGTTTTGGTCTTTATGATGGTTCAATTTCATGCGGTTTGATAGTTTTGGTTTATGTGCTCAGACGAGCGAGAGAGATTCTGCAAAGGAATATAAGGATTTTAATTTTAATCTTGGTAGCTTTAGAAGTGGGCGAGAAAACAGTTCCATCCCACTGTGAACATTTCAAAAAAATGTTTACAGTGGGATGGAACTGAATAAAATAGTTTAGTTGGTCCACTTTTCAATTTTAGAACGATGCCAATGACCCAAAGGCTATGAGTTTTAAGACACTGATATTTGGTTTTTCATATTCAAGATTGAAAATATAGCACAACAACAATTCTAAATTTAAAAGAAGCGTATAAGTTGGTTTTATTCGAACTCACAGCCAAAATTCACCTTTTACGGATGCCTTTAGAATAAACCACTTTCGACAATTTCGAAAACAGAGCTTCATATTTTGAAAACATTTAGATATAAATATAACTATTTTATTTTTCGAGGTATACTTTTCTTCAATGAAATGCTGAAATTTTCCGGTCTACTGGTCCTACATATGAATATTCTGAGAAAGGAAAACCTTAAAGGAGCACAAGCCTTAATAGAGTCAATAACTAACTGTCTATCAAATGAAAATATACCTCGTTCTCAATTCATACCTGTTTTTGAATTTTTAAAAAATACACAGGAGTCTAGAAAAAATCGCTTTTCTTTAAAAAACTACGGGGCAACAATTTTTAATAGGTTGTTGTTGTGAACTTCGATATCTGGAGTCTTTAGTTTTAGAAAATTACAAAAATTGATACGGAATGATAACCCTTTTTTAAATCTCATCTTTTTTTTTAAAAGTGAACCTCAAAATTTGTTCAAAACGAGTTTTAAAAAAAACCGAAACAAGATAGGAGGAGCTGCTGAGGGGACGAAAAGATGAAAGCCATAATCATTGTCACATAAAATCCACAATGGTTCTTGCCCCCTTTCATCATTTTTTTTACAAATATTTTTCCTTCGTCTGGTCGCTTTTTCTTCATTCTTCTGTGAAACGTATCATAAAAAAGCCGCTGGGATGAAGAACCGCAACCAATTGAAAATCAATGAATTAATTTTGCACAACATGTGTTTCATTCGGGTTTCTTTTTTGCAAAAATCATATGGGAGAGTGGAAAAATGAGTGATAAATTGTTCTTTTTTGCAAAAAGAGTTTGTACTTCAAGACTATGGGCCACTTTTCCAGACAAAATAGGACATTCATGTGTGAAAAAGGCTTTTAAGAATGGGAAACAGCTCAGATTACAATTTTCTAAGAATTTTCGTCTAAATGGCTCTTGCTTTCATGAATGAAAAAAAAAATCAAATTCATAGATATTGACCTTAAAGATAGAGTGTCACTTGATAGTTTTAATGCGCTCCCTTTCGTATTGCTTGGAGCGAAAAACAATAATTCCAAAATTACTATACTATAGTCAAAACTTCTTCGGTTTCAAAATGTAAGCCTTCATTCATGTCATAGAACTTGAGTTTACAAGAAATTTACCAAATTAAAGGCAGCCAGTCAGTTAACACGATCCAAATTCAAGGCAAAAAAACAAAATTCGAATGAGAGCCCAGGTGGTCCAAAGAACAATACCAATATGTAACCACATTCAAATAATTGTGTTTCGCGCCAGTCAAATTAATGAACAGCTGTCTTTAAATAAAACATGAAAAAAATGTCCTGAAAAATCTAGAAATAAAAATACTAAGAATAAGAAGTTAATTCGGAATCAAAAACAAAGATAATATATCTTAATGAATTTTTGAAAGGTTTTGTAGAACACCTTATCCAAAAGAGATCGACTCTTCAAATGAATACATTAGATTTCCCAGAAGTTTGTTCAAGTATTCTGAAATCCACTTCACGACAGATAATGTTTCTCATTCTCGAAAAAATCAGTGAACTACAGAAACAATTTAGTACGTCGCTTCCGAAATATAGACGAAATTGGGATCTCGAGAGAAATATTTCAAAATTTTTGCGAGTTATCACATAATTTTCTCGATATTTTATAAAATTGAACAATTTTTAGATTTTTTTAATTTTTATATTAGTTGTTTACAAAATCTGTTATATAAACGTGAAAAACCTGTGTCAAAAAAACGAAACGCCACGCGTGAGGACAATGGGAAGGGATGCGTTGCGTTGTATTATTATCCCTCACCACACACTATTTCGCAAAATAGGGAATTTCACGTTTATGAAGCCGATTTTGTGAGACAATAATAAAATATCTATTTTTTTAAATAAAAACCGAAACGTCATGATTTTCAGAAAATTGAAAATTAGTGTGTTAAATTGAAGAACTTCCGATTTTTGATAAAATCAGAAAATTAACGTAAAAACTGTTATTTCAAATGTGTTCATGAAAATTTGTAACATTGAAATTTCCCCAGCTGATAATACGCTTCAAATTTCAAAGTTCACGCTTTTTCAATTTTCAGGATTGATGCTTTAATCAAATCTCGTTCTTCAGTAATAAAATTGTACTGTAGCAACAAACCGATTCCAAACGCGCTCTACTGACAAACCTCGATTTTTTAGGGTGTTCCGGTGCACGGACCAAAAAATTTTTTTTTCATAATTGGTCCAATAGATACCAAAAATGCATTTACTCAAAAATAATATTTTCAATACGTACGGACACGGAAAAGGCTATACAAACTTGCGAAAACAGTGGTGCGCGTTTGGAATCGAGTTGAACGAACAGTAAATCAAAAAGATTTTCAGGAATTACGGTTGTTATAAATCTTTTTTCGACTCGGAAAAAATCGAAATTTGTGACAATAAGCAAAATTACAGAAAATGAGACTAGAAAAACTCAAAAGTACTTGCTTGTTTTCAAAAAATAAAAAGGCTCAAAAAATTCTAAAATGATGTGTGAGAATTTTATGTTTTATTTTCGACGAAAAAATTTTGATTCAATTTTTTTCGTTCCTCTTCCAATGCCTTTTGTTCTTCTTTTTCCTCCGATGACCAATGAATATTTCTCCTCTCTCTCTTCTCCATTTTCTCAATTATTTCATGAGCACAGATTGGCAGACGTTTTACACAAATTTCCTCCAAAATTTTCTTAATCGAATGGTCTTTGAAATTTTGCGAAAATCCTTCTTTTTCAACAAATTTTAATGCAGATGCGAATTATTTTTTGAAAAACGTTTAAGAATACGTCCCGAATTGTTTTCGCTGTGAAATTAATGGACCTATTTAGTTTGAAATAAATTCAAAAAATGCCGAGAAATTCAATGCAGAAATGGCAGAGACATGCCGAGAAAAAATTGCAATTTGTGTGTGGTGCTATAATTTAATTCATATTGACGATCAGTCTGATCAGTTTTCAGCAATGTGTAAATAAATGCTTAGAATACACCATGAAGTGATATTGATGATAAAAACCCTGGAGTCTTGAAGAAACCTCAATTTTTGCAGTTTTCAGACGAAAAAAGTTGAAACGAAAACAATTCTCTTATTTATTGAATGTTCTTGCTCTTTTCAAGTCTAAAAACAAAGAGTTAGAACAATTAAAACTTGAAAAATTTTTTACAAAGTTAAAGGTGCACAGATTAAAAGGGGGCGCTGGTCTCGATGCGTCAATGTTTGCGCCAAAATACGGTACGCGGGAATTTTTGCATTTCGTTTTTTCAATGAGATTTTCTAATTCCTTTCGTTCTCATTTGATTTTATTATTCTTTTTTTTTGTTGTGACTTGTCTTGTTAAAAATGGAGTTTGGTGGTTCCCCTTTTGCTTGTTTTAAAGCTGTTTTAAAGCCCCAAATGCCTCTTTCAAGAAGCCTAGTGTGACCTTTTACCGAGTTATTTGAATATCATGTATCAGCTTCAATTCCACAAATTTTCAGTATTCGCTAACCCCTCAACGTCGAAAATGAGCGCTCTTGCCGATTCAACTAACAAAATCACCGAGAACGAAGGACAAAGCCTTCAAAAGACAATCATCGAAGCCGCTAATGCAGCCGTAGTGACTTCTGAGCCTGCAGCTGTTGGATCCACCACCGACACGAAGAACACCGAGGTCGTATCTACTGCTGCTGTCACAACTGAAGCTTCCGAAGTTACCTCAACCACCGAAACTGAAACGAATGGAACAGAGCCGGCAGCAAACAATGAAAGCGCTGTAGTTGAAGCGTCGCCAGAAGAGGAAACTCCAGAGCTCAATAGAGAGGAAAAGTGAGTTTTATACATTTTGCGAGAAAAATATGTTTTCTTTCGCAGGGAGGCAAAGTTGAAGGAGAGCATGACTAGTGGACGCCGCTTCTTGATAACAAATGAGTACACCAAAGCTGTTGATGCTCTGAGCAGCGCTTCACAACTTGCGTGAGTTGATTTCGTTACCATATCGAAAAAAATTATGCTTTTTCAGCGGTGATTTGTTCGGTGATGATGCAGCAGAAGCATTTGAGCCTTTCTTCTTCTACGGCCAAGCATTGTTGGAAGTGGCTAAGATT
Organism: Caenorhabditis virilis; assembly: GCA_964036255.1. Lineage (NCBI taxonomy): Eukaryota > Metazoa > Nematoda > Chromadorea > Rhabditida > Rhabditidae > Caenorhabditis > Caenorhabditis virilis. The sequence continues at coordinate 8,522,100 of OZ038419.1, forward strand.
GAAGATCAAGTCATCAATAATGCAATTAGCACCCTGCCAACTGGAGATGAGAAGGCTAATGATGAGACAATTGATGAGGAGAAGTACGGAAATCCGGAGAAGCTGACCGAAGAAGAGCGTGACGAGATTCGACAACAAGTCGACGACGCTCTTGCTGAAACTGCTACTGAAACCGAGACTATTGCCGAAAGCACGGAAACAGCTGAAGAGGGTGCAATTGTAGAAGCGGCTGAGACCGAAGAGGAAGAAACAATGAAAGATAGTGGTGAAACTGAGGAAGCTGCTGAAACCACTACTATTGAGAACGAAGAAGCGGAAGGCGAGGTCGCAATGGAGACTGAAGAAAATGCTGAAAACGAGGACGAGGATGATAGTAGCATGAAGCTGGCTTGGGAGATTCTCGAGCTTGCCGGAAGAATTTGCGACAAGCAGCTTGAGAAATTGGAACAAACTGCTGTCGAAGATGTTAAGACTTGGGAGATTCGTAAGTCGGAAGTTCTAAGCTTCCTTGGACAGCACTCCATCGCTGACAATAAGTATGATCAAGCGCAGACGGATTTGCAAAAGGCAATGGAGTATCAATTGAAGCATTTGGAACAAAATTCAAGAATTGTTGCTCAATCATATCACTTCTTGGCCAAGGCTTTTCGTGCTGCTGATCGGTTCAAAGATGCTGCAATTCATTACGAAAAGGCTAAAGAATGCTTGGAGTCCAAGCTTGGTGAGAATTTCTGTCTAAGTGTTGAATTTAATTCTAAGTTTTCAGCTGGCATCCGTGTATCTATTCAAACCGCTGTTGACGCAGAAAAGGCACAGTTGGAGGAAGAACTTTCCGAAATTTGCGACCTGGTTCCAGAATTGGAGGCTCTTATCAAGGATGCTAATGCTTCAGCAGTGCAACAAGATGAGGTAAGAAATAAACTGACTTTAACTGTTGGAAAAACTAACTCGATGCATTTAACCTTTTTCAAAGGACAATTTCGAAATTAAGTCTACTCACCCAAAGAAATTTTTAAAAAATTCATACATTTCAGATCAAAGCGGCCATGAAGGAAGATCAACTAGTTGTCCCAAACACCGCAGACCGAAACGCCGAACCTGCCAACGACATAACAGGCCAGATTCGGCGTCCAACCAAGCGTGCCGCCTCCACCGACCCCGCTGAAGAGGAAGCTGTCAAAAAGACTAAAGCAGATGAAGCCGAAACCGTTGCTGCAGCTACAACTACCACAGCCTAATCTCCTCATCGCTCCTCACCTTCCAAGGATTCTCATCGAAACATTACTGTATATTATGAAACGCGAATAACTAATTTATTTATTTTTTAAAACTAACTATTGATTATTCGGTATAATTTGAGTTGATTTTGGCATAATTTTGTACAATGGGAAATAAATGTTCTGTACTAAATTTTAATAACAGAATTCAGTTTTTTCTTTTTTTTTTTTGCACAGACTTGACAGCCCTAACAAAGATTTTTGTTTTTCAATGGCGCGAAAGTTGGCGAAATTTCATCAAAATCTAGTTTTCAATGGAGTAGGGAAATATTAAATTATCTCTTTTTCAAAAATTTCGTGACTTCACTGTCTGATAAGTGATCAAAAAAGGTATGACCTGAAAAATATTAGGTTTCTGTGCTCAAATCATGAGATTACAAATATGCTTTGATGGCTCTTCGTCTTGCACCTTCTGGCAAAACGTTGAGATCGATAATTACAGATTTCATGGGATTTGCTTGGAACCTGATAAATAATAATCAGTATTTTTTAAGAATCAGTTCGCTCTGATGTAACTATTAAATTTGAAAAAAAAATCCGAGAAATTGCAATTTCTCGGTATTTTTTTTCGAACTGAATAGGTCCATAAAAACGAATATATATTTGCCGATAAATTGTATTCCTTAAAAAAAAATAAAAATGAGCATGACGCTAATTACTCACGAAACCAACTTCTGAAATTACATTCATTCGAAATTCAAAGGCCTTCTGACAAAATTAAAGAGTAATTTACTTTCTCACGCCAAAAATATGTATTTTTGCCTATAAAGCAAACAAAAATAAAACCTGTCGGTGGAAAACTCCATAGAAAATGAGAACGTAACTAATTAAGGTGAACAAATTTTTAAAAAAACTGGGGGATCTAATAATGAATCTAAAAACAAAACATGGGAACACAAAAAAGATATGATGAGAGTAAAAAACGGAACAAAATGAACAAATATGTTTGAAAAAGAAACACATAAAATAAAAAAGGACCAGTTGAAAAATAACAAAATGTGTCATTTCACAATTATTCTAGGGATAAGGCAAGCGAAAACAAAGGGTTCCTATATATATTTTTGAAAGGGACGAAATTATGGTTGAGAAAGTGGGAGAGGGAGAGGAGCATTTTAAGTTTTAAAGAATGAGCAAAATTATATTGAATTTGGGAGATAGAATATCAAGTAAAATGAATAAATTGAATGAAGTCTACCAAAAGGAAACAAGATAACTTGATTCTAAAAAATGACGATTGTTTGGCCGAGGAGATCGGAAAGCATGCGAGAAGCGGCTGCAGAAGAGATCTGAAATTTTAAGTGTTCTTCAATAAAAATGTTATACACATAGTCTAATTGTTAGGAATTCGATTACTCTTTATCGATTGAAACCAAGAAAAAATTTTAGGACTGAAAATCGGAATACACGGAAAGGATGAACAAAATTTGGAACTTTTTTGGTGGCAGCTGAAATAAGAAAGTAAACCATTATTGGTCTACTTTTTTCGCCCTATACGAATATCATAAAACACAAGCCATACCTTGATTGGTTCAGTTTGACAGCTTCCATCTTTAGTGAAAACACGGTCAGTTTCAGTATTAGCATCAGAACGTTTTGGTGGTTCAGCCATAATACATTGATTTCTTTGATGCTGCATTCCACCGTGGTTCTAAAAAGAAATGTTAAAAATTCGATTAACAAAAGTAGTAGAATTTAACTGATGCAATTCTGTTATTTGAAAAATCAATTATTATTTTTATTAGCACACTCACCACACGCTGGGTAAGCCCAAAATCGGCCAACCAACTAGGAAGTGGGTTCTGGTTGTTGAGTTGATGTTGCTTTGGCAGAATTCTATGTTGATCACCACGGATCTGAACTTTTCCGTTGTATCACTAGAAACTAAATGGGAGTATTGATTTCCATTAGTTTTGAGTGTTACAAATAAATTGAAATCACCATTTAAACAAATTAAAATTCTACGGAAACATGCATGAAAAAACAAATGACATAAACGTGACTAATTATTTCTCTTTTTTTAAATGGACTTATCAAATTTCTGTCATTCGCTCCAAAGCACATCAACCAACAACACCATCTACCACCATCAAAACCAAAAATAAGAAAAACCTACTTCATTTTCTGAATCCGGAGTATGCGAAAGAGAACCAGCATCAATTGGCTCAGATGGTGGCTGAGAATGCATCTGGTGATGAGTCTGCATTGGTCCAGTTGGGCCTCCTCCATTTGGTCCCATTTGATTATGCATCATTGGTGGCATTGGCATAAATTGGGTGAAACGCATCTTTAAATATGTTCAAATTAAAAACTTGGTAGGTTTTTAATATTTAAAGAGGGATATCCGTATAAACAGACTCAATACGACAGAATATCATTTATGGATGTTGTTTTCTACTTTTCTTTAAAAATCTTTCACAAATATTTTGAAACGTAGAAATAGTAAATTGGAGTATGAGATTAAGTCTTTTGAAACAAATTCAAAATCCTCGCCCGTGTTCTGAAAATTGCTTTCTTACCGGTGGTGGGAATGGAGGCGCTAATCCTGGCGGCATAATCATCATTTGCGTTTGCGGTGGTGGTGGTGGTCTGATCTGATTGATTTGTTGCATAAGAGAATCCATCGAATAAACAGGAACGGTGAACGGATTCTGCAGAAAATAATTATTTCACTTTATAAATAAGTCTTTAATACATTTCCAAGCAATTGAGAGTATTCGCCAAGCGTATGAAATTGTGACTCATTCTCAGTTCTCAAAGGCAAGGATTCCGTGAAATAGCCGGATTGGAGCCAGAAAAGCATGTCTTTTGATGAATATGGACCTTGAAATTTGTATGTTTTTTATATTTAAGAGCTCAAGTTTAAAACCCACCATATATCTCATTATCTGGTCCAAGATAATACCAGCGAGTTTCCTGACCGTTTTGAGCATTTTGCTTGTTCATCATTTCGAAGTTTAACCCTAAACCAATGTTTTAAACATTTGTTTCTCCTGAAGAGACAAAAAGAAAGAAATTGAACAGGGATTCAAACCACTGGTGGATGTAGAAACAAATAAAAATAACTTTAAAATTTAACAAGTTTATTTCAAGAATTAATCATCTTCATCGAACCATTTTTCTTCATCATCTCTTTCTTTGATGGGGTCAATATATTTTGTATTTTCAAAATCATTATTATCACATTTTGGGTAATCAAAGAATTCAGTATCTTTTCCAGATAGAAATCGTTGCTGCATATATGATTCGAACTCATTTCTAAGTATTTCTGGTGTGTCATCATCTCCAAGTTCGGCGTATTGATCAGCTTCCTAAAAATTATCGAAATTACTATCAGAAATAAATACTAATTATTCCATACTAATTTAGCTAATCTTTCCATCTCTATCCTCATTCTTTCGACATCATCTTCTCCTTCCTCGTCATCCTCTTCTTCTGGTGTAAATTCGTCAGCACCTGACTGCAGCATTTGATTAGAAACATGTGCAATAAATCTTGAACTGTGATCGTGTCCGTGATCGCTGGGTTTTAATTTATTTGACGAACTTTCCCATTCCATTTCTTGGATATTTCTTCTATCCGCAATTTCACAACTTTTCTCAAATCTATCGAGCAAACCCGACCACAAATTTTCTCCTTCTTTCCGAGATACTGTCGGTCGGAGCTCCCTTAGTTCTGAAAACGAACCAACGTATATTGAAAAAAATGCCATTGAAACTAACGGGTTTCATCGAGGAAACGTCCAATCATCGCGTCAAATAAATAGGGCTCTCTTTCTCGCATTTTAACATCTGAGAAGTAATCTCCGGATGTTAAAAGTTGTTGCATTGCGTTGAATCTTCTGTTATTCCTTTCTTTCTTTGAAATAGTTTTCTTTCCAATAATTTGCTTCAATACCACTTTAACTAGCTCATCGTCATGATCTTTAAAATTTTGACAATCTTCTGCTTTCATGTATTTTCCATACCTACAAAAATGTGCATAATCGTCCAAGAATAGTCGAAAATGACCTGGTCAAAAAAACCATCGCATTTGTTTCGGCGAGATTTTGGAGAATGTTTCGTTTTTCAGATTCCGTCAAGTCCTCTTCATCGATTTGTTGATGACGATAGAACGCATCATTTTCAGAGAGAATTCTGTTCAGCATGACGTCCATCTGTAAAGTTCGTTGAAATTTATTAATATTAAGCCACAACAATGAAGAAATTTTCAAAAACAAAGTCACAACGGATGACATGCAGAAATATTATAAATAAACGAAATTTATCGAATTAAGTTCAACTACAAATTGTAGTACTGACAAAAAAACAGAAGAGAAAATTATAATCTGGAAAATGGAGAAAAAAGCAGAAAAAAAAGAAGAAACGACGACAAAAACTTCGAATTGGCGCGAAATGTTGCAGAAATGGGAATTTCGAAACGCTCCGCCTACTTGCAATCAGCGCACACGATTCTGCAAGAATAAGGCGCCCACATCTAGTTTTGCAGCAATAAACATTTACGGCGAAGTTTATTTTATTTTTGTTTTTTTTTTCAGAAATGGCATGTTTTGTTACTGTTGGGACTACCAGATTTGATGATCTTATCAATGAGGTATTATCTGATGCATCTATCAATTCACTGAAAGAAATCGGAGTGTCGAACATAAGAATTCAGATCGGTAAAAGTTTCTAAAAATTTAAATTGTTGAACTTTATAAAAATTCCAATTCAAGATATTTTCCCCGTTACAGTTTTTTTTATCAGAAATATTTTTAGGAAACGGCGAATTCAACCAAAATACAATTGAGAAAGTTTTCAAAGGAGACGCAAAAGAAAATGAATCATTTGTATACGACAATGTGAAAATAGAATACTATCGGTTTAAGTCATCTCTTTTGGAGGATATGAAAAGTGCAACGGTGAGTACATTTGATTGTGCTTGCGTAATCTTTGCCAAGGTCGAAGAACGCATAATGTCAATCACAAATTGTTATCCACAAAAAAATTCCCTTACTTTTCAGCTCATCATTGGGCATGCCGGTGCTGGGACTTGCCTAGAAGTTCTGAAACTGAAGCTTCCATTCATTGTTGTGATAAATGAAAAGTTGATGGATAATCATCAAGCCGAACTCGCGATGGCATTATCAGAAGGATTTCATCTTCTTCATTGCACACCAACAACACTTTCGCAGACTATTATAAATCCCGGTCTTTTCGCCCTCTTGCCATATAGTCCGATTTCACAGAAGAGAGTTGCATTTTTTATTGACAAGAGAATGGGAATCGTGAACAAAACGTGATGTATAAAATTGTATATACTTGTAATAATTAAATTTATTTAAATGTTTCAGTGGCTCATGAAATTAAAATTCTTTTAAAAAAACCTATTATGCTCAACTGGCATTTGATCGGGAAGAGCTCGATTTTGAATTTGATGATGTGGAACTAGATGATGATGCTGATGAAGAATTCGATTTCTCGAAATCATCTTCATATTCATCCTCCCCATTCTTCAAACTACTCTCGACCACAAAAGTGCCAGCAGATCCTTGAGACCCTCTTCGAAAGTTACTTGATTCGCGATTAGAATGTTCTTTCACAATGATTGCCGAGGCCTTTTTTGCCGAATTCATACGATTCTCGAATTTCCGCTGAAGTCGATGCTCCTGAGCCAATGCCGATTGTTTCTCCATAATCAGCGGGCCGTTGAGAACTCTGAACAAGAAAGCTTTAGTAATCTGATTTTTAGAGAAATTTCTGGAAAATCTACCTTTGCTTCATTTCAGCCAACTGTTTCATATACTCGTTTGTTGTTTCCTGTTGCTGTTGTCTAGAAAGTAACAAATTGTTTCTTGAAAAGTTAAACCCTTCTTACAATTTCTGTTTCGTCCTAATTGCAATATCCTCTTCCGTTCTACTACGACTGCCCAAAAATGCAGAAATTCGCTTCCGATTGTCATCCTTCCAGTTTTCGTTCGACTTCTCTTTTTCTTCTCGTTCCTTTTCCAACTTTGCTCTGAAATGAATAAATTCACAAAAAAAGGATAAAACTATAAATACCTATTCAATTCTTCTCTCAATTGAGCAGCATACGTTGTCGGAATAGCTGTTGATCTATTTCTTCCATTTGAAAATGATCTCCTTGAAGGAGTATACTTATCGATTTCCTTTTCACCGCAATTTCGATGCCTCGATGAAGCCGAAGGAGATCTTGATTGAAATTTGAAAGGCATGACAACAGTTGTTGGTTTTGGAGATAAACGTCTTATTTCATGATCCATTTTTGCATGAATCAATTGAAAATCTGGTGGAGATGCTCGCCTGCGCATTTCTGTTTGTGGCCGTTCGAGTTTGCATCGATCATGTCTCAATGAGAATGCTAAAGCTGATGATGCTTGATGTGATTTGATGCCTTTTGGTGTTCTTGCTTCATGTATCATTTGAGCTGCTCGCCTTGTTGCACTTCGACTTCTCGCATTTTCTCGAACTGGAATAGGTGAAATGTACGTGGATGGAGGAATGTAGCCAATTGGTTTTAAATTTTCTGAAAAGAAAATGAGTTGAAATAATTCCTTTTTGTCGTAAGAGTTCTAAAGATTAGAATATAGTTTTGGAGTAGCCTAATAAAACCAATTAAAGGCAGGTTTTGTATTTTTTTTTAATCTATGAAACAAGGGCGTAAAACAAAATTATTTGAGAGTTACTAATTTAAAAAAAAATCTAATGAATAAGTAAGGATTTCGACAAAACAAAAACTCATTTTATTAATTATTTATTATTTTTGATAGATTTGCCGACAAGAGAGTTATTAGTCGCCTATAAATTGGAGCTTGCTCAAAACTTGCACATTTGTTCTCTACGGGCTTAGAATCAAAATACGAAACTATCTAAATACTATCTTTTAATTTATGATACTGAAATATATATTTTTCAAGATTTTTTAAAATAAATTCTCTATCGTTTCAAAGTATTTCGTACCTAAATGACTTTCACTTTTCGATCGAACCAATTGATTTTGTTGCTCGAACTTCCTCTTAGCCGCCGCTGCCACCTTTCTCCTCATCGTCGAAATATATTTCTGATCATTCAAGTAATTATTATGCGGATGATAAGTGGTTTCCGGTACTGGTTTCGCTTTGAACTTTTGTTTCTTCATCTCCTCACTCGAATTAATTTCCTCCCGTTTCTTTTCTTCAATCATTTGTTGCATGAATTTCTTCGCATAAGTATTCTCAATCGATCGTCTCATTGACAATTGAAATGGCCTAGGAACCGTAACTTTTGGAGTAAAATTTTCGTTTTTTGGCGGTGCTACAACTGGCACGATATTCGCCACTGTAGGCATCGATTTCGTTTTCTTTTTCAGCCGTTTTGAATGTTTATCAATTCGAGGAATATCAACAATTTCATCAACTATTGTTGGAACATCTCTTGTTGTTGAAATACCATCATCATAATAACTTTCTTCAACAACATGTGATGACGTGGCAAAACTTCCAATTGGTCGATGGATAACCGTAGATGTTGAACCTTGACTACTTTGTCTATTCAGAATTGATTTTGAAGTGTTAGTTGATTGATAATTTGATGAAAAACTTCTACTATTATCTCGACTGCTCTTTGTTTTTGTTTTTCCATGAGAAGTCCCTTCACAGATGTAGTGACTGCTTTTACAATGAACAGGTGAAGTTGTCGAAACGCTTTCCTCTACTTGAGAAGCCAAGAAATGTGTTGTTTCTTCGTGTTTTAACCTTAAAATTGACAATTTCTTGATAAATTCTGGATCATCGAGAAGAGTTGGATCCTGAAAATTAAAAAAAATTAAAAGTATAGGTCAAAAAATCGATACCTGCTCAAGAGAATTTAAGAGCTGTTGAGTGACTTGTAAATTTCTAGAAATTGGGTCCATTTTCAGCTTATCGTCATTGCTATGAAAAATCTGAAAAAAATCCCCAAATTATGAACTGCTGGAAAAAAAACATTAAGAGTGGCATACTTCAAAATATTAATGATTACTTACTTACTTACTTGAATTCAAAATTAAAACAATAATCAAATTTCTATTAGGCAAAATATTCCAAATTTTATAAATTCAAATCGGCGTTATTCTGTTTTTAAATTTAAAAAAAAATCGAAGACCAAGTATTTTGCAAAAAAGGTTATTATAATGCACAAGGGTGTACTAAGCCAATTTTAGAAGAAAAAAAAACAAAAGGAAGTGATGCATTCTTTTTTGAAGTCAATTTAAGAACAAAAACTACCATTAAAAATGAAAGAGGTGACAACCTGAATAGGTATGTATTTCCAAGAAATGGCCACTGGTCACTCACTTGTCCGCTTTTTCTTTTTTGTCTCGTTGCTATGGTGAACTGAACTGAACCTTCTTAATCTTTCCCTCCCCCCTTTTTCACTCCATTTTCACCTTTTCCCCACTTACTAATGGTCACTTACACTATAATTAAATGGAGCTCTTATTTTTCATATATGGAATTTCCGGTTAAAAACAAGTTGTAGGGGAAAAAACATAGAATTGAAATTGAAAGTAGTAAAACATTATCTGATTAGGTCAACTAATGAAATTTGTGGAATATCAGATTGTGAGTGTGGTTTATAAGCGGAAGTATTAATTAGAATATATAATTAATACTCAAAGGAAATGGTCTCAACAGAGAACCTGGTGGTTTATTGTACAACGGCAGCTGTGGTTACAGTATGTGTTCAGATTATATTTCTACCGTTTTTATTTTCGGAAATTGATACGATTCGTGGAGAGTTTGATATTGGGATACGGGATGCTATGGTAAGAATACATATGTATTTTGCCGAAAACGTTTCATTAATTTTTCATTTAAAAATTCAGCCCCAGATTAGAGAAAAAGCGACAAAAAAACTGAGAAAAATTAATTTTTTTCTTCGACTATTAATTAAAGCATGATCCTGGTTACCAGCAATTTTCATTTCTTTTATCAGTGACACAAATGTTCTGTAGCTTTTGTGAAGAAGTTCAAATGTAGCTTAAAATCCACAAAATGTCTGTAGAAATATAATATTGGGAAACAAATATATTTATCCAAAATTTTAGGATCTTTTCAATGGAACCTATCAAACATTGGGTGTTATAAGACCATCAGGTTCAATGAGAAGAGAAAGGGAAAGTGCTAATCAGTAAGATTCTTACCCGTCCTTAAATATTCCCTTCGTTTTCACTTATTCAGAGTTATTGATAATGAAACAGCTTCGGAGCCATCTGGACGCCCAAAAGCTGATGGTACTCCAATTAGAAAAGTGCATCCAACCCTTGTACCAGCATTCAAAGCAACTGTCAAAGGGGGTACACGTACCGTAGGACGACAGTTACCAGTTACTGAAGATTCTGGTGAAGATGATTACGAGGAACTTGGTGATTATGAACAACTTCCAATTTCGAATCAACCTTCACCACCTTCTCCTCACATTCCGCCACCACCTAAACGTGAAGTTCCTAAAGTGAAAATCGTGAACAATCTTCCGAGTAATATTTGAAATTATTTATTAAAACGAAAATTCATTTCCAGTCTGCCCAATCGAAGCGAATCGTTGTCCTCATGGTCCTCCAGGTCCACAAGGCTCAAAAGGAACCCCTGGTCTTAATGGTATCGATGGAAACGATGGTGGTGCTGGAGTTGATGCAATGGATGAACTGACTCCAACATTTACAATGTTCTGCACTTCTTGTCCACCTGGACCTGATGGTAAACAAGGTCAAAATGGTCCAACCGGTATATCTGGTCTAGTGGGAGCACAAGGGATACCAGGACCAAATGGCAAAAATGGTCAACCTGGTGCACCAGGCCCATATGGAGCACCGGGGAATCAAGGACAGATGGGAAATCGTGGACCACCGGGAGCACATGGAATTGAAGGAATTGTTCCGATTCCAACGAAAGGACCAAAAGGTGCGGCAGGGAAAGAAGGTCCGACTGGGCAACCAGGTGAAGATGGAACGATAAATACTACGCCAGGAGAGGAGGGTATTCAAGGATTCCCAGGATTGGTTGGAAAAACTGGAGAACCTGGAGTAAACGGAAATCGAGGAGAAACTGGAAACCCCGGATTGGCAGGTGAAAGTGAAGAATGTAAATGTGAGGATATGATGAAAAACGTGCAGGATATTACGGAAAACACTGCATTTGTTGTTCAAGATGATGAAGTTGAGCAACGTGTTGCGTATCGTGGAACTGAAATCAGAAGGGCTCAGCCTAAAAGTTTCGCAATTTCTCGAGAAAGAGCCGAACAATTGCAACTGGCAACACAGGTTGATTCTGAGCTTTCTAGATTCGCAGCTTTGCCAAACGACCAGAAACAAAATGAGAAATTGCCAGAAATTTCCGAATCCGTTGATAAAGAACCAATTAGTGTTCCTACTGGCCCAATTGTTTCCCCAACTGCTTTGAAAACTGCGAGTTATGTTGCATCAATTCCTAATGTTTCTGGTGATAGCAGGAAAAAACCACAAAATATTCAAACTTCAAATAATTCTGAGAAAAAGAAAAGTGAAGGAAAAAGCAAAAGGAAACGAATTGTTCGAGTTAAACGAGTAAACCGGGCAAAACTTCCATTCGCATATGGAAAGGTAGGGGGATTTACTTTTTTAATTTTGTTTTCATAAATCCCATTTCTTCCAGAATCCCAATTTCGCTTTGAACAACGACAAACCATTCCTGATTGAAAAAGAGATTGCAAGAGAGAGTGAGAAGAAAATAATTGAACGAGAAACAAGTGAATTGGATAAACCAAAGGTGATTTATAGAAACCAACATTAATTTGTAGATTTTTCTGTTTTTTTTTTAGAAATTGAAACGGGTTGAATTGAGACCGTCGAGGGAATTGGCTAAACAACAGAGGGAGAATAGTAATATTTTGGAGAATATTGCAAAGAGTTTGGGAATTATTGATGATCCGCCTACGCAGAAGAATAATCATGCCTTGAGGAGGGTTAATATTCCATAGAATTGTTTTTTTAAATAGTTTCTTCATAAAAATATTCGGAAAATTTCCTATTTTTTTAAATAAAATCACAAAATAATCTCGAAAAAACTATAATATTTAATAGTCGATGTCTGAGATTTTCGACATCAGGCCTATTGGCTATGGCACAGTTGCACCAACGTGAAGCTAGGATCTTGATATTTTGCATGGAGGGTACCTAGGCCCCCCTTAGAAAAAAAATACATAATTTATTTGGCCACGCCCCCTTTGACCTAGTGAAAAAAATCCGGGTGGTCCCAAAATCGAAATTTTTAGTTTTAAAGATAAAGTCGAAATCTCTTCGGTAATCGATTACCCGCACATTTTTGAGTATTTTTCATGTTGACACCTAATTTCGAGCTTGTCGGCATCATGCCGAAAATTTGATTTTTCTCAAAAAGTGGTCCAAATTTTCCAGTTTTTCCCATTTTTCGATATTATGAAGTACTTGGCCCCGAACGGAAATATGTAAATTTTTAATCCTTATGATGTTTGTCATCAAATGCCATGTTGATTTAGCGGAATCCCTGTAACCTTTTTGGGGTTTCAGGGCAAAATAGGCGAGATTTTCGCAAAATTCCAAAGGGTCCCCCCTATGGAAAAAGTTTGCAAAAAAATTTTAGAATTTTAAAATTTGCCAATATTATCAGAGGGACTCTTACTAATAAATATTTAGTGTTTCCCAAAATATGAGCCATCTTGTGGACCTATGGGCCACGTAGCAACAGCTCAAATACCTTCAGTCCCCGTACACAGAAAACTGTTGCCTGTATTGGAAATCGCGATATTGAATGAAAGTTCTTTGAGCTGTTGCCACGGGGCCCATAGGTCCATATGATGACTAATATTTTGGGAAACAGTGGATATTTATTAGTAAGAGTCCCTCTGATAATATGGGGAGATTTTAAAATTTTCGATTTTTTCATCCATGGGGGGGACCCTTTGGAATTTTGCAAAAATCTCGCCTATTTTGCCCTGAAACCCCAAAAAGGTTACAGAGAATCCGCTAAATCAACATGGCATTTGATGACAAACATCATAAGGATTAATAATTTCCATATTTTCCTTCGGGGCCAAGTACTTCATCATATCGAAAAATGGGAAAAACTGGAAAATTTGGACCATTTTTTCAGAAAAATAAAAATTTCGGCATGATGCCGACGAGCTGGAAATTAGGTGTCAACATGAAAAATACTCAAAAATGTACGGGTAATCCATTCCCGATGAGATTTTGACTTTATCTTTAAAACTAAAAATTTCTATTTAGGGACCACCCGGATTTTTTTCACTAGGTCAAAGGGGGCGTGGCCAAATAAATTATATATTTTTTTTCTAAGGGGGGCCTAGGTACCCTCCATGCAAAATATCAAGATCCTAGCTTCACGTTGGTGCAACTGTGCCACAGTATGTTCGATTTTCTGGGACATCGACTCTTAAGAATTTGCTTTTAAAAAATCAAAAAGGCCATAAATCCCAATTGCATGTTCTTCATTCGCATCTGTAAAGTTCTGATTTAATTTCAAAAACTTCCAAAAACATTATCATTACGTTTTCTGATTGAAAACTGAATTTTGATTATTAGAGGTCTTCAGTTAATTTATCAGATCAAGCTGAAAATCGGTGTAAGGTCAAAATAAGAATTAAAGAATTGAGTAGAAGGCATAATTCGTGCCTATCTTAAAGGCAGTGTGCCACCTAACATTATCTAAATTAGAGACGAAAGGGTGCCAAATTTTTAACTGTGATTTCACATAAAGAGCATTCCAGTAATGACACAAATCTCATTTTGAAATTGAAATAAGGAAGGGTCAAATTAACTGGCACCATGTCTTTAAACGAGAGAAGCAGGCTCACATCGAGTTGTACGCGCCCTTTGCAAAATTTTTATCGTATTTGCATAATTTTTCATTTGTTTTTCGTTCGTTTTTGATTTTCTCCCGTTTTTCTTCGAATAATTTGACAGTTTCGAGAAATCATGCACTTTGAAATACATCTTCTGAATAACTACTTTTATCCATTTATATTTGTTGCATGGTCATCGCCAATCGAACGTTTTTTCCTCAAACCATATTTGATTTTCAGCTAATAATATTTAAATTGTGACAAACTTGGAAAGATGCCAGTACACAATATTATGAGACGAAGTGTTATACGCGTAAAGTATATCCCCCTTGGGTTGGTTGCCTCTTGGACATGACCGCTTTTTACCTTATACAAATATACATCGGGAGGTCGACAGAGAAATGCTTTTTTGTTAGTTTATCGATCTCAAAGCTACTACCAAAAGAGATGAATACAAAATGAGATTTTTTTTTTCATTCAATATAAATAATAATTTGCTCTTTTTTGGCTTCAAAAATATTGTTTTTGGAGATGGTGTCGGCCGATGTGATTCATTGAAATGTTTAAATTGGTTTCCGATTTTTTTTTTGCTTGTCACATTTCCCCCCGTTAACAATATGACATGGGAAACTTTACATAATTATTTGCATTTTGTATGGAAATAGTGTTCATTATGTATTTTTGGTCAAAGAAAAGGTAGTAAAATATTTGGGTATACTCATATTTTTTCGTTATTTGATATCATTCTGAATATTTTAGGTGTTTTTTTTCTACTGAAAGCGTTTTTTGTTCATAGAAAATTATACAACTATTAGGAACTGAAGCTACCGAAATATTGATTATCATTCATTGCCAGAATCACTAGTTTATGAAGAAAATTAGGTTTTGAGTTTAAAAGTTATATTAAATTCAATATATGTTCGTAATATTTTTACTTTTATTAAATTTTCTGGGACTCACAACTCTTTAAAGAAGGACTTTACGGAGATAATAAATGTACCTTTAATGAAAAGCGACTTCAATCTTATTCGAAATCTGTTATTAAAATTTTATTAAAAAACCACTTAGTAACCGAGAAAATGAGCTTCAAAACAATGACCTAGAAAAAGCACATTAGCTCCGTAAAGTCTTCCTTCCTAATTTCTAGTTTCAAGTGAGTGGAAAAACAATGAAAGGTTTATTTGTTAAATTTAACCAGTTATCGGATATTAAAAGGTGGCGAATAGTTTGATTGGTTAACAAGATCACATCTGAACAAAAAACTTGTAATAAATTCAACTGTTAAAATTGTATAATCAGTTAAATTTTTGAATGGATTTTCCAAAATAAGGCGGATTTTTAAAAATATCAGTTAACTGATTACCAGTAATCGATGTCCTGCTCTAGTTAACGGATTTTTAGCGGCATCCGCTAGAATTTTTATCCTTCTTTACATTAAAAAAACGACGTGAAACTAGAATTAAATGCAAAACTCTGCATATGAACGGCATAAACATCGGGAAGTACTGTTTGCTTTGTTTCGTTCATGTCTCGCTTGTTTAGATTTATGATAATCTACAAGAATTAAGTACATTCTCTGTAGAAATTAATTTAACTATATAGGAAGTATAAATCGGTATGTAAATTTCCTTGTTTCGATATTTAAAAAAGAGAATTGGCCCATTATTATTAATGCATTTACTTGTTCATTTATTTTCGATGTAACATGTTTTTTTAAATATTGAATTTGAAATGATCAATATGACGGGAGCTCTCGAAGCTTTCATTTCAATCATTTTCAATTCCGGCCCATTTCCCACCAATCAAACACCATCCAATATCCTTCGTAAACACCTATCATGTAAATATTATCTGTATTCCGTCGGTCACACACCGAAGTGGATTTTTTTTTCCATCTGTTTTTCTCAAGTACATCAGCAAACTTTTCCGCCACTTTGAAAAATGCCTTCTTTGAAATTTCCGCCGAACTTTTTTTTTTCTCGATTTTTGCCATTCAATTATATTGTTTTTCAGATGTTTCTGCTAACTATCCTTCTTTATGGTTCTTCGATTTTTATTGGTCAGACGGTGGCAGTGAAATGCTACAGTTGTGCCAGTAGTAATATGAAAAGCGTTAGAATTTTTGAAAGAGAAACATCAATTAAATTGAGCATTCCAGAATTTTATCACAAAGCAAAGAGGACCATCGCCTCGTGTAACTACGCCATTAGTATTTGATGATAACTGTAACAGTGACACATGGATCATCAAAGTCAGCCCTTTTTCTTGAAAAATATTCGAAATGTTTAGATTTTAGGACAGAAGCAGCGATGATTGTGGAAATGATGGTTTCTGCATCAAATGGCAACAGCAATTAAACAACTCCGGATCATATTCAACAATGACGTTTAGAGGCTGTTATAACAAATTGTATAACTTGAATGATCCTCTTACTTATAAACCTCCTAATCATACTTATTGCACACAATCACAAGTAAGCAATCTTTTTCAGAACTTTTGAGGGGAAATCAAGTTTTTCAGGTTCCATTGATGTGCTTGTCAGATGCAAATGTCATTGAGAATTCATGTTGGTGTCAAGGAGACTACTGTAACGGTTCCAGCATAACTTTTTCATTTTATATTTCACTATTATTGATTGGTGTGGTTGTTAATAAATTATTTTAATAGTTTTATATTCAGAGGGGGGGGGGCGTATTTTTTATTCACAGAAATTATTAAAATTCTGGCTATTTGCCATTGAACAACATATGAATAAAAAAGCCTCCCACGCAATTTCAAGAATTGCGTCAACCAAATTGCATTGACGTAATTTTGGTTTTCCGTTATAATTGGTGAAAAGTGTTCCACTGTCGGGTGTCTCATATAAAAAACCTATAAGTTGTTATCGTTCGAATTTGCGATGTTATCTGCTTTCTAAAAATCACGAGAAGTTTATTTAAATATTGATTTTTAATTTTTTTTTAGATCTGCATTTTTCTAAATAACATTTTTTTGAACAACCTGTCCCTTTAATATAGATTACTGTATCTCTTTGTTTTTTCGTTAATTTTCAAAATGATTTTCCAGATTTATTTTATCAAAACTAATGCAATCAAACGTTAAAATAAATGACAAATATTACTAGTCATTCTCCGTCTACTTCAATGTACGTTCAAATGTGTTTGACTTTCATTAAAAAATAAGACAATTGCAGAGAATCTGGTAATGTAGGGAGCGAATCATTAAGTATTCAAGATTTACAAAATGTGGAAGCAAATGATTTGAGTAGTTCAGTTAATGAAGAGGTACGTCGTCATGGCGACATTTTTAAAGTTCCAGCTGAAAATTTTTTTTTCTAGATTTCTATCACGCTGCCGGCATCACCATCACCGAACCCGGCGCCGAAAACGCCAAAAACTGCTAGTTTCGCACTTTCGGAAACTCCGAAAAATAGTCTTCTTAGGAGAAGGCTGAAAAGGGAAACTAGTGATGAAAATGAAAGCGAATTGGAAAATAAGGTAAATTTGAATAAATTTTTTCGAATTGAAATTGGTTGTTTTTTTGAAATTTGAAAATTCTAGGATGTCATTAGGAAACCATCAAGAATATCATATGATGAACGCTTGACGGTTATATGTGATGATTCAGCAGCAATGTTTTCCCCGTCGAGTATGTCTATTTAAATTGTTTTGAAAACATCTTTTGAATTCAGCTTCCCCATCACCTACTCAAGTTCCTGCTTCACCAGCGTTTGATGATATTTATAAACATAAAAACTTTTTCGAATTTTTTTGGGAAGAATTGACCAGGTAACTTATGCCATTTTTAAAAAAATCAAAGTTATTAATTTCCAGAGGATATTCATTACACAACGACCATGCCCGATTTTCTGAAAAACGCCGAAAAGTGTACGCTTTTCTTCGAATTCCGTGGGAACTGGAACATTTTCTTCTTTATGGAATTCTACAGTGTATTGATGCTTTTCTATACCTTTTCACATTCTTGCCACTGAGATTTGTTGTAAGTATCGTTTCGTCCTTGAATTTCTGGAATATCTAACATTTTAAAGATGTCAATTTTCGGAGCTCTTTTACGAATCAAACGATGGACATCTGCTGAAACGTGTGATGTTTTGAAAGTTGTGATAATCGTTTGTGCATCATTGTTAATTCGGGAAATAGGTATGCATTAATTGAAATATGTATTTTTTAAAAACGAAATCTTCAGATTCATCGGTTCTTTATCATCAAGTACGAAGTCAAGGAGTCATTAAGTTGTATATTTTCTATAACATGTTGGAAGTAGCTGATAGATTATTTAGTAGTCTTGGACAGGTATGTTACTTTAAAAAAATATTGGCTTAAAATAAAGCAGGACTATACGCAGCTTATAAATGTTGCTAAATCTATCTGAAATCCAATTTTATATGCCTGGTGAAAAAATTTGCAAAAAATTAGAAAATAAGGGCACCCGGAATCAAACCTCTCTAAAAGTTAATTTTTCAGGATATGATCGATGCCCTTCTTTGGACAGCAAATGGTGACAAGTTCTCTGCTCGGAATTGTATAAACATTTTATTACATCTTGCTGTAACTATTGGCTATGCAACTCTACATTCGTTTCTTGTTATTCTGCAGGTAATTTACCATTAAAAATATGGCATTAGAGATATCGAATTCGATTAAAAAATATTTTCTAATAATCCACTTTGATTTGGAGAATTTCCGATTATTCAATAAAATGAGAAATATAATTTAAAACATGATGTTCCTGCTGGGAATACGTTTCAAAGATTGAAGTTCTCTTTTGTTCAATTCTGATAAATAATGATTTACACCTCTGTTTTTAAGATCTGATAATTTTGTTGTTTTTCAGGCCACCACCTTAAACGTCGCATTCAATTCGCACAACCAAACAGTTTTGGCAATTATGATGTCAAATAATTTTGTTGAGTTGAAAGGATCAGTTTTCAAAAAGTTTGCAAAAGCAAATCTATTTCAAATGGCGTGCAGTGATGTTCGAGAAAGATTCCACATTTTTGCACTTCTTTTTGTTGTAATGATTCGAAATATGACGGCGATGAATTGGAGTTTTGAGTCTTTTAGTGAAATGCTGCCAGATCTAGTAAGTTTCTGTTTTTTTATTTAATATAAACATTTACATTTTCTAGGCGCTTGTGATCGGTGCTGAATATTTGGTGGATTGGTTGAAACATGCATTTATTACAAAATTCAACGAAATCAATTCAGAAGTTTATAAAGATTTTACGATAACAATTGCATTTGATGTGATTCGGAGTAGAGAAGATTCGGCGTTTAGTGATTATTCGGATCAAGTTTCAAGAAGAATGGGATTCATTCCTATTCCATTGTCAATTATGATTATTCGAGTCTTGAGTCAAACATTTTCTATTGACAATTCGGCATCTTTGTGCATTTTTTGTAAGTTTTATTTTATTTCAAAAAACTTCATTCTAAAATTTTTTTTTAATAATTCAGTCATCGGTTGGCTTTTGGTATTTGCGATCAAAATTTGTAACGGAGTGATTATGCTAGGAATGGCTTGCCAACATGTGAAGAAATTCAGAGATTTTCAAGCACGGGCCGAATATGAATTGTTTCGAAAGAGAATGGTTGAGAAGAAGAGTAAAAGTGCGCCGAATTCTCCGCGAATGTCACTTATTGATTTCTCAGGTAGATTCATATTAGTATAGAAGGTAATTAGGGTGGATTTTCAGATGTTCTCCATCAACCGGCTGCTGGAAAAGGATACGCGTTTTCTGATATTTTGGCACATTTAGAAGAGTTGCAGCCGAGTTTGGTAGGTGTTTTTTTTCCAAAAATTGATTTTAGTATCATTTTACATTAGTTTTTAAAAAACTAGATAAACTTTTTAAAAATTAGAAACTCCTGAAATTTTTTATGGTTCAATTAATAAAATAATGTTTTCAGTTCATTGAATCTCGCCGAAGTACTGATAGAGATCAGACAAATATCACATCTGAGCAGAATCCAGCTAATATTAGAGTTGATGACAGAACTCCACGAAGAACGATGAGTATGGCTAATATTCCAAGGTAATTTTATCGAGATAATAGAATTTTTAATTTCATAAAAATAAGAAGAATTGGTTTATGCAACATTTTTACTGTAGAAGCAAAACGATTCCAAACGCGCTCTACTGACAAACCTCGATTTTTTGGGGTGTTCTGGTGCACGGACACAAAAAATTATTTCTCATAATTCGTCCAATAGATACTAAAAATGCAATTATAACTCAAAAATAATATTTTAAACACGTACGGACACGGAAAAGGCAAGAGAAGCTTGCGAAAACAGTGGTGCGCGTTTGGAATAGAATTGAACGAACAGTATTTGATATGTAACGGATTCTCATCAGGAAATTTAAAAATTACAGTTTTTCTATTGAAAATTATAAAAATTATGCCGTGTTACCGTTTATTTTCGGATTTTATAAAAAATCTGAAACTCGCCAAAATTTTTCAGTTTTCTGATTCTTGAAAGAACACTGTAATTATCAAAAATTCCCAAATAAAAGTTGTAAGTTTGACATGTTCTAAATTTTGATGCAAAATTAGACATTTTGACTCATAGACGATGTTTTTGTGAAGCAATCAATTTTCCAAACAAAAAAATGTTGAGAATTTTTTTCCGATTCTCAAAATAAATGATGTGATTGAACCATAATGATCCTTAATATTTTTAGAAGAGATCGCAGTGAACCGCCGGGAACAACGGACGAAAATTGTGGAACTCAATCGAATGCTCAAAATCCGACTGGAAGTGCTACAAAAACGAATGACGAATCGACGTCTGGAACTACTTCGAACGCGGAAAATAGGTAAATCAAATTCTTCCGAAATTAATGCTTTAAAAACGATTTTACAGTGCTCAACTTTCGCCGAAAAAGAAAATTGACAACGAATTCGCGGATGTAACAGCTTACGAGATACCTGGAAAAGGAGAGCCAAGAATTCAAATATGAAAATATTTATGTAACATTTTTAAAACTTGATTTCGAATTATTCTCGGGTATTTTCTTATGCAATTCAATCTGAAAAATAGTTTATATGGCTTGCTGTAATTTTTATTCATGTCTTATTGGGTTCTAAATCGGTAATTTTAGTTTTTTTTGGGTTTTTTCATCACTGACAAGTAAAGTTATATATTTTTATTGAGATCAAATAAGTGTTTTTTCAACAAAAAATAGTAAATTCCAAAATCAAGTTCGATAACCAAGAAGTCTCTCAGATTCCGAAATAAGAGCGGCGGCGTCAAATTGGTGGTCATTATTTTGAAATGGTTTGTTATGAGATAGTGTTTTGAAATTTGAATCGTCCAAATAATAATCGCAAAGAGTTGAAATGATAGGGAAGTTGAAGGTCTCGGGAGAAGAGTGATGAGCAAGATTGGAGATTCGCGTGGAGAGTTGGTTGAATGTTGGACGATCTGGTGGATTGTCGATCCAGGTTTCACGCATCATTTGGTATCTGAAAGAAAACATCTGAAAATTAAAAGGAATGCGATAATTCTGAAACTAAGAAAATAAGATTGAAATTTTAAACTTTTTTCGTTTTCCACAATAAAGAAAAAAATAGTTTTCAGAAAATAAATTTTTAAACAAAAACGTACAGTTGCAGTGAGCATCCTTCTGGTTTTTGTAATCTGAATCCTTTTTCAATCAGTCCTCTTATTGCTTGATCGGGAACGTTGTAATACGGTCGACCACCCAATGTGAAAATTTCCCACAGTATTATGCCAAATGACCAACTGAAAATCATTTTTTAAAAGAAGAAATATGAAGTTTCGACAATTAGAGGAGGTATTTACGAAGCTAATAAATGCACCTTAAATGAAAATAGACTTCATTCTCATTCCAAATCTGTTTTTAAAATTTTCTAAAACCACCTAGAAGCCGAGAAAATGAGCTTCAAAACAATGGCCTAGAAAAGTGGCCCACCTGGCCGAACTTTCGTGTTTCGTTAATGAATAGTTATGCAGATTAGTTTTTTTTCTGATTTTTTGGATTTTTCAGCGCTTATTTGTCGAAACTTTAAAAAAACATACACATCTGAAAATTGAGTCGAAGTTTCCCCTTTCAATAATTCGAGAGCTGTCCATTTTTGTTGGCCTTCTATCGGGATACTGTAAACACAAAAAACCGAATTGAAGTCTACTTTTTGTTTCTAACCAGTTTTGAGTATTGGGTGTAGAAATGTGACCAAAATCGGCAATTTTGACGTTTTGTTCAGCGGTTATAAGAATGTGGCGTGCACAAAGAGCATTGTGGATTATTGATTTTGAGCCGAGGTAGATCTATAACTGGAAATGCGAGATATAAGGAAAATAAAATACTTACCATTCCTGCACAAATTTGAGATGCGATTCGATGTTGATCATGTTGAGAAATCACATCTTCGAACTCGATATCATTCAAACTGGTTAATGAACCATTCAGATCAATACCCTTTTCTTGTAACTAAAAACTTTAAAAATTAAAACAAAGAAAACGAAAAAAATACAACCTCTATCATATATTTTCGTTTTCGAATCAAATAATCCAACAAATTTCCATTTGCACAATATTCCATGACATGAAAAAGGGTGCCATTTTTGACAACAGTTCCAATCGATGCCAATATTCTCGAATGTCGTCCAACAACTTTCGCACCCTCGATTTCATCAACAAATTGTCGTTTTCTTGATTTATCCAAATATTTGTTTGTTTTAATTGCAATTCGTTGCATGTCATCCAATACTACTGGTCCGTGCCAATCTGCAGACAATTGACCAACAAACACTGAACCGAATTTCCCTTTTCCGATTATTCTATCTTCGAACATTGTTAGGCTGTTTTCATCCAATGCGAAAAGCCCGCTGAATTATTCATAGATTTCTTTTTAATTCATTTTTTTTATAATTTGGAATAACTGAAGTTCGGCGAGAATGAGCGGGTTTTAAGCTTTAAAAATTAATTCAAAGCAAGATTTTCGATTTTATGTGTTTTCGACAAATTTTCAGCCAAGTTTTAAAGGAGGACTTTACGGAGATTATGAATGCGTCTGGGATGAAAATATATTTCATTCTCATTCCAAATCTGTTTTTAAAATTTTCTGAAACCACCTAGAAGCCGAGAAAACGTGCCTCAAAACAGGCCTAGAAAAAGTATCCACCGGCGAAAACTAGTCCGCTGGAATGAAAAATAATAAAAAACATGGAATATAAGCATTCTGAATAACTGTTTATTAACGAAACAGGAAAAAAGCTCATAGGAAAAAGTTCGGCCAGGTGGAAACTTTTTTAGGCCATTGTTTTGAGGCGGGTTTTCTCGGCTTCTAGGTGGTTTTAGAAAATTTTAAAATCAGATTTGGAATGAGAATGACGTCTATTTTCATTTAAGGTACATTTATTATCTGAAACCAGAAATTCTTCTGATCTTTTCAAATCTTTCTCATCAGTAAGTCGTCCGTTTGATCTTGCTTTGAATTTTGAATCTAATTTTTAAAATAAATATTGTAAAATAGGTTTACCTTTGATTTTGGGAAGATTTGAAAATCCTTCCTGTTGTGCATTTATAAACTACAAATAAAACTAAGATTATGAGGAGGAACGCAAGAACAAATGCATATCCAAATAACGTTTTTAGCAATGAATCAACCGATGGAGAAATTGAGAGGGAAGATGTCATTGCCGTCGCTGAAAGGAAACATTGAAGAAAATAAGAAGATCGTGGATACCTGACAACATATCGGAAATTATTTTACTGGTACCGGCTACAATTGGAGGATATTCGAATCTTTTGTCCAAAATCCCGCAGATTTGTATACCATATTTGGTGGAAGGGTTGAATGATGGGATTGTTAGGGAAAAGGAACGATTCTAAAGAAATGTTAGGAAACAAATCAGAAGATTTTGAAGTTTTATGCTTACATATGAACAGTTCATTCGATTAGGAACGCAAAACCGACTGACGTCTGATTTTTGAAGATCCAGAATACATTCATCACTTTTGATCATGTTTTGAGGTTCACATTCACCATAATATACAACAAAATATTTCAATTTCTTATAGCGATGATCATTTTTCTCAATGGAAATCAGAATATCGATCTGTTGAGTTTCGAACTTTTGGTTTTCTACAATTCGAGTATGATAATTTCTCATAAAATTACAGACTGGATGATGATCGACTGAAATCTATATTATTTAGAAATAATCAATCTATACGCTCACTTTTAACAGCTCCCTGACAATCAGAATCTATAATTCTTTCACATGCAAATGTTAGATTCATTGCAGCATGAGATGTCATTTCAATCATTTCGTCGCATTTGCTATCATAAAGAGAATTCACCTAGAAATTATTGATTAGGAAATAATAGCTCACAATTTTCTACCTTTATTTCATATGTTGATCTCAATTTCATGTTCAAAATATCGAACATAAGTTCGAAAATGACAGCGGTTGTATTTTGTTCAATATTCACAAAGTGAACAGATTTCAAAACTGGCGGACGACGAGAGGTTTCAACAACATCATGGGACATTGGAAGCCAATCAATTTGAAGAGAAGTTTCGTTCTGTTAAAATTTTGAAGTTATTATTTTAAATATATGTTAAATACAGTGGGATAGTTGTTTTAACGACTTCAATTTCTTCAAATCACAGTTACTCCGACCATCTAATTCAATCAGACAGAAATGCCGTCATAAAGTTCAAAAAATGTAGAAATCCGCATTAATTTCCAACAAGGTTTGCAAAATAAATCTAATTTATTGTATTTTAGGATTATTTTGTCAAATTTTTCACAGAAATTCCAATCAAAATATATCGTCTAAAATTTAAAAATTAGGGTGAATCCGAACAAATATGCTGGATTAAAAAAGAAAATTAATTTTTTTCTTTTGGTAATCATTTGTTTATGGGATCTTTTTTCTGAGAAATTTCTTGAAGCTAAGTAAACCTTCAACAAATCGTATCTTCCAACGTCGAAATCCAATCCTTCGACATAAACCACCGCAACAACTGCCAACTTTTTGATAATTTTATCCTTATGAATATCCGTTTCTTCGACTTCTCGAATACGGCCTCTCAACGCCATTGACGACTTTTGGATCGTACATTTTGAAAGACAATCGCATGTCTCGCATTTTAATATTCCAGAAAAGAATAAAATAATGAAAAATAATAGAGAGTTCATGGTTTCATTTTGATCTGAAAATTGAGAGAATATGTGATGATTCAAACATTTTTATGAAAAATGGGTGGGTGTACAAATAAAATTAATGAGAAACCGCTGACAAGGTAGTCTCGTTAATCTTTTCGACAAATATTTCTTCATAGTTGTGTCCTTTTTTATGAAAAAAAAATACAAAAAAGCTGGCAAAATTCCAAAAATAACCATGAATGAACTCGATTAGTGGATTATGAGCCTAGTCTCATTCAGTTGAAGCATATGCAATGTAGGCACTTCCATTTTAGTCCTTGAGAAATTTGATATCATTGAGAATTCCGTCGTATTTTCCCGCAATTCGGAATGATTTCTGAGAGTGAGAGATTTTTCAGATTTTGTTGAATGCGTGAAATTTGATGCGTGTTCGTCGTCCTTTTCTGGAAGAGTGGTTTTGATAGTATGATTCAGAATATCGAAATGAGAACATTCCATAGATTGCAAATGTTTTTTTTATTACCAGATTGAAGAGATAATTTCGATTTGAAAGCAAATCTGCAAAAGGCACGTGTTGGAAGCTACGACACTCCGCCGACAAATAGCAGAATATTTGTGGCGTTTTTCAATGCTCTCGAGAAATTTCAGACAATTTTTTCAAAATTACCAGGATTATAGAGAACAATTTGTGCATCTTCTGAGCCTACTCTCTTTTTTAGAATAACGATTTTCGTAAAGAAAACGCACTTTTAGACATTGATAATCAACTCAAAAGTTTTCAATAGGTTTTTCTGAAAGCTTGATATTCTTAATCAGCGTGTAAAATTCTAATGGAATATGGGCATGTACTTTCTCTGCACCGGTGCGGTACTTTCCCGTGCCGTGCATAGATCTTCCAATACGTGACCGTAAAATTGACCCTCGATATCGGAATAAAGTGAACACAGGACTCGAATCAACTCCCAGAACACAGTTTGAAGTGGACGAATCTTATTTTTCGGGTGTTATGATATTACAATCCGACCACGGACTAAGACGAATTGCTCAAAGCGCACGAATCGGAGGGGAAGTCGGACAGACGGTGACACAGGTATGCGGACCGGATCGGACGGAAAGAGGTGTACTCGAGTACGTGGCGAATCGGACGGACGTTCAGAATTGGAATGAATGAAACAAAAGCGATAACGAACAGAATCGTTTTGAATTTCAGTAACCAGACGTAGGACAGACTCGTTATCCGAATCTTCTCAACACTGGTTGGCCTGAGAAGCCCCCCTTCTCAACTTTATTTCAAATAAGAATGGTTTAGACAGGAGCGAAGGATCTGATAGACAAAGCGATGGTTATTACACAATTACCATCCATTTTTCCATTTCACTCCGACTAGAACACCACTCCTGGGGGACTTCCCAAACAATTTCGAAAAACCCAAAATAAATAAATAAACCAAACATCATTTAACAGTCCACTTGCATCAGTGAGCCTAGACCAAATTCGCGTGATGTGGGGTTGTCGGTTTTGGAAATCCTCTTCCAGATAGAGCTGCTGCAGCTAACCTCCCAATGACGACGAATTCTAAAATTTAGCTTAAAAATGCAACTTTAATCAATTTTTAAAATACCTGTCTATGTGGAAATAATGGAATTGGTGATCCCACAATTTGAATTGATGATGACTCAATGGTTGCGATGGGGCCAAGAATTTTTGTTGCACTTCAAATAACCATAAATTCAAAACCAAATCATCCAACAAAATCGGGTTGTTTCAAGTTGAGCATCAATTGAGCCTCATTCCAAGATCTTTAAAAAAACCTTCAGTCACTGTAACTTGACGTCAATCGGTTCATACGAAAATCTGAAAAAAAAAATCATCTTGAAAGGAAATTCGAAATTTTAATATTTACAAACCATTTTTATTTCTGAAGGTGTCGTTATACGAACATCTAGCAACGGATTTTCGATCATTTGACATAAATGGTTGTCAAATCCGCAAGATACTTCTCCTTGATCTTCTTGGTCTTCTTCTTGACCGCATTTTCAGCACTTCTTCTCCTCAGTTGTATCTTGGGTCTCGTTGTCTTCACTCTTCTTCTCACGATCTTTCTCAACGATGAGCTTCAATGGATAGCCAGAAACGGAGAGTGATTTCCATTGTAAAATCCTTTTTGATCTGGAGTGTCTGGAAATTTTACAATTTTATCATGGCTTTTCTAGAAATTTTACAATGTTATCATGGTCTTTCTGATTTTAATATTCGCTGAAAAATTTCCATAAATTGTTACCTTTCAAATTATGGAGCTCAATGAAAATTGTGTTGTTTCTCGCTCCAGTCATATTAAGTCATCAATTCTTCAGTTCTCCATAATGAAGACACGTTGACGTGCAACGTGGTGGAGTTTTTCCTCTTCTTGTTTTCGAACAAGTCGAATAAAGCTCTTTGTGGACCTACGAGAAGGGCGCGAAACTTCAATTGTCCTTCGACAGAGAATTACTTGACAGCAAGATGGTCTTCAAATGTAGATTATGAAATAAATTTATTAATAGAATAATATTATTACCTTATAGAACTCTTTGGTCTTGTAGAGCTCTTCATCCGCAAGATACTTCACCTTGATCTTCTTGGCCGCGTTTTCATCACTTCTTCTCCTCGGTAGTATCTTCGGCCTCGTTGTCTTCATCCTTCTTCTCACGCACTTTCTCAACGACGAGCTTCAATGAATATCCAATGAATTGAGAGTGTTTCTTGATGATCTCCTTGATGCGGAGCTCCTCCAGGAATTTAACTTGATCCTCATTGATTTTCATAACGATCTTGGTTCCGCTGATGGCCTCTGCATCAGTAACGGCGCGGATGAAGGAACCTCCAGCGGATGGCTTCCATTGGTAGATCGTTGTTCTTTGAGGTGTCAACAACTTTGTCGGCGACGAAGAAGGCAGAGTAGAAACTACAAATTGTCCAATATTGAAAATATCAGTTCCAGACTAAAAAAATCTATGGAAAATAGAAATCCATATGAAAAACTTACTTGAAGAGCCTCCACGAAAGCCGGTTCCAGATTTGGCGATGGTTGTTAGATCTTCATTTCGGGATTATTGTCAACTTGTTTAAAATTCAGTGCAAATGGGGCTCGATAACGCAATTTGGACGCAAAATTCAAAAACATTTCAAAATACAGTGGCTCAATCAGTCTTTGGTGATCTGGTCACGTTCATTAGAAGGTTTGATCAAAATGCGATGTTTTGGTATTGAGTTGAATTTGTTTTACATATTGATTTGATCTGGAAAATATTGATTAATCATTTAAAACTTTTGACAATTTCAAACACTTGGTGTGAGTTCTCCACTCCAATCTTCGACTCCTCGTTAACCAACTTCTGTTTCGTTGTTAGCGCTCTAATTTCGTCACTCCCCGCTCTACAACTTCCTCAATCGGTCGAATTTCATTATTTCTGAAATGCAAAAATAATTTCTAAACTCGTTACAATTTTGGGAGCTTACCACTCGAAAATCGAGCTGAACGCAGCAAGTGTTGATGTGAAGTGAAGTGTTGATTTGCCGAGGCTTTTTGCTTTGTGACTTGAGCAAGCTGTTGGATGCCAGGAAAAATGTAAAACTCGACAAGATCGGTCAAATGGAAACGTTTTTAAAATTAATTTTTTCGAATACTTATGACTATACTAACTGAAGCTTGAAGAAAAGATAAAAGAACAAATGGAAAAAAAGAAACTAAAAAAACGCGTTTATGCTCGAAGAGTGATAGTAGGAACTGTGCCGTGTTGCAAGCAACCCGGCCACAACAAAACTCCGAATCCTTATCCACAGCTGGAAGTCTAAAATCTTATTTTTTTCTAAATTCCTAATTCCAGCTGTGTCCCAGGCACTTCTCAACACTCCAAAGCGGCCTCTGTGCCACATAAGCTGATGCGTCTTCACCGCGTCGCTCCAAAAGGTCTCCCAACCTCGCTCCCCCCTAAGGAGGATACGCGTCATCTAGCCGACGTGGTACGACTTCAAGCCTCCGTTCCAAAGAGGACCCTTATCCGATTACGATAACCGAACGGCTCAGCACCAGCACAGAGGACGCCGCCCGTTGTGAAGAGGTTACGTGGTCTTGTTAGCTACAGAATTACTAAATCTTACAGTCTTAAAGAAAACTAAGGACAATTTTTGGCGGCGCGGGCAAGTAAAATTAAACCTCATTATTGAATTCTTAATTTTGGGATTCCGGACCGATCTTGTGTTATTAGTACACATTTCAACAGAGATCTCGAGATCTGCAGAAAGAGATATTTTATTTTTTTTAATTTGAAGGAAAGAAACGAATAAAGAAGAAATAAGAGATTTTAAAAAACAGGGAAAATATTGAATAGTATTTGATAAAACACTTTGCCAATTCCCGCACGCTTCAGTCTTACAATATTATTAACAGTTTGAATTAGCTAATCTATTTTTACTAAATTATTCTCTCTTCCTCGCAGAAAACCGTTTACAAAAAATGGAAAAGTTCTACTGTAAAAACGACGCGCACCACACAAAAAATCAATAAAACAAAAGAAAAAAGGTGGATCACCACCCACCAGGTCATCCGCACAACAAAATGAAGGAATTTTGGCCAATGTGCCCTTTCGGCGAAATAGTGAGAGACGCAGACAATGTTCTCTTCCATTCGCGGCAGGTCAAATGAAACATGTTTCTACCGTAATTCCTTAAATACGATTTGCGGGCCTGAAAATGTTTAAATTTTCAAAATCCACCAAATTTTATGAAATTTTGGGGGTTGGTGTTTTCGAACCTACTGAATTCGAAAATCATAATTTTATTGCTTGAAAACTCTGGCTTCATTGCGAAAAAGCTCAAAATGTTTTATTTTTATATTTTTTTCACGAAAATTAAATAAAAACACAACCAATAAACACATTTTATTTAAAAAATTAATTCGGACGCTACGACACTCCGCTATTCTCTCTATCTGCTCGGTAAATAGCAGTATTTAATTGTGGCGTGTTTTTTTGAATTTACCCGAGAAATTTTAATAATTTGTTAGAAAAATTACCAGTATTATAAAGAAAATGTTTTTCTTGGGAAGAGTACAATTCGTCAAGCCGTGCAATGAAGTCGACAAAAGATTCGAAAAGTTTGATTTTTCCAAATTGAAACTTCCGCCAGTTCGACCAATATTGCGTCAATGTACATTGGTTGACGTGTGTATGGTGCAGCAAATTGTTTAATTTATAGTGTAATTTTAAATGCATTTTCAAGTTTCCCCTTTCGTTCCTTCTTTCTTTTTATTGTTGAAAATAAATTATTGATCATAAAAAATGTAATATTTTTGCACTCACTTGTAAACAGAGTCGATATTCTTCTAAACGATAAACCTTCTTTATTTTGCATCATGAATTTCAATTGTTTTTTTTTGTTTTAATTCTAATTCAAAATTTTATTTACAGGTTCTAATCAACAGTGTCACGTCAATGTCACTGTTATCACATATAGGAAAACTATGCTGTTCTAAGTGTTCCTCAATACCGTCTTCATCAACAAGGTGTGTTCGAAATTTAAAACCTTAATTAGTTCTTATGTTCAATTTTAGATTATTTTGCTACATTCCTCGACTACCTCCAATCCGAGTAAGAACCACAGGATTATTGCGATCCACTGCCTTGCATAGTAAACAGACTTTTAGAAATGTAAGAAATTAAATTAT
Source organism: Caenorhabditis virilis (assembly GCA_964036255.1). Taxonomy (NCBI): domain Eukaryota; kingdom Metazoa; phylum Nematoda; class Chromadorea; order Rhabditida; family Rhabditidae; genus Caenorhabditis; species Caenorhabditis virilis. The sequence continues at coordinate 8,553,074 of OZ038419.1, forward strand.
TTTCCAAGTTTTTGTAAAGGTTACGAAAAAATTTTTAGGTCAGTGTTGTCGAAACAAAACGAGAATCATTCAAATTGAAAAATGCAAGTTGGAGAGATCTAAAAGATATTTTTTCGCTTGCGGGGCCATACAAATGGAGAATTTTGCGTAAGACAGTCCTTAAAGTTCTAGTTTCAAAAATATACACGTTTTAAGTTGGTATTTCGTTCCTCGGCATCAGCAGCACGATTTTCCTGCTGACTCCTCGAGTGCTGGGAAAACTTATCGACGAATGGGACGATTCGAAAAACATAGATCCAAATAATCCTGATAAAACACTTATGCTTGCCAGATATTTCAAAGAACATCCAATAGCCCTAGCTGGAGTTTTGTTACTAGGAGCTGCAGCGATTGCAGCAAGAGTTTATTGCATGCATACTGCTGGACAATTAGTTATTAATGATTTGAGAAAAACTGTGTTTAATTCAGTTTTAAGGCAAGATATGGCATTTTTCGATAAAAATAAGGTAGAGGAGCATTTTTCGATTTACAAAACAAAAATCTATATTTAGGTTGGTGAAATCGTGTCTAGACTTTCAACCGATGCTCTAATTGTTGGTTATTCAGTCTCGATGAATTTAAGCGATGGAGCACGAGCATTGATCACCTGTCTCGGATCCGGTGGACTTATGGTAAGCCCATTTATCTAAAAAATTTCAATTATTTTGAATTTCTAGGTCTACACTTCATTAGCCATGTGCAAAGTGATGTTTGTGGTTATTCCAATTATTGTTGGAACATTTGCAGTTTTCGGAAAACTTCAAAGAAAATATACATTAATGATGCAAGAGGCAGTTGCAGGAGCGAATCAAGTGGCGACTGAAAGACTTTCAAATGTAAGAACTGTTCGGATGTTGGTAGCTGAGAGGAAAGAATTAGCAGCTTATGCTGATAAAATCAATGAGATTTGGAATATTTCGAAAAAAGAAGGAATCGCGAAAGGATGCATGTTCGGATCGGTGAGCTCTAAATATCGATCAGATTTACATCTTTTTGTTTTTTTTTAGTTTCAATTCACTGGCTATGTTGCGCTTTCAACAATTTTGTTCTATGGAAGCAATTTGATCAGCCAAGGATTATTAACTTACGGTGAATAATTAATAATTATATAAATCTCAAAAAGGATTAATTTAGGAGAGCTGTCATCCTTCTGTCTTTATGCAGTTTTAAGTGCCGCTAGTTTGTCGAATATTTCTGGATTCTATCTTGAATTAATGAAAGGACTAGGTGCAAGTTCTCGTCTTTTCGAACTTCGTAACGGAACACCAGTTATTCCACTAGAAGGTGGAATTCAAAAAGGAAATGTGCAAGAGTCAATTCGATTCGAAAACGTAGCCTTCGGATATCCAGATCGCGATTCCTTGTTCCATAATATTTCCTTCGAAGTTCCTGCCGGAAAAATCACCGCTATTGTTGGATCATCAGGGTCAGGAAAGTCTACAATCGCCAGTTTATTATTGAGGTTATATGACCCGATAAGTGGACGAATCACAGTTGATGGTATTGATTTGAAAGAAATTGATCCTTCGTTTTGGAGAAGACATATTGGAACAGTTGGACAAGAACCGGTTTTATTTTCTACAACGATTCGAGATAATATTATTTATGGGTCTGCAGAGCCGGAAAAGATTCCAGATGCTGACGTTGGTTTTTATTTAAATTTCTTTAAAAATTTCGTTTTCTTCAGATTGCTTCAGCTGCCGAGCAATCGAATGCCGCTGAATTTATTGATGGTTTCCCAACAAAATATGAAACTAAGGTGACATTCAGTTTTTCAGAAATTTTGAAAAATCGAACGAAAAATTCAGGTTGGTGAACATGGATCGACACTAAGTGGTGGACAAAAACAAAGAATCGCCATTGCACGAGCACTGGTTAATGTAAGCCTAAATATCATTAAAAATTGAAAAAAAAAATTTTTTAGAAGCCTAATATGCTGATAATGGATGAAGCAACATCGGCACTTGACGCTTCATCAGAGTATCTTGTTAGGATAGCATTGAATAAATTATTGGCAAATAGCAATCAAACAGTTATGATTATTGCTCACAGGTATTTTATAATATTTTATGAACTTTATAATATATCTTCGAAAATTCTAAATATTTTTAAGTTCTGAAATTTAAAAAAAAACTGAAAATGTACCTGAAAACCACGAAAACGGCCGTTAAAGCCCTTTTTGGAACTGGTGTTTTTTTCTGATTTTATTTAGACCATTTCCAGAATTAAGAAGACATTTATCATTTAAGAAAATGCAAAATCAAAGGCGCAACATGATTCCCAAAATTAAAAAAATTTTCAGATTATCAACCATTAAGCATGCGGATCAAATTGTAGTCGTTGACAAAGGTAGCGTAGCTGAACAAGGAAGTTACGAAGAATTGATGACTATCCCTGATGGAATATTTGCAAAACTCGTCGAAAAACAAACGTTCGGCTGGAAAGACAATGATTCCTACTAAATATTGCTATAATTTTTTGGAGCACTTATTCTATTTATAGTCGAGTAGATGGATCGTGGAAGAATACGTGAAAGTGCCCCCAAACATTTCAGCATTTCTGACAAAACGGTGCCATAATTGCTCATATTTGTTTTTTTTGTTTTCATTTTCAATCACTTATTAGTTAGGAGCGCTAGGATTCGCAATGTTTGGAATTTTGTTGTGATTTTAAATTTTCTCTGTATTTCGGTGTTCATGAATCGTTGGGTTTTATTGTTGTATTTTAAGGCTGTTTCACAATTTATTTTATTTTATACAATTTCTAATTGATTTTTCCATGTTACGCCGATGATTTAAACCATATACTTGGCGTTTAAGCGTTATGTAGCATTGTTGACCAACTCATGAATTCCACAAACAGTGGCATCATTGCCAATAGTGTAAGTGGTTACGACTTTCTCTCCGGGTTTAATCCTCCGTGATGGCGAATGTTGGAAAATGAGGTTTTAAGGTTTTGAAACTTCAAAAGGTTTACATGCTTCACATTCGGTCTGCTATCCAAAATAACCTCTACAAGTGGGAAATGAATCCTTACAACAAATACCAGTAGTCTCGGGATCTGGATTGGTACGTGTTTTATGCTTGCCGAGTTATCATATGGGATATCAACAAGTGTTTCCAATACTGATGTACAGGGTGTTCAATAAATACTGCAGGAAGAATGTCCCATTGTGGTACAATGAAAAATTAATTTTCTTACGAGTATTTCATTGATTTCAATTCCCTGATATTATTTCTCATTAATTTCAAAGTTTCATGTGATTAGGACGTTTTTTAGAGAAATGGTGAAGGAAAAACCGGACCCAATTTGATGTTCGCCTGCTCGCAGCTCGCTAGTTTAGTGTTCGTTCATATTGGCAGCTTCATATTTTTTTAGTTCTGATCCAAAAACTATTCAGCAACTTTATATTTACATTTTAAAAACCTTTTGGAGCTGATAAACGTGTAGTAATAAATTTTAGCTATTTTTGATCATCCGCTACTATCTGTTTTTGGATATCGTATGAAAAACTGTAAAATTTGCACTTTTTTGTTGGAAAAACAGTCAAAATAGGGAATTATCAAGAATAATTTTATTTATTTTGTCGTTGACACTTAACTACATTTCATACTGAAATATTAGAGTTCTGGATTCAGATTAGCTCATTTTATGCAAAATTGTTCAATTTTTGTTGGATCCAAAACTGAAAAAATAAAAAGTAGGTCCCCCAAACTCTGCCTGTAAAAAAATTACTGTACGTTTTTCAAACTTTTAAGTTTATTATATGTTTGAGGTAAAACTCGAACTTTCATTCCACCAATTTTCAGTTTCTTATGAAAACTGGGTGCTCAGAAATGCTGAAAAATGTAAACTGAAACCAGCGAGCAAAGACGGTTTGAACTCCGTCACAATACTAGGCTCCGGTTCAAATACAAATGTAAGGAGTAGGAAACTTCTTAATGAATTGTGTAAAAATATATTTTTACTAAATTTATTCCGAGTTTGAGAGAGTTTCGTCTCGTAGTTTTGTAAATATCTATGTCTGAAGCATGCTGCAGTATTTATTGAACACCCTGTACCAACTGTTTTTTTTCTTTCGAAATTTCCGTTTGTGAGCCGGAAATGGCGCTAAAGACAATTATTTGAACGCCACGCTGCCTTTAAATCTTCCCCAGGCTCTAAAAGCAATTCCTGTAAACTGAATTCTTGAATAACATGAAGAAAAAACTTCCAGATAACTATCATCTCATTCATTACGTCATTTATGAAACTACCTCATTTTTTGCATCAATCCTTATCAATTTCAGTCCTTACAAGCAACCCGATTTTTGGCTGATAATATGTGTTTTATTGATAATTTCTTTTTACAATTTATTATAATTTTCAACCTTTTTATTTACATTTTTTGTAAATGAGATTTATTTTCAGGATTATTCCTCAAGTTTTCGGCTCAAATCTGGAGACCATGGTTGACGCCAATGATTATCCTCGTTTTTATTATACGAGTGTGAGTATATGGTTTTATTCATATGTTTTTTTAGTGATTATCTAAAAATTCCAATTTGGCACCATTCATTGATATATTCAGGCTTCAAATTAATTTTGATCTATTGTTCAAGAAGGGGCGATAGCTAAAACACAATGAAAACGTTTCGAATAGTAATAACACCTAAAATTTTTTGAAAATTTGTTTTTTTTAATTTCGATGGAGAATCTTAATAATTATTCGCATTCGATCAATAGCTCTCCGATTTCTCCCGCAAATTTATTCGAACCTTTTTTTCATTTGATTAAATAATTCCAGATTCCATCAAGTAGTACTTCTACGGGATCAACAATGAAAACAACGAATCATGTCAAACCAATAGACGAAAAAGAGCACTTGAAGACGTCTTCTTCCTCCACATCGGAGACCTTTTTTTCGTCGCTTTCTCGGAAATCAACTTCAACAACTATTTTCCGGTTTCCTCAAGAAGATTCAAATGCGAGAAAACGAGTTTCAATAGGTTAGTCATTTTTTAAAAACTAGTTAATGAACGGATTCAATTTTTCTTAAGATTTAAAATTTTATTCTGAAAATCAAAACCTCAAAAAACATTTTTAAGTCAGTATTATCTGCCTATTTTGATGTGGAGGATTCACCTACATCATTTACAAGAGCTTGAGTCAAATTAGTAAGTATTTTGAGCTGAGTAAATACTAGGGTTTTAAAGGAGGGATTTACAGGGATGATGAATTTTTTTCGATATTTTAATACACCCGCATAGATTATGGTTTTAATCCCTTATTTTTTTTTAGAACCTGTGAGGTACTGCCAAGTTCTAGGTCATTTTTAAACATTTTATTTGGATCCTACCCATTAAAAATGTTTTTGATATCCTTTTTTAAATCTTCACAATTCTCTCTGTCTTGTTAAGCGAGGAAATTATTCATGGAAATGAGCCAATGAGCTGAAAAATATTCCAGAATTACATTATAACGTAAGTGTCGCCTATTTGCATGCGATCAGGAATCTTGATAAAGTTTTCAAGAATATTTATAGAAGTGGTCTAATGTTGTTTTTCATTTACTTCAAGTTTTGTTTTACGTTTTTTAAAGGAAGGCTTTACGGAGCGAAGAAATGCGTCTGGGATGAAAATATACTTCATACTCATTCCAAATCTGTTTTCAAAATTTTCTAAAACCACCTAGAAGTCGAGAAAACGCGCCTCAAAACAATGGCCTAGAAAAAGTGTCGACCGGCGAAAACTAGTCCGCTCACATTAAAAATTTAAAAAAAAATGAAAAGAACTAATATAAGTATTCTGCATAATTATTTATTAGCGAAATGCGGAGAAAGCTCATAGGAAAAAGTTCGGCCAGGTGGAAACTTTTTCTAGGCCATAATGTTGAACCTCATTTTCTCGGCTTCTAGGTGGTTTTAGAAAATTTTAAAAACAGACTTGGAATGAGAATGAAGTCTATTTTTATTTAAGGTTCATTTATTAGCTCCGTAAAGTTCTCCTTTAGCCCATTTTTTAAAACATAATAAACCAGTTTAAAAAACTTTTTATATGATTGAATAATTTTTTTTGCTTGTAGGCAACGACATCTCATCATCGTCATATTCATCAGCAGAAATAAAAGTGCATCACGAAGATATGCATCGAATGGGCCGAAATGAAAGGTATGTTTTTTTTCCTTTTCAATGTAAAAATTATTAAATTCATCTTCCACTTTAATTTTTCTTGTGACCATATATAGAAACTAAACCCTTTTTCTTTTTCGTATTCGGAAAATAGAAGACAAGAAAGGGGTATTGTTTTCATCAATTTCATCTTTATTTATGCACACCACAATTTTTCTTCTCGAGATCTTTTTAAGGGTGGATATCGAATTTCGAATGTCGAAATCATGGATTATATTCACTTGCGAATCCTGCATCATTCTAGTTTTTGATGTTTTTGTTTTATCCACATTGTTTCTGATAGAATATTGAAAAAAAATTTTTACGCTCAAAATTAAGCGGGTGTTAAGCGTGGAAATTGAAACCTTTAAAACTGTCGAGCGTAGCTTTTGCCATTCAAATTACTTTTTAGCTTAATTTTATTCCTTGATTTCATTACAGTTAAAAAAAAAGATTCATAATGAATTCTAGAATAGGTACAGAGTTCGCGTTTGGAAAGTTTGAAAACACATGTTAATGGGTGGGATAGGGTCATTTTCAAATTTCAGATTTAAGGCGAGAATAATCATTAAGTTTCGATTTTATTATAAAAATGAACATTTTCTAAAACTGAAAAATATTAAGGGTTTTTCAAATGAAGATTTTAATTTTGCTCTGAGTAGAGTGACCTAAAATGAGTCCCAACACGTTGGACCCATTTCGCATGCTCTCTTAGATGCCAATGTTTTCCTTAAAAAATTAATCAGATTCTTCGAACATGGTATCTTTGTGCTTCTGAATTGAACACATAATTTGCTTGCATATAATTTTAAAATTCGATTTCTCCCGTAATAGTCCCACAAGAGCTCCTATCACAAAAGCATTACTACCAATTACTCACTCATTGCCAACCATTATATTGTTGTTATTGTTCCTCTTCTTGTCTTCCATCTATTAATTTTACTCTTTTTTTATTGGTGTCGTGCGTTCTCAGTATATTTTCCCGTCATTTGTATTCTCATTTATTATCTCGCTCTGAATATCAGTCTCTTTATTTTTTTTTCATTTTCGCTCTAATTATTTATTATGCATCTGGATTAATTGAATTCGTCAATCATTTTGACAAATGTAGTCGCTTGTAGTTTTTTTTGGCAGGTAGAGAGAATTTTTCCTAGTAATTACTAGAAAGGACTTCTGATTGATGATGAAACTCTTCTCAACGTTTCACAGGCTAAAAATTTCGATAAATTTGAGTAAATTTTTTAAAAAAACAGTCTTGCACCTGAAAATAATTACAAATCTTCATGCTTCAATCTCAGGAAACAATCATGTATCTAAAATTTCGAAATTAGGTTAGCTATACAAACTTTAAAGACAGTGGATCAGTTAATTTGATGCTACCAGATGATTTCAATTTCAAAAATTAGAGCTTTCTCTCATTAGTACAATACAATTTATGCGAAATAACACCGATAAATACACGCGTCATAGCAGCCGTCCAAAGTTGAAAAAATCAAAATTTGAATGCGCGCCGGATCGTGGGACGCGGTCAGAATTGGCGCGAAACACAATTATTTGAATGTGGCTACATATTGGTATTTTTCTTTGGACCACCTGGGCTCTCATTCGAATTGTGGTTTTTTTTCCTTGAACTTGAATCGTGTAGTAACTGATTATATTTTTTGGGATCATTTTAATCGAAATTTTATTTACAAAAGCTTTTTTTGCGAATTTTTCGAACTTCAATTAAGGTTACAAGAATACTGTCTGTAGCACTACTAAATCTAGAAGATTATAAAGAATAAATATACTTAATTTTTTCTGAATCCAAGATCGTGCTCATAGAAACTTCTAGTTGCATCTGGCATGAGATGAATTGAAAAGTGTGTGACCCGTGAGAAAATAAAATAAAACAACCAACGCCTGGTTTATTTCCGCGAATTATATAGTACGTATTTGAAAGATAAATTGGCGAAAAATTCTATAGTAAAAAAGAAACTGAAAAAAAAAATATTTCGACCATGGGCTACTCTTGTCTCTTTATTCTTCTGAAACCATGAGTTCCAATGCACTAGAAGTTTCTTTTGTGAGTTGCATTATTTTCGTGAGTTTGAGCGAATTTTTTTCGTGAGCCTATTCAAGTAGACTACACTACTCACGTTAGAATGGAGAAAAAACAGAAGAAGGCTTGAAATGTTGAGATACGTAAAACGCCGGAAAAACTCATGGAAAAGTCGAATTTTTTCGTGTGTATGTTAGTGTGTCGTGAATGGCTTTTTGAGGTCCGCCTTCACCTTTTCAAATTCTATTCATCTGTTTTGTTTTTTATGATATTTTCAAGAGTTTCAACATGTTCGAGAGCATTTTTTTGAATTTTTCCTTAAAACTTTGAAATTTAAAAAATATCTTAAAATTAAATCCCAAGCACAAATCCTATCATAGCCAAGATATGAGGATCCCAAAAAGGTTTTCCCAATTTCCATAATACTGGATTTTATTTTTCCACAAGCACTTTATTTTTTAAAAAATCAGCAGATTTCGTATACGTTCTCAAAAGTGACCAGAGATGTTCGTTTTCAATTATTTTGATTTCCGGAGAGTATAGTATGTAAACATTTTTCTCATAAGTTTTTTTGCAACAGGTTTCGTATCCTTTTATTATTATATTATCGCAATAAAAAAAAGATACTAGGGAAAATATATGGCTTTCAAAGAATATAAAAGAAATTAACAAAATCTTTTCAGTTTTTAAAACAATTTTCAGAACACTATCGAATTTCTGAAAATTGTAAAAATGTGTTGAGCTTTTATTATTCTTGAGGTGATAAAAAACAATTATTTCTGAGAATTTTTCAAATTTGAACTATACACGTTGAAACGTATTCTCAGCGGGCAATTAGAAAGGATCAAGTTTTCAAGCAAATAAAAAACATTAATGTTTTCAATTTTCTTATTTAACTGAAGAATTGTAATTTTTTTAGTTCAGTTTTCATCCAATTTTTCTCAGGTAATTTTTCGCGGATCCACGCGTATAAAAGTAGCGGATCCGCCATTTCAACTAATTACTACTGGAATGGCGGATCCGCGCACTGGTTTTTTGCCTTCCCGTGCAGTGACCACCCCGGATCCGCCATTTTTATATGCGCGGATCCGCGAAAAATTCCCTGAGTTCAATCTACTTGTGATGCACGTAAATATTCTGGAAACTATTATGATTCAGGTGTTGTTTTTGAAAAAAAAACGGACATCTACTATAATTGAAATATATGAAATTATTATACCCCTTTCAGTTTTCAAAAATTGTTTGGATCATTGCCCTGCTCAGGTTTTTTTAGTGTCAATAAATTTTTTCCTGTTCCATGTGATCCTTGAAATTAAACTATGAAATATATTCTGAAAGTTTGACCCAAATACATTCTCATCCGTAAATTTCAAAGTTAAGAATTTCTTGAAAATAATAGTTATGAAATAACATTTTTCCAGTTTCGTAGACCTGCTCTTTCATGATTAAGGACCCCGTCCTTTTTACCCTTGAGAATTAAAAAAAAACAACAGATTTTTGATTTCGCTGTCTTCTGTTTTTTGGTTGCCTTTTTTCCAGTCCGTCCACATGATTTCATATATCATTTCAACAATTTACGACCAAATGTATTTATTATAAATTTATGCTTTTATAAATAGAGGAATGCGAATGTTTGTTTCTAAGAAAATCATGATTGAATTTCATTGTTTTTATTTTGACGATAAATGTGTATTTCAAAACAATACAATCATTAATTTTTGGTCTTCAATTTCTTTTTCAAGGATTCATGTCATTAAAAATTCAGAATTCAACTGAATGCGGATTTTTTCAAACCCTTCAGTCCCCCAAAATATAGTTTTTATGTGCATAATTTTAATTTCTAGTTAGGGATTAGCACGCAAACGTTAATCTATTTAAGTAAAACACTCAGTAGATAATTAATTAGGTTATTAAGATTATTAGTCTTTAAATATACATAGGGATTTACTAAAAATATATTTGTCTGAAGTCTGAACTGTGATTTATAGTTTGATCATTTCAACTTTTTGTATAAGCGCATGCGCATAGCTCACGCTTTCAAAAGTCCATACAAAAGTCCAAATTTTGAAATTCTCTGAACACATTTTATTCAATGAGTGCATTTTTTGGAAGAACATTCTAATAATAGTTGAATTGACATGTTCATTCATGTGAATCTTTTTTTTTTCTAAAATTTTTTTCTTGTTGACTATCATATATATTTTTTTGCTATAAATTTTCTTTTTCTTTTCATCAATTTATTCACTCATTTATATGTACATTTATCCATCTCGTTTTTTTTCCCCGAGTTCCCATCCAGAATTGTTAAATGAAACATTTTTTATTCACCTTCTCTTTTCCAACTTGCTTTGGAGACTGTTTATTAATCAAGGGATTTATTCTTCCACGTGCACTTAAAGGCAACTTGTCAGTTAACACGATCCAAATTCTAAGCAAAAAATCAAAATTCGAATTAAGGTCCAGGTGGGCCAAAGAACATTAGCAATATGTAGCCAAATTCAAATAATTGTGTTTCGCGCCAATTCCGACCGCGTTGCACGGACACAGACCGCGTCGCACGCGCATTCAAATTTTGACTTTTTCAACTTTTTACCGCTGCTATGACGCGTGTATTTATCGGTGTGATTTCGCATAAATTGAATTCTACTAATGAGAGAACGCACTAATTTTTGAAACTAAGACCAGGTAGGGTCAAATTAACTGAACAGCTGTCTTTAATGAATCGGAATGAAAACTCAAGTCTAGATTGTTTGAATCCTTAAAATTTAGTAAAAAAATATTATAATTATTTATGTGTTCAGCTAATTTTTTATTGAGTAACCATCCGATCGTAAGTAGTTTGTAGATGCACTATATGATTGAAATGTAAATTGCCGTTGTCACTAGTAGTAATCAGTAATAATCACTTTCATATCCCAAAGCTAGGTTGTGAAATTTCATAGACTTACACATTTAGAAAAAAAATCAAGTCAGAAACTCAGATAGAAGTTCAGAGATCCACATCAAAGTTATTTTAAAATGTGGGCACGTTGTCAAGATCTCCTAGGGGGCATTTTCAGACAATCATTACGTTTCAGTAGTTGTTTTTGTGTTTGTGGGGAACAAGAGGTCATACACAAAAATTTAAAAATTATCTGATTCTTTGTCAGTTTTAAAAAAATTTAATTTAAAAAAGTCGTTCCAGTTTTTTAAAAATTTAAATAGTTTCTCAGAGACATTTAAAGGAGGGCTTTACGGAGATAGTAAAAGTACCTTAAATGAAAATAGACTTCATTCTCATTCCAAATTTGTTTTTAAAATTGTCTAAAGCAACCTAGAAGCCGAGAAAAAGAATTTCAAAACAATGGCCTAGAAAAAGTGTCAACCTGGCCGAACTTTCTCCTGTTAGCTTTTTTTCGTGTTTTGTTAATAAATACTTATGCAGAATGCTTATATTTGTTCTTTTTTTATGTTTTTCATTTTTTTTTTTTTGGATTTTTCATGCCTGCGGACTAGTTTTCATCGATGGACACTTTTTCTAGGCCATTGTTTTGCTGCGTGTTTTCTCGGCTTCAAGGTGGTTTTAGAAAATTTTAAAAACATACTTGGAGTGAGTACAAGTCTATTTTTATTTAAGGTGCATTTATTAGCTCCGTAAAGTTCTCCTTTAAGTTCGGCATTGCTTAAAATTTTTCCTGTGCCAAAACAGTTTTTGAAGAATTTGGAAAAATCACACAATATCAAAAAAAAATCTTTATATCCCAAATCGAAAATACGAAAATTCCGTACCAATCAACCTACATTTGTGTTTATTTTCTTGTTCAATGATACTTTTTTCGAGAATTCTGCTCCTTTTAATTTTGATATATTAAATTACCCATCCATCGTGTCTGTCTTCCTTTTTTTTTGCTTTTTTCATTCATTTCAAGCAATCCTCTTCCCTCCCGTTTTTTATTTTCATTTGGTTTTCACTTTTCAATTGAAATAGAAAAAAGTTCGACTTTTTTCCCCTTTTTTAGTCCTATGAATTCTAATTGCGCTTTCTTTCTTTTCTTTATTTTTTCCCATTTTATTTCACTTGAATTGGATATTGGTGGCGAGTGATGAATGTTCTGAAGAGAGATTTATATAAATGTTTTTTTTGGAGTACTCTCATTAGCTCTGCGACTTTTTCCCCATCTTCGTATATTTTTTGGTTTTTTTTGGGGCCCGGAGAAAAAAGAGTCCAAAATTGAGAAGATTTTGATTTATATTCTTCGTTTGTTTTGCTTTTTTGCTGTTTTACGATGTCTCTCATCACTGTTGGGATTTCGAGCGATGTCCATTTTTGACTTTTTTTTATTGAACTACATCATTTTTTGTTTTATTTTTTTAGAACTGGTATTATTTTTATATGTACATTGTCTAAATACTAGGGAGTATGTGGTACCCTTGAACAATCGACCCTGCAGGTGCTCTGCTCCTGCAGTCGTACGCTGCTCCGGGTTACTGTACATAGAGGTCTCACACCTTGGGAAGATGTGCTTCAATCTCTATTATTTTGTGAGACGTCTTCTTTTATACCGATTTTTAAAAAATAATTTTACAATATTTTCTTTAGGAATTCATGAAATTTTGAAACCCGCCTTGAGAATTAGAAAAAATGCGGCTGTATTAAAATCGCTCTTAATTTATCTTTAAAATATTGCCTGAATTTTTTTGGATACACTCTTGCTCTTTTGAATTATTGTTCCAGGATAGATCGGTCTGCAAAAATGAATAAATTTATCTCTTCAATGTTTGGGATTAGACTTTTCACTGAATTAATTGTCGGCGTCTATGAGGAACTAATCTTTTTGTAGTCTAGTTTGAATCGTGAAAAAATTTGAATTTATTAAATTGTGTTATCGAATTCGTGACTCAAATAGTGAACTCGTTGTCAAATTAAAGTTTCCGAAAACAAAACAGAAATTGAGTCATTCCGTTCTTCAACAATTTTATTGAAAAACATTTTTCATTACGTTTTTTTTGCCCATAAATGTATTTTTATTAAATTGAATGAAATTCAATTTTCTACAAGCTAGTTGTCTCCACATATTCTGAAAAACGTATCTATTCTAGTCGTTTTGTAATAAAATAAATATATAATATGATCGAATTTCGTGTTTTGTTTTTATTTCAATTTTACTCCTCGTCTTTTATTGTGCTCATATTTTGATGGTTGATTAGATGACCATTATTTACCACTTATTTTTTTCAATTAATTATTTTATAAACAACAAAATTGGTATCTATATCTTTCATTTAAAAGAACTCATATAGGTTTTGATGTTCGTGTATATGATCTCACTTGAGCACGCTCTAGGTATGCGCATTTACCGCGTTCACAACTTTTTTAATTTTAGCACATTATTTTGAAAGACAATACATTTTTTATAATAATAAGACACTATCTTTAAGCATGAAATACTTCGATGCCACAGGGGCCAGCTTATTTTTGTAACCGATCCTCCGTCAAAGTAGCTCATGTTTTTTTTTTAATTTAAAGGAGGGCTTTACGGAGATAATAAATGTACCTTAAAGGGGGGCTGAGGGGACGTTATAAATGATTTAAAAATGATGAAAGTATGATTGTTGATAAATAAATGAAAAAACTCAAAAGAAAAACTCAAAAATGGCGAAAAAAACTCATACCCCCCTCTCTTCGCCCTAATGGCCGAAGAAACGCTTTTTGATTTTCTAGGCCGTCTCTTTTTTCTCGGCAGCCTAATTTTATTTTTTGAAAAATATTTTTTTTATTTTCTTTTATACATTTCTTTTGAACGTTTATTTGTTTTAATACTCGTTTATGGATAATTTTCTCCGAAAAAAAAATTGGAAAGAAAAGAAAAACAAGATAAAAAAATAGGCGGCCGAGAAAAAAACAAATGGCCTAGAAAACAAAAAGCGTTTCTTCGACCATTAGGGCCAACACCTGGGTTATGGTTTTTTTTCGAAATTTTTTTTTCGCCATTTTCGAGGTTTTTTTTGATTTTTTTTCATTTATTTATCAACAATCATACTTTCATCATTTTAAACTATTTCGTTCGTCCCCTCAGCCCCCTTTAAATGAAAATAGACTTTATTCTCATTCCAAATCTGTTTTTAAAATTTTCTAAAACCACCTAGAAGCCGAGAAAATTAGCTTCAAAACAATGGCCTAGAAAAAGTGTCAACTGGCCGAACTTTTTCCTATGTGCTTTTCTCGTGTTTCGTTAATAAATTGCTTATACGTAAACAGTAGCAATTCGATGTTTCATTAGAAAATTGTGTACAAATTCAAGTAAACTTTCTTTTTGAATTTTCAAAATATGTTTTTCTCTAACTTTATTGGACCACGAAAAATCTTCGATGTTTCAAACCCAAAGTTCTCGAACAACAACCACGGCCAATTAAAAACGATGAAAATCTAAAATTCGTCCCTCCCCCCACCCACTCCCAATTATTTTCCTCTTCATATTTTCCTTTGAATCGGTTGTCGTCCCATAAAAATTGAATTTGAAAAATTGTCTTTCATATATTCCGTTTTTTTTTGCTTCATCTTCTCCTTTTGGCAATTTATATATTCATCTCGTCAACACATTCATCCTCTGGTTTTTTCTTTCATTATTTGTTCAGTCGTCAAGAGTCCATTTTTTTTGTTGGGAATTGTACTATGTATGTTGTTCATCAAGCAAAAGCTAGTGGAACAAATGTCCCGGATAAAGGAATTCCTCTGTTTTTTTTTTGAACGAAACAAATTTGCTTAAAGAATTCATTTTTTTTCAAAACATTATTTTTTAGTGAATATAAATGTTGCGTGTGAGAGCTAAAACACATCTCAGTTTTTCTCGGAGTTTTCTTTTTTTTTTTTTCGAAAAAAATTCTCACTTTTTTGCCAATAGATATTCACAAAAAAAAGAGCAGTAAAGGACAATTTCATTTTCCTTCTTTCGTTCTTGTTCACATTTCAACAAATTTTTATGTCTCTTTTCGAAATTTTTTTTTTCGTTGAGACCCTATCTAGAGCCCTCTCTCTCTCTTTCTTTTATGCTTCTAACAACTAATCATAATCTTGAAATGAAGTTTAAAAAATTTGTGAATTATTCAGGTTAGAATTTGACGAGGAGCAACTCCGCCAAACTTCTGGAGAATTTGTCGTCGATGAGAAGAAGGAAACAACAAAAAGACACCCGAATCAATATCAATTACCAACATTGCTTGTGACATCTACTCCTTCGACGCTTTTTGATTCTGGTTCGTTTATTTTCCGGTTTTTTATTTTTTTAAAGTTTTTTTTAGATGTTTAGGTGATAAGATTAATATTTAATTTATCTTTAAGCGTGGAATTGATCACTAAAATTCGAAACATTTGATTTAAAATAAGAAAAGCTTCAAACAAAATCTTGAATAGACTAATATTTTTTTTCGAATATTCAATCGTTAATATTTAAATTTAGATTCCAAAGATCAGGTTTTTTGTTTATAAATTTTTAGTTTAAATAATTCGAGTTTTTTTTCCAATTTTAAAGAAACTGATTAATCCTCAATTTTCTACAGTGCGTAACATAAGTATATAGGCGCCCCTAAAATTGACTTTCCTGGCGCGTGCGTGCAAAAACCGGACATGAGACCCAAAAAATCGGATTCAGCATGCAAAATTACTCCTGGAAAACATCTTTACCTCTGGAAATATGTATGTTGTAGCTCAAAGCTTCACAATATAAATTAATTTCGATAAATTTTAGAAAATCTGAAAAGTTCATGAAAGCTAAAAGTTCTTCTGGAAAACAAAACAAGAAACATTATTTACAGTTGAGCATCTTTGTAATTTTGAATTTGATGTCAGCAGAATCTCCAGGGCATTTCTTAGACATTGCCCAAATAAACTTATTATTATTTGCCAAAAGAAAAATAAACGCTCAAATCCTTGTTTTTGTTTCAAAATACACTACAAAATTCTGTTTCTCATTGCTTATTCGCGATTTTTAACTTCTTGAGATATTTTTGTTTAGAGTTTTTTTTTGGTGACTGCCATTTTGAGTGGATTCTTATAATTAGTTGTACCTAATTTTCGGGGGACAAATGTGAGATATTGGGAACAGTAACCAAGAAAAAGATTTAAGCTAAGTTCTCTGAAAATGAATTTATCAATTTTTTTTCCAGTTCGGGTTACTGTACGAAGTCATAACGCCATTTACATAATTTAATTTAATTTTTTGTTCGAATCCTCATCTATACAAATGCTTTAAAGGAGAGCTTTACGAAGATAATAAATGTTCCTTAAATGAAAAGAGACTTCATTCTCATCCCAAATCTGTTTTTTAAAATGTTCTAAAACCACCTAGAGCTCTAAAACAATGGCCTAGAAAAATTGACCACCTGACCGAACTTTTTCCTATGAGTTTTCTCGGCTTCTAGGTGGTTTTAGAAAATTTTAAAAACATATTTGGAATGAGAATGAAGTCTCTTTTCATTTAAGGAACATTTATTATCTCCGTAAAGCTCTCCTTTAAATTCGAAAATTTTTAATTTTGAATATCAACAGAATTTGATTTCTGCTTAATTAAGCTCGAAGAATTATTAAAATAAATAAAAAACCTGAAATTCTAACAGCTTTTTCCTGCATAATTCCATAAATATTGAGATCGTATTTCGTACAATTCATGAGATTTTATTGTGGCAGAACGACTACAAATGTCTTCTTATTCACCGTTTGCACTTGTGTCGAAAGATGTGTCTTCTTCCTAACAAATTTCATTTTCAGACGGATTCAACAAACATATCGACAATCATAACTACCTGTGCAGTCCAATCAGTGAATCATCAGTGATGAGCGGTCTCACATTCCAACTTCAGAGTGGTATTAATAAGAAGAGCATATCAGTCGAAGCAACAGAGATTTCGCTTCGAGACCTTAGAAACGAAGCGTTTGTTTTTATTAAGGAAATTGTGAGTTTATTTCGTTACTTGAAAATGTTAACGTCTTTTATTACAGTACCCAGGAAAAGGATGTGATTCGTTGCAAGACCATATTTTATTGTACAAACATGATCTCCGATCAATCAATATTCTTCAATTGATTGTTCAAACATCTGATGTGACTGATGGAACGCTAGTTGAAGTGGTCATTAGTTGTGAGTCTTTTATTTACATGTTTTTGTATACATCATTTTTTTTTCGACAATACTCACTATAATCAGTAAAAGTTGTTTAAAATATTTTCTAATTTCTCTCTAAACAAACAATGAATATTCTCGTTGTTTTGTTTCACTAAAATCCGTCCCGATGACGTCCGTTTCCCCTAGTATTTTTGTTCGCATACACCCCAAATCCATTTTTTTTTCTCTTTTTTTTTCCTTTGTGGATATCTCTTTTGCCTCAAATCGCCTCAAGGGTCAAAAAGACTTCTTGAATGATTAGTCAGATGTCTTTTTCAACTTAGATGTTCTTTTCTTCTTGAAGGTTTTTGTGCTCTTGCTAAGATTGTTCGTCGTCAAGGGTTCTTGAACCGTAGAACCGAACCTCTTGATGAACAATATTGCCACCCGCGCAATTTTTCGTCATTTTTGAAATTGAGATGTTCAATTTTCAAGCTCTTCACTTGAATGATCTTAGATCAAATCAAAGAATCGTTTTTTTTTGAAATTATATAATAAATACCACCATGTCTTTAAAAAATACGCCCCTTCTAGGTTCGCGGAATTAGATTCAAAATTTTCTATAAAAACTGAATTGCTACATATAATTCAGGTTCAAAATTTCAGATTTTCATAATTTGAGACAACATTTTAAAATGTCACTTTTGATTTTAGTTTTTTTCTTCAAAATGTGCGTCGTAATTTTGTTTTCCGACATTTTAGAAATGTCAGATTGACTACAAATTCACAATGTTACGATTCATATTCTCTAACGAATTCAAAATTTGGATTAGAAAATGTTACAGGATAAGAAAAGGTGAATTTTTTGCTTTTCTCCGCGATTCTGACAGTGTGTTTTCAAGTTTTCAACCTTTCGAAATGTTGATACAATCACTTCCTTTTTTCAGTTGAGGGAGCTCCCGCATTTTTTTAAAAATTACCTTTCAGCTTTAAATTATGGAAATTTACATATTTTCTGATGGTTGTTATTTTTTGGTCTCATATAAGTTCCACCCGAAGTTCAAATGACCTATCTTTTAAATTTTTCCAATGTTCCAAACTCATTTGCATGTCTGGAATTTCATTTTTTCTCATCTTTTCACTCGACCTTGATTTCCCTAATTTCTTCTGCATAAGCAACAGCGAAAAAGAAGAAGAAATAAATTTGAATTAATTGTATGTCCATGTTCATCCATCTATCTATCTATCCAGCTCACTCTGTCCCATTCATATTTCCCGCCTACGGGTTTATTTAATGAAATTATATTAGCATGATTTAGACTAGTTTAGATAATTTTGCAAGGAGTAAATTGAAAGTTGCAAGTTTATAGCCAATTGATTAGGCTATTTACAATTTTTACTAGGTAAAGTTCAATAAAATGCAAAAAAAAGAGAAATATTTTGTGAGTGTGCTGTAGATCTCCGATAATTGTAGGTATATGTAGCTCAAAGAAATATGAAACATTTTGAATAATTATGCTCCATTAAATTCTTTCCAAAGTTCCGCTCTCGCCGTTTTTTCTCTCGATTTTATTCAGAACACCACCTAAGATTATGACGCTCGTTGGAAGATTAAACAGAAATTAGGAAATTCAGCATGAATTGCACGTTTTTCGTTTCTAATAAGTCTCTTGTTTTTATGTTGTCGGAGAATGTAAACAGTATTAGATGAATTGCGTAGGTTGTGTTGAATTATTAGGAGGGTGACATTTAAAACATACTTTACAAAAACATTGATAGAAAACAAAAAACTAAGAATTTTTATTTTTTTTGTCATCAAAATGTTTAAGAATAATTATATTTGGGTGCTGTTTTTTGTAGGGTTTTCTTAGCTTTTTCTAAAAAAAATTGAGCTTTAGCTTTCATATTTAAAAAAAAAAGAAAATTGAAAAAGCGTGAACTTTGAAATTTCAAGCGTATTATCAGCGGGGGAAATTTCAATGTTACAAATTTTCATGAACACATTTGAAATAACAGTTTTTACGTTAATTTTCTGATTTTATCGAAAATGGGAAGTTCTTCAATTTAACACACTAAATTTTCAATTTTCTGAAAATCATGACGTTTCGGTTTTTTTAAAATTGATATTTTATAAAAATTTTTAAAAATTGAAAAATCTAAAAATTATTCAAAAATATCGAGAAAATATGTGATAACTCGCAAAAATTATGAAATATTTCTCTCGAATTCCCAATTTCGTCTATATTTCGGAAGCGACGTACTAAATAGTTTCTAGTTCACTGATTTTTTCAAGAATGGGAAACATTATCTGTCGTGAAGTGGATTTCAGAATACTTGAACAAACTTCTGAACAAATAACTAGCAAGAACAGAGTCTGAAAAATTGGGAAAATGTAATGTATTCATTTGAAGAGTCGATCTCTTTTGGATAAGGTGTTCTACAAAACCTTTCAAAAATTCATTAAGATATATTATCTTTGTTTTTGATTCCGAATTAACTTCTTATTCTTAGTATTTTTATTTCTAGATTTTTCAGGACATTTTTTTCATGTTTTATTTAAAGACAGCTGTTCATTAATTTGACTGGCGCGAAACACAATTATTTGAATGTGGCTACACATTGGTATTGTTCTTTGGAACACCTGGGCTCCCATTTGGATTTTGTTTTTTTTGCCTTGAATTTGAATCGTGTTAACTGACTAGCTTCGTTTAATTTGATAAATTTCTTGTAAACTCAAGTTCTATGACATGAATGAAGACCTACATTTTGAAACCGAAGAAGTTTTGACTATACTATAGTAATTTTGGAATTATTGTTTTTCGCTCCAAGCCATACGAAAGGGAGCGCATTAAAACTATCAAGTGACACTCTATCTTTAAGGCCAATATCTATGAATTTGATTTTTTTTTTCATTCATGAAAGCAAGAGCCATTTAGACGAAAATTCTTAGAAAATTGTAATCTGAGCTGTTTCCCATTCTTAAAGGGGGGCTGAGGGGACGAAATAAATGGTTTGAAAATGATGAAAGTATGATTGTTGATAAATAAATGAAAAAAAAATCCAAAGAAAAACTCAAAAATGGCGAAAAAAAAAGTTCCGAAAAAAAACTCATACCCCCCTCTCTTCGCCCTAATGGCCGAAGAAACGCTTCTTGATTTTCTAGGCCGTCTCTTTTTTCTCGGCCGCCTAATTTTATTTTTTGAAAAATATTTTTTTTATACTCTTTTATATATTTCTTTTGAACGTTTATTTTTTTAAATACTCTTTTATGGAAAATTTTCTCTGAAAAAATTGGAAAGTAAAGAAAAACAAGATAAAAAAATAGACGGCCGAGAAAAAACAAATGACCTAGAAAACAAAAAGCGTTTCTTCGGTCATTAGGGCGAACACCTGGCTTATGGGTTTTTTTTCGCCATTTTCGAGGTTTTTAAAATTTTTTTTCCATTTATTTATCAACAATCATACTTTCATCATTTTTAAACTATTTATTTCGTCCCCTCAGCCCCCCTTTAAACTATAATTTAAACAATTTTTAAGTTATCATGAGAATTGTTTTTTGAAACCGTTAACGGAAAATTCAGTCGTTTAAAAATCGTTTTGTAAAATTATTGAAAGATAAAAGATTATACTTTTGTTTATCTGCGGGAGCTACCGATTCTAATCTGAAATCTGTAAATTTTGATGAAATATATCAAATTTGTTTTCAGCTTAAGTTTAGATAGTTTTGTTTCGTTGATATCAAGTGTTTATAGTATAAAGATTAAGACTGAACAATGTTTAGAAGCCCTATTGTTTCGGCACGAGGTAGGCGTTATTAAAGATATCATTCTTTCGTCATAGAATTATTTTTTAGTTTTTGAGAAGAATTATTGATTATTAAATGGTCAATAAACGATTAGCGTCCTTTAATATACGGTTCTTGTTAATTGAAACAATAAACTGATGGTTATGCGCTCCACTGTTTTTGCAAGTTGTATGGCCTTTTCCGTGTCCGTATGTACGTATTGAAAATATTATTTTTGAGCATTTTTGGTATCTATTGAACCGATTATGAAAAAAAAAATTTGTCCGTGCACCAGAACACGCCAAACAATCAAGGTTTGTCAGTAGAGCGCGTTTGGAATCGGTTTGTTTCTACAGTTAGCACCGTAATTCATTACAGTTGTGGTTTTAACTCGAAACATTGAACAATTTTTTTGTTTTTTAGTCGCGGAAATTGTCTGGATTATGAGAATTGCAGTTATTAACATTTATATTATACTCCTTTACTTCAAAAATGAGTTTTGAACTTATCACTTGCAGAAAAACACATTGTAGCGATGTAGTTTTAAAGAAAAACTTATATTAAGCCATCAGGATTAACAGAAAAAAATATTAGATTTCGACAAAACCTTTCATCGGATTTATGACCAAATGTGTTATGTAACGAAAACAATTGTTAAATAGCTTTTCATCATAAGCTTAAAGATACTGTGCTACTGAATATAGACTTTGTTTTAAGGCAGGATTCCACTACTTAGTTTTTCAATGTCTGGATGATATTATTAATCAAAATGAACAATTCTTATATGCATTAAAGACAGCGTGTCAGTTAACGAGATCCAAATTCATGGCAAAAAAATCAAAATTCGAATGAGAGCCCAGGTGGTCCAAAGTACAATACAAATTTGTAGCCATATTCAAATAATTGTGTTTCGCGCCAATTCTGACCGCGTTGCACGATCCGGCGCGCGTTCAAATTTTTATTTTTTCAACTTTGGAGGGATGCTATGAGGCATGTATTTATCGGTGTGATTTCGCATAAATTGCATGTAAGTTCTAATTTTTGAAATTGAAATCTGGTAGGGTCAAATTAACTGACCCACTGTCTTTAATGATACCCTAACTTTAAGATATCGAGGGTTATTTCTAAACTATTTATATCCACTAAATGATAAATTATTCTTCATCTTTTCCCACCCTCAACCACCCTCACTTTTTTCTTTGTTTTGTTGTTTTCGTATTCTTTTCCTGCTCATTCCTTTTTTTTTCTTCTTATTTCCCTTATAAGATTCCATTTTTCATTTCTAGTCTGCCTCACACCACAAAATGATCACCACAAGTTTCTACGTATTATTAGAATCTTTAATTTAACGTAGGTTGGTAATTCTCCTCTTATTTTTTATTTTATTTCTCTTCAGCCCCGCTTCCTGTTGTTTTCCTATTCTGTGAGGTATCTGAACATTTATGCACGTACATGTTGTATATTTGCCCCTTTTTCTACTAAATATATGGAGCAAATTTTTTTCTTCACAACAAATATGAAATTTTATGAGCTTTTTCGTTTTTTTTCTGGAATTTTGGAATCTCAGGGTCAGCGATAATTTCTTCCTTTTTTTTGTTGAAAATTCATCAAAATTTAGAATACAAATTGGCTCAAATTTCCTGTTTTATGTTATTATTCTTATATTCCAAAACACAATTTGAAAAACAAAGAAGTAATGATGGCTTCTGATAACTAATCTTTTTCGAAATTCTCAAATCAATTTTTAGGATTCCTTAAACAATTTAAAAAAAACTATATTTGGCAACAAAAGTCCAATAAAGCTCGATTTTCAAACATTAAAAATTAGGTTTAATACTTAAAATTTACAAGATGAAGTTTCCTGTGGAATTCGAGACATATTTCTAAAAAATGTCTGAAAAAATGTTGATAAATTCAATGTTTTAAAGCCTATAATTTACTAAAAATGATATTTTGATTCGGTTTCTGAGTTAGTTATCTAAAAAATAACAATTTCCTGAATTTCAAATTTTTTAGGAAGTACCTTTTTTTGGAGATAACTAAAGAAATTTTTTTTTTTATTTACCTTGATAATAATAATAATTTTCAGCGTGTCCGCTTATCCTCATTTTTCCCCGCCCATTTTCGTGTTTTTTTTCATCCAGATTCATTTTTTTTTCAAAAAAAAGCATAAGCTCTTCAAATCATGTCCGCCACATGTCAAATGTTCAAAAATTTCAATTTTCTTTCAATTGGTTATGCTTATAGCTAATCCAATGATGAAAAGAAATTGAGGTTGTGGTTTACATACATAAATGTAACATATAATCAGTTTTTCTTCTTTTTCTGATAAAAACAAATCTTCTTTTCTCACTTTTGGTATGTGTGTGTGTGTGTGGATCGAGCCACTTCTTCTTCTTTTTCTTCTTCTTTCGTCTTCATCTGCTCTTTTCATGCTAATCCTTTCATGATATTCCATTTTTCATGTTTGCCCCCAGATCGCTTTTATATTTCGTCGTCGGTCGCTTTTTTTCCAGAGAGATTACGACGACATCATCACCGGGCACGTGAAATTTCGGTCGTTTTTTGTTTCTTGAAGGCGTTTATTATGTTCAATTGTTTCATAATGATGAGATCAGAGCACTTTATCCTTTTATTATGTTCACATGAGCTGGTTTTTTTGTTTTTGTTCTGAAAATTAAAGAGCCGCCTCTAAATGATGATATTTCTCAGTTCAGCTTAAATTTTCTCAAATTCTGAAAATTCGAAGTTTTTGTTTGATTGATTCATACCGAAATGGGCCCCACCGAAATTTTTCGAAAGAATACTTACAGGAGGGCTTTACGAAGATAATAAATGTACCTTAAATGAAGATAGAATTCGTTCTCATTCCAAATCTGTTTTTAAAATTTTCTAAAACCACCTAGAAGTCGAGAAAATGAACTTCAAAACAATGACCTAGAAAAAGTTTCCACCTGGCCGAACTTTTTCCTATGAGCTTTTTTCGTGTTTCGTTAATAAATAGTTATGCAGAATGCTTATATTAGTCCTTTTCATGTTTTTTTTGGATGTTTCATGCCTGCGGACTAGTTTTCGCAGGTGGTCACTTTTTCTAGGCCATTGTTTTGAAGCTCATTTTCTCGGCTTCTAGGTTGTTTTAGAACATTTTAAAAACAGATTTGGAATGAGTATGAAGTCAATTTTCATCCTAGACGCATTCCTTAGCTCCATAAAGCCCTTCTTTAACAAGTTCACTTTTCGAACAACCCTATAATTAAATTCTGCATTTCTTTAAATGATAGTACTCCTGTAGATACCTCAGAACAAGCTTAAATTTTTTTTCCAAAATTTTATTTTGAATGAAACCCGAAGATGGATCTAAATTTATGCTAATTCTCAAAATTGACTCGAAATCTTATTTATACCTTTAATCTTTGATTATCCTGACAATATTATGATGAAAAATCGTTTTATCTCAAAAGTTCAAAGAAAGTTCGTTTGAAAATCTCAGTGCTTACTCCCTCCCTCGTCGTTTTCCTTTCAATTTCCGTTCTCGGTTCCTTTTTCCAATATCATAATTATTATTATGCTGTTAATTTTCACTTTTCATTTTCCAAACTCGATCTCTATTTCCTCTAACTGTGCGTTTCTCCAGAAACCGAGTAGACCAAAGACAAAAAAACAAATGAGTGAATCTCAAAAACATGCGGGTCGTTCATGGAACACTAATGGCGGTGGAGGAAACAGTAGTGGCAGCAGCGGTGGAAACAAAAAATATCAGCAGCAAAGGGCGAAAAGTTGTGCAGCACCACCATGTGTGCAGAAATCGCCGAGATTAGGAACGAAAGCATTGACGATTTCGTCAACGTGTTCGAGTGCGAATCATCGATTTATTCAGCAGACATCGGTGGTTGTTGAGGATGTTAGCGAGAGATTATTGAATGAGAGGAAAAATGAGAAAAAGAAGAGTAAAGCACCGGATGTTGGAAGAAGAACGTTGATTGTAATAGGGGGTACTGTTTAGGATTTGGGACGTTATTTTGTGCATTTACTGAATTAAGAAGAACTTTCCGTGTTGTCCCTTTCTCCAAGGGTAATTCCATAGAGGCTCGCAATTTTAAGTCTGAAAAATCTGAAAAATACATTTTCCCAAGATAAGTCATTTCAAAAATAATCAGCTGCTTGTGAGGTCGCATGAAGTGACGCAATATCATTAGTAAGACAACAAAAAACTCGAATAATGTCAACAACAGTTACTGATTATAGTGTGAATATTAAAATTGAAAAAAAAATACAACAATATAGTTTTAAAAGCCTTCCGATTTTTCAGCTTGTCCTCAAAATGAAAGGATTGTCGTGCATCCGCACACTCTGTTCGTCCACTCCTACAAAGCGCCAACATTCTGTGATTTTTGTGGAGAATTATTATTTGGATTAGTGAAACAAGGGCTCAAGTGTTTTGGTATGTTCTTAGTCATTAATGACTCTTTAAATTAATGAGAATATTTATGTTTCGTGTTTCAGGATGTGGATTAAATTATCACAAAAGATGTGCGTCAAAAATTCCGAACAATTGTAATGGATCAAAGCAGAGAAGACCATCTGCGATACCATTGTCACCGTCGAATTCGAATATTTTGAATTTGAATGAGAGAAGGGTTGGTTATTTACTATTTTGGAATTATATTAATGCTTATGTTTCATAATTAAGGAAATTTTTTTATCTGAAAAAATCACCTGTGCCACAATCGCACGCGGTATAAAAGAAAAGCTTCAACCTCTCGATTCTCATTTTCTTTTCGTATTTTTGGCGCTGATTTATGAAAAATACGCGCTATTTTTCTCAAAAAGTAAATAAGTATTTGAATGAGAATTTTTCAAAAAGTTTTCAGAACTTTTGAACGTTATAAAAAAGTATTTTCTATACGAAAAAAACAACATATATTTATTGGTTTTGTTTCAGCAATCGCGTCGTGATTCATGCCTTGAAGCATTGGATGCAGCTCGTCCATCATCAACACTTGGTGGCGCAGCAACCCCCAATATTCTTGTCACATCCGACGATTGTGGAGATCCTATTGGTGGAAATGTAAGACTATTTATTTTCTTCTCTTTTCAATTGCTTTTTATTTATTTCTTTTCTTGGTACTTGTTTATTTTCTCACCAATTATTACAGTCATTTTCAGTGGGATTTTTCAAACTATTGCATTAATAAAAAAAGAATTAAATCAAAATATGCTTTGAATTATTTTTTGTTTTCAGTTTCTTCAAATGCCGCGCAAAGATCGAAGTTGTTCATGGAGTGGTCGGCCACTTTGGATGGAAATTGCTGAGGCGACAAGAGTGAAAGTACCGCATACATTTCAAGTTCATAGCTATAAGAGGCCAACGGTTTGCCAATATTGTAAGAAGCTGTTGAAAGGATTGATTCGACAGGGGATTCAGTGTAGAGGTGAGATTTTGAATTCATGTCTGTGTTAATTTTAAGAGTAGAAATTCTGGATAACATTAACACGATTTTCGAAAGAATATTTACAGGAGGACTTTACGGAGATAATAAATGTACCTTAAATGAAAATAGACTTTATTCTCATTTAAAAATCTGTTTTTCAAATTTTCTAAAACCACCTAGAAGCCGAGAAAATGAGCTTCAAAACAATGGCATAGAAAAAGTGGCCACCTGGGAAAACTAGTCCGCGGACACATTTTCTAGGCCACTGTTTTGAAGCTCATTCTATCGACTTCTAGGTGGTTTTAGAAAATTTTAAAAACAGATTTGGAATGAGTATGAAGTCTATTTTCATCCAAGATGCATTTACTGACGACGTAAAGCCCTCCGTTAAAAATCAAGTAAAGAATAGTAGTAATAGGAGATGAATTTATGCTGACAATCAAATTAAGCAGAAAACTGACGAGAACGAAACTCTTTAGATATTTACTGAATTTGATTTTGTACAAAAAATAACTCACATGGCTTAGAATGATGCTAGAATGTTCAAAAAGTTGATACTTTCTGCAAAGTATAAACTTTTTACTTATCATCTAAATATGAATTCGCTTCCGAATGAACACATTGTTTGTCTGAGAAAGTTTCATCATCATTCCGACTCGATCTCATTCGTAGACATTCGTTATGACGTCCTTGATACAAAATGCTCACCCACCAGAATACAATAAATATTTATTTTTGACAGATTGCAAATACAATTGCCATAAAAAATGTAGTGAACATGTTGCAAAGGATTGCCCTGGTAACGCTCAATCCAGTCAATTCTTCTTAGGAACCGCTGATGATGGTAAGATTGTTTTGTTTCTTTATTTACTGTTTCCTTTTTCTCTTTCATTTTTGATTCCAACCCGATTTCATTTTTAACCTTTCTTAACATCCGTCATCCTTCAATACAAATATTTTTCAATCTAATCAGGTACTAGTCTGTCGGGAAGTATGGATAATTTGCGAATGTGCAGTGTGCCATTTGATTCGGATCAATCAACATCGGGTAGAGTACTAAATACATACATGCACATTGATTAACACTAAAATAGTGGAAAAGCTTTGATGTTTTTAAATGTCAAGATACATATTTTGACAAATAAAAACCAAAGATTTGCACTTCACAATTGTCCGTCCATCATTTTTAGTTCCATTGTTGCCATTTCTTATTATATTTTTAACGCTTCTTCAGTTTCCGTACTCTGTTCAATGTGTTTCATACTTGCAGTCATTTTACATGAAATTTTAACTGAATCTTGTTGAGAATTCGGTAAAATGACTTATTTTGTTGTGTAAGATCCCCCAAGATCCACAGAAATGTAGCTAACTTGTGATTGTTCCGCTTTTTGTTTTAACAAATATGCAAGTCTTGGAGATTTTTAGTTGTTGAAAACAAATCAATCCAAGCGAATAATGCACACCACCAAATATTGTTTTAAAAAATTAACATTTATTTCTTTTAGGAGCATCAGAAGATCAAGAGGAATTGACTGTGCGTCATAAGAAGGCTCAGAATACACCAAGTGCACCTCTTCAGGTATTTAAAACGACATTGTCATTATTTACAAAAAAAGTATAATACATTTTTTTTTCATAGGGAAGTGAAGGAAGTGTGTCACCAAGTGCTGGATTTAATGGTGGATTGACAAGCCCAGATGATGATGTGATCAGCACGGAGAGTCAGAATATTCCATTGATGAGAGTGGTCATGTCGAAGAAGCAAACGAAGAGGAAAAGTAACAAGATTCTGAAGGAAGGATGGATCATACATTTCACGGATCAGCAGAATATGGTAATTGAGATTTTTAAATCCTGAATAATTTCAACAGGATTGGTATGAACCGATAAAGTTAGGCTGAAACGTATCTTATTAAGAAATAGTCTCAGGATTTGGCACAAACGTCTATACAGCTCTGAGTTAAAGCTCCATCTTTGATCGGTAGAGTGCATGGTTTGTTCTTTAAAAAAGAAATTTGGTTGGCTCCCGATTATTAATTAAGACGTTTTTTTCATAAGTCATCAGATTAATGTCGACCAAAGAATGTTTGGAAAACTTTTAAAAAAAGTGTTTCCCGTCGTATATACTGTTTTTCTTTGTAATGCCTCCAGGGCCCTTTTTAATGAATATTTAACGTATATCTAACTCTTTTTTGAAAAAAATAAAGAAAAATGAACATCATAAATCAAGTTCATTGAACAATTAAATTATGTTCTAAATATAGTTAAATATACGTCAATTTTTTTCCAGCGAAAGAAGCATTATTGGCGGTTGGATACAAAAAGCATCATAATGTACCAAGACGAAAATTCGACTCGCTATTATAAGGAAATTCCATTAAACGAAATTCTTGGAGTGGTTATCAATTCGTCAGAAATGGACAAAGGAGATGAATCGTCGAATTTGTTTGAGATTCGAACACAGGCATGCGTGTACTATATATGTAAGTCTTTTTGAACCTTCCTAAGATAATTCCTGATCACACATATTATACACGCGGTAAATCAGTTTTGCGAGATATATTGATATTTGCTCGCCCTTCATAATTATCAAGGTGTTGAACTTTGAAACAATCAGAGTTCTGGTTTTTGAAAACGGCAACTGTTTGCACATTTTTTTTTGATTTTTTGATTTTTTTTCCATTTTTCTGTCATTTATTTCTGTGGAGTTTTATTTTAGCTTGAACTTTGTAATTAGAACTAGGAGCATTAGATTAAAATATTTAATTTTTCCACACTTTGAACTAAAAAAAATTCAAATGGGTTAGGTCCAAAAATATTTGTTTTCTTAGTCATGTTTTTAATTGCAATTTCTCTATCAATAGATTTTGTTGTTGTTTTTTCTTCGATTACATAGAAAATCATTAAAAAACAGGTATGCATTGAAGCATACAGCGCCTTTTTTGACAACGTTTTCGTTATAAAATTAGAATATAATTTGCTATAGTCTATGTTTTTTTTTTATTTCTAAACTAAATATCTAATGATCGGGAGCTCCCCGAAACTTTAGTAGGCTAATATTATATCTAAAGTTTCGAATTGTTTCCCAATACGAAAAAACTATTTTTTTTTTCAATTTTCTTAGATTTTTGTTCTTTAATTTGACTGTTCTCGTACTTTTTAGCTGTTGTGATTTTTTTTGGAGTTTGATTGCTTCTGATAACTAAAATTAATTTATTCTTGATGTTTCCTATTCTGAAAAATTATCGTTTCACGCCTTTTTCCAGGTTTTCTTAGACCACCTTAATTTTGAGCGCGGACGCACAGATCTAGCGGATCCGCTCAATTACAATGAGTTTTTGCTCACCAATTACTATTTTTAAACTTTCATTTTACACTTGAACCAATCCCAGCTTTACAATTTTTGAATAAAACACCCATTTTTGAAACAGTAAATTAAAACGATTTTATTATTAAAATTAATGAAGTTAAATTTCTATCAAATGGCCTCCTCCATTGTAGTAAAAGAAAAAGTGAATCAAGATTAAAATGCAAGTATGAAAAAAGTATAAAAATATCACCAAGAATAAAAAGTTTAATGAGGGTGTAATTAATTTAGTTACATACGATCCATTGTCTTTTGGTGATATAATTCATTCCGGAAATGTGTTTGAAGCGATGCAGAAAGAGGATGCATTCCAATACTTAGATGATTGATTCCAAGGAATTCCAAAGCAGAGAAGAAAAAAAAACAATGAATTGTAACTGATTTTGATGTGTGTGTTTCATAAATATGTTCTTTGAATCATGTTCATCATTTCCCGAAAGAAACAGCTGTGAAAGAGGGCAGGCCAAGAGTACCAACCAACCTCTTGAAGATTTTGTACCGCTCGTTTCATTTTTTTCAAAGTTTTCATTTCTGGTAAGCTTTTGCTAAAGCTGCAAAATTATTCAATTTTCGTTTGGTTTTCTACAGAAGAAAATCTGGTTCTATTTTTATTAATTAGTTGCATTTTTTTTGACCATTGGTTTCTTAGTCGAAAGATGTTTTTTTCCAGTCTAGTAGGTAGTCTACGTAGTTTTTGGGGGTTTTTTACGTCACAGGTTCGAAAAATGGAAATTTTTCATCAAAAATGCCATATAATCACAGCATAGTTTTCAAAAATTTGTTAAACAAATGATTTTTTCACCTTCGAACTATTTATTCTTTAACCTCTATAAATCACAAATTTTTCCTTAAAATTTTCATGTGTAAATTTACAATATTTTCCTGAAACCATTCTTCTCAAAAAAAAGTGATATATTTTTCATTGAACACCTCCAACTATTCTTCAAAATGCCACGATAATAGCAGTATTCCTTTTGTATGTATTTTGTTTCACTTACTTATTCATCATCAATTCATACTACTTTTTTTGTTCCTCACTTTCATCATCCACTTTGGTAGTTGTTGTTTGTTTTTTTTTTTCGTTTGTTCGTTTTGTGTTCATTTGTTCACATATTATGCTTTTTTTATGCATTGGTGCGTTATTCCTCGAAGGACACATTAATTAAAAGTACAAAAGACATCATCAAGTGTTCTCACTTACTTTTCTTTTTCATGGAGGAGGAATTTCCATTTCAAAAGGTTAGGGATAACGTGGCGGTAAATCGAATTGGGGGGATGGGTTCTGTGGGCGTTGATGGTTAATGGGCTCGTGTTTTAGGACGTATGTTACTTTTAAAGGTGTTTTCCAAAGAACATCGTTCTTCGGTGACCATTTTTAAGGTGAATATTTTTCAGTTTTTCGTTAATTTCTTTTGCTGTGAGATACCATTTCATTTTGGTTTCTAAACTATGTTTTTCATATATACTAATCAAGATCAAATTATCATCAAATTTTTATGAATTTTTTCTGTATTCTCTTATCACTATCATAATTATTTTTTGATTTTTAGACGCATTTCGGTCTAGAAAAATATTGTACAGACTGTCATTTACTTGAATTTCAAGTATTGCATAAGTGGGATAATTATTATATTATTTATTAAAACTCAACAAACTTCCAATCATGCCTTGTTCGAAACACCTTCTTGTGTGCTTCTACTTGTCTTCAAAACCTTCCGAATTCAAAATTGTTTGTTTTTCTTGTTCATAAGAGAATGTGTTGAAGCCAAAAATTTTTAAAACCCAGTTCGTGAAATATACCCACCAAGATTCAGATCCTTCGTAGTGCGGTTGAAAGTATATTTAAAGACAGGGTGTCAATTAATTTGACCCTACCTGATTTCAATTTCAAAAATTAGAGCTTTCTCTCATTAAGTATTGTCATGAAGAAAATTCCTGGCCGCTCGTCTTGCGTAGCATCGTAGGGAACTTCCTCGCAACGCGACCGCAACGACCAACTGAGAAATTTGAATTTGAGCGCGTTGCGGTTGCGTTGCGAGGAAATTCCCAACGACACTCCGCAAAACGAGAGGCCTGGAATTTTCATCTTGACCATATGCAATTTATACGAAAAAATAAAAAAAAGCTGCCTTTAATTGATAATAAGAAATCGTGACGCGTTGATAGAATTAGGTTCACTTTTTATAGAGATAACTTTTCAAATAACTTTTCGTTCTCGACTTTTCAGCACATTTAATTTTCTATATTTTTGCTTTTCGGAGTGTCAACTCCTCTCCGTCGCCGCGTTTTTTTTTCAATATAAAAATATTAATTTTCACACCATTTCACATGTAGTTTTTGTATTTTTTTCGTTATCATCTGCAACTGAAATGTGTTTGTTTTTTGATTTCGTCGTCGTCATTGCCCCGACAAAATTTGTTTCACATAAAATATCGAAATGTCGATCAAATTTTTGCTTCGATTTTTTCAAAAATTTTTGCATCGTCTCCAACCAATCCGTTTCTCTTTTTTTCCTCATTGGCATCTATTTACTACTTTGCATTATGTTGTTGGACGAATTGTAAAATGTCGCGAGGTTGTGTTGTTCATTTCCTCTTGAAAACACATACCTATTGGTCAAGGAAAACCGAGAAAAAAACCCAAAACAAATAACAGGAATAAAAATTAAATGAGGGTCAGGTGTATGCGATAACTGGTTTCTGGTTTCGCGGTGAACATCTTCAATGAATTTGAAAATTATTCCTTCCTAATTTCCAATTTTTTTGGAAATTTTTCGTCTTCTCGACAAACAGTTTTTATTGCACAAACATTGTCCATTGGCAGTAGAACATACACTTGGAAATGTGTTTTTTTGCAATTAGAGAAAAATAACAGTGTGAAAACAAATTGTTATTTTTTCTGAAATATTTTCAGTATTAGAGGATTTTCTTTTGAAAAAATATCTTTTAGGTTTTGAACAAGTTGAAAACTTCCATTAAAGGAGAACTTTACTGGTATAATAAATATACCTTGAATGAAAATAGACTTCATTCTCATTCCAAATCTGTTTTTAAAATTTTCTAAAACCACCTAGAAGCCGAGAAAACGCGCCTCAAAACAATGGCCTAGAAAAAGTGTCCACCTGGCCGAGCTTTTTCCTATGAGCTTTTTTAGTGTTTCGTTAATAAATAGTAATGAAGAATACTTATATTAGTTTTTTAAATGTTTTTTTTTCATTTTTTTAAACGACTTTTCAAGTAATAATGCCTGCGGACTAGTTTTCGCCGGTAGGCACATATTTCTAGGCCATTGTTTTGAGACGCGTTTTCTCGGCTTCCAGGTGGTTTTAGAAAATTTTAAAAACAGATTGGGAATGAGTATAAAGTCTATTTTCACCCCAAATGAATTCTTTAGCTCAGTAAAGCCCTCCTTTAAACATTATTATTAAGAATGAACTGGTTTCTTTTTATTTTTTCTGGCAAATAAAAATTGACGAGTTCAAAAACAACTCGTGAACTGCAGGTGCAAAATCCAGCGCACGCGCTTGAATTTAATAGGTTTTTTAAAAAATTTGCTCCAATGATTTCTTATTTTCGAGAACATAAACCTCTCAAATATCATAATTTTAATCCAACCTAGGTATTTCAAAATCGTATAGGACTGTTCAAATGGTCACTTTTGTTTTTTTTCCCATGTGTAACACTTTCGTCGTCACATTTTCGGAATTTTCGCCCAGAAAATACTTCACTTTTCATTGTCATTACTATTTATTTCCGTCTGGCTACGTAGTAAAGTTGTGGTCAGTGTGTTAATTTTTTGTGTTCTTAAAAACATTTTTTGACCGTCAAAAAAAAATTTAAAAGAGTTCGATTTTTTTTCTTTTGTTACTGTTCTCATTTGATTTTCTAATCTTATCAATTCGTAAAATTGAACCAAATTTTTTTTGAAATAGAAATTGGTTGAGAAGAATAGACAGAAAAAGCCGTTAAACTATTATATGATAAATCGAAATTTTGGAATCGGTGGTCAGTTTCGATAGTGTAATAGATAGACAATATCTTCTCGGCCATGGGAGGGTTCTTTTGTAATTTTTCATTTGGGCAAGTTGTTTTAGCTACCGTATACTGGGGCCTGAAAATGAAGAACCTTCCGTAAAAATAGTTAAAAATCCGATTAATTTTGTGGCATCGGATTTTGGAATTATTAAACCGAAATACGAACTCTTAGTTGAACTTCTCGAAGAAAGTGAATGTTTAAAATAACATTATTTATATTGTCAAGTTAAACATTTTGGATCATCCATTTTCTACTGAAAGACCGCAGCGCAACCGCTCGCAGGTGAAACTAGTATGACTTTGTGAGAGACTTAGATTTTCTGGGTAGATCAAAAGATTCAAACATTTTAGGTTGACAATATGAGCGTACCAGAACAGTCTATAGAGATATAAAATTCTCAAGAGCACACAAAATTTGAATCTTTAGCTAAATCTGCTATAAATATTTCTTTCAAAAAAATCTAATAGTTGATCTTTGTCGCAATCGGTCACGCGTTGAACCTTGTGAAATTTCAGCCAAAAAGTTTCTTTTTGCGATCTAATCAAGATTCAAAATTCGACGTCACAACATTCCAGACACTAATTTCTTCTTTTTATTTCGATAGTAAATCTCGAATAGATTCCTCATCTGATAAATATTATCGGAAATTTTGATCTTTAATGATCATTAAATGGTTTTGTAACATTATTATTATTATGTTTCCTGTATTTTCTACCAGAGTCTCACACTCATGCCCAAGGTTGATCTTATGTGATTCATTTTGTCCAATTTCAGCCTTCACACCTTTTTTACATGTGTATTTTTGTTAGTTTTGGGTAAATATTCTCGATTCGAGTCATTGGTCATTCTTGTCACTCGTCCCTTCCATCAAATTCTCACATTACCCATTTTAAAGGGGTATTGTGTGTTCTGATTTTCGTACCTCTTCCTCTTTTGAGGGTGGAGTTTTTTTTTTTTGGAAAATCTTATTCATCATTTTCTTGTTCGATTTCATTCCTCACTTTCACCGCAACCACACATAAAAGCGATAATTTGTCGATTATGAGTGCTTTTTGCCAATGGGTTTTCGCGGAGATTTGCCAACATCTGCTGTTTTTTTTCTTCTGCAATTCATCTTCGTCTTCTAAATTAACGGAAGTTTTCATTTTCGAATATCTAATTCTTCTTTTTTTTTGTCGCAAAGTGGAAAAGGTTGTTCCTTTGCATTTGTTGCCTATGAATATGCAGATTAGTCATTTTCTTAATTGAAATAAAACGATGTGTTCGGAAGGAGGTTTCGGCAGTTTTTAGACATTTTTCTGCAGCATGGGATTCTTCAAATATTCAGAGGTTATTTAGTGATATGATTAATTTTTTAAAG
Source organism: Caenorhabditis virilis (assembly GCA_964036255.1). Classification (NCBI taxonomy): domain Eukaryota; kingdom Metazoa; phylum Nematoda; class Chromadorea; order Rhabditida; family Rhabditidae; genus Caenorhabditis; species Caenorhabditis virilis. Next base: position 8,588,357 of record OZ038419.1, read on the forward strand.
AATCCGTTTTCAGTCTCTCAGTTTCTATTTATATTTCTTGCTCCACGAGAGCTGTAGCCTGGGCCGGCCGGGAGGGCCGGCCTCCCTATTATAAATAATTTTACAGGTCTTCCAAATGTTTTCTAAAATCAATTAATTTAATTACTGAATTATTTTTTAATTTTAAAATGCGCAATGATGAATCCATACGATAAAAACAAATAAAAAACACTGAAAAAATTAGAAAATTGAGAATTCTGGTTTTTTTAAAAATAATTTAAAGACAATTTTCGGGTTAAAAACTTTTTATTTTATATTTATAACGAATAATTTGTTCTCTGTTGGAAATTAAAATTAAACATTTTGCCGCCGTCCAGCCACTTTTGAAAAACGACAGCTATGGTGGGCTCCACTCAAAATCCATAAGTTGGTTTTGGATGTCGTAGTTGGTTGGTTGTAATTTGGTTAAGTTGGTTCTGGATGTCGAAATTCACAGCGGATTCGCGCATGTAAAACTAACGGATCCGTCACTTTCTATGCGCGGATCCGCCATTTCAACTAGTTAGTATGGAAATGGCAGACCCGCGCATTGGTTTTTGCCTTCCCGTTCACCGCCCCGGATCCGCCACTTTTATATGCGCGCAGATTTTGCATGGGCGCTAAATTTTAAAAACTCTTTTTATTTATTCAACTCAAAAGTGTTCAAAAGCCTTCAAAATCAAATGAACACCGCGAAAATACTTCGAAAAAATACAATTTCTTAATTATTCATGAATATCTATAATTCTTCTGAGTTTTCGTAAAACTTATTGAAATTTTCGTTGGTCCAAATATTTCTGTCTTAAGAATTTTGGTTTGTAAATACTTTAGAGTAGAAACAAGAAAATGAAAGTCCTAGTGTCCATTGCTAATTCGTAAAGCAATTGAACTTTCGTTTGCAATTGCATTTTAACAAAAAAAAATCACTTGTGTCCTTTTTTTTTCATTTCCGTTTTTTTTCTCAAAATTTCATCCGAGACAGTAGGTATACGTTTTTTTTAGAGCGCAAAGTTCAAAACACTTTTCTTTTTCACTCCATTACTTTCGTCTTCAAACATTTTTTTTTCTTTGAAAATGTCCTTTTTCCAAAAATGTGATAACTGGATTTGTGAAAATAATACAGTATCATTACTGTCGACTATCGCGTTAGACGTTTATTTTCTTCACTCCTCTGATGACGGACAAGAAAAAAAACAGACTTTACGTGATTTTTTCATCAAAATATGAACACGACGAATCATTCTCGGATTCCTATTGAATTGTCATTATATCTCAATACTCAGGTTTTTTTCTAATCAGTTTTTTTGGCGCACTCTGGATTCAATACACATGTTGTGAGAAGATATTGGAAACATATATTGGCATAGAAACAAAGTTTATTGTTGCAAAAAAAAACGATTTTTCAAAATTTGACCCATAAAATTTGATCGATGGGCGGTCCCGTTAATTTTTGTGTGAAATGTAGGCGGAGCTTTTAAAAAAAACTTTTTATAGGTAATTTAAAAAAATTTTTTAGTTGATCTGAAATTGTCTAGAAATTTTTTAAATAATTGTTTTACTTCATTTTTTTTAAAGGGAAGAAAAAATTCATATGTTAACAGGTCACTTCCTTATTTTTCGCTTCCTGGTTTTATTTTTTTTTTAATTTTTTTACATGGAAAAACAAAAGTGTGTTATAAAAAACCGGAATTTTTGTTTTATCAATATATGAACTTCTATATTGTTTAGAAAAAAATAGGAATCAAATATTTTAAAGATTCTAGAAAAAAAAACAAAATCATTCAAAGAACTGAGCGGCCACAAAGTTCGATCAACACGGTTTTCTGTTCCAGTGAAAAAATGAGAAAAAAAAGAGATTCGGTGAATTTATGGTTAGTTTATTCTTCTTACACCAATTCATGAGAAGAGATTTTGAAAATATTATTTTTTCTAAGAAGTTGTAATGTGGTACTGTAGCTTAGTGTCTCGAAAAAAGCACGTAAGTTGTAGTACAAATCACTTTTTCAATTTTTCAATAAAGCCTATCTGTAATGTCGACTTCTAGCTTAGAAGAAGTTCTAGCACATGAAAGAATTATAACCCCCCACCCTCGCTTGAAGGCCAGCTCTTAGGCTTAAATTATAGCCTTGAACTTCAAACTGAAGTTTTCGCTTCTTTACTTCTCATTTAAGATTTATTTCTTTGAAAAAATAATTGCTCAAAGGCTCTTATTTTCAAAACATGCATTCATAGTATATATGTTTTAGCCAAGCGATCGTTTTTACACCTGAAATGTCATGTTTTAATTGGTAGTTCTCATGTTGTGCATAAGATTCAATGAGGTGTGCTTCTGAATTTTGGCGAGAGAAAAAACCAATACTATAAGTATTGTTCAACACCAAAAAACAATTGTATTTTTGATCCATTAGTCTTATTTTTTCTTCAATTTTTTCTTCAATCTTTAAAAAGTTCATTTAATTATAACGTATTCACTGACGACTCTACAAATGTTCCAAACATTGTCCAATGTTCACTGATTGTTTCCATTTCATTGCACGCTCCACAAAAACAAAAAAAAAATGCAGCCCCCTCGATTCTCCGAAGATTCCTAAATAATCGTTTTGAGACTAAGAACCAGGCGTCCGAATTGATTTCAACGCTCCGAATGAAGATGCGATGAGAAATGTTCGCTCAGTTCATTTTCACCATCTTCTTCTTCTTCTTCTTCTTTTTTCTTTTTTATCATATTCATCCACCTTTACCTTTTCTTTGACGATATAAATTTCATTGTGATTCGATTCGTCCTTCGGTCATTTCCGTTGTCGTCAAAAACGATGGAAAATACGTAGTTGATTTGGTCATTTTCTTCGTTATTTTTTCGTTTTATTTAGTCTGCAGCAGACGGTTAGCAGCTGCTTTATATTGCAACAAAAACCAATAGAAAACGGTTTTTAGAAGATGAGAAGAGTAGTTTTATCATTTGAATCGGACGATTTAAATTGATAGGTTTTAGTTGGCTAGTATTGCAGAAAAAAAGAGATACGTTATTGTAGGCTCTGAAGTGTTTTGTTGATGATTCTCATACTAATTTATCATTTTCTTATCTATCTGGAAATCCTGACGACTGATGACGTAGAAGAAATGAAACTGAATTTTGTCTCTCTACCGATACATCACATACAAATTTCCGTCGCGCATTATTTTTGTTATCAATCGTTTTGATTTGATTGGGAGGAAAGAAAGATTGTTTTGTTAAAAGGACGTTTTTGAAATAAATTCTAAAAAAGGGTATCTGGCAACGTTTGTCAATCTTTTGATAATGATTTCTATTGAAACTTAATTCGGACGGGCGCAACCTACGGTAGATTTTTGATCAAAGGTCGATTGCTTGGTTTATAGCTGATAGGGGGGCGGAAATCGAAACGATAAAGTTTATCGCTATATAAAAATTTCGTTGAAGTTGTCGCGGTAGTTGAAAGCAGTCAATTGAAACTAGATCATAGTTCGAAGGTATCAAGTGCTGACAGTAAAAAAAACAAATTACACACTGAACATTTAAAGGCAGTGTGTCAGTTAATTTGACCCTTCCTGATTTCAATTTCAAAAATTGGAAAGTTCTCTCATTAGTACAATGAAATTTATGCGAAAAAATATCGATAAATACGCGGTTATAGAAGTTGAAAAAATGAAAATTTGAATCCGCGTCAGGATCGTGCGGCGCGGTCGGAATTGGCGCGAAACACAATTATTTGAATTTGACTACATAGTGGTATTGATTTCTCTATCTCCTGGTCCCCCGTTCCGATTTTTATTTTTCACCTTGGGTTTGGATCGTATTAACTGACAACCTATCTTGAAAACATGATATAAGTGATGATGAAGCGTGTTGAAAAAGGATTCATTTGTGGATTCATTTGCATTCGGTTCGGATTCTTTGTGAGCGCTTAGAAAATTGTCCTCGCTATATTTCCTAGTTGTGCAGAAATTTTTAGTTTAAACGAAGAAAATACGCTCTGTTCAAATCAACCGCTACGCATGAGAATAATGGGAGTAGATTAGATGCAGAAACCTAGATGTATGTCACATCTTGTTCGCCAATACTCTCTCACTTTAACAGTTCTGTCATAGATTTCGTGAATGAGCAATAGTTTTTAAAAGTTTTGAGTCAAAACTGCTCTGAAAATTATTTCCACTGATTTTGACCGATATTCTTCAAATAGCCTGTAGCATATTCCGGGCGGTCATTTTCGAGAAACGATGACGTATAAAATTATCAGATTTTTTACGGTTTCAATAACCTTGAAATATCTTCTATTTTTGAAGTGCGTTCGCTGTTTATATGATCCAAACATCACGAAAAACCACTTTTAAGACCGACATTTACTACGACGTAGTAAAATTAGAAAGCAGATGTTTTTTTTAATGAGCAAATTGATAAGATTTTGGCAATCTGAAGTTTGTTTTATGAAAACTGATCAAATATTCTTGACCCCAAATCAATTGTCTTGATTTTTGAGCTGATTCAAGAAAATATGCATCTGAAGTCTGAGAAAGTTCCAGATTTTCTTTTCTGTTTGATAATCCTAGGTCATCACAGGGCCTGAACTCGGACCGGTGACAGGCCGTGAAAACGACAACTTTTTCACCACCTCGAGATCATTTTTTGAACTTCAAGTTGTGTAAATAAGTTTATTTTTTTGTAATAAGGAACAAATCATTTTCCGTTCTAATTTTTCCCCCTTTTCTCAATAAAATGCTTGGTTTTTGATGAACTTTACGATGCTTCGTTGTCATCTTATCATATTTCTTCCCAGAATAGTGATAAACACAAATAACAAAATATTTTTCTAACAATTTGGTAACCATTACATTCCCCCAAAAATGTAGAGGACGTCATCAAAAAGTCACAAAATACAAATAAAATGTTGTTTTTTTCTCATTCTCGATTATCTGTTGTCTTGTTCACCTGATGACGTAGTATGCTGAATGATATTAGATGGATGTTCGAGAAACTTTTTTTTCGTCTTTTTCCTATCATTTTTTCCCGATTTCGGACTTTATGTCGTCTCAAGGTTCTCATTTGTTCTATGTTTTATCATTAACATACACTTTTAGACCGTTTTTTTCGAAACTTTCTTTTCTTCGGCCCTAATAATATTGTCTACTACTGTTTTGTTTATTTTTTTTTTCGTTGACGCGTTAACCATTACACATATCAAACCACCAAAAAAAAAAGAATCAAGTATTACGGGTAATAAAACACGAAAAAAGGAAATAAGAAGAAGAAGAAGAAGCTTCTTTGCTTTTCTCTTGTTAACCACTACCGTCACAATTTTATATTATTCATTTCCGTCATTTTAATTGTGGTGATGGCATTTATGACAATAGGTGACGAAAAATGTCTGTTTTTGTTCTTTTTGAATATATGTAAATACTATAGTAGTTCATTTTTTGAATTTTACAGTTGAGGGTGTTTTGTTGGTATTTTTGAAGTTTGAGGAATAGATTGCAATTATGATGTATTTTCATATGATGTCATCAGAATCAATTTTCAGTATATAAAACTGACGGTTCGCAAATGTTGTAATTTTCTTGTGAGAACTTGTTGATTGGATTTTGAAGTTGAAATTTTTGATGGGAAGACGTTTTTTGAAACTTGAAACTAACCCGATGATCATCTCCCATTTTTTCTTGATTTTGTGTGAATTTGACACGTAACGTAAACCCGCAACGCCACTGAAGGATCATATATGACCTTGTAGGTTTTATGATCTACAGGTCTCCGACGTCGCGGTCCGCGTTACGCGCAATAATTCACTGCACCCACTCAGGGCATTATTGGCATCAAACGGCTAGCGTGCCCCCACTTCGGCACGTGATCGGCACGTCGAAGTACGCATGCCGTTTAAAATCCGTAATTCCCCTGAACAATTCCAGTTTTCGAAGTTAGAATTGATGTAGGTTCTTTATAAATTATTTGACCAGTTCTCAGTGTTTTTGAAATCTAATACGCTGCGCGAACCGCAACGCGTTTGAAAAGGTCTATTACATTTCGGTGTCCGGTTCGCAGTGCAATGTTTTTGAACTTTCTAAAACAATTTAATATTATAAATCGCGTAATTTAGAATTGTTAAACTTTAATTGTTGTGTTAATTGTTTAACACATTTCAACGTATATGCTCTTGATTTTTGAGCCGCTATTCTAATGTCACTTTTTATTGTTAAAACCTTCTGAAAACGTGTTCTGAAAGCGCGTCACACAGAAGGTTCTTGATATTAACAATGTGATATATCTTCAACTTTAATTTTCACCTGCAAAACTGCAGAATTGTTGTTTTTTCCATCCCCTTCTTCTATTTATTTCGTTCTCAAATTGTTTGTTTCATATCTTATCACAATAGGCTTCAGAAAAGAAACTATGCTCAAAATACATTTTAAAAAACAAACAACAAGTGTTCCTTTTTTGTATTCTATACTGTATTTTCAACAAAAAACAAACAGTTTGCATAGTATTTTCAGCCACAATTATGAATCATTTTATTTGTTTTTTTGTGTTTCTCCGTTGTTGTTTGTTTGTTGTCATTTTCTCCACTTTCTCTATTGAAACGAGATGATACATACGAGACATACATGCATCATATAATAATAATAATAATAATCATATTATTATAAATATAAATACCAGTTTGTTATAATAAAGAACAACACAAAAGTCAGGGGAAAGGTGAAAGGAGGGTTGGCACTTTTGAATGAGAGAGAAAAAACAGTTTACATAGGTAAAGCCAAACATATTTTGTGAATTGAATAGGAAGGCAAATAATCAGCTTATATAATACTTCCTTTTATGAGGGGAAGGATTCTTTTTTCAACAAATATGTGCTACTTTTTTTTGAAGGTTACATCCTTTTTTTATTGTTAGGGTTTTGCGTATTTCATTTTTTTTGCCTGATAAACCGAATTTTGTATTTTCTGGCCGGCTGGTCTTAGATTTTCTAAAAAAAAAAATATGTTGCCTAAAACCTTTGTAGCCAACTCTCGATTGTTCAATTTAAATCTTAGGCAATATCATTCAAAAAAAAAGTGGCCAGAAAATTTGTGAAAACAAAAGTACACACCCAACAATTTTGTCATACAAATTTTCTGTTTTCCTATTGAAATGAATTCCGTAGCTTAATGAATTTTGATTTTTGATATTGTTTAGATAACTGTTTTTGAACCAGAGATTTCTATTAAATATTTTGATATTCATGAAATTTCAGATTTTACTCTTGATCTTGTGTTTTGTTTCTCCCACTCTAGCCTGATAATAAATGCCAACGAATTTCTGAGCAACATCGATAAACAGAATTTATTAAAATTTCAACGTTTTTTCAAGGCATAGTTTTTGAACATTCTATAATTAAGTGCCAAAAATCGGCACGCATCGCGAACCGCGTCGCATTACACGATCAATATCTATAGTTACTCTTATCACTCGATTAACATCTTCAAGTTAAAATGTGTGTATTGTCAAGATGACAATTTCTGGCCTCTCGTTTTGTGTAGAATCGTACGGAATTTCCTCGCAACGCGTTGGAATTAGTGGATTGTATTGTATTTCTGGTGTACTAGCTCCTTCCAACGCGTTGCGGTCGCGCTGCGAGGAAATTCCCCACGATGCTACGCAAAACGAGCGGTCAGGAATTTTAATCTTGTTTGTATCATCCATTTTCGACTGGATGACTGCAGCACTCCCGCTCGCATGTAATAATATGCTGCAGGAGATGCAGATACCTTCTTCGTAGATCAAAACGAACAAAGGTGATTTAAAAATGTTACGTTGAGAATACCGTACTTCGTGAGTGTCCGTCAAAATTTTAAATTCATAGTCTCTCTTTTTTTATTTAAATAATGTGATTCATCAATTTTGAACTTCATTTATCAAATTAATAATACATCTTCTTTATACATAAACAGTCCACTTCAATACACTTCAAACATCTCGTATCATCTTGTTCAAAATTCAAAATTTCAAGACCAATATGTTTTTTAGACATTAACCAAAACAGTAATCTAAGTATCAGCGTCAAAAAAAAACAAACGAAGATTCCAATCGTAACACTGCGCCAGTCCAATCGCTCTCTTCCAGATCGTTTTTTTTTCAACTTTTTTCGTCGTTCTTGCCCGGGGGGAGAGAATGCCATTTCTCAACACAGCGATTGTTTTTGTTTTTTTCCGTTCCCACCCCATTCCTGAAGACTTTTTTTTCCCTTTTTCACAAAATATTGCGAAAATTGAGAAAATGAAATTAACTGCCCCCAAATTTTTACACACTGTTAATTTCATCGCTGAAAATATTGGGCTAGAAAAAATGTTTGTGTTTTTCGTTTTTCGAAAATTTAGAGAGATTAGTATTTGTGTTTTAATGCTACAAAATAGTGAACATGTCAATCTCAACCTTTTTTTCTCACCCAAGTTCTGTACAAGTTCTTTTTTTTGTTCATTATCTTTTCTCTTCGTAGTACACGTTTTTTGGGAGATAGATAGTTCTTTGGATTTGGCTACTGTATTTTATCTAAATGGCTCCGCCCCCCTATAGCTATTTAGATTTTTTTGTTTTATATATAGATTAAAAAATCGTTTTTGTACTTCCGTTTTTTTTCTTGAACTTTTAGAAATATACTCCTCATTTTTTAATTATCAGAATGATATTGAATATTCTCCGACTGCCGATATCTGATCAGCCGACAACTTCAACGAACTCGTCGACTGAATACCCGTTGGTACATTTCACTCCAAGGAAGATCAAGATGAAGACAATTGTCAGTGTTCCATATATTCCAGAGATTGATGAAAGTAGTGATGTTTCGGTACATTGCCATCATAAATTGGAAGCGGTGCCAGAAGTGGAGGTTGAGCGGAAGACTTCAACTTCATCGTCGACAGATTCTGGATATATTGGATCGTGTTCACGGTCTAGGGATGGATCCACAACTAGTACATCGGTGTCGGTTGTGGATCGGAAGAGGGGTGGTTCGACGAACACTTTCAACTCGGATGCGCCATCGGAACAGAGTACCAGTAGTTTTGCATCGATTAGTTCGACAGCTTCGAAGATTTTCAACTCGGCCGCACATTGTCTGATTCTGATGACGAAGCGGAATGGTTGGAGTGATGGTAATTATTTTCAGATATATAATAGAAGAAAAATTAAAAAATTCGCGAACTTCGGGTTTAGTTCGATCTTAAAAATAATAAAAAATAAAAAACCGTGTGTATGTGTGATCAGGAAAAATAACAATAATTTTGAAAACCGATTACATTACCATGTAAGTTCTGGAATGTTTTTGGAATTAGTCTATTTTTTAGTGTAACTTCATAATTTGAGTATCTAACTGGCAATATTCTTTAAAACGTTCTAATAAAATTATCTTTCATTTTCCAGCTGGTCATCCATCTGATGAAAAAGGTTCATTAGATGCTCAATCATGGACAACAGCCATCCAGGCCGCATTGATGCCAGTCACACCTCAAAGCAGTGTCGGTGCCAAACGAGATATGGCCAAATTGAAAGTTCCGACTGATGGTGGGTTTTCTAAAAAAAAATCATACTAATATGGCCTGGTTGAAGGTCATCATGTTTGTTTGAAAAAATAATCAATTTTGTTTTACCAAGTCCTGAAAATATTAGGCGATTTTTAATTTGTGAATTGTCACTTGAAAACTGGGATGGGTCAGCCGAAGAAAATGTGTTTTTTTTCTTGCCAATCACAATACTGGTTGGAGAATTTTCAGATAGAGTGAAAGCAATGTATACTAAAAGATAGAAAAGTATTTTTCGGGAGTGAGTATTTTTAGAGCGTAATTCTCGGACTAATGTTGACCTTTTAGATGCTAAAATGGGTCATGTGGCCCAAGACTGACCAAATAAATTGTTGTTTTTTATTACGAACATTATTTAAGAAATAATTTTTAACAGGGGTCCAAGAAAATATAAAAAATGTTAACCATCTTAGATAATTACCATTGATACTAAATGGGACACCGTCTTTAAGATCAAATATAGAATGTCTTCCTTATTAAAATGCGTAATTTATGAACAAAATAATATATATCAGCTGTTGATTTAATGACCTCTTCTAATGATAAACAAATTAAAAGATGAACAATGTTCATTGAAAACATGTTTCTTGTTGTTGTTTTTGTTGTTTTCCCAACTCATTCTATTTCCTGTTTTTAGGCGAAAAAGGTCATCTGGGTGCTCACATTCAAACTGAACACGAATTCTCGCAGCTTTATCAAATCTTTGCGGAAGAAATCCTCGGGTCCGGACAATTTGGAACCGTTTATGGAGGAATTCATAGAAAGTCTGGCCAACATGTGGCGGTGAAATTGATTGACAAATTGAAATTCCCGCCGAATAAGGAGGATTTGTTGAGGACTGAAGTGCATATTTTGCAGGTATCCCCCATTGAAAGAATTTGGTCATTGTTTAAAAGTAATATTTTCAGCAAGTACATCATCATGGAGTTGTGCATTTTTTGCAAATGTTAGAAACAACGGATCGTATATTCGTTGTGATGGAGAAATTGAAAGGTGACATGTTGGAAATGATCTTGTCAAGTGAGAAAGGAAGACTCACTGAAAGAACCACCCAATTCTTGGTTGCTCAAATTTTGGAGGCTTTGAGATATTTGCATAATTTGAATATTGTTCATTGTGACTTGAAACCTGAAAATATTCTCTTGACTTCGAATAGTGATTTCCCGCAAGTGAAATTATGTGATTTTGGATTTGCCAGAATTATTGGAGAGAAGAGCTTCAGGAGAAGTGTTGTTGGAACACCGGCTTATTTGGCGCCAGAGGTATTTCTAGAAAAAATGGATGTTAAAGAAAATAAGGGATTTTTTAAAGGTTCTTCGAAACAAAGGTTTCAACAGATCATTAGATATGTGGAGTGTTGGAGTGATTGTTTATGTATCATTGTCTGGAACATTCCCGTTCAATGAGGATGAGGATATTAATGACCAAATTCAAAATGCTGAATTCATGTATCCACAACAACCATGGAAGGAAATTAGCGAATCTGCAATTGAGTTTATAAATGGATTGTTGCAAGTGAAAATGAACAAAAGATTCACTGTTTCAAAGGCATTGGCGCATATTTGGATGCAGGTAAATTATTATAATTTTTTTTAAAAGAAGGGTTTCGTACAGTATTGGAATAAGCTCGAGTTCTGTATATTATTTCACGATCTAATAAAAAGCTGTAAAATTTTCTGGGCCGCCGAAAAGATTGATGTAATAAACCCTCACGACTCGTTAGTTCAGTAGCTTTAGGATTTTACAAGGAACAGTTTTGAAAAATTTTAAAAACAAAATTTATGAAAAATATCAATTGTAGAAAATATCTGACTTCATATTTAACCAAGGCAATTTGTAAATTGTTAAATTTTAATTTCAGGGATACAACGTTTGGTCAGATCTTCGACTTCTCGAAAAAGCAATAGGTGAACGCTTCTTGACACATGAAAGTGATGATCCGAGATGGAAAGACTACGAAAGAGAGCATAATTTGACGCCAGTTTATGTCTAATCAATATGATAAATGTTCTGGAAACAAACAAAAACAATCATTTTCTCTTCTGACGGGCTCTATTCACACAAAAACAACATCGAAAATCTTGTATCAAAATTTTTTATTAATTTTTTGAGGAAACAGTCAGTCTAGTCGATTAAAAAAGAATCACATATTTTTTATACCTTTTGCTTTTTATTCAGAAATATCTCTTTATTACGTTAGATTTGAAAAATTTCATTCACATATCACTTTTCTCTTGAAAAATGTATTGCATTGAAAACATTCCACATTGTGTTAAAAAAAATTAGATGAACCTTCCCCTGTGAAATGTGCTATTTCTTGCTAGTCTTTTATTATTTTGAAAATTTCCCAGATTTTATTAGCATTTTTTTGTCAATTAAAAAACTATTTCCAATAAATATTGGGATTATTTTGCGTTTCTTGTTTTATTTTTTTGGTATTATGAATCAGATCTTCTGCTATTTTTCTAATTTTATGTGTAAAATTTTGTATGGTTCCATGATTTCATAAAAATTCATTTGAACCTATTTTATGACTTCATATTCAATATATACATATATATTTGAACAACACGTTTTCAGATTCACCTTTTTTTAATATTGAAAATCAATTACTGAAGTTTAAAGGAACATGAGCATTTAGAAATATGCATTCCTCCTACGATCGGTGGTATACTGTATTCACTAAAGGGACATAGCAAGCTGAATTAATCGCGTCTCAGAACGATTTTCAAAGGGTACTGTACCCAAGGTGTGCGTGTCATAATTTTCAAAAAAAATTATTTTGTTATTTTCTGTTTGAAAAAAGAGTGGAAAACCGTTCTATTGTAAATCTATTATACTATTGAACATCATGCAACGAAGTCACCGTTTTTTGGTAATTCGCACCTTCTAAAAACCACATTTTAAACATAACTTCAGAATCCTACGTTCAAACAAAGCAAAAGATTTGCATCTACCAATTCATCAAGTGGGGGCGGGTTAGTGCTATCTGAAAAAAAATTTGACTGAAACATTGAATTAATGTTTAGAGTATCCAAGTTTGTGGCTGTTACACTAGGAACTACTGCCGCAGGAGCTGCTGGAGCTGTTGGTTATGCAGCATACGACTCGGAATTCAGAAAACAAGTAATTGATTCATCAATGTTATGAAATTATTTAAAATGAAGACTGTTATTTATAGGTGGAGAATGCTATTCCTGGCACGAAAAACGTGTTGAATTATGCAATAGGCCCAATTGATCCGCCGGCAATAAAACTGAAGGACCTCCGTCCGTTGCAATACTCGAATGTTAGTTTTTTTTTTCAATTTCATTTCTTTGTTTCGGACTTTATTACGTTTTATTACAATTTATCAGGATCCGAAGATTCCACCGAAGCCATTCGAGACAAATCCATTGGAGAAACTTGAAAAACGAAGCGTGGAAGCTGTACCAGGAAGTCAAATTGTTGTTAGGGAAATAAATCCTGAAGGAGCAAAGAAAATCGAATTGAAAAAGGAGTTGATTGGAGTAAAAGTAACAGAAACTATGGGAAAATGTTGAAAAATAGATTTTTCAGGTTCCAGAAGGCTTAAACAAACAAGTTGCGAAACCAAAAGCCAACAATACCAACCCATACATTGGGAATGAAGCCAGTCTTGACAAAAATGAACTGCTAACTGAAGAGCTCAAAAAGAAATTAGCAGAAGCTGAGAAATCAACTAAAATCGCAACAACTGCAAAACTGGAGACCCTTCGAGCTATCGAGCATCATATTCAAACAATTCGAGAAGCAATTGAAGGAGGAAAAGATGGTGATTGGGATGCTGTAACAGTTGCACATTTGAAAGCAAAACGCCTCACTGATAAGGATATCGAAGTTGAAAAGAAGGCTAGAAATTTGGTTGCTGAATTGGTGACAGAAGCGAACTTTGGAAGTCAAGGAAAGACGACGCAATTGAATCCATTGATTCCGATTAGTAAGGCAACTGCTGAAAAGTTATCGAATGAGCTGGATGAAATGGTTTCGAACGTGAAAAAGGTTGATTCTGAACGTATTTTTACACGAGACTATGGAAATTTGGTTGATGAAAGCCGCAAGAAGTTCCTGTTAGAGTTGAAAGCAGTTCATCCAGAGTAAAGAATAAAAAATTCGAAGAGTTTAAAAAAATTACGTTTTCAGACTGAATTATGAAGAAGGAATGAAATTGAAGAAGAGCGATTTGAAGACTATTCTGGCTCACGCTCATTTGAGAGTCGATCAGCTTACGATGAAATTGGTAGAAATGAAAGTAAAAGAGGAAAAGCGAGTGAAGGAAATTATCGAAAGCAAGAAAAAAGAGTTACTCGAAACATTGAAAGAGGAAGCGAAGAAATCACAAGAAACGCCAAAAATTGAAACGAAGATTGTCAAAATTCCCGAAATTGATCAGAAAAAGTTGGAGGAAGAGTTGAAAAAGAAAACCAGGGAAATTCAAGAGAAATATGACCGAAAATTGGAAGAAGTTGTTCGAACACAGAAACAATTGTATGATATTGAACATGCAAAAGACGTTGATTTTGCAGTAGCCAAAGAAAGAAAGGTATTTTTAATTTTTTGAAAATATTAACAATAAAACTTTAAAATAGGCTCATTCGGCAGCAATTGGAAAAGCGTTATCGCAACTTGAAGGTATTGAAAAGGCGTTGAAGGGTCACTTGGAAATGGATATTGAAAATAGAAGGTCGAAACAAATGTGGCTTGCGACACAAAATTTGGTTGATACGGTGAAATATGGAAATCGTGGAAGTTGTTGCATGGAAGGCAGAAGAGCACCAATTGGGGATCAGATGAAGGTAAACCTGTAAAAATTATGATTTTAAAATATCTAGATTTTCATTCAGACTTTGATGAAATGCAGCGGTGATGACAAATTCACGAAACTCATCGATTCGTCGATGAAACGAATCAGTAAAGTGAAAGGAGAGTACACAACGACTGATTTGGATTCGAGATTTGAGAAGGTTTGTCGTATTGGACGTCGTATTGCGTATGTTAACGAAGGCGGAGTTATGGCACATCTCTACTCGTGGCTCAAATCATCGCTCACTTTCACGCTGCCTATCAAAAAAGGGGATAATATGTAATTTCAAAAATAAAAATTCGTTGGAAAAATAACTTTCAGCATTATTTCATCAATCGAAAACAATATCACACTTCTTGCTCGTGCTGAACAACTCTGGAAGCAGGGAAAACGATTGGATGCGATTCGAGTTCTTCAATTGACAACTGGTGCCACGAGAAGGTTGGTTTTGGTTATTTTTCATTAAAGTTCAACATTTTCAACGCTAAAATCTGAATAACCTTTTTTCGATGATTTTTGAATACTATTTGAAAAATGAAAACGTTAAAAAGACGACCATTATTAAAAATCTAAATTTTAATTATCTACAATTTATTCGAGATTGTCCCGCGATTTCATCGACGATGCTCGCCGCCACGAAGAAACTTTGTATCTTGCCCGTCTTCTTCTTGCTCATTCAGCTCTAACATCTATCAGATCAACATATTAAAAATTTTTGTTTTTAAATAATGCCTCTATTTTTTTAGTGTAGCCTGTCATTCGTTTTTCTAAATATTTTTGTAATCGAAATAATTCTGTTCAGAAATGAACAATGCACGTTCGCTTGAAGTTTTAAAAGTGACAACAACAGAAAAACAATGATACATAAATAATAACAAACAACAACTGATAAAGGTATGAAACACATGGCTATTATACGGACTCGGCAACTTTGGACGGCGAACTTTGAACTTGCTCAAGTGTTTCCGTTCTAACTTCTGTCGATTCGAACTCTTCAGGCAATTGATCCGATTTAATTTCAGGTAATTCGTCCTTTTTGATTTCAGTTTGCCCTGCCGCTTCATCTTCTGATTTTTTAGCCATCGCTGCAGCCATTGAGACAAATGATTTTTTCGGTGGCTCTTCTTGTTCAGGGTCCGCAGAAAAATCATGATTTACCAGATCCGCTAACCATTTCAACATTCTGAAATACATGAAGGATATCTTGTATTTTGACAAAAATTTCAATGGTCTTGCAAAAAAAACGTAATTTGGTCATGCCTATCTTTTAAACAGGTATTTTTACGTATTGGGTCCAATTTTAATAATTAGATGTTATTCGGATAAATTATATTTTGCTTTTAAAGGAGGGCTTTACGGAGATTATGAATGCGTCTGGGAAGAAAATAGGCTTCAGACTCATTCCAAATCTGTATTTAAAATGTTCTAAAACCACCTCGAAGCCGAGAAAACACGCCTCAAAACAATGGCCTAGAAAAAAGGGCCACCTGGCCGAACCTTTTCCTATGAGCTTTTTTCGTGTTTCGTTAATAAATAGTTATGTAGAATGCTTATAGTAGTCCTTTTTAATGTTTTTTCATATTAATTAATGTTTTGTTTTTCATCTTTTTTTTGGACTTTTCATGCCTGCGGACTAGTTTTCGCCGGTGGTCCTTTTTTCTAGGCCATTGTTTTGAGGCGTGTTTTCTCGGCTTCTAGGTGGTTTAAAAAATTTTAAAACCCGATTTGGAATGAGAATGAAGTCTATTTTCATCCCAGACGCATTCATAATCTCCGTAAAACCCTCCTTTAAGAAATACTCAAAAGAAAGGCGAGAGAAGATGTAAAACCCAGTTATTTTATTACAATAATTCCGGGAGGTTTTTTTTCTGCTGATTAAATTCTAGGTAATCAGACAAAGTTAAAAACAGAATCTTCTGTGGAAGCTCCCAGTTATTTTAAATAATAATTAAAAAAAAATTTTTTTTTCGTAAATTTAATGTTTTCATTGTTTCTTTCGAATAACTCACCCTTGTGTCCGTAATTCAGTTTCGAGCATTTCTGTCGTGATCAATTCAAATTTCGTCTTATTGACATTCGCTTCCACAATCTTGATTAAAAAAAGTAATTAGCCAGAAAAAAGCTTTCTACAAATAAATATACCTCTCCCCAGTCACTAAGTGGTTCGTGTGATTTTTCATGCTTTCTGTCGTAATTGTCAAAGTGTGTACGCTCGAGTAGAAGCCCTAGTCCTGGAGCCATAGGAACATCCATCTAAAAAAAAGAGCATTATTTCTTTTCCCGTAATATTTTTCTGTTTTACCCTTTGCCCTTCGAACGATCGCTGAATTGCACTTCTCAATTGAAGCTCACGAATCACTGTGATCACCATTCCAACCATTTTTCGAATCTGATGCAGCACGAAGCTTTGCCCTTTGATGGTAATTTGAATGAATTCGACTTCTTCATTTCTAGAAATGATTTTTCTGTTTTCAATATTTTAAATTTATATTCACCTCAACGTATCTTTGTACAGAAATGGTTCCCCACATTCAAATGAAATGATATAACGATTACAACTCATATCATCATATGCCCGTTTCGCGGTGTAATTGAAAAAATTATGTGTTCCTTTGAAAATCGAAAGAACATCGTTGATTTCAGCGATAGTTTCTTTTGTAATTCGGAATGAAGAAGTAGTCAATTCATTCGGTTTCGCAAATACAAATGTTGGAGTTGTATAACTGTAGGTCCGATGATCGCATAATTTTTGAGGATGGAACCAATTTGTGGTTCTTCGAATACCGAACACTCGAATATCTGCCGGAAGAATTTCGTTCAGTGCTGCAGTTCCATCTATTTTGTAGTATTCGTCATTTCGGGGGAGTTGCATCGCACACATCTGAGAAAACTTTGTTCATAAGAGAATTTTTGAATGTTTTTTGTAGAACTCGACAAAATTAAATTGCATTACTGAAAAAGATAACAATGTCAACGAAATTATCATGAATTTTTCGTTGTATTTTTTTAAAATTCAAAAAACTACCTGTCTAGCAGCTGATACTGCTTTATCTGTTCTCGCTGCACGTTGAAAGAAAAAACTGAATGGTTCTCTTCTTTGTTGCTCAGTTATCCACCCAACTTTAGCCATAGCATCCAAAAGATTTGATTCAATCGTTGGAAGATCTTTTTGAAGCTGCAAAAATTTCAAATTATCAATTTTTCTCGTTATCTGAATTTGACCTTTTTTATTTTCGTGATAAAAAAAAACTTCAAAAAGAAATCGTAATAAAAATAGTTACCTGCATTCCAAAATATTGCTTTCCTTGGTAACCCATAAGCATAGCGTATTTTGCATACTTGATTCTTTCCTTTTTTTCTAATTTATCCTTTGCTTTTTCGATTCCGGAAGATCGAACATGGTTCAATTTGGACTCCGTCGAGGTTGTCCCTTCTTCGATTGTTTTTGTCATGATTCTTTTCACTTTTTGTAAGAAGTTTTTCAGCATCCAGTCATTTACCCTGAAAGAAAAATTGGAATCAGTTGATAAACTATGAAAGATCCTAAAACAATTGAGAAAAATGGAATTAAAGAAAATGAGTTTTTTAAAAATTATTTTAACAATTGGATATAGAACTAATTGAAGAGAAATTCACACTGTTACTTAACTTCTTTAAAAACAGAAAAAATCAGGCTTTCAACAGAAAAAATAAATGTGAATATTTTTTTGAATAAATACGCCAATGAGCACATAATACTGACGCCGTTTGAGATGTTGGCGCATTTCGCGTGGTATTTTTATTCAAAAATAAGTTTTTTATCATTCCTAAATTTCATTTTTTCTAATCGGTTATGCCCTTCTCCGTTATATTTTCAATTTTAAATGTTTAAAAAACAGTATATGTAGCTAAAATTAGTAAAAAAAAATGTGCGTTCTCAAAATTGATTTAAAAAAAAATAAATTACGATTTTTTTAGGTATGCCTATTGAAAAGCATGTTAAATACATTTTGGTGACCGGAGGAGTTATTTCCGGTGTTGGAAAAGGTATTATTTCCTCAAGTTTGGGAGTTCTTCTAAAAAATAATGGGTACAAGGTATTTCTGGATATAAATAAGTGTAAATGATATGTCTTGTTCAGGTAACTGCTATAAAAATTGATCCATATTTGAATGAAGATGCTGGAACTTTTTCCCCATATGAACACGGAGAGGTTTTCGTACTTGATGATGGAGGTGAAGTCGATTTGGATCTTGGAAATTATGAAAGATTTCTTGATATTCGGTTGACAAGAGATAATAACATCACTACGGGAAAAATGTTCAAGCATGTTATGGAAAGAGAAAGAAGGGGAGATTATTGCGGAAAAACTGTGCAAATGATACCACATTTGACCGATGCTATTGTTGATTGGATTGAAAGAGTTGCGATGATTCCAGTCGATGGATCTAATGACCAACCAGATGTTTGTATTATTGAGGTGATTATTAATTTAGTTCATATCAAGAATGACATATTTCTTTATAGCTTGGTGGAACTATTGGAGATATCGAGGGAATGGCATATCTTTCAGCTTTTGAGCGTTTCCAAACCCCAGCTCTCAAGAAACATCTTATGAACGTTCACGTTTCCTTGATACTTCATCCAAATGCTACTGGTGAACCTAAAACCAAACCGATGCAAAATTCAGTTAGACACTTGCGAGGAGCGGGTTTAGTTCCCGATTTGCTGATTTGTCGATCAACGGAAGCATTGGAACAAAATTTGAGAGAAAAGATTGCACGGTTCGGAATGATGGATTTGGAACAAGTTGTCGGTGTTCATGACGTCTCGAATATATACAAAGTTCCATTATTGTTACAACAACAAGGCGTTTTGGAAGCAATAACGGACCGGCTACAACTTCAACCAATTTCCGAGAATATTACGAAAAATCTCAAATTTAACATGACTCACTGGACTCATCTTTCAGAATTGTAAGCGGCCATATAGAAAGTTTGATCTATGTTTGATTTTCAGATGTGATACTTTCA
Organism: Caenorhabditis virilis; assembly: GCA_964036255.1. NCBI lineage: Eukaryota > Metazoa > Nematoda > Chromadorea > Rhabditida > Rhabditidae > Caenorhabditis > Caenorhabditis virilis. Next base: position 8,607,770 of record OZ038419.1, read on the forward strand.
AAAGTGAAGTTGTAATTGCTCTTGTTGGAAAATATGTTAAAATAGCTGATGCTTACGCTTCAGTCAATAAAGCACTTTCCCATGCAGCCATACATGCAAAGAGAAAGCTGAAAATAAAATATGTTGACTCTGAATTATTGGAAAACAAACCAGGATCAGAAGAGCAATCAGCTGCGGCTTGGAAAGTTGTGAAAGAATCTGAGTAATAAATATGAATTGAAGGCTAATCAATAAAACCTATTGTTTTCAGCGGTGTTATTGTACCGGGTGGTTTTGACAAGCGAGGAGTTGAAGGTATGATCAATGCAGCTGAATATTGCCGACTTAACAAAGTTCCATATCTTGGTGTAAGATCGTTATGAGGAATACTGAGAAATAATTATGATTCGACAGGTTTGCCTTGGAATGCAAGTAGCCGCTATTGAATTTGCAAGAAATATGCTTGGAATTAATAATGCTAATTCGACAGAGTTGGATCAAAACTTGACAGATGAGCAACAAATCGGTAAGACACTGGGGAAATTAAAAATAATTCAATTTAAAACCTGCAAACCTGAGTTTACAGTTATCGATATGCCGGAACACAATGTTGAAGAAAAAGGTCTCGGAGGAACAATGAGGTTGGGTAGACGATCAACCGTATTCCTCACTGATGATTGCACCCTCCGTAAGTTTACGCCCTCAATGAAAAATGAGATACGCAGAGAAAATGGTTTATCAGTGATTGATCGCAAGTGTTTTCTCGAACACTTGTTTGTTTCTCGTTCGCTTATTTCTCATCATTTATTTTCGCAATGTGTTTATTTCAATTTTCAGACAAACTATATGGAACTCACACAGTTGAAGAAAGACATCGTCATCGGTATGAAGTCAATCCACGCGTTGTTCCAGAAATGGCCAGGAAGGGATTCCTGTTCGTTGGTCAGTTTATGAATTAAATCTATTTAAAATAATTGTTCAGGTATGGGTGTCGATGAACAAAATACCGATATTTGGGATGTGAAGAAAAGAACTGAAAGCAGTTCGGCATTGATGCAAATGGCTGATAAAGTTGATAATGATTTGTTGGACAAAATTCAGGAATTGTGCCAGAGAGGTGGTGACGGAGTGACAAGACCAGCAGTTCGAATGGAAATGTTCGAAATGAAAGATCATCCATATTTCGTTGGAGCACAATACCATCCGGAATATCTTTCTCATCCTTTGACGCCAAGTCCACCGTTCTTTGGTTTATTGTTGGCCGCTACTGGACAATTGCGGGTAAGAAGAGTTTCGTAATATAGTTTATGAGCTCATTTTTAAAATCACAAGCATTCAAAATCACGTATTTTCAGAGTTATCTTACTGGAACGGCATCACCAGTTCTATCGTCAGTTAACGAAGACTACGAAACTAAGGAAAATGGAATTTCAAGTGATATTGTGGGTGAAATGTTGGGAAAACTGAAGCTTGAAGGAAATGCTGTGCCAGGAACACAACGTTTGGCCACTTTTCATTGAATAAGACAATGTTTCATTTTGAAACTGATATATTTCCTAATTTTTTTTTGTTATTTCACTTTTCGCTGTTGAGTTTTACATGTTTTCAAGTTGGTTTTTATATGTATCCCGATGAATTCGTTATAGATTTTTGTTTGTTTATTTACCTTTTTTCGAATTATATTGTTTCTGTTGTTTACTTAGAAATGAAAAAAACCAAATTTCTACGTTTTTTTGAATTTTTTCAAAGTTGATATTTCTTGAAAAATATATCTATAAATGCGGAATGCAAAGTGGAATACGCTGTACCGAAAGATCTCAGAAGGATGTCCAATGCATATCAAATTGGTCAACTTGTTGAGAAAATGTCCAATCAGGACAAGGACTACCGCTTCATGGCTGCAAATGATTTGTTGAAAGATTTGAAAGCAGGACAACTAGGATTGGAAGAGGATTCGACCGCTAAGGTTATATTTCAAGTTTTTCGTTTTGTTTGTGTTTTTTCTACTTATGCAATTTTTCAATAATTTTTTGAAGCAGAAGATAAGAGTTCAACATTATTTAAAATATCTGAAAATCTGATTTTTTGGAACATTCGATATCGTAAATTTTCCTAAATATGCTCGTTTTCAGGTGGTTCGCGCACTCATCCGTCTTCTCAATGATAACAATGGAGAAGTTCAAAGCTTGGCAATTCAATGCATTGGAACTCTAGTGCAACCAACACGCATCAGTCTTCATCATGTAATTTTAAAAAGTGTTGCTTTCTTTCAATATCAATTGTTTTCAGTTGGAATTTTTGATCGATGACGTCACACCAAAAATTTGGAAGTCAACTGAATCAGCGAGAGACGTTCACGCATTGACAATCAAAGCTGTAATTTGTTTTCTATACAAAATTGAATCGACAAATAAAAATAATTTACAGATTCTTGAGAATCTTGGACCAGTTGATTCGGTAGCGACAATTCCGATCGTTCGTAGATTAGTTCCGAAAATCGTCACAGCTCTTGGTCAGAACTATGATGATGCTGTGAAGATTGAATTGATTGATATTCTTGCCGATGTTTTGTTAAGATTTGGAGACGCGGTAAGTGTTTAAACATATTTTTCTTCTATTGATAAATATTTCAGTTTGCCGATTCGCACGAATCTGTACACCAAGTTCTTCTGGAACAGCTAAATTCATCTCGACAGTCGATTAGAAAGAAAGCAACAACAGCTATTGGAAATTTGGCAGTTTTTGCTTCTCCAGCCTTATACGACACAATGGTCTCAGGCTTATTGTTCAAATTGGGAAATGCCAAAGCCGCACTTGTGTGCAGAACATATATTGTTGCATTGACGTTTATTGCAAAATCAAGTGGTGCCAAATTCTCGGATCACTTGTCAAAAGTTGTTCCATATTTGATTCAATTTTTGCGTTCTTCTGATGATGATGATTTGAGAGAAGCATCACTTCAAGGTTTGGAAATGTTTTTGTATCGCTGTCCTGCTGAAGTTGCGTCATTCCAAACTGATGTTCAACAAGTAAGTGTTTGTTTTGTGATGAAAAGAATTAGAAACATTTTCTCAGGTTCTTTCTACTTCACTCTGTTATGATCCAAATTACGAATATGGCGACGATGATGAAGACGAAGACATGGAAATGGATGGTAATTTTTTCGAAATATTTTAAAACTAGTAGCATCAGAATTTAAATTTTAGTATTTTCGAGAAATGTAACATCATAAAATATATCTTCTTGAATTATGGAAAATTTCAGAAGATGAGGATGACTACAGTGATGATGAAGACATGACATGGAAAGTAAGAAGATCTGCTGCAAAGGCGATTGAAGCAATGGTTAATTCCCGAAAAGAAGCATTGCTTTCCTATGTCATCAATCTCGGACCACTCCTTGTTTCAAGATTCAAAGAGCGGGAAGAAACAGTCAGAGTCGAGATTTTGTCGGCTTATATTGGAATTTTGAAACAGATTCTGATTGTTATTCCGCATCTTCAGTCAGCAATTGTGGTAAAATATTGTTTCATTCACGAATTCTGAAAAAGAAAGAAAGTTTCAGAGAAACGACAGTGATTCGATGCAAACAGATGATATTTCGACAATTGCAAATGTTCAGTTTTCCACAAATTACCTGTCAAGTGAACAAATTTCAATCATAAAAGCGCTTTCTGAACAAATGGAGAAATTGCTGAGAACTTTGACGAAACTGTTGAAACGACAAACAAAAAGCGGAACGAAGATTTTGGAATTGTTGACGATTCTTGTGAAGCTTTATCCAAATGCTCTCGACGCATATTTGGCAGATTTCATTCCTGGAATTTTGAAGATTTTCACCGAGAAATCGGCAACAGCTCAAGGAAAAATGATTGTTATTTCGTTCATTTCGGCAGTTTTGGATACGCATGATGCATCGGTTTTCCAACCACTTTTGGAGCCGGTTACCAGTATTGTAGCAAGTGCAATCAATGATCCATTTTATAAAGTGTCAGCGGAAGGCTTGATTCTTGCAACGAAATATATCGACACTCTTCGAAAAGTCGACAACAGTTTGGTTTATTCTACAAAACTTTTTGATGTTATCAACAGTAAATTTTCATCAAATGATACTGACCAGGTTAGTAGTTTTATCCGTTAACGAATAAAACACATTTTTTAGGATGTTCGCGAACGATCAATCATTGCAATTAGCCGATTGGTTTCAGTGTTCCGCACAGAATTCGAACCAAAACTTCCACATGTTTTGGATAAATTGGTTGAAAGAGCTGGAAAGGAAATGACTTGTCTTGTGGCAATTCGTTCAATTTCTGGAGTTATTGAGTCTGGAATCGTTTTTGAAACCGAATTGCTCAAGGTATTGCTGGTTCAAATCACGGAGTATTTGAAGAAAAATTCAAGAGCTTTGAGAGTGAGTTTCTTGACAATTTGAATTTTTATCACAGCATTTTTTTAGGTTGGCTGCTTGGGATTAATCAATAACTTGATGTCTTTCAAATCGAATGTTCCACAAGCTGAACTGACCGATGTTCTTGGGCAATTACCATTTCTCAATGACAATGATTTGCAGATGACGAATCAAATATTGACTTGTCTTCTTTGTAATATTCTACTGGGAATTATGAATCTCATTGTTAAATTTCAGACGGTTTCAATGATTATCCACAATGTGTCGAGCCGCATTTCCCGAAAATTTTGAAGTCTCTTGTCAAATTGTTGCAATCGTCGCTTCTTCAAGGTGCTGCACTTCAAACTTTATTGAAATTGTGCTCAGCTATTGTGACATCGAATATTTCGAGCAAGCCGTCATTTGTTGTATGTTAATTCGTTCTTAAGTTTGCTTGACAATCGAAAATTTTCAGCAACTTTTGGACACACTGACATCTCCAGTCTATGATGTTCCAACACTTTCCCGACAAGCTCATTCCTCAATTTCTGCATGTGTTTCAGTAATTGCAGTGACAACCAACGATTTGGCAAAAAGTCGATCACTTACCTCGAAACTGAGAGAACAGTTGATTGATAATCGGTCCTCTGTTTCGATTAAAGTGTTCTCTATGTGTACACTTGGTGAATTGGGTAGAAGATGTCCAGAAATTTTCGCGGAAAGTGATCCATCTGCCATTCGGTCGGTCCCTTTTTTTCGGAAATTATTTTTTTAATTGAACATTTTTAGCCCTGAAACTTTAGCTGTCGAGGCTTTCAACTCTAACTTGGAGGAACTTCGAGCGGCTGCGGCACAAGCTCTTGGAGCACTTGCCGTTGGAAATCTTCAATATTATCTTCCGTTCATTTTGAAGCAGATCAATCAATTCCCAAAAAGGCAGTACCTTTTGTTGCATGCATTGAAAGAAGTTATTGTTTGGGAATCGTCGGAAGATGCAAATTCAACTGAGTTGTTTAAATCAGCAATTGGAGATATTTGGAACATGTTAATCAATAATATTGGAGGACAGGAAGATGGAACACGAACTGTTGTATCGGAATGCCTTGGAAGATTGTGCTCGTTTGATCCAGAGAATTTGTTGCCCAAGTTGAGAGAACATGTTTCTTCTAATGATCCGATTGTCAGAGCGACTGTTGTGTCTGCTGTTAAATATATGATCAATGATAGAAAGAATGCCGATGCTGTGCTCCAAAAAACAATCAGTAAATTATTTTGAATTTTTTAAAAATTATCAAAATGTTTGCAGACGACTTCTTGATCGCTGTCAATGATCCGGATATCCAAGTTCGTCGTGTGGCTCTTGTTGTCCTCAATTCTGCAGCTCATAATAAACCAGTATTGGTAATTTTAGTTAACACTTTTGTTTCTAGAACGTGTAACTATTTTCAGATCCGTGATCTTTTGCCACACTTGCTTCCAGCGGTTTACAAAGAGACTGTGATGAGAAAAGAATTGATTCGTGAAGTTGAAATGGGACCATTCAAACATCAGGTTGACGATGGATTGGACCTCAGAAAATGTGCATTTGAATGGTAAATGTTCGACTTGAGATTTTATTTCCATTAAAGTTCATTTCTAAAACACAGTTCTCATGAAAATTAGTTGAAAATAGTAAAATGAACAGTCAGGAATCGATTTTTTAAAACCAATTGTCAAATTTAATTTAATTTTCAGCATGTACACCCTTCTTGAAAATTGTATCGACAAAATCGACGTGACTGAGTTTTTGGCCGTTCTGGAAGTTGGACTTCGCGATGCGAATCATGACATCAAACTTCTCAATTTCTTGACAATCCAAAAAATGATCCCAGTTGCACCGGGACAAATTCTGCAAAGAGTTGACAAGATTTGCGATCCATTGAAACATCAATTGAACGTAAAGGTTCGAAGCAACGCTGTGAAGCAAGAAGTGGAAAAATTGGAAGAGCTCAAGAAGGCGGTCATTCGATTGATTTTCATGATCAGAACCAAATTGCCGGAAGTTGACAGACAACAACAATTCTTCGAATTATATTCTTTCATCCGTCAGAAACAAGACCTGGAGGTTAGTCCCATTCTTCGTGCAACCGTGCCTGAAATCGAACAAGATTTTTGGTGAAGAATTAGTTTCGTTATTGTAAATTGTGTAATTTCCTTACAAATATCGTACCATTTATTAATAAATGTTTTTTTTCAGGTTCTTGCAGAAGCTGTTGTTCGAGAATCACAAAGATCTGTTGTCTATGATGTGCCCATGGAATCTTAATTTTTTGACATCTCTATCATCTCAAAATGGGTATCGTTCAATTTTTTCAAATAGTTGGATGTTTTCCAAGTGTAAATTTGTTTTTTTTTGCATGTTTCAAATCAATTCTCTTTTAAATGTCTTTTTTCCGGTATATCCATTTCGGTGACAATTTTAATTTATTTTGATGTGTACTTTTTTATAATGTGTAGATTGTCGAACTTTAAATTATTAAATGAACTTTATCTGACTCGGATTGATTGTAGGGAACGCTTATTTATTTCGGATTCAGTGTGTGCAAAAAGAAACGCAAGCTCAAACTTGATGCCGTCTTAAAGTCCACGATTTGAATGTTTTTTTTGGATTAGATGACTTCAAAAATAATATTATATATTCACAGATCTTATGTTATATTTATATGTGGAATAGATTTCATAATAAGATGAGGGATGGAATTCGATTGTGAAAGATAAGCAGAACAGAACAGTTGGTATGAGGAGGAACAAATGTGAGATAGAGAAAAAGTTGAAAAGAATCTCATCGACACACAAACACATGAAAAATAGAACATTTTTAAATATTGTCATTATTATTTATTATTGGAATTTTGGTGACCTTTTCTGAAAAAGAAAAAATTGATGAATCATTTGAAAATTTTTTCGTTTTCATTTTGATCGTAAACGATTTTCAAAAAATTTGAACTTTCTGTATGTTCAACGAATGACATTAACATTCCAATTGCTTTTTTTGTAGTTGCTAATTAGCCAAGATGGTCAAACATCGAGTTGTAACTGATAGGATACGCCCTTAAAATGGTTTTTAAAATTTTAAACGTTTTTTTTTTGAAAAGCTCATAGGTTAAACATGTTCTTTCCCTCATCAATTTATCACTTCTCGTTTCATTCTTATCTGCTCTTTTTTTTTGTTGACTTGTATTTAGTATTTCGTTTTTCCTTCACACTCTCCGAAAATGAAATCCTTCTTATAAATAAAGTTTCATTCATTGCCCTCATCTCGGTCCCATAAAACTGTCATTGTTAATCCATTCCATTTCTGGATCCATATTGCGTAATTAAAGCTCAGCTCACTTTCCCTTCTTATCTCGTAAATATGTACTATAAATATGTAATCTTTCTTCTTACTAAGCGAATAGTTCTGTGTGTGTGTACCAGCATTTCTCATGAATCACTTTTTAACCCCTCGACCGATCTGTCCCATACTTGGCATATCGTCATGCCTCTCGGAGCGCTTCACAAAAATACTGTTTGGATCTCGGGTTATTGTAGGATTACTGTAGCTACAGTACTACAGTTTTTTTCTCGTTTTTTTCAAAATGGTCGGATCGAGACCAAACTTTCATGGTCACATCTTTGGAGTATTGTAAGGTCACTGTGAAAATTTGGTGCGGATTACTGTAGTTTTACGGTACTTACCGTAACCTAAAGTTAGCGTTTGTCTCTGTTTCTCTTCATTTTACACACTATTTCTCTCATTACCGCCGCGTAGCGGCGTTAAAAGGCTGGTATGTACTATGTACTATAAGCTATAAAATGGTTGGTGCTAAATGTAGACCGGATTACTGTAGATTCTAAATATATTGAATGATAGAAAGCAAAAGATGAATGAATGAACAATGACGATGACAATAGCTTAAAGACAGCCGGTGAACAAAAATGTCCTTTTATTTGAGATTTTATGGCTCCTTTTCAGCTTTCCAAATGCGGTAATAAATGCTTGTCGGTCGTGCTTTTCCGGCATTGTTTTATGCTTGTTGGGGCTGGAATTAATAACGGAAAAATCATATTTTTACATAAAAATTCCATTATTAGTTTAGGTCCATTATTAGTTTATTGTCGCAATAATTATTTTCTTTAATTATCTAGAAGCTTCAGAAAAAATTCAGAAAAAGGTTTTTAATTGTCTTTTAATGTTAAATATACAACACGGTTTGTAAAAAAAAACCAAGGAAAGAGGAAACATTTCCGCCCGACAATTGAGGATTTTTGCACAGAAATGGGCGTGGCAAGGAAAACGCAACTGTGGCACGCGATATTTTACAGTAAATAGCGTGCAGTATGAAGAGATTTTTCTCTGACCTGTGCTTGCGGACAATGCGCAACCAGCCTGTTCACGCGCGAATGACACAGGTTCATTTTTACAAGCCGTGATACAAAACCGTAAAAAATCTAAGTTATCAGTACAGGGGGTTATCAGTGGATTTTTAACTACTTGAAAGCCCCCTTACCTATTATTCAAAGTTTTAGTGCCACGCCATTCGTGTGATAAAATGACGCACCTTGATTATTCATCAACCAGCCGTTTGCCGCCGCTTCGCGGCGGTAAACGGCTGATGAGCTCGCTTCGCGAGCTCTGCGTTTTAAAATGTTCGTTAGTATAAAGGAACATTGAATCTTAACACTTCTCTCTCTCTCCTAAGCTGCCCTATAATGTCTCATGGGCCCTGGACCCTATTGACCCCTTGGAACACATTTTTTCTAGAAATTTCTGGAATTTTCTGGAAACTTCTATAATTTTCTAGAACATTCTAGAATTTTAAAAATGAGAGAAATAGTGTGTAAAATGAAGAGACACAGAGAAAAACGCTAACGCTAATTAGGTTACGGTAACTACCGTAATACTACCGTAATCCGCACCAAATTTTCTCAGTAACCTTACATTATTCCAAAGATGTTACCATGAAAGTTTGGTCTCGATCCGACCATTCTGAAAAAAATGTGAAAAAAATTGGTGTACTGTAGCTACAGTAATCCTACAGTAACCCGAGATCCAAACTGTATTTTTGTGAAGCGCTCCGAGAGGCATGACGATACCCCAAGTATGGGACAGATCGGTGCAGGGGTCAAAAAGTTATTCATGAGAAATGCATTCTAGCATGTGAAAACACGCACGGCCTTAGCGCTTTATTATATAGTATGATGATGTTTACCCAAATGGTCCAAATCGTATAGATTGATGATGAAGAATTTGAATTGAAAAACGAAATTTTATGGGAAATATGCTGAAATGGTCATCACAACAACAATATGCAAAAACATGTAAAATAAACTGTAATGGCTTTCTATAGAAATTTAAAAGTTCTCATGAAACTAAACACATTTTACTGTTAATTGAGCACTTGAATATTCAGAATACAAGAGTTATTTATCCTGATAGGCATTTTGATTGATTGATTTATTCACCGGATTATAAAAGAAAGACAAGTAATAAAGAAAAGTACAAAAAAGTGAATAAATATAATAACTAAGACCCGCAAGAATCATAGCGTAACAAAAGAAAAAACATAGGATGTAAATGAGTCGAGAAAAAAACAGTTAGAAATTAGAAGGCGTACAATTTAGTTGAATGCATATGATTAGAGAATTCTTTGAAAGATAGGAAAGTGCTAATGTTAGATGTTAGTTGGTTCCATGTAGGAACGTAAAAATCAAAGAAATTGTTACAGTGCGTAGAAATAAGTTTGAGATTCATAGGTCTGCGTTTGCTGTTAGTAAGGGTTATACATATATTTAGAGAGTTCAGGAAAAGTAACAATACCAGTAACACATTTATACAACAAGGTAAGGCCAGAATGTAATCTACGTAAATGCAGTGAGTTGATAGAAAAAAGAGACAAACGGGACGCATAAGAATGGCAAGGCATGTTGCAACGTTGGCAAACTCTTCGAGAAAAATATTTTAAAGGGTATTCAAGAGCATCAGATAAAGAAGCGTTAAGAAAGGGACCAAATATTTCAGAACAGTATTCAAGCATTGGTAAAACATAATATTTGAAAAGTCGGATATAAAACTCAAAATTAGTAGACTTAAAGGCAGCTGATCAGTTAACACGATCCAAATTCAAGGCAAAATATCAAAATTCGAATGAGAGCCAAGGTGGTCCAAAGAACAACACCAATATGTAGCCACATTCAAATAATTGTGTTTCGCACCAATTCCGACCGCGTTGCACGGACAACGACAGCGTCGCACGGACACGCGCGCATTCAAATTTTTATTTTTTCAACTTTGGACGGCTGCTATGAAGCGTGTATTTATCGGTGTGATTTCGCATAAATTGCATTATGCTAATGAGAGAACGCTCTAATTTTTGAAACTAAGAACAGGTAGGGTCAAATTAACTGAACAGCTGTCTTTAAAACAAAACAACAGTTGTTTTACTTTAACATTGGCCAAAGTTTCGATTTTTAGACAAAGTTTCGATTTTTTTGCCAAGTCGAACAAGTTGGGTTTTTGAAGGAGCAATGGGAAGTCTGTTTTTAAGAGACCAATCACAAATAGAATCAAGGGCTAATTGTAATAAAGAGGGATCATAAGAGAAAATTTTAATGTCATCGGCAAAGCCAGAAATACCAACATTATTGGGAACGCATTTAAATATATCATTGATAAAAGTGAGAAATAGGAGAGGACCTGAGACAGTCCCTTGGGGAACTCCAGATATAATTGAATGTTTAGTGTTGGATGTATAATTATCAATTTTAACAGAAAAAGTGGGTTGGGACAAAAATTCAGCATACCAATTAATCAAGTAACAATCGAGACCAAAACTCTTAAGTTTGCATATTAGTAAATCATGTGGTACTGAATCAAAAGCTTTCGCAAAATCAATATAAATAATATCAATGGGGAGAAGTTTTTTGAGAAACAATTTATAGGAAGAAACAGTAGATAGAAGGGAGGTTTTACAACTGCGACCGTTTAGGAAACCATGTTGGTTAGGATCAAAAAGGTGTCCATATCTAAAGCGAACTGTGTGTGCCAAAACCCTTTCCATAACCCTACAGATAGGATCAGTTAAGGATATTGGCCGATAGTTGAGTGGACAAGATTTGGAACCTTTTTTGTGAAGAGGGATGACAACAGAGTGTTTCCAAGAAAGTGGAATAGAGCAGGAGTTAAGAGATTCATTAAATAAAAGTGTAAGGGGTAAAGCCATGGATATGGCACATTTGTTTAAAACATAGTAGTTAATATGATTGAGGGAGAATCCACATTTTAATGGGAGTTTTTTGAGATAGTTGGCAACAATATCGTGGTAGAAATGGGTTGAGTTGTTGGAATGGTTGTTAATTGCAAGAGAGAGTGGGAGAGTGGAGGGACATGAGAAATTGGAGGCAAACGTTTCACCAAATATATCGGCTTTTTCAGAAGAAGTAATGTACGAAATGTCAGAGAGAATGAGAGCTGGAATATCAGGCGAGGGTTTAATTTTGGATTTGATAAAATTGTACAGTTTGCGAGGACAATTGTTTTCAACAATAGAGTTTTCCGTATTTTTTATACAAACCAAATAATTGTATAAATTTCTCTGAGTGCACGTTTAAAGGGAGGTGGGTGCCAAATGTCTAAGGGGTCTCGTGTGGAACACCGTAAGAAAGAGGGTGATACTCGGGCGGTTTGCCAAAAATAGTTATTCCGCGTTGGTGTTTTTGAAAGAAACAACGTATTATTTATTTTTAATCCCGTTTTCGGGTTTTTTGCTAATATTTTTGATGGAAAGGACATGTTCGAGGAGGAGAAGAAGATTTGGCGACGATTATAACATGGAAAAGTGAAAAAGTGAGTTTTTAGTACTATTTTTACAGGAGTCACAAAAATGTCGAAGATTTTGGTTGCATGATGGGGATAAAAATATTCCATCGAATTTCGGAAGAAATTAGAATGCAGAATGTATGGAGGTGGATAAGGTTAGTCTCGAACAATTTCGTTGCGGGAAAGAAGGAGGCGACGGAATCGAAGAGTTCAAGTAGTTCAGTTATGGTTGGAGCAGACGATTTGTATAGGGAATTAGTGAGTTTTATGCGAACGGTCCTGGGCCGGAGAGATTCCTGGGGTCTCTATAGATGCATATCGTGATGTGAAAGGCCTGGCCTTCGGTCCTGGGCCGGTTCAGATTTCTAGAATTGTTTTTGGATTTATTGACTCGTTTTCAGTGATGATGTCAGTAAGCTTGAGATATGCTCCAATCTTTTATCAATCGAAGAAGATATATAATTTGAAGCAATACAATCATAAAACGTGTTTTATATATGAGGTGAAACCTCTTTTAGTATTGATATGGATATAATTGGAGATTGTCTCCTTTTCGGTCAAGAGTTAATTTTAGAGACTTTCTGATACTTCTCGATGCATCAAACAATTTTAGTACAAGAAGGAAGTCTTATAAAGGATAACGGAATGGATCCACTTGTTGTTGATCAATGGAATTGGGATGAAAAGAATAGGAGCCGGAATCTTAGTCCCAAATTTAATCGTAATTCAGGTGTTCAAGCTTTAATTTACAGAGAAGTATCGTTGTAGTGCTTCTGATTCAGAATACATATGTTGACGCACACTTTCACTACAATTTTACAAATTTGGGGTGTATTTTTAGCTTTATTTTCTTGGGTGGCTAGGTGCTACAATGCTAAAAGAAATTGCCGCTGAAAAATTCTATTACTCTGTGGGTAAACGTAATTAGAGAACGAGGTTGTAGGTGGTGAATTGGAGGACGACTCGGAAGCTATGAATTTGAAACAATGGTTCTATTAGTCTAGTAGTATTGCTCTGAATATAATCGGAGATGGTCGCTCTTTTTCGGTCAAGAGTTCAATATTCTAGGTTTTGATACTTCTCGATGTATCACAGACAATTTTGGTGTAAGGGCGGGAAATCTTAAAAAGGGTAATGGAATAGACCAATTTGTGTTTAGATCAATGAATATAGGATGAAACGAAGAGGAGACGGAAGTTTAGTCCCAAATTTAATAGAGATTCAGGCGTTTGGAAGATTGAATTTTCGGAGGAATATTTCGCAGTGCTTCTGAGTCAGAATGTTGCCCCACACTGTCACCTCAATTTTAAAAATTTGGGCCGTACTTTTTTGTTTCATTGTTTTTCGGAGGAATGGTGCTACAATGCTAAGAATTGTCGCTGGAAAATGCTTTTACTCATTGGAAAACGTAATTTGAGAATGAAGTAATAATTAGGAATTTTTGCACGTAATTCATATTGTGATTATTCTGGACTAGAATTAAAAATTGAAAACGTTTAATTTATAGTTTCTTGATTGGAAAACACGATTATTCATGGCTAATTTTCGCAATTTCTAAGAGGATTTCGTTTCTTATTTTGACCATGAGCCCAGGATTCGTGTTTTCCTGTCTTGAATTGGATAAAGACGCTCATCTTGGATGGGTTAGGGAACTGATCGAAAACTCCGGCAGAATACGATCGAAGTACGTTAATATATAAATTTTAATAACAAGTTGGAATTGTTTCGGAACGATGGCCGGTTTCACTCTTCTCTAGAAACACGAAACTCATTTGTTATTAGTTTGGAATTTTTAAATAGTGAGACGAGTGCTACAATTTCATCCTAGATTTTCCCCTAATATTGGAAGAATTAATTTTCTTCAAAGAAACAAAACTATATTGCTTTTAATGTGGTTTTCTCTCGTCGAGAGACGCAAGTTATCAATGGATGGTTTGTCTTTATTGACAGCCGTATTAGATTCAAGAGGTGATTTTAGAGTTATCAATATGCGACTTAGAATTTTATTCGCGTGCACAGAATTTCGGAAGTTGAATCACAAGAAGCAAGCTTAGTTTGGTAGTTAGGAAATTGTTGTCTATTTTTACTGACGGACTACTAAGAGCCAGTTTTAGCGCATTGAAAAAGGGCGGGCTCAATTTTACGCAAGATTTTGTATACATCTTTCAAAGCTGTCGTTAGTTAAATGGGCATAGGAAATTAATATATAGCGAATATATAATTTCAATGGATGTCATGCTTAAAGGTGCCATACTAGTTATAGGAATTAAAATTTAAGTTCATTTGAGTGCACATTCTCGCCATGCAAAATAATATTTGATAACATCGTCGGTAATAAGGCCCCGGGCTTTGATGATTCCACAATACCCAATGCACTTTCTAATAAATCTTTATAAATACCTCCCTGTTAAACAGCTACGAAAGAGAAATTTTAGTTATCATGACGAAGGAAATGATAATTGTATAAATTTCTCTGAGTGCACGTTTAAAGGGAGGTGGGTGCCAAATGTCTAAGGGGTCTCGTGTGGAACACCGTAAGAAAGAGGGTGATACTCGGGCGGTTTGCCAAAAATAGTTATTCCGCGTTGGTGTTTTTGAAAGAAACAACGTATCCCCACCCGCCCACCCTGGTACAGCATACCGGCAACAATAAGCGAACACGGAGGGGAACACAAGACTACAAGGCATCCGGAAACTTGTAATTAAAGGCTGTGGGCCATACAATTCGAGAGTTCAAAATTATAATTGCGGAAATTTAGTCAGCTAAATTTAGAGTGATCGATCATAGAGTTACACAATTAATATTCTTAATAAATTAATAAACATATAACAGCATACCAGGTGAATGGAAAGGGATATATTGGAAGCTGCGAACAAAAACACAATTTCAAGCTAATGTATTCGTGATTCCAAGTTGTTTGCTGCAACAAATAACTTCTAAATTCTGGAAATAAGTTCATAATTAAGTGAAGTACGGCTTCAGCTTAGTGATTAGAGGCTAATGTTATCACACAGTGAATTCTGATCCTTGAATTCTCTATTTATACGACTCACAGTTCTAACAAACTAAGCCGTTAACCGTTGAAACAATACTATCGAACTCGGTTTTGCACACAGATCATTGTGATTGCACGAAGAGTAGGAAAATCTGATAACTAGGCTTCCGTGATTTGTGATGTTCCAAATAGCCCTCCCATCCGGGCGCTATGTAAGAACAAAAGAAGTAATAGTCTACGAGAAGTTTACCGACCCTTCAAGCAAAGCCGTATATGCCACGCCGATCAAGCCAAGCAACACAAGCCAAGCCGTATATACCAAGATGACCAAGCTAAGCAGTTCAAGCCAAGCCGTCCATGCCAAGCAGCTCCAGCAAAGGAGTTCAAGCCAAGTCGTCCATGCCAAGCAGCTCCAGCAAAGGAGTTCAAGCCAAGCCGTCCATGCCAAGCAGCTCCAGCAAAGGAGTTCAAGCCAAGCCGTCCATACCAAGCAGCTCCAGCAAAGGAGTTCAAGCCAAGCCGTCCATGCCAAGCCGCCAAAGGCAAGCAGTCCAAGACAAGCTGCCAAACAATGTATCATCCACTGCGGACCATGGATGGGCCACGGATGGGCCTTGCCCATCCGTACTTTGTCGCCAAAGAATCGTCATCACAAGACATAAATAAATTCTTTCAATACCCAATGCACTTTCTAATAAATCTTTATAAATACCTCCCTGTTAAACAGCTACGAAAGAGAAATTTTAGTTATCATGACGAAGGAAATGATAATGACGTTTTAACCTACAGGGTGGCTTTTATTTACCGGCTCCAAAGTTTGGCGCCATGGTGGCAGCGTGCGGGCGCGTTTTTAATGTTTCTGTTTTTTTAATATTATTTATTATTGCTTCTTTTTTCATCCTAGCAAGTTTCAGAATTATCGGTTTATTTTTAGTGAAATGGCACCGCCGAGTATTCATCGCGCTCAATCGTCGGCGTTCACAACAGTGGTTTTGGTACGAGAGGAATCGCAAAACGACTCGGAAATTTAAGATGGGCCATCTACAAAGCAACCCATCTCTTTAAAAAGATTGGGACACTCAAGGACCGTGTCGGAAGAGGAAAACCATTCACTGTTACAACTCCACCGAATGTCAAACTTGTCAGGAAGATCATCAGGAGGAATCTGCATAGATCGATCAGAAAAATGGCTGAAGAGTTCGGTATTTCCCGTTTCTCCATGACAAAGATTGTCAAAAAGGAGCTTAATCTCACCCCATATTGTGTAACAAAAACTGCTATATTATCGGAGAGTAACAATGAAAAACGCTTGCGAAAAGCAAAACAGCTCCTCGCTGGCACGCGACGAGGTGAACTTTTAGTGACGGTCTTTTCAGACGAGAAGTTTTTCACATTGGAGGCAGAATTCAACTCCCAGAATCATCAAGTACTTGCAAAGGATGTCCAAGAAGCTTTTGACAACGGAAAAACTATTTTTCGGGTGGCACAACCAGCGAATGTGATGATTTTTGGTGCCATCTGCTCAAATGGCAAGTGTCCGTTGGTTTTCGTCGATAAAGGAGTAAAAATCGACAGAAATTACTAATCAATGAAATTCTGGATAAGCATCTGATGCCTTGAACCCATCCCACTTCGGGAATCAACACCGGGTCTTCCAACAGGATGGCTCTCCAGCACATACTGCCAAATTCACTCAGCAGTGGTGAGAGTACCATTTTCTTACGTTCATCAAGAAGGAAGAATGGCCGGCGTCGTCGCCGGATTTGAACCCGCTGGACAATTCCATCTGTGGATTTTTGCAGAATAAGGTCTGTGGAAGACCCCACTAAAATTTTGAGACTTTGAAGAAAGAATTTATCGAGAAATGGGACAAACTATCTCTCCAATACCACCGTGCCATCGATGATGCCTATCCTAGACGTCTTCAAACGGTCATCGTCTCCAATGGAGGCCGAATCGAATAATTGTTGTTGATAACTATTTGTTTATATTCTAAGAAATTATTTGTTGAATCTGAGCTCATTTGATTTTCTATTTTCAGAGATATTACAGCTAAAAGTGGAGCCGGTAAATAAAAGCCACCCTGTATTGTACAATTTAGTAAGTTTACGAGAAGGGGTGCTAGATTTACGACGCAAGATGGTAATTTTTTTTTGGATACAACGAATTTTCTTAGAAACAATGGAACGCGATGAGTTTACAATTGAAATTGATTTTAAAGGGCAGTTTTCAATAATAAGCTCATTAACGATTGTAGTGAAATGGGTGTTTGTAGTGAAATGGGTGTATTGTAGTGAAATTGATGGAGCAGGATCCATATACAAAACAGACATTTGCTGGAGTTTTTTGTTCAGATGAAACCATTACGGAGAAAACGTTATGGTTTCATCATAAATACTGATGTTTCAACAGGTCCAGGTCGACATTGGCAGAGTATTTTTGTTGAAAATGATACTTGTTACTTCTTTTGCTCCCTGGATGAAAAACCTAACAAGTTTGTTAAAAATTTCTTATCAAAATTCAAAAAAGTTGTGAAAAAACATGGTAGAGAGCAAAGTTTAAATTCTGCGACATGTGGTGGATATTGTATTTTCGTTCAATGTATGATGGCTCGAAATGTTAGCTTTCAAAATATTTGTAGAGTTTTCAAAATTGTTTCCAATGATGATCAGTTTATTAGAGAATTCATGAAAGATACTTTTAATTATACAATTTAGCCCCGCCCACTTTTAATAGAGGGGGGTGCTTCCGCACCATCATCATTCTTATCATTTTACGCTCTCCAT
The DNA here is from genome assembly GCA_964036255.1 of Caenorhabditis virilis. Classification (NCBI taxonomy): domain Eukaryota; kingdom Metazoa; phylum Nematoda; class Chromadorea; order Rhabditida; family Rhabditidae; genus Caenorhabditis; species Caenorhabditis virilis. The sequence goes on from OZ038419.1 coordinate 8,625,754, forward strand.
GTCATTCTGCTCCTATTGTTCGTCTTGTGCTGAACATTTTCCTACTTATCATGATTTTTATGATCATGTTGAATCACATCATTTCGGGGTGTATCCACAAGACCCTAACATTCCTGAGAAACAATTATATTTGATGCATTGTCACCTGCCAAAAGTTCAAGCCAGAACCTGTCCAATTTGCTTTAAATTCTTCCCTCAGTTGTACGATTGTATGGATCATGTTCAACAGCTTCATTCAGTCGTTCCCGAGTCCCGATGGACATCAAGACCGCCTCCGAATTCATGGGTAATTAATGATTGGCATGCTCTTGCTGAAGCGGTTTTTCCTACTACTTATAAAAATGTATGTATTTGTATTTAAAATAGAGATCATATATTTTTTTATAGTTTTACAAGGTTCACCGGGATGAATCAGAAGCTCGAGATATTGAGCAATTATTGAAAGATGCAAACTCCTTTGATGAGTACGAAGATTCGGAGGGGACAAAATGGCCTTCTGATGAGTGGCTGGTTAAAGAGGATGGGCCAAAATGTTTTTTTGTTGATAAAAAGTTTGATTATTAGGATATGTTTAAGTATTTTTTGTACAATGTTAAAAGATGTGTTTATTTCAATGTTTTTTTATATTTTGTAAATAAAATTTATTCAAAAAGTTTTAAAGTGAAGAGTAACAACAGTACTACCCCAATTGAACGGAAGCTGTTGTTGATTGAGAAATAATATTCTTCCCAAAACCTAGAAAATAACCACAAGTCCTATCAAATTCCACAAAACTCACATTATCAATCAAAATATCTAAATGAATTTTTCCATTTTCTGCTTTAAAGTTAATGTAATCTCTGGGTTCATAAAGTGTGTTATTTTGCTTGTTGAAATAACTCAGTGCTTTTTCATAATCACTTAACGAAAGCTGTGGTTTTTCAGGCTTTGATGCAGGAACCTTCGGTGCGGGAGCTACCGCAGACTTTTTATTATCATAAAGAGAAACAGCTTGAGTCAAAGCATCCACAGGTAGGCTAGCTTTCGGGACTGCTGTAGGCTTTGATGCAGGAACCTTCGGTGTGGGAGCTACCGCAGACTTTTTATTATCATAAAGAGAAATAGCTTGAGTCAAAGCATCCACAGGTAGGCTATCTTTTGGGGCTGCTGTAGGCTTTGATGCAGGAACCTTCGGTGCGGGAGCTACCGCAGACTTTTTATTATCGTGTAGAGAAATATCTTGAGTCAGATCATCCACAGGTAGATTAGCCTTCGGGATTGCTGGAGGTTTTGCTGGAGGAGTAGTAGACTTTGGCGTAGGAGTTTCAGTAGTTTTTGTATCATATAACTCAACAGCCTGATTCAAAGCATCCACGGATAGATTACTCTTCGGGATTGCTGGAGGTTTTGCTGGAGGAGTAGTAGACTTTGGCGTAGGAGTTTCAGTAGTTTTTGTATCATATAACTCAACAGCCTGATTCAAAGCATCCACGGATAGATTACTCTTCGGGATTGCTGGAGGTTTTGCTGGAGGAGTAGTAGACTTTGGCGTAGGAGTTTCAGTAGTTTTTGTATCATATAACTCAACGGCCTGGGCCAAAGCATCCACGGATAGATTACTCTTCGGGATTGCTGGAGGTTTTGCTGGAGGAGTAGTAGACTTTGGCGTAGGAGTTTCAGTAGTTTTTGTATCATATAACTCAACAGCCTGATTCAAAGCATCCACGGATAGATTACTCTTCGGGATTGCTGGAGGTTTTGCTGGAGGAGTAGTAGACTTTGGCGTAGGAGTTTCAGTAGTTTTTGTATCATATAACTCAACGGCCTGGGCCAAAGCATCCACGGATAGATTACTCTTCGGGATTGCTGGAGGTTTTGCTGGAGGAGTAGTAGACTTTGGCGTAGGAGTTTCAGTAGTTTTTGTATCATATAACTCAACAGCCTGATTCAAAGCATCCACGGATAGATTACTCTTCGGGATTGCTGGAGGTTTTGCTGGAGGAGTAGTAGACTTTGGCGTAGGAGTTTCAGTAGTTTTTGTATCATATAACTCAACGGCCTGGGCCAAAGCATCCACGGATAGATTACTCTTCGGGATTGCTGGAGGTTTTGCTGGAGGAGTAGTAGACTTTGGCGTAGGAGTTTCAGTAGTTTTTGTATCATATAACTCAACAGCCTGATTCAAAGCATCCACGGATAGATTACTCTTCGGGATTGCTGGAGGTTTTGCTGGAGGAGTAGTAGACTTTGGCGTAGGAGTTTCAGTAGTTTTTGTATCATATAACTCAACGGCCTGGGCCAAAGCATCCACGGATAGATTACTCTTCGGGATTGCTGGAGGTTTTGCTGGAGGAGTAGTAGACTTTGGCGTAGGAGTTTCAGTAGTTTTTGTATCATATAACTCAACAGCCTGGGCCAAAGAATCCACTGATAGATTAGCCTTCGGGATTGCTGCAGGTTTTGCTGGAGGAGTAGTAGGCTTTGGAATCGGCGGTTCAGTAGGCTTTGATGTAGGAATATTAGGTTTTGGAGCAGTGGTTGATGTTGGTGTAGTTTTTTTAATGGAAGAGGGTGTTTTTTCAGCTGATTTTGTGTTTTCATTTTTTGTATCATATAGCTCGATAGCTTGAGCCAAAATTTCAGCTGGGAGCTCAACCTGTGACCATGATTTTGCCTCTGTTTTTGTTTTTTCATAATCATTTTTATCATATAGATTGATAGCTTGAGCCAAATCATCAGATGTGATTGATTTTTTCGTATCATCTGTATCATACTGATTAAGTGCTGCTTTTAAATCTTTCACCAAAAGATCAGCCTTGCGTTTGCGACGTTTTTTCGGTAAAGCAGACCCATTTAATGCAGTTAAAATTTCAGAAATATCACTGTACTGTGCAGCTGGTATATTCCACTTTAATGGCAGATCTGTATCTTTTAGATGAATAAAATAGTTTAAATCTTTACCAATGTTCGTATAGGAATACGGATAAATAATATCTGTAACTGCAACAACATGTCGATCTCTTGATAAGTGTAGAACTTCAGGTAATCTAGTGACAAATCGTGAAGATGTGTTTTGAAATTGCGCACTTGGAACAGAAGAAGGAAGCGTGATATGAAAATCGGTCATCTCAAGAGGTATAAAAGAGATGGAAATGATCGTTTTCTTCACTTCTTACGGTTTTTATACCTGAATGATATTAGCTCTCTTTAGTCTTATATTGCAGGCATTCGGGGCCTGTTATCTGCCGAGATCGACTACTACCCCTTTAACAACATCGACGATTCTAGAAAAATCAAAGAACGACTCATTTCTAGACCCTATTTTCGAGCTATCATCCAATTGGTCAACCCCTATTTTTGCATTGAGCATTGCACTAATAATCTGTTGCTTTGTCTGTATTTCTCCACGTGTTATAATTAACCGTCATTATCTGTTGAATAGATGTCGTCATGTTTCAAGTTCCATTTCCCCTCGCAAATAACAATCATAGGGGCAACACAATCAGGTAAGACGACTCTCTTGAGAAAAATTATAGAACATCTAGGAACATATTTCGATGTACCTATAGATAATGTTTTCTGGTTTTATGGGATTGATAACCCAGGGATTCCTAGACATGTTCCTATCGTACGACCAATAGAGGGTTTACCTGATGTAGAGCTTTTAAAAGAGCACAAGATGAGCGTAATATTGTGGTTTGATGACCATTTTTGCACGTGATAAGAAATCATTGAATTTACTGAACGATATTTTTTGTGTTTATGCCCATCATCTGAATTGTAGTTTTTAATATTGTTCAATCGGCGTTTGCTTTACCACCGACGACTAGAAATAATTCAACATATTTAATTCTAATGCGTAATCTTTCTAATGCTTCACAAATTAAGAATTTATTAGTGCAACAGTTTGGAGATCAATGGCGAGGGGTTCATGAGGCATATCGCGATATTATGAGCGAGCCATATAGAGCCATGCTTATAAACAACCATCCTTTAGCACCACCAGAATTGAGAATTTTGACTAATTTTTAGATGAGTTCCCGCTGGCATATATTCCTATATAAATATAGGCAAACTTGAACAAATGTTTATTTCATTGAAAATGTGTGATCGCCTTATTGTGCACATTGATTTTTTTTTAAACTGCAGAAAAGGAAAAATTATCTTAAATCTGCTTCGAGGAAGGAAATTAATATTCTCGTTGAGATTATTTGCAATCTCCTAAATTCGAAAAATATCCCTCTATCTTCTGAAGAATCAAAACGATTATTACCTATTTTGAATAAATTGATAGATATTTCAAAAAGCAAAACTGTAGACGAAGCCCGATCAAAGCTATATAAATTGAGTACAAAGCAACTATTTTCTATTATTACCCCCGCTCTGGCAGTAACTGGTCTGCTATGAAGTTAATCCGAAAGCCCTTTGATCAATCTAAACCCTTGGACAGTGTTCAACGTTTATTAGAATCTATTTTAAATGATAAAGAATTAGATGAAGGTGAAAAATGTAAGTTTTTTCCAAGATTTACTTTATCGAATTCGTCAAAATAAATTTTTGCCATATTTTACACCGGAAGTCACAACGTTAATGAAGGATTTATTGAGACGCAGAGAAAAGAGTGAGAGATAATTTGAGATCGAGAGACGCAGAGAAAAGAGTGAGAGATATATTTCGCAATACTTCAAGAGTGCTCCCGCAAAAAAACAACTGAAAAATATAAACAACGATTAATTGTTACACTAACTTGTAACTCCACCCAAAACATGTGGTTTGATTGATGGCTCACTAGGTGTTTCTATGGTTGGAGAAGGACTTCGTGAGGGTTGATTGTTTAAATCTTCATGACTCCCGGGTGGACGCTAAAAACCGAGCTTGCGTCACTGCGTAGCTTCGTAGTGCGCGTCACTTCGTAGTATTGTAGTAACGCGCGAAAGTGGTTCTCAGTTTACGGAAACGTAGCGTAATTTTGACAATTAATTTCGTGGCTTTTTGCTAATTCCCCAAAGTTTTATTATTTTTTCTTGTATAATTCGTATCGAAAAAAATTCAATAAACGATTTGAGTGGAAAAAGGTTAGAAAAAAACATGTTTTCCCCCAATAAGATTAGATTTTAATTCTATCGGGTAACATTTAAAAGCTGCGCAGCCGTTCTTTAATTTTTTTAAACTTCACCTATAAACATGTCGTGTAATTTCTTTTCAGAATGCCACTTCTCTTAAAGCTTGAAACGAAGTCTTATCCTGTGCGAGGAATTTCGTTTCATCATAAAAAGCCGTGGGTACTCGCTTCACTCGATAATGGGATTGTTCAACATTGGGATTACAAAATATCTTCAATTCTTCGAGAATATAAGGGGCATGATGGAGCAGTTCGTGGAATATGTTTTCATAGCGTTGATCCTATTTTTGTTTCAGGCGGTGACGACAAAATATTAAAGGTATGAAATTAAAGGAGGACTTTACAGTTTCTGTGATAAAAATAGAGTTCATACTCAATCTAAATCAGTTTTTTAAATTTCCTGAAAACATGAATAAGCAGGAAAACTGGTTTGAAATCCATTACCTAGATAACGTTTTCACAGACGAAAATTATTCCCATCGATATTATTACGTGAACAATCAAAAATCAATGCAAAAAGATTTAAAAAACTAACTAATTTATGTATTTTCGATTAATATACAGCAATGAAACGCGCAAAAAAAAAATATAGGAAAAGTTCGGCATGTTGGAAACCTTGGCCATTGTTTTGAAACTAGTTTTCTCGGTTTCTACATGGCTTCTGGAAATTTTAAAAACATATTTAGATTGAGAACGAGTTTACTTTTCACCACATGTACATTTTATTGGCTCTATAAAGTCCTCCTTCAAATTCTTTTCGTCATTTAGACTTTGTTTTCCAGGTCTGGAACGTTGAAAACAGAACATGCATTTCCGTTTTCATCGGGCATTGTGACATCATCAGAAGTTGTTCCTTCCATTACAAATTTCCATGGATTATTTCATCGTCAAATGATCGAACTATCAGGATATGGAATTGGATTACGGGAAATTGCATATCTAAATTGGTTGGTCATCTTTTGGAAGTTACTGGTGCCATATTTCACCCAACTTCAAGCGTTGTTTTTTCATCAGCCGCTGATGGAATTATTCTTTTTTGGAATATCAGGTCATTGGGTTCGTTTCTGACGTTTTCAATTTGAATAATGGACACCGAATTACAGAAAATAGGAAGGGATGCGGAATTGTTAAGTTTACTCCAGATGGCACATATTACAATCCAAGAGTATATTATTCAAATAAGAAAGGTATTATAAAACACAAATATTGAAAAAAACGCAGTGATTTGAAAAATATTTCCAAGCCAAAATGAATAAACTGAAATTTTAGTTACCATCTTTTAGTGTTTTATACCATCTCTTCTTTGAAAAAATTACAAATAAAATTGTTTGCAATTTTTCACGTTTTTGTATTGAATTTTTAGGGCGTTTTCAATTTCTTGACCTCTTTAAATGACATTTTTCCGAAAAACCGCATATGTCGATACACTTAACCTGCAAATTCCTACTTTATGACGCATAAAACATGTTTTTATGCACTTCGAACTGGAGTTCAGCTTCATTTTTTTCCGAAAACTTTATTTTTCTCAATTTGTGGTTGAGAAATTTTATAAATAGATTTTTATTGAAAAAAACTGAATTTTCTTCTCGAATTTCAAATTTCAAAAATGTCATTGTCTGAAAAAGTCGTTTTTGAAAAAAATAATCAATTCAAAATTTCAGGTCTCAACTATGTTGTATTCCATGAAGAACGGTCATATCTCATCACAGGAAATGATGACAATCAGTTAATTCTGTTCGAATACAGCGAAGAAAATCAAAGATTATATAACGGTTGTGATTACGACGGACAGGGTAATATTGTTAACTCGGCAGCATTCCATCCACAGTATAATTTTCTTATTGGGTGTTCTGATGACAAATCGATCAAGATATGGGTTGTTGCGAGTCAAGAGTGTATTGACATACTAAGGTAATAATTTGCAAAAATAATTCATTCGATGAAAACTGTTAATAGGTATAAAAATGAGAAATTTGGAGTCCTTTCTGCTCATCCAAGTTCATGTTTATTCGCTGCCGGACATGAGAATGGAATGATTTTATTCAAAAATAGGAGTGAGAGGCCATTATTCTGTGTTAACGATGGTTTCGCTTACTATATTAAGGAGACCCCTCTTATTTGGTTTGCCAGACATAAAGCCAATGATGGTAATAAGGTAGAAAATGTGACGAAGATTAAAAATTCGGAATTTAGAAGATTAGATTTAATAACTAAGTTAGTGTTTTTTTTTCCTTTTCAATACCCTTTTATCATTTTTTCAGCAAATATCACCCTATCCAGAAATTGGATATCGATCTTTATTCAGTAGTACGCAGCTCCTTATCATTTAATTCAGTCGAAAATTCTTTGATCTTTGCGAGCAGGACTCGCGATCGAACGACGTGCAGTTTTCACCTTCATAAACTTCATTCGGAAAGTGACGGAGCTTGTATTTCTGATTGTGCCGAAAGTCCATGGAAGCGGGCTTTTTGGATTGCGAGGGAGCAGTTTGCCGTTCTTAATGAAGATCGAAAGGTACAATTATTCATTTTATCGGTTATTGAAAAGAAAAACACATCAGAATTAAAGAAATTTCCTTTTTTGATGATAAATATTACTTAAATCACGTTCCCAAGGTTAAAGACGATTGTTACTGTTTCTGAGTATTCACCTTATTTTTTTATCTTGTTCGCGACATGTCCTATGCTATCAAATATATTTTTTTTGAAATACCAATTTCAAACATCACATTCGCGTGAAATTAGAAAATTTCTATTACGACTACTAAAAAGCTAGTTTTTGAAAAGAAACTGTTCTCTTATGGGGTTTCAATTTTCGCGAAAAATATAAGAATGCTATAAAATTTAAAAAAAAATAAAATAGAGCCCTTAAATCTTTAAGAAATTCAACTATTTTTCATTGATTTTTGATATTTTTTGTTTTTCAGATAGAAATACGTGATTTGTCGAATTCAATTGTTTGCGAATTGGATATTAGAGCTGATGATATGTTCCATGCTGGGACTGGAATTATTTTGCTGAAAATAGAGGAAGAATACAAATTGTTCGACATTGAAAATAAAACAGTGACAGCCTCAGTGGAGTTGTCAGATGAAGTTCGATATGTTATATGGAGCAAATCGGAAGAATATACAACTTTTTTGACGAAAAAGAAGGTGTTTATATTAAATAGAAAACTGGAAATACTGTGCATTCAAGAAGAATCAAGCAATTTAAAATCTGGTTGTTGGATCGATGAATCAGTTTTTATTTACAATACAAGATATCAATTGAAATATGCATTAACTTTGGGGGATTCTGGAACAATCAAAACATTGGATTTCGACAAACAATTGTATATTTTCGCTGCTAGAGAAGAGACCGTATGTTGTTTTGATAGAGAGGCAAATATTGTTGAAGTTCCTATTGAGTCATCCGAATACAAACTCAAAATGGAATTGTTCAATGGTAGAACTGATAAAGTATTACAATTGTTGAAATCAGAGAATGCCAAATTTGTTGGTCAGTCAATGATAGCAGTATTGTCGAAGTATGGGTATCCAGAGATTGCTTTAACTTTCGTAAAAGACGACAGGACATCTTTTCTTCTCGCACTGGAAATTGGAAATATTGAAAAAGCATTTGAATTTGCTGAACGTCTAGATGAAGATATTGCTTGGACAACACTTGCAGAAACCGCCCTTTTTCAAGGAAATCATGAAATTGCGGAAATTTGTTACCAAAAAACAAGAAATTACGAGAAACTTTCATTCCTCTATTTTGTTACCGGAAACACTAAAAAATTGAAGGATTTGACAACAGTCATTGATGATTTGAATGTTCAGTTTCAAATATCACTTTTGATTGGAGATATTGGAGAGAGGATTCGAGTTCTGAAAAGCTGTGATCAAATATCTCTTGCTCATTTGGCTGCAGCTACTCATGGATATGATAATGAAGTTGATGAGTTTAAAAAAGAATTAGAATTCAAAAAACGACCAATTCCAACGACATTTTCAAATGCGAGGTTTCTGGCACCACTGAGACCTGTTCATCGATTAATGGAAAACTGGCCAGTTGTGAAACTGACAGATAGTTTAGGACCTAGACATTGTCATCAATCTCGGACCACTCCTTGTTTCAAGATTCAAAGAGCGGGAAGAAACTGTCAGAGTCGAGATTTTGTCGGCTTATATTGGAATTTTGAAACAGATTCTTATTGTTATTCCACATCTTCAGTCAGCAATTGTGGTAAAATATTGTTTCATTCAAGAATTTTTAAAAAATTTAAGAAAGTTTCAGAGAAACGACAGTGATTCGATGCAAACAGATGATATTTCGACGATTGCAAACGTTCAGTTTTCCACAAATTACCTGTCAAGTGAACAAATTTCAATCATAAAAGCGCTTTCTGAACAAATGGAGAAATTACTGAGAACTTTGACGAAACTGTTGAAACGACAAACAAAAAGCGGAACGAAGATTTTGGAATTGTTGACGATTCTTGTGAAGCTTTATCCAAATGCTCTCGACGCATATTTGGCAGATTTCATTCCTGGAATTTTGAAGATTTTCACCGAGAAATCGGCAACAGCTCAAGGAAAAACGATTGTTATTTCTTTCATTTCGGCGGTTTTGGATACGCATGATGCATCGGTTTTCCAACCACTTTTGGAGCAGATTACCAGTATTGTAGCAAGTGCAATCAATGATCCATTTTATAAAGTGTCAGCGGAAGGCTTGATTCTTGCAACGAAATATATCGACACTCTTCGAAAAGTTGACAACAATTTGGTTTATTCTACAAAACTTTTTGATGTTATCAACAGTAAATTTTCATCAAATGATACTGACCAGGTTAGTAGTTTTATCCGTTAACGAATAAAACACATTTTTTAGGATGTTCGCGAACGATCAATCATTGCAATTAGCCGATTGGTTTCAGTGTTCCGCACAGAATTCAAATCAAAACTTCCACATGTTTTGGATACATTGGTTGAAAGGGCTGGAAAGGAAATGACTTGTCTTGTGGCAATTCGTTCAATTTCCGGAGTTATTGAGTCTGGAATCGTTTTTGAATCCGAATTGCTCAAGGTATTGCTGGTTCAAATCACGGAGTATTTGAAGAAAAATTCAAGAGCTTTGAGAGTGAGTTTCTTGGCAATTTGAATTTTTATCACGGCATTTTGCCTTTTTTTAGGTTGGCTGCTTGGGATTGATCAATAACTTGATGTCTATCAAATCGAATGTTCCACAAGCTGAACTGACCGATGTTCTCGGGCAATTACCATTTCTCAATGACAATGATTTGCAGATGACCAATCAAATATTGACTTGTCTTCTTTGTAATATTCTACTTGGAATTATGAATCTCATTATTAAATTTCAGACGGTTTCAATGATTATCCACAATGTGTCGAGCCGCATTTCCCGAAAATTTTGAAGTCTCTTGTCAAATTGTTGCAATCATCGCTTCTTCAAGGTGCTCCACTTCAAACTTTATTGAAATTGTGCTCAGCTATTGTGACATCGAATATTTCGAGCAAGCCGTCATTTGTTGTATGTTAATTCGTTCTTAAGTTTGCGAGACAATCGAAAATTTTCAAGCAACTTTTGGACACACTTACTTCTCCAGTCTATGATGTTACAACACTTTCCCGACAAGCTCATTCCTCAATTTCTGCATGTGTTTCAGTAATTGCAGTGACAACCAACGATCTGGGAAAAAGTCGATCACTTACCTCGAAACTGAGAGAACAGTTGATTGATAATCGGTCCTCTGTTTCGATTAAAGTGTTCTCTATGTGTACACTTGGTGAATTGGGTAGAAGATGTCCAGAAATTTTCGCGGAAAGTGATCCAGCTGCCATTCGGTCGGTCCCTTTTTTTCGGAAATTATTTTTTTAATTGAACATTTTTAGCCCTGAAACTTTAGCTGTCGAGGCTTTCAACTCTAACTTGGAGGAACTTCGAGCGGCTGCGGCACAATCTCTTGGAGCACTTGCCGTTGGAAATCTTCAATATTATCTTCCGTTCATTTTGAAGCAGATCAATCAATTCCCAAAAAGGCAGTACTTTTTGTTGCATGCATTGAAAGAAGTGATTGTTTGGGAATCGTCGGAAGATGCAAATTCAACTGAGTTGTTTAAATCAGCAATTGGAGATATTTGGAACATGTTAATCAATAATATTGGAGGACAGGAAGATGGAACACGAACTGTTGTATCGGAATGCCTTGTAAGATTGTGCTCGTTTGATCCAGAGAATTTGTTGCCCAAGTTGAGAGAACATGTTTCTTCTAATGATCAATGATGTTTCTTCTAATGGTCAATGATCCGGATATCCAAGTTCGTCGTGTGGCTCTTGTTGTCCTCAATTCTGCAGCTCATAATAAACCAGTATTGGTAATTTTAGCGATCATTTTTGTTTCTAGAACGTGTAACTATTTTCAGATCCGTGATCTTTTGCCACACTTGCTTCCAGCGGTTTACAAAGAGACTGTGATGAGAAAAGAATTGATTCGTGAAGTTGAAATGGGGCCATTCAAACATCAGGTTGATGATGGATTGGATCTCAGAAAATGTGAATTTGAATGGTAAATGTTCGACTTGAGATTTTATTTCCATTAAAGTTCATTTCTAAAACACAGTTCTCATGAAAATTAGTTGAAAATAGTAAAATGGACAGTCGGAAATGGATTTTTGAAAACCAATTTTCAAATTTAATTTAATTTTCAGCATGTACACCCTTCTTGAAAATTGTATCGACAAAATCGACGTGACTGAGTTTTTGGCAGTTCTGGAAGTTGGACTTCGCGATGCGAATCATGACATCAAACTTCTCAATTTCTTGACAATCCAAAAAATGATCCCAGTTGCACCGGGACAAATTCTGCAAAGAGTTGACAAGATTTGCGATCCATTGAAACATCAATTGAACGTAAAGGTTCGAAGCAACGCTGTGAAGCAAGAAGTGGAAAAATTGGAAGAGCTCAAGAAGGCGGTCATTCGATTGATTTTCATGATCAGAACCAAATTGCCGGAAGTTGACAGACAACAACAATTCTTCGAATTATATTCTTTCATCCGTCAGAAACAAGACCTGGAGGTTAGTCCCATTCTTCGTGCAACCGTGCCTGAAATCGAACAAGATTTTTGGTGAAGAATTAGTTTCGTTATTGTAAATTGTGTAATTTCCTTACAAATATCGTACAATTTATTAATAAATGTTTTTTTTTCAGGTTCTTGCAGAAGCTGTTGTTCGAGAATCACAAAGATCTGTTGTCTATGATGTGCCCATGGAATCTTAATTTTTTGACATCTCTATCATCTCAAAATGGGTATCGTTCAATTTTTTCAAATAGTTGGATGTTTTCCAAGTGTAAATTTGTTTTTTTTTGCATGTTTCAAATCAATTCTCTTTTAAATGTCTTTTTTTCCGGTATATCCATTTCGGTGACAATTTTAATTTATTTTGATGTGTACTTTTTTATAATGTGTAGATTGTCGAACTTTAAATTATTGAATGAACTTTATCTGACTCGGATTGATTGTAGGGAACGCTTATTTATTTCGGATTCAGTGTGTGCAAAAAGAAACGCAAGCTCAAACTTGATGCCGTCTTAAAGTCCACGATTTGAATGTTTTTTTTGGATTAGATGACTACAAAAATAATATTATATATTCACAGATCTTATGTTATATTTATATATGTGGAATAGATTTCATAATAAGATGAGGGATGGAATTCGATTGTGAAAGATAAGCAGAACAGAACAGTTGGTATGAGGAGGAACAAATGTGAGATAGAGAAAAGTTGAAAAGAATCTCATCGACACACAAACACATGAAAAATAGAACATTTTTAAATATATTATTGTCATTATTATTTATTATTAGAATTTTGGTGACCTTTTCTGAAAAAGAAACAATTGATGAATCATTTGAAAATTGTTTCCTTTTCATTTTGATCGGAAACGATTTTCAAAAAATTTGAACTTTCTGTATGTTCAACGAATGACATTAACATTCCAATTGCTTTTTTTTGTAGTTGCTAATTAGCCAAGATGGCCAAACATCGAGTTGTAACTGATAGGATACGCCCTTAAAATGGTTTTAAACATTTTAAACGTTTTTTTTTTGAAAAGCTCATAGGTTAAACATGTTCTTTCCCTCATCAATTTATCACTTCTCGTTTCATTCTTATCTGCTCTTTTTTTTTGTTGACTTGTATTTAGTATTTCGTTTTTCCTTCACACTTTTTTTTGCCTTGTTCCGATTGATAACGAAACATTTTTCGGGAAACGGTCGTTTTTTGTTTATTTTTTCTATTTAAGAATTTTAAAAAGTTTTTTTGGATTTATTAGTAAGGTGTAGTCCTTGAAAAAATTGCTTCCTGGTTAGCGATGTCCTTTATGAGTGCGATCCTCGAATTATTTCGTTCACCTTGTTTTGTTTGTCGGAACTCTTCCAGTTTCTGAGTTTTGTAATTCATTTCAGATTTTCAGCAAAATGAGCAGAACTTTTAAAGTTTTCCAATTCGGAAATTAATTTAAAATTCGGGATACCTTCCTGAACATTTTTTTTTAACTTTCAAATGTTTTTTATAGAATAGAAATTAAAAACAATTAGGTTTGAATAAATTAAGGACTTGTAAGCTTAAAACTCATAAATTTTCAATAGTTTCAAGTTTTTATGTGACAAAATTATTCATTCAAATTGTGGCTGAAAACTCGAAATGTTAAATGAAATGAAAATAGGCTTCATTCTCGTTCCAAATCTGTTTTTAAAATTTTCTGGAGCCACCTAGAAGCCGAGAAAACACGCCTCAAAACAATGGCCTAGAAAAAATGTCCACCGGCGAAAACTAGTCCGCGGGCATGAAAAATCCAAAAAAAAAGAACTAATATAACCATCCTGCATAAGATTTTATTAACGATACACGAAAAAAGCTCATAGGAAAAACTTCGGCCAGGTGAACTTTTTTTCTAGGCCATTGTTTTGAAACTCATTTTCTCGCCTTCTAGGTGGTTTTAGAAAATTTAAAAAACAGATTTGGAATGAGTATGAAGTCTATTTTCATCCTAGACGTATTAAAGTTCCGTAAGGTCCTCCTTTAAAGCGCATAAATTTTCATAGTTTCAAGTTTTTATGTGACAAAATTATTCATTCAAATTTTTTCGGGAAACTCGAAATATTAATTGACAAATTTTTTGTCTATCGAAACTAACTTTAAAATTAATAATTGAGCTACTCTATGACGAAATATTTTCCAGAAAGTATCTTTCTTCAGAATTGATCTCAATGGTTTGAAATTTAGAAAAACAAATCATAATAGGATTATGCGTACAGTTTCAAAGAATTATTAACTTGGACAAAATTTCCGAAGAATTTCTTCATTTTGACAATAACAAAAACTGATTCAAAAACCACTCCCTCTCTCGTTTTCACAATTTAAAATCTAACAATAAATCACAGCTTCCCTCCATTTTTTCTGCCTCCAAACAATGCCATATATATAAATTTCATTTTTCGCCCAATTATACTTGTTTTCCCTCACCACGTCATGTCATTCATGTAGCCCTAATTTCGAAATTTGTCACATTCTTAACATTACATTCTTCTTCTTCCTTCTTCTATTTTTTTTTGTCATTTTGAATTAGCCGACAACGATTTTGGGCGGATATGGGCAATGAGAACATATTATCGCCATTGTAGCTAATAGGCGTATCATATGTGTTTTTTCCCAGCCATTTTTTGTTTCGAGGAATTCGTTCGGTAATAGATAGTCATTTGTTTTAATTTATTTGATCTTACATTACATTAAAATTGTTAGAGATAAACAATTTTTCCTATTTTTCAGAAGTCTTTTGAAAAATGCCTGTTAGTACAGGTTGGTCTTCATCGTCGCTTATTTCTGATGTTTTGCCAGAGGAAGAATTCGAAGAAGGTAAGAAACAATGAGGATATTTTCAAATTTTGATAATTTTTATTCTGAGACATTCAAGCGTCAATTAAGCGCGCAATTAATGTTCAATAGAGTTCAAACATGAATACATGCATACGCAAAATATAATAATCGTGCTCAATTATTTTCCGTTTTCAAACCATGGAATTCTCCAGTGTCCTTTGTTCACTTTCCTTTATTTTCTTCTTGAAGAAAATTGTCATACATAAAAAGTAGAAGGCTATACTTCAAATCAGTTATTCTGTTGGATGATTCCAATGCATTTTTTATTCGTCAATTTTTCATTTTCTTCTCCCATCTATTTTATGAAACAAAACTAGAAACATTCGCGACAATGTTCACTGGTTTTACGACCCCTTCTGGGTTTTGTACATCTAGAGCATCTAATTCTAGAAATTCATTTTGTAAGCATCGGTTTTTTTTTTGCATTTATTAGAAACTCGGATTTCAGATGATATTGTTCTTGCGGATAATGAAAAACTGCGTGCGAGAATTGATGAATTGGAGAAAATCGTGGTTATGCAAAGAAATGAAATGGTAACAATATTCGATTCTTAAACATATTTTTGAAAAATCGATTTCAGATGCTGCTTCAAGCGTCAACAGCTGATATTTTAAGACGGCTACAAGTTCTGGAAGCGAAACCACAACAACATGGTTATAATTCCTGTAAGCAATTAAGAGCAACCATTTTTTGAATTCTTAATTTTTCAGTACCTCGTTCATCAGGGAGAATGTCGAGTTCTCGGAGTTCTTTCGCTATGGGTCAGTCACCTTCTCACTTGCCACGTCATCCATCTCCAATGTCGAAAAGTTTGTATATTAATGGATTGAACAATAATGGACAAGATGAGAAAATGGTAAATAATTTTTAAATTATTTGAAAAGAATGTTATTGTCAAGCCAAAAATTCTGATGAGCTTTTATTTTGCTGGCAAATAGCCAACAGACGCTGCAAAATGAAATGAAATTGCTTTAGGCAAAAGCTAATCCGAATTTTTGGCTTTACAACAATCGAATACCAACAGGAATAAAAACTGTTTATTAATTCGGATATCGTCGTTATTTTTTTAATGTTTTTTCCAGAATAATTGAGTTTAAATAAAATTTAAATCTGTTCGCTCTACATATCATGTTTTCAACTCGAAATAATTTTTTATTTTTTTGGTAATTGCTAATTTAATTATTTAGGGAGCTAATTTCTAAGTAACTAAATTAACTTCTTAAACATTTTCGTAAAATATTTGTTTCATATTAAACATTACCAACATTTTACATATGAAATTTTTATTGCATCTCAAAAAAAGTTTGTTATTAAAGTTACACAAACAATAAAACGCGACCGAGCTTCAAAAATCTCATTCTATTGCAGAAGGTATCTCCAAGTCGAAACTCTTCTCGAGGAACCGACATGATAAACGTCTCAATCGGAAAATCGGCGAGAGGATCACCGATGAGAAAATGGGTTTCAACTCAGGATATGAAAGATGCTCCAATTAGTGCAAATGATCGATTGAGAAGGTTGTCTACATCTTCGGATGCCAGCACATCTACTCCGATGTTACCAATTGTAAATAATCTAAGGAGGATGAGCATGTAAGATTTTTATCAGTTGGTTTTTGCATGATTGGTTGAGAGTGTAGTGTTTTTTTTTTGCTTTTTCAGACAACGACAATCCAGTCCATCATTGTTATCCCTTTGTTCATTAATTTCTAAATCTTCAACCGTTGTCAACAAGTTGCGGTTTGTTGTTTTTTTTCGTTGTATTTGCATGCGCCTATTAGACTCGAAAACATTACTTATAATATGTTTTTTATTACAGGAGAAACCCAAGATCATGTCAATTCCAGCCAACATCTGGCCAATTACCGATCTTTGTGTCAGGAAAAACTGTAAATATTTCAGTTCCGACTGAATACGGTAGTCATATTTCTAGAGCAATTATTCAATAAATTTTACAGAAAATCTCAATCCGATGTCTGAACAAGACCCACCAAAAATCAAGGCAGCTCTGAACCATGTTTATAGTAAAAAATCCTTCTTTTTTTTTAATTTTCAGACATTATTGTATCGTTTTCAGGTTATCGTGGAAAAGATGTACGTCAGAATATTGATGCACTTCCGACTGGAGAGATTATATTTTTCTCTGCGAATTTTGTAATTCTTATGAGCATTAATTCAGAGGATAAGAAACAACGAATCTATAATGGACATACTTGTGATGTGAAATGGTAATTTTGATATGAAAAATGAGGATTTTAGAGTTTCAAAATTCAAGACGTTAAAGACAAGGTCTCAAATGTTTTGATTTTGTCAAAAAATAAACTACGAATTCAACTAATTTCATCGTTTACATTTTTTCAAATGTATTAATATTTTATCCAATTGTTACTCATTTATGTAGATCCCAAAGCGAAACACCGCCTTTCACAGTATTACTGTAAAATATATCTTGAATTCAGGCCATGTTATTATGAGAAATTATAACTTTTTCAGCATCGCCGTGCACCCAAACAAAGTACTAATCGCTTCTGGTCAATCATCATGTCACAGTTTAGAAAAGAGTCTGAAAATGGAACACACATCGCCAGTCGAAAGTCCGGATGAATTAGTGAAACAACTAGAAATGGAGCACACTGAAGCACATGTTCGAATATGGGACAGTGTAAAATTGACGACTCTTGTAATCCTTGGAGGATTCGATGCATCATTCGAAAAGGGCCTATGTCAACTGTCCTTCTCGACATGGGATTCTGGAATACATTTGGCATGTGTAGATGATTCGTTAAAACACACATTATCAGTCTGGAATTGGCAAAAGAGCACTAAAATTGCTGAAGTGAAAGCGGCAAATGATGTTGTTTTTGAGTGTCGTTGGCATCCGACTATCAAAAATTTATTGGTGATTTATGGAAAGGGACATTTTTCGTTTTTTTCGTTGGATTCTTCAAATGGTACATTGATAAAAACATCAGCTGTGTTCGAGGGAAGAGATAAACCAAAAACTGTGTTGAGCATGTGTTTCGGTACTAATGGGCAGGTCATAACTGGTGATTCAAATGGAACAATTTCATTTTGGGATCCGAAAAGTTGCAAAACTTTGAAACAAGCTCATTCAGTTCACCCCGGGGGTGTTTATGCATTATGTGTTGGAAAGAACGGAAAACTTTTGAGTGGTGGAAAAGACCGAATCATTAGTGAATGGGAATTGGATGACTTGATCAGATCAAGACGTCCACTTGAACTTCCCGATGATCGTGGATTTCCGAGAATAATTTTTGCAATTGGAGCTGAAATTCTAGTTGGAACTTCTACCAATTCTTTGCTTTATGGAACAATTGATGGTCTTAATTCAGTCATAGAAGGGGATTCTGGTGAATTGACTGGAATTGTGTCATGCGGTGAAACTCATTTTATCACTTCTTCTCAATGTGGAACTATCAGGAAATGGGATGTTCAGGAAAAGAAAGTTGATTTCTCCAAAAAATATTTGGTATGACTTTGATTTTGATTCTATTCTGAATTATCGATTATTCATTTTCAGGGATCAATTGAATGCATAGACATTGACTCTTCAAATACTCATCTCCTCATTGGATTTTCCAGCGGCTGTTGGCAAATTATGAACATGACAAAGCAAGAAACCATCCAGGATCAGAAGGAAAGCACTCAATCTATAATTTGTGTCAAATTTGCGCCAACTGGTGGAACATTCGCAATTTCTACCAAGGATCCATTAGTTTCAATTTATCGTATTGATGCCAGTCGAAACCTGATCCCATTGTCAAAAATTCATAGTATTCCATCACCAATCATTTCAATTGATTGGTCCACTGATGGTCAAAGTATTCGGGCACAGTCAAATGCATCACATTTGTTATTTTGGTCTCGAAATGGTGATATTTATGATGGTTTGAATATGAGAGATATCAAATGGAGTACATCGAAATGTAGAATTGGGTTTGAAGCAGCGCTCGTTGCACATTCATCCAATGATCAAATCTGTGGCGCGGCAAAATTCGATGAAATTATAGCTGTTGGAATGGAAAATGGGACTGTGAGAATATATTCAAACCCCGTTACAAGTCTTACTGTATGTTTCAAATAAACAAAGTTAGTTTTCATGAAAATATCGTATTTTTCAGGCCGGTTGTATTGAGTTATCAGGTCATATCAAATTTGTTCGTGGAGTTTGCTTCAGTTCAAGTTCATCCTTGTTTACATGCTCCCCATTGGATAATTCAATATTTCAGTGGTCGTTAGAATAAAACATGTTGTTCTCTCATTGATTTCGTTATTGTGGAGATAAAAATTGTGTTTCTTTGAGTTTGTGATTCTGAGAAGAGTTGCGCTGAAAAACGTGTTTAAAGACGGTGTCCTAGTTAATTTTAGCAGTATGAAAATTAATTTTAGATCTAAACAACTTAAAATCTCTTAATCATAAACTTTTTCTCTCTTACCTCGCGTTTTTTGCATCTTTGTTTTCCAGAAAATCGTAGTTTTCTTGTAGATAAACATGTTTTCACGTGGCATCAAAAATTACTTATTCTAAAGGGTAATAAATTCTAAAAATTATATAAATCATGTTGTTGAAACTGTTCATAATTGTTCTTGGAATATCGATTGTTCAATGCCATTGGGTTTCAGTTCGTTTAACAGGACTTTTCGTATGCAACGGAGAACCTATGGGGGGGGGGGACTTCTTGTAACTGGGACTTCTTGTAGCCGGGACTTCTTGTAACTATGTATAACAAGAACTACGGTAAGTAAATAAAATTCTGAAATAACTTCCAGAATTTTATTTTTTAGTTTTGAATGACTTTTCCATGGGTAGGATTCATAGCGATGATAATGGATATTTGAATGACACTTATCGCATAAATACTAGGTTTTTCAAAGCGAGACCTTATATTTATCTCGAGCATACTTGTCATGATGGAAGAATTTCGGTACCATATTTCTACATTCAATTATTTTGAAATGTTTTATTTTTTCAGGCAAAAGATCGTATGTGGTGCCCGCAAAGATATTGGCATAATGTACCATATGAGTATGTGACTACTGGGTGGGATTCATCAAATGTTAGTTACGCATTGGTTTTCAAAAAAATTCGTGAATATTTGACAGGCTTATGATCTCGGAACCTTGGAACTTTTCACAGAAGAGTTGGAAGTCAATACCAATAGAAGAAGATGCTCCGGAATTCCAAAAGGAAAACTCCATAGTTGAAAATTACTCGTTCTCAATTTTTGAATTATATACTCGGGTTTTTTTTTATATACTCGGGTGCTGACCATTACATGTAAAAATACAAAAATCCTCAAATTCTGAGATGTTTACATGTAATTTTACATGTTGTCCAATGATGTCTTCTTGAACATTCGAAGATTAATAAAAAAATTAAAGCTGTTGAAAATCGATAAATTTTGGGAAGTTTTTCGACACTTTAGATGGCTTCGTTTTATCCCTGGTGCCCCGCAATTAAAGTTATGGCCTTCTCATGGTTCTCATGTTCTTTGAAACATACAGTAATCTCTTTGATTCAAAAGTTGAGGAAAAGTCGTTTTCCCCAGTGCAATGCAAAATATTATTATTTAAAATTTGATTAACAAACTTTCAGTTAAACTGCAACATTTTAATTGTTCGAAATGAAACGATGTTTGATACAGATGATTACAATCGGTTACTCCCTTTCAGTAACATTTAGAAGCTTATCAAAATAGTTTATTATCATTTTGCTACGTCTAAGCATGAATCAAACTTCAATTATTTGGAACGATCTAAATACACAGTAATCTGTTAGAAGAGAAGTGCTTACTAAACATCTACGTAAATGTTAGATAAAACATGTGATAAAACAATTCGCTCAAAAACTTCCGATTTAAAGGGGTAATACCATAAGATAAATCATTTGTTTTTAGAAACGACTACTATGAATTTCCTTCGAATTTTATTTCTCGTCTCCATCACTACTGCTCAATATTTGAAATGTAGTTCAACCAAGTGTTACCAATTTTATGTCGAGCATGCATCTTTTTATGATGCTGAAAGTGAATGTAGAAGTATTCGTGGTCATTTGGTTTCAATTCACAGCCTGGAAGAGAATGATTTCATCGCTTCAATTGGGGAAATCATTCATCAAAAAACAAAATTTGAAATTTATTGGATTGGTGCACAACTGTGGCAATCGAAATGGATATGGACTGATGGAACACCTTTCAATTATACAAACTGGAAATCAGATGAGCAGAAAGAGGAATTTGGAGTTCAAGAATATAGCACAGGAGCCTGGACCTCACATCTTTTCCAGAGATATCCATTCATCTGTTCTGCTCCTTCGGTTACACCTTCTGTTGTTCCAACAACATTAAGAACAACTCTTATTCGTTAGAAACAAAACTTAGCAAATCTTATAATACAAATATTTTCAGCTACTACTAGTATTACCACTCAAGATCCTCTTCATGGATGCGATTCAGGATGGACATATTTCGAAACGACTGGCTTTTGTTACAAAGTTTACAATCATGCATCATGGGAGAGTGCTGAAGCCCAATGTGTTTCGAATAATTCACATCTTGCTTCTATTCATTCTGATGCTGAAAACCTTTTTGTTAATAGTAAGAATTTTATAGTAATGAAAATCTTCAACATTTTTTTTCAGTTCTATCCGCTGGTGGACTTGGAAATCCAGGTTGGAATGATCTTGTCTGGATCGGAATGAAATATGTCAATCAAACGTGGGTTTGGACTGATGCCACCAATGCTGATTTCTTCAAATGGGCTCCAACACAACCTGACTATCTAGATCATGAATTTTGCGTTCTGGTATTGCATTGAATAAGCATTATTTTCCAAAATTGTTTTTTTTCAGACTGTAGCAGATAAAATGAAAAACGGCTATTTCCAAGATTGGAATAATTTCCCTTGCTACAATGTAATGAGAGCTTTTGTTTGCAAGAAAGCGCCATCAACGTTAAGAACTACTCTAATTCGTGAGAATAGATCATGTAGAATATTTTTGAATCAAACTGTTTTTTTCAGCCACTACTAGTCAAATTATTACTAAAATTCCACCAACTCGATGTGATCCAGAATGGACATATTTCGAAACGACTGGTTTCTGTTACAAAGTGTACAATCATGCATCATGGGAGAGTGCTGAATCCCAATGTGTTTCGAATAATTCACATCTTACTTCTATTCATTCTGATGCTGAAAACCTTTTTGTTAATAGTAGGTCTTATAGTCATGAAAATCTTCATCATTTGTTTTTAGATCTATCCGCTGGGGGAATTGAAAATCCAGGTTGGAATGATCTTGTCTGGATTGGAATGAAATATGTCAATGAAACATGGATTTGGACTGATGGTACAAATGCTGAATTCTTCAAATGGGCGCCGACACAACCTGACTATCTAGATCACGAATTTTGCGTTCTGGTATTGCATTGAATTGGCATTATTTTCAAAATTTGTTTTTCAGACTGTTCCTGATAAAATGAAAAACGGCTATTTCCAAGATTGGAATAATTTCCCTTGCTACAATCTAATGAGGGCCTTTGTTTGCAAGAAAGCATCAAACAATTAATAACTTTTTGTCGATGATAAAATAAAAATGGGGAGATTGAATACGAATCCATGGTGTCTTTTGGAATTATACTCGTTCACTTTTCATACATCATTTTGTGCCTGTAATAAATCGATAAATCAAAAACAATTTTGTTCGAAATCTGTTCTTCAATTTGAAACCAAACCCCTATATTTGTTAATTGTTAATACTAGTTTCTCACTTTTTTCTTCAGTTTCTCACAGTTTCTCACATTAGCATGAAACAATTTCTCGCTTAAAACAATGAAACTTGTAATTTTATTGACCAAATGGTGTGATAGCAATGTGTGAATGAACGATACTTACAGCCGTTATGAAACAATAATAATATGCACTTTAATTTCTTGTCACATTTTGATTCCCATAAGACACACGATACGTGCAAATTGCCTATAGGATGTTGAAATTCATGAAACCTGGATATTTTATTACAATATGGTGGTCTAATAAATGGTGAGATTTTCAGATACTCATTGACCCTTACTTCTTTCTCCACAACTTTCTGACCCTTTTTCTAATACCTGAGTAAGAATCAAGACCTTTTACGTCCTAATCCATTCATTTACAAGATTCTAAATCGATTGACGAGAATGGAAATAGAATGGGTTTTATGGATGGTGGAAGAATACGGCTGAGCAAATATATGAGACAAGTTGGCCATCAATCGACTTCACTGTCTCTTTTTCTGAGCTTTTCCTTTGGATACCTATTTCACAAGTTACAATAGACTGGTATTTTATAAAATAAAGGTTGAATGGTAGACAAGAAAGTGACAATGAAGTTCAAAATATTAGGTTACTTGGAATTGAATATCTACAATAATGGATCAGGTTCCATTTGGATTACTAAAAGCCGAATAGAATTGGAAAAAACCAGACTGCTCCGAAAATGACATCCTTCTTATAAATAAAGTTTCAACCATTGCCCTCATCTCGGTCCCATAAAACTGTCATTGTTAATCCATTCCATTTCTGGATCCATCTTGCGCAATTAAAGCTCAAGTGCCAACTCCTTATCCCCTTCATAAGTTTGCGGCTCCCTTTAAATTACATAATCAAAAACTTGTACAATTCCAATATCCCGCCCCTGAAATATTTAAAATACAAAAAAAAGAAAGGAGAGAAAAACAAAATGTAAAGATTCGAAGAGACATAGATGTTTTATTGATAGCTATAAAATGGTTGGTGCTAAATGTAGACCGGATTACTGTAGATTCTAAATATATTGAATGATAGAAATCAAAAGATGAATGAATGAAAAATGACGATGACAATAGCTTAAAGACAGCCGATGAACAAAATTTTCCTTTTATTTGAGATTTTATGGTTCCTTTTCAGCTTTCCAAATGCGGTAATAAATTCTTGTCGGCTGTGTTTTTCTGGCATTGTTTTATGCTTGTTGGTAGTGGAATTAATAACGGAAAAACCATATTTTAAAGAAAAATTCTTATTCGTTTTTTGTCGCAATAATTATTTTCTAAATTTTTGATTTTTAACTACTTGAAAGCCCCCCTCCCTACCTATTATTCAGTCTTAGTACCACGTCATTCGTGTGATAAAATGACGCACCTTGAATATTCATCAATGTTTACCCAAATGGTCCAAATCGTATTATAGATTGATGACGAAGAATTTGAATTGAAAAACGAACAACGAATTTTATGGGAATTATACTGAAATGGTCATCACAACAACAATACACAAAAACATATTAAGTAAACTGTAATGGTTTTCAATCGAAATTTAAAAGTCCTGATGAAATTAAACGTCTTTAATTGAGCATTTGACGGTTCGGAATACAAGAGTTATTTATCCGAGGGTTATGCAATTTTATTTTAGTTGAGAAAAACCAAAAAAAGCTGCCAATTGCTTCTGTGAACTGGAGGTGAATAAATTACATCGAGTATGATGGATGATTATTTTCAACCTAATCATTTTGAGTACATTTACATAGTTTAAGGTGACCATATATGTATGTCGGAATGGTCAAAGAAATCCCGAAAAAGAAGTTGCGTGAACCACTGCCACCCACTTTGAATAAGATATGCTCAGTCGGCTCCTAACACGACATCCCACTGGCTTTCAAGTACTTCATAGGTAAAACTTATACAGAAGTATGAGTTATGATATAATTACTCCAAAATTTTTTTTTCTAGACCTTTGAAAAATTATGTTTTAAAAAATGAATAAATATTTGACGAAATATCCCATTCCGTTTCAAATATTTGTATATTTATTCATTGGTAGTTTCTGATTTTTTGCTTTAATTTGTCTGTTGAGGACATTTCCACGCTTTCAGAGGAATGACCAAATAATATTGGAAATTGAAATCACTAACAAATTTTAACCCCCTGGTTACTTCTGTCCATTTTTAATTGAATGACAAAGATCTTGGAAATTGAGACCCTTTCCTCATTTCTTTTCATAACAATTGGGTCAATTGATGAACCGATGGTATGTTCTCGATTTACCGTATTTTTCAAACTAAATGTATCCTATCGAATTTCCTTCAGATTTTTCGAATTTCGAAAAAGTTCAGAGATATTACCGAAGTGAGCTCTTATTATATTTGAATAATTTAATTTTCTTCATTTGAATTTATCAAGCTTCTAGATAATTTTTAGCTCAAAGAAAAAATTGACTAGAAAAGTCAGGTTAAATTAAACTGAAATTGGATTATATTTATTAAAAGCCAAAAGTTTAATAAGATTTTCAATTCAGAACAGTTTTAAAAAAATATTGATTTTTTTTAGTTCCTAAGAATTTTTAGCTCTTTTAAAAACATGAATTAAAATTCAAGAAACACATTATAATAAGAATTATTTGCGGGTGCTCCCAAAAGTAAAGTGTCGGGACTTCCCGTTGCCAGAAACAAGGACAATTTGAAATAAACTTCGAATGCAAAAAAAATAAAAAGCAGTAGCAGTTTTGTGGTACATGTAGGATGTATGTAACTGACGGACACTGATGGGCCAAACCTTCAGCATCCATCCCAAGAAGCCAAATATTTATTCAATTTCTATTTATTTATCCAAACCAAACGAGGAAACACCACCTTTTTCTTCTTCTTTTTTCATCAAATATTTGCTTGTTACCTTGGTCCATGAGGGATTCCCCCAAAACAAAATTTTAAATAATGATAACAATACGAATTTCAGAATTTTCGTTTTCAGCTTCTCAAAAACAAGTCGTAAAAACTATTTGTCGATGAAAAAGTGGGCGTGTCCAATGTACAGTGTAGAGGAAAAAGGTGGGGCGAAATACACGGAATACTAGGTAGGTGTGCCACATTGGTATGAAGAGAGTGTGTTAAGGGAACGGACCTCCCGGAATGCATTTTATTCTACAATGACAACGATCCATACCGTGTTATTTTTTTAACCTATATAATAAATAAAGTGCAATTCTTCCTTAAATTTGTAAATATTTGTTTTCCTTGAAAATTATTTACATAATCTGTTTCTTCTTGTCAAATATTAGTGTTTTTGCAGAGGTGATGAGTGCGCAGGACTATGCATCAGTCATTCCGACGTATTCAAATACGGCATTGAATTATCAGTATCAGTATTCGAATGGTTTGAACCCATTGGCTTACAATGCTTACAATCAATATGGAACAACAAATCCTCAAATCAATTCATCGTATGGTGGATTTATGCCAAACGGAATATCTCCAATTGGTGAGTAATTATTAATTAATTGTTGAAACCAAACTGACTTTTATCTGTAAATAATTTAATTAATTTATCTTTTTTTCAGGATCTTTTGCAAATACTTCATCTTCATCAACATTATCAGGGGCTGCTTCATCAGTTGTATCAACTGTGAATGCTGCTGGTTCATCACCTGTTGGCAGATCTCATCGACGGGCTGGAAGTGATGGACAAGAGTTGACATCACAAGAATTTGAAAATCTTCAAGAAAGAATTCGACGAAATGGATCGTATGGAACATCAAAACCACCATATTCCTACATTTCATTGATAACAATGGCAATCCAAAAGTCAGAAGCACAAATGCTGACCTTGTCTGAAATTTATGGATGGATTATGAATTTGTTCCCATATTATTGTCAAAATCAAAACAGATGGCAAAATTCAATCCGCCATTCGTTGTCATTCAATGACTGTTTTGTCAAGGTGCCAAGGTATGTAAATTCATCATTTTTTGTTCAAGGCTTTTTTCATTGTTAAGTAATACTTTTATTTCCTTTTCTCGCAATGCTTTTTTCGTAAACCTGTGTAGAGCTAATGAACCATGAAACTGTCATGATTTATTTATTTCTGATAATGGAACGAAGTTTTTTGAATTCATTCCACAAATGATATTAATTGCAGGACCCAAGACAAGCCGGGAAAAGGATCATTCTGGACTCTTCATGCACGATGTGGAAATATGTTTGAAAATGGATGCTATTTGAGAAGACAAAAAAGATTCAAGGACAATGAACGTGGACGAGAAACAACTAGAAGAAAGAGAAACACTGGTGCAAGTCAGGCACAAAATCAGGCTCAAGCTTCGGTTAGTATTTCAAAGAGTGAAATAAAGCAAGAGGAAAATGGAAGTTCTCAATCGAATGGATATCAATTGAGTGATGATTTGAAAGTGAAAAATGAGGTTTTGGATGTGACAAAATGTGAAATTGGTGCTGGAAATGATCAATCGATGACACTCTCCACATCTTCAGCTCATAGTCAACCAACTTCTGTTATTTCAACTGTTGGATCACTTGGAACACAACCGCAGGTTTGTTTTTTTCACTGATTTTTCTTCAGTTATTAATAAGAAAGCACATTTTCAGCTAAACATGAGCCAATATCAATATCCATATTCAACTGATTTTTCAACAAATGGCTTTCCATCTTTATCAATGGCTCCATTGACGATAAACCAATTGAATCTTTACAATACAGGAATATATCAATCCACGAATGGAACAAATGATTACACGGGATATCCTCAAACTTTATATAGGTGAAAAATTGACACATTTTATTTTTTTTAAATTACATCTCTTTCAGCTCATCAAACACCACATCCCCAGCAAATCTGTAAATATGTCTTCTGATTCTTCGCAAAACCTCCGTATTTCACTTCTTCATGAACTGGTCTGTCGATGCCTTTAAAACATTCACTCAGCTCTTTAATTTTTCTGATTCTCACCGGTTGTTGATTCGTTTTTCCTTAGATTTCGCATTTTCAAAAAAACCTCATAAGTTTCAACAGATTTCTATTGCATTGTTTTAATTTTTTCATTCACAGATACATTTATTTTGAATAAAAATCTATGAAAAATACGTTATGACATTTTTTTGAATTTCAGAAAAAAATTAATTTGAATAATTTCAGAGATTTTTCCAGAAATGTATGTCGCGGGTGCTCCCGTTCTTTAAATTCTGTGCTACCTGACATTGGGGGCCATTGTTTATACAAAAAATTTTAAGGAACTTACCTAACCGAGTGTAATATCCTGTTACATCACTATCAAATCATACCAACTTTATTAAATAGTTCCCCATTGCGTAATAAGTTTTCATAACTCCATAACGAGTTAACAATGGATGTGTTAATAAGAATACAAATTTACCCCGATCCTGGTATGGCAACCGAGATCATTTCGAGGGCCCATTGTAGGAAAATCATATTGTTTTAGGACAAAGAATCGGAAATGAGCAAAGATAGAGATGTCTTCGAGAACAATGACACTTTAACGACAAAATAAGAAAATACATTGCATGTGACACCTGTGTGGATAAGTTTTATTCTTGAATATGTTGGTGTTGTATTTCTATTCGAAGTTTAATTTCAGATCTACAAAACGGCAATGTATATTCTTATTTTCTCTATTTTGTACAATATATTTTCTCATTTTCATTATTTTGTACGAAATTTGACAAAGTTGGACCATTCATGTCTGATAAAATTGAAAATGTAATAATTTCGCGACCTGAAACCCATCAATAAGCTCCTCCTATTTTCCCACGACTCTTCAAATATTCCCACGATTGCATTTGATTGGTTTGTTCAAATTTGTTTAAGCAAAACTTTTGCTTGTTTTTTTTCTGCGTGTGGACCAAATATTGACCAACAAACATACTGAAAATTGCTCCTCCTACCAAAAAACAAACAAATTTCGAATGAATTAGATGAAGTGTATTTTAATCATTGCTCATTTTCCCTTAAAATGTTTAAGATTAATTTCAACTGGTTTATTCGAACTAGTTGACTTTTCTCACACTTGAACACGAATCTGCATCAGAGTATAACGACGACCCCGACTCATTTTTTGACTTTTTCTATCCGTTGTCGACCTCAGGGTTGAATGGTATACTGTATTTCACAATGTCTAAATCTCTCAGCTTTTCCATATTATTTCTTTTTAGGCTTTTTGAGCAAACATTAGAGAAACTGTATGTGGAAGGAGAAGGAAAAGAGGCGCATTTCAGGTAACTAGATTATGCGATGTGAAGACGGCCGAAAACGTTTCCGTCGAAGGATGGCTCGGGAAAGCACGAGAAAAGAACAAAAGATATCAGAACAACACAAATTATAAAACTGTTATTTATCAAAGTCGGACCGCTTTCTTCGTTTTCCATCTAAAAAATATCAACATGAACAGTTTTTGTTACAATTCGTTCAATTCGGGAACCCATTAGAGCTCTAGATCGTGTCTAGAGCATCCAAAAAGTTCTTTCTGAAACAGACTGAGAAAATGTTAATATGAACCCATTCATCAGTTTGCCAAACAGATTTTGTTTTATTTTCTTGCT
The DNA here is from genome assembly GCA_964036255.1 of Caenorhabditis virilis. Taxonomy (NCBI): domain Eukaryota; kingdom Metazoa; phylum Nematoda; class Chromadorea; order Rhabditida; family Rhabditidae; genus Caenorhabditis; species Caenorhabditis virilis. The sequence continues at coordinate 8,655,178 of OZ038419.1, forward strand.
CATTTCAACCTTATTTTTGTGTGAAACGAGTAAGCGACTTTTCTTTTCTCTTTGGCAGTACTGTAGAAAAGTAAATAATGAAGTGACATTGCCGACCTGTCGAATGGAATGAGAAAAAAAACCAAAAGAAAAAAGGATTGTATTACTGTTAAGCAAGATAAAAAGGGACCATTTTTTCAATTTGTTTGCCCAAAAACGTCAAAAAGGCGGCATTGCTTTATACGGTAACCGGATCGTTGTACTAATCTGTCATGGTACTGACATCGGATAGAAGGAGAGACAAATGACAATATGTCAGAACTAAAAAAGGTCACAGATGGGCTACTTCCGGTAAAACTTTCCAAAACACCTTGGTGCTAATTAATAAATCGAGGGTATCATTAACAAGAAGCAACAATGTGCGAATTAATAATAGGATGTTGTGAAAAATAAAACAAAAAAACACTTGGAAACTTTTATGAGAGGGTTTTTTGTGAAATAGTGACACCCACTACAGTAATTAGACAAGGATCATAAAACAGTGGGCACTTGACTGAAAATTTCTCATAACAAACCATCAACCAAGTTTTTTTTTAGGATGTACACAAACAAAACAAAAACCGCGGGATATCGATGATCGTCGAGTCATTGTCAAGAAAAAAAAATTAGATGCTGAGAACTATTTTACAATCAACTGTGACACGCTATGTTTTATAAATTAAATCTTTGATGTTTTAAGCATAACTTTTTCGCAGAAATAAAAATTTAATAATTTTGTGATTGATATCAGTAAAATATTCCCTCATCTTGTTAGGGATAGGTTTTTCAAAATCACAGCAAGACTCTGTTTTTGTTTTGGAACTTATTGATCAGTTTCAGGTCGGAAGTTACTGGCTTATTTTGCATTTTTTTGTTGAATAAGTCCATTAATTTTATAAAACAAAAAAAGTCATAGTTGATTGTAAAATAGTTCTCAGAATCTAATTTTCCGAGAAATCAAGACAACAAATCAAACTTTGGTTTTTTTTTCTTGACAATGACTCATCGACATCCCGCGGTTTTTGTTTTGTTTGTGTACATCCTAGAAAAAAACTTCGTTAATGGTTTGTTATGAGAAATTTTCAGTCAAGTACCCACTGTTTTATGGTCCTTGTCTAATTACTGTAGTGGGTGTCACTATGTCACAAAAAACCCTCTCATAAAAGTTTCCAAGTGCTCGTTTGTTTTTCTGTTTATACACTTTGGTGCAACTAAATTGGCACATTGTTCATTTTTTGTTGCTTCTTGTTAATGATACCCTCGATTTATTAATTAGCACCAAGGTGTTTTGGAAAGTTTTACCGGAAGTAGTCCATCTGTGACCTTTTTTAGTTCTGACATATTGTCATTTGTCTCTCCTTATATCGGATGTCAGTACCATGACAGATTAGTACAACGATCCGGTTACCGTATAAAGCAATGCCGCCTTTTTGACTTTTTTGGGCAAACAAATTGAAAAAATGGTCCCTTTTTATCGTAATATAGCTTAACAGTAATACAATCCTTTTTTCTTTTGATTTTTTCATTCTATTCGACAGGTCGGCAATGTCACTTCATTATTTACTTTTCTACAGTACTGCCAAAAAGAAAAGAAAAGTCGCTTACTCGTTTCACACAAAAAAAGTAAGGAAAATTGAGCAAGTGTTTTACAGGAAAAGAAAAGTTAAAAACGAGAAAATTGAGTTGATGTTGAACTTTAACTGAACTTCTCGCCAGCGCCACACATCATGTTTGTTTGCTCCGTTTCGGGAAATTGCACGTGGGTTTTATGATGGGGATAAACGAAAAGGAACGAACAGGGATTAGGGTAGAAGAACAGGAATAGATTACAGAATTCTAAAAATGTTTGAATGATTAGATAAAGAATAATCAACTTCGACCTTCAAACAAAATTGTTTTGTTGTAGGGCAGTTAGAAAAATTGAAAATTAGAATGGAATCTATAAAAAACAAGCAATATTGATTTTCCGATTTTTTGATTTCGAATACACTCGAATTTCATATTTTTAAGTTTTAAAAAAACTATACTGAAAATATCATAAAAGCGGGTTTTTAAAACTCTTTTCTCTGTTGAAATTCAATCTCGGAATTGCGAAAAAATGAGAGCTTGGACTTGTTCGAGAGCTTTGAGGTTTGATATGAAATCCTTAAATGAATATTTAAATGAAGTAATCGATTGCAAAAATAATAAAATGTACAGTTTTCCTTATATACATTAAGATTTTGAAAAATATAGTTTTTCATAATCTTAAAGTATATAAAATATAGTTTTTCATCATTTTAAAAATATTTTCGACAGTTTTTCAGATGAAGGAAGTTCTCCTAAAATTATACAATTTAAGTAGGAAAATGTCATTTTTGACCAATTTATTTCTATTAGATCCCTTTTTCTATTTCCATTCTCCCGAATTGCTCCGCTCTGATTCGAATTGAGCTCTCTCTCTCACCGCACAGTCAAATCAACTCTCCTCAGCATCTCATTTCCCATCGATCCTCTTTCCCTCTTTCCGAATACTCTAAAATTTTTGTACATGTCTAAAATCTCCTTCAATCGTGTTCACCATTTCATCGGCCGACGAGACTTCGGCTATATTTGCTAACGTCAATTCGGGCCATTCTCTCGATGATGGAAACGTTTTCGGCGGTCTCCACCTCGCATAATCTAGTCACCTGAAATGCGCCTCTTTTCCTTCTCCTTCCACATACAGTTTCTCTAATGTTTGCTCAAAAAGCCTAAAAAGAAATAACATGGAAAAGCTGAGAGATTTAGACATTGTGAAATACAGTATACCATTCAACCCTGAGGTCGACAACGGATAGAAAAAGTCAAAAAATGAGTCGGGGTCGTCGTTATACTCTGATGCAGATTCGTGTTCAAGTGTGAGAAAAGTCAACTAGTTCGAATAAACCAGTTGAAATTAATCTTAAACATTTTAAGGGAAAATGAGCAATGATTAAAATACACTTCATCTAATTCATTCGAAATTTGTTTGTTTTTTGGTAGGAGGAGCAATTTTCAGTATGTTTGTTGGTCAATATTTGGTCCACACGCAGAAAAAAAACAAGCAAAAGTTTTGCTTAAACAAATTTGAACAAACCAATCAAATGCAATCGTGGGAATATTTGAAGAGTCGTGGGAAAATAGGAGGAGCTTATTGATGGGTTTCAGGTGGCGAAATTATTACATTTTCAACTTCATCAGACATGAATGACTGAATTTCGAGTTTTGACGCATTTCAAAAAAAATCGATAGTTTATTCTAAAAACTTTGAAAATTATATTCATTCAAACAGGTGTCACCTATAGACTATTTCCTTTTTTGTCTTTAAAGTACCATTGTTCTTATTTACTTCCTTTGCTCATTTCCGGTTCTTTGTCCCGAACATAATAAGAATGATTTTTCGATAAAGGACCCTCGAGAACAATATCCTTAGTTTCTATTCTCTAGGAAACAAGATCAGGATATATTTGTATATTGATTAACACATCCATTGTTATCTCGTTATGAAAACTTATGACGCAATGTGAAACTATTTGAGGAAGTTACCACGGATTGTTGTGATGTAATTGCACTAATGAACTCGCAGGAGGATATTACATCTCCCATTAAGGTGTGATTTTCCAGAAAATAAGGGTTAAACAAACATTCCAAATACTGCCATAAAATGGAATTAGTTCTGGAAAAGGCAAGGGTTTAATAGAATCGTTCAATAATTCATCCAATATCCTAATATTCTCCTAGGGTTAAAAATATAAATTTCCATGTGAGTTGGATCAAACATTTCAAATATGACTTACTTGCTACTCAGGGATTTCAACTAGTTACTACGGAAATGGCGGATCCGCGCATAGAAATATGGCGGATCCGCGCATAGAAATGTGGCGGATCCGCGCATACGAAACTGGCGGATCCGCGAAAAGTCCCTGAGTAAGCTCCTCCAAAAAATTATTATTCTGGAAAAACTTTCAGCAAACGATTAAACTTTGATTTTGACCTTTTCTTTAGCGTTTGCTTATACTACGGCAATAATAAGAATAGAACGCCCATTGTGATTATATCTTAATTTTCGAAACATTAATTTTAAAAATAAAAATTTATTATTCTAAATAGACATCTATTTAGAGACAAGAAAAAAAACATTGACTCTCTACTAGAGAATCCAATGGAGGCACTATGAAATCAAAAATAAAATGAATCAAAAAAAATACGAATAGCAGAAAAACACACAAATGCCCAAATTGTTTTTAGGTATTTTCTGAAAATAACAAGTCCCTGGGACAAATTTGGAAAAAAAATAAAAGACAATAAAAAGTCCAATTGGAGGCACAAATAACATTCTGAAATAGACAAAAAAAGAGGAAAGATTTGATTTTGACAAAAAATGAAATAGTATTATGTGGGGGGACGATTTATGATGAGAAAGAATAATTTCAGATTTCAGCTATTATACACCAATATATGGAGATTATGGGCGGCGGGGCAATAACTTCTGGAATTTTCAAGTGGGAGATTTTTTTGAGTTGTTTCATAATCTATTCATCAGGTATATTACGCGACAAAAAAGGTAGATGAGAAGTAAAAATATTCTTTTTGGGGAGGACAAATGCAATATACTGCGGGACAAGAAACATTCCTAAAGATGTTTCAAAACCGGTAGAAAATCAAGAAAAAAAATGAATTGTGAATAATATAGGAAAGTGGGATTTGATTTAAGGCATCAGAAGACCAGTTGACAAAAAGAAGAAAACAAGGGGGAAATATATAAATCCAACAAAATATATACACAAAATTCAAAGAGATCCGTTTTAGAGATTTGCTGCTGAATTGGGGTTTGATGAACTGAAAACAAATGGATTTATTAAGAGAATATTGTTTTAAAAAACATTAAACATACCTATATAAAGTGTGTGGATATCCGGAATATTCAGTTGTTCCATTGGTAGTTTGATACATTCCTGGATTGTACAGGTTGTAGTCGAATTTTGATGAATCCATCAACTGGTTAATTGTGAATGGAGTCATTGATAAAGAAGGAAGACCATTTGTTGAAAAATCAGTTGAATATGGATATTGATATTGACTCATGTTTAGCTGGAAATTTTGTTTCTTATTAATGACTGAATAATCAGTGAAAAAAACAAACCTGTGGTTGTGTTCCAAGTGATCCAACAGTTGAAATAACAGAAGTTGGTTGACTATGAGCTGAAGATGTGGAGAGTGTCATCGATTGATCATTTCCAGCACCAATTTCACATTTTGTCACATCCAACACCTCATTTTTCACTTTCAAATCATCACTCAATTGATATCCATTCGATTGAGAACTTCCATTTTCCTCCTGCTTTATCTCACTCTTTGAAATACTAACCGAAGCTTGTGCCTGATTTTGTGACTGATTTGCACCATTTCCATTATGATTCGCATTCCTCTTCTTTCTTCCTGTTTCTCTTTCTTTAACCTTGAATCTTTTTTGTCGTCTCAAATAGCATCCATTTTCAAACATATTTCCACAGAGTGCATGAAGCGTCCAGAATGATCCTTTTCCCGGCTTGTCTGGAGTTCTGTAACGAAAAAAAGCATTCATGAGATGAATTAATATAATTTGAAATTGCTTCCGAGATTCGTTACGTTCGCCATTATCAAAAACAAATAAAAGAAATCGGTTTTGACAGTTTCATGGTTCGTTGGCTCTACATGGGTAACGAATTTACGAGAAAAGGAAATAAAAGTATTAGTTAACAAAGGCGGTTGGTGAAAAAAGCCTTGAACAAAAAAACATGATGGATTTACGTACCTTGGTACCTTGACAAAACAGTCATTGAATGACAACGAATGGCGGATTGAATTTTGCCATCTTTGTTGATTTTGACGATAATATGGGAAGAGTTCCATAATCCATCCATAAATTTCAGACAGTGTCAACATTCTGGCATCGGATTTTTGAATAGCCATTGTGATCAATGAAATGTAGGAATATGGAGGCTTTGACTGCCCATAAGATCCATTTCTCCGGATTTTCTCTTGAACATTTTCAAATTCCTGAGAAGTGAGCTCTTGTCCAGCACTTCCTGCACCTGCATAAGATCTGCCAACTGGTGATGAAGCAGCAGCATTCACAGTTGACACGGCTGATGAGGCAACACCTCCTGATCCACTACCTGTTCCAACTCGCGAATTTCTTGACGCTGTTGACGAAGATGAAGTATTCGCAAAAGAGCCTAGAATAGAAATTGTTGTATCGGGTTGCATTATAGAAAAGAGAGAAGGGAAAACCCAAAAGGATTGGATTTCAATTAATAATTTAGTTTTTAGAATATTGCTCACCAATTGGAGATATTCCGCTTGGCATGAATCCACCATACGATGAATTGATTTGAGCATTTGTTGTTCCATATTGATTATAAGCATTGTAAGCCAATGAATTCGAACCATTGGTTGTTTGGTACTAAAAATAATAATGACGTTTATGTATAGTTTAGAATTAAAATAAAACCAACCTGATATGGATAATTCAAGACAGTGTTGGAGTATGTCGGAATGACTGAGGCATAGTCTTGCGCGCTCATCCCCTGAAAAATGAATCAATATTTAACTAGAAGAAACAAGATTATGTAAATATTTATCAACGAACACATAACAAAGAGAAAAACTTGCAAATATTTATCTGATCGCAACAAATTTCCGAGGTAGCCTAAAAAAGTGAAAAAAAAACAACGACACCATCGAGATTAAAGTTTTCGATGAGCCCCGGGAGGGTCCGTTCCCGTAACACACTCTTCCAATGAACTGACTGGATTCAAGAGCATTTGCTTCGCACGAGACACGCTGTCTCTCTACACACTCCTTACATCTTTCAGTCTCTTTCAGACTCCGCCTACCCATCCACCCAACCCCTAAAGCTACAGTATACCTTCAACGAACCGCCTGCCTTTTCGAAAGAATCGACCTTTTGTTGTGTGAAAGGTGAACGCGGAGTTTGTGTGAAAAAAGTTAAAATAACTGGAAAAAATTTGCAATAATTTCTGAAACCGGGGAAATCCCCCCTAGTGGACCAAAGTAACACGCAAATATTTGAGAAGATGAAAAAAAGGAGGTGGTCTTTGCCTCGTTTGGTTTGGATAAATAAATAGAAATTGAATAAATATTTGGCTTCTTGGGATGGATGATGAAGGCTTGGCCCATCGGTGTCCGTCAAACATATATTTCACAGACACACTCATACATCATTCATGCACCACACAAAACTACTACCGATTTATTTTTTTTTTTTTACTTTAATTTTTGCCGCAATTCGATTTGACTTACTTGAATTGTGATTTAGTTTCGCCCACACAAAATTTTTTGATGATCAAGATTTGAGTTTATAACACATTTCAGCTATTAAAACCTTATTTTGGGTCATTTATCTTAATTTTTCCAATTATTATTACTTCCAATTTAGATATCCTGGAAACATCAGAATTCGTTTTGAAATATTTCCAATGACTGCGTTCGAAAAAATCCTATTTCATGTTGGGAAAACGATTCAAAAATAATTTATTAATAATATTTAAACCCATGTTGATTTTTAAGAAAGCCTTAATTATACAACGATATCGAATTGCGGGTGCTACCGACTTCCGCATTGAAGTATATTTTAAAATAATACATTTTTCGGAAAGGTTAAAATACCTATAATTTTTAGATTTGCGTTCAAATTAAATTTGGACTCAAAATTTTTTAAAATAAAAAACTCCAAATAAAATAAAAATATGACTTGTTATTGTCAACTCAAAATTTTTGGATCATCCATTATCTACTGAAAGACCGCAGCGCAACCGCTCGCGGGTAAAAATAACATGACTTTGTGAGAGACTTAGATTTTCTGGGTAGGTCAAAACCAACTTGCATGATCAAGAATTTTTGAGTTGACAATAACTGTAATAGATTAGGTATGTGAGTCATCTCCAACACGTTTTACTTATTGCAGTTTTTGGGGTCCCGAAACGAAATACGAAAAAAAAATGAATAAATTGTATTATTAGATATCTATGTTGTAGTTTGAGTCGGGACCGGAATCTACAAAACTTAAAGAAAAAAGTAATTTAAGCTCACTAAATTTGAGCATTCAGCTGATATTTCATTACAAACTTTAGTCAAACCAGTTTTTTGATCAATTTAGATTCGATTCAAAAGTCAAACTGTACAAAAATATTCAATAACCCTCCCTATCAAGGTGACAAAACAAAAAATATGTATGAATGTCCTTCATCTGCTTCTACTCGACTTTTTTTACTGATAAAAAATACTGTTATTCTGTCTCATAGGTTTTCTTACTATCTAACTCTCTCCAGGGCTCTCAAAACTGCACAAATGACATAGAGACTTAGACATTCGGCCTCCAGTGCTTGAGGAAAAAAATGTGATAACCCAGAAAAAAACAAGTAGGATTTTTGGAAGCGAAATTTCAAAACAAAGAAGAAGAAAAAACAACTCACAGTAGAATTTTGATAAATCGCCGCACTTGCATCCAATGATGAACTTGCCACTGACGTGTCAGGAACGCTAGATGACGTCGAATTTGCGACAACCGGCAACATTTTCCCGCTATTTTCCTTTTCGTTATCAGTCAAAACTTTCTGCTCGTTTTCCTCTTTAACCTACAAAGAAAAAATAATAATAATATTGACATTGAGGTAAAATCTTTGAAGAAAAAACGGCTGTTTCCAAAAAATTTCGATTTGTAAATATACGGTAAATAGTGCATTCCCCTTAACCAATTGACCCAATTATGTTGAAAAGACATTCACGGAAATGAATATAATGGTCTCGATTACACCAAAAACCCAACACTTTTGTCATCTCAAATCCTTCGTGTTCATACTACATTTCACCCCCCTACACACATTCTAAAAGTGTTTTTGTGGTGGTCGTATTTGACCGTAGGGCAATTTCAAATAGAAGCAACGAGAGCCAGGAAATCTAGAAAATCTTCTTCAACAACCAATATAAATATCTTTTGGGGATTGTGTTGTTGATGATGCTTTAGCGAATGCAAAATTAGAAACAATTTCGAGAAAATTGGAATGAAAAAATGGAGGGGGATCATTTTTGGAAGAAAGGGCATTTTGTCCTCTGAGGTCACGTGGACGTAATTTTGCACAAAAGTATATAGTTTTTGCGAACGAAACATGTATTTTTTAATACACCAGGACACCGAATAAAAGGCTGAATACGGAAAAATCGTGTCTTTAGGTTTATTTGCGCACCTGACAGCCGTATATGAAATGAATATCGATTAGGTGGACAACATCCTCCCTCTCCTTTTTGAATATGATTTTTTGGATGATGAGGATGCATATTATATTTCTTGAGATTTCGAAGAGCTTTATATTATTGAGAAGGGTTAAAAAAGGGTTATTAACTGCAGAAAAGAAGAAAAAACTAAGAAAAAATCTAAAATGTTACTTAATGTTCCTTTAATTCTATGAAACAAGATAATGTGATCAAGCGGGAGTAGATCGATACGAAACATGTACGGTATGCGGAATAAGTATCCCAGTCACAATTCGCTGTGAGTGCGGATGAACCTTTAACGTACAAAAAAAAAGGAGAACTCCGAAAATTGAGCGCGGATTGAGCGTGGAAGTCCTGGAACTTCACACATGCCATATTTTTAGTGCACAACCCGCTATTTTAGACGAGAGTCTTCATTTTTAGAATTACTAAAGTAATGTTTATTTTCTCAGCGGAGTTCCATCAAGTTGGATACTATTTAGAGGCAATTAATTTATAAAATTGTGGTAGTGATCATAAATATCTGTATAAAACAATATACAGAAAAAAAACGAGGACAAAAATGTTCCGAAATGAAACTGATTTTCCTGAATCGAGTTATAATAGTTTCAATCAACTATTGAGATGATTGAAAATATTTGCCGCGCAACTATTGATCAATAAAAGCTATTTAAATTGCGCTCCACTGGACATCCGTCTTTGGCACGAGTCCAAAACCAAGCGACCGATGCTTAAATGTGCGAAACTTATTGCTTCTCACGAACTTTTAAAGATTTTAAAAGCATTCAAATAACTCAAAAATCACCAAAAGTTAAGCGAAAAACTCCAAAAAAGCAATGACTAATCAAGTGTTATGAAAGTAATAATGTGCTATCATCAAAAAAATGTGGGCGAATGACTTGTTGTTTTGTTATCAGCAGAAAACGTATAATCATTTATACTATGAAGAATTCTTAAATAAAAACCTTATTAGGTCATAAATAAATAGGTTTCAATTCACTTCTTCTTTTTTTGCAAACTAATTGAAACCTAAAGAAAAAAACAACAACAAACATGTGTATTTGTTTGCATGTTTGCTTGTGTTTGTGTGATCTTTAAATATTTGTTTGTATATTTAAAGAAATTGGAACACTAGAGAAGACGAGAAATCACGGTCAGAAGCCAAAAAATGAAAGCGTCCAAGAGAAATATGCAAAAAATATGGAGCCTTCAATAGAGTCGACTTGTATTCCAGATAGGAAAGCGGCCAGATATCGCATTTCAGATGGTCCTCGTTGCTTTTTTTCGGGCATTTTTTTTTTAGTTTTCCCGGCATTTTTTTGGGAATGAGAATGAGGAGGAGGTGGTGGAGTTGTTTTCAATGTCTTTGGTTTCTAGGAAGTTTTTGGGCGAAGTATTTGTAGGATTGAAAAATTCTTAAAGACAGGGTTTCACCTAATTTTTTAGTATGTCCAAAACTTAAATTCTAATTCATTTTGACTACGATTCAAAGATTCTAATGCGTAACGAGAGCGCTTATAAATAGAAACTTAAAAGTTGGATCTAATTTTGTTGAAACTGTCTGAAATTATGATAATATCGATTTTTAGAAACAAGAACACGATTATTGACTAACGGTTCAAAATGTTAATTTTGGACTTATTAAAATTTCGAAAAATAAGAAAAGAAACGAGAGTTAATGTAATCATCGTAATAAATCTTGTTTCTAAAATCGTTCAATGTCCTTAAAATCCACAAATGAAGTGTTGGAAAAAAACCAAAAAGAAGCAAAACTGTGCACTTTTGTCACAATTCCCACGATGAACTGCATCGCAGAATTATAATAAAAAAATGATAATATAACGCATTCGTAATCTATTTTAGTGAAATTACTATTTAAAAAAAGCGAATACCTGATTTTCAATCACTTCTGTGGACGATATTTCAGACTCGGGAGACGATGACATTGCGTTATAGTATTATGAATACTGATAAAAAAAGCAATATAGTAATGAGTGTTCCTAATATCAGTGACGAAAGGACGCGCAGTAGATAGATAAAAGAGCCCAAAAATCAATCGATATTTGGGCGAGTTTTTAGTTATAACTGCTCTACGCTGTCCGTTATCATTAACAGTACTAAAACGGGTTTGAAGAATGACGGGAAGGAGGAGAGGGGGGTTTTCTTTTCGTCTTTCGTCTCCCAATCTCTAATCATTCCTTTTGCATTCCTTTTTTGGTTATATATATATGTATTTGTGCGTGTGATTGTTGTGTCGACGGTTTTTTTTGGTGGTGAGCGGCGTACCTGAGCCAGCGCCCTTTTTGGTTTCTTTCCAACGTCTGACCATTGGGGAGATAGTATTGGAATAGAGTAGATTCTACACATGAATCACAACAGCAGACCTTTTCGTCTTGCCGTCTCTTATTCGTTGTGAGATGGCGCCAATGGTGAAAACTTCACCTCTGCCATCATTTGTGGGGAATATTATTATTATTAATAAGCGGTGCCTGGTTTTTATCAACAGTGATATGGTGTGAATTTGCATGAAGAAAGAAACATTGATATCGATTTACATAAAAAAATATGAAGGAATGAAATATGTCTGTGGTTCAAATTTGAATCCTTTTTGTGATAAGAATATATTGTGCATTCCCAGATTTCAATTTAACAGAAACTAATGCAAATTGAGTTTTGATGTATTTCATAAGAATTTATTTGAAAAGAACATAATTTAGAGTTCAAGTCGAACTATGATGACAAAAATGAAAAAATGAACTTCACTTTTTTTAGTCGATTTTGAAAGTTTATGTATTAAATACAGTTTTATATTTGCGGTGGTAATATTAGCCGAAAAATCGATATTCTTTAAAATAAAGTTGATTGACTCGAACATCCACCAAATTTTGTTTTGCATGAAAGCTGACCACATATTCCAAGTACGTTGCATGTTTGTGGCTGCTCGAGAATTCACATTTCAATTTTTGCAACTTTCACTACTCTTAATTTAATATTTTTCTGAGAGATTTCGTTAAAAAACTGAATTTGACTATTGAAAAGGAATACTCGCAATTGGAAGCGCATATGGCTAATCTTGTCTTGACAGTGAAACGGAATAAACCAAACTAATGAAAAGGAATGATTGCATATTTCAACAATCTTTTCATTATTCTCATGTCGGCAACATCAAACACTTCAAGCCAAATCCTCAACAATGAATGAAAAGTTTGATATGACAAAAAGGTGTCATGAAATATTTCAAAGATATACATGTTCCTATTCATAAAATCGATGAAAAGAACCCAACAAAAACTTTACTTCTAGAACGCAACAAGGAGGAAAGGGAACCGAAAAAAGGGAAGGGAAACCTCGCAACTCTTATTCAACAACTAGAAAAATCTTAATATTCCAAACGGGAACAACATTTTTGGAATGATTCATTCACCGAACACCTTAAAAACTAATGATCCTATTCGCATCATTAAATTATACCGGAAAATGCAAAAAAAAATACTGCCGAGATTCGTCATAGTCAGAAAATGTAGGAACATGTTGAAGGTGGGAACAGAAGTAGCATTTAAGAAAAAAAACATTTAAAAATGTGAAAAAAGAGGTAAAGTTGTAAACAAAAATTGAAAAATCGAAGATGGGGGAGGAACTGCACCGAAAGATCGATATTGAATATCAAATTGGAGTAATAACAATGACGGACTCTCCGATGGCGGAATCGGAATCAAAAAAGACAATTTCAGAACTTGAAATGGATGTAAAAGACATTATTAAACCCTTTGTTAGATTTCCAAGCACCGAAGTATATTCTAGTATCGGAATTTCTAAAGGGAGCAATCGAGAAACTTTTTCACGTAGGCCTAGTGACTGGTTTGACTTCAAAAATGAAGTTTGTAGTCAATTTTGTACTCTTCCTTTCTCTTCTCTGCTCAATAAGTAAGATATGTCGAAAGAGGATCTGTAGAGCACATTTTCAAGTTGATGATGATGATGATGAAGGTATAGGCTGAGGTGGTGTCGGCAGCGAGAAAGGCAAACAATGAACGGAAAGAGGAAAAGGCTCGTGAGCTGATTGAGAAGAACAGTTCTGATCGGAGAGGCGGAGTTCTCAATGACAATTGGGGGTTTGTTCGGGGAAGAAACGGGAAATAATGAAGTTTCGAAGCATTGAACAAATGGGTCTTGAAATTTTGGGGTGGTGGTGGTTTATTAAAAAAAGAGGCTCATTAAAGTCACTTATTGTAAAAATCTGAACGTTTCTATCAATAACCAAATGTAACTTATGTGGAATTTCGTAAACATACTGCAGGTGTACAAAATAAAGATTCCCAGGCATATCTTCATTTTTTTACGTATTTTGTGAGATAAAATTCTCCCCAAAACATGATTCTGAAGTTCTCAAGATCCAACGTTTTCCATCTAAAACTAACACATATTTTTTTTAATTATTGGGGCTTAATTTTCATAGATTTCGATACCGCTTCCCAAAGAGCAGAATCAGATTGAAAGAATACATCGGAAGGCGTGGGAAAGTCCGAAAAATCAATTGACAAACAAAATAACAACAAACAAGACTAAAAAATGAAAAATTAAACAGTTGGTCAATCTCTCAATGAATAAATATACAAATATTTGAAGCCGAAGGGGGCATTTTGTCAAATATTTATCCTTCTGTTGAAACATCATGTTTTTTCTTCGAATGAATGGTTGTTGTTCCTTTTGGATGGTAAAACTTTTACTTCTGTATAAGTTCTACCTATGAAGTACTTGAAACCCAATGGGATGTCGTGTTAGGAGCCGACTGAGCATATCTTATTCAAAGTGGGTGGCAGTGGTTCACGCAACTTCTTTTTCGGGATTTCTTTGACCGTTCCGACATACATATATGGTTACCTTAAACTATGTAAATGTACTCAAAAAATAGATCATTCATCAATCATAATACTCATCATTTGTCATTTATTCACCTGCAGTTCAGTTCAACTTTTTACCTAGAAATATCATATTACCAACTAACTGTATGCAGTTCATATTCTGTTGAAAAAAGTATAAAAGAAAATGCTACTTGAATTTCAAAAAGTCAAGTGCTCAACTACAGTAAAAAGCATTGAGTTTCACTGGAACTTTCCCATTCATATTTCGATAAAAGAACATTACAGTATACTTTACATGTTTTTGTGTATTGTTGTTGTGATGACCATTTCAGTATAACTCCCATAAAATTCGTTGTTCGTTTTTCAATTCAAATTCTTCGTCATCAATCTATAATACGATTTGGACCATTTGGGTAAACATTGATGAATATTCAAGGTGCGTCATTTTATCACAAAAATGACGTGGCACTAGAATTTCGGAAGATGAGTAACCGTGATCCGCTGAAAAGCTTGAAGATGTATTTTCAACATAAATATCCATGATCATTAATCACAATAACTAACAACCATTTATCGCATTACAACAATTTATTACCGCATTTGGAAAGCTGAAAAGGAACCATAAAATCTCAAATAAAAGGAAATTTTTGTTCATCGGCTGTCTTGAAGCTATTGTCATCGTCTTTTTCATTCATCATTTGCATCATTCAATACAGTAATCCCTTTTCCATTTAGCACCCACCATTTTATAGCATCAATAAAACATCAACGTTTCTCTTAAAATATAGGCATCTTTTTCTGTTTTCTGATTTCTGTTTTCTTCCATTCTCATTTTGAATTTGAGATATTTCAGGGGTGGAACTATATTGGAATTGTACAAGTTTTTTGAATATGTAATTTAAAGGGAGCCGCAAACTTATAAAGTGGATAAGGAGTTGACACATGAGATTAGATTATGTAATCCTGAGCCATGGAATATATTTATAATTACAATTTTATTGGGCCTTTAGATGAGAAACTTTATATATTAGCGATTTGTCTTTCATTTTACCTTTTGATAGCATTGATCCTAAATCTGGTCTTCTTAATCCAAATGGAACCTGATCCATTATTGTAGACATTCAATTCCAAGTAACCTAATATTTTGAACTTCATTGTCATTTTCTTGTCTGTCATTCAACCTTTATTCTATAAAATACCAGTCTATTGTAACTTATGAAATAGGTATCCAAAGGAAAAGCTCAGAAAAAGAGACAGTGAAGTCGATTGATGGCCAACTTGTCTCATATATTTGCTCAGCCGTATTCTTCCACCATCCATAAAACCCATTCTATTTCCATTCTCGTCAATCGATTTAGAATCTTGTAAATGAATGGATTAGGACGTAAAAGGTCTTGATTCTTACTCAGGTATTAGAAAGAAGGTCAGAAAGTTGTGGAGAAATAAGTAAGGGTCAACGAGTATCTTAAAATCTCACCATTTATTAGACCATATTGCAATAAAATATCCAGGTTTCATGAATTTCAACATCCTATAGGCAATTTGCACGTATCGTATGTCTTATGGGAATCAAAATGTGACAAGAAATTAAAGTGCATATTATTATTGTTTCATAACGGCTGTAAGTATCGTTCATTCACACATTGCTATCACACCATTTGGTCAATAAAATTATAAGTTTCATTGTTTCTAGGGAGCAATTGTTTTTATGCTAATGGACTAGTGAGAAACTAGTATCAACAATTTAGTAGGGGTTTGGCTTCAAATTGAAGAAGAGATTTGAAAAAAATTTTTTATTGATTTATTTATTTATTACGGGCACAAAATGATGCATGAAAAGTGAACGAGTATAATTCAATTCAAAAAGACACAATGAATTCTTAGTCAAGTTTTAGCAGTCGGAATCTCCTACTGCGTTCTCTTCAAATAACTCGACATTTCCAATGTCATAAGTCTGTAAAAATATTTATTCATTTTTGAATTAATAATCGTTACTAACCTCTTCTGGCGTGTAACCATAAGTCACGAACGATTTCGGGATCCATTGCCAATAATTGCGGCACACATATCCTACCTGTAAATAAAAACAAATAAAAAAAACATTATTAAGAATAAAATACATCGAACTCTCCAGAATGACAAGGATGTCTGAATTCAAGATAAAATCTTGGAAACCAGAAAGGACTGCTATGGGCGGTTATGTCAAAAGTGCCATTGCGGTCGGTATTAATAGATGCCTGGCGCTGATTTAAATAATCTGAAATGTGAATATAAAACATATATATTTGGTTTCGATCAATCACCTATAAAAAAATCTTCATATATTGCGACATAATAGTCGTTTATTGGTTTTCCTTTGCACAAGAATCTTCCAGTTACGCGAATAGAAAAATCACCAAAACATGCAACTTCAGCCGTGGTTATCACAAGAAGGAGTCCAAACAATTTCATTAACATGATTTGAGAATTGTTTTGGAATTATGGTGGCTCTTGTTGTTTCATGAAGCTTTTATATTTCGTTTTTGGGTCACGCTAAACTATCAAAATTGAATAGGAAATTATTTTTGCGAATTCGCATACCGAAAGCTTGTTCAGAACTTCAAAAATTTCCTTTTAAAATGTTCACGTGCTAGCGATATTTCACAATATTAAAATTTGAAACTTATTTTCGCACTGTATTCATGAACTCGACGATTACTAGATTTTCAAAACGCCTAAAATGCTCGGTCGAAATAAATGGCCTAGAAACAATCGCTTATGCGAAAACTAGTCCGCGAGCGTTTGAACTGGAACAAATAATCAAAAATTAATTTTTTTAAACTCTGTGTATATTTTTTATTCTTCTTTAACCTATTAAATAGCGGGACAACTATTTGATTTTTTTTTCAGAACAAGAATAAGCAAAAAACCTATTGGGGATTTCAAGAGGCACTTCGAACGGTGTCAAAATAAAACAATTTTTTACGATAAAGCATGAGTTTATTCATAAAAGTCAAGTTCCAACCAAGTATCAGTAAATTTCACATTTACTACGAATTATCTTCCGTTGCCTCACATTTCGAATATATTCTAACTCTGTCAAGAGTTGGCGCAGAACTTCTAATCTCCGATTCTTTCTCCCAAATGTCAAAATTTCCGAGATCGTATTTCTGAAAGAGTTTCATTTTTTAAAATATTAACAAAATACAAACATTTTCTGGTTCATTTCCTTTGGTCACAAATAGGTCTGGAATTATATGACGATGGATTTTCGAACACATTAATTCGTGTTTTTCTTTCTGCAGTTATAGAATTTAAAAAATAGTTCAAAGTCTGTAATTCTCTCTACCAAAACACCCCCATCATGGCAAATATGGTCAAATCGAATGTAGAGGTCTGGCTTGAAGAGGAATGAGTTTCCTTTAGCGATGAAATCAAAATTCCCATTTTCATCAGTCTTTCCTGCACCGAAAAGTCTATCATTCAACACTGAAACAATCGAAAACTATATGGAAACCGATAAACAGTCAAATTTACTAAAATACTCGTTATACACATGAACATCCAAGTTTTCGATTGGTTTTCCTTGACATAAGAGTCGTCCAGTGACATGAACTGATCCAGGAACTAGACATTCTACCATTGTTGTAGAAATAATGAGGAGAAGTGAATATTTCAACCTCATGGTGATGCGGGATTCTCGAGTTATGAAGCATGATCGATTCATTTTAGAACTTCGACAATGTCACGTCAATTTAATCGAATATACCTATTTTTTCAACAGATGAAAGAAATGAAAATTAAATAGAACACATATTCATTCAAGGGTTCAAATTTTAAATCTAATATCATTCAAGTTTATCATTTTATTCCTCTTCAATAGCTTCGCATTTTGAGAACTTCCTAATTTTGTCTAGTCCGACTGCAGACTTTCTTATCTCCGATTCCTTCTGCCAAACTTCAAATTTTCCTATATCATATTTCTATAAGAGTTAAAGATTTTTCAAAAAAAAATTAAATTAAATTAAAACATTTTCAGGTTCACTTCCTTCAGTCACAAAGTGGTCTGGAATCATATGACGAAAGATTTTTGAGCAAATCATGCCGTGTTTCTCTTTCTGAAATCAACAATTAGAAACACTTTTTTAAATGTCTGTAGAAATTTACCACAACACCCCCATCATGGCAAATATGGTCGAATCGAATATAGGGATCAGGTTTTCTGACTAAGGATGCTCCAGAAGCGATGAAATCAAAATTTCCATTTTCATCTGTCTTTCCAGTACCCATTTGTATGTCAGGAATAGCTGTAAAGATCGTGATCTACATTTTAACTCAATAACTGAAACTTACCCAAATACTCATCATACACAATAACTTCTAAGTTTCTGATTGGTTTTCCTTGACATAAGAGACGTCCAGTAACATGAACTGATCCAGGAACTCTCAGTTCTAGACATTCAACCATTGATGCAGTAAAAAAAGATACGAGAAGCGCATATTTTAACCACATGATTGGGCATAAACCACAAGATATGAAGCTTGACTTATTCATCATAACAATTCGGTGACGTCACGTAAATTTTATCGAAATAATAACAACAGTTTTGATGCTTACTAAAGATGTTCACTGAATTTTAGAACCAACGAAAATTATCCAGATCGAACAAACGTTTTGAACTAAAAACACGTATGTCATCTTGGGACCGTGGCTACCCCGAAAAAAAACGCAGATATACATTTTTCATCTAAATTTTGAAGTATTGCTGAAAAGGCGTGTTTCAAATATAATCACTTTTTTGAATATCTTCAATTCACACATTTGTGGTTAGGATGAATGTGTGAGCTCTCGATTTCAATTATTTTTTTTATTTTTTGTAAAAAAAACCAAGATGGGATATGAAAGAACCAACCCAACCTGATTATTTCATATCTCCCTAACTTCATATTAAAAGCTGTTTTAATTTTATTATCGACAAAAAATTATTAATAGTTTGATTCTTTCTTGCAAACAAAAGCTCTCATTCGATTGTAACAAGGGAAATTATTCCAATCTTGGAAATAACCGATGTTCATTTTATCAGCAACAGTCTAAAAAACAATCTTTGAAAATCCTGTCAATTCAATGTACCTGAACGCAAAATTCATAATCCATATTGTCAGGTTGTGTGGGAGCCCATTTGAAGAAATCAGTATTTGTACCATCAGTCCAAACCCATTTTTGATTGCTATATTCCATTCCGATCCAGACAAGATCAAGATTACTTGGATTTTCAATTCCTCCAGCGGATAGATCTGAAAACAAATGTTGAAGATTTTTATGACTATAAGCTTCTTACTATTAACAAAAAGGTTTTCAGCATCAGAATGAATAGAAACAAGATTTGAATTATTCGAAACACATTGGGATTCAGCACTCGCCCATGATGCATTATTGTACACTTTGTAACAAAATCCAGTCGTTTCGAAATATGTCCATCCTGGATCACATCGAGTTGTGGGAACTTTAGTAATAATTTGACTTGTGGTGGCTGAAAAAAATACAGTGCGTAACATAAGTATAGAGCCACCCCTAAAATTGACTCTCCTGGCGCGCGCGTGCAAATTCCGGACATGAGACCAAAAAAATCGGATTCAGCACCCAAAATTAGCCTTAGAAAACATCTTTTACGTTAATACCTCTGGAAAACTGTATGTTATAGCTCAAAGTATGAAAAAATCGCTCGTGCAACCGTAACATAAGTATAGAGCCACCCCCCGACATTCGAAGAAAATCACATTTCTTTATGAAGTCGGTATTTGGTAGCACATCCTTCAAGTGTGATAACATCATAAATACAATTTTGCATAGAATTGATAAGGTTTGGGATGTATTGGGAGGCCTTGTTATTGAATTCCAGCTCGATCTTCTCCCTTTCGTCCAAAATGACTATTTTGAGAGCATTAGCAGAACCGTACTTCTTTCCCTGGGCATCTATTCTTCGCACAAGCTCTCCCCAGACGTTCTCCATGGGATTCAAGTCAGGAGAACACGCGGGCCATGGGAGAACATCGAGTTTTTTGGATTTGAACCAATGCTCTCGCGCAGTACCCTGCTGAAAAACGAAACGACGACGATTGGATCGACGTCGAAATGAAAGGAGATGACCCTGGAGAACATCCTGCTACTGGGAAGAGTCCGTGCGAGACGATACAAATGCCAGATCTAAGCTGAAAATGCTCCCAACGCCATAACGCTTCCACCTCCAAAATTGCGTTTTGAGAAGAGAAGCGTGTCCTTGCGGAGATCATGCCAGTATGTGTTGAAACCGTCTGGTTCATACAAATTCAATTTCTTTTCGTCCGAAAAGATTATCTGAAAGGGGTATTTGAGTTTTTGGAACAATCATATATCCAAAACTACTTCGTTCCAATTGGTTCCCATGTTTCTTCGCGCGAAGTCCAGACGACGAGTCTTCCGAAGATCGGTGAGATGTGGAGATGGCTCCATGACTTCTCTGACGAGGTTAGGATCCTTGTCAAGAACTCTCCAAACAGTCTGCTTACTCACATTGAGATTCAGCTCTCTCTTGATGTCATTGCAAGACTTCATTGAGTTTGAGGCCTGTCTAATAATATTTCTCTGGTCTCGGAGACTGAGCTTCGTTGGTGCTCCTGACTTCGGCGACAGCATATAGTGATCCGGATTGTTGACATAATAGTCTATACTCTTCCTTGAGCGATTCAGATACTCAGCAATGGCTCGATTCGACCATCCAGCTGTTTTAAAAGCTTGGATTTGGACCTGCTCCGCATCTGACAAATGTTTTCCGCGAGGCATCGTTGAATTACGGATGATTTGGATTTTTAAATCGATAGAACCCGATTCCATATGACATTTAAAGACACAAAGAACTTTTTGAAAAAAGGCTCCAACAAAGATTTCATAAAGAAATGTGATTTTCTTCGAATGTCGGGGGGTGGCTCTATACTTATGTTACGGTTGCACGAGCGATTTTTTCATACTTTGAGCTATAACATACATGTTTCTAGAGGTATTAACGTAAAAGATGTTTTCCTGGGCTAATTTTGGATGCTGAATCCGATTTTTTTGGTCTCATGTCCGGAATTTGCACGCACGCGCCAGGAGAGTCAATTTTAGGGGTGGCTCTATACTTATGTTACGCACTGTAGTTTGATTCAAACATATTCTACATGATCTATTCTCACGAATAACAGTAGTACTTAACGTAGATGACGTTTTCTTGCAAACAAAAGCTCTCACTTGATAGTAGCAACCGTAATTATTCCAATCTTGGAAATAACCGTTTTTCATTTTATCAGCAACAGTCTAAAAAAACAATCTTTGAAAATCCAACCAAATCAATTCAGTACCTGAACGCAAAATTCACGTTCCATATAGTCAGGTTGTGTGGGAGCCCATTTGAAGAAGTCAGTATTGGTACCATCAGTCCAAACCCATTTTTGATTGATATATTCCATCCAGACAAGATCATTATAACCTGGATTTTCAAGTCCCCCAGCGGATAGAACTGAAAACGAATGTTGAAGGATTTAACTATAAAATTCTTACTATTAACAAAAAGGTTTTCAGCATCATAATGAATAGAAGCAAGATGTGAATTATTCGAAACACATTGAGCTTCAGCACTCGCCCATGATGCATTATTGTACACTTTGTAACAATAACCAGTCGTTTCGAAATATGTCCATCCTGGATCGCATCCATGAAGAGGATCTTGAGTGGTAATGATACTAGTAGTAGCTGAAAATATTTGTATTATAAGACTTGCTAAGTTTTGTTTCTAATAAGAGTTGTTCTTAATGTTGTTGGAGCGACAGAAGGTGTAACCGAAGGAGCAGAACAAATGAATGGATATCTCTCGAAAAGATGTGAGGTCCAGGCTCCGGTGGTATATTCTTGAACTCCGAATTCCCCTTTCTTCTCTTCTGATTTCCAGTTTGTATAATTGAAAGGTGTTCCATCAGTCCATATCCATTTCGATTGCCACAGTTGTGCACCAATCCAATAGATTTCAAATTTCGTTTTTTGATGAATGATTTCCCCAATTGAAGCAATGAAATCATTCTCTTCCTGGCTATTAATTGAAACCAAATGACCACGAATATTTCTACATTCACTTTCAGCATCATAAAAAGACGCCTGCTCAACATAGAATTGGTAACAATTGGTTAAACTACATTTCAAATATTGACCAGTAGTGATGGAGACAATCGTGAGTAATAAAATTAGAAAGCAATTCATAGTAGTCGTTTCTAAAAAAAATGATTTATCTTATGGTATTTTACCCCTTTAAATCGGAAGTTTTCGAGCGAACTGTTATCGAAAGTTTTTGAGCGAACATCACATGTCTTATCTACGAAAATGTGCATAAAAGTTTAGTAAGCACTTCTCTTCTAACAAATTAATTTGTATTTAGATCGTTCCAAATAAAGTTTGATTGATGCTTAGACGTGGAAAAATGATACTGAACTATTTTGATAAGCTTCTAAATGTTAGCATCTGAGAGGGAGTAACCGATTGTAATCATCTGTATCGAACATCGTTACATTTTCAACAATTAAAATGTTGCAGTTTAACTTTTCATTATGATTGAAAGTTTGTTTATCAAATGCTAAATAATAATATTTCGCATTGCGCTGTGGAACATGACTTTTCCTCAACTTTTTAATCAATTAGATTACTTCATGTTACAAAGAACATGAAAACCATGAGAAGACCGGAAAGTTGACTTGCTCGGCACCATGGATAAGACGAAGCCATCTAAAGTGTCTCGAAAAAAAACTTCCCAAAATTTATCGATTTTCAACAGTTCTAAAATTTTAATTTTTTATTAATCTTCGAATGTCCAAGAAGAAGAAAAAATAAGCAGGAAAACATCTAGAATTATATAATTATTAAATTATTATTAGGTGAAATAAATAAATAAATAAGTGAAGAAACATAATTTTTACAATTATTAGGAAAACTCGGTCCTAAACTTGTTTTGAAAGAGAAGGAAAAGGAAATGATCGGATACAACGTAAACTGAAATTAAGGCTTGAGAGGTTTGGCAACATTTGGATTCAAGACAATAAAAGGTTTCGCGGGAAATTTGAAAAAAAAAACAAAACATGTGAAACTGAGATAGAGCAACATAAATGATTGAAGAAAAAAAGAAAAGAAAAATAACCAACAACTAGCAAAATGAGATAGATGATGAAATACACGGAGGATTCTTAAAGGCACAAAGCTTCACAATCGGCCTTCTTTTCGAAGCGATTGGAATTTCCGCCGCATCCACGGAAGAAGAATAATTTGCATCGTTTGTCTCTTGGTGAGTAGAAATATTGAAGATTTGTTTTTGTTGATGTCTCATTTTCTGCGCAACCTCTTCCTTCTGATGGCTTAATTTGGCATACTGATCTGTCTTGGATCATCATCTTTTCGGTTGTTGTTGTGACTTCTTCTTCGACTTGTTGCTTCTCATCTGCTCCCAAATCAATTGAAACCGCTGCTTCGCTGCTCAAATCAGTTCCGACTGGTGATGATTTGACTGAAATTTATAGTTTTATTAATTTAAACGGTGTGAGGTCGAGGTATGCAAGTAAGATACGGTTATCACATCTTGCTAAATAGTATGTTGAACTTTTAGACATCATGGCTCCTCGAACGAATTGTTTAAATGTCACACTGTCTTTAACGTAACTCATAAGTTCTAAATATGCTCACCCAATTTTTCAATATCGTCTTTTGGCTTGTTTGGTTTCATTTGCAAATGAGCCAAGAAATCCTCTCCCTCCTCTTCTTCCTCCTCTTCTTCCTCTTCTTCTTCTTCAGCTTCCGTTGTAACTGGAACACTTCTAGTTGAAGTCTCAGTTACTGCAAGTCTGTGAGCAAAGATTTCTTCAGATGCAATTCTGGAAGCATCTCCAAACAATGGGCAACAGAGTCTTGCTGAAAACAAAAACAATTAATGTTACAATAAATTCCTGAAAAATTCTTACAGTTTCTTGCGGAATCAATAGCGCAATAATATCCCTTTGGACACATCTTAACTCCATCAAATCCACTTCCACAAAGCATTGGTTCTCCATTCTCCAACATCAATGGGTCAGCAGCATCTGGGCACATGTATTTTGGAGTTGAGAGGAAAATTTGACGGTTGAATCCTCTTGGCATGTGTGATTCGTTCTTCACGACTCCTCTTCCAACATCCTTCACAATTTCTTCTGGTTGTTCTGAAATGAAATGTTTGAAAAATATTAAATATATTTCTAATATTCTTACGAAGTTTTGGATCAACTCCTGGGCAGCAAACATCTGGTGGTCCTCTTCTGCAGTAATATGATGTTGGACAACCGATGGATTCAGTGCTGTTTCCACAAAGAACTGGGGATGATCCACCCAATGGTTGATGTCCTCCTGGGCATTGTCCCGGAGTGAGTTTTTGATCCTCCTCAATTGAGATTGGTTCTTGGGTAGTGGTGGCAATTTGTCCATTTCTAATGCTTTTGATGTCCAAAACACAGAGACGTTGGCAATCTTCCAATGAACCGAAGTTGTTGGCATTTCCATCGCATCCAGAATATTCGAAGAGACGGCAAGAGTCACTTGCTTGATCATAATAATATCTCAAGTGAGCTTCTTGGCATGATCCTTTAACAACATGTTGAATACATAAATGATTGGCTCCGTGACGTGGAACTGGTCTGGATTTCATGTGAAGAGCTCTTGAGACAGTTCTTGGTTTTTCAGCATCAAATCGAAGTGGGGCAACGACGGTGTCAAGGTTGAATTCAGCTTGTCTCTTTTGACGAAGTGGGACTTCATCCATCAATCTTCTGATGTTAAGGGATCCGAAGACTTTGTAACCATTCTTTGATTCTTCTCCTCCATATCCTCCGAAAACGTGCTTATCATATGGATCTTCCTCGTCTGGACAACAGAAGAAGTCGATTCCATTGAAATAGCATGACGATCTATCTGGGCATTGGTTCTTTCCTGGCAAGCACATGACTGGTCGTCCGTCAGAATATCTCATTTCTTGTCTTCCGTTAGCGCAAGATGGCAAACCATTCGTTGATTTCGTGTTGAACAAACCAGCGCTAAGTTTTCGTTCATCGGCTGGGAAGCTCTTAATTCCTGATGCTTTTGCAAATCCTCGAACTTCTCCGGTTTGGTAGTTGACAGTTTCTTTTGGTGATGGTGCAACAATTGGTTGACCGTCATTGGCTGTTGGAACATGTTCTCTTCCGATGACTGGTTCAGCTCTGTAAGTCTTCTTCTCAACCTCTTCAGCAGTTACAGTCTTGGCAGCAAACGCGGCTGGTGGACGTGGTTCTGGTGATGGTGGAAGTGGACTTGTCAGATCGAAATCACCTTCTGGGAAATCTGGGACTTCGAGAACTCTTGGAATGACTGGTCCAGTTGGGCCTGCTGGTTGAGGCTGAGAAATGATTGGAGATTGAACGGCAGGTTGTGGAATAGCTGGGACTGGAACAATAAATTGAGGTTGTTGGGCGAATCGAGGAGCTTCCGGTTGAGAAACTGGGTGTTGAACATTTTGTTGAATTGGGCTTGATGGTTGATGAGTTTGTGCAACAGATGGCAATGGAACAGTAATAGTGACTGGAACAGTTGAGGGAGTGGTTGTTGCCGTAGTTGGAGCTTGTGTGGTTTGAACGGTTGGTGGTTGAGTTTGAACTGTTGGTGGTTGAGTTTGAACAGTTGGTGGTAGAGTTTGAATGGTTGGTGGTAGAGTTTGAATGGTTGGTGGTTGAGTTTGAACCGTTGGTGGTTGAGTTTGGACGGTTTGCAGAGGTTGCTGAACAACTGGTGCTTGTGGAATAACAACATTGTTTGTTCCAAAGAATGTTGGACCTGCTGGAAGTGGTGGAAGACCATTGGTTTCCGGAATGATTGGCGTCTGAAAATGTATATATTTTAAAGAAGTGTAAATACAAATGTATACATCATCTTCATCATATTCCTCTTCGCTTTCGTTGATGAAAGATTGTTGAGTTGTCGAAGATGCAGCTGGATGAGGGGTTGTTGAACTTGATGCTAAAAATTATATTCGATTTTCTGTAAATCAAGTTTAAAACTCACGAGTGCAAATTCTTTCACATTCGGACAAAGTCTCGAATTGATTGTTATTTCCACCCAATCCTTCATAGACAAATTGTTCACATCTCAGGTTCTTCATGTTGAAGTACCATTTCACATTGTAACCCTTTCCGCTTCCTGCATCCTTATCAATTGAGCATATTTCTGGAACTTGAGCAAGAATAACATGGTGTGGCATGCATTTTCTCTCGCAAGTGTTTCTATCAATGAAGTTGTTATCATTTCCACCGCATGATCCATAAGCAAATTGTTCACATTGTCCGGTCTGAGAATTGAAGAACCAACGTTGAATGTAAGATGTACAAGTTCCAGAATCTGGTGGGTATGCACAGACGATTCTTCCATCGAATTTAGGCTCCTGAATATTAATTTTCCTGAGTTTTAACTTGACAATTAAAAAAACTTACGAATTGTGGTTGTTGGCTAGTTGGGATAGCTACTGGGACCGTTGGAACAGCTGCTGGAGTTGGAGCAAATGAAGCTGGAGCAGAAGGTAATGAATCGATAGCATCTGGAATGAAAACGCTATTTTTTGTAACTAATCGTTTCGTATTACCTCTTCCATTTATTGGGACATTTTCCAATCTTCTACTAACTCCCGATCTTTCTTCATCTTCTCTATCCAATCTTCCTGGTTCCACAGCATTGACATTATCCAAAGTCTTTGATCCAGATGCACGAGCGTTTTCTGGAGTTTCAACAATTTCAGTATTTTCATCGCGCTCATCGCTGTTAAACGCAAAGTCTGAAGGAACTTCAGCACTTTCAGTTGCAGTGATCATTTCAGTCTCAACATCTTCTGGTGTTGTTGATTCAGTGGTTGTGATGGTTGGCTCCGTGGTGGTGGTGATGGTGGTTGGGGCTTCGGTGGTGGTAACCTCTTCAGTGATAGTGGTGGTTGTGACAGTTGTGGTTGTTGGAACTTCTGTGGTAGTGGATGGGATTTCTGTATTTTCGATAACATGCTCAGTGGAAGTGGTTTCAGAAACTTGAGTGGTTGTGGTGCTTGGTTCCTCTGTGGTAGTGGTAGAAGAAACTTGAAGTCTTGGTCTAATTTCAATTTTTTTGAGTGATGCGCTTGCGGTGCTAGCTGTGACAGCTTCAAATGAAGCAGTTACCAATTCAGAATCGCGATCCTCTTCAGAATTATTTTCTTCCTCCTCGCTGCTTGAATCTTCTTCAAATTCGGAGCCTGATCCGGCTCCAGACCCGAGAATTTGTTTGTCAAAGTCATCGGTTATTTGTTGAGCTTTTGGTGGTGTAGTTTGGAATTTTTCCAAGTCAACAACTTGAACCGATTTTCCACTTTCGAATTCTTCTTGAACCTCTTTTATCACAGGTTCATTGGTGTCATTTTCTTCGACAACTTCTTCATTATCAACTGTTTCAACTGGTTGCTCTGTGGTTGTGCTCAAAGTTGTGGTTGGGATTTCAGTGGTTGTTTCAGTGAGAGTTTCAGTGGTTGTAGTGACAGTGCTCTCAACCCCTTTTGTGGTTTGTGTCTGTGTTGGAACAACAGTGGTTGGTCTAGTGACAACAAATCCTTGAATTCGTGGACCACCTTGTTGTTGCAAAACATTATTCAAATTTGGTAATCTTGGAACAATGGTTGTGGATGGTGCTGGTGGATGTGGTTGTGTCGCAAGAGTGTCCAATGGTTCGAGTGAATGTGCTTCATTATCAATACCTGGTGGAGCAATTGGTCCACGAACAACTGGTCTTGGTGAGCTGTATGTTGGGACAACGAGTGGAACTGTTGATTGAATTGGAACTCCATGTGCGACAGGCTTACGTAATCCGTGAGATGGTGTAACCTCATCTGATTCTTCTTCATTATCATTGTTGAAACCTGAAACGTGATAAACTGAATAACTGATTGATGCAAAGTGGTATTTTGGGTGCTTTTGTTAGAAACGTGCTATTTTCATGCATACCTTCGGAATTCTGATTCAATGTACCAATTACGAATCTTCCTTTTTCATTTCCTTTACCATTCTGACGTTCTCGTTCAATGAACTTTCTAGCCTCCTCTTGGAAACCTTTCGACAATTCTTTGAACTGTTCAAAAGCTTCTAGCGCTTCTTTTCTCTCTTCTTCAGTTCCTTCTCCTTGAACAAAATAGCCATCAGTTCTATTAACCCGAATTCCAGGAATTGTTGGTCCATAATAATCTCCATTGTAGAACACATAACGGGATGAATCGAAATTGAACTTTGGTCTTCCATCTTGAGTAGGAGGAAGTGGATGTGATCTTTGTTGAGTGGATTGTAGCGCTTCCGATGTTTGAACCTTTCCAATCTTCTCAATTTTCAGTTCTGGGTGTTTATTTGGCGTTGTTGTTGGATTCTGAAGCCACCATGGGGTATTTGTCGTTTGATACCATGGAGTAGATGGTTTTTGAGTTTCTGGCCCTTCGGTAGTTGTAACGAATCTTAGAGGATATCTTGTGGTGGTTTGGTGAATAACGATTCTGTTATTTCGACTAGTTGGGACTTCGTTATGAACCGGATGGGAAGAAATTCTTGTAGCTTGTGTTTGGAGAGGTTCAGTTTCTAAAGTTTCGGTTCTTGTAGATACACCATTCGACGGAGCTCTTGTTGGAGCAGCTTCCGATCTTCCGAATTCGCGCACTGGCTCTCTTGAAATATTCGATAAACTTTCTGCTCTTGACGAAGTTTCAATCCTCGAAGTTACAATATTCGATGAAGCCACAGTTTCGGATCTTTCTCTGCCACGGAACTCATGTGTTGTTGTAGTTGATGGTTCCGAATCAAGTGATGTTCTTGTTGTTTGTCTGAGTCTTGGAGTCTGAACAGATGGTGCAATTGTTTGAACAGAATGTGATGATGGTTCAATAACTGGTGAAACGTTCTGAGCGACATTCGTAACAACTCCATTGACAGCTGGAGCAGCAGCGAACCCTTCTCTTCCTGTGAACTTTCCTCGTCCTTGTATAAATGGTGTTCTAGTTTCTGGCAATTGAACTTCTGGTGCTCTTGGTCTTTGTTCCAATGGACTCAAATGTTGTTGAGTAACTTCAGATGTGAATTGTGGAACATTTTGCAATGAAACAGGAGGCTTGTTTTCAAAGTTGGCTTGGTTTGCAGCGAATTGGAACTTTTGTCCTTGGTTCTGGCTGTTATATGTGAAATAAGTTGGATGAACTGGTGGTGATAATCCAACTAAGTTATTGTTTGGAGTTTGTGGAGAATATGAATCAATTTTAGCACTTCCGTATGAACCTCCAGAGTTATATTCAATTGGTTTGTCAACGTGAACATTGCTAGCAGAGTGTTGTCGAGGTCTTCCATGCAATTTCGGAGCTGGGAATGCTTCCAAAGTCTCCTCGAAACGATCTTCCGAGTCAGTTGCCAGTGATTCTATTTGTTTCTCAACTGATTGGTTAACATGCGGTGCGGATGAATTGTCATGCAATTTCGACGATGTCGAACCACCTGAATAAAACATCAAGTGAGTGAAGTGTGGGGGTGTGAGGGGGGTGCACAAGCAAATTGAAATTCATTAAAAAAATGAAAACATGCAAAATGAAAAGAAATCGAAACTTACTCAAGAATCTTGCGCAGTGGACTTCACATTCCTTTTGCGTGAAGAAATGATTACGGTTTCCAGCACATCCTCCATATTTGAATGGATGGCAGGTTCCATCTTCAAGGTTGAAGTACCAACGATCAGCGAAGTTCTTGCACGGTCCTGGTTCCTAAAAAAAACTATTTTATTGGAATTTTCTGACTCGGTTGTGATCGTACCACTGGCTGCAAGCATTTCTCCTCGATTTGAGATGCAAGTTGACGTGGCAGACTTGGAAGTTCTGATTGTTTGAGTGGTTGATTACCGGAGTTTCCAGAGACTGAAAATCAAAACATTATTCACATAAAAAATACGAAAGAAAGTTACATTGTCTTGGAGCTTGGGATGGTGCTGGTGGAGCGGCTTCATTGGTTCTAGAAGATGGTGGTCCTGGTCTTGGGCTGCTTGGAGCTGGTGGTTGAGCAGATGTTCGTGTAGATTGCGTACCTGGTGGGCTGGCACTGGATGGACCAGTTTGTGGGCAGACACATTCTTCACATCCCTTCAAATGAAAAATATTAAAATATGAAAATTAATTTAAAGTTTCAAACCTTTCTGTTGCTGAAAATAATGCATGGTTCTTGACAGATCGACTTGTCAATTGGTGTGCATTGTGGTGCTGGTGGCATTGGTTGCTTAACTGGTGGGCATGAACAGAATGGACATCCAGATCTGTCGTTAACCAATTGACAACGGGTCACATCACATGATGGGGTTTCTGGACAAATACGGTTGATACATTTGTTTTTGCATTCTTGAATAGTGGCGAAGTTATTTCCATTTCCACCGCATCCTCCATAAGTGAATGGACGGCAACTGTTGGTATTTTTGTCGAAGGCGAATCGTGAGAAACTTCCCTTGCATTCTCCGACGTCAATTTCGCTATCGCAGCTGTTGACTGGAGCAGTTGCAGCAGCTGAAAACATGTCTATTTGTATAAGTTTTATACGAATGAAACTTACACTTGACACATCTTTGTTTGCATTCCTGCATGGTAGCAAAGTTGTTTCCATTTCCACCACATCCTCCATAAGTGAAAGCACGGCAATCCTTTGCTTCAGAATCGAAAGCAAATCTTTCGAAAACACCATTACACTCTCCTGCATCAACATCAGCACTGCAGATTTGATTAAAATCGGGGGTGACAGATGGAGTCGGTTCTGGACGTTGGCAAATAGCGCTACATTCTTCTCTGCTGGCGAAGTTATTTCCATTTCCTTGGCATCCGGTGTAAGTGAATACGTCACATGCCTTGCGTTCATCATCGAAATACCAGCGGACAAATTGGCCACGGCAGTTTCCTGCATCCTTTGGATGCAAGCATCGGTTGACTGAAAATAGTTAGATAATGTTAAGACCATGTTAAATTATATTAGGAGAAGTAGGAACTGAATTAAAAGCAGAGCAAGAACTAAGGACATAAAGCGTTAATAAAGCAAACCACTGTCAGTTGTTGAGTCGTCGGTACCTCCGAGCAAAACGCTGTTTTGAACTGGAACTGGTGGTTGGACATGAAGTGGTCGCTTGTTTTCCTCATTATCTTCTCCAGCTTCCTCTTCTGCAACTTCTTCTTCATCTTCTTCACCACTATCTTCAACAACAATTCTGCGAGTGGTTGTCGATGTTCTTGCGGCTCTGGTCGTTGTGGTTACTGGTCTTTGAGTGGTTGGTGCAGCTGTCTGAACAACTCGTGTAGTTCCAGCAGTGCTGACTTCCTGTTCAACTGGAGCAACGGATGACAACGGTGTAGTTGTCTCCAAGTTATCTCCTTCAGTCTCCTCCCAGTTCATTCTTCCATTTGGAGTGATTCTGATTCCTTGAGTAGTGCGAATTTCAGTATTTGGTATGTTGGTGACTCTTGGAGCCGCACCATTTCTTTCAATTCCGCAAGCGCTTTCACAATCTTCAACTCTTTCGAAGTTGTTAGAGTTTCCTTCGCATCCACCCCAGAAGAAGTATTTGCATTCCTGTAATGAAAAAAGTGAACTTCGAAACCCACAAGAAAATGTTTTACATTCAAATCAGAGTTGAAATAGAATCTGAGTTCATATTTATCGCATGGTCCTCGCTCCTTTGGAAGACTGCAGCTTGAGGCTTTTCCATTGGTTTGAAGTCCAACTGCTTTGTGATTTTCTGGGCAGCAGACGCTTGAATGTTGAACAACGCTGCATCTGTAACCAGATGGACAATCAGTCTTGGCACAGTTCACTGGAACTCCAATCTTGGTTTTCAATGGTTCTCCCTAAAAATAATATTATTGCTGAAAATTTTAAAATAATCGATACTCACAATTTCACATTTTGGAAGTCCAGCTGGTGGTGGAGCACATCTTGCCTCACAAGCTTCTTTCGACTCATAATTATTACCATTTCCACCACACCCGGAATAAGTGAAAGCCTCACAATGTTGAGTGTTCTCATTGTAGAAAAATCTTTCAGTTTTTCCGGTACATGGTCCGGCGACGGCACCGCCTACGCATTCTCTAGTTCCAACTGGTCTGATTGATTGGATAGCTGAAAATTTGATTATTTGATAGAATTCCAATGAAAAAGATCAATCTCACAGCTGCAATCTGGTCTCTCTCCATCTCTGGTTCTGCTATTTGGAATTTCGATTCCTTGATTATCAACACAGAAGCATTGTCTTCCATCAACTTCGCATTGCATTTTCTCGAAATCTCCATTAACTGTGCATACTGGAATGAAAGCTCCACGGATTGAAGACGAGGTGGATGATGCTCTTCTACGTTCACATTCGGTTCTTGGTCCCGATGTGGTTGGAGATGGAGCTTGTCTAGTGGTGGTGGATGGCTCCTCAGTTGTTGTGGTTTGTTCAGTGGTTGTTGAAGAAACCTGTTGAGTTGTTCTTATTCTTGTTGTAGTTGGAGCTTGAGTGGTAGTGGTTGGAGTAGTGGTAGTTATTTCAACAGTAGTTGTTGGCATGCTCGTGGTAGTAGATGCTTCAGTAGTTGAAGCTTCTCTTGTTGTGGTAGTGCTGGTTTCAGTGGTTGTGGATGTTGGAGACTCAGTGGTAGAAACTTGAGTAGTTGGTGCTTCAGTTGTTGATGCTGTAGTAGTTGAAGCCTCAGTAGTTGAAGCCTCAGTAGTCGAAGCTTCAGTAGTCGTCACAGTAGTTGACTCCGTCGTAGTTGGAACATTAGTACTAGTCTCCCGTTGCGATTGTGCCCCATTTTGTGGATTAAGATTCAAATCTTCAGAATTGAATTCAAATGGTTGTTCCTCATTGTTCCCCTCAGTGGTTGAGGTGACAAAATTTGGAGGAACAGTGCTACTACTTTCATAAAATTGAACCCTCTTGACTTCTTTAGCCAAGATTTCCTTAAGTGCAAGTTTTCATGCTTCATGCTTCATTAATTCATGCATACTTACCTTCTGATAATCTTCCGTTGTGGTTGTTGTAGTTGTCTCTTTTGGACTTCCATAATTAGCCGGAGCATTTGGGATACAAGCATCCTCACATTCCTCCTTATACCGATAAAGTTGTGGTTCGCTAGAATCGCTAGCACAATGTCCTAAAATAAATCAAATTTCGTATGTCATGTCAATTTTTCTTCAAAGCGGTGATGATTGTTTTTTTATGTGTGGATGTGTATATGTTCCATTGATAAGAAATTGGGTCAAACAATGATGGTCAAAGGACAATATGATCCAAAAAAAAAAAAGAAAAAGAAAAATGGAACATACCGTATGGATAACTGACACATTCTCCGTTACGTAGGTAATATCTCAAAACAAATTGTGATCTTTTGGGGCTCTCTCCATTCAGAGAAGGACATCTTCCGCGGAATGGCTGACGTTTACAAGGATCAACTGCTTCTGGAACAAATATCTATGTTTTGGAAGAATGATAACAAAGGGCTTACCAGTGAAGCTTGCGACTGCCACAAGGGCAGCTATCAGCGAAACGCAAAAGCGCATCGCAATTCCCGCGCCTGAAACATTTGAAAAATTAAGATTTTTCCAAGCGAAAGCAAAGTCCGGAACAAAACAACAAGTGCAAAAATGGTCATGAAAGTAACAAGTGTCTCATTCACCTTTTCAATAAAAAATTAGGGCGAACAAATAAAAATGTAAGAAACGAACAACAGGGTAGATGAATGACCAATCTGATTCGAAAAAAAGTAGGAAGCATTCCATTTTCGGGTATAAATTATAAAGGGGGAAGTAAGTGACCAGATGAGTGAAAAAAAACTTGTAGAAAGTGACAGATAATTGTGTTTTCTCGAGTGGTTTTAGGGTGTGGTTAGCTATTTGGGATCATAATAATGATGATTCCGATGATGAAGCATTGATTGGTGGAGGTACAATTCACTAATTATCGCAACAGATTTCGATTTTCTCATTCATCTGATTTTTTACGCATTCTTCTCGAGATCATGCATGTTCATCGGGTGGCTATTGTTCGTCGAGCGGAATGACAAAAAAACTTTTTAAGCAGCGTTGATATCAACTGTGGATATCGGGTTTAACGGGGCATGAATCATGGGAATGCGAAAATGAAACATCCATGAAATATGTTGAAAGCAAATGGCATCTTGTTAAAGTTTGGACAATGAGAATTAAATTCATTAAATTGTCTAGTCGATTAGTATCTAAGAAGTTTCAACGATTGTTTTTAAAGACGCTAAATTCCTTTATAATGTGGGACTTGAAATACTTTGAAATTTAGGTAAAAGGCTCAAACTATGGTAAGTTTATGAGTAATATTTCAAATTAGCTCACAGTGTTCCAAGATGAAACAGAACAAAAAAACAGCAAATATCAAAGATTCAGAAAAAATGTTGTTATTGTTCACATGAAAAGCGCATCTCTTACAATTCGAAAAACAAACGGGGAGCTGTCGAAAATTAATTGCAAAATAAATTAGTTTGGAATAAATTATTTTAATACATCAATGTAATAAATAACCACCCAGAAAACAGCTAGAATTAACGTATTCCTCAAAGATTGTATAATTCCGCGAGCTTCAAAACTCTAATTTCTTACTTAAGAATTCATCGAGGAATACATCGAATTCATCGTTTTGTAAGCTGAAACCCCCTAGTAGCTAAAATGAAAAGGTGGAACTGACCAAACTTTCAGCATGTTTTTCTGTTTCGTGTCAAGACCTCATATTGAAATAGATTCGAGAACTTGAACAATAGGGCGCACTTCCATACCGATTAAGGTATAAGTATAAATAAGCAACAAGTTTTCGAAATCCAATAAATTCTTCACACTTTAAAGTATTTAAAGGCAGCTGGTCAGTTAACACGATCCAAGTTCAAGGCATAAAATTAAAATTCGGAGGTGGTCCAAAGAACAATACCAATATGCATTCAAATAATTGTGTTTCGCGCCAATTTCGACCGCGTCGCACGCATTCAAATTTTGATTTTATTTTACTTTAGACCGCTTCTATGACGCGTGTATTTATCGGTATGATTTCGCATAAATTGCATTGTACTAATGAGAGAACGCGCTAATTTTTGAAGCTAAGATAAGGTAGGGTCAAATTAACTGACATACTGTCTTTAAAAGAACACACAACAACCAAAAAATCAAACGAAATGAAAATAGTCGAAGATGCTGATCGGATAGTTTTTGAGGATAAGAAGAAGAAGAAGAAGGGGGGAATACAGTAAAATATTTTTCGGGATAAAATAGAAGATATGAATCAGTAAAATGAATGAAGGTGTTGACAGTCGCCTTGACCTTCAGGTTATCTGGAAGAAAAAATCTATTTTCCATCTCTTATAATAATAAATTTATTTATATGTATATTTGGGTTAGTATACGAAAAACGAGTAGTAGTAGTAGTAGAATAACACTCCTGTTCGCGATTGTTTGTATTTCTTTTTTTTTTTCATTAATAAGCGCGAAAGTTAACGGATTTCGGCGGGTCTAAGGATTGGTTTCTAGATCCAAACACAACGAAACTAATATAAGATTAATAAGAAAAAGCTTTTTGGAAACGTATAAGAAGGGGTGATTTGCTAAAATCACCACAACACATAGAAGAATTAAAATTTCTCCCGGACAAAAAGAAACGAGAAGTAACAAATATATGATAGGGCGGAGTTTATGTAGAAATACCGATTTGAAAGCGAAACGATATGGATGGATTAAAAAAGGGTTGGAAGTGGAATGGAAAAAAGAAAAGACAAAACAGATATCAGGAAAGTGATGGCCTGAAAAAACGAGGACACATTTAAGGATAAAGAAGGCAATTTAGGTCGAACAAAAACCGAGAGAAAGACAGGCTAAAAGAATTGGGGGGGGGGCTCTATTTCTCTTTTCCATATCATTCGACGATCCGTGTCAACACACTACATTGATGAGACGCTCCTTCTGTCGATGACCGTTTACATCCATTTTTTGTCGATTGGGGGGCAGTGAAAAAAGTGAAAATATGTCTATCCCGAGAAGGAATGGAATGTTGCGCAAGGAACACTTTAGAGGGCATGCTTCTTATTTTTATGGGATCACCTGTATGCGTTTCAAATACGGATTTGAAAACTAACACAAGGTGTTTGTGAATGTTCAAGAATGTATACAGATATAAGGCGGATCTGATTTTTTTTCCCACCGACATATTGAAATACCATAATCGACGTTCAATAGCTTTTTATTTAATATAAGTTATAATATTTATTAAAGACAGGGTGCTGCTTAACTTTAAGCATTCATATCGATGAATTTTAAAGTATCTCGAATTGCTCTTTATCTATGAGGACAAATTCAAATGCAAACGTTTACGGAATCAATAGTTTTTACTTAAAAAGTTTTTAAAAATTCAAAAGCTTTATATCTAAAAACGTTCAAAATCTGATTTTCAGATTCAGGTTGTACCATTGTCTTGGAAATTGCTTTTAATTGGTTTGAGTCTGGATGGTTCTAAATGTTTTTAAGAAATCAAATTTATTTATTTTAAAGGTAATGTGTCAATGATTTCCATTCCATCCACTTAGAATCCAATATTCAGTATTATCAGCTTTATATCTGAGACTATTTTTTCAATTATTGTCAATGCCTCTATAATTTCCCATTGATAGCGTAAAACAAAGGATAAATCGGTTCAGAAAAATCCACCAAAAAAATCATAAAATAGAAGTAAATTACAAACGAGATTCATTTGTTTGTCCTGGCTAGACTGGAATAGCGTTAATTGTGACGATCGTATTTTCTATTTTATTGTTTTATAATTAACAGTTAAATACATGTTGTTTTGTTTTTGTTATGAAAGCTAATAAATTCTCTCTCTCGTTCGAAATCACGTTATTCTGGTCATTAAATCGGACAATGTACATAATCCGTCTCGAAACTCACTCAGTTCGAAATCGCATTCATAACGGGAATGAGGGATAAAGAGGAAAATGTTGTTCGGAGGTGAATGGGGAAAGATTTTTGGAGCCTTGGTATTTTCAATTAATATGGTTCGGAAATTTTTTGATCATAGTTTCTGAACCCCCACGTTTGGCTAATCGAACTTAAATTTTGCGTCAAACCGTGCTCAACTCAGTCTATAATACTGAAATTTAAAAAAAAACGTATTTTATTAATTTTTAAAATAAGATTTTGTGCAGCGATGCAAATTACCGGACAAAATAATTTGAATATTGCAACATCTTGGCCTCACTTTCAAAAATTTGAATGTTTCCTCTAAATAACTGCATTAGTGGAAAAATGTGTTATGCTTCCGTCATGTTTGTAAAAATCGAGGGTTTTTCAGAACTTTTGATCTCCTACCTGTAAGAAAAGGTTTGTTGTATTATAAAAATCATCAATATGTTTCATCATAGATGCTAATCGCTAGAACATCTAGCTTTTCGTTCACATTCATTCATACGGAACAAAGGATAAGCGCCATTCAACAAGCCTATTGCAACCTTTATATTTAAGACTGATAATTGGACTTTCAGAAATTTTAATGCTTTAAATATCTGGTTGTAAAGTTTATATTGTAGGAAACACCGACTTTAATTTTTTACTTTGACTTTTTAAAATTTTAAAAATATTTTTATCTGTCGAAATTATCCCATTTCTAGAATTCGAATTAAACTAGAAAGGTATCATATCCTCGTCGCTTTAACTGACAATCAAATAAAACAAAAACATATAAGAATCTCGACTAAATTGTTGTTTTTTTTTCTCCAATACATACCTCCACCTTCGCCTCGAATTCATAAATTGGCAGCAAAAACCATTCGGTCGGAGAGAGAGCGAAAGTGAGGGAAATCGAAAAAGTGAGTGAGTGACCATTGTATAGATTGTACCGGTTATCCGATCCAAACCAATAAAACCGTTTTGGCTCATTTACAACATCTTTAGAACCTCTGGTTTCCATCGGACACGATTTGAATTCAAATCCAGAAACTAGTGAAAGATTGTGAATGACTCGATTAGAGATTCCAGTTGAAAATCTTACTTTAATGTGATAAGACGATCAATCATTTTTGATAGGATTGCCCTATATGGAGTTTTTTTCTTTGGTTTCGATTCTCGACCGGCTTCGAGTCGTTCATTCTATTTCGAAATTTCCGAAAAATGTTTTGATCCACAAAAACTATTCGGCAATTCGCACAGTCGATTGATGTAAAAGATAAGATGAAGTTGGGATGGTGCATTCTTCGAGAAATACATACACACACACACAAAACCAAATCAACTGGGTCATCCATCGAATAAATGACAACATCCATATCCAAACAGAAAGAAATCGTTTCTATCCGCCGTTTTTGTCGTTACCAGCAGTCCGTGCGAGTAGCCAACAGCAACACTACCAGCAGCAGCAGTAGCAGCAGCATATAAGTCCTTCACCTACTGACACCGAATCGGAATCGAGACTGCGATAAATAGAAGAGAAAACAGATTCATACCATCGATAGGTTGTGTACTATTTCGGTGAAAAGTAGAGGAAAAAAAGGATGATGCTGCATTTCTCGAATTTCACTTTGGGTAAAGTGAGAACGATTTACTGATTAGGAGATTGCAAACGACAGTTTTTGAAAGAGAAAATAGTTTCGGAGAGAAAAGTTGAGGGGCTGATAGTGTTTTGATTTTATTGTGGACAAGTAATATTTCATTCATAAATACCTAATTGGTCTAGATTTTTGTAAATTGTGTCTCGGCATCGGGAAGAACTTGTAAGAACATTTCGAAACGATAAACAGTTTTATGTGCGATAGGAGAATTATCGGGAGCTCTCATTGGCATGATGATTGAGAATAAGAGAAAGTAAACAATATGAAAGTGAATTTAAATACAATTGATTTTTTGCAAAAGAGGTCTTTATGAAATCTGCAATTTCAATTAAAGTGAATTTTAATTTTTAATTGTTTCATTGCGTGAAAAATGTATACGTCTAGCTGTAAAAAAGTTGAATTTCCTCTAAGAAATAAAATTATATTTCTTCTACGAATTCAAAAATTATTCATTTTATTTATTTTTATAACCCATCTCATAAAAAGTTTCAAAATTTTAGATGTTCTCTTCGTGTCAAGCCATGGCCGTTCAGCTTAAAGGCAACGGCCTAAACCTTTAATAGAGCTTCTGAAAATCAAGAAAAAATATATTGAAATCTTTATTTAGAAAATATCCATAAACTTTTAACATTTCCAAAAATCTCCTAAAGCTTTTCCCTCGCCAACAACATGTTTCTGATCATAATCATATTCGAAAACTAGAGATTGTGTGAAAATATGAGCCCTTCCATTACTCCATACGCTCAATCCACGTACGCGATCCGGTAAATTCTGGAAATATTTTAGAATTAAGATTACGAATTATAAGATTAACCTCGAAATATGTCGATGTTCTTCCAGTTAAAAGTGACTTGTTCCAGTATTCATCATAAAGGGCGAATTGTCCTCCATTCTGCAAAAAATGTTTGAATAGTCTTCAAATTTTCTTTTTTATAGCTTGCCGAAAGCAGGACTTGATGATTGTTGTACCATCTAACAGCTGCATCTGGAGTGAATGGAATATTCGATGGAAGCTCTTTTGGAAAAACAGATTGTAATTTCCATCCGCCGCCATTTCTCTTAAAACCAAACACTTCTCGTTCAGATACTATAAATAATGTTTCGCGTTCAATGTCATAAAGAGCACCATTGACTGATTTTGGTCCAGAAGGAAATTCTTGTTCCAAAGTTGTTCGATCAATAATTCGATCATTTTGAATAATATAAACGGTTGTCTCATAAAAAGCATAATCATAAATTGGACCGAATGTGAATGCATCTATTCGGTTCGGACAACCAGATGATGAATGACGATCAGAAGATGGAAGAATTCTGAAATTCAAGTTGATTGAATAAGATGGCTAGTTGAGAAATGATTGTACTTTGTTGCTGCAGTGAACTTCGGGTTTCTGGTTGTTGTAGTGAATCTTGCTGCCTCATCTGGAGAAGGCCTTCTTGTCAAAACTGGAATATCAGTTGCAGGCTTTCTTGTGGTCGTAGTGACTGTTGTGGATTTAGTAGATGTTGTCCTTTCGTTAAATGGAATGTGAACTTCTCCTCCTTCGTCTTCATCCGTTCGCGGAATTATGATTTCCCTACCCTGTGATGGTTTCTGGAATGGTTAAACTTTTTTTGAAATACAGTTAAAGACATTGTGATCCTCATTTTCAGAATTTCTGTTCTTTAAATAATTAATAAAAAATTTATCTTGGAAATATCAGAATCAAATTTTACTAATAAATTAGCTTACCGGACTTGTAGTAGTTGTCGTCGTCGTTGTTGTCGTTGTAACAGCCTTCGTCGTTTTCGATCCTTCGAAAAATCCAAAAAGTGCATCATTTGAGGTCACAAAAAATACCAGAAGAATTATTAAAACTTTCATTTTCGAACAGTAAAATCAAAACGGAATTCGTTTTCGAATTCTCCACTTATGTTTGTATTTTTTCATTCACTGAAATACTGTCTCTCGCAATCTTATCATTATAGATATTGTATCTTTTTCAGAGGATCAGACAATTCTAGATATTTTTTCTTTAATTGATAGGTCATTTGATGATTGGCCTTTTTTTCTGAACACAATGACTCACTATCAGCACAGGAAATATCATCATTTTATTTATTTTTTTGTTAAAAAAACGACGAATCTTTTTTTTTGTTCAATACACGCATTTATGACTTTTCGGTTGGATAAAAAGTAGAAGCTGGAAGATTATTCGGATTGAAAGTAAATCACTGGTCAGGTTTAGAAGAAAAAGAGTTAGAAATTGGTGGATGTTTAAAAATCACAGAAAATCGGGCAGAGATATTGGTAAATGCAAAGGTAAACGAAGGAAAAAAAAATGCAATTTCAAGATAGCACCAAATGAGGAAATTCGAGTTGAAGTAGCTAATAGAAAAGATCCCGTTGAATTCAAAAAAAAATCAATTGAAAATGAAGTAAAATAATAGGAAAGAAATTGCAATTGTTAGAGATAAAGAAGAAGATGAACTGTGATGAAGCTCTTCTAAAAGAAAATCAATTGCTGGATCTCCTTTTTTGGATACGACCACGTTGCGAAGGGATCGATTTCTGAAAAAAAAATACATGATTATACATTGACACAAACATTTTGTGATAAAGGTGGCTCAAAAAATATGAAAATCTTGTTATTTTGATAATTTTCAACCAGAAAAATATTGCCTAAAACTGCTTTAAAGGAAGACTTTACGGAGATAATAAATGCTACTGAGATGAAAATAGACTTCATACTCCAAATCTGTTTTTAAAATGATCTAAAACCATCTAGAAACCGAGAAAATAAGCTTCAAAACAATGGCCTAGAAAAAGTGTCCACTGGCGAAAACTAGTCCGCAGGCATGAAAAATCTAACAAAATATTTAAGACATAAATTAAAATGAAAAAACATAAAAAAGGGCTAATATAAGTATTCTGCAAAAGTATTTATTAACGAAACCCGATATAAGCTCATAGGAAAAAGTTCGGCCAGGTGGACAATTTTTCTAGGCCATTGTTTTGAAGCTCATTTTCTCGGCTTCATGGTGGTTTTAGAAAATTTTAAAAACAGATTTGGAATGAGAATGAATTCTATTTTCATTTTAGGTACATTTATTAGCTCCTTTATTCTTTATTTTTTACTCAACACAATTTCTAGAACCTACTTTTGGAATGGCGTGTCTAATTCTAATTTCAGATGTCTTTTTCGTTTTGTGCTTGTTCCACATTCAGCTGTCCATACATCGGCTCTCACTTTCCATCCGAGATCCAATACTGAAACTTGAATATTTCTCTGCGGTTTTAATTAATTGAATACCTTCAAATGCATAACAATCACTTTCTGGCAACTGTCCAACTGATTTTTCTTCATAATACGGTAAATTTTTCAACTCGCCATTCACGATTTTAATTCTTCCATCGTATCCAATAAATACTTCTAATGAATTCTTAATTTTTGGCGAGTCAATGTCCTGTATTCGATCCATCAGGAAAATTGACACTCCGCTATTCTCATCCACATCGATTTCACTGGCGATTCGCTTTGGCAAAAAGTGGACTTTGCCGGAAACTGTTTGTTTTGATGGGAATTTTGGAGGCGGAATTTGTGACAATAGTAAAGCGGTTGGTGCTCCAAGAAATGCTGGTCCTTTTTCGCTTCGAACCACTGTGGAAAGTGCAGAAGTTGAGGATGAGAACTCAACAGCTCTCCAGTCTTGAAGGTTGAATGTTACTGGGTTTTCAATTGGTGTATTTGTTTCGACTTGAAGAATTTTACGATGCTTTGGGTCAAGATCGTATAGAATTCTATTCTTTGTTGTTAGCTTTCGAAGTTCGATAATTGGCTCCCAATTGTGAATCTGGAATCATTTATGGTTAATATTAAACTTGTTATTTTTCGTAGGGATTTTTTGTGGATAGCATTGGATTATTGAAAAAGAGATTATTTTTTTACAACTGAAAGCGGACAAACTGACATACTGCCTTTAAACTTACATAATCATCAGAATCACTCCACAACAGAAGTGAAATAGATTGATCCATTCCTAACAACCAAAGTAACTGATCCTTTGAATGTGCAGCAACTGACAATCTAATCGATAACATAACTGGTTGATCCAACCGACTAATATATTCCAAAATATGGAATAATTGCCTCCATGACATTTTCTTATATTTCGGGTGTAAATGACTGAAATTCGCTTGTTTTGTCCATCCTAAAGACAGCGTTGCATCTGGGAAAAGATGCTTGGTTTTTTCAACAAATGTGTTTGGATCAACTTCAGTCTGCAATATTAACTTATTAGTTTCATTTGAAGATAATTTCAAATACCTCAACACTTCTTGGAGATCGAAAAACATTTGCATGCAGAATAACGGGATATTGAAGCACAGGTGATGTCGGATCGGCTTGTGAAGCATAGAGATCTTGAAGTACCGGCCGAACCACTTCATTTGAGCGGAAATTGATCTTGATGGCTAAAATATATTTGAA
Organism: Caenorhabditis virilis; assembly: GCA_964036255.1. Classification (NCBI taxonomy): domain Eukaryota; kingdom Metazoa; phylum Nematoda; class Chromadorea; order Rhabditida; family Rhabditidae; genus Caenorhabditis; species Caenorhabditis virilis. Next base: position 8,698,480 of record OZ038419.1, read on the forward strand.
GATTTGGGTATAATGGTCCCTTGCGCGTTCGTTTCTCAATGATGATTATAATATATTTTATGGTTTTTGTGTACGAGATGCACCTGTCAGCTAGTCAATATAAATCTTAGTTGTGAGGCTGTGCTATGGTGTAAAGTTTGGACAATTGGACAACTTGAGGTGATGATAATGTTTGTGGGGCTGTTTATAAAATTTTCTGAATAAATATTTGGAAAACTTTTATCGGAAACATTTTTAAAAAAATTCTAAGTTCAGGAATTTGAAAACAGATTCTGCATCTAAAGATAGAAGGCTATTTAGAATTGTTTTTTTTTTGAATATCAAAATGAAAAATAAAAATAAAAGATTTTAGTAGTATTTTTTAGTATCCTTATAAGTTTCTTTAGCCCCCAATTGTTCTATACATCTTCCTTCCTATAAACCATCAATCTCAAAAAGTTTTAGGTTCTGACAGCAAGACCAAACACATCGGCGGCCAAACATAAGAACATGATGGATTACTGTACACTATTATGAGGTCATCATCATCTTCATGTCTCAATTCTTTTCATCCAAAAGTAAATAAATAAAACAATGTACATCTTATGAACCATTGAAATCTTACCCTTATGCATGGTTGCAACCTCTCTCAACCATTCTTTAAAAGTGATCCTATCCGCCAACTTTGTTTCGGCTTTCATCACCGGAACTGCTCGATGACGAGGACGACGATGTGCTTGCATGAAAACATCCCCTTCGATCATCATTGATTTATTGAGGAAGGGTTCTAAAATTTAATAACAGAGTATTATAATGTCGGCGATGAGAAAGGGATCAATCTTGAGATTATTACGCAATACAGGCTGGTGCTAATCAAGAGGAAAGGGAAATTGCTTACCATGTAACTGGTCGACAAGATCGGGCCAGCTGTTGACACCGTGAGCTACTCGAATGTTCAATCCATCTCCTTTTGTTTCATTTTTCCAGAAGTCGACTACTGACATTCGCGTAGCACGCATCTCACGGCCATGATCTGAAAAAAAATTGAAAATTAACGTTGCTTTGGAAAAATTAATTTGCGGGACTCCCGGTCCACATCTAAGCGTTCCATTTTTCAGAGTGTCTTTTCACATCTTTTTGATGTATCGCGAAAAAAAAACTTATTCATGTTTCGGGGTGTGTGAAACAAATGTCTGTTAATAATTTTTATGACCATTTTTTTCACATGGTACATACATTCTTAACCCATTTTAATGTCTTTCTTAACCAGTATTCCACTTTCTGAAACATCATCTCATTTTTCCATAATTTTCTCTTCCACCAACCCCTTTTTCCATTTACTAACTACGATCTAGATGATGATGATGATGATATCAAATTTCAAAATATGCTCCCCATCAATTTGTTGAATGCTTCTCAATTCTCCGAGAAAATCCCAAAATGAGGGGGGTCATCATCCTCATCATCTTTTGCTTCCAAAAAGAAAAGGCGAATGGTGGGGGAAAGGGTGGAATGAATGAAACAATTAGCGGCCTCCCAAAATCGGATTGACACCGAACAAACCTCTCCACATAGAAACCAAAACAAAACCCCCTCCGCTTTTCACACAAATCTTGTTATTTTATTATTATGATTTCTCTTATATGTGTGTAAAGATAGAAACAACAAACTTTAGTACTACAAACACACACACACTCAAAAAGAAGTTATAGACACCATTTGTCAGTTTTGATACATTCCATGTCATCCCAACTAACTGTCCCATGAGAATGGGTTGAGTAAAAATATGTGCAACAAGTGAGCAGAAAAAAACAAAGATATGATGTGCGGGAGGTACCGAAAAATAAGGCATAATGAAAAACGATTAGTTTGGCAGCTTCTTTTCTTAAAGGAGGGCTTTACGGAGATAACAAATGTACCTTAAATGAAAATAGACTTCATATTCATTCCAAATCTGTTTTAAAAATTTTCTAAAACCACCTAGAAGTCGAGAAAATTATCTTCAAAACAATGGCCTAGAAAAAGGAGCCACCTGACCCAACTTTTTCTCAATGAGCTTTTTTCGTGTTTCCTTAATAAATAGATATACAGAATGCTTATATTCGTTTTTTTTTTGTTTTGTAAATCTTAATTTATGTTTTTTTTGTATTTTTAATGCCTGCGGACTAGTTTTCGCCGGTGGGCACTTTTTCTAGGCCATTGTTTTGACGCTGATTTTCTCGGCTTCTAGGTGGTTTTAGAAAATTTTTAAAACAGATTTGGAATGAGAATGAAGTCTATTTTCATCTCAGATGAATTCATTATCACCGTAAAGCACTCCTTTAAATGTAAGCATACGCGCTTTTCGATTTAAATAAAAATCGGCACTAACCTCTAGCTTCCGCCCCATTCTCCGAAACGAATATCAGAAAAAATATTGCTAAAAACCGAATGTTCCTTTTGGTCATTCCCGGCATCTGATCATTTTCCTTTTGCCAAAAACAATGAAATATATTTCTATTCCTGGAAAAAAAAACGAATCGTAGAATCAAATAAATCAAAAAAGTGATGAAAACGGAAGAAATATGAGTGTTTTATGCAAATCTTTTTTGGCATTTTTTGTGTTGGAAAAAAAGTGCCAATGGACAATTGAATAGGGAAAAGGATAGAGCATTATGAAAGTTTCAATGAAATACACACATTTTTGATTTGAACACTGGTTTCATCGTGAAAACAGATACTACTGCTACCTAAGCTCATAATTATACAACAGGGGGTGTTTAAATATAAAGTGGGAGATGATTTGAAAATGGATAAAATGAAACCAGACTTGTAAAATTGTAATTAATATCTGAACCATGTTTTTTGGAGTAAAAAAACATCTTGTAACCTTGTTGTCCGGAAATGAAAATACCTTCTAAATCTTATTTTTTGCCATGAGAGGAACAGCGATTTTCGTTCAATTTTTTAGGGAATTTTCTAGAAATCAGTGACGCATGAAATTGTAATTTGTTGTTTGGAGGGGATTATAGCGATTCATTGGTTAGTGGTCAAAAATCCTAAATTTCCTAAATTTCAAAAATCTAAAATTTCCAAACCAATATCTATTAGAATACAGAGCTCGTCGACGAAAGATTGGATATTCGAAACGTTCTAAAAAGTTTTGCACAAATTGCATCAGACAAAAAAAAAGAAAATCAAAATTGAATTATGAATGTAGCTAAGACACTTTCTTTAAAAACCACAAAACTAAAAATTATGTAGTTCAAACAAGAAAAGAAACCGGATTCAGAAGAAGATCCCCAAATCCATCCAAAAGACAAAAAACCAACGATGAAAATTATATAGCAAAAAAGGACAAGAAAATTAGATGTTTTCTTCGTTTTTTTTTTCCCGTCATCGGGCTTCAGTGATGAAGAAAAGGTTGTATTTAACCCCACGACATGGATGAATTTTTCGGGAAAAAAAGCAAGGAGTGCTTTTCAAAAAGAAAGGTAGTAATCAAATCACAGGCGGAATAAAAAAGGATGTAGGAGATGAAAAAGAGAAGCAAAAACGATTTTAAATGAAAAAAAAATGGGACATGAGCCAAAACGAAACGAAACGAAAAGAGCCGATGTATGGATGGATGTGGATGAATCGGGGTTTCGAGTATATACTGAAATGTATAAAAGGAAGGAATTAAATATAAAATATATAGATTTTTGGTGAGAATACGATAGTACAGTGAAGAAAAGTAATGCTTGGAAAACAGTATAAATTGTATAATTGGTTTTTGGTAGAAATTATATGGAAAAATTATGGAATTAAACCTTAAAAAATTAAATTCACAAGAATTCCGAGGAAAAAATCAGAAATAATAAAATTACTGTCTCCAATTTATAGAAAACTAATTTGTATTTTTCTTTAACTTATCAGCAATCTTTTCACTTTATTAGCATCTTAGAGCAGAATTTTTAGATATCTCAAATTGGTAAATTTTGTTTGATATTCTTTCTAACATTGAATTTTTGACTTAAATGTGGTTTTTATGAACATATATTTATGAATATTTTTTGTAGATCTTAAGCGCGAATGATTAGACAGAGATCGTATCAGTATATCAGTTAAATAATGAAGTTCCTGGAAAAAATCTAAAAATTTGAACCAATCGAGAAAAAATGAAGGGATACATTAGTATCGATAATCGATAAAATATCGATAATTCAGTTAAAAAAACATTTTGATAAACTAAGGAAATTCGGAAACACAACATCACAAGATTGTGAAAAGAAACTCTTTAAAAAAACGAACAAGGTCAGGCCATTTTCGTTCATTTTTTACAGTTTTGCCATTATTTTACGTCCCGCAATCAACAAATGAGAAGGGCGGAGCGTAACGGATATTTTTGTAGTCGTTCAAATTGGATCTTTAAAATTACAATGCCAAAAAAAATTTGGGTATTCATAAAATTTACTGAAAACAGGTCTGGAACTGATTTTGGGAAGATTGTTGATCCCATTTTCAGAAAAATGTGTTCTTGGTTCCTTTTTCTCTTTTGTTCTATCTTATACTTCTACCAATAAAACCCAATTCACCGTTTTCTCCCCAATACCATTTGTGTTGTATTCATTCCCATACCAAAACGCGGTAAAAGATAAGAGAAAGGTGAGGAAACGGGAGGGGAAAACCTGCGAAAAAAGTCATAAAACGAATGTCAAGAAAGGTCACAAAATATCATATAATTCAGGCAAGATATGTAGTAAAATGTTATGGTTTATTTGTCGGGAAAAGACAATAAAAAGCGAGAAATGTAATATTTGATTAATCTTGAATTCCTAAAGCCTTCGTGGGAAAACCCGCAAAAATATGAAAAATGTATATGGATTGTTTTCGGGAGTTCCCGATAGTTCAAAATAAACAATCTGTTTAGAAGATTTAATCAGTTATTAACGACAGCGTCCCACTAATTTTCAGTCGATAGCACACAATCGATAGTAGAAATCAAGCTGAATCAGAGCAATTTAAATGAAGCAAAGTTTGAAAGCGGTATTCCAAAGTGGGCTAAGGTTGTACTAGGTGGATTAAAACAAAAATATTCAAATTATTTTGCTTGATCGTGAGTTATATTAACTGGAACATGATCATCAAATTTTAAAAAAGTGAACAAAATGTTCAACCGCGGCGACAACAAAAAGCTGAACAACAACAACAGTACCAATAATACATAGGAATTGAATTGATTTGTGATGAACCTAAAAAGGGTAATAAAATTAATGGGTGGTAGGTATGGTTAGTCGTTGAAAGGGAAGGAAGTCTTGCCGCGAAACCACATTCAACCACATCAATTTATACAGCGGATTTCAGCAACCGAAATATTTGTGGTGAAGATTACTTATTATGTTGCCAAGGTTAAGAGGGATGAAATTTTTTCATTGCGAAGAAAAATGAAGAAGAAGAGGATTTTGCAAAGAATTATTAATTATTATTATTATTGTTAGAAAAGCGAAATTGATAGCCGATTAGGTATGTGTACACAAAGGAAAAAAATTATCTGAAGAAACATGTTTTATAAGAAGCGTTGCAAAAAGGAAATTTTGAAAAAAAAAGTTTCCGAATAGAAAACTTCGTCTAAATCAATATAATCCGTAATAACATTGATGATAATATGATAAGACGAATAACATAAATTTCATAATTGAGAAAGATGAACTGTGAAACATTGAACTGACATGTTTTGTTCCATTTTCTGGATTTAGTTCGGAAGTTTTGAAAATTCAGGATTAAAGATATTGCTAAAATTTGAAGAAAAAAACCGTGAAAATTGGTTCTTCATCCTCATTTAAGATTTATGAGTCAAAATATCTTGCACCAACTGTTCCGATCAGCGGAACTTTTAGGCGAGCTTGCATAATTCTAGCTTAATATCTGTTATTATCAAATTTTTAAAACGGAACCAAAATCAACAATTTTGCTACAATTATGAATTAAGGAAGTCTTCAGTACTAAAATCCAATCGAAATTTAAATGTCCAAATTTTGAAAATTCGAAAATAATTAGAGTTAAAATACATAATTTCCAGTTATCTTGGAACCGTAAAATGTTTAAAGTTTTAGAATTTAAAAAATTTAGAAATATTCGTAATAGTTTTTCTTCCAAAAAATCCAGAGTTGCTTTTTTTTAATTCGAATGTTTAAAAAAACAGAAATTTCTTTTAGCACGCATCAGGAATCAAATAATGAGGCATGCTCTTCATTTGTCAATTCGAACATTTTTTTTGGAATAAACTAAACAGAAACGTTTTTTGAGCGAAAACTAACAAAACATCGTTGAACTTCTTCAATCACTTTGTCTCTGTGTTCTAATCAGTCTAATCGAATCAAATCAAAATTTAAAGTACATGAAATTCTAGAGACGCAGTGGATTAAAATCAAGAAACATGACAAACAATCGACCGGCCGACGACAATCACGAACGGTATAAAAAACGACTGGAATAGACTGAAGAAAATGAAAAGAGAATTGAAGAAGATGAATGAACAAAAGAATGTTAAACGATTGACAATTCATTTAATCAAACATATTTTGGGATTGATTGTAAAATCATAAATTTTCATGAACAGAAAAAAACAGACAGCTACTAAAAAAAGACGAAAAAAATCTTGAATAATACGCGAAGAATAATAGGGGGAGCGAAACAGAAGCCAGATATGCTATCCCATTGGGAAGGAGGGGGAATAGGCTCCGCCCATTTTAGTGGAAGGCATTGGTTTGGAATACAATGGGGGGGGGGGGCTAATTTACAGGAATTTCAAAAATTAAAAGTACCAGAAATAGAAATTGGTGATATGTTATGTTCAAAAAAGTGAAGATAAAAAGAGAGGTTCGAGAAATTCAAGGAATTTTAGAAATCTATTCAGTTTTGAATTTATTCATAAATGTTTGAATGGGAACCACTTCAATCTTTGTTTTTGAGTCTTTACAATTTTTAAAAGGACACCGTTTTGAATTTTTCTTCGTTTTTACGATTACATCAGAAGTTTTTAGTATTTATTTCTTCAGTGGAGTACCGTGGATTGTTATAATGGAGAATATTTAAGTTGCATTATCAAAGGAAGGTGTTTCGGAGATAATAAATGTACCTGGGATGAAAAAAGACTTCATTCTCATTCCAAATCTGTTTTTTAAGTTTTCTAAAACTACCTAGAAGCCGACAACACGCGCTTCAAAACAATGGCCTAGAAAAAGGCGGACTAATTTTCGCCGGTGACCCCTTTTTCTAGACCATTGTTTTGAGGTGCGTTTTCTCGGCTTCTAGGTGGTTTTAGAAAATTTTAAAAACAGATTTTGAATGAGAATGAAGTCTATTTTCATCCCAGATGCATTAGTCCTGAAAGCCCTCCTTTAAAGGGATTCTTTACTGTTTTTGGGTTTCTATTCCATTTTCATCTTCTTCTCGATATTTGAAAACCTATAAAAGAAAAATATTTTTGTGAAACTTCCTATTCTAGTACACGAAAAAGCATATTTACAGGATAAGGCGGCGAATGGCCGAACAATTGCAAACACTCTCACATTCGCGTGCTCTCTCGCGCGCGGCCGAGTGGTTAGGCCATTTCGCTGCCTTACCACGTAAATGTGTTTTTTCGTGTACTAGAAAAGGAAATTTCGATACATTTTTTTGCTTCTATAGTTTTTCAAATACTGTGAAGAAGATGAAAATGGAATTGAAACCCAAATTCAGTAAAGAGTCCCTTTAACACCACCAAAGAAATCCAGATTGGCTCTAAATATGTATGAATATGAAAATCAGTCCTAATACAAGTGGGGCACTCCGAAGTTTAATGTCTTTCTAATTTTTTGAAGAATCCAACTTATTCTGAAATTGACATACAGTATTACCAAAACTATAATAATGTTTCAAAAAAAAAATGAAGCCCAATTTATAATTGGCTCAGATAATGCATACTTTTTGCGAATTATGCAGTCAGTTCACAAGTTTTTCCATCGTTTTTTATTACAAAATACCACCCCGATCGTAAATTGATAAGTACCGCATATCCGGCGAAAATCGCTTTGTACAAAAAAAAAGTTTGTTTAGTATTTGGGTGTTGAACCGTAACAAATAACGGCAAAAAGTCAATCGAAATTACGCATAATTTTCTGACCTGGTCTCTTCTCCCCGCTAACCAGTTCGGATAAATAAAAAAACTTTTGCTGTTTTTTTGATGTTTAAAAAAACTTTGAAAAAAAACTGGGGGAAAAAAATGAAGGCGAACATGGAGGAAAGTTCGAACATCTTCTAAATAATTACTATAAAAGAGTGTTTCAACAACACAAAAAAAGTGTGTTGAACGCGATTTTTCCGGCTGTCAAGTGGAATTGAGAAGACAATTCGAAATCGGGAGGTGAAACACGAACGCGCTTGTGTCAAGAACATGATCATGAAATTTGAAAATAAAAAAGTTAATAACTCACACTTCAATGAAATAATAACAAAATTGTTTTGTTGTTGCCAATGACTTGTTCTTACTTTATCTGATTTTAAAAAAAAAACTTACCTATCAATCATTTATACAACAAGGTGCTAATTACTGAACATGATCGATTAGGTGGTAATAGTAGGAGTTTCCATAGAAATTGATCAATTTTTATTAAAAGGCATGCACATTTTTAGGAAAAACTATCAAGATTGTAATTTCGTACAAAATATAGTAATTAAGAATGGCACGGCTGTCTGATAAAATTGTTTCAAATTCCAATAAGTATTTAAAATGTGTTTTATTCCTTTTACATTATAGTATTCATGAGTTATGTACTCTCTAATCCCCTACAACTGAAAAAAATTCACAATAAATAAACAACACAAATAAACAAAGATCTACTCCGTGTTAAAGTATACTGTAGAGAAGTTTAAGAAGAAAATCATAAGTTTTCAGAATATGAAAAAAGCCAAAATTAAGCTTTGAACTTTTAACAAAAAACTATTACGATTCATAGTTTTTTTCAAACGAAGTATAAGCTACGTATGTCCACTATTTTCTCAGCAAAAATGACCTACACGAGACCTATGAATGTGTGAAAACAGGAAAAAACAAGCGGGTAATTAAAACCCAGTGGCAGAAGTTGTTCGTTTTATTTTTTTTTTAAATTAAACTTTGAAGAGATATTTTATGTAATTAGAGGGATGGTATGAAGGGTATAAAAATTGAGACAAGTCAATTTTGAAGCTATTTACAAATTTTAAAGGAGGTATTTACGGAGATAATAAATGTAGCTTAGATGAAAATAGACTTCATTCTCATTTCAAATCTGTTTTTAAAAATTTCTAAAACCGCCTAGAAGCCGAGAAAACGAGCGTCAAAACAATGGCCTAGAAAAAGGGGCCACCTGGCCGAACTTTTTTCTATGAGTTTTTTTCGTGTTTCGTTAATAAATACTTATTCAGAATGCTTATGTTAGTTCTTTTTATTGTTGTTTCTTTTTGGATTTTTCATGCCTGCGGACTAGTTTTCGACCGTGGATACTTTTTCTAGGCCACAATTATGAGACGTGTTTTCTCGGCTTCTAGGTGGTTTTAGAAAATTTTGATAACTGATTTGGAATGAGTATGAAGTCTATTTTCATCCCTGACTGATTCATTAGCTCCGTAAAGCCCTCCTTTAAACTTTAGCTCATTCACTTCACAAATGACCACACCCAGTTACGTATTTTCATTTGGTGTTTCCCCCTCATAAATGACAGTTTTGACAACCATTTCCATTGCACCCTAAAGGGATACATATTGCCCATTTTCTCCGAGCACTTTCACAACAATAACACATTTACAAGATCTAGTAATAATATGGACAGACAGCTGTTGCAATTCCCACGTAATGGTCCGAAATATGCAAGTATCTACGAGCCCATTAAAAATTTTGATGATGGTTCGAAAGCAAGGAATTTGGAATTTTTCACAACTTTTTCGGTGGGTATTAGTTCGTTGTCTGCAAGTGACACATTTTCTGTTTATAATATATTATGTCCAGAGAAGGGAAAATGTTCCAAAGAATAGTAAAAGTGAGAAGCGGGTTTTAGAAAATAGTAAACATTTTATGTACAAACATCGGAAAATTCCAACAAAAAAATTGTTGTTCAAATTGGGACAAAAAGGGACAAAAAAGCCGAGAACATTAATTTTCATTAGTGACAATGAACAGACTAACGAATATCAATTGTCCAAATTCATGCTGCTTTTTTGGTTCAAAATCGAATTCCAACACTACAGTATGGATTATTTATTGGAGCGAAAATATGGATGGAAGATTTTTAATTGAAATTGATATGGGTAGGATGAGAGTAATATGGGAGGAGGAGGTCCAGTATTGGTTTTATGTGTGCTCACAAACACACAGATTAGGTTATATGAATGGATAGATAGTCAAGTGGCGAAAAATCGAGACAACATTATATATGGGGTCAATATGCAATTAGTCAAGTGCTTCCTATTTTTTTTAAATTTTGTAAAATTATGTGGTTGATAACTGGGGTTGAACCCATTTTATGAAATGCACAATTGAATATTTATTGATCCGAAGTTCCGAATATCAAACCATCTTCAGGGGCATAAGAGTAACTACCTAAAATACTGGTAAATGGTGATAACGAGAATTCATAAAACGAAAGAAAAAACAAAAAAGCTTTGAACCCATAAATATAAATGACAAAACATAGCAATGCATGGAAGTGCTCAAACAGGTGAGAAATGACATACACGAAGGGCGGGGATGAAAGCTTGCTTTTCTATAATAGCAGAATTTTGAGCAATTTCAAGAAAATTTAGGAAAGTGATAACCAATAAAAACAAAATTTGGATCTTTAATTAGAAGATTAACTACATTTCCTTGCTTATTACCGTTCAATACTTCCTTTGTGTTTAGAGTAGGATTCGGATTCTAATATTTAATAAATTTATAAAAAATAATATTTTTAAGAAGTACCTGAATCTCAATTTCGATTCTAAATTGTCTCGTTATTTAAAAAAAAAGCGACACGAAGAAAATCACTTCAATAAAGCGGATGCTCCCTCTCAATTCTTAAACGGAATAATATTTACCGTAACAGTACTTTTCCTGAATTTCAATCAAATGCCGAATTCAATATTACAATGAACCGTCTATCTGACCGATATTTAATGCAGAAAACTTTTGACTCTGAACCTAGAAGTTCTTTTTTTAAGTGCAGACCTTTTTGCAGCTCTTGTAACTTAAGAACGTCTGTCACTTCTGTCAAAAAATTGATGCATGTATAATGCGGTTGATCCCGAACATGGGTTTACTAAAGTGTTCATTTTGAAAAAAAAAATCGACACCAAATAAATTCTGTCGTGGAAAAATGAAAAATGAAAAACCCGACTCCTCCTCTTCCCCCAATTTGCTTATGCGGATCAGTTCCAGTTGAGATCACGACCTTCAAACACAGTCACACAAATTTGCATAATCATGCCCGGATATGTGTCTATACATGCTCCCTCTTCAATTTGTTCCTAATAATTATATTGTCAAGTTAAAAATTTTGGATCATTCATTTTCTACTAAAAGACCGCAGCGCAGCCGCTCGCAGGTAAAAATAGCATGACTCTGTGAGAGACTTAGATTTTCTGGGTAGATCAAAACCAGCTTGAATGATCAGGAATATTTGAGTTGGCAATAACGGCCGATCAGATTTTACACATATGGTTATTTCACGAGAATGTTGGTAGGTTGTATAACTTCCGCTTGTATGAGTTTTTCATTGCAATTTGTTGTATAATACTTTTTGCAATAACTATCCAGATTTGCATTTATTCATGATGACCCAGCGGCAAAAGTGGGATAATGTTTCTACATCGAAGCACTCATTGAGAAGAAGTATCACTTGAGAGTGTAAATTGCATAAATACCCCCGTTTTCCAAAATTATTTGTGAGCATCATATGCTCATACATATGCTCATTTGTTTGTTGTAATCTATACTGTATGTGCAAATATTCGAAAAAAGGGGGCAAAAAGTTTAATATTATTAATTAAAGCATTGTCATGATGACTTTAAAAGAAAACCAGTAGTATATACTTAAGAGGTCGAATTCGAGTGAAAATTCAAAATTTACAAAGGGATAAAAAATGATATTTATGTTTTTAATCGGGTTTGTCTTTCTTCCGTCGTTCCGACTAATTTCAACAAACTTGCTACTTCTTCGAAATCTTTCCTGAAATTTTTAAAAATATTTCAAATTTTCAAAATCGTGTCACATACTTGTGTGTATGTGCATAAACGATTGAATCCCACATGATTTTCGAAAGTTCTCGGTCGTCGGTAGTATCCAAAATGATATCCTGAAAACTTGGAAAATTGAAGTCATTCAAATAAAGTGTTTGATACCTTAAAAAGGGGTGCATTAAATCTAAAATACGGGATTCCAAGTGAATGACACCACGATCTTGATCTTGTAATATGAGCTCCTTCTGTAGCTGTTGCCTGAAAATGTATTAAATAATTTGAAACAAAAAAACAATAACTTACTTGATCAATAACAACCAATGACAAATTCTTGATCCCTCTCAACAAACCCATCAAATCACTCATTTCAAAAAGCGACGGATCAACCGGACAAATCGGTGTGACCCCTGTTCCAACTGACAAAACACAGCCAACTTCTACCATTTTGTCCACATTTCCAGTTTTTTGGCAGGTGCTATTCCAGAAACAAATTTCTGACATCAAGTCAAGAGTTGGATTGTTTGAAATCATTCCACCATCGATGTATTTTCCTGGAAACACATTTTAGAATACATTTTCGGGAGCTCTCCTTTCACTAACCTTCAGATGCTGAAAAATAAGTAGGCGCAGCACTGCTCCTTCGGCACGCCTTCCAAAGTGTCAAACTTTTAGGATCAATAAATCCCAACTCCTCGTTTTCGTCATCGCTCACTGGTAATCTATAGTTTCGACACAAATCAAGCTGAACTGGGAATGTGTCCGCTCGGACAGTTGTGCAGAAAATTCTTTAAAAATCATAAATTTGGAAATTTCAATAAAATAAATAACATACTTTGGATAGTGTATATCCGACATTTTTCGATCCTGTCCAAAAACTCGCATAATCAATTGTTCCAAGGCTGCAGCATCATACGGTCTTGACCACGAATCAAACAGCTGATCTTTGAATTGTAAATAATATTTTTGGGCCATTCTTAACGTTTCTCCAACCAACATCGTAGACATTATGTAAGTTCCAGTACTCGTCGCCGCGATCCAATCAAAGTAATCGGCAAGTGGTTTTTCAAGGAAATTTTCCAAGCAAATTAACATCTGAAATTTACAATTTATACACGTATCATATAAAGTTTTTTTTAAAATTAATACCTGAACTGTAACCAGTCCTCTGATTCCACCACCATCTAACGCCAAAACATTTATAACATTCGATTTATCCTTTTTCGCCGCAACTTCCTTCAATTTCTGTTTAATTTTTTCCATCGCTTGTTTATGTGGATACGATCGTGTTTCATTCTTCTCTGCGTATGCTTCTTCAACAACTCGAGTATCAGGATCCAATACAAATTCATAAGCTGCCGATGCGGCTTGAGAGCTCACGTTGATTTTATCAACTTTTTCGTCAACACTGCTTTCACAGCCTGGAAAAAGAAATTAAGGATATCTTTTGTGAAGGTTTCTTACTGTTCATTTGTGCTTTACAAGTCTCCAAACATTCTTTATCCATACATCCAAACGCGCATCCAACAAAACTTTTCTGACATGCTTTACCTCCACAAATGATTAATGATTTCACCAAATCAATAGCCTTATCTCTGAAACGTTGTATACTTTGAAACCACAAATCCTTAAACTCACTGTGCTGGTAATCTCGCTGATATATGCCTAGTTGTTTCACGATAATGATTAGACTTATTCGGATCAGCTCCAAGACATAACAATTGTCGAGCAATATCCAGATTTCCTTTCTGAATAAAAAATAGAACCAATTACAAAAAGCAAATTCTTACCGCACAAGCCAAATGAAGTGGAGTATTTCCATTACAATCCTCTGCATTTATATCAATTGGATATGCACAAATTGTCATAATCAATCCCATATCTTCCCTCGTGACAAAAACATGAAGCGCCGTTTGTTTGTGCGAATTTCGGGAATTTAGATCCACTTGGTCCGCCTTAAAAATTAATTTTCTTTGAATGTTCAGATCAAATAAAATAATTACATATTTTTCCAACAACAATATTACGCATTTTTTGCTGGTTGCACAATGAAGAGCCGAATTTCCAGTTGTCGCTTCCTTTTCATTCAATGCATCCGGTTTGATCTCAAGAATTTTCTTCAGAGTTCTGTATTTCACAGATATTTGAGAGAAAGTAAAATTAAAATAACTAACGCTTCATCCAGCTTTCCCTTTTTGATAGCTCCAATTAGCGGTGTTGCTTCATGAGTCGCATCAGTGGCTGTCATTGTGGCACCTGAAAATTGTGAAATTTAAAGGAATTTGGTTTATAATTTTTCCAAAATTACCAAGACTACTCATAAACCTAGCATTTGTCAAATATCCATTGGTTAATGCAATATACATAGGTGAATTTCCATTAGCATCTGATTTATTAAGCATTGTTGCGCACTTTTTCGTTTCCCACAAAAATTTTATAGTTTCAACTGTTGATGTTGCCGCAATGTGTATAATATTCGAGCCATCAGGTAAACAACTGTTAATATCGGCTCCGTTTTCAACCAAGAATTCGATTATTTCTCGGCTGTGAATCAACATTTTTGGGAAAACTCCGTATAACATAAATCTTACTGATCATTTTGAACAGCTATCATTAATGGAGTCAATCCTTCTGGTTGTGCAACTGTATTAAATTTTCTTTCCATTTTATGTGATTTCACATTTTTCAAATATTCTATGAGTCCAATCTTTGCCGAAATGTGCACCGATTTCCATGTCATATTCTCTCGAAGTTCAGTAAATATCGTGTGAAGATAATCCTTTATATTTACATCTGAAGCTGTTAAATTTTGTCAGATGAAAAAAGAACATAAGGGTGAAAAAAGACCTTTTGGAAAAATTCGAAAAAGTTCCGGATTCTCTCGACATCTTTCACACAATGCTACAACATCGGCCAAATTTTGACTTCGAAATAATGACATCACATATCTTTTCTGTTCTTTATTGTACAGTGTTATCGCCAAATGATAAAGCGGTTTTTTGTTATCTGGCGTTTTTCTGAAAGAATTTCAAAATTATCATTATTTTGATTTCAAATCTTTACTCTTTCTTTTCCGTCTTCTCTTTATTATTCGAATCCGCGTTCAATTCATTATCAGCCAATTTCTCTTCTCTCGATACATTATCTTCATTATTTTTACAAGGCGTCTGAATTTGTGGAGCGTCGGTAGCTGTCAAAACCGAGAATTCGCCATTCATTAATACGAACTTTTTTGGAGCTGGAAAATTTTGAAAACTATAATAATTATAGTGTCAACAAATTACCTTCCACATTTGGATGAACCTTTTTATACGAATCGAATAGCTCTTCGGGAACTTCTAAAATCTGCTCACCATCTGCTGGCACCCAGGAATCAATTCCCGGAAAAACCGGTGCTTTCTTTAAGAATAGTACAGGCTTTATTATAACACCAGTGAGACTCGATAGCAATCTGAAAAATATAATATAAAACCGATCATTCAATGAAAAAAGTTAACTTTTTCCCATATTGTAGCTCTATCAAAATTTCAGGCATATTCATTAAACATTCATCCACGTTTATGAAAAAAATAAGTGATTGCCATAAACACAGTTATTCACGTACACACGTCACGCACTATTTTAATTGTTTTTTGTAGGTGAAACGTACTTTAATGCACCGTTCGTTTCGGTGTCTGATTCACTAGGCGAGTCACCTTCGAACGACGATTTTTTCGAAACGGTTTCTCCATCTTCTAACTGTTCTCCAACTTCAGTGTCTTTCTTTCGCTTTAATAGCAATATTTTTTCTGGCGGTCCTGTAAAACTTGAAATATTTATGTTCTTAAGGGGCATATTTTCATAAATATGCTCGTTATTATTTAACAAAAACTGATTTCTATGCATAGAAAGTATTGGGTTGAGTATACTTAAAATGGCTAGGGTTTACAGTAAGTGAATGATGAATCCTTTTGAAAATAAGGAAACTCGTGGAACCTTCGGCACTTAAAATGGAAGTAAGAGTGATTGATTTTTATTTATTAAATGTATTTTTTTAATTAAAAAAAACACTTTATATGTATTTTTTAAAAAACGATGCCACTAAATTTCAAGGTTTTTTTTCAAGCGCCATATAGAATTTTAGAATTAGAAAATATAAAATTTTATGTTACTAAATTTACGAGATCTTTGTTTTTCAAATGCAAATAAATATTTACCTGATGTTAATATTCCTTTCTCTTCTCCATAAGAGCTACTTTCGGCACTATTTTTCGATTTATCACTGTCAGCTTTTTTTCCATTCATATCAACAACTGAATCTATCTGAAAACATAAAAATGGCAAAAACTTTCAAAACAAAAAAAATTTTCAACGTTGCTGAAAAAGGACCGGACATAAAAACATGTTTATGCTACTCTGACTCTCTTCTTCTCCCTTGAAAAGGAAACAAAACAAGAAAAACAAAAATTACCGCTTTCTCTGCGCCAAGAAATGTGTCTATGAAATGTTTCCATGATAATCCAGCGAACGCCATAATTCTGAAAATTAAATAATTTCCGACAGTAAAAACCGAAAAATGCTAGTTAGGAAACATTCGAGAATTATCATTACACGCGATCAGATCTTTCACGTTTAAGATTTCAGAGCAATAAAGTAAATCCAAGGAGCTAAATTTTTGCGTGTAAGTAAAACAAATTTATGTGAACTCTAATGGCAGAATGACTATGAGAACCATGTTTACTGGAAATGTAGAAGAACATTGATGGTTGGTCACCTATTTCGAAATACACAAGCACATTTTGAGTGTTCGACGATGATTGTTTTGCAACAGTTTGTTTTGTTAATCAAAGAAAACAACAACATGGTGAATTTGAAGGAAGACAACTGAGCATTTGATTTTCACGTGTAAGTCCTAAGAACGCTCAATTCAAGCATGAAAGCTTAATACGCGCTTAATTACCTTAAATTGTTTGTAAATACTATATTAATAGTATATTAATTTTCGATGAACTTTTTAGAACTATTAAATTGCATGTCGGAAATTGAGAAATATTTGTTCTTCATAATTCTCTTCTTTTTTCTTCATAAGCTTCATAATTGACATTTTATGAAAAGCGGGAGTTCTCAAAATATCTTATGAAAACATGATCTTTAAAATAAGCCTAGTAATGTATTACACAAATAAACTCTACTCACAATCCCTCAATAATGTTTAAATTGAATGCGTAAATTTTTCAAAAAAAAAAGGCTGAAGTGAGTAACACCTTAATTGGCAGGGATTTCGTGACAAAATCTCGTGACAAAGAGATAAGGCGAGATGAGAAAACAAAGCACAAGATCCAATTTTAGACTTAAGCGTGCTGGCATTCAATTATTTTGAAACTGGCGGAACTAAAATGTTAACGCTTTTTAAAGTAATCACTGCATTCTAAAAGTGTCTCAGAATCTAATGATTTTTCTTTTTAGAAAATTTTGTGATGTTATTTTAATAATCATACTAATATTGCTAACTATTTTTGACTCAACCTTACTAGTCGCAACTTATAGAAACAGAAAAGATGGTAAGGTTGCCAAGTGACCAATCAATCTCCAAATTTCTAGGATTACTTCCTATATCTTATCTTATTATCATGTCAATGTCTGGAATTCCTGAAAAACTTGCGTGCATCATAGCAATTGGAACTGGAAGTTTTCTTTCCGCTGAAAATTATGAATACACTAGAGAACTGTTCGGAAAACAGATCACAATGACGCTGACATTTTCATATTTGCTTCCATTATTTCTCAGTTTTCTAATGACATTGAACAGACTTATAATTGTGGTGAGACCATTTTCTGCTCATCTTTTCACTCATTCTAACATTTATAAAGCGGGTGGAACTCTTGCGGTAACTCTTTGTCGAGAGAAACAATTTTTAAATCTGTTAAACAGGTTCTTATTTTCATTTCCCTACTGATTCCGTATTTATCTGATTGTGATGTCAATTTAGACGCGATAATGATCTCGTTCAAATCCGGATGTGCACCAGAAAGACATCCGGTAAACATGAAAAATCTATTCAAAACTTTGAAAAATGGTTTTCTAGATCACAAACTTCCAAAACTCTTACACTATACTATTCCCAGTTATTGCGATGATTTTGAATATTGGAATCATTTTGCATCTAAAATTTGTGAGGATCGGAGCTTATAAGCATATCGGTGAACTGTTCACAAAAAGAACTAAACCGAATAATTCGTCGACGGAAATTGGTGTGAAAACAACAAACGATGAATTCATTCAAATGCAAAAAAAGCGAGAAGCGATGATGATGAAACAATCAATCACTATAGCTATTTATTTGACTATTTATGAATTTAGTGGACTGTTGATGAGATTGTTTCCAGTAATATTTTAAATTATAATATCATAGATATATTATATAATTGCGGGAGTACCCGTGAATTTCCTACATGATTTATATTTTACAGAGCTTCATCATGTCACTTCCGGAAGAAATAACATTAATAATAACGTATGTACGATTCACTGCGGCTGCAGCTATGAATTTTTCCGTTTATTATATTGAAACACCTTCGACACGAAAAATGGTCAAAGATTTTCTGGGTTTGGATAACTCCAAAACACCAGTCTCTAATATTCATGACAGGAGCAGAAGAAATACTGGGTTCTAAATGCTTACTTTTATATTTTTATGATTCAAAATATTTTCGTCATTGTGAACGACATAATGAATAAAATATTACATGATTAAGTTCCAAAACATTTTTTGAAAAAAAAAGAGCTAACGTTTAATGTGGGTAACTCAAATGCACAGTTGGGTATTCGTATTGCACAACTTAATTTGTACAATGACACTGTTTTTAAAAAGAACGTCGGAATATGTCAAACAGATTGCATTCTCAAGAAATTGTGATAACGAACCGTCAAATTCAATATCAATTAAATACGACTCCTTCGTCTAATTCCGATGGAAAAAAAGATCATAAATTACAATGCTCGGAAAAAAAAACGATTTTATGTGTTGATTTTTTTTGGGAAATAATTTTCAGTCATTATTTTTCACCCATAATTTGTCTACGCTCGCAATCAAATTGGAAAACAAATTGTGAGTGAAAAATAATTATGAGGTAAGAATCGTTAGTGAAACAAAATGTTATATTTTACTTCTAGTTAAACCTTTTTTTTAAATAATTTTAACTCATTCATCCCGCCACGGGATTCCGCGGGAGAATCGGCGGAGTAATTAAGCCTCTTAAATAATTTAAGAAAAATCCTTCTGGAATGTTACATGATCCTGGACCCATTGTACCCTTGTTCTTTAATTTTTGGGACTTTCTTCTAGAATGTTCGGTGGGATCTAAACAAAATAGCCGTTTCATGGAATCGTCTAGAACTCGAAAACATGTACGACCTAAGCGCTTTATAAAATAGAACATTATCACATATCACAAATCCGAAAATTCACAGCATAAAATTGTACTTCTCGTTATATTTAGTACTTTATCTAAAACGGAACGGCCGCCTTAACTGTATCGCACGTAGGAAGTGTTCTCGCAGGTTTTTAAAATATATTTATAGTTTTGACGCAGTTAACAAACGTGGGAAATTTCAGTTCCAAAACAAATGACTAATTGTGTTAATGTTCCTTTTTTATTAGCTGTCGTGTCACATTAACATTTAGATTTAGATTTAGAAGAAATAACTGCAAATCTTAATCATAATTCTGTATCATGTGGGTACATAATGAATGAAACATTCCATTTCCGTAACAATAACAGCTTGATTAGCAGATTTTGACACACAAATTCTTCATTTTAGAGTTTGCATTTGCCTCATTGCAGCATCTTATGATTTTTCTCTTTCAACAACTTTGTGAAATTTCCTATTTGATTATCACGTGTTTTTTGACTATTTACGATTCGTTTTTATTATCTGCGACTTACAAAAACCGAAAAGACGGTAAGATTTTAAAGTAATTAAGACTTTGAAAGTTCATAAATTTTTACAATTAGGTGTTATTCCTTTTGCTTATCTTACTATCATGTCTTTAACTGGAATAACTGCAAAGCTTTCCATTGGCACTTCAGTGGTAGCTGGCGTATTACTCTCAACTGAAAACTACCAGTTATACAGAACTTATTTCGGAAAACAAGTTACAATGATGTTAACTTTTTCTTATTTGGTACCACTGTTTCTCAGTTTTATTATGACGTTGAACAGACTCTCCATCGTGATAAAACCATCTAGCGCTCATCTCTTCACACATTCAAATATTTTTAAGGCAGGAGGAATCCTTGCGGTATCGTTGCATTTTTTCTTGAAAAAAAAAATTAAACATTCAGATTTTAACAGCCATATCTCTACTTGTTCCTTACTATTCTACTTGTGACGTCAATTTTGATGCAATATCAATTTCTTTCAAATCTGGGTGTGCACCCGACAGACATCCGGTAACTCACAAGAAGGATAAAATGATACTCTGAAGAGTTCAAAAAATCTAGATTACAACATTCCAAAACAACTACACAATCTTATTTCCAATAATTGCAATGATATTGAACATTGGCATAATTTTCCACTTAAAATTTGTGCGAATGGGGACTTATAGCAATATCGGTCATATATTTTCGAGAAATAAAGCATCGAAAACTGAAAATAGGTGGTTGAGCAACAAAAAAACAGGACCAGATGAGATATCTAAAATGCAATTACGGCGAGAAAGAACGATGATGAAACAATCGATTGCTACCGCGATTTATTTGACTATGTATGAATTGAGTGCTCTATTGATGAAGCTGTTTCCAGTAAGTTTGAGATTTTCACAAAAATTTGATCCAAACTAAATTGTCAGGGTTTCTACATCTCACTTCCCGATGAATTGAAGTTGATAGTCGCATACACACGAATGATTGCAGCGGGCGCTATGAACTTTTCTGTTTATTTCATTGAAACACAATCAACACGGAAAATGGTGCTGGTTTTTATGGGCTTGGAAAAAAATAAAACAGTTGTGTCTACAATAATAGAGATAAAGAGATGTACTAAATGAACTTTTTAAATGAAACATGCTGAGTTTTCTTTTAAATATTTCTTGAAAATATTATGTGAAGATAAAGGAACAATAACACAAAAGATTCCAAACTATTTTTAAAACCCAGTTAAAGGGGGAATTTACAGAGCTAATGAATGCATCTGGTATGAAAATAGACTTCATACTCATTCTAAATCTGTTTTTAAAATTTTCTAAAACCACCTGGAAGCCGAGAAAACGCGCCTTAAAACAATGGCCTAGAAAAAGTGTCCACTGGCGAAAACTAGTCCGCAGGCATGAAAAATCCGAAAAAATGAAAAAAAAATAACTAATATTTCTGCATAACTATCTATTGACGTTCGGCCAGGTGGAAACTTTTTCTAGGCCATTGTTTTGAAGCTCATTTTCTCGTCTTCAAGGTGGTTTTAGAAAATGTTAAAACTGATTTGGAATGAGAATGAAGTATATTTTCTTTGGTTAAGTATTTGCATAAATTTCCTAACAACTCAAAATCTTACAGACAGAATCAATAAATCTTGCGGTCAGCGGAAGCTTCCGAATTCGACCGAAGAGCAAAACTCATTAGTTTCACTTCTGAACTCTCGTCCTCGTTTGAAGAGATAGGATTAGAAAATTCTTCTCAAAGATCACGAACTTCATCAAGGCATATTATACAATTACAAGAAAAATTCTGTGTGAGAAGCTTTCCTATATTAGATCAGACTTGTTGCACTTTTAACTATATTCTCTTATGTTCCCAGAATACGTGAATATTTGAATTTTCGTCACATCAATGTACATGCTTTCTTATAAG
The DNA here is from genome assembly GCA_964036255.1 of Caenorhabditis virilis. Taxonomy (NCBI): domain Eukaryota; kingdom Metazoa; phylum Nematoda; class Chromadorea; order Rhabditida; family Rhabditidae; genus Caenorhabditis; species Caenorhabditis virilis. The sequence continues at coordinate 8,720,477 of OZ038419.1, forward strand.
ATAAACAACATGTACAAGCGTCCTCACTGCCCATTGTGAAAAAAAGGCGGCGAGGGTTCGATAGATCGTGGGAACTTTCAGTGTCGAAATTCGTGGCTAATCAGTCTGAAGGTGTTTTTTTCTAAAACGATAATCGTCGCGTTTTTTCGAAACGATAATCGTCGGGCGATTAAGCCGTAATAATTGCAATACTCACTCTGAAAATCTTTTCGATACGGAATAGCATCATCAACTCTTGGTTTCTAAAAAGTATTCACAATTCAATATGATTTATCTATTTCGAAAAATTTGTGATATAATTATGATATTTATTTTATCGGGACTAATTGTTTTTGATGTAACTCTACTGGTTTCTGTTTTCAAAAATCGAAAAGATGGTAATCAAATCAGTAATTTTTCATCAAATTCCAATATTTAGGTGTGATTCCGTTCGCCTATATAACCCTGATGACCGTGGCTGGGATCCCGGAAAAATCCGTTATCATTGAAATTGCATGCGGTACTTTCCTCTCAGCTGAGAATTATGAACTCTATCGATATTATTTCGGAAAACAGAACACTCTAACTATCACATGTTCCTACTTGTTTCTAATAATTATTAGCTTTTTAATGACGATGAATAGATTAATAATCGTGGCAAGACCAGCTTCTGCTTATATGTTTACCACTGCAAACATTCTCAAAATCGGGGGAATTCTCTATGTACGTTTCGCATTTTGAATGAGAACGAATGAATATTTACAGATTATTGATTTCATCTCACTCATTATCCCATATTATTCCGAATGCTATATAAACTTGGATGCTATCACAAATTCTTTCAAATCTAACTGTGCACCAGACAGACATCCGGTAAGTGAGATTTCGAGACTTGATAATATATTTAGGAGCTACTTTGAAAGCGTACCAGTACAGAGTTTTATGATAATTAGAGTGTAGCATATTTCCCCTTCGTTTTTTCGCAAGAGCGCTTAATTGACAAAAAAAAACTACGAGAGAACCTCAACGAGGTGTGGAAGATCAACTGATTCTCTTTTGTTTCCAGATAACGTTATTTCAAAACAAGTATACAATACTAGTTCCATTTATTGCAATGATCTTGAATATAGGAATAGTTCTACATTTGAAATGTGTTCGAATGGGAATTTACAAAAAACTTGAACAACTTTGGGATAAACACAGAAGAAATATGCCAGTCGTGTCTACGAACTCCGGACATACCGAGCTCACAAGACTCCAAAGAAAACGAGAAGCGATCATGATGAAACAATCAATAACTACAGCAATTTATCTGGCTATCTATGAGTTTGTTTCATTTCTAATACGAACATTTCCAGTGAGTTAAAAATTCAAAACAAAAATAAATTTGTTCTAAATGTCCAGAATGTATATGCCGTATTTCCTGACGAGCTCAAACTTGTTATTATCTATTCTATATTTTCAGCAGCTGGAGCTATAAACTTTTTTGTTTATTACACCCAAATGCCTTCAATTCGAAAAATAATTCGAAGTTTCACTGGCCTTGACAGGCACGACACTACTATCACTTCAGTTTTTGATAGGAGAAGCCGAAGCTCGCATACGAATCAATAACAGATTTAATTATTCTTAGTACATGTTTTTAATATACTTGTTTCAATAAAACGTGTTATTTTCAACATAAATACCAATCCCCAGGGTTATTAAAACACCCTTATCCCCGAAACAAGTTTTAAAAAAACAAAGCGTAATAAAGTTAATTTAATAGATAAAACGTCACACAACCACAAGGATTGCCATTTCAGCTGGGAAAAAAAGTATGCAAATGCTTTTTTCAGTTGAAAAGGTAAAAACAATAAATTAGTTGTTATGAAATTTTTTGAAAGCGAAGAAAAAATAATCACAGAAAAGCAAATGGGAACTATAAACTCTGATTGAAAACATATGTCGACTAGAACCGCTTAGGCATTAAAAAGGCAACGGGGCTAAACATGAAAAACTTGTGAAAAAACATTATGTAGCATTTGGATCATTCGTGTGTTTGCTATATGCATCATTCAGCTCGGTGAAGATCATTTTTGCCAATTCCAAATGTGGCGATCCTGTTAATTTATCAGGATGGACTACCAAACAAGCCTTCCTATAGTGTTTTTTGATCTGAAAAAACGTTTTTGGTTAAAAGACACGATATACTTTACAGTTCCGGTTTAGCGCGGATTTAGCGAGCACGCCTAATCTTTCTCAGCTTTTATCACGTGTCGGTATCACGTTGGTATAATTTAAAAGCATTACCTGATCAGCAGACAACAATTCACCCATCGATGGTTGTTTCCAATTTCCGGCTCCTTCCCATAAAACATTATGCAACGATCCAAGAAGTGCGCGAATATTTCGCTCTTTCCCTTGAGTCCAATCTCGAATCTTGATTTCCTCCGGTGTCAAATTTTTCGCCTGCTCTTTCTTCAGCAAATCTCCAATTGATTGTTTCTGATTTTCCCGCGCCGTTGCTTTGAAACCCTGAAAAATACCTAGTTGGTACGAAAACGATTTTTTAGCAAACTAACCGCGTGATTCAACAAGTTACTAAACGTATCCGATGCAGCTTTCGCACCAGTTGCAGGATTTGGATCACCAAACGCTGGTTTATATTGTTCTGAAAAATGGTAATTAACTTTAGAATTTGGATTTTTTCTAAACTAAAATCTTGGAGTTCAAGTTTTCAATGCAATAATTATTCAGAATTCGTAAATTTGGAACATATTTTAAAAGTACTTAAAAAATTACGTTTTGGGACATTCGTCCTGGTTGGCGGCTGAGCTGATTTTGTCGTCGGACCACTATTCTTCTCCGGATAATTCGACAAAAAGGCTTCGAAATCCGATTGAGAATTCGCATGGGACACCGGATTCGAATTTGCGGCAGATGAATTCATCGAATTTGGTGGAGTTGATGAAGACATTGGCTTAAGCGGAGAGAATCCGCCCAAAAGATCAGTATTCGACCAGTTCTGTGTAGCTGGTTGTGATGGCGGTGGGACGACAGGAGATGATCTTAAATTCATATATTGTCAATTTTTTAAATTTTGTTTTAAATAGATACAAACCTCAAATTAGCATTCGAATTCGTTGGTTTCAGTGGCTCGCCAAAATCAAAATCAACCAGGTTATTCGCACTATTACTCTGACTAGTCGCCTGTGAATTCGAGGATAAATTTGATCCTAATCCAAGCAAATCATCAATTGCTGGAGCCGGTGAACTGCGCTTCATCTCGATTTCACTTGTTACCGGTGTTGGCGCCGATAGAATTGGCGTCTCGTTGAAACTATCGAAAAGATTGGTTGATTGGGTTTGACCGATAAGATCGAAGTCATTCTGGAATATAACTGCTTTTATGGTTATTCTAAGTTGTAAAGGAGAATTTCAAAGAAGACTGATTTTGCAAAAAAACATGCTTTAAACAAATCGAAAATTAACACTCATGTTTTGTAATTTCTAATGAAAATATAGAACCAAGTTTATGTTCATGTTTTTTTGTATACCAATATTCTCTATTTTTAAAACAGTTCAACAAAACCAACTCTATTAGCGGAAGCATCGTCTCCAACCGAAAATCCACCCAAAAGATCAGAAGTCTTTGCCAAATCATCATCATCCAACAATCTTTCTCCTTTCGAATTACCGCTATCATTAAACTCCAAAGTGTCAAAAAACGATGAACCCGGTGCTTCTTCATAATTCTTCCGACCACCACTTCTCAGAATCGGCGATTCATCTTCTGAATCCACAGATCCATACGTTCTCTGGAACCCATCTAGAAGAATATGATTGTTTTTAGATGTATGATTTTCGGAGCAACTAACCAAGTTCCTTTTCGTTTCTCACGCACAACAATTTGTAACGATCAAAGTTTAAAGCATTTAGAGTGGGGGCGCGTCTAGTGGCGAAATTCACAATCATTCTGAAATAAAATGCAACTTTAAAATAAACATTTTTCGGTATCTCGAAGAGTTCATGTAGATGAACTCAATTGGAAAATGCACAAAAAAAATTTAAACTCGATTAGAGTTAAAAGTTCATTCCAACTTCCTTCGTTTGCAGAAAAGCCGAAAAGATGAATTTTTCAACAACAAAAAAACGAGTTTGTATGTGACTTTCATGAAATTCAATACTCTTTTTTCCATTACTGGAAAAAAAAACATCAATTTCATTAGAACAACATATAGACTAAAACAAACATTGTCTCAATTTATTTTTAAAAAAAACAAAAGCTTATTACCTCAAATCTTGAACAGGTTGTGAAATAATCCGTGAAACATCCATTTCATTTGGTGTTAGCACAATATCCGTATCGTCGCTTGATAATAATTGAGTATTGAATTTTGCAGTGAGAAGTGGATGTTTCTGGAAAAGTATTCATCGTTTTAGAAACGCGGTAGATCAAAACAAAATCGAAAATATTAGTTGAATTCTAAATATAATCAAATAGTAAATATGTTCGGCACATTATCAGTTAATTATCGATGTTTAAGCTTTGATTTTTTAAAGCAACAGTTCAATAGAAAAATAATTTTAAAAAACTGCTCTTTTTTTATTTCATGAACTCTAAAAAAATTATGACGGCTGATATTATAAACATAACAGTGTCACAATACAGAATGAAAAAAATCATAAAAACTAACATTTTTTATCATGTGAAACCGATAATAAATGACTTTTTTAAACAGTTTTTTGTAAACCTCGAAAAACAGCTTTTAAAATGTTCCTACTGTAATTTTGTTATTTTTCACAATTTTCAATATATGACCCTCAAGTTTTTTTTAAAAACTTTGATTATTAAGAAATTTAATCGAATTGGGCAGAAAATGTTGAAAAGAAAAAATTATGAAAGAAAACATCATTATGTTTTCCCCAAATAAACGATTATTAGAGCATCATAATACAGATTTTGTAGTTAAATACCTTTTCATAATTTGTTTAAAATATGACGTAAGCGCTGTCCAGGCAACCAAAAACAAAAAGGCTACAATTTGACATCAAAGATGTGCTCAAATCAGCGAATAAATAACTTACATCATTTCATACTCATCTATTTTTAACCGGACTTCAATTTTAAAGAGAAATTGGCATTGATTATGAAATAGAGGATTTTTAAAAATGAAACACTCAATCCAAAACTTATATTAAAAATTAAAAAACTGTTCGGGAGCCTTGAAAACAATGTCGGGAACCTTAAAAAAGTTGGATCAGTCGAAATAGGGTCTTAAAAAAGTTGGATCAGTCGAAATCCCCCCAGAATTTTTTAAAACAAAAATAGGAATATTGTATACTTATTTTTTTCAAATCTCATGCAAAATTTAAAGAATTTTTAGATATTTTCAACACATTGTAATAATTTCAGAGCTTATGATTTCCATCACGAGAAAAGACGAAACATTAAAAACATTAAAATTGTGTGACGATCGTTTTTTTTTCCGGTGAACGTTTCGCTGCAGATCAATAAAATAAAACCTTGATGATCTTAAAAAGACAACAAATAGTATGACCAGGAAAATCTCAGATAAATATCAATTTTTAAAAAGCGGATCCTCCCGTTTATTAATAATGAGAAATATTAAGAAAATGTAGGAATAAAAGAGCGGAACCAACCACAATTCCTCTAATGAAGCATATTCTTTCATTTTCGTCAAATGAACCATTAGGTAAATGGTGAAATTAGGGCAAAAGTAGGGGGAAACATAACAAATAATAGGAAACGGCGAAAGGACGCGATAGATGACTAGAGACCAGAAGGAAAAGAGGATAATGGTAACTAACGGACTGAACACGGAAAGTAGCCAACAAGCACCACCAGTCTTCAACATTATACCAGATCTGCAGCAGCAACAGCAGGTGTGTATATGTATATGAATAATAATAATAATATGTGACCGGCACATGAAATACTCTAGAAAACAATAAGTGTACGAAAATAATTGAGAAGAAAATTGAAAAAGGAACAAAACAAAAATATGGAACATTATACGTGTTGTAAGTTATAAACATCGTTTCATTTGAAACTTCCTGAAGGAAATAGCGTATCCTTTTTTTGTTAAAATTCATTTTTTTGTTTTCAGCATCAAAATCAGAAAAAAATGAAAAAAAAAAGCAAAAAAAGGTTTTCAACTTTTATTTTTCAAAATTTTGTTGTCAAAACTGCACATGTTTTTCGTGCCGGAAACGAGAATTGGTTTTTTTTTCTTTTTTTTAAATCTAAACTCAAAAACAAATCTTACCACATTATTCTTCTGTCCTACACAAATTGTAACATCGTCCAAAACTTCGAATTGATCCAGATTGAATATAATTTGACCGCTTCGGTCACGGCATTGATTCGCAGAAAATTCAAACACTTTTATTTGATCAACCGCTTGAATTATAGCCACAAAAAGCTCTCCTGAAAATGTTGTATTTGTTTGATAATTCAAAAATTGTATTGATACCATCGATTAACGCGTTTCCTGGTTCGAGACAAATCGCATTCAGAATAAGGCCGATTGATGGGCGCTGAAAATTTTCACAAAATTGAAAACCCCATATTCAATTTGCAACAAACCTCATTCCTTGACAGCATTTTCACAACATTTTGAGTTTGTTGAATAAAAATTTTATAGGTCGTTGGTAAATTTTCATATCTGATTTGAAGAGAATCCCGTAGAAAATCGGGAACTCGGCTTAGTGACCGAGAAGCAACTAAGCAAAACGCAGCAGTTACAACCACATTTTCTGAAAGATATATATATTCGCATAAGTAAATTAACAACATTTTAACTACCATCTTGTCCAAATATAACGATTGCTGCATCGTTTGTCAACAGGCAATATTCATTGAGAATCTTGAAAGTATTTTACTTGGAAATATAAAATTAAAGTAAGATATATACCGGAATCATCGATCGAATTGTTGGTTGATGAGCTAATCCTCCTTTTTGACTACATCCTAGAGGAACATGAATCGATTTTGCATAACCGTCCAAGCGAAGAGGTCTGAAGAGGAATACAACTATTTTTTTCTCTATTTTCTTGTTTTTAAAAGTTACTCTGGATGAACATTGACGACAACGTATGGTTGGCAATCAATCATCTCACGAACTACAGCTTTTTCAGCCTGTAAAATAAAAAGTTTTAAAAAACATTTCAAATATTTGTGAACCTTGAGTAACCCTTCTTTAGATGTGTGTAATGTATCAGCTATAACTATTCTATTTGTGAGCCAAGCCAGTCTTATATCATCATCTCGATGCTCATCCTGAAAATGAAAATTGACGTGATAAATTAAATTTCTATTTTAAAAACAACTAACCGGTGTTTTCGATCCACTTGACGATGACGTCGAATCTTTTATAAGATGTTTTCCAAAACTTTTCAAATTTTTGGCTATTGATGAACCTTGACCACGTAATGATTCCATTAATCCAAACGCCGATGTTGTTGCTTGCTAAAATTATCACGTTTTTTTAGTTTTTGATCAATCATTTCAACAAACCTGCGACCATTTTTCGAGAGTTTTAGGATTTTTTGGTGGCTCGTCATCAAAAACCATAATGTGGATGCAAAATCAAAACCTTAAACAAGGGATACTATTAGACACTTATTTTCTTGAAAAAAAAAACAGATTTCAGAACGAAAAAAAAAGAGGAAATATCGATTAATGCAGTTGAAAGCAGAAAGAACAAAATAATCAGTGGCCTAGGACGACAGGTTTCTCGGCCATGCATTTTTTAGGTCATATTTCTCAAAGCGGAGAGAAATCGCGAAATAAATACTTTTTGCGGATGTATTTTTAAAAAATAGAGAGGCATTGAAATAAAGGAGAAAGGTAAAAAATTTTTAAAAACGTTTACAAAGAACGTTGGGATGGTCTCAAAACAAAAACCTTCAATTTCCAAATAACTTTTATTTTCACTTGAAAAATGAAAATTTTAAAATTTAGAAATACAATAAAATTCTTTAGACTGTTGAAAAAATGTAAAACCGCGAAACTGAAATGAATACAAAGATATAAAGTCATTGAAAGCTTCGACAGAGAACGAAATTAACCGGTTTTCATGGCGCAAGGGGGAGGTGGAAATTACGCAATACAAAAAGAGGAGAAATCAGATTAATTTATTTTCGGAAAGTTCAAAGCGATGAAATGAAAATTAAAGACGAAAGTTATGGACATATGCACTTTTCTGCGAGACAAATGTCTTGAAAGTGCATGATTTTTTTTAAATGTGGTTATACTATGGTTTTCCGTCTTCTTATTGAAAATCCATGATTTTTATATTACGTTGTCATAAATGGAACATAGAAAGAAATTTTGGTGTCCTCTGAAAGGGGTTTGACAAAAAACGCTTCACCTTATGTTTCAAAATATGGCGCAGTTTTAAAAACTTCTTTTAATATTCACAAGTCCAAGAAGTAAAATAATAAGCTTTTTTGTAGGCTATACATAATTTTCTGGCATCCGAACGTCATTATTCGTAATCAGAAGGATCTAAAACGGTAGAAAACATATGTTTTTGTTACAAATGGCAAAAATAACTTTTTCAGACCTGCAATTCTTTTTCAAAAGTGGCAAGTGCGCTCCACCGAACAATTGAATTTCCGAACAAAACTTTCGGCGCTCGCGGGAAAAAATTAATTTTAAAAGAAAACGTCTCGTTTTAACCACACTCTCTCGTTTTTTTTCGGTGGCGTCCGTTTTTTTTTTGAATTTCATCTTCTTCGCTGCGATTTCCAGCTTTTTGCGTGGTTTTTTCTTTCAAAGATTATGTTGTTTCATGCTTAAATTGATGACATCTTCAAATCAACAGGATTATCTTCGTTTCCAACTCTATTTTCGTTTAAAAATCGATTTTTTAAGTACGAAACGAAGATTTTTCAAAGGGAAAAGGCTTTTCTTCTGATTTGATTTGAATTAATTTGAGTCAGGATGGTTTTTCTATGCATTTTTTTTTACTTGCTCTTTTCTTCTTTCCTTTCCGTTCTCCTCGCTATTCTTTTGAAAAATAATTGAAATTTTAAAATTTTCAGTCAACGTGGAAAGAGCAGGATCAACGATGAACATATGAGCAGAATCAACAATCGGCATTTGAGCTTCATGAGTTAAACGTGAGTTTATATTTTAAATTTATGAAATTAGGAAACCGGGCGAAGATTGCGGGGGGTCTAGTCGGCAAGTTCAGTCCCATGGTTTCCGTGACCCGCTTTAAGCACTCGGAGGAGCCCGACGCCAACACACTGACGTTTCATTGCCGTGAGCGTGCAGTTGAGGCAACCCTTTGTGGCGGTGCCGAAATTCAAGGCAGAGACGGGGGTTTCCCGGCGAATTCCAATACCTGTGGACGGCGGCAGCACGCAGACTAGGTTTCCAAATCTTTACTTAGGTTTCCTAATTTCTGAAGAAAACATTGTTTAAAAATACAATATCCTAATAATTTGATGTTTCCATCACCAATTCGACACATCATTCGAAAGCCCAATTGGACAATGGTCGATGAGGTTTAGCAGAATATTGGTCAACTCCTCTCACAATCAACTTTGACATAGTGGGTAGCAATGAGCAGAGGAGCAGAAATGCACAATTTGTTTGAAATCACGACTTCTAGACATTCAATCAATTTTCGTATTTCCAGCCATGCCTGAAAAGATCAGCAGTAGCCCAACAACAACAATGTTTTCGCCACTTCAGCAAGAATGTCAAACAACCCAGCGATCAACTGCAAAATATTCGGAGAAGACGATGAAACGATGATGGTCATATGGGCAATGTGAGCAGTTGAAGTGGTTAAAGGATCCAAAATATCAAGTGATCGATGTGCTGACCTGGAGCTTCGACAATCTTTTCAATTGGGCTGATGCTAACACATTCAAGGAATCAGAAAGTTTGGTGTGATGATGACGTGGATCAGATTTCTCGATTGGTTTAACATCATGAACTGGTTCATCACTTCCAACGACTCCGAACCGTCGACTTCCTTGTCCTTATTGAGTGTTTATTCGGTGAATGTGAGTCTAGTTAATATTCTAAAATTTTTCAACAGTTTATTTTAATCTTCTGCGCACTTTTTGAAAGATGTAATTTTTTAAGCTCATAATTTTAGAACATACCTCTGCCAGGGCGTTTTTTTTCTGTATGTACTCCGACATTTTTCAAATTTTTGTAGTGTTTGTACTCCGACATTTTTTTTGTAATGGAAAAATATAAATTTTTGCATGCGGTCGCTCTCATGCATCGTAGGGATCGCTATGACATAACGGTATTTTACTCCATTGTTCTTATGTTGCTTGTTAGCGCAGTGGTTAGCAGATGTGCATGGCTTGCTGCGAATAATCGTAGTAAGTTCGATACTTGTTGCCGATTTTTGGAAAATTCTAATAACCAATACATTTTTTGAATAAAAAAAATTGACTTCATTTTTGCAAAAAAAAGGAAATTGTGAAACAATTAAAATAATCATTGCAGAGTGACGACACTGAAGTGCTGGGAAGCTGTGAAGTTGAGAGGAAGAAGACGATGGACTATAAATTTTTAATAATTCTTGGTTATGATGTTTGTGAACCAATAAAAATAAACTATATGTGTTGAATTTCATAGGTCATATCACTTTTCTGAACCGCATTCCTACTGCGAACATATATTTATCAAAAAAATTGCAGTGGAGTACGAATTGAGGGCGTTGAGTACGCGCAACCGAAATCGGGAAAATTGCACTGAGCGCATACGCGCGTACTCAACCGCCTGAATTTAGAATATTTTCTCGAGAAATGGACCGAAATATATGTTGTTTTTCATGAGAAAGCTGAAAAATGAACTCTCGGTGCACGAAAATGAATTTATAGATGTGAATTTTCACATTTTCTACAACACCTTTTTCTCATCATTTTTTGGATGTCAGTGTTCAGCATGGAAAATCAATTAGATTCATTGATCCTATCACTTTTCTGAACCGCATTCCTACTCCGAACATATATTTATCAAAAAAATTGCAGTGGAGTACGAATTGAGGGCGTTGAGTACGCGCAACCGAAATCGGGAAAATTGCACTGAGCGCATACGCGCGTACTCAACCGCCTGAATTTAGAATTTCCTTTATTTTCAACTACGTATTATTTATCTGCGTGAAATTCTGCTTCAGAAAACTTATGGTTCCCAGTACTAACTGAATCGGAAACGCCACGGTAACTCTTGAAAAAAATCTTCTTCAGACATTTGTGACAACATAAATTATTTCAAGTCTCTCGTTTTCTCGAAGCCACACACATAAGCAGCCATTGCCACCTTTCATCAAAAGCGCACACATGGCGTAGTGGGTTAAGTATGTGCGCGCAGTTTAACGGTTCGTTGGTTCAATACCGATGGTGAGCATTTTTTTTGCACAATTCTTTTCTCGTTAGGATTTTTAAAAAAATGGTCTCGCCTTCACCTTGTAAATAATATCACTTCAATTGCTGTTACCATCGCCGTCACTGTCAATGTTTACAACAGGCATCTGGGTTGTTGTGAGGTGGTTCATAGCGTCGTCGGTATCTTCATCCTGTGAATCATCTTCAAAAACAACATCGATATCTCGGAAAGATGGTGCGTATGCATTCAAAAAATCTTCCTCCGAACGATCAAAGAGTTCCTTTATAGCGGGATCAATGTTGGGGGATTTTGGAGTTCTCGTTGATATGTCCACAAACCCTTTTTTCAAAATAAACTGTGTCGCTAGGCGAGATGCAGCAATGTCTGGTAGATTTTCGATTTTGAGGCTGTACAAAAAAAGACGAGCATCCCAGTTCTCGGTTTTAGTACTTGACCTCCTGGAATCGTAAAGATTATTCATCTGACTGAACATAGTTTCTGCGGTGCTTGAAGAAACTGTGAAGCAGCTGACGAAAGAAAATAATCGAAGGAGACTTTCCGGGACTTCTAAAAAACCATTGCGTTGGATCAGAAATGGTAAAAAATATTTTGGGGTTTTTTTAGAAGCCTCAAATTCGGCAGCGTGGTGCGGCTGGAGACTATGAAGTTTTTCAGATAAAACTCCGAGCGACTTTTCGATTATTTTTGGATCTTCTTCGGGAAGCGCCAGCTTGTAAATAAGATTTCTGCTCGCTGCTGAGTTCTGGTCAAAATTGAACACTTCGGTCGGAGATAAGTACTTCATCGACATCATAGTTTCGTCTATTTTTAGATTACTGTTCACCTCATTTGTTAACTGCTTGACCACTTCTTCACGGAGTGGTATGGTCATAAACGTGAATTCGTTAGCCAGGTATTTTTTGTAAAACCCGAGGTCTCGGATGAGTTCAAATTCCGCTTCTTCAGAGTGAGAGTCTTTAGCGAACCGTGTGGCGAAATTGGTTGACATCTCCTTTAAAGAAATTGGTTGACATCTCCCGTAAAAAGTTTTAATGGTGTGAAAATATTATGTTTATATCGAAATAAAATTAACAACAAATAAAAACCTTTTAAACGGTGAGCAGTCTAGAGATCATCAAATTGTTACAAACCGGTTAAACGTTTCGAACCCGGGCAAATGCTAGAAGGAGAACACAAAATGATAATGCGGATGAAAAGATAATAAATAAAGCAAAATATGCAAACAACTTGAACAACATAATAAAAATTCAAATAAAAATTAAAAATTCAACAAAGTAGCAACAGAAGAAAAAAAAATAAATATCAAACAAATGAAATCAACAAACAACACAAATAATACAAAAACGAATTTTATTCTTTGTGAAGAAGGAAATTAATTCCTTGTGAACAAGGAACGGGCCCACTCGGACCATGACATCCCTGCATCTCCATTGTGAACCGGTCCTGGCAATCTTCTATCAGCATCATTCACAGCTTGCAACCCGTTCTCAGCTTCATCATGGCCGCGGTCATCAGTTTCATTATCGCTCACTTCTGAAATATCTACTTTTTTTGAAATAGTTCAGCAAAGCCACACTCACTTTGGATGGTTAAAACCAACTCATAACGTCCGAATGATATCATTCGCATACCTCGACATCCAATAATCCCCAAAAATAGCATTTGACCATCCCTTTTCCAGTCTTGTACACGTCCCTTCGCTTTCATCACACCGATTAACTGCATGAATGCCCAAATAGAGCACGTGAAGAGTGTGTGGTAAGGAGCCGAGTTAATTATGCTGTAAATTATAAATTCTATATACTTCTTTCATTTTAGGCTTAAAAATTTTTTAGAATAATTTCAACTGAAATAACTTACTTAATCATAGCCGCCATTACGAATTTAAATGGGGCTGGAATTTCAGAGGTCAGAACTTCTTCGACATCACTCAATTGACACATTTCCCAAAGATGCTCTTCTGTAAAAACATCTAAATCCATCCAATGCTCATCATTGAGAGCTTGAAGCCGTTGAGCATTTATTGTCAAATAATAAGCAATTTTGAGCGAATCGTAACAATCGCTTTGAATTTCTGAAAATAGGTTTTAAATTATATTTCTTAAATTTTAATTTTTCCTCTTACGTGTTGCATTCAAGCAAAAACAATTCCTGGCGAAAGCTGACAAGACTGCGAGAATCCAACTGCTTCTCATCTAAAAACAATTATATAACTTTTTTTCAATTTGAAATGGAAATTTAGAGCAATATCCAAGTTTTGGATCGAAATGAAAAATTGCCGATAGCCTCCGGCCGCCTAGTACCAAAACTTAGTTTTTAAAATGCGATTTTCGTTTAAAACTTTTTCGAAAAATTACAAATATTTAATTTTTTCTTAAAATAAATACTAACCTTCTGTTTATCCTTTGACTTCTTTATCCTTAGACTTCGGGGGGAGTTGTTGAATCGAGAATCTTGTTGAAGTTTTCGCTGAAAATATTTAGAATTAATAAATTTACTTTTTTTCTAATGTTTAACGTTAAAATTGGAAGTAAGTAACACTACGATGGAGGTATAACAATTTTTTAAAAGAGTTTAATCATTTTACAAAGCAAAATCATTTTTTTCAATTAAAATTTGCAAAAATATTCATAAAAATCAATTAATTTTCCTAAAATGCTCATTGTCCACGTTATGCGCCAACTGTGATGTATGCTGGCGCAGTTTTGGTGCACATGACGCACTTTCGGTGCAATGCATGTACTTCAACATTTTTTGGTGTTCGTACTCCGACATTCAAAACTTTGACAAGTCTGGCAGAGGTATGTTTTAGAAGGAGTTCAGAAAACATTTTTAAATTTTATTTTTGCAGCTAATTTTTTGTATTTTCTAATTAAAAACCTTCATTTTCAGGGTGAACACCGAGCTATCATCATTCGAATTACAAATCGTACTGCGGTAGTCCTGATGCTTCGAGTAGAAATGATCAAAACCTTCTCATTCGACTTTGGAACGGTTCTCTCGATTTTTGATGAAATATCTCTTAATCAGTGGTGGCAAATTATAGCCGGGGTTATTGGAATGGATTGAACGCTTATTAGGGGACGGGTGATTGGAATTTTATGTTACAAGCAATTATTCTGATTGTCAATTGAGCTTACAATTATACAGTTAAGGTGAGTTTTCAAAATGTTTTTTTTATTTTAAAGTTGGGCAATAGTTTTTAAAAACCCCTCTCGAAACTACCCAATAGAGTATTAGAAAGATTTTGAGTGTTTTCCAATATTAAAACTAAATATTTTGTGATTTTTTTTTTTGAAAAAGTTCGTAATTTTATTTTTAGAACCAATATTTAGTTTAGGGCGGCCGAAGGCTATCGCCAATATTCCATTTCTTTTTCTGAATAGAAATGTTTAAAACGTAGATTTCAATCAAATATTTAATAACTTCAGTTTATTTTATTTATAATAATGTTCCTTTTTCAGCTCTCGTGCGTCATGCTCTGAAGACTGAATGGATCTAGAAGAAGAGAATGTGATTCAACAATTGGATGAAGATACAGATGAAAGCAATGAAGTTGCTGAACAATTGATAAATGCCTAATTTACTTATTTTATTTTTATTCTGGTGTTTTTTTGGTGGTTAGTATTGAGAAGCTTCGGAGGAATTCTAGAGGTTCAGGGTATCGGAACGTTCTCTTTTCATTTCCTGCAAAAACCTAGCAAAGAACGTGCCAGTTCATTCTAGAATTCCTCTTCTATTAATAAAGTTGAGAAAGGAGCTTCTCAACACAGTTTCCCGATCCAGTCATTCAGAAAGTTGGTATGTGTCCGGAACTTACCAATTAATGACGTGACTGGTAGGGGAAATGGGTTTTCAGAAATTTCTGAGGGTGGAGCTTGTTCAAACCAAGGTTCTGAATTTTGTAAATTGGACCTTTGGGGAGCTTATTGTTCTTTGAAGTAAATTGATCGTGGTTGCGGTCCAGAAATCTGTTCAGTGGGCAATTTTAAAATAGACGAAGTTCTTCTGTTAAGTATATTCGGTTATTTTCTTCTGCTCACTGCAGGCTTGGTCGGATTCGGAAAACGGAAATTCCGACTTTTCGGAAAATTTTCCGATTTTTTATTTCGGAAAATTGTCCGAAAAAAATCGGAAAACCCCATTCAAAACATTTATTTCAAGAATTACCCTAGGGTAACCCAGAAAACTGGAAATATCAGAGAAAATGCAATTTCTCTGCATTTTTTGAACTAGTTTTCTTCAAGACCCAAACGATTTAATCTGTGTCCCTTTAAACACTTTTATGGAAAATGTTTGTTTTTGTGTCTATCATTGTGGAAATTCTACCAAAAATCAGTATTGAGTCCCAATGGCCCTTTGAGGTCCAAAATATCTGATTTAGACCCAAAAAGACAGTCTGGGTGGAAAAAAAAGACATGCCGAGAAATTGCAATTTCTCTGCATTTCTCTGCAATGAATTTATCGACATTTTTTTTTCAAACTGAATAGGTCCATAAAACTTTCTCCACAAGTGCGTCAGTCAAAAGTTGTGTTGTTTACTATTCCGTAAATTACCACAAAAAAAATGAGAAAAAACTCAAAAATTTTAACTGATGCTGATGAAGGAGTCGCCAAAAGGATTCAAATACAAATTCATATAAATATCACTTTCGATCTAAACATAGAACGGAATGTTTTTTTTTCAGCAGAATATCCGAGTGATGGGCTTCGAGCCTCAAGAAGTTAATTTGTAATTTTTGTATTTTGTCGGCCTTTCTCTACTTTGTTTCGCCATCAATTTTAAAATTTTCTGTTTTCAAGAGACAGTTTAACTGTACTACTAATTCATTTTTATATTTAAAAACGCGATCAGTAAATATGCATTACAAACAAAAATTTTCATGATGTTCACAAATTTTCCGAGAAAAATATTCGGAAAAAAAATCGGAAAACCGATTTTCCGAAAAAAAATTTCGGAAAAAAAATCGGAAAACCGTTTTTCCGAAAAAAAATTTCGTTTCCGATTTTCCGAAAAGTTTTTTTCCGACCAAGCCTGGCTCACTGTGAATCATGCAATTTTCTGTTTTCCCCCGTCTGCCAAATTTAGTCGTTTGTGCGGTTCGAAGACTTCGACCTGAAATTCAGAAATTGATTAAAAGTGTTGCTCCTCCAATTGATGAAAGCGTTGAATATCTTGTCTTTCGATGAGATTTGTCGTCCTGCTCTGACATTTCCGAGCTTTTGCCGCACTTCTCCCCGCTGCGTCTCACAACGATTGCGGATTTTCTGTAAATCTCCTGCAAAAAATTGCAATTTTTCACAATTTTTAGTTCCCAGCTAGGTTCATAAAATGGAGCCGGTGAAATAAAGGTTCTCTTTAATTTATTGGTCGTTAAGAAATCATGACGGACGAACTTGAAGCTAGATATCTTGATTGCGGAGTAGTGCTGAAAAGTGGTCGACAAAAACCATATTTCGAATAAATAAACTGAACACCAACTTTTTAAAAAAAATATTTATCGAAAAAGGTTCCGTCATTATAGCCTATTTCGGAATATTAAATTTTAAATATGATCGGCTTTGGAATAAACTACACCTGTAGAATTTTAGGATGAATCATCTCTGAGATCCGATAATTTAAACTAAACATTGTCCTTATTTGTTCATTTGATATCACTTCACACATTTTGAGACACAAACAAGCCTCCATTAAAAATAGATTTATTAGTTCCGCTGGCTATAAATTCAATTTGGTTCGAGCAATTCATAGAAATAAAATGGGTTAAGTTGTTTTCAGGTTTATTTCTCCCTTTATTTGAATACTTCATTATTTCTGGATAATGCATAATATGACCAGCAACGCTTTCAGTCTTTGAATCTAAAATATCAATGTCATGCGATATCCACATTGTTAGTCTACTTCCTTCTAATTAAAGATAAATAGACTATAATTCTATGAAGCTAAACCCTTTCTTAGAACTTGCTTCTAATTATAACACCAATGAAACATTTTAAAATTTTCTTTCATAGTTTTTTGTATTCCTTGCAGATATTTTTAGATGAATAGGCTCATCAGAAAAAAAAGAAGTCGGACTCGTGATTATTAACCTTTGAACAAACCCCTTTCTTCTATCAGTACAATTTTCACCTAAATTCACACGAGAAATTTTTATCTGAACCAATTGAAATTTATTTTGAGAAAAAAGATTTATGCACTTTTTTGTTCCAGTTCTTTGTTTTTATGATCACATTAAACCTTTAAAAAATATACTCCAGAGATTCTGCAAACATCAATATCAAAACTTTTCCATTTCAAAAACTGTTATTTTTAATAAGTGTACATAAAATCGAGTTTTTAAAAGTTCTAAACCCCGTTCGAATCGAATCGAATCGAAAAGAAAGCAAAACTGAACATACATTTTGTGATTTCATGAAAGCGATACTAAAAATAGAAATGTAATATTTTTTACTTAAAATCGTGAAGTAAGACACATAATTCAGTAAGCATTAAAGATCAAGAAAAATAAATATTAATCCTATAATGCATTTTTTAGTGATATTCAGGATCAAAACACCTGTATAATGCATTTTTGGCAAAAATTATGATTGTATCTAACACAAAGTTTTTCCCATACTCTTAATTTCATGATTATATTGATCTTGAACAGACATTATTAATCGGGTCTAAATCTTATTCTGAAGAGTGCATTAAACATAATATAATATACAGATTTTCAGAAGAGGAACGTTTCAAAAATCTATAAAAATATTCGTTGTCTACCAATGGATATACTTCTCATTATACTAGTTATCCTCTATTCTTCAATTTTCCTAGTTGGGTTTACTGGAAATTTGGTTATGGTCTTGGTCACAATCCACAGCAAGTAAATAACCTAGTTGTTCCCATAAACTTCCGAAATATAAACATTTAGAAAACTGAGATCATCATGCAATATTCTAATTGGAATGTGCTGCTTTTTTGACCTTCTTTTGTTCACCGACATCATTGCATTTGTGTTCTCGATGTTTTACCCAACGACTCAAGGTTTTCATAAAAATGTGTTTCGTGACAAAAATGTTCTATTCTCGTTCAGAATTTTGTTTTTATATCAATATTCCGGCAGATTTTGGAGCATTCGCTTCAAATTCGTGTGTCCTAATGGTTGGAATAGACAGACTGCTTGCTGTCACAATACCTACAAAATATAAATCAATCGAAGTTAAAAAATGGAAGTACATTGCATTGTTATTAAGTTTTCCCGTGTCGTATGCTTGTTTCCTTTTATACGTTGGGATTGGACAACGAGATGCATCAAGAATTGTCACTTGTCTGTTACCAGAATCTCTCGGACATGCTTACGATCTTTTTGCAATTACATCTTTTGGAATCAATTTATTTGTTCTACCAGTTTATTTTTATGTTTATTACAAAATTAAGAGAACGAGAATTGGTTGGGAAAAACATCAGTATATGTGATAATGAACGATTTTTTAAAGGAACTCCAATGCAGACGATTTTTAAGAGTCTGATGGTAACTGTGATACTCGTTGTAAGTGGATGGATGACCACAGATCTTATCGGAACGCTTACTATCCTCATCCCTATGGATGCTTATGTTGCTAAAATGATCCAACTTTATTGTGGAACTTTTATTTTCACCTCTTCTGCGTTCAACGCTTTTGTTTATTATAACATGTGGTTAGTTTATAGACAGATTCCTGAATCCGCTGAAAAATGATATACGCTTTCAGCAAAGATTATAAACTGGGTATTCGATCATTGTTTAGACTGAAACGAGATTCACTCACTTGGAAACCAACAGCTACTGCTCCAGAAGGTACAAACGCTATGTTCAGTCGAAATACCACTGGAAGTTTTGGAAGATTATATATTTAATTTGTTGTACTTTAGGTTGGTGGTGATGTGTTATATTATCTGTTTTTTATATTTGCAAATAAAGATGAAGTGATGAAAGATGAGGTTGAATGAAGTAAAACTGATTATCTCGGGGAAAAAATAGACGAAGGATTGTCGTAATAATCATTATATCTGCAAAATACCCTTTGATCTTATATATCTGAATTCACAAAATCAAAAAATGTTTTTTCTTCTGTTTTTTTAGTTTGATGTGCGCAAAAGCGTTCCCGACGGTTTTTATTGGAAAAAATTACAATTTCATTCAATAATTATTGAGTAATCAATCGTATACTCTATGAAGTCATTCAAGAACAGTTTCACCGACGTAAATATCAATAAGCTGTTTCACTGAAATTTTATGAAAAATTATTTAAATATATTAATTTTTCATGCACCCCATTTTAATGGGAGTTGAAAGCACAACCGAAAAATGGCCCACATATTCGCAAGCTGCTAATAATTTCGGAATTACTCGACCCCACTGAACATTTAACATTTAACATTTGGAAAATAATTCTTTAATATTATAACTTTAATACTTCTGCGATCTGGGAATCTTGCTAGGTTTTTCAAATACACTTGAATTGACTGACCATCATTTAGTCTATCTCAAATTCTTTCAAATTTTCATCGTCTTAATTTTGACTTCTTCATCTTCTTGATTTCCGTTTCAGATGGAAACAAATAATATTAATTGTCAGGAAAAATATTTATATTTTAATATTTTCTGATAGCCATCAAAATAGGAAAAATGAATATCGATGAAAGCAAGTATCTGAACGACAATGTAAAACCTTTTAAAAAACATGCGTATGAAAAACAAAAAAGTTCAAAACATCTGAGAGACAATTTTAAACAATAGAACTTAATTAGTTTTTCTCACATTATTTAAAATCCCGTCCCAATATATCGTAATTGTTTTCTATTCATCGACTTCATTTTTATTGTGAATCCTTACTGTAGTCTCCATTGGAACACAGAGTATGCTCCAATGAAAATAGTTGAATATTTGAGAACATGCTATTTAGAATGCAATATTTTTCAAGCTCTTTTTTTTTAAACTTTTTCCGTTTTTTGAATTCCTGTTTTCGAGATTAGTTTTTGGCCTAAACACTGGATTAAATAAATATTCTATTGTGCCTCTAAATATCATAAAAAGGGTTCACCAAGACGATATCGTTATCTCATTAAATTAAACAGCATATCTTTAAATACCCACATATTTCCGTTTTTATTATGAAAAAAAAACAAATAAAACAATATTTATCAACAATCAAACTATTCTAACTATTACTAAATAACCCGGAGAGAATACTACAAAATGAAAGAGACAACCCGCTTTTGACATAAAAACCATAAATTAGTGAATCAACCGTAGACACTATGAAGTCGATCAAGAACATTTCCAAGTAATTTTGATCCGAACGAAGGCGGATAAGATGTGTTGGAAAATGGACCGAACTTCAACAAGTGCATTCGATTTTTCTCTTCCCATGCTTGCATTTTTACATCTCGGTAATGTCTGAAAACAAATGGTTATTTATTTCCAAATTGTCGGTTTTTACCGAATATAACCGATAGAAGGATCAAGGAACAATTCTTTATAACCAGGATAGAAATCTTGAGCCTCGTGGACCAACATCCGGATAACCTTTTCATTGTTAACAATATCTTTTGCCCAACAACTTGGTTGTTCTTTGCATGCTGAGTGCCCTTTCATAGCTGCACTTGATGTTTCATGCCATGCTCTAGTTGGCATCTTGTTTATAACTTGATCATCATTTTCGAATTTATCTGGTGTTCGTTCTCTTTTCATTATCCATCTCTGTGGAAATGCTATTGAGCCAATCGACTCATCAGTCAAATTTCTGAAATTTTAAAAATTTAAAAATTTTAAATCTGATTTTCTTACCTTAAAAATGAATCTATATTATTTGAAGCATCTGTCATGATCAATCTTTCATCAATATCTGCAAAAATACTCCATTTTGAATGTGTCCTACTCCGCAAAAGACAATCCTATAAAATTTGATGAGTTTTCTCAATATTTAAAAAAAAACACTTACTGAAACAGCCATGAGTTGTTGTGCGATCACATCAGAATTTGTACCAGGAATCATTATAATTTCCACTTCTCCACTTTTTTCATAACTTTTAATCAATTCTAAGTCATAATCACTGATTTCGCGAATATAGATGAAGAAATGTTTGACTCCTTGTAATTTATAATGTTCTATCATTTCAACAGTATGCAACCATTTTGGCTCATCTCCATAAATAGGTGCCAAACAGAATGATACATTAAATTGATAATCTGAAAACAGTCATGAGCTCACTTACAAATTCTATATAGACAAACCTTTGAATTTTCTTTCAATTAATTTAATTGTATTGTCCGTTGAGAGTGAATCTGATTTACTCAATGTGATTCCAATCATTGTTGTTCCTGGTTTCCGGCGACAATAAACTACATAAAATGGATAAATCAGACTTTCATGAGGTTCATGGATTTCTTTTCCATTTTCACCGATGTATCGACAATAAACTGTTAAACTGAAACAATGTAAGATTTATAAAATCCGATGTTCCCCGTCTATACGTTAAAAATGTACCTCACCTCATTTTAGTTGGCGTGGAAAGCACTACCGAAAAATGATCCTTATAATCATAAGCGGCCAGAAGTTGTGGTGAAACTCGACCATACTGAAAGTGGCTGTTAATAAAAACTAGGAATATTTTTTTTTAATTAGAGGGTTTATCGAATATTGGAACACTTTCGTTCCCTTAAAGAGAAGGTGACACTTTAAACTCTCAGAAAAATGGATGTACTTTTGGTTTTGGGTACTTTGTTTTGAAAGGAAAATTTTAAAAAATTACCCTGACACTAATTGCATCTGTCTTTCCTGCAAATTTCTTAAAATATGCTTGAATCGATTCTCCAGCCAACATTTCATCAGTTTCATCAGTGTCATTATTTGATATAAGTTTATCAGTTGTTGTTAATGATAATGATGACGTCACTTGTTGGGGTGTTGGTTTAGATGGTGATAAAGATGACGATGGTGTTGTTATTATTTTTGATATTTCTGATAATGATGCTAGCGACGACGATGAATCATTAGATGATGAACCTTCAGGTGACGCATCTTTGCTTGTTGATTCTGTCGCTGTTATTTCTATTATTTCTATTATTTCTATTTCTGGCGTTGAATGCTCTAATGTTTGAAACTCTTCGGACTCCTTCTCCATTTCCCATTTCTTTTCAAATCTTTCTTCAGATGAACGAATTGATGCTGAAAACAAATAAAAATATTCACCACATTCTCGCCGTTTTTAAACCAAAAACTCACTTCCATAATCTTTACCCGAATAAGAATATTTGTTAGTTTGAAAAAATGCATAACTTAAAAATAGCAAACATATGCAAAGCAGAAATGTTGTCAAAAAATTCCTATTCATCGATGACTGAATAAAAATAGCGAAATTTTTTAATATATTATTGAGCTAACATTAAACGGACAAAAAGCATTGAAAAAAGTATCGAAGGTTGGTTAAAATGTGAATAAAAGTACATGTTATCAAGTTTTGAAATTTGCAAACAGGTTAAAAATGGTAGAAATTGAGACTGGCAGGAATTGTTTGCTCTATGATAAGCGAACAAGAATTATGGAAATTCGTCAACGGTTCGGTTGAATTCAATGTTTGACGTGGCAATAAACAGTATTTGGTTTGAAAAACATCTCTATATCAATAATTGTTAACAGACGTGTATAGAAT
Source organism: Caenorhabditis virilis (assembly GCA_964036255.1). Classification (NCBI taxonomy): domain Eukaryota; kingdom Metazoa; phylum Nematoda; class Chromadorea; order Rhabditida; family Rhabditidae; genus Caenorhabditis; species Caenorhabditis virilis. Next base: position 8,743,522 of record OZ038419.1, read on the forward strand.
TGTGGCTACTTTTTAATCGTACTGCTTTTTTTGAAGACAAATTTAAAAGCCATAAAAATCCGCAGAAACTCTAATGCTGACTAAGAAAAATGTATTTGGCCCTTGTTACTTTTTCGTTTTTCAGAATGCAAAAAAGAAAAACGAAAAAAAAAACAAAAAACATAAATTTCATTTACATTCAGAGGAGGAGCAAATAACAAAACAAATGAAGAAATTTTCATAAATTTTCTAATAGAAAATTTATGAAAAAATGACGAAATTTCCTTTTTTGAAACCATTACTTTACTTGCTTAAATCTTTTTCAATATATTTAATACTATTAAAAAAAAGCAAAAAAAAGTTGATTCTCATACAAATTCCTCACCTACATGGAATAAATCTCAAGCAATTTTAACGAAGTTGAAATCAAAACAAAAAGAGTCTGATGTTAAGATAATGGGTTCGGTAATCGAAACTTAATTGAATCACGGGTTCAATTCATTATAATTTCCCACCAGCAAAGAATTTTAAAAGGCGGATGACCCGATATTAAGTAGTTATTAAGGAAACTATGAGAAAAATCGCAAAAAAAATGTTTGGCAGGTTGAAACTTTAACTTCTTATACTGAATTATTGTTAATGTGAAAAAATGAAAAACGCTCCTCAATTGGTTGAAAATTGGGGAGGTCCCGCAAAAAAAATGTTAATTGGAATCTCAAACAATAATAAAAAAATGATAAATGGTACTCGTAGTGTGGTTTTTGGGATATTGAACTGTAGTTTCAGTGTCTCAGCGACCAGTACAAAGAGGAACTTTTCGTAATTTTCGTCTTAAAGGCAGCTTGTCAGTTAATACGATCCAAATTCAAGGCAAAAAATCAAAATTCGAATGGAAGCCCAGGTGGGCCAAACAACAATACCATTATGTAGCTATATTCAAATAATTGTGTTTCGCGCCAATTCCGACCGCGTTGCACGGACACTGACCGCGTCGCACGGACACGCGCGCATTCAAATTTTGATTTTTTCAACTTTGGACGGCTGCTACGAAGTGTGTATTTATCGGTGTGATTTCGCATAAATTGCATTGTACTAATGAGAGAACGCTCGAATTTTTGAAACTAAGAACATGTAGGGTCAAATTAACTGATCAGCTGTCTTTAAGTATGACTCCCTCAAGTAAAGCTATAATTAGAATTATTATTAATCTTCGGCACACATAATGGATCTATGCAGAAACGCGAAAACATGGCAAACAATAATTTTTTCCTCTTTTCTACATTGAATTTTGTGTTATTTTTATCGTTGTTTTTAGTTTCTGCATATGCCCATAAATATTCAACGAGTTGGCGATAAACAAACACCGATCAAGAAGAATAAAGTGGCGGATTTGTTGGAATGAAAGATCGCATGGAGGCGATCAGAAATATTTTCAAAAATTAATTTTATTCGGGTTTTATGGGCATCTGACTATGTTAAAACAATCACCTTTAGACTAAAACAATTACTTTAAATTATTAAAGTAAACAATGAATTCGTGATTAAAGGAGGACTTTACGAAGATAATATAGGTACCTTAAATGAAAATAGACTTCATTCTCATTCCAAATCTGCTTTTAAAATTTTCTAAAACAACCTAGAAGTCGAGAAAAAGCGCCTCAAAACAATGGCCGAGAAAAAGTTTCCTCTTGGCCGAACTTTTCCTATGAGTTTTTTTCGTGTTTCGTTAATAAATACTTATGCAGGATGGTTATATTAGTCCTTTTTTAATGTTTTTTTTTTGGATTTTTCATGCCTGCGGACTTTTTTTGCAGGTGGAAACTTTTTCTAGGCCATTGTTTTGAGGCGCGTTTTCTCGGTTTCTAGGTGTTTTTCGAAAATTTTAAAAACGGATGTGGAATGTGTATAAAGTCTATTTTTATTTCAGACGCATTCGTTAGCTCCGTAAAGCCTCCTTTAAAAAAATATATAATTTTGAAAAATGAAAGAATTTCCTAATAGAATTAAGTATTTTTTGGGGGTTCTTTTCTACATCGTTTTTGTCCAAATGACGATTAACGACTGTGTATTCCGACTTTTAAAACCAAATTACAAAGCTCTAAAACTTCAACATCAAACATTAGAGAGAAATAGCCGGAATTTAATAAAAATTAATAATAATAATATTCGTCCAATATTTTGTGTGCAGAATGAAACATAAAAACGTATTGTACGTCCCATTGTGCGACTCAAAAACAAATAAAAAAAGGTTATTGCTTAACATTAAAAAAGGTGTCACTGATGATACAAATGTTTATTATCCGGAAGAGAAAAAAAAAATTTGTGAAACTATTTATTATTAGTAAAACTATTAACATGAAAGATAACTGGAGAGTGTTGTTTGCCGTCCAATTGTTTTTGTCCTTGAATTGTATTCAAATACTTCATTAGAAGTAAAAGCTGTGATCGTTAATCCAGCTGCTAAAAATTTAAAATTTTAGTTTTAGTTTTTAAAATGCTTGATATTTACGAGATTCAATTCCTTTCACCCCTCGAGGTAAATTTGGGAAATAATTGGATACTGTATTTTTAAGTGTCACTTGATTCCAGAATTCATCATACACTGCAAATTGATCAGAACTCTGAAAATAGTTTAAATACTCGTTTTAAATCAAATTTCTATCCATACTCCCATCAAAATTTGATGACCATTAATCCATCGAAGTGCTCCAGAAACCTGGAATCCAAGGTCTGACGGCAACGTCTTTGGGAATCCACTATCCAGTTGATAAATTTGCCGTAAACGGGAGAAATAATAACTGTAGACCTGAAAAAGGGAATTCATCTTCTTTCAAATTCGACCAAGGAGTACTACCTTATTACGAGAAAATAAGAGCATTGAACCTGAAACTGAATTAAAAACAGCTGCTTGAATAGGGGCTGGAATGGACGGGAAAAGTTCATTGATTGGTTGATTTTTGGTGATTCTGGTTCCGCTAATGGTGTAGACTGTTGATCCGGAGAACGCGTATGAGAATGAGTCACCTGGAAATTAAGATAAATGGAGTATTTTGAAGAAAAACATTTTTTCAGACGATTTAGTTCCTCTGAATTATGAGGACCATTCAAACTCACAAGTCATCAACCAAAAATTTTAAAAAATTCAATAAAGCGAGAGTGTTTTTCTGGCTTCTGAGAATTCTAAGGAATGCAAAAATCTCACTTGGGGTATAGGCATCAATGGAATATGGACAATTTCCACCTCCGGAACTTCCGCCACTTCCACCACTTCCACCCCAATTGTCTCCAAAAGGACTTTTTGTCGATGGCCACATAGTGGTAGGTCTTCTAGTTGTGGTAACGGATCTTGTGGTTTGTCTACTATTATCATCCTCATCTCCAAAGAATCTTCCAAACCATGACCGTGTTGTTGTTGTCGCTGGTCGTTGTGTTGTAAAGCTCGAACCTCCGGAACTTCTATCTCCTGATGGTGATCCACCTCTTCTTGGGCCTATGTTAAATTATATTATTTCGAAAAATTATAATTCTTACCATAAATTTGTTGGATAGCTGAAATATCATCAGATTTCAGTGTTGGATACACATAATTTCCATTATCATCGACAGTTTTTTGATAGAAAGGAGCCATAATTGCGTGCTCATCTCTTGAATGTTCTAATCCAAGTGTATGACCACCTTCATGAATTGCAACTGCCAACAAATCAGTATAATCATTTGCAATCTTTTCAGGATCTTTGAAAGTCCACTTCTCATCGTCATCAAAATGGAAAAGTCCACTTTCTGGCATTGTAGCATGTGCAAGAACTCCGCCTGAATTAATAAAAATCAGTTGCTTATTTGATAAAAGTTTAAAATTACCTTCTCCATCAAAAGGCCAAGGATCGTTATGATTTCTGACACCAAATCTAACTTTTATATCTGATTGTCCACCAGCTGGAACTTCAGAAAATTCTAATGGAGTAACTTTTGACCAAGAACTATAAGCTTCAGCGATTGCCCTTTTAACATCATCTCTTGGAAGATCAGATGAATAATTTTCAATGGAATAAGTTAGTTGTGTTTTTGGCCATTTGAACTGACTTCCTTCAAAACAAAAATTATGAAAATTTAAAGAAAAATTGGATTGTACCTGCAGTCAATGCTTGTGGAGCATCTGTTACTCCACATCTCGCAAGAGCCATCTTTGCTTTGGTTTCGAGATCGAGAAGACCGGTTTTTGCGAGTCCAGCAAATTCTTGGAATTTTCTGAAAAAAATGTGAATATTTAGTTCTGATTGGAAACATAACTAACGATTATGTTACTATTGACAAAACATTTAAATTTTCAGAAAATCGTGTGAACTAAATTGAAAAGTGAACAGTGAACAACGTTTTAAACTTATGAAAATTGTGCCACTTCTCTCATCATTTAGTTTTCCACATCTTTTTATTAAGAATTCGGTATAGATGAGGTCGTGTTGATTTGTTTACAACTAAAATTTAAAATTTAAAGGAAAGAAATTTCAAAGAAATACAAATTTAATTTTTTATTTGCTTATTTTTACTTAAAAACACATTTTTATGTTTCGAAATTTGTCTATGCATTTAAATACAAAGTACCAAAAAAATTTGGAATCTCAGAATATATAATTTTAAACATAATCCAAAGTTTCTCCATAATTTTTCACTCACTTGATAGCAGACTTGAATATATTTTCACCACTCGACACATCTGCTTGCATTCCAGATCCGAATCCCAATGCATTTGCTGGTGGAACATAACCAAAATCTTGAAGATATTTCTAAACATTGTCTTCTTTTTTTTCTTAACTATCTTTCAATGAGGAAGTTAATTGATGTACTATCTATTGACCTATCATTTGAAATTGTTCAACATTGTTACACATTTTTTTTTCAGAAATCGAACGTACCTTGGCTTTATCATCCGATACTGGTGCTGGTTTTTTTGATGATGAAGATGAATGACTTGAAGACTTTCCTTCAAAAGAATTTTAAATAATTTTGGAATCGAAGGTCTGAATCTGGACGGGTGCTTCCGAACATCAATACTTAATCACCCTGTATATTTTCAGATAACATTAAAACCTAATATCCTACCTTTTCCTGTAAATGTCGAAACTAGAGAATCGAAAAAGCCAGCCTCACATGATATTAAAAACACTGTGAAAAATATTAATAACAATCGCATTTCTCCTGAAAAAATACTTCAATAATTTAAAAATTGACAGAAAGAAAAAATACAAAAATTCAAAAGTTTCTGAAGATGTGTAAAGTGTTGATCGAGAAGAAGATTATTTTCTCTATTTTTTCAACAATCAGATCAATTGAAAATTTCATGGTGGACAGAAGAAAGAAGGTGGGAAAAAGAAACAGTAACACATTTTATTTCAAGGTATTTGAAGAGATTGATAGGTTTTCATTGATAGAGTGGACAAGAATAAATGAGTGGGACAGAGATGAAAAAATAATAAATCGTTTGTATTTAGTGAATACAACTGTTAATTGGAAAACAATCAAACGGAAGTTGTGATGATTAATCAAAATTTGAGTCGAATTTGATCCTCAATTTTGATATTTTTAGATTTGTTGCATTGATTCTTTATCGTAAGTGAAAATATTGTTTTATTTCTAGTCATTTAATACGAATATCCATCTACATGTTCGTCATCGATGACAAAGTGAGCTACGTTTTGGCTGTTCTGAAAAAAATATCATTTTAAATTCCAAAAATAGATACAATAACCAACCGCGTTCATATTTTTTGGAACTCTTGCACGATTTGCTTTCAGTTGTGAATTAAAGTCTTTCACTTCGTGACCAATTTTGTTCAGAATGGCCTAAAACTCTCAGTTTTTCAAATTTTAAATTAAGGGTTGACATACAAGCTGCTGCTTTGTTTTAGGAAAGACTTCCGAGGACAAAAACTGTAGTCTCTTTAGATGATTACAAGCTAGATGAATGTGCTCGGCAACATTATTTGCGCTTTGTTCAGCTTCAATTGTTCCATAGAATGCCGGCGGTGGCACGCCATTTCCATTTTTTACCTGGAAATTTGAATTTCCATTATTTTGGGTTACTGTATCGCACAAGCCTAGGAAAATAGTATTGAAATGATGTACGTGCAGAGAAGTGTGTAAACACCGTGGCATGAAAATGCACGGATTTAGTTTTTCGAGGTATTTTTCATTTTCCATTTTATTTATTTATGAAGCTTATCAATTTTACTCTGCTTCAATGTTCTCCGCTGAGATTTGGTTGCTAGGAGAATGTGTTTTTCAGCTGTTATTGTATTTCTTTGTTCTTCAACGCTGCTTTATTTAATCTTTTAAAATTTTACTCACTTTTTGTTGACCACTTTTATAGCAAAATGTGTCAATCTTAACATCATCATCTCTTCTATTCCGCACCTCTACAGACTTTTCACAGCGATATTTCACATCAATTTTCTCACATTTGCCAGACGGCTCACAGTTTTTCGAAACCATTTTCAAGCAGCCCGTTCTACAATCAAACCTTGCTTCGCCGTTCTTATTTCTTTCTTTTTCCATTTTCTGTTCCTTCATCTTTCTTGCATATTCGGCGAATGCTTCAGATGCGGCCTTGCGATCATAATTTTCCTTAGCTCTTTCCGAAACATACTGCCAAGCGTTCAAATTTCTTGGAGGGGTTGCTTTGTGCCGGTCGCTGTTTGTCACAAATGTTCTTTTTGCCTGATTATCCTTTTGTAAGTTCTCGTACTTTTTTTCCGAATTTGGCTTTTTCTGAGATATCATAAAAGTATTGATAATTGGCATTTTGAACGTAGAAATGATAAACTCACTTGAAGGCACAACTTCGAAAGTTTACTCTCTTCATTTCTGTGAATTACTTTTTCTTCCAAAGTGTCGCTCACCACCTTTCTATTATGGTATTCGTAAATACTAACTGTTGTTCCAGTTGTATCATGACAAACTGCTCATAGAAAATAGTAATTTTAATTTTAACTTTGAAAAAAAATTTAATTTACTTTTCGAAGCTCGAACTGTTCTAATATTTGGTACACTAAAGTTTTCATAAACATTATCCCAAATATGATAATGGTTCTGTAAATCAAGTGTTTAAAAAAAATATATACTCAGGGAATTTTTCGCGGATCCGTGCATAAAAAAAGTAGCGGATCCGTCACTTTCTATGCGCGTATCCGCCATAGTTACTATTGAAATGGCGGATCCGCCCACTGGTTTTTGCCTTCCCGTGCAGTGACCGCCCCGGATCCGCCACTTTTATATGCGCGGATCGGCGAAAAATTCCCTGAGTACCAATCACAACAAACCTTAGGTTGTCCGATCATTATTTTCAACGAAATTAGTCGAGTAGAAATAAACTTTATTTTAAAGAATGAAAATATTTCGTGACATCAATTAATCAAAGACATTATTGACGAGTTATATTTACTCTAGATGGATGATTATTTTTCTTATTGTATTGATCAAGGAAGACTTGTATTTCGTCGGGTTCGCCCTCGGTTTTTTGCTGCTTCAGTTTGGAGAGAATGTCGATTGTAAGAGAACGAATGCGATCTGAAAACTCAAAGGTTTCTTTTTCGTTTAGTTCCTAGAAAGATTATTTATGCGTTTGCTGGAGTCTCTGCTTTTTACCTAACAATTGTATTTAAGAGCGTATAATTTTTTGGGATTAAAAAATGCTAATCTCTTCAGATATCGCTATACGATATTAAGATATATTTAAGACTTACTAGGATTACTTAAATACCCCGCCTATGACGGAGAATACATAATGTCAAATTTTCTAAGCTTTAATATCAATAAGCGATAAATGGTTTCTATACTTTGACACGTTGGCATTTATTTAAACGTTACACAAATATTTTTTCTGTGAATCAAAAAGTACCTTCATTTTGCGGATCTGTGATGCAAAAATCAGAGATACGCCGATTAGGAATGACTTGTCGCGAATAGTTCTCGCGAAATTCCATCAAATGTTTCTCAAGCAAAGATTTGTTCAGTAAAGTAGTTGCAGGAAAATTGAGAGCTGTGTATGGAATATTTTTATACAGTTATATTTAATTTGTAGCCAAACCATGTTTTATTATCAAAAAATCCAATGGCTGATCGATGAATATTTTGTAACATGCCTCTTTAACCAAATTTTTGAAACTTTGGCACTGGACAACTTCAAATTTGTAATTAACATCACACGGTGTTCTGTTTTTGAGGTTTAAAGATAATTTATCGGCGAGATATTTCCTTTGAGCAGTTATTCCACCAGCGATTGAAATAATATAACGGGACCTCATATTCGTTGCAGGAATAAACAAAATAAAAACAAAACGAGAAGAAGTCTTGAAAAATAAGTGTTTTTGTGTGAATAGCAGACACCTTCTTGTTCTCCACTACTTTGGCTTTTAGCACTAATTAGTTTTCGCGCTTTGGGAATTTGTTTCGATTAATTTAAGCGCGTGATATAAATTCAGTTTTTTGCAAGGGGTAGGTATAACAGATTTTAATTTATATTTTTAAAAAAATCATATTTTATTTACTAGCTCATAAAAATATCAAAATTTTTAAAGTTTACATGTTTTACTCCTCACTGTTCTTTGAAATGTTTCTTACCATGCAGATGTCAAATTATTTTCTTTCTTGGAATTAAATATTTAATTTTTCCTAAATCCAAATAGTCTAGAGCCTACTCTTAACCAGTCTCTTGTTTCCAACTAGCACCCCTTTCGAAATTTGGTTTCCTAGGCCAACTACAATGATCCGGCATCACGGTCAGACCGCTCTTTAACAAATTATTTAATATTTTCTAACATTCACCATAATTATTTTTGATTCCCCTAAAAAAATATTTACACGTTTAAATTTCAGGGTTCTTGTCAACAAAATGTCAAAATGTAGATGTGATCACGACAACTCATACGGCGAAAGAGGTAATTTATAAATTTCAGAAACGAGAACCGTTCATTTTTTTTTCTAAAGCAGTTTGTCCGGCAAGCTGGAACAGCGTGAAAATCGAATGGAACAAAGCGCTTGACGTTCTACCATCTGATAGAGAAATGGAAAGATTCCAAGGAATTTGCAGATATGTTCTTTTGAATAGAATCGACCAGAACACCGGTGTTTTGATGGTAATTAAATTTATTGTTTTTAGTTTTATCTGTAAAAATAAATTTAAGGCGAAAAAACTGAAGGCGGGTGTGGAGAGTGTTTTCAGCAGCTTTCTCGAAGCGCTGTGTGATTGCTATCATGTTGATTTGAGCAAATATGCAGCCGAAGATCAATCGAAAATGAGAGTTCGGGTAAGATTCACGGTTTAAAAAAAACTATTATTTTCTTCATTTGCAGTTCGCTGCAACAAACGCCGTTCTTGCGTTGAAAGCCCTTCAATATAGTCTTGGACCTCCGGATCATTCAGCTGTGGCCACCGTACCAAAATATACCGAACGTCTAGGTAACGTATGTATGAATTAACAATTTTCCACTAATTTTAACTCTATTTTAGATTTTGCTAAAAGACATATTGGAAAACGCGCTCAATCTTCACTGTCCAAGTCCGACAGCAAATGAGTAAGTGAAACATTTTGAGAAAAAAATGCTAAACATTTTTTCAGGGCACCAATACATATCACAGCTCGAGACATTTTGGACTCTTTCATACTTACACCAAATCCTAACGCTATCTTTTTAAAAGATGCGGCAACTATTAATTTAAAGAAAAAAGTAAGTTGTGAACTTTTCAAAGTGAAAACAAGAAATATAACGTTATTTTCAGCTTGTAAACATAATCGAAAGCAATCAACCAAATAATGCTACTTCACCTATTTTAACAAAACAACTACAACTAATAAAACAGGAAAATTCGTTAGAATCTGACAAATCGGTATATTCTTACCTTTCATCGATTTTTCCATCAAAAATTGATGACTCAAAGTGTGATGATTGTCAATCAACCTCATGTTAACTTTTCATGTACTATTTGGACCTATTCTTTTAAATATCATTCCGATCTCATTCTATTGATATATTTTGACGGTTATTCAACTATAATTTACTCCTAATTGGATCTCTCTCATCAATAAAATATTTTTCTTCAAAATTTTCATTGTTGCTTGTTACAATTGTTTGTTGAACAATAAGAGTTATCTGTTCTAAATACTTGTTTTTGATTTCCCATCAAAAACAATATTTTTCACAGGAAAATGGCGACATCAACCTTGGGAGCGGGAACAAATTCGGGCCGCCCGTCCCGTTTCACAATGTCTGAAAGAAATCTGGGCCTTATGCAAGAGATTATTCGAAAAGATCCAGAATCTTATAAAGAGGTGAGATTTCCTTGTAAAGAATTTTCTGTAAAATAAAGATTTATCGAAACATTTTGAAAATATACTAAAAAGAACTTTGAGTACTGCTAATAGTTTTCTAAATAAACATTGATTTCAGGAATTTATGGAGCAATTCAACCATTTCGTGCAAACAATGAAACTTCTTCATATGCAACCGGAGCAACATAAAATGGAAATGCAACCACTTCTCGAGTCAGTCTTGTTTTTATCAGGATTGGCGAAACATTATCCAGGTAATTTATCAGAAAATGGTCATACTGAAAGTACGAAAATAACTTTGCAGACGAATCTAGACAATTTTCATCCAGTTTGTTTCAAATTTTGAGAGAGCAGGGAGCCGGTCTTGATCCTGATGTTCGAATGTCATTCTGCAAAGCGTTGGTTCTTTTGAGAAATCAAGATTTGATAAATCCTATTGAGTTGTTGGAAGTGTTTTTTGAATTGGTGAAAGTTGAGGATAAACATTTGAGGTATTTTTTTATTCTACAGATACTTATAGGTTTTTTTTAAAATTTAAAATCTTTCCCTTTCAGAAAATTCGTTCTCTCTTCAATCAGCGCGCATTTAAAGCGGATTTATAACAAAAAGAAGGACACAAAAATGCTTGGAAAAATTCAAAATCTTTGTTTTGCGAAAATGAAGGACTCGCGATCGATTGTTGCACGTGCTGCTCAGCTGGTATGCATTGATGCGTTCCGTCGGAAATTCTGGAGAGATGCAAGAACAGCGAATGTGATTTCTGAGGCGTGTTTCCATAAGGTTCCGAAAATTCAAGTAACATCGATGAAGTTCTTCTTGGGATCTGAAAATGATGACGGAGAAGACGACGACGATGATATTGATTCGGATGCTGAAGAGGATACAAAAACCGTTAAGGAAGTTATGACATCGTTTAGACATGTCAAAAAAACACGAAAAAGGGAAAAGAATCTCGAAAGAACTAAAAAGATGCTCAATAAGAAAAAGAAGCAAAAGAAGGAGGGAAGAAGCAAAGAATGTAATTTGATGGCAATTCAGTCCATATATGATCCGCAAGAGTTTTGTGATAGGTTATTCGGAATGTTGGAGTCGAAGAAAGTTGATAAATTTGAGGTGATTTTTGGTTTGAAGATTGATTATTTTTTGAAACCGTTGTTCTGAAAACTTGAATTTCAATTAATTAAAGGTCCGCCTTCTCCGTATTGCTCTATGTGCCAGAATCATTGGTATCCATCGTTTGCATACATTGTCATTTTATTCCTATTTGCATAGATATTTACAACCAAAGCAAAGAGATGTAAGTTAATTTTAAAAGAAAACTATTGAAATTTAATTCTGTAATAACAACAAACTGCTGTTAAATATTTTTTTTTCCAGGTAACCAGAATTCTGTTATATGCAGCTCAAGCGTGCCACGAAATGATTCCGCCAGACACCGTTGAACAACTTCTTAGAGTTATCGCAAATAACTTTGTTAGTGATAGAAATTCTCCGGAAGCGATGACTGTTGGAATCAATGCAATTCGGGAAATCCTTTCGAATTGCCCATTTGCTGCAACAGAAGAGTTGCTCAGAGATCTGGCTGAGGTTTGTTTTTGCAAAACTTGTATTTTCAAAAAATAAAATTATATTTTTCAGTACAAGACATATAAAAATAAGAACGTTTCGGTAGCAGCACGATCATTGATTACGTTGTTCAGAGCTGTTAATCCAAAGTTGTTGGCGAGGAAGGATCGAGGAAAACCACAAGAGAAGGACGATGATGAGAAAGAGTATGGAGTTTTGAAATTTCTTGAAAATTAAACTATTCTATTTTCAGGTACACTGGTTTTGCAAGACCAACTGTTCATGATTTCGTTGCTGGCGCTGAAATTTTACAAACGGAATCTACTGGTGATGGTGGAGATTTTGGAAACGATGACAGTGATAGTGATATCGATGTTTCTGGTTAGTTTTGAAAAAAAAACAGAATTTCTTTAGCTTATTTCAGATGTTGATACGGATGAAGTGGATACAGATGACGAAGACCAACCTGTTGCTAAAAAGAGGAAAATTGAAGAAAAAAATGAGGAAAATGAGGAAGACGATGAAGGAGGTAATATAGAATCAAACATTTTGAAAACCAGCTGTTTTAATAAATTCGTATTTTCTAGAGTTTCATTAAATGTGCAAAATGATTCAATTTCTGTAGACCTTAAAATAAAATATGAAATTTCCATTAAATGTTTGTTTTTTGTTTCAGAGGTCGACGATGAAGAAGGAGAATGGGAAGAATGTAGCGATGAAGAAGACGGCTGGGAAGAATGCAGTGATGAAGAGGAAGAAGAAGAAGATGACGAGAATGAAGCTGAAGATAGCAAAACAGAAGGAAAAAATGATGAAGAAGATGAAGAAATTGATCCAAAGAAAAAGGCTGAAATGATTTGTACCGATCGAATTTTAACACAAGAAGATTTCAAGTCTATCAAAGCTTATCAGCTGAAAAAACAATTGATTGGTGAAAAACGATTGAAGAAACAAATGGGCAAAGGTAGAAGTAATCAAGATGACAGAATTGTTGAGGAAATGAGCGAAAAACTTGAAATGTTTGTAATATTTATTTTAAAATCAAAATTATGATATTTTTAAAGGAAAAAGTCAAGTGATGGATTGGCAAGATTATCTGATATCGAACAATTCCATAAAAAGAAAAGGCAGACGAAAGAAGAGCGATTGGCGGATGTTGCGGCTGGAAGGGAAGATTCTGATTATAAATTTGGACGGCCAAAGAAAAATGTAATACTTTTTGCTTCAGATAAAAATCGAATTAAACAATTCTGTTTTCAGGGTGCCCATGTTGGTAGAACAAATCAACAAAATTCCAAGAAAAAAGTGTTTGCAATGGTGAAAAACAAGAAGAGAGGTATCAATCGACAACGATCATTCAGAGATCAGCAGAAATCGTTGAGGAATTATTTGTTGAAGCAGTCTGGAAGAAAACCAGGAAATATTTGAGTTGTTAATTGTTCTCTGTTTTTGTTTTTTGTTATATTTTCTTTTGCCTCCACCAAATATTGTTTACTGTTAATTTTTTGCAAATAATATTTTAATTAGTACAAATTTATACCCTGAGAAACACATTTTTTCCATTGCCAGTTGAAATCAGAGATTAATAATCATGTGGGGGCAGTATTTAGAAATTGGAAAAAAAGTAGAATTGACCCAAAAACGTTTGCTGTTTCACCCGACAAGTCTTCTTACATTCGCGAATATTCGATTTCAATGTGGGTAGGATCTATCTATTTTTATCTTCATATAAAAACTTGAGAAGGGAGATGGTAAAAATACATTTGTAGTCTAGCATCTGAAAAAGATGAGAAGTGAGAACTCCACTAAATAATTCAGTGGAATTACGGCACGTCGAAGCACGAGTACAGCTTCATCTTTTTCAGATGCTAGACTACAAATGTATTTTTACCATCTCCCTTCTCAAGTTTTTATATGAAGATAAAAATAGATAGATCCTACCCAGTGGAATTACGGCACGTCGAAGCACGAGTACAGCTTCGGAGCCTTTCCGAAGTGCAATCGGCTTGCGTGCCGATCACGCGCCGAAGTGACGGTACACCAGCCGCTTGATGCCCATAATTCCATGAGAAGCTTTGTAAAAAAGTTAAATTGAATCCATCACGGTTTCAAAAAACATATTTAGCAGGCTAGAATATTTATCCTCTCTGAAAGTAAGATATATACAGATTTTTTCTTACTTGATTCCAAGTTTCATCGACCAAAGGCCTCTAATACAGTGTTTTCAACAATTGATCTCAGGTTGTTCTCTTGTCAAAGCTTAAAAACATCTGTGATTTTTTTTCAAGGTAAAAAAAATATGTCCTTGATTTTCTGTAAGATTCATATTGTCAGGGTCATTTCTTTCAGGCTATATGTCTTACAGGCTGCATGTCTTTCAGGCTATTTTTGTTTTTCAGAATACGATTTACTGGGTCTTTTCAAACGAAGAAGCGTTTTTTGGCTTATTAGTCATAACCCAAATCAGCGAGATTAGAAACTGTCGCTTTATAGGCTGAAAGAAAAAAAAATAGACTGAAAGAAGAAACTAGCCTGAAAGAAAAAATTAGCCTGAAATACATGTAGACTGAAAGACTTTATAGCCTGAAAGACATATAGCCTGAAAGTAATATAGGCCAAATATAGCCTGAAAGAATGTAGCCTGAAAGAAATGACATATTGTCAGGCATCTCTGATAAGATCTGAGATAGTGTCATGTTTCAATACAAGAACACAAATATGCAATTTTTTATTCCAATAAATACTATTCAAGTAAGACATTGTTAAATTTGTACATTAGTCGTTGTCCATTCACCGTTGAATCTACTTTCCCCATCCCCATGGGCCACCTCCATAACCTCCATATCCTCCCCATGGGCTTCCACCATATCCACCATATCTTCTTCCCCATCCACCACGACGACCGTATCCACCGTATCCTCCGTATCCGCCGTATCCTCCAAAAGGCCCTCCGCCATCTGAAAATGTTTCGAAATTGAATACATGTTTCATTTTATTTAAAAAAAAGAGGTAAACTTACATCCCCACTGGGCATCAGCCAAAGCCAAAATTGACAAAATCAAAGCAACAAGAAGAAGAAGTGAAGAAGTGGAAATCATGATAATGTTATTTGATAGGGGATGAACAAATTCATCCCCACTTATATACCATTTTCACTCCTTTGATCCGCCCTGATTTTTCTTGTTCTTCGCCAAAGATTTGAGACATTATCGATGTTTATGAGACCCAGTCGATTTACCAATACGTCATTTGCCACCCACTCTTTGACCTTTATCTTTTATACATTTACTCTATTGGTAGATAAGTAAGAAAAAAAGAAATACGGAAAAGTTTGTGTAAAAAATGACCTTCGTGTTACGGTCATTTCAGAAAGTTTTAAACAATTTCATAGGAAAATGGAAATTGCGCATGATTCAATTTTACGATGATGTCATCTTCGCCAAACTTAAGCTTCATCTTCGGCTTTTCATTAAGATTTATGATGAGATGGATTCATGATCTAATTTCGTCAGATGGTCACACTTTGTTTTGTTAACATTGTAACCATACACAGAATTAGATGAAGATAGATTTGGTATCGCTTTTCATCACGGAAGTGCTATAGCATTAGGATAATCTGGATAAACGTTGGATTATGATACAAGGCAGAACGTATTTCTCTAGAAGTTCACTGTATTTAAGCTCAACGCGGTAAACGCATACAGTCATAAAGTGGAAGGATCCCGTTAAATTATACATAGCGATAAACAAAATACGAAGAATAATTCAAAAGTGACAAAATCAGAAGTTTAGAAATGTAAGAAATGTTTTTAAAAAAGTATTATAATTATTGTCAACATTTCCAGAAATTTTCATTACCAAAACGTTGAAGAATCTCTGTTTCGAATTCCATGACAGAGTGCCAAAAAAAGACAGAAAACTATGAGCCGAGCTTTTTAGGCAAGAATTTCCCTTGTCAACATTTCCGGAAATGTTCATTAACGTAACGTTGCAGAACCTCTGTTTCGAATTCCATGACACAGTGCCAAAAGAAGACAAAAAACTAAGAGCCGAAGTGATATTTCATTTCAGATATTTTAGGCAACAACTTCCCCCCTTGTTGTTTAATGTCTCCACCAGTGTTTCGCCTGTTTTGGACTGCGTTTTCTCAGGTCTTACATAGATTAGGTTCGGGTGTAACACCGGGTGAAATCGGTGAAGTCCAGGTGCACCGCATTCTCTAAATATTATAAACAAAACCATTTTTGAGCTAAGGAGGCAGGTGTTTTGAAACATTTTCTAGGAAAAAATGTAGTTTGTAACATTTTCGAGAAAAATCCAAGTTTTCGAAAAAACGTTTTTGACCATTGAAGATGATTCTCGAATAGCTCAAAACCTCATCCTGCACTGCTCTTTTCTATGAAATATCCATATGAATATTTTCGGTAGCTTCCTAATCGAATTGATTCTTAAAGTCGCCTCGATATTATCACATAGTTCAGTTTTTGTAATGATCAGACTCCAAAATAGTGTCTTTGTCTATGCGTCATGTGGAAAATTAATGTGTATGCGATTGTAATCTCAAAATATCAAGGTAATTTGCTTTCTGAAATCAAAATTGAATTTTCAAAAATCGTTTCAAGTGCCACATGTTATTTCTCAATCACGATATGTTACGAATTCTGAATCGCAATGATTCAAGTCAAATATTTTATTTTTAAATTCGCCAAATTTTATTGGCCTCCAAAAACGTTCTTTTAATTTAAAAAATCAAATTAAATTTCCATTTGAGTCCAATTTGTCAAAACAATTCTTCTTCGTCTCTTTTTGTCAAAGTTTATGTTCTATAGGCTGATTTGATCAAAAACCAGAATGTGAAAAGAGAATAGTCACTTCATTTTATTTGTCGAACAAAAGTCTTGTTAGAGTTGAGAACATCTGACCATCACAGCAGCGCTGGATTTTTGAATACACGGTGATTTAGATTTCATAAAATATCGAAATAATTTCATGTATAGTGTCCTTTTTAAGAACATCATTGTGATAATATTTGGGATAGGAGATGATGTGAAAATCGAGTTGCTGATGATTGATGCAACTAAAAAACACATTTCCGATTTTTGAACTTTCATACCAATCTAATAAAATGCGATCTAGCACATCATAGTTCATTCGTATTTTATGAAGTTAAGAAAGAAATAAAAAATAATTACTTCTAGTATCCGAATTTGATTTTGCAAAGACGTGTGCAAACATGATATATGGTGAAAATACCAAAAAAATTGTTATAACCATTGACTGAAAGGGAATAAGAATATAATTGAACAATTTTCAAACAATTTACTTGAACTATTCCTTCTTTCAACGCTCTTTTATGATAATTTATAGAATGGATACTTATCAAAGCACTTTGTTTTTTGATTTCAATTGTGATAACAAAACAAACTTTGATATATATCTGAAAAAACCGTAGTTATTGTTTTAATTTTTCACGTCTTAAAGGAGGGCTTTACGGAGATTATGAATGCGTCTGGGAAGAAAATAGGCTTCAGACTCATTCCAAATCTGTTTTTAAAAATTTCTAAAACCACCTAGAAGCCGAGAAAACGCGCCTCACAACAATGGCCTAGAAAAAAGGGCCACCTGGCCGAACTTTTTCCTATGAGCTTTTCTCGTGTTTCGTTAATAAATAGTTATGCAGAATGCTTATAGTAGTCCTTTTAAATGTTTTTTCATCTTAATTTATGTTTTGTTTTTCATTTTTTGGGACTTTTCATGCCTGCGGACTAGTTTTCGCCGGTGGCCCTTTTTTCTAGGCCATTGTTTTGAAGTTCATTTTCTCGGCTTCTAGGTGGTTTTAGAAAATATTAAATACAGATTTGGAATGAGTCTGAAGCCTATTTTCATCCCAGGCCCATTCATAATCTCCGTAAAACCCTCCTTTAAGATGTTATAGTATTCTCTTCAATGTTTCCATCAAGTTTCACTCACAATAAAATACGAAATAAATTGAGAAGCAAAAAAGATAACAAAAACCGTAAGTGGAAAATCATAGTCAAATGCAATAGTAATATTAAAATCCAAATATTTCACAGTTGTTGGATAATTTTTGAGTAGGACAACATATGCATCGTCTCCTGCATAAGCACAAATATACCAAAGTATAATATCAATGGTTGGAAAAAATGTAATATAAATTATCGCTAATATTAAGTATGTTTTTTTAGAAAACTGAAAAAAAAACGAAAATTAGAATAACAAAATAGATTCTTGCATCATATGGTCCGTTTTTTCGAGCAACTAGAGACATCCGAATCAGTACAGAAACAAATATCGAAGCTGCTCCAAAACCAAAGCTAACGATCCATATCGACTGAAAATAAAATATTCGAGACAACGAATTGGTTGCGGTGTTTTTTTGATGTCTTCGATAGGCCATAGATTAACAATTCCTCGAAAAGAGTTTTATTAAAACTTACCCATAAATGTTCACATCTTATGAAATTTAAATATCCTCTGCAGGAAAAAGCAAAAACAGGGAAAAAGAACTCGGGTTTCATAAGGGTTCCCCAGATGAAACATGTTAAAAATAATATAATATGGCTCATAATTATAGACATTCTATAATAAAATTTCTCCTGTTGTGATTTTGTAGCAACCAGACAAACGGAGAGAATTGTAAGAGAAAATGAAATAAAATTCAAAATATCAGGCACGATTAAATAAATGGGGCCTTGTTGATTCTCAACAGTAAAATAAGTTGAATTATAAATATCCCTTCCTAGATAATGACCGAAAAGCCAATAAATACCCGAATTGAAAGATTCCATTCAGTAAGAAGGAATGGCAAATGTTCAAAGAATCAATTGTTGCAGCTGAATATTAAGACGACATTTCAACAAAAATCTGAATGTTCATCTAGACGTTAAAGTTGTAAAAATGTGACGGCACAAGTCAAAACATACATCTATTTTAAGCACATTATTTTTATTAACTGTTAAATATACATCTGAGTGATTTTGTAAGCCCAAAGTCTGAAAATTCACCAAAATTTGAACGATGATGAGCAATAACTTGTCTAAAATTCGATCGAAACAGATAAATGTTCAAAGAAAAAACAATAGAATATATATTCCAAGTTATGATTTAAAAAGCAATCGAATTGATAGTTGCCATTTAGCAAGAATAAATAGAATAATGAAAGAATCAGTGGACATATTTTTTCTGCTGAAATTTACGTAGTTCGATAGAAGGCAATTCAATCAAAACGTCGTTTTTTCATACTTAAAGTACAGAAACTAGAGAACAAAAAACAAAAGAAACGATTAAAAAAATTCTAACGTTTGCAGGTGTATAACTCTTTGAAGTCTGAACTTCTCAATTGCTACAAAATAATGTTTCAGTGGTCCTTCTTTTATATAGTTATTTAAGAATATTGTACACAATCCGGTGATCAAATATTTTGTATAAAGAACAATTTGGAAAAAAAAGAAGATTTTGTTTAAATTCTAATTTGGAGTAACAATAGAAAACAAGATTGGACAACTAGGTTCTAATCAGACATAATAGGATCGAATTATGTCATAGAGTTTCTTAAACCTTTTGTTGAGCGTAGATTAAGCGAAGTCTCTGCCGTATCTTTAACTCTAGAAGAAGTTGACAAAGTTTCAAAAAAAAATCAATCTAGTTTTGTTTTGAAGTTATTCTACTCTCGAACTTTTTTCCACATATATATTTTTTTAAAGAGACAAAGACTGCCATTGTTAACTTTTATTTGTCCATTTGAGAATTAATTTCAATTAGAAGAACGTTTTACTATAAGTTGTGAGAACCATAATAATCCACATTGAAACCATTCAAGTTCAAAAACACACTTTTTTTTATTCTGACACAATTTTTTCTATGAGTCACTTTGTCTCTCGTAAACATCGTTTTTTATTCGTTCACCCACAGATGTGCATTGTGGTGTGCAACAAATCAATATATCCGCGGCCTTGAACGTTCAGGAAAAGAGGAATAGAGGCCTATTCTGTGCACCAATTTATTTTGGATTTGTTATTGTTTTATTGATCACTGTTTTTGTACAAAAATGTCAAATGAAGTCGAACTTTTTGACAGTTTACCATTGGATTGTATTCAAAATATAATGACAAAAGTGAGTCATTAATTAAACGCATTTTTTGAAATAAATTATATTTCAGTTATCTTATAAAGATGCAATTGGGTTCCGTTTAACAAATTCAGCAATAAATTCGACATATTTGTTGGCATGTCGTCGGATGGAAAAACCAAATTTAGAAATTTTTATTAGATTTATAGATGACGTACCACAGGTTGAACACAATTTTCATATTCCAAAAACCAATAAATTTAGATATTTGGTAGAGAAAAGAATGGAAAAAAGAAGGAAGCAATGAAGATCCACGATAAATGCTTCGAAAGTGATCTCAGTTTTGCACAAATAGATTTGAGTATTCGATTCGGGTATAGAAGATTGTCAACTGATCAACTAAATTATATATTATCTATTTTCTCATCTTGCAAAATTGGAAAGTTAAACGTATTTACAAGGATTCTAAATCGAGATCTTCACAATTTTCTTTATACCGCAAAATGCGAAGAGATGTGTATTTCTGCAAAAGAAGTCGAAGATTTCGGTATAAAATTTCCTCAGGTATGTTGACTTTCGAGCACTAATGTGCTAAAAATAAGTGGTACATTGTCTTTAAAATATCCCAGTTTCTCTCAAATTGTTCAAAAATTCCAGACACTCACAGGATTGAAGATCATGCGCCAAATAAACTTTTTCCATTTTCGCGACATTTTGTCGGATAACAAAAATATTATCGATTTGTGCCTGAGAATTACATTCGCATCCTTCCAATACTTCATGTCATTCTTTCGTGTAAGATTTCTTATTTCGAGACCTTTTCAAAAAGTTAAACACCTTTTTAGGAATGGGAACTCAATGAAAGAAATATCAGATATTGGAATGTGAACCTTCCATCTACGGCGGAATTTATGGAAAACATTTTTATGTGAGTTTTCAGCAAAATCTTTAAAATTTCAGTTTTAATTTTCAGCGGTAAATACACAAGAGAAGATTATTTATCACTGGTTTGTTACGGCCAAAGTTTTTCAAACGAGCGTGGATTGTTCTTCACAGAAAAAGTTTATCAGATCGATGTACTAACTGATGAAAGCATTTAAAAATACTAACTTCACTAAGTTTGTACAGATTTATTTTGTAAAGACCATGTTATATATTTTTTATCTTGATCATATCTCTTGTTTTTGATCTGTGATTTGTTTTCTGCATTTCCATACGGTGTTTTATTTGTATTTTTTCGAATTTTTACAGCTATTGATTATTTTTGTAAATTAAACAAAATGAAGGAAAAAACCTAAAATCTAAAGAAGTTGCTAAATATTCCACAAAAATATTCAGTTTTTTCGGATGCTTAATCTAATAGACCGAGATGCACATTGACCACAGAAAGCTGAAAAACCCGAGAAAAGAAATTGTTTATATTGCAATAGACAACGTTGTTCCAACCAGGTGTAAACAATACGGGGGTCAATGTGCAAATCTGGAGATAATCCGAGTAAATTGAGGTAAAAACCATTATAATATTAGCTACAACATTACGCTGTTGAAAAATACAATTTATATTTTGTAGTCACTTTAACACATTAATTATGAATTTATTATTGTGAATTTATGGCCCTGCCTATGAATCTTTCTCGAATTCTCCCGGTATATTTCTTCTTTTCAAAACTTTTTGTTTCGGACACCAGGAATACGAACACATTGAACAAATCTATTTTTTCAAACGAGAATTAAATTTTATATTTCAATTCTGTCGGGTGTTTCATCCTATAATGAAAGTCGTGATAAACTTAAAATTAAAATTGTTAGTGTCACATTGTCTTTAACATTCACTTAACGTTTTGGATAAAGTCTCGCTCATATCAATGTCTTCTTTCTTTAATATCATGCGTGTGACTCTTCAACAATATGTTCTGATGAACCATGTGATTAAACAACCCTTGGGTTTTGTGCCCATTTTTTTGTGAATTGCATAAATTATTTTTCGGTTTGATCAATACAGCAGTGTTTTTTTTGTTTTCTCGTATTTTATTGCCTCAACGGCGGTGGGCCAAGAGGTAGTGCCAATTGATTTGTGTTATAAATGAATCATTTTTTTGGACCGAAGAAGACAAAAAAAAACAAAAATGGGAGGAATAATTCATTTTGTACCTCTTGCAAACACATCTCCTTGATTCGTCATCAATCTGTCTGGGACTCTCATTGCGAGCAAATTTCGAGAATATTCTTTCATGTTGGTTAAACAGTCCGCGTCTTGTTTTTTGTTACGAGTTTCTTACCGAGAAACGAAAACGTTTGTATTTTAGTGTAATTTTTCATTTAAGAGTCAAGTCTTCAAAAAGGATGATAATATTATTGTAACCAGAATTCACTTTTTCCTACTGAAGATTAATGCATTAATTTTTTCCACATTTTGATATAAACAAAGATTTTTGAGCCGTTATTTTGAATATCATAACATTTTTAAAGTTCAGAAATGTGATGTTTTATAAAGGAATGTTTTGTAACTATAAAATTGAAATATACTTTTTCAGGTATCTCGAACAATTTTCTCTTATCTGGGCATTTGTATTTGTTATGGAGAACGTTACGTCACATGAACTTAAATTAACCTTTAAAAAAGTAGGAAATGAGAGCCAAATGCGGAGCAACCGCCGTTCTTCTTTGATTGTTTCGTTAAAGATTATAAACTTCTTATCATAAATAACTTTTTAACAAGGTAAGTGTACGAACTCGGTCTAAGAGTTTAACATGAGACCTATCTCATTAGGGGGCTGAGAAACTGCAAATTTAGCTGCTAATATTCACAAGGGAACACATTATAGCGGGTCAATATCATCAAATTTTTGCCAAAATTTGTACTTTTTATAATTTGGCTTAAGCCCAATATTTCTGGTTTAAACTTTCAGAGATACGCCGTGGTTCAAAATTTAAAAACCAAATTTCCAAATTTTAGCTAATTTGGTTGTGATTTGAAAAAAAACGCACATTTTTTAAAGCGTTTGTTTAATGATTTTAAATTGTTGTTTTAATCTACTCTGAATCACGAATATTAATGAATTTAACAAAAAAACATTATTTTCGGACTCCAATGGCTCCCCCAAATGTGCGGAAAACAGGTGGATGGCAGTGCAAAGCGGGTGGTGCCACCACCTTTTTTTTAAAGTTTTTGAAGGACTGTTTCGCTGAAAATAGAGCTTTTCAACTAATTAAAAATATGTGATTCTGAATCGCTTAAAACCAAAATTGAAAATGAGTAAACATGCACTTTAACCGTTTGCACAGGCTGATTCACACAACATGTATTTAAAAAAAGCACAACCAAATTGGCTAAAATTTACCACTTTGGTTATGAATGGAACCATTATGTATATCGAAAAGTTTAATCTAGAAATGTTTTGTGTGAGCCTAATTACAGATCTTCAAAGTACAAATTTTGGCAACATTTCAGATTTAACTTGTTCATATTAGCAGCTAAAATTTGTGGGTTTCTTAGCCTCCAGGTCGTGAAAAATCTTAGACCGAGTTGACGCAACATACCCCCAATCGTCCAATAATCCCAATTATTTCTTTGACCATTCCTTTAGTTAGTTTCCATTTAAGTCCATATTTCGATCCTTATTCTTAATTTTTTTTCATTAATTTTTAGTCCTTCTCGTTCCTCTCTCACAGTTCAATCAATGTTCAAAATAAGTATGTATTTCTCACGAAAACTAATGCCTATCAACTCTTCTCACTGTTTTCAATATACGGGCAGCTGTTGTCCCAACCTTAACGAACTTTTTTTCGTCTCACTCGCACAAATATGTACTGTCCCAGCCGTTGAACATCATTTTTGTGTTTTCATAAATGTTTTCGGGTCTGAATTGTTCTGATTTTCCTTAAAATTTATATATTTCCATAAAAACCCTGATACCTCATACATAATTATCTTGATTTATAAATTATAAAGTATATAATAGAAGTGTTTTCCTTGAATATTTTGAAGTTATAAAACAACCACCAAGAGTTCTAGGAAACCAAATTTGGGAAACATTTCGAAATGGCCGAAGCCAACGACGTAATTGTTATAAATGAGGTGCCTGCCGGATATAGAGAGAAAGAGGTATCACTTCATCAGTTAATTGCACAAGTTATTTTCATTTATAGGATAACTTTCGGCGCCAACTTCCTCTCCAATTAAGCCTGGCAAATTATTCAAGCACCTCATGGTATCATTTCAACGAGTTCATAGATGCTAACAGGGATCTGTGCGAGAAAGTTTATGTGTCTTGGGAAAATGGAGACTTCGTCGTGAGTTTAAAACTTCTCTATTTCTGTGAAGCGTCCATCCAAGTGTTAGTGTAGGAGCTGGATGAAAATTTCTTGGCTTTCCATAAGCCAAGAAATTTTGCAAAACATCTGAATTTAAACTTCAAACAATCAATCAACAATCTGTTTTCGATTTCAGTACAGTAGACGCCATCACAAAAATCATCATAACTACAACCCAATTGCTCGCCCAATTCCATGCGAACAAGTCGGCAATACATTCAGAAATCAACTCGTACTTCTAAGGATTCGAATTGGCTCAAACTTGCCAACCTACAAAGATATGAAACAATTGTTCAGTCGTTTTGAAAACGCAATTGTCGTTGAAATTTCCATGACGACCACATTCTTAACATATGAGATGCTCCTTGCATTATACGGATATATGTATCCTTATGCTCATCTTGGTAGTCGTAGAAAGTACATTATATCGAGTTTTTCAAAACAAAGTTCATTTTTTTCAGTCCGCGAAACTCGATCGTTAAAATCTCCTGCAATGTTCTTGTCCCATTGTGGTTCGATTTCCCAATGGTATCTGTTGTATAATAAGAATTTTATTTATAAAATTCTGGTTTACAGGTCTCCAAACTCTCGATTAAATCGCCAATCAGTGAAATTCAATTCAGAAGCATTGTCTCTTCGAGTACAACCCTTAGAGAATTTGAATGCGTATTGTCTGATCTTCGTCTAATCATAGATCATTCTTTTATCTATGTAAGTTCTTTATCATTTAAAGAATAATCAACAAACGATTTGACATCGTCTTTTAAGTTTGATAAAATACCTTGAAATTCGAAGAACTTGGATCATATCCGACGATATCTCTATGAGTTCTCTTATTTAGTCGGATCCTTAGATTTAATTTTCTTTCGCCCTCGAATAAACTTCCTCTTTCAGTCTTGGTTTTCTACTCACAAAGCCCTCGACTGTTGGATTATTCGCGCAGTTGGTCAACCTCTCATCCCTATCGAAATGTTAGTCTTTTGTTTAATATTCAAACGAATTAATAAACAAGTTTTCAGTGTCTTCACCAACGAGTTCAGCAAAGCCCGATTGTTATTCATAACAACTCACGAATTTGGGTTAATCACGATGAAATACATCAGTGAAGAGCATTGGCGTTTTGCCTTGAGACAATAGGAGAATTCAAAACATTTAAATTTACCACTTATTATCAATCTCATGATATACTAAAATAATCTTTTTGTCACCTTTTTTTAAAGTCCATTTCATTTGCTGAATTTCCCCCTTTCCTCAATGATTTCACCTAATTTGTTTTGTTTTTATTTATTTATTCAAATACGACCTCCTTTTCATACATTTTCATCAGAACTTTTAAAAATTTTTGGCACACTGTCTGGTACTTTAACTATACATCTTTCCATATTAATATAATTTTAACTGTTTTCTTTCATATTCTCTTAATTCTCTTTAATTAATTTATGACTCTTTTTTGTAGATCCAAAGTACCTTCGTTGAAAATGTTTAAAAGAATAAACGAATGATTTCACTACTTTAAAAACATCATGTCATGTTTTTTTAAAAATATTTTCCATTTCCGAAAATGTATTATTTCAGACGTAAATTTGTATTTGATCAATGTTTTGATCTACATATACATATATTCAATTCGCAAAGTATATTTGATCTAAATTCACACCAAAAAATGATGACGTGCACAACATGTGGGCGGCAAAAACCAGTGTTGACGCTCTATTATTCCGATCGATAAAAGGTGCCATAAGACAAAAAAATGACATCTCAATTATGGCCAATCATTCACTCATCGTGTGCATCAACAATGCCGACCACTTTTCAACATTTTTTTTCTTTTTCTTTGTAACTGATTGTTTTTAATTCTTGTTTTTAGGAAGTGAAAATGACTGCTCCGAAGCGCACAATCATGGACCTTCCATTGGATTGTTTAGTAGAAATCATGAAAAATGTAAGCTTTCATTTATTTGAACTATATGGTTAAATTGCCTATTTTCCAGCTTTCATACGAAGAAGCGCGCAATTTTCGGGCAGCTCATAAATCGATCGACGAAGTGTACTCCTCTCATCGGAAGGAGATGAAAGGACCATTCAATACCGTTGCTGTTCAAGTTATGAACAATAAAATAAAGGTATTTTTCAATCTGAAGGTTTTGTTTCCAAAATTATTGTTTTAAGTTTGACGCTCGTATAAAAGGAATCGGAAATGAATGGACGACAATAGCTACAGAAGATGTTGAAAAATCAGATATTTTGATCAATTCAACTTGTAATATTACAATAGTGGAATCTGAGCGCGCACAGGAAAGGACATTTGGTCATCAAAAATTGCAATCAATTTTCAATAAGTTGAAAACATGTCAATTCAAAAGAGTGACTTTGAAGACATTTATACTCAATGCTGAAATCCTTCAAAGTCTGGATAGTGTAGCCTGTGAAACTTTTGAAATTCTTGCCACTGATCTGGAGGGTTTAATCGATCGTCGTTTTACTCGGGTTTCTTAAAAACTAGCATTTATTATTTAAATTATATAATTTTTAGATCACAAGACTGTACGTAAGTAACCATCTCAGTTACGATCAAATGGAAAGTGTTATGATGATGAGTGACATGAGAAAACTGCACGTACGTACGGAAGTACGGGTACCTCAACTACTCCATCGAGTAATGACGGTTGGTTTTTTTGTCTTCTTCAGGGAACTAAAATTCACATAATTTTCAGGAATGGAAAAATAACCGGAAAATAATTGAAAGTTGGTGTATTTTAAATTTGGATCGACATATACGTCCGATAGACACGATTGCGCCATACAGGTCAATTTTTGAAATCCCGCTTATTGTGATAAAGTTCTTTTTCAGGCGATTGATCAAGCAACCGAATACTGGAAAAGCCATGATGGTAAGTGTCTCTGCAAGCGAAAACTATACTGTAATAAAAATGAAGGCGGCAAATCGAAGAGAAGCGACGGTCTAAAATCGTTTTAATATTTGAAAAAAATTAACTTGTTTTGCAATTTTTAAAAAATTAACTTTTTTTGCAATTTTCTACAAAATTAACTTGTTTTGCAATTTTTAAAAAAATTAATGTTGTTTAATTTAATAATTTAACCTGTTTTTATTATAATAAACTTTATTCCTGAGTTTCAATCTGTTGAGATTTCGTCTGTGGTTTGAACACGTAATAAATCCAAAAAAGTGAAAAAAGAATTGCAACAATACCAAAATATCCAGAGTAGACAATAAATTGAGTCCTAATATCCAAATGCAAAAACCTTGAATCTACAACCAGCAAGGTTAACAGTGATTGGAGGCACACGGCGAAGAAAGTGTTACACCCGAAGATGAGACCATGATTGTTTGATTCGATTTCTTTGGCTACATTTGACCTAAAATTTATATTTCTGTTGAAAACTTCAAAACATGCAAACTAACGATGCTGCTGTTATCAACATGTGATATATTGAACTGATGACAATATACGAAATATAAGCAAAGAGCACATTCGTAGTTTTGGCACAAAAATACAATAATCCGGAAACTAGGAATGATGTTATAGCAAGAACTGATTGTCCATGTTTAGTCCAGTTAATTGACCAATATTGTATTGAAAATGATAGTATTGTTCCTAAAGATCACTTATTTTAAATAAAATCTTTCGAGGCTTTGTTCCAGAAAATCTTACCTAACAAAGTATTCGTGAATTCAACTACTCCATTCGCCACATTATCTGGATCTTGTTGCATTTCTTCCCACAATGATTGCATATAATTTTGTACTTGATACATTCCACAACTTGCCAAAGCCCACCACAATGACCATTTGAGAAGTTCTCGATTTTTTGAACAGAATTTCAGTTCCTCGTAGGTTTTCCTCAAATATTCCTTTGCATAACTCGATCTGGATGTTTTCTCAGTTTGTTGGATAAGTCTGAAAAAAATTGAATAATAATGTTCATGAAAAAAAGGTAGTAAAAATCTCACTCCGAATTCTGCTCTTCAATATTAACCGTCGTTGTTGAAATTTTACCCTTATCTGATTTAACCCTTGGCAGTATTATAGCAATAATTGTGACTAATAGAACAGCAGCTAACGAAATTTCGTTCAACGTTAAATATGACGCAGTGCGCGTTGAAATTAGAACCTGTCCCAAACCAAAAGCCAAAAGTTTTCCAAATAATGCAGCAGTTCGAACATAAGACGTCATCTGAAAATGGGCCATTTAAAACAAGGTGACACATAAATTTTGAATACCTTTTTATAATGTTTCGTGTCAACTACTGAGTAGATGTATGAATAATAGGCTATTTCGGCGGCCGATGAAACTCCTATAATATTTTTAAAATTTAATTTCGATCAAAAATGCTGGATAAAATCTTGTTAATAATCCTTTTCAGTAAGCCCAAAAATATTTTCTCTTTCAAAATCTACAACAAATTTACCAAAAGAAAACTGCATAATCTGCATTTGAAGAACACCTTGCCCAAAAACCAGCAACATCCAAGTGGCCACTAGTCCAATCGCTTCAATCATAATTATCGGTTTGTGCCGGAGAATATCAGTTAAAATAAACATTGGAACATAAAAATGGAAACATTTTTTCTCGATTTTTTCAAAAAAATAATTTACCAGTGCAATCATGTAAGAATATGTCCAATATGGATAAATCTGTGAATAAACTACATCCAGTGTCAAATTTTTGTCTAACGAAGTGAGAAACGGTGTCAAAAACGGCGTAGCAGGTCGAAATTCTTTCACCGCTCCAAAAATACAAAGAATCACCATTGTCGACCGCCATCCCATTGTTTCCTAAAGGTTCGGTAGAAAACCCTGAAAACCCCAATTTTTTAAAAATTTTAAAACAAATATCAAAACAAAAATATTAGACGTACATTGATCATTCTTCACTGAACTTTCAGAAGTTTAAATCTATATTTTGCATTTATAAAGCTACTTTATTCAAAATCAAACGAGTAAAAGAATGAACTTATAAAAAATCGGGAGTAAATAGAAAGGTGTGCAAAAAAGAGATACAATGAAAAGAAATGAGAAGCATGATGCAAAAGATGCAAACTGACATGTGCAATAAAGAGGGAGAGATCACAGATAAAAATTTATAAAAAATCAGAACAAAAAGTTTCAAAAAATCTGTTGAGACCATTCTATGAGAACGATGTGCTTTATTGTCTCAGATCATAGTAGAGCTTTCTTTATTTAAATTTTTGAGCTACGTACCTTTTTGCTGAGACTTTCTTCCAAATTCTGAAATTTTATGGGGGCGTGAAAAATTAACGAGACAAAACTTCGGATATGAGTGAGTTAATTTAAAAAGAACACAGTCTACAAATGATATTATCGAGGAATTGGATAAGAAATTGGTTCAGTTGGAGTATGGACCTGGAAACATAGATTTAATGTACTACCGCTATTAAATCCTTTGGATCTTACATTTACTATGTTGTGCTTGGTTATTTCTTCGTTTCTTCGCCCATTCCTCCATATATCCACTTCTAATATTATCAACAATATATGAAACAACACAGATCCAACTTTTCACCGCTTCCCTTTTCGATCGAACACATTCAACCTTCGTGATAACTTCAGTGAAGCATTCCCCAAGCAGGTCAAACACCGGTGCACAACATTTCTCATTCATATTCACATGTGCCGATCCAACATCTTGACATTTTGCCTGCACAATTTTCGCCGGCTGATGAAGATCAGCCATCAACGAATCGAGCAGTTCGTTGAGGAGTTTTGCATGAGAATTGAGATCACAAACCGAGTTGCTGCTGAATCCGCCAACAATCGACATTTTTTGGAACATTTCTCGACAAATTGGTGAGCGAGTCATCAGTTGTCTGCAAAGATTTGAGATTTTGATTGGGTTGAAAATTGGATAAAAAATTACTTGAAGAGTTGCGTGGAAAAATTACTCGAAGATTTGATTCTCGGCCATGTAGAGGTTAGTAGTTGAACTTGGTGTCTGTTTAAAAAATCAATTATTTAAGTTTTTGGAAAAAAAAAACATATTTTCATGAATGACGAGACAAAGAAAAATGTTGCTTTTGTGTGAAAAAAACCAAAAATTTTTCCTAATAAAGTTTCTTTTCAAACATGAATACATCTGATTTAAAGATAAGGACAAACTCACGGTGATAAATGAAGTGAATCAACAAATGAAACATTTTCTGAAATACTGTTCTCCAAATGAATCGTTGCTCTGCTCATTCTTCTCGATGGAACTGTATTTCCCATTTGTTCGCTGATGGAAAGCCGCCTGAAAAATGGAAAATTTAAAAACTCAAAAAAAAACTATTTCAGACAATCCGATATGGAGGAATACATTCCGAATTAATTAATTTCTGCAAATCTTTAGATTTTCTCTGTTTCCCTTTAAAAATGTTCAAATTTAAATTTCGGGGAGCTACCGCAGTAGGAAAAGCTACAACTTATCTAAACCAAGACCCAAGACTAAAAAAAATTTCTTAGCAACCTAAAAATGCTCAAAATCCACAGCATGCTAAACACACACATTACGGAAATGTAAGCGATGAGGGTGGAAGTGAAAGTCGAACCATTAGAGTAAAAATGAGGAAAAAAAATGAGGGAGACCTCCCCCCTCATACCATTTTCAGAAGGAGAAGCTTGCTTAATGGGCGAGATATAAAAGGACATAAATCTGAAGCACCACCACCAACAAGAAAATGACGTGACTTCGTTTGTTCTATTTTTTTCCCTCCCCTCGTTCTGTTTCGATGTCAAAACGCAATTTAATTGCTCTTTATAGCCTATATTTTTCAGCAGAATTCACATTATGATTTTTCAAACAAAAAAATAGAGAAACGAATTTGAAAACTCACGGAGACGAATTGGAATAGTCCGACGACAATCGATGAGCTTTCGGCGATGCCGGTGGATGAGCAACCGATGATCTTGGAGTTGTGCACAAATGTTTGGTCTGGAAACACTAATCGTTTTCAAATTTTCACCAAACGCTAATACTTTGAGTATTATTTATGAGAAACACGCAACAAACGAGCATTAATTACAACAAATCATGAAATAAATGTTCAGGTTAAAAACTGTGATTAGAAAACGAGCAATGTCTAGTCTGCACTTGATCCATTCAGAAAAAGCGAGACAAAAGAAACGAACGCATGAGAAAGCCGAAGAAAAAGGTGGTCTTTCCGACAATGACGACAATGATCTGACCAATGAATTTTTAATTATTTCTTCTCTAGAACAAATATATATTTGTTCTAGAGAAAAAACAGAAGCAAGAAAAAAAAAGAACGAGACTTCTGATTATTTTCTCGCTTTCCGGATTGGTGGCTCCTTCTTTTTGACTTCTCGACAGAATATGAAAGTTTATGAAAAAATTTTTTGACGCTTTATAAACATCGAACAAGGGGAGGGAGGTAAAGTGATTAAACAATTAAAAAGCATCCTAGATGACTTCAATGATTGATGGTCTGGACTTGCAGATCTATTAAAAGGGTCGACGCAAAATTACAGAGGAGATCGTTTGGTTAAAGACAAAGTGTCAGTTGAAATTTTCAGAAAAAATGGGATTACGCCACTTATTATTCAATATTCCCTTTGGTAGGTAAGCTTTTAGCAAAAAATGTGAATAAAGTCAACGCAAAAAATAAATTAATTAAAAGCTGCCTAAAAAAATGAAAATTTGAATTATTGCTTCGGAAAACTAACGATTATTAAAAAAAAAGTAGTGTACAGAACACAATTGACTGATTTTCTCACGGCAAGATATAGCTCGAGATTCTAATCAGTTTCAAGAAAGATATTCGCGATTTTTAAATATTTTATAAGAACATTTCAAAAATTCGATAATAATAAATGAAACTGAAAATTTTCTCATTATTCGAAATGCCAAAAGAGAGTTTCCTCTCCGATTTCTACACTCCGACCAAAAGTACTCTTTTGATTAATTTTCTAAATTGAAAATCGTCTTCTTCAAAAGCAACAAGAAAGAAGGAAAAAAGGAAATGTTGAGGAATGAATGAAACCAGAAATGCAATGATCGAGTCGTCCGTGGTTTCTTGTTGCGTAAAGATGAGAATAGAGTAAAAAACAATGATTTCGCTTGCTACAAAGGATGGACAGGGTTGGCACACATATAGGTCAAAAAGTGGTTAAATCAGGTGCAGTGACCTTAATTTTCAGAAAATATTAGTTTAAAGCACTTTATTCTTTATTCTTTGGGGAGATTCCACTTTACTCTGAGATTTGCAGAGACTTTAATTATACGTTCCAACATTTCGCGCAATGATCTTAATTCACAATTTAAGGTCCTCAGTTCATTTTTAATTTTGAACATAAAGGGGTGGGGGGTTCTAAAAATTGTTTTTTAACAGGGGGGGGGGGGATAAAAATGGAAAAATTGTTTTGCAAAACTTGCCCATCCTTGGTTGCTACTTCCGTATTAATGTGGCCCTCTAAACGATGATGTTTATGACAAAGAAAACGTATACGCATCAAAAAGATGAAAAAAAATCAAAAACAGAAAAAAAAATGAAAACATCATCCCAACATATTAATTTAAACTACTTTTGTTCGACATTCCGAGCCAAAACGATGAAGCCCGTTTTAAAGAAAGAACTGCACGGAGAAAAGGAAAGGACAAGATTTTGGTTGGAAGAGAATTATTCTTGCTTCATGATTTGTCTCCAATTCTTTTCTTCTTCGAGTTCACTTCCTCAAAAATGTCGAAGGAAGATACATTTTGGAAAGAAAAACGGGAGGAAAAAAGGAGTCGAAAGTTGAACTAACTGAAAATGAGGTCATTTTCAAGAGATTAGTAGACGTTTTGAGTGAAAATCAGTGAAAGACCTTAGAAGTGCAACATTCCTTCAATGGGTTTTTAGAAGAGTGTTTTAGTTCGTTTCAAAAGTTTTAAAAAGAAGGTAAAAATAGAAAATTCGAATTAGCGTTAGGGAAAATGATGTTGATTAAAGGTTTTAAAAAATGTATCTCAATTCTGTTCAAACCTACAAACATGAATATTAAGTAACTTTATTTTTGGGCCTTTGCTGATATTTGTCTTTTAATAGGGATATTATTTGCAAAGAAAAATAAATATAAGGAAGAAACGGTGAGAATGGAAGGTTATAATTAGATTACTAAATTCTGAAAATATTAGATTATGTAAACCATGAGACACAAAGGTACGAAGTTCAAAATTCCGATTTTTTCTACTAATTCTACGTTTAAAATAACTCATGACAATATATATATATATATATATATTCAGATATGTTCCCCTAAACGAAAAAATGTGCGAGGCGTGAAAAAATCCGACTTTTGAACTTAATGCCTCATGGTTAGGGTAATGTCGGTACCTAATCTTTTCTGAATCCTTGTTATCCTATATAGGATCTTATTCTTGCAAGTGATTAATAAATCATTATCAAATTCGCTATTTTATCGTTTGTGATTTGTTTACTGAGATCAGGATGTTGAGACGGGTACAAAGACATAAAGTGAGCGAAACTGTAAAAAAAACAGCTGAATTCATGAAACGAGACTGGCCAGCTAAAAAAAAGAGGTAAACTCCGCTGTTCAATGTAACGATATGAAGAAGGAACCAAATATGCGAAATTGAGTAGGGCATTATGATATCCGGAAACGAAATATGATGATGGAGCAGATATGTAAAAAGTAGTAGAAGAGGGACACCCAAAAAGAAGCAAAAACAACTAGAAATGAAAAAAAACGCCTGCTGGTAGTATGTATTAGCAGCTCAGACACCAATCATCCATGAACTGACTGAACAAACCGAACGACAACATTCGGAAGATAAATGAGCAAATTTTTTCCGTTTTTGGAAAAAAAAACGAGAATTCGTGTAATGAAAAAGATGCTGAGGTTATGCGGGGTCGGCCAAGTGAACTCGTTTTAATGAAAGATTTTTCGAAATTGAAGGAAAATCGGTATTTCTGAATTTTCGGAAGCAATTTTCTTTCCATTATTATTCATTGAAAACTAATAAAGTTACGACGAACAAATTTGTAAAAAAAGTTAGTTTACAGGAATTCACCTAAAAAGGGAAATCAATCCAAAAAAGAGAAGTCTTCGCCAGTTGTACATGAATAAAAAAGAAGTTAATGAGGAATTATCTCTATATTATTTGTCAGGAATTAATTATATTCCTGTTATAACTTTAACACAGGAAGCATTTCTTTCGAATGATGAAGAAAACGATTGAAAGGCAAAAAAAAAACTCGAAAATATATGACCGAAAACAAAAACAGATCCTGAAGAGTCAGTAAGCGTCGGCGGCAACCCACTTCAACTTCTCTATTTTCTTTTCATATTTTCAACCTTCAACACGCAAAAAAATGGCGAAAAAAATGAAATAAAACCGACTTCCATTCTATCTAAAAGCCACTTTAATTCATGATACTTATGGTAAATTGAGCCATGTTTCTCTAATTTCATAGAAAATTCCAAAATGGATGAAACTAAATCTCTTTTGAAATTTACAACCAAAAAAAAAAGGAACGACTTTGGAAACTAACCTTATTGAACATGGAAGCATCCAAACTTCTTCTGGTCTTCATGTCAATATTTGGATTGGATGAGTGATCGTTTCCCATTCGATTTTGGTGGGGTTTTCTCTGGAAATTAAATGAATAAAATAACACGGTAGAGGAAGACTGAAATATGTCAAAAAAAAAAGAGGCCCGGAATAACTTTGAGAAATTGGAAAATATTTCAAGAATACTTGAGATTTCATTTTTATGCACTTACAAAATAGTATGTAATACATACATCCAAACATAGTCAATGGAAAACGAGTGCAAAATTTGTTTTTGAACAAAAAATAAATAACTACGGTAAAAATCTACAATTCGGTTCCCAACTACTATATAACAAAAGTCTTATATTATTTTTTGAGCCTATTTATATGATATCACCGGGTTCTTGATATTTTCTTTAATAAACTTTAAAAAAAATAACAAAAACAACATGTTATTATTTTTCTTAAAATGTTACTAAAAGAAAAAAATAGAAATAATTGTCTAGAATTATGATATTCAAAAAATGTGACATTTAAACTTTAAGATAATTACTATTTATTATAAAAAGTTCCAGGGGCAGCTGTATTCGAAGAAAGTGCTATTTTCGGAGAGAAAAAATGTGACTAATTGTATATTCGAAGTCGGTTTACTCACAAAAATTATCAAAAATCTACGAAAAGGCAAAGTTTTCTTTCTCGGACATTTCTA
This sequence comes from Caenorhabditis virilis, assembly GCA_964036255.1. Lineage (NCBI taxonomy): Eukaryota > Metazoa > Nematoda > Chromadorea > Rhabditida > Rhabditidae > Caenorhabditis > Caenorhabditis virilis. Next base: position 8,779,032 of record OZ038419.1, read on the forward strand.
AGCTACTGAACATCCCATCGCAAAAAAAGAACAAAATGAAAAACAAGGGTCATAGACAAAGGTGCTTATTATCGTCTTCACTTGGAAGTCCGATGAACTTCCCTCAATTTTCATGGAAATTTACAAAGTTCTTCTCACTAGAATTGCTATTCTTAATTTTAACACTCTCTTAAAACGTTTCTGTTAAATAACACAATGATCGAAACCATGACAACGATTAAGGAATTTATCAACCTTACATCTAAATTTAAACTAATTTCCCTTATGAATCATAATGTCTATTATTAGATGTTCATGTTCGTGATTTTTTTTGCTCGATAGAAATTGAAAGATTTTTTTTCGATAAAGTACATAGAAAAGTGTCGGAAGCTCCCGTACCCTAATCTAGACCGTTCCCCTATATCAAGTTACGAATCAGATCATCAGTAAAAAATTTAATAAAATGGGACACTATGATATTTTTCTATTTTTAAGCACTTTTAAAGGCATAATTTTCAAACATTTCCATCCAAAAGATAAGTCTAGACTTCTTGATTAAGTTGAGTATTGAAGTATCAAATCTCAACTTGTAAAGAAAAACTGTTTTACTCGAATTATGAAATCGAAATAAAACCCAGAAAAAAATTCCGAAATTGAATAAAATGACAATTTTACAATGGTATTGTTCGTATTTCAAATTTCCACATACGTCACACACATCTTGACATTTCCAAATATTGAAAAATGTGTTCATTTATATTCATTTACTACGAGTCTCGAACCATCGAATGCGGTCTGGTCGCCTACGACATGATATATTTCAACGCCTCCATACGCGGCTGAAATTTATTGAACAAAAAGATGACAAAATCGTATCATATATTTGAAATTTCAAAAATAAACATGCACTTCTAACTAGGGGGTCATAGTCCTGACAAAACAAAAAACAAATAAACTTAAAAGGATTCACTGAAACCATAAAATATAATATACTCTATGTGACAAAAAATAACTAATATTTCGTGTTTACTCGTGCCAGAATTACAAAAATCGGGCGTTTCAATAATAATTAGTTTTATTACAAATGGTTTTATTGAATTTTCGCAATATTAACAAAAATGCAGGTGTCATTTATCAATTCACATCTGATTAGGACGTGGTCACTCAAAACGCCTCAACTAGAAAACCAATATTCTTAGATTCGACTAAAATAAACAAAAATTCTCGGTAAACCTTTCATTACTCCCCATTTCTCCGCTTATTAATGAACCTCTGATGACGTAAAATCGAGCAAATTTGCAAGCGCGTTTCGATTGAAAATGAAAATTTTTAAAGAAAGAAAGTGTCGTGATTTTTGATGAGAAATAAAAAAATAATAATGATGTGAGATGGTAATAAGAATCATGAAGAAAAAAATAGGGCAACTTGAATAAAAAAAGCCGCACACAAAACAAAAAAAAAACAGAAGCCTGCTAATTATGGTAGAATGTATATTTAGATGAAAAGGAAGATTCGAAGGGAATAGATATACATACAAATGTTGAATAAAAATAGGTAAACATGAAATCTTGAGAAAAATGCGTGAAGTTCCTCTTAAAACTAATTGCACAAATTTTTAAAATAAATTGTCATGAGACCTATTGGTTGTGCCAAATTGGTAGGCAACAACTAGCTAAAATTAATATAAATCTCGCAATAAAGTTTTCTTGTACTAATCTATTTTTGACAGTTGGTAAAAACTAATTTTAAATTACACCAATTAAAGGAGGACTTTACGGAGCTAATAGACTTCATACTCATTCCAAATCTGTTTTTTTTTTCAATTTTCTAAAACCTCCTAGAAAACGGGCTTAAAAACAATGACCTAGTAAAAGTTTCCACCCGGCCGAACTTTTCCCTATGAGTTTTTTTCGTGTTTTTTTTTTTTTTGGATTTTTCATGTCTGCGGACTAGTTTTCGCCCGTGGACACTTTTTCTCAGCCATTGTTTTGATGCACGTTTTCCCGGCTGCTATGTGGTTTTAGACATTTTGAAAAAAAGTAGAATCTATCTAGAAAATGAACACGATGAGCACTGGGTGTACTGTAGAAATGTTTTAAGAGGAGTACTTACTTAATTGGAAAATAATAAAAATATGCTTCGAAATTAGGCTAAGCACAATCTTTTCGGAAATCGAGCATTTTCGCATATGAAAACACGAAAATTTTCCTATTATTCAAAACAATTTCACACTCAACTTTCTTTGAAACCTTGGGAACAATCACATAGTCCGAAAACCCTTAAACCACATTCTTCTTTATGATCCCCTCGAATACATTTTCAAACTTTTGAAAAATATCTCAAAAACTTCTCGAAAATGTTTGAAGAGTTTGAAGAGGGTGTGAAAATTGAATTCCACAACAAATGGCAAAACCAGATCGCCCAAAAGAATGTTTTGCTTCCGCGTTACTTGAAAAGGTTCAATATCAGTCTTTAGCAAAACAAATGGGGTGACCGAATGAAAAGCGTCAAAAAGTTATATTTGCAGCAATGAAGCGTGCTTCTGGCTGTTTTTTAAAATAAATATAGAATGCGGGCAAACAAAATAGAAAAATATTCGTTAACTTAATTTATATATTTATGTGAACACTGAGTAAATAGGTGAATTTTAAAAATATGCTTTTCCAGTATACATGATTTTTATAACATTCTGAAAATGTAATTCTAATACAAATTCGATATCAATATGATTTGAAATTTTCGAAAAAAAATCCAGAAGTCGAGCTCCTCTCCAACAATTCGATCAATCGAAAAATTTTAATTAAATATTAAAATTCCAAAGCAAAAATCAATAATTTTTAGGTGAACGAAAAAATGACGAGCTTCGAAAAAAATCTCTGCGGTTGGTATAAAGAAGATAACTATTTGTTATGCAGAGATTCTCCCTTTACTTCTCCCGCTCGTTTAAATTTACTCCTCAATTTTTATTGTTTTTCCGACGCCAACTTTTTAGCCCTCCTATTTCACATTTATAGGAGTAACATGTTTTTGTGCAACATTTTGGTCAACAAATTGACATTCTTTTGAAGATTTGAAACTTACGCATCAAAAATTGTATTTTTTCAGCGAGAAGAGTGATTTGCGAATATAAATTCCGGCGAAAGTGGTGAATTTTCCAAATATATTCCAAGTTTTAGACAAAAAGTTTAAAATTAAAATCGAAAGTTCACAAAAAAATCATGGGACACATTTTTGACCTAGTTCATTCCAAATTCTTGAACTAAACCGCATCGACACCACTTCACTGATTTACAATAGAAAAAGTGTAGACAAAGGATGCGAAAATGCTAAAAATAACGAAAAAAAAGAAGAGGAATTAATAATTTACAAGACTTTTATATTTGGATCCCATTTTTTGAATATGTATTGTTTGTCACTTCGCACTTTTTGTTTTCTATTTGTTCTTTCAAAATGGATGACATACTCGTTCCGTGTTTTAAAGTCCGTCAATAAAATTAAAATCGGATCCCGTGGTGGACATTTTGAATAGTTCAAGGATACTGGACAAAAAGCGGAGACAAAAAACTAACGAAACTTTTAACAATAAATAATGCACAATGACAAAGATCAAAATTCGAAATCCAGGTTGACCTTTGTCTTTACTGACTGCATTCTAACTGAACATCACAAACTTAGCATATATTCCTGATCCCTTGAGAGGCAATTGGGGGCATCAAATTGAAGAGAAATTAGAAGACAATCGAAAACAATTGTTATGGGTTTAAAACTGAATTTGGATTTAGAAAAAATCTAACATCTTTTGAATAGTTTCATTTTTTTAAACATTGTGCCTCGTGTTGGTCATATTTTTAAAAACCATGAAATCGCGAAGAAGAATGTTAATATTATCTATATTTGATAGTGGCTCATCAACATGAGCATACTCTTGTCTAGACGTCATTCTATTTCCAGATTCTCAAAGTACAGGGATATACTTGTTTATAAATATCTAATATACTTGAACTTGAGGCTTCTGAATTCAAATAGTAGTAGATACGTGCACTTTAAACCTTTTTTTGACTTATCGAAAAAAATATCATTTTTCATATTCGATACTTAACAATGTAAACAACAAAATCGAATTGTACCCCTACTAAACCCCCTAATAAACACAATTATACGGCAGAAGTATGATTACAAAACTATGAATTATGAAGTTTGCTCAATATTGTAGGGTTGCTATTTTTATCGAAAAAAAACATGAAGATTGAAAAAATAAAATAAAAACACTGAACATTAAAAGATCTTCATCATAACTCAAAGAAAATCCCAGTAACCAAAACGAGCTCATTTTCAATTATCTCGAAAAAAAAACAAGACAATAAATCTATTTTTTGTTTGCCAAAAATTGTTTTTTTTTGTAATTTTTTTCCAAAAAAACTTTATACAAAGATCCAATTTCAGAAAAAAGTTCTACTTTTCTTTGTCTAAATCCGAACAGGATCGAATTTCTCCCCCCGCCTGGTTACGAATGAAATATTTGTTTTTCCAACTAAAAATTGGTATTTTCGCGTTTTTTTTTCCAGAGAATGTTGTACTTGAATTCTCGTATGATATTCATAAAATTTTATAGAAAATTTTTCATGCAGAAAAATAAGGGCATTTGCCACAATTTGGAATCACACGCTTAATCCGCGCTCGCAACAAGCTGCAGAGTTCCCGATTTTTCGGCGTTTGGTTTAAGACAATGAGATTTTCAGTTAAAAAATTTAAAAAATATATAATTAGAAGTTCAGAGAGGTGGAAATGGTATATTCTCTTTGAGACACAATTTTTTCGAGGAGTACGGTTTTGAGCGCGCCAAAATAGGTGACTCTTTCCCATTTCTGAGATATAGAACAATTTTGAGCTATTTAAGAACAAGAGTCAAAAGTACTGTATTAAAGGAACAAAACACAAACATTTTACTTGAAAAAATAACAAACAACTACAAATTGTAGTGTGTAGCTCCTGCTCCTCAGGGCGAACACAGTATAAAAAATAAAGGGAAGAGAAAAATGGGAGATGACATCTATCTATTTTTCACATTGAATATTCAAAGGGATCTTTGAGACATGTTTGGCGGAAATTAATGCCAAAACTTTTTTTTGTATTGGATCTGCATTAAATGGTACCGCCAGGAGTCCTTTTGTCTAATTCAATAGAAATATTTGGAAAATTTCAAGAAAAGCGGAAATTGTTTAAATTGAGCAGGATGTTACTAAAAAGGAATTAGCTGAGAAATGTTTTCAACGGAAATTCGCTTAAGAAGCAAAGACTAATAAATTCTTGGATCTCTATAGAGAATATAAAAGTATTTACCTGCTAATCGAACCAAAATGAAACCGAGATTGAAGGCGTCACCGATCGAACATAATGCCACCACTTCTCTGGAATGAACAACGCATCACCTGCATTCACAATAGCGTCAAAAGTTTCAATTTCAGCGAAATCGGGGAAGTCATCATAATCCGGATTTTCAACATCAACCATACGTGGGATTGGGTCATTTCGAAATCTCAAAGCTAAGCTCGTTACAAAGAAATTTTTTTTAAAGTTAAGGCGACTACAAACCGTAAAAAGCAGCAAAAACGCTGAAAAAACAGATATCCGAAAGTGCGTCGAGGCAAACGTCTATTTTTGGATACTCATTAAAAAAGTTAAGGCCGTTACAGCTTGTCAGGTGAAAAAAGTTAAGCTCGTTACTACGCTAAATCCGCGGTATCCCACCTATGACATCAACCTCGCTTGTATTCGATAACATTCCATCGATTGGATAGACATTTTTGGTATCTTTTGGTGAAACCATTCGCACAACTTTTGTTCCATGGTACTGAATTATTTTTTAAATTTCAATATTTCTATGATTTGTTAAAATTAAATACCTGCACAAAAATATTGTTCCTCGGATCAGTATGAAGCGGTGAAATAGTTCCAAAAGGTCCAATCCAAATATTCATATCAACGTTTTCTTCGTCATCAGAGTTTATGAAACAAATGTCTGGAATCATTATATCATGCTTCAGATGAGGAACTTGGTCCAAAAGACGATGTTGAGCTAGATACAATTGTTCATTCTGAAAATAAAATAAAAATATTTAAAGAAATAAAATTGAAATGTTTAACCTTCGGATTCTGAATAAACTCCTTAAATTTCATCATTTTTTGTGACCAGTTTTCATCGGAATATTTTGAACCAATTTCAATTGGGAATGTTCGACTATGAAGTTCATTTAGAAGAAAACTGAAATTCCATTTTTGACAAGCTTTCGAATTTTGTGCGTAGTTTCTGATGAGAAGAGGTTTTGAAGTATGAACACATTGAAGAAGCCGTTCAAATGTCGAATCATCGTCACTGCATTCTTCTATCCGTGTAGTTTTTGATAGTGGAGTCAACATTTTGACAGAAGAAGGCTAAAAATTTAAAAATTTTCTATTTTTCAAGAATTTGAGCAGTGTTTTTCAAATTTGAAACTTATGAGCAATGAAGTTTTTAACAATTAATTTACCTATTTATTTTAGAGAGCTTTTTGTTTTGAAATTTAAAAATATGAAGATTTGAATTTTTCAAAAATTAAAAAAAACTCAAAAGTTAGTTGAAAAGTTTTGATATTTGTTGCACTTGTCAAATAATTAAGAAAAAAAAACACTCACTGGCATATAACTTGTATGAATCTCGCAATCAATCGGTTTCTCGAGCATCTCATGCACTAACCGAGCCAATTTCCTTAACGGAACATAATCTTCATCGACTCTTCCCATGCATAGTCCTTTATCTGCATGTATCATGGCGATCTGCAATCAATAATAGGGGAAAACAATGAAGAATATAACTTACTTCATATTTTTCCTGCTTGAAAAACATAAAACTTTTCATAAATTCAACTAATCCATACAATACTCTCCAATCCTCATGAACCTCGTTAAAATGTCCAGTATTCAATTTTTGATCAGCAATTTTAGTCAAAAAATTCATCAACTTTGAAATTTCCAATTTTTCGTGTTCAATATCAGTTTTTGGTTTCTTTGTTTTCTCTAAATTCGAATAAAATTTTAAAAGTGATGTTATCGACTATTGTTACCTTCCGAAAATGGTTCCAAAAATAACAATTTTACAATGGTATTGTTCGTATTTCAAATTTCCAACTACGAGTCTCGAACCATCGAATGTCTTCTGGTCGCCTACGACATGATATATTTCAACGCCTCCATACGCGGCTGAAAAAAAAAGCTAAAATATTGAACAAAAAGATGACAAAATCGTATCATATATTTGAAATTTCAAAAATAAACATGCACTTCTAACTAGGGGGTAGTCCTGACAAAACAAAAAACAAATAAACTTAAAAGGATTCACTTAAACCATAAAATAGAATATACATTTTTCGACAAATTTGTCGAAAAATCTTTTTTCCCAATAATTTTTTTTCTTTATAATCTTTCAGCCTATACTCCTTGATATGGCACTTTCTCGAAGGTTATGGTGTGACCACTCTCTTTCTCCTTCAGTTCTCTCAATTTGTGACGCCTTCGCCAAGGCAAATTGCAATTTCTCGGCATGCCATTTTTTTCGACCCAGACAGTCTTTTTGGGTCTAAATCAGATATTTTGGGCATCTAAGGGTCATTGGGACTCTCTACTGATGTTTTGGTAAAATTTCCACAATCATAGACACAAATACAAACATTTTAAATAAAATTGTTTAAAGGGACACAGATTAAATCGTTTGGGTCTTGAAGAAATCTAGTTCAAAAAATGCAGAGAAATTGAAGTTTCTCTGCATTTCTCGACATTTCTCTGCAATTTCTGCATTGAATTTCTCGACATTTTTGGTAAACATCCTGTTAAGTTTAAACAATTTCCGCTTTTCTTGAAATTTTCCAAATATTTCTATTGAATTAGACAAAATTACTCAATCTAGACAAATTTATAACTTTTTGTAAAAATAATATGCAAATAACTCATTTAAAAAGACAATTTTTTCAAATATTCAAAAACAATTATTTCTTTGTTTTCAGATTCATTGTCTCGAACAATGGCTACTCTCCGTATCCAGATGAATAACAAGCAAATAACCATGATTCCTTCTACAAATTGCATCTCCAAGTGTTCCATAAAATCTGCCTTCTTGTTGACCGACAATTCAATCGTATGTTTATCTTATAAGCTTGCTGACAAGGAGATTTTTTGCGAGTAAGTCACACGTGGATTATTTCTGATTTATTTTAATTAATTTAGAGTAAATGAAGCTGGGACAACTTTCCTTCTTCCTGATGATTGGCCAACTCTGATGTTCTCCGTAGACTGTAAGATGCCACCTACAAGACCAGAAAAGCCAGTTGACCAAGTCTTGGCAGAACGCCCCATCAGTCCGTACCTTGCATGTAAGATTTAACTCAAATTCATATTAAAAATTTATGATCCTTTTTTAGTCCCTCCTGATCCCGCACCAACATGTGAAGCGTTCACAAAATGGATGTTCTATTTATTTAATAGTTTCGGAAAATCTACTACCATCTGCGTCCACCCAAGATTTTTCACAACGTTTAGACACGGAAGCCACCGCTAGTTCAAACTTGAGGACAAATTGGTAATTTATTCGGCCAATAAGGAAATCGACGAACAAACTGGATATCGTGTTTCTGTGGTTTCCATCAACGAGACCCTCGATTATATCCTAATGAAAAGCGAAGTCGAAGTGGTCTCGGTAAGTTCTTAAAGCATTTCTTCTATGTTGTTGTTAATTTACGCATTTTAGTATGGCCCTCCTATTGCCCGAGCTCAAGATTCTGAGCCGATGACCATTGCCGGGTTTGAAAACAAAGAAGGCAGATATTCATTCGTTTCTGGAATAATATACTCGACTCGCAATTTTTATTTTGACGGTGACGAGCAACAACTTGGTCCATACATTCTTGGGACAGGTTCAACTGCGCGTGGAGATTCTGGTAACAATGATTATTTTTTTCGATTAATTAAAAACTAAACTTTTAGGCGGTGGTGTGTGGGGTGCGCGTGGTCTCCTCGGCATGAACCTCGGCTGTTCGACGATGCCACTTCAAATGCATACCTTGGCTATTTCGGAGGCCGCCACTTTCTGTCCACGAAATATAATCTGTGAAGCGTTCAGGTTCGAGGAAGATTTTATGGTATGCTTTATTTACTACTAATCTGTCTAATAATAGTTTTTTAGAAGGTATTGAGTGAGGAACGAAGATTGAACATCGACTCATCTCCTCCGCAGAAAAAAAATTGGTTGACAAGTTATTTTACTGGGAGGCGCGTGTTGTATGGCACGTCGGCGGAATAGATTCTCCCATCAACAAGAAAATAATTGCAATTGTAAGTGCCTTCAGATGTTTATCGAATTTCATTTATTCAACACTATGTAATTCTGGTATTTAAACACGAAACATTAGTTATTTTTTTGTCACATAGAGTATATTCTATTTTATGGTTTTCTCCTATTATTGATTGCAGATCGCCATGAGACATGCAGATAAAGGACTATGCATGGGAAGAGTCGATGAAGATTATGTTCCGTTAAGGAAATTGGCTCGGTTAGTGCATGAGATGCTCGAGAAACCGATTGATTGCGAGATCCAGTTCAACTGGGGCAAATGTGTGATTGTGCTCGGTCACTGTGAGGAAGAGAAAAAAAGGTCACATATAGAGAAAGAGAAATTGCCTTGGCGAAGGCGTCACAAATTGAGAGAACTGAAGGAGAAAGAGAGAGTGGTCACACCATAACCTTCGAGAAAGTGCCAATTATTGAGAAAAAAGATTTTTCGACAAAATCATTATTGAAAAAAATCATTAGGACGGTAGAGCGCGTTTGCTCCCATCGCTGTTTATTTGCCGATTCGCTTACAAGGGAAGTGCGCGAAGTCACCATCGCCAATCGAGTTGAGACCTATACCATTCGATAGAGCTTTAAAGCGAGGTCTAGAATCCGTTATAAAAGTCTGCCATTTCGACCTGTGAGCCGGTGAAACATGGGCTCAAAGTTCCTTGAAAAAGAAGTGAGTATATAAGCGCAACTGAACCCTCCTACACCATGTGGCTGCGTGGTCAAGTGGGTTAAGCACTTGCCTATGAAAATATTTTCCAAAAGTTCAATTCCAACCGGTTGGTAATTGTTTTGCGTACTTTTTTCTTTTTGTTTTTTGTTTTGTTTAAACGTATTAATAAAACAATTTACAAGTTAATGCACATTTTAAACATTTTTCATCGTTATTCATTTGTCAATTTTAATTTGGTAATTTGGTAATTTGTAAATGTTCATCGTTGTCAATAATCAAAATCGTTATATTACTATTTTCATTAAAAAATGTTTTATTAATACGTTTAAACAAAAAAAACAAAAAGAAAAAAATATGCAAAAATATGCAAAAATATAACCAACCGGTTGGAATTGAACTTTTGGAAAATACTTTCATAGGCAAGTGCTTAACCCACTTGACCACGCAGCCACATGGTGTAGGGGGGTTCAGGTGCGCTTATATACTCACCTCTTTTTCAAGGAACTTTGAGCCCATGTTTCACCGGCTCACAGGTCGAACCGGCAGACTTTTAAAACGGATTCAAGACCTAGCTTTAAAGCTCTATCGAATGGTATAGATCTTAACTCGATTGGCGATGGTGACTTCGCGCACTTTGCATGGATTACGGTTTTGAGCGCGCCAAAATAGGTGACTCTTTCGCATTTCTGAGATATAGAACAATTTTGAGCTATAATATTTAAGAACAAGAGTCAAAAGTACTGTATTAAAGGAACAAAACACAAACATTTTACTTGAAAAAATAACAAACAACTACAAATTGTAGTGTAGCTCCTGCTCCTCAGGGCGAACACAGTATAAAAAATAAAGGGAAGAGAAAAATGGGAGATGACATCTATCTATTTTTCAAATTGAATATTCAAAGGGATCTTTGAGACATGTTTGGCGGAAATTAATGCCAAAACTTTTTTTGCATTGGATCTGCATTAAATGGTACCGCCAGGAGTCCTTTTGTCTAATTCAATAGAAATATTTGGAAAATTTCAAGAAAAGCGGAAATTGTTTAAACTTAACAGGATGTTTCTAAAAAGGAATTAGCTGAGAAATGTTTTCAACGGAAATTCGCTTAAGAAGCAAAGACTAATAAGTCAAAGGTCTTGGTTCTCTACAGAGAAGATAAAAGTATTTACCTGCTAATCAAACCAAAATGAAACCGAAATGGAAGGCGTCACCGATCGAACATAATGCCACCATTTCTCTGGAATGAACAACGCATCACCAGCGTTCACAACAGCGTCAAACGTTTCAATTTCAGCGAAATCGGGGAAGTCATCATAATCCGGATTTTCAACATCAACCTCGCTTGTATTCGATAACATTCCATCGATTGGATAGATACTTTTGGTATCTTTTGGTGAAACCATTCGCACAACTTTTGTTCCATGGTACTGAATTCTCTTATTTGTTTTAAAATTTCTATGATTTTTTAAATTTAAATACCTGCACAAAAATATTGTTCCTCGGATCAGTATGAAGCGGTGAAATAGTTCCAAAAGGTCCAATCCAAATATTCATATCAACGTTTTCTTCGTCATCAGAGTTTATGAAACAAATGTCTGGAATCATTATATCATGCTTCAAATGAGGAACTTGGTCCAAAAGACGATGTTGAGCTAGATACAATTGTTCATTCTGAAAATCAAGCATAATTGTTTAAAGAAATAAAACTTAAATGTTTAACCTTCGGATTCTGAATAAACTCCTTAAATTTCATCATTTTTTGTGACCAGTTTTCATCGGAATATTTTGAACCAATTTCAATTGGGAATGTTCGACTATGAAGTTCATTTAGAAGAAAACTGAAATTCCATTTTTGACAAGCTTTCGAATTTTGTGCGTAGTTTCTGATGAGAAGAGGTTTTGAAGTATGAACACATTGAAGAAGCCGTTCAAATGTCGAATCATCGTCACTGCATTCTTCTATCCGTGTAGTTTTTGATAGTGGAGTCAACATTTTGACAGAAGAAGGCTAAAAATTTAAAAATTTTCTATTTTTCAAGAATTTGAGCAGTGTTTTTCAAATTTGAAACTTCTCGGGTACTCAGGCGGGATCCCGCACGTAGTTTGTGAGAGGAATTTTCCTCCGGCGTAATCCCGCACGTAATAATAGTGATGCGGGATCCCGCACGTAATCTCCCGTGCGGGATTACGCCTAGTGAAATTCCACTGATCTCTCTAAGTTCTAATCACGTGCAGGATTACGCCAAACTCTCTAATGAAAAAGGTAGCAGTGGGCGCCGCCCGTACGATGTCGGGGACATAAAATAATGGGCCAATTTTTAAAACCCTTACTTTAAAAAGACACCAGAATTTAATGATAGAGATAATGGGGGCAAGAGAGAATAGAGACATCTTAGAACTGTGTACATATATAATTCTTGTCATATTTTTTAAGTCGTATTTGGCTATGTCCCTTCAACGGGTAATCTTACTGTAAATTGCACACACACTTATTTTTAACGTAATCCCGCACGTAGTCTTCACGTAATCCCGCACGTAGTCTTGGCGTAATCCCGCACGTAGTCTTGGCGTAATCCCGCACGTAGTCTTCACGTAATCCCGCACGGAATTCCGTGCGGGATTACGTTTCCAACTACGTGCGGGATCCCGCCTGAGTACCCGAGTTATGAGCAATGAAGTTTTTAACAATTAATTTACCTATTTATTTTAGAGAGCTTTTTGTTTTGAAATTTAAAAATATGAAGATTTGAATTTTTCAAAAATTAAAAAAAACTCAAAAGTTAGTTGAAAAGTTTTGATATTTGTTGCACTTGGCAAATAATTAAAAAAAAACACTCACTGGCATGTAACTTGTATGGATCTCGCAATCAATCGGTTTCTCGAGCATCTCATGCACTAACCGAGCCAATTTCCTTAACGGAACATAATCTTCATCGACTCTTCCCATACATAGTCCTTTATCTGCATGTATCATGGCGATCTGCAATCAATAATAGGGGAAAACAATGAAGAATATAACTTACTTCATATTTTTCCTGCTTGAAAAACATAAAACTTTTCATAAATTCAACTAATCCATACAATACTCTCCAATCCTCATGAACCTCGTTAAAATGTCCAGTATTCAATTTTTGATCAGCAATTTTAGTCAAAAAATTCATCAACTTTGAAATTTCCAATTTTTCGTGTTCAATATCAGTTTTTGGTTTCTTTGTTTTCTCTGAATTCGAATAACATTTTAAAAGTGATGTTATCGACTATTGTTACCTTCCGAAAATGGTTCCAATTCTAGGAATGCATCAACCAAATTGCACAACTTCATAAATCGATTAATTAGGATTTGTGTCAGAACTTTATCATTCATCAGACAATGTAAACTTTGGATATTGAAATATTCGAATTCCTGAAAAAAACACATTTCACTGTTTTATTGAGCTTGGAATGTTTATTCAGGCAATATCACAGTTTTTAACAAGAATGCAATCCTAATATTTGAGTAAAAATGAAAAAAAAAATTAAATTTGATCCACCTCCATTCTCTGTTTCATCCTTTCGATTTTTTCAGTAAGAGCTGGATGATGAATATCATAATCTTCTATTTTGTCATCGGTTGATGATCTTTCTTTCTCGTGATTCAAAAACACTTCAATCGCTTGCGGATTCGACCAAAATATAGTTTGGTGGGGTATAAATGTGGCATCTTCGATCCAGACTTTTGACAGTACGCAGAACCTGAAATAATAATAAAATATAATTTTAACAGTATGTTTTTGAGGTATGATTGAATTAAAATGAAAAGTTGGGCTCGCGTTATGAAAATGGAAACGATAATGTGTGGCACAATGTCTTTAAGAAAAGTTACTAACCCTAATGAAACATAAACTTGAATAGCGGAAACTTGAGCAAATGCATAAATCGATGTATTCGGCATCGTTGTCTGACAATGAAACATTGCTTGACCAATAAGCTCTGTTGCAATTCGACGCCGTCGGAATTCCTAAATCGGATTATTTCTTGAATTTATATTTGTTGGAAAAAAAACGAACAATAAGAACAGCAACTCTTTCCAATTTGACCAAATCTTGTCCAACCTTACGAATTCTTACACACGCTACAACCTTGTTATCTGGAATAAAGTGATTCGGTTTTTGAAAGTTAAAAACAAACGATTTTTACCTTTCAGACAAACGAAATATGTCGATTCTTTTTCTTCTTCTTCATTCCATTCAAGTTCCACTGGGCACTTCTGTTCTTCAACAAAAACTTTCTGCCTAACATTTATGATTCCTTCCCGATATTCTTCGAATGTTCCTTGTTTATATTCTACCATTTCTGAAAATATTAACGTTTTTTACGGTCTACAAATTAAAATTAGGCAAATACGACAAGAAACCAAAATAGCGAAATTAAATTATATTTTCAGAATTTGTTTTTTTTTTCAATCACAACTAAATTTTCTTATTTTTCTTCCAATAATTATTTTCCCAACATTCTAGACATGACGCATAATTTACACTTGTTTTATTTATATATCACTCGTTTTTCTCTTCATAACAATTAAAATCGGCACCAAACAAACAGCCTGCGTTAGTCTCAGAATCTCAAATTGGTAAATATATATAGAAATATAGTGAATTTAGAAGAGTAGGGTACATTGGCAAATAATAAATATGTCATTTGATTTTTTGAGTTACTCCTAAATATACTCCTCACATTTTTCAATTTTGCTTGCAGTTATTTTCCAAAATGACTGTCGTTTCGGTTGATACACAAAGCGGATATATTGAAACTGACAATGATCGTCTTGTTATGGTCATTTTACTCATCTTCTTTCCGGTAGGTTTTTTGTGGTTAGCTTTATCTCAACATTTTTCTCATTCAGCCACTCGCAGTTCTCTTCAAATCCCGCGGATGTACTGGTCAAGTTTGCCTGAACATTTTCCTCTACATATTTTTCATATTTCCCGCATATTGTCATGCCGTTTGGTACTGTTTCATACGAGGAAGGGAACATGAAGTTCGGGCTGAACTTCGAACATAATAAAATATTTTTGTTCCGCCAGATTTTCGTTAAACAAAAAATGAAATAATATTTTTTTTCTGCGTCGCATTTTGCAATTGTATATATTTTTTGTAAACAAATTAATAAAATTTCACGTATATCAATAAATAATTTTATCATTTTCGTAAAAATAATAATTTCGTGACTTTTGTGAACTTATTCATGTCGAAAAAGTAGAAGGCGAGTCCCCATTACTACAAATTTGATATATATTGAAGAAAAATACGAACATTTGGTAAATTTGAAAGAAATAGAGAATAAAAATCAAAAACTGAATTTTCCCTACAAGCGAAACTTCGTCCATAAAAAATAGGCCACATAGTATGTGCGCTCTAATGGTATTCCCGCGTTTTTTGAAATTAAAAATTTCCTGGAGGGATTTCAAATTTTATTTATTTTTTTTATTTTCTTTTGCTTTATTTGTGAAATCTTTTTCTGCGGTGTAAAGCAAATTTTGTTATCTTAACAATATCTTAACTTAAGATAACAAGTTTATTTCAACATTGTTTAAAATAATAGTGATGAAATCTTGATGTTTACAATAGTTTAAAATTTTCTCCTCGTGTTGCGTACATTAACTTTTCTTTTTTCAGGGGATGTTCTTCTCCAAAGCTTCTAAAGCAGCAGTCGAGTGGGTGAAAGGAACCAGGTATTGAAGTTTTCTATAATTATTCTTTATATTTTCAAAATGTTCAGAGTACCATACAAAGAGTTTGCGAAAACACTTGAAAATATTGAAGAACTCTCCGGCAAGAAGAAAATCGATGAGCTCGCAAAGTTTTTTGTCAAAGTTCTTGAATTCTCTCCAGAAGATCTGACAGCATGTGTTTATTTATCTGTTAATCAATTGGGTCCATCATACGAAGGTCTCGAACTCGGAATTGCGGAACATTCACTGATCAAGGTAATCGGCGTAAAAAGTACGATACAAGTTTTTTTTTAATTTTTAGGCTGTCGCTCAAGCCACCGGTAGAAAAGAAAGCAAAATCAAAGATGATTTGAAAGTAAAGGGAGATCTCGGAACAGTTGCCCAACAATCCAGATCTAATCAAACTATGCTCACTGTCCCAAAAGCCTTGTCAGTTCCAACAGTGTTCAGTAAACTAACAGAAGTTGCTAAACTCAGTGGAATGGCGGTATGTTAATAATTATCAAATGACAATAACCCGAGTTGTTAAAATTTCAGTCCATGAATAAAAAGGTCGATGTTATCCGAGGTTTACTCATCGCTTGTCAAGGAATCGAAGCCAGGTTTCTTGTAAGAATGTTGGCCGGTAAAATGAGAATCGGATTGGGTGAACAAAGTGTATTATCTGCTCTCGGCTATGCTTTTACTTTCAATAGTATTGGAGGTAACGGTTTCTTACTTATTATTCATAATATACACCAATGAAGTTTCCAGATAAAAAGTACAAACAGGATCAATTGGAATCTTTGAGAGATGCAAATGTGAAGCGGGTTAAGACGGCATATTGGTAAAACAAGCGTTTTGTTAAATGAGAAAAATAAATTATTTCCAGTGAATGCCCTAACTATAACAGACTTATTGAAGTAGCACTGAAAGAAGGAATCGAGGCTCTCGAAGAAAAATGCAAACTGACCCCAGGAATTCCACTAAAACCAATGTTGGCCCATCCGACAAAAGGAATCGATGAAATTATGAGAAGATTCCGGAATCATGCGATGACATGTGAATGGAAATATGATGGAGAACGAGGGCAGATACACAAAAGAGAAGATGGACAAATATTCATTTATAGTCGGAATCAAGAGAACAACACAACTAAATATCCAGATATTATCGAGAAAGTCAACAGTTGTATTGGAGAAGGTGTTGAATCTTTCATTGTTGATGCAGAAGTTGTGGCAATTGATGAAACTGGATTAATTCTTCCATTTCAAGTGCTGTCAACGAGGAAACGTAAAAATGCAACAGATGATAATGGGGTCAAAGTTGGTGTTTTTCTTTTTGATCTTTTATACTTCAATGGAAAGCCATTGGTTCGAGAGCCGTTGAGAAAACGACGAGAATTGCTTCACAAAAATTTCAAGGTTGTTTTCCAAATAAACGTGTATTTTGTTTTAAATGAAGTGTTTCAGAAAATCGACGGAAGTTTCTATTTCGCAACATCTGTTGACACAACAGATTCTGATGAGATCAATTCATTTTTCGATGAAGCAGTTCAAAATAAATGCGAAGGATTGATGATCAAAACGTTGGATACTGAAGCGACATATGAGATTTCGAGACGATCGCATAGTTGGCTGAAAATGAAGAAAGATTATGTTGATGGTGTTGGAGACACGCTGGATCTTGTTGTGATGGGTGCATATTCCGGAGTTGGAAAGAGAACTGGAGTATATGGTGGATATTTGCTAGGGTGTTATAATCCGGAAACTGAAGAATATGAAAGCGTCTGCAAGATTGGAACCGGTTTTACGGATGAAGATCTTGCTGAGCAATACAAACTGTTGCAAGATAAGAAGTTAGACAAGGTACGTGTTTCTTCCTATAATTATTTTGAAAAAATTTTTTTTTTCAGCAACCTTCATATTATCAATACGATCCGACTCTCAAACCCAATGATATTTTTCAACCGTTCCTAGTTTTTGAAATCAAATGTGCAGATATTACTATATCTCCGAAGCACAGAGCCGCTAGCGGATTGACAGACGATGGAAAGGGTATATCGTTGAGATTCCCACGATTTTTGCGGATTCGTGACGATAAGAATGCTGATGATGCGACATCGTCTGATCAAGTTTTGGAAATGTACAAGAATCAGGAAACAAATTCGAATGAGAAAATCGAGAAAGCAGATAATGAAGATGACGAAATGGAGGGAATTGAGGATGATTTGAATGAATCGAAGGTTGAACCAAAAAATGAAGACACGGAGATGGAACAGGAGTTGAATAATACTGTGTCCTCTGAGGGAAGCTCTAAAGAAAATACAAAAAAGGTTAGTTATTTTCTATGTGAATTGAAAGACAGACGTTTGCGAAAATTCCAAGTTCGGAAAAGAACAATTAGAAAAAAAATGAATTTAAAATTGCAAAAAAATGAATTCTCAACACTTAAATTTCGGGGAAACAAATCATTTTGACTTTCATTTGAATTTGAATTAGTTATATTTTTAAGCAGGACTTCATTGTGAAATCAATTAGAAATTAAAAAGAAGGCGAAATTCCGAACGCCCATTCGTTTTTCAATTTTTTCCAAATTTGGTCTTTTCGTGAACCAGTGTGCTAATGAAATTCTGTAATCTACAGAAATGAGCATTCGTTGATTGTTTCCTTCGAAACTGCATCATCTGGTGGTTGTCTTCGTCAATATAAAAGTAAAATATTTTAAAAGTTATTCAATTTACTGGAAACGGTTTTTTGATAAATAAAAGTAGCTTTTTTAATTTTTCGACTCTAAATTAAAAATGTAAAGAGTGTTCCCAATCAAAAACGTATTTTACAGGTTTCCCCGAAAAAATCTCCAAAAAAGGAGAGTCCGGTCAAAAAACCGCCTGCGACAAAACAAGAATCACCAGTAAAACAATCTCCTGCCAAAAGATCATCCCCGACTAAGCCTTCTCCAGCCAAATCAGTGAAGAAAGACGAATTTGAGGAATCTGATGAAGACGACGGCGAATTTTCGAAAAATAATCAACCAAAGAGAAAACGGTCAAGAGTTATGATTGAGTCCGATTCCGAATGATTTCCATAATTTTTATTGTAACATAATTTTTAAAATATACACAATTTGAAAAAACTTATGCATTGTATAATGTTTGGTTAACATTGCTACGAGTAAATGAAAATTCAACTTTGCTGTTGTTTTTTGTTCAACAAATTTCACACTTCTGTCTGCTGTTTCGACGAAAATATAAAACATAACAATAGGAAAAGCTATTGTTAACTGGAAAAATGTTGCTTTTCAAGGTTTTTCTGTTCAATTATTCATTTCAGGTTCGAGATACACAAACTAGTTGAAATTCAATAGGAATTTCTGTTCTTTACTTTTTTAAAGGAATTTTTAAGTGATATTTACGATACTTTTTAAAGATGTGTATTCTTTTCTTTACGAATTCTTGAAACAAAATTCAATTTGACAGATGCATGAAAGAGCAACATGAGGAGAGACCTCACGGTGAAAAAATCAAGAAGGGTTTGGAATTTTTGCTTTTTTTTCAGATTGACTTTTTCTCGATTTGTTTTTTTTTTTTGAAGATTTGAAAACTAATTTTTCTTCAAGTGAAATTTAGAGTTAGAATTTATGAACATAGCTTTTTAAGAATTTCGAGAAAATTTAAAGTTTCGGTGCTCCCGGTTATGCGAAATTTTCGAAATAAGGCATAATTTGTCTATTTCTTTTCTGTTGTTGTTTTTATGGTTAATAAAATGTGTACAAATTGGATATAACGATGCAATAATCCAAATTTAGTGGATTTAATAGTCAGACACTATTTGAAAATAGTGTGCCAGTGAGTTTATTCAAAATATGAACTCCGAGATCGAAAAATAGGTAAATAGAAATTATTAGTATTATTTAGTGTCTTTAAAAAATGTTCAAACATCTTAAATTTATTTTAATTCTTGCTATTGTCAAGATAAAAATTTCCACTAAGAAATTTGAATTTGAGCGAGTTGCGGTCGCGCTGCGAGTAAATTCCCAACGACACTCCGCAAAACGAGCGGCCAGAAATTATTATCTTGACAATAACTGTTAAAAGTTAGGAATATTGTTGTCGACAAAAGAGTGAAGCCCTTTTTTTAAAAGAACAACGGGTTTAACATCAAAAGTTGATAATTTTGCCACATGAAATTGTTGTTTTTATTCTATATTTTAAATTAATATAAAAAATTTTAATTCATTTAAGCTCACAAACAATTTTTAACGAAGTATTGAATTAAACCTGATATCTAAACAAAAACTGACTATCGAGATAAAATCTAGAAAACAACTTCCAGACTTGAATTAAAATTCTACTGAAAGCCAAAACCGTGAAAATGAATTCCATTTTTCTTCCTCTTCTGGCTATCATTTTTTGGTATATTTTTCGACTTCTCATTGTTTTTTTTCATGTGTTCATCCCTTTTCACCTCTATTTGGCTTCATGTACACACAACGTAAAAAAAGGCGAACGAATATAATTAGTCATGTAATTAGGCGACTAATTGTTTTTTTTCGGTTCACCATGTAACATATACACCCCCCCCCCCCCCCCTTTCGCCGTGTTCGTCTTCTGTTTTTCTTGCACATTCGGTTTTTTTGTTCATTCATTCATTTTTCATTCCATTCTCGAATACGTAACACATAACAGACAAAAAATGTTCCAAATTCTATTCCGATGATTTATGCATCTTTTGAAACATAAATTTCGAAGATGCACCCAAAAAAGTGGCCAAACTTTTTTTTTTTCGCGTCTGGTGGTTTGCAAAAATATTTTATGAATTTCGTTTTGCATTTTTTTTTAATTCCTTTCTAAACACCCGTGAGCCGACTGTTATCCTGATCCATTTGGGATCTTTTTTGTACACTAGTTTGCTATTATTTAAAAATAAATAAATTCTAGAAAAGTTTAAAAGAGCAAGTTCGTAATTCAAAATAAATATAACGTAATTGATCTCTGCAAAATTTGCAACTAATTCTTGAGAAATTACTTGGAAACAACGAATAGTAATCTTGCAAAGAAAGGAGTGAAAATTAAGCACCCCAGAATAGAGAGCGACGAAAGATGTTTTGTGAGATCAAAGTTTAATTCCAATTAATTATTTTAATTGAGGTAAATATTAGAAACTTAAAAAAAAACACTTTTAATTTCAAAAATTTACTGCAGGAATTTTGAAAAATAAAAAAAAGTAATTTTTATTCCCCTTCTTAAAGGCAGCTGATCAGTTAACATGATCCAAATTCAAGGCAAAAAATCAAAATTCGAATGGGAGTCCAGGCGGTGCAAAGAATAATACCAATATGTAGCCACATTCAAATAATTGTGTTTCGCGCCAATTCCGACTGCGTTGCACGGAAACTAAGATCAAGTAGGGTCAAATTAACTGACACACTGTCTTTAATTGTAAGAGTTTTGTTTCTCGATTTTATTTCAAGTAAGAAAGATGTTTAAACGTTTTTTTTAAAGTTCGAGTCGTTTCTAATATGCATGTTATTATTAAAGTCGTGTGCTGTGTTGTTCAGATTTAAGTTGTTTGTTTTTTTTGTCGAAGATCATGAAATTTTCACAAAATTCTGAAATTACAGATTTTCAAAATAATCAACTTCCAAATGTTCATAAACAAACAATAAGCCTCACATTTTCAAGGTTCATATGTTTAGAAATAAGAAACCATTGTTAATTACACAATTAGAGAATTCAGCCATCATATTCCTAATTTGAATGTTAGTTTAGTATTGGAACATTCGTTGTCCTAATTCAATTTCTACAAAATCTATTTATCGAATGTCAAGTTATGCAGATTATGGTCCTTTCCCCCTCTCCTCCTTCTCTATTCAAAATTCCTCGTTGAACATGAAGCTTTTCCAAATTGATGAAGCATGAAGTTGTTGAGTGACTGACTTCTCCCATCTTCTTCCCCCCGCACCACCAAAAACACAATTTGGTGTTGATTAGGCGCTCTCTTGGTGCCTGTCATGGCTATATCCTCTCAAACAAAATCAGTTTTGGGTTTGATTAGCTCGTTGTCCTTTCGTTTCCACTCCTTTTTCCTGTCAGTGCATTCATCATAGAGAAAAGCGACAGTTTTATGTGAAATGTCCAATTTTTTGGTGATTTTTAACTACTCAAAACATGAAAAGAAAACGAGTAGGATGTATGAAAGAACATCTTGTTTTTGAGATTTATTTCTCAAAGGTTATTATTTTGCTTTTCCTCATTTTCATTCAACAACTTGTACGTTTTCCCATTTTTCTCCATCACCACTATCCCATTCATATTTGTATAATTTTCTCAAGATTTTTGGATTTTTTTTGGATTTAACAGATTTTCTTTTTTAAGCGCTATGTTAAATTTTTTGTGATTCCATTCTTTAGTTTTTAAATAAAATTGCATATAATTTTTTTTCTTGACAATAATGAACAATTCTGGTTCTTAAACAGGGCACATATCAAATGTCAAATAATGCAAACATTAGAAAGAAGCTGGAAAATTCGGCAAACACTTCAAATTACAAATTTTGAAATTTAAAATAAGGGACCGTATATATTTGGGGAATTCGAAGAGAAAATTTATTTCAAACGTTCCATTCAAATTTTCAACATCAAATTTTTGTTTTCATTGGCACTCTGCCTGTAAAATAGATTTCTATAACTTTCCCAAAATGCTTCAAATTTTAAAAATTCTTTCTTACTTTGAATTTCCAAAAAATCTCTTAAAGGAGGAGTTTACGGAGTTAATGAATGCGTCTGGGATGAAAATAGACTTCATTCTCATTCGAAATCTGTTTTTAAAATTTTCTAAAACCACCTAGAAGCCGAGAAAATGAGCTTCAAAACAATGGCCTAGAAAAATTGTCTAACTGCGAAAACTAGTCCGCGGGGCATTACTACATGAAAAATTTTTAAAAAAAAATGAAACAAGAAACCATAAAAAAGACTAATATGAGTATTTTGCATAAGTATTTATTAACGAAACACGAAAAAAGCTCATAGGAAAAAGTTATGCCAGATGGACACTTTTTCTAGGCCATTGTTTTGAGGCGCGTTTTCTCGGATGCTAGGTGGTTTTAGAAAATTTTAAAAACAGATTTGGAATGAGTTTGAAGTCTGTTTTCAGTTAAGGTACATTTATTAGCTCCGTAAAGTCCTCCTTTAACCTAGAAATTTCAGATGTCGTCATCCTCAATTTCATTGAATATTTTTTTCTGACTATCAGTGTCCAATTGTCCAAATGTCGCCCAGCTCATTGTGTATATCTATGTGTTATTGAAAATCTTCCACACTCCTCATTTCCAAACATCTTTCCCCCATCCCCCTCGGGACAATCAAAACTTGTCCGGGATTTGTGCACGCATATTTTTGTGGGAAGAAGTATTCGAAAGAAATCGCTCAACTTGTTGTTCAAACGATGGATTCTGCATTTTTTTGCTCTTGCGAACATCAAACAAACTATGAACCCATTTCAAGGTTTTCTCCTCTCGCCATTTTGTCATAATTATCTTTTCTTCGTATATTTTCCTCACTTCTCACTTCCTCTTTCCTATTTTTTCATTCTTGATTCGTGTTCTCTTTTTTTTTGAAAATTCATTCCTCAAATTTTTAAAATATTTTGTCTGAGTGTATCAATTTATTTCCTTGTTTTTCTCTCAATTTCCTTATTATTCCCATTTTCTTTTGACCTTTCTGAAATTTAATACTCTTTAAAAAAAAAGAAAGTAAAAAGACCATAATTTTGTCAAAACAAAATTTTCATAATACGTAAAAAAAACACATATCGTTTGGAGAAAGCCTCTTGGTTTTTGAACATAAAATATGAAATCTGAGGAACTTCGGTTTTTTTGTTGAATGATTCAGAATATCTTTTTGTTTCCATGTTTGTTTCGTAGCTCAAACAGCACAGTTGATACATTTTATTCAAAGAAAGAATGTTTATGGCCTGCTTGTCAGTAGAAGATTTGATTGAACTCTGGGGTGGTGGAACTTCTTCTTTCGAGAAGTGTGACACTTTTTTTTCCAAATGCAACATTAAAATGAAGTTTTTGTTTCTAAAATCGTAAACTAACAAAAAAATTGAATAACAAAAAATGACATGCCGTATTAAAGGAGGGCTTTACGGAGCTTAAACTTTCCTCTGAGACGAAAATAGACTTCATTCTCATTCTAAATCTGTTTTTAAAATTTTCCGAAACCACCTAGAAGCCGAGAAAACGAGCTTCAAAACAATGGCCTAGAAAAAATGTCCACCGGCGAAAACTAGTCCGCGGGCATGAAAAATCCAAAAAAACATAAAAAAGGACTAAGCATTCTGCATTACTATTTATTAACGAAACACGAAAAAAACCCATAGGAAAAAGTTCAGCCAAGTGGAAACTTTTTCTAGGCCATTGTTTTGAAGCTCATTTTCTCGGCTTCTACTTGGTTTTAGAAAATTTTAAAAACAGATTTGGAATGAGTATGAAGTCTATTTTCATTTAAGGCGCATTTATTAGCTCCGTAAAGTGCTTCTTTAAGTAGCTAACCATACCGCAACATGGTTCGTGTTCATTTGATGGGTTTGCTGTTTGCCGCTTGTTAATAAATTTGTATTATATATTAGGTATTTCTTTATTATTTTCAAGATTGAATTTTGCTCCATCTTCAACATATAATCATAAATATACAAGGTTAAAATGTGTTTTCTAAATCATTAAAACGTTACATGTTTCCTTGGAAATCTTCCTCCCCTTCTCCCACATCCGCTTCTACAATTCAAAAGTCTATAGTAATATTTCAAAACGAGTCAATGCTCGTATTTAAGTCACAAAAGTCATTCATCTCATGTCGGGAAAAAAAAGAAGAACAAGATAACTTCATAGTTTCTACTAGTCTTTTTTCCCAAAGTTCGCACCATTTTGTTGCTTTTCCGCTCACGAATTTACCCATGGGATATTGTTTCAATCATTTAGTATCACTCAGCTTTTAGCAGAAAGGTCATTGAGTTTTGACCGAAAGAAATGTATATTAATATAATATTATTGAGCTAGAACGTCATGGAAAAAGCTCGGCATAAAGTTTTTTTTTGTTTTTAAATGGACATCCACTTTAAAACTGATATAATCTTTATAGCTATTTTTCTTTTCTCTAATGTCGTCTTCTTTCGTTTATTTTATTTTTTCCTTCAAAAGGACGCCTGATTTTCCGCTTTTTATTTTGTCGTGAAATGGAAGAAGTTTGAGCTCAATTTCGTGTTTATTTTTCTTGAAATGCTGTTTGGATTTCGAAGAACAGTGTGAATAATTGAAGTTTTGGGGGGGGGGGGGGGGGGGGTGTCGGGATAACGTTCAAAGCCCGAATGAAAGTGTTGCTTCTTTTCATTGTTTTTCGGAACATCTAAATTGTTCTAATTGATTTCTCAGTTTTTTTTTCTTTTTTAATTCTATTTTTTAACATTTGTCAAACAGATCCTCTCGATTGTATAGCGAAAAAGACAGGATAAAAATGTATTAGACTGCCTTTAAGCTTCCTTCCATGAACCTCGTAATTAATTCCCAACAGATCCAATATTTCTCAGTAACTCATAACCACGGTGGGCTAAAGTGAACCGATTATAACTAAGAAAATTCAGCACGACAACAAAACATTGAACGCAGAAAAGTGGGCGTTTTTTGGGCGTGGCATTTTTGCAATTGTGCGGCACGGTTTCACAAAACGCGTTATGCTATTCGAATACTGAATTCAGAGACACAATTTTGTATTCGGAGTGAAAAAAATATATTATGTCATAATTTATGTATTTAATGCACAATCTCTTTTTTTCAGGCGTTGTAGACGTTAAAATGCCGCTTGTAAAAAAATTCGAATTTTTGCGTGTGTGCAATTTGTCGTAACGG
Organism: Caenorhabditis virilis; assembly: GCA_964036255.1. Lineage (NCBI taxonomy): Eukaryota > Metazoa > Nematoda > Chromadorea > Rhabditida > Rhabditidae > Caenorhabditis > Caenorhabditis virilis. The sequence continues at coordinate 8,804,646 of OZ038419.1, forward strand.
TGTACACACAAAAAACAAAAATCGTGAAGGCAATTCCGGTTCACTTTATCCCACCGTGATGACAGATCAAAGAAGTATCGAAAATCTCAAGGTTAATCCGCTTAAACATAAATGGAAATGTGTTTTGCTAAACTATTAATTTTTTATACACCTTCTAGATCATAGAAGATTCTAAACATTTGGTCATAACTTGCAAAAATGATATATTTTTCGGGATTTTGGACTAGATCTTTTAAGAATTATCTGAAATTCAAAAAAAAACGATAAAATCCAGATTACGGAAGAGAATTTAAATATTTTCGATAATTCCTGTTTTTGATTGTTTCTCAGAATATTTCGGATAATTTTTTATAAAGAAAAACACTTTTAAAACTCAAAAAAATCAGTGTCAAAAAATATTAAGTTCTGAAGAATTTTATAAACTGATATTTTTCCAACACTTTATTTCAAGTGTAGAACCATTCCGACTTTTATTTTTGAATTTTCCGCCCATTGTCCATAAATTTTCAATTCTTCTATTTTTTCGTTCCATTCTTTTGTATACATACTAAATCCTTTGTATACATTAAAATTCTTGGATATCCTTCTATCTTATTTCTCTGAAAAATTCACAGAAAAAAAAGGCGAGCAGAAGAGAGAAAAAAGTGAAATTGAATTTTTATCTGTTTCACACGAACATTCTCAATCTCAAAATGCCCTTTTTATCTGTTGTGTAGACTAATCGAACATCCCACCCGGAAAATCTGATTAAAGAGCAAAAAAAAACATGGGCGCAGGTTTTTTGTCATTTTAGAATTTTGCACATTGGAAAATGTGCAAATAGGCGGATGAGAAAAAAAACATTTTAAAACGAACCTAATTTAGGTTTATATTGCTTCATTCATTGATTTTCAGGAATTTTTAAAAGAAGAAATTTCGGAAGTTTGTCTAGTAATGTTTTTTTTAAAATATGCTCATATGTTCTGTTCATTTCTTTTGATATTTGTTTCAAATCTGACGAACGGTGAAAATATTAATTATCATTAAAAATGGTTTACTAATTCTTATGATTATCAAGATTTTTTTGGATTTTCTAGTTTTTTTAACGAGATTTTTAAATATGCTGAACTTCTTATGTAAAGATGCCGTACCGTATTTTCAGATACAGTAGCGGTAAAAAGTGAGGGTACTTTTGGTTTTTTGATCATAAATTTACCCAAGCTGGTCCGATTGGGCTGAAACTTGGATATGTTGTGTAAAACAGTATTTTAAATATTATTTTGTGGTTTCAATCCAGTTATTCTAGAAAATTTTGAAAAATGTGAGTTTTTTTCAAATTTTATTGAAAAAATGAAAATCTATCAAAACTAAAAACGACCTTTAAAACATGTAAAATACCCAAAACTCTAAGAAACAAACTTTATAATAAAGAAATTATCTAGTATTTTGTGGAAAATCCTTTTGCATCCAGAACTGCTCGGCATCTACGTGGCATCGACTCGATCAACTTGTTGAGTACCGAAAATGGAATATTTTCCCAAACATCCTTGATTTGCTCGAACTTCTCTTGGACATTTCTGGCTTTTTTGTTCTTTAACTGACGCTCACAATGTTCCCATAAATGCTCAATCGGATTTAAGTCCGGACTTCGACTTGGCCAGTCCAATACAGGCACTCGTTTCCTTCGGAACCAATCTCGAACAAGGTGACTGGAGTGTTTCGAATCATTGTCCTGTTGGAAAACATACCGACGACCATGTTTCGCACGTGCGTAAGGAAGCATGGTGTTCTCTAGTATCCCTAGGTACATGAATCGATCCATAGTACCTTCAACTCGGATGATGGGGCCAACGCCTTTCCCAGAGAAGGCACCCCACACCATGACATTCCCTCCGCCATGTTTCACAGTCGGTGTTTGATACTTAATATTGTATCTAGATCCAACAGGACGTCTCACATATGATATACCGTCACTTCCGAATAGCATGAATTTGCTCTCATCACTCCAAATCACCTGCTTCCACTGATCAACCGTCCAGTCAATGTGCTCCCGAGCAAACTTCAAGCGCATTCTTCGATTCTTGGCTGAAATAAATGGTTTCTTGACTGGTCTCCGAGCAAAAAGTCCAGCATCACGCAGCCTTGATCTAACAGTCTCTACGGAAATTGGCGGAGACCCGGCTTGGATCAGTTCCAGACGGATATCAACTGCAGACTTCCTCGGATCATCTCGACTCATAGCGACAATGCGACGATCTTCGACGTGATTCGTCACTTTCTTTCTTCCTGATCGTTTTTTTGCTAGTGCATTTTCTCCACCATCCTTGTAGCGTCTTACGATTTTTTTGATGCCGCTCAAACTCAATCCAAACTGCTCAGCGAGAGCCTTTTGTGGCACATTCATCATATACCCGGATACTACAGCTTTGAGCTCGGATTCCGACAAGTAGCGACGACTAAAATTGAGTGACATAGCTGCAAAATATCACAATCGACTTCGAAAATGATAAAACAACAAAAAAAATTAACTTTAAAAAATAGAAAAAAAATATTTGAAAAAAATTAAAAAGTAAGAAAAAATTTAAACTCGAAAGTTCGAGAATATTCGAGAATTTTTTTGTTCCTTAGAGCGCACTTGCACGTTTTTGGTTTCAAAAATAGGAAACTTTTTACTGCATAACATATCCAAGTTTCAGCCCAATCGGACCATTTTGAATAAAGTTCTGATCAAAAAACCAAAAGTACCCTCACTTTTTACCGCTACTGTAAGTATATACATCTAATTTGCTTACAAAATCGTATCGCATTAGTTGTTCGACGAAGCACATTTGCGTTCCGAGAGCACATTTTTATTTTTCCAGGTACCTATACGTTTCAAAATATAAATTGAACATAACTTTATGAAAAATTAATGTAATTTCAAAATTTAATCTAATCCCGATTTCCTTTCGAATGGTACCAAAATTATTGATTTGGTTCAAAATTTAGAATTTTTTTATTTTTCTTTGGCATCATACCACTGATTTTTATGTGGCATCATACCATTGACCGTTGCCAAAAATGTCATGTTGGTCACTTAAAGGAGGGCTGTACGCATTGTACTGTTGTTCAATCGATCTGAAATTTAGTTTCATATACCGAAATAATAGGGAAACAAATTGCAAAAAATGCAAAAAATGAGCACCCGGAATCGAACTGTAATCTCAAAAATGCGCGCACTTGTGCTCAGAAGTTCGATTCCGGGTGCCCTTTTTTGCATTTCTAGTTTTTTGCAATTTGTTTCACTATTATTTCGGTATATAAAATTGAATTTCGAATCGATTGAACAACATATACAAAAGAAGTAAGTCCTCCTTTAAAGGAGGGTTTTACCGAGATAATAAATGTACCTTAAATGAAAATAAACATCATTCTCATTCCAAATCTGTTTTTAAAATTTTCTAAAACCACCTAGAAACCGAGAGAATGACCTTCAAAACAGTGGCCTAGAAAAAAAGGCCACATGGCCAAACTTTGTCCTAAGAGCTTTTTTTCGTGTTTCGTTAATAAATAGTTATGCAGAATGCTTATATTAGTCCTTTTTTAATTGTTAATTTATGTTTTTAATTTTTTTTTGGATTTTTCATGCCTGCGGACTAGTTTTCGCAGGTGGTCACTTTTTCTAGGCCATTGTTTTGAAGCTCATTTTCTCGGTTTCACGGTGGTTTTAGAAAATTTTAAAAACAGATTTGGAATGAGAATGAAGTCTATTTTCATCCCAGATGCATTCATTATCTCCGTAAAGTCATCCTTTAAATGTTGAGTTTTCGCTATTTTCTAGGGCGAAGAACAAATTACTAACAGTTTTTTTGTGGCATCAAAATTTAAAAAAAAACGACGCTGTAATGTAATATTTTCAAAATTAATCTCTTTTAATCTCGAATTTTGATAATTAACAAAATAAAGTTAATTAGGGATTTCATAATAGTATTGATATTATCTTTGAAAACGTTTTTATAACAAAAAACATGAATTCAACGAATTCACGAAGATTAAGCTAATTTCGTAATTTCGTTCTATTTTTAAACATGATTCGAGAAAAAAAAAACATCAAAGCAAAACCAGATTTTTTTCCCTCCTCGCATTAAAGGCAGCTTGTCAGTTAATACGATCCAAATTCAAGGCAAAAAATCAAAATTCGAATGGAAGCCCAGGTGGGCCAAACAACAATACCATTATGTAGCTATATTCAAATAATTGTGTTTCGCGCCAATTCCGACCGCGTTGCACGGACACTGACCGCGTCGCACGGACACGCGCGCATTCAAATTTTGATTTTTTCAACTTTGGACGGCTGCTACGAAGTGTGTATTTATCGGTGTGATTTCGCATAAATTGCATTGTACTAATGAGAGAACGCTCGAATTTTTGAAACTAAGAACATGTAGGGTCAAATTAACTGATCAGCTGTCTTTAAAGGAAATATCCTATCAAAAACCACATTCCACTCGTCATTTAAAACAAAAAAAAACACTGAAATCCCATAGTTCTTCGAAGTTTTTTGGCCCATTCCAATCACGTTCCAAGTATGCAACATTCATTTTTTTTTCGCTGTGCTAGTCAAAATGTGCGATAATTGCCTCGCACTCCTGCTCCATTATTTCCCGTTATTTTCAATTGTTTTTCCTTCTGTGGAAATTTTTCGATGGAAATTTTTCGTGTTTCGTGGCAATTTTTTAAAGCCAAAATTATGTTATTTGTTGGAGTGAGCGAGTCTGACTGGAATTTTCAATTCGGATTGGAATATACAATTCTTTTGTGAAAACAAAGCCATTATTTACCTATAAAATTTTTTCGAGCATTCCGAATTTCTTTTTTGGTATGTTCCATACGTAAAGTGCTTCTTCTTCATGTCTAGTTTTTAGTCGTTGGTTCCATCCGACCTCCTTCTTCAAGATTGCTGTCATTTTTTGCAGATGTATCTTTTTTTCGAGACCTAAGGATATGGAACAAGTGGTGGGATTTGTACATATATGTACAAATATAAAGTTGTTTGTATTTCATAAAAAAAGAGTCACAAAACGAACTTGAGTTGAATATTCTAATTGCGAATATTAATTATTCATGATTTTTCTGTCATGTTGGCTTTATCTTCATCCACCCCGATTTGCCATCTCGTTTTTTCGTTTTCCTTTGCTTTTTGTTGTCGTCTCAGTAAAAAAGAGAGTCTTCCGATTCTACTTTTGTTCTTTTATTTATTTTTTGAACCAACAACTTATTATTTATTTTTTGTTTTGGTTTTTTGCAGACGAAAATATGCGAAAAGCAGGATGAAACGGCGATTTCATGATACTGGCCAGAACAATTTTTGGTTTTGGTGGATTGGATGGATTTTGTTGGTTTTGGTGAATGATGTGCAGACTATTATTTTGACGGGATCGCCGGATTCGTATGCCAGGTAAATTTTTGTGATTCTTTTATGCTCGAATATTTTAACACATTCATGAAATTCGTTGAAGTGACAAATAATTTTATTCTTGGAACACGTGAATTTTAAAACTGGGTACCACAATCTTAAGATTTACAAATCCTAAAGAAAAATCTGTTGACATGTTAGCGATATTAAAGGAGGGCTATACGGAGCTAATGAATGCGTCTGGGATGAAAATATACTACATTCTCATTCCAAATATGTTTTTTATATTTTCTAAAACCACATGAAAGCTCAGAAAACACATCTCAAAACAATGGCCTAGAAAAAGTGTCCACAGGCGAAAGCTAGTCCGCAGGCATGAAAAATCCAAAAAAAAACATAAATTAAAATGAAAGAACATAAAAAAAGAACTAATATAAGTATTCTGCATAAGTATTTATTAATGAAACACGAAAAAAGCTCATACGAAAAGGTTAGCACTTTTTCTAGGCCATTGTTTTGAGGCGCATTTTCTCGGCTTCTAAATGGTTTTAGAAAATTTTAAAAACAGATTTGGAATGAGAATCCAAGATGCATTCATTAACTCCGTAAAGTACTCCTTTAACACAATAAATTTGGTGTTCCAGCAATCGAAAACTGTCCAAAATACTTTCCATGTTTTTCATGAGTTTTTATAATTTTGATTTTTGATTTTGAACTTGAGATAAATACAGTAATTGAAATTTTATATTGAAAATAATCAAGTGGTATTTTTTTAATGTAAAATTAAACTCTCTATGAATTGTCCGAGAAAATCGATGAATAAATGCAGTTGTGATGAGCTTTTTTTTGTTTTGAAAATTTTTTTAAATTTTCTTGACATATTCACTATTTTAGGTATCCGAAATGGTCACATTCATTCGAAAACTCACTTTCGATGGAAATCAAGACAAAACAATCAAACGGAATGCTAATGTATACAGATGATGGTGGAACACACGGAAACTTCTATTCTTTGATGATCATAGATGGACACATTCAACTTGATTTTCGGTTAGGTGATAATTCCAACGAATTCGGACAACGACGACCAGTGAACACAATTCGAATTGAAGAGGTAATTCAATATACTTTTTTTCAAGCAGGACTACTGTAATCGATTTATGATCTCGTTTGTTGCCATTTATTTTTGTCTATTTTGACTTCCTCTATCATTAATCATTGAATCATGGAACCATCTCGACCCACGCTTATTTTGTCCGCTCTTTTGAGCAAACACCGCCACATTAAAAGCTCTTTTTCGTATTTTATAACCAGCATCACTGGAATTCCCAAGGGAAGTGGCCAGCATTTGTTTCATCATGTAGTTTTGTTGTTTGTTGAAATAAGAAACTAAAAAAACACAAACAGAACAGATGGATGATGTTACAGGTTCGAATGGATGATGATAAATGGCACACTTTGACGATATTTCAATCATGGGAGAATGTAAAACTGGAATTGGATTATACATTGGTTTTTAAGATTTTGAATCAAAGAAGCTTTGTTTTTGGCAACGTTTTGAAAAACTCGGATGTGTTTATTGGAGGACTACCACCGGTAGTTTAATTGGGATAAGATCAGGAGAAAATAATAGTTTACCTAATTTCAGAACATTCATATGCTTCCAACAATGAGCTCTCCACTTCGAAGATATTCAATGCATCTTGCAGTAAACGTCAGAAATCTCATGTATCGTCAATATCCTCAAGGTTTGTTTTCAAAACTTCTCAGAAATCTTTCAGGAAGATCCAAAAAGTATTCAGAGAAATTTACATCAATTATGAAAATGCTCAAAAGTAAGTCATGAAGGATGTGAATATAAACACAACATAATTTCATGAATATTCATTTTTTCTGTAAATCTGTGTTTCTAGAAATCAAAGATTTTAGGACAAGAAAAGCGTGAACTAGATGTGTGAATTTATGTAGTTCTTTTTTCCACAACACCTCGAATAATGAAAGCATGGATGGTTGAGTACATTTCAAAATTTTCAGGTGTAACATCTCCGCAACTTTTGGAATCTGTTGGAACAAGGTCGAACGAAGATGATCATTGCAAAGTGGCACCAAAATCTGTATGTCTAAGCAGTTCTGTTATTTTTAAGAGTTTGTAAAAATTTCAGATGTCATCTCGAGAAGTGTTTGAATGTCTAAATGATGGTTCATGTTATTCAACAAATGATGGACCAAAATGTGATTGCTCTTTCAGTGATCACGATGGTAAAAATTGTGAGAATGGTAAGTTTTTTTTTCATTTTTACTCTGCGACTCCGCTGTAAACACGCTCTCTACTCTCTTACCTAACGAGACCATAGCGTCCGATAGTCCTCGATTGCGAGTCAAGTCGGCTTTGCAGTGAATGACCACTATTTTATTGATAAAACTTTTTTAAATTATTGATTTTAGAAAAGTCTGACGGAGAGCTAACATTTGGAGGCGATGAATGGGTCGGTTATGACATTTCTAGCAATCTATCGGCAATAATCCGAGCAAAGAAGGAGAATTTAACACTGACATTTAAAACTGTTCATGGAACAGCAATGCTGTTTTTTTCTGGTGATGAGAAGGTAGGTTCACTTTTTCTTTGATTTTTAAAGGAGGGCTTTACGGAGCTAATGAATGCGTCTGGGACGAAAATATACTTCAGACACATTCCCAATCTGTTTTTAATATTTTCTAAAACCGCCCAGAAGCGGAGAAAATGAGCTTCAGAAAAAGTGTCTCGACGAATAAAGCTCATAGGAAAAAGATCGGCCAGGTGGAAACCGGCCATTGTTTCGAAGAACACTTTCTCGACTTCTAGGTGGTTTTAGAAAATTTTAAAAACAGATTTGAAATGAGAATGACGTCTATTTTCATCCCGGACCCATTCAGATCCGTAAAGTCCTTTTTTAAGCAATCGTCATTAGTATTCAGTATAGATAACTTTTTCAGAGTTATCTTCATTTAATGATTCAAGATGGCGCAATCATTGCAACTTCAAAATTCGACGGATCAGATGCTAGAATAATTCGAATGTTCAATTCATTTCCATCACAAAGATACGACGATGATTCTTGGCATACTGTCATTTTGGAACGATCTCTTCAAATGGTATCCATTTCTTTCATTATTTTATATATTTCCAACAAATTTTCCTCATAATATTTTCTATTAGCATTCCGAGGAAGTGGTGGCAATCCATGTAAGTTGTGTGAACGCTAAATCGAAAATATATTTAGCACGATTTTTCCGCTTTTTTCCTTCTAGAAAAGATTGCAGTTCGCAACATTTTTTACGATTTTTATCCGCTTTTTTCATTTTAGTTGGGATTACCTTTGAATTTTCCTAGCATGTTTTTCCAGAACTTTTTATTATTTTTTTCCTATTGACTGACCCATTCGATATTTTTCAATTTAAATATGTTTTATTTATTTTGGGAAAACTATTTCTCAAACGAAAAACGTTAATTATTCTATCTTCGATGCTTTTCAGATGACACTGATTATTGATGGAAGAAGAGACGAAATTCGACAATATGCACCTGAACTAGATTGGATTTCGAATTCGTTTGCATTTTTGGGATCAATTCCAAAATTGAACCCGATTAAAGAAGTGAATAGGGTTTCATTTCGGGGATGTATGAAAAAAGTTCGATATGATGTTGATGCGACAAGGATACTTTTTGTGAATTTGGCTGATCAGAGTTATGGTGGAAGTGTTATTAAAACTGGCGGAGATTTATCATATTCGTGTAAGAATCCATCACAGAAATCGGATGTTTTATCATTCACCGATTCTTCATCATATTTGGAGTTGCCGAAGTGGAACAGTTTGTCAAGCGGCAGTTTATGTAAGTTTTGCGGTTTCATCTGAAAATCCTCTTAATTTTTCAACGGTTCAAACAAGATTTCAATTTCAGCGTTCCATTTCCGAACTACCTCATCCGATGGCCTTATTTTATATCATGGTGTTATGCAAAATAACGCGTCGGACTTTGTTGCATTCGAACTAATAGACAGTTATCTTCACATGATCATCAACCTTGGATCAGGTGTCGTTCGCCTCCAAACCACTGCAACAAAAGTGAGCAATGATGAATGGCATCATGTTCAACTTGAACGAGTTTCTCGAACAGGCAGTGTTATTGTAGATGCTGTTAAAATTGATTTCAATACACCTGGTGTGTCTTCTAACTTAATTATAGGTAAGCAATCCATTATTTCACTATAATTCTCAATTTTTTTTAAAACTAAAGATGATCCAATTTATATTGGAAATGTTCCAAACAATTCGCTAGTTTATCCTTCGTCCATTTGGTCGATTTCCCTTCAAAAAGGGTATATTGGATGTTTGAAGAATATTCGATTAAACGGGGTTTCTGCAAAAATTGCTCAATATTATGAAACAACTAATTCTACAGGTTTGTTTCAATAAATCGAAATAAAACGTTCAATGATAAGATTTTAGGTATTGAACTCGGGTGTGCAATTTCGAACGACCTAGATGCTTGTGATCCAAACCCTTGCCAAAATTTTGGAAAATGTCGAAAGAACCTGAATTCATTTGAATGCGATTGTTCGAACACTGCATTCGAGGGAAAACGATGTGAAATGGAGCAAATCCCAGTGGAAATTGATGGAGAACAACCGAATATTCATGTTCTTGGACAGACAAAGGTTTCAAATGTTGAACATATTCAGATTCGATTTCGGGTAATACGAAACAATACATTTTCAATTTAATTTTTTTCTTTTTCAGACTTCTATTAGTAGTGGAGTTCTTTTCGATACTGCCACAAATAGGAAAAATGAAAAAATTACAATTTTTTTGAATACTAGTTTATTAAACCTATTCATACAGGATTCAAAATCAAATAACGTAAGAAAAACTTCTGAACCTATTTGTAGAATATAAGAAACAATTTCAGACATTTTCTTGGGGTAAATCACTTTCTGATAATCATTGGCATGAGCTTCAAGTTAAACGATTTGGGCAAAGACTGCTTCTATATTTAGATGGCTTTTGGGCTAGTAGTAGTAAGAAAAAATAAACACTTTTCCATGTTGAACCTATCATTCCAGTTTTCTTACAAAATGCATTGTCGATTGAAATGGATGAAATAGGTGTTGGTTATTCAGTTCATCCCTCTTCTCCCCCACCAAGGGATGAACATTTCAAAGGATTTTTGTCGAAATTCGTCTTCAATGGCAAAGATTATCTGGAAGAAAATAAGAAGAATCCAGCGCAAACTTCAAAGTTATCGAATAGCAGGGAAAGTAAAAATCAAAGAAATGTGTAAGTTTTTTAAAATAAAAAAAGTGGAAGTAAAGGAAAAATTTTCAGAAAAACCAAAGTTTCATCAATATCTTTCACAAATTCTACGGGTTATGTTCTATTCTCATCTGACAAGGTCTCTAAACTCACTGGCTCATTTCGGGTTCAATTCAAATTTCAAACACTCATGCGATCTGCTCTTTTGTTTTTCACAATGCCTATCAATGATTATGATCAATCTTTTCGACTTCAGATTGTTAATGGAAGGTAAGGAATTGAATCAGGGTGCTCCCAGAAAATGAGAACCAGCATAAATCTAGTTAGTATCTATTTTTTAGACTAAAATACATCTACCGTGTATCCGGTCAAGAATTCCACACAATGTCACCAAAATTACCATATCGTCAACATTTGAGTGATATGAGATGGCACAATGTGCTAATTTATCAAGATAAGAACAAAAGGGAACATATTTTGATGATTGATAATTCAACCACAAGTTTGAACGTTGAGAGGGTGAAGAAAGTTGATACTAAAATATCAGGCATTTTTTTCAATCGTTTTCAAAAAAAGTATATTTTTTTCAGGAAAGTTGTACATTGGAAGTAACCCTTTAGGAATTAGACGTCCATCTAATGGTTTCCGTGGATGTATTTCGTCATTCAGAATCAATGAAAATTCCATAGATCTGTTTGAAGAAGCCGATACTAAAGTGAATGTGATTCGGGGATGTAGTGGTGAGCATCTTATTGATTATTTCACGCTCGACCGAAAAAATTATGAAAAAAATCATTCAGAAAATCACAAGTTGAGAAAACATTCAAGAAAACGTTTGAAACCTGACGGTACAACTTTTCAGCAAATGAATGTTCTATCGCTTCACACTTTTCATTTCAGTTCTTTCTTATCACATCTTATGTTTTGGGAATTTGATGCATACTTCTACTCCTTACTTATATAATTTTTCTAATAATTTTATGATTTTTTCAGGTCCGATCGCAAGATGTGTTGAAGACGCATGTGCTAAAAATGGCAGATGTATCCAACTTTGGAGTTCGATTCGATGTGATTGTAGCCTGACAGCTCATTCAGGAGATCGATGTCAAAATCGTAATTTCCCATAGGGTTACGAAATAATAAAAAAAAATAAATTTTAGCTTCTACAACGGTAAGATTTGATGGAAACCCTGCAGCAATATTCTACGAATATCTACCAAATGAAAGACCGACTTCAAGTAAAGATTATTTCGTTTTTTCATTTCGAACAACCCAACCAAATGGTGTTTTGATATCAATTGAATGTGCAGCAGATCAAGATTATTTTACCATTTTCTTGGTAACATTTTTAAACATTTTAATTTACAGTTTCTTTAATTTTCAGCTCAAAGGATATCTCAACGTAAACTACAATCTCGGCAATCGAGATCATAGGATTGGATATTTCACAAAATCGTTGAATGACGGATTTTCACATGTTGTAAAAATTTCAAGAAATGAGGCAAATATGACAATTCAAATTGATAGTCTACCAGCATTAAGATATAGACCGAAAAGTATGGGAATTCTCATTTACAATTTGAAATTTTAATCGAAGTTTTAGGAGCTACTGATTTGGTGCTTCTCAATATGCAAACAAGAATATCGATAGGTGCTTCTTTTAATACGAAACATTTGGAAGAGAAATCGTAAGTTCGATTTTTTCAATAAAAAACAGTTTCGTTTTTTAAAATATATAATGAAATAAAATAATTCATTACAAATGTAAATAATTCACCAAAATAATATTTTTTTGTAACTTTTAATGAAAAAAAATGTATAAAATCAAATCAAATTTAATTATCAAATAGGTGTGAAAGTAAGTGACACCATGTCTTTAAGGTTTTTCTTGACTGAAATTTCATGTTTCCCTTAAAATTTTGCGTTCTTAAGAAAAAAGCGACATCGTCGTTCCGAAGACATTTTCGACTCCTATCAAGGCGAAATCTCTGGTGTCAACGTTAACGGTCTAATGATACTCGACCTCTATGAAAATGGTGAGTTGAAGTTTGTATTTTCACTTAATGTCCGAGTTCCTTCATGACATCAATATATGTACGTTGAATATAAATTCAAAAACATTACTTACGCATTTCATGAATATTAATAAGCCAAATCTCTTCAGAGTTTCCGAGCTATTATTACGTTTTCCTGCCCTCTTTTTTATATTTTTCTTCATTTTTTCTGTCTCAAAAATATTTTCATAATAGTAAAAAAAGCCTCCTTGTTATGTGTCCTTTATTTTTTGTTCCTTTTTCCTCTTTTTAGAAAAAAATTAAAAAAGAAGCAAAAACGGAAAACAAATAATAGAAAAAATATATTTGGGCTCATTTTTCATGATTTTTATTATATTATTCGTATATATGCAACTCCCCTTACTAGCTTTCACTATGACTTATATTATATTGGCTTTTGACTATATATATCTAGTTTAAAATGCAAAAAAGGGTTGCCAAGGAAAATGCCTATAAAAGATTCATGACCCCCAGAACCAAGACACACTCTCATTTACAAAAGGAATACGAAAATTAGAGCCAGAAACGTTAATCGTTTTTTTTCTTCTTCTTCTTCTTCTAGACGTTGGCTTCTCAAAATAACCTCTTGAGCTTTTCGTTTCTCAAAATGGCGAAACTTTTTGAAAAAAAAAGAAGTGAAACCAAATGGTGTTCAGAAAAATGTCCATCATTCTCTAATCCCGTTCGCTTTACTGTCGTTCATGAGGGGTTTTCAAGGCTTTTCGTTTCATTTCAATTTTTTGCCCCTGGTTTGCTCTTCCGGTGGCCATTTTGAGAATTCCCATCTTTGTATTATTGTCTCACAAAATCGGCTTCATAAACGTGAAAATCCCTATTTTGCGAAATAGTGTATGTGAGGGATAATAAGACAACGCAACGCAACCCTTCCCATTGCCCTCACGCGTGGCGTGTCGATTTTTTGACACAGGTTTTTTCACGTTTATATAACAGAATTTGTAAACAACTAATAGTTGAATTTTAAAATTAAAACAAATTTTCCGGTTTGAACGCGCCCTGTAGAAATAAAACGAGCTAAAAATTATACTATGACTAAACTAAATTATTCTTCCTAAAAAATAAAATCGTGTTGAAAAGTATTTTTTAATAACTTCAAATATTTTTTTTTCGGGGATTGAAAATGGAAAATTTTTATTCGAAATTGGTGCGGGATGTGAGTTTTTTCCAACTCCCAGAATCCCAACGTGCAATTTCGAAAATTTTAAAAGATTTTTAAATTATTCATCACATCCTCGAACTTTTTCGCAAAAACCGCCGCCACATTTAAATATGAGGCATTCTGAATTCTCACTCATCCTACCTACATGTTTTTTCCCCATTTTCCCGATATGTTTTTAATTATTCATTGAATCTCAGTCTTTTCAAACTTTGGTTGGACCCACATCAAAGTTTTTTTTTCTGGCTTCTTCAACAAAAATCTCTGTTTTCATTCGGATATTTTAATTCCAGCCCAACTATTTGTTGAAAAGAAGACGGACGAAGAAAAAGAATCGAATTTCAATTTGAGATTCTATTTTAGTTCTACTTCGAAAAACAATATAGAGGCCCGGTTTATTTTTTGTCGTTTTATTTACTAGTCGGTAAATTTCTATTATATTTTTGCGTATTTTTCTTAACTAAAAACCCTTTTTGACCCAAAAACTAAAGTTGGCAGAAAATGCAAAAATGACGCGAAAAATATATGAGGTGTTGGTGAGTGTGTGAATATTTTTCAAGCTCTCAATCCAACTCTGCCCCCACCACGTCAACCATTTCTTTTTATAAATATATATATCCTTATATATTTATTCAGTTTCACCTCCGTCATTTTTTTCTTTCACATATTCATTAAAAAACAGTTAGAATAGGGGGAGCTTTTGCACAAACTCCCACGAATTCTTATTAAAAATTATCAGACCTTTTGCATGAATTTTACAATAAAAAAAAACTTCCGAGCGCAGGATGCTTTATGTTTTATGTACACTATTAAGTGGTTTTTTATGGTGAAGTATTCTACATCAGTATGAGAAATTTGTGCACTTTATGGTGGGAATTGTCTCTTTAAATAACGTTAAAAAAACTAGATGATTTCAGAAAATAAATTTTGTATCCGACAGTAATTTCTAAATCAGTCTCAAGTTTTCACGATAAGTCTTCGGAGATGTTTTGATATCACAAGACATTTCTTGACAATCATCTTGGTTTGAGAGTTTTCGAAGAGTTTCATTTTTTTATGAATTTGTTTTTTTGTAATGATTTTCTAGCAGAAATTTCTAGCAGAAATTTACAAAAAACTGTTTTGCCATCTGTTTTTTTCGTTTTATAGTGATTTGTTTCATCTTCATTTACGAAATGAGGCGTATTAAACTTTAAGCGTGGTCGCATAATAAGCGCTTGATTCCCGCTGATCCAACTTTATTTGTTTTTACTGATTTTGTTCTAACTGGTCCAAAGTTACAGGGTTCTAATGTAAGGTTTATCAAAAATATATAAGTTGTCACAGTGCATCCTGCACGGCGTCTAAAAAAGGAAAGTTCAACTTCAGAACCCTGAGACAAAGTGAACCAAAATCCTCAGCACGAACAACGCTTTGTGTGCAGTTCACTGTTATGACAAATTGAAAAAAATTAATTTTTTGCGTTAAATACATGAAGTATGGCCTAATCTAATTTTATTCACTCTGAATTACAAAATTGCGTCCCTGAATAGCTGAATATAACGCATTTTGTGAAACTGTGCCGCACAATTGCAAAAATTCCCCGCCTCAAAAACTCCAACATTTTCTGCATTTTCAATTGTCTTACTGAATTTTTTTTAGTTACAATCGGTTCACTTTAGCACACCGTGCAATAATTCACGAAGACATTATCTATTTTTTTCGCACAATTTCATAAATATATATTTTTGAATATACATACGTAGTTTCAACGCACTTTAACTTTTAAAATAAAAGGTCTAAGAGGAAGTGCTAATCCCATTAACGTTCGAAAAGATTTGAAAATGTATACATTAGGCCATTCTGTTATTCACATTCACTACTTTGCTCATTCGTTCAATTTCTTTTTCCTTATTCCACACATATCTTCATATTTCATGAATCTTCTTCTTCTTCTTCTCATCCCTTCATTCCATCTAAAAATCCGGCATCATTCTCATCATCTTATAAGATCCTCACTTCTTTCATGTCTCACTTACTAGTACTTTGTGAGAATGAGTAAAAAAAACCTTCGAACAACGTATATAGAAGAAAATAGTGCACACAAAAAGCTCATAGGCCTTGTCTATATTTCTTGGTTTGTTTCGTGCTTTCTTCTATCCGTTTTCCTATTTTTTTTTTTCATTGCCTAAAGTCGCCATCCAAATCGATTCCGCTTCACATATTTTTGCTTGTCTTTTGACCTGTAACTACTTGAAAAAGAATAGAAAACATCATGTTTTTACTATGTTTCCTTCCGTTTTTTTGCACCGAGAGTGACGTGATCCTTTCTCAGAATTGTGATCGGCTTTCAGATTTTCTTTTTTTTATATTCTTCTGCGAACCATGATGATTATCCCTGATTTATTAAGAACTTCCCAATTTCCCAATTTCTCAAAAAAATTTAAATTCTTTTTAATCCCGGCTCAACTTTTCGAATTATTGTTTCCAACCAACTCTTGTTGAAATCCTTTTATAAATTAAAAAAAATAACCTTTGGACATGCTAATTTTCCATTCTTTATAATGTATGGGTCTTTTTTTAAATGTAGAAATCACAAATTTTTGATCGGAGGCAAACATCTTATAAAAATAGCTCTTTTTCAGGTAAATTTCTTTAAAAATTATGGAAACTATGAGTTTTTCACCTACGTCTGATAAAGCTGACAAAAATTTAGATAAACACGAATATTAGATTTTATTGGGGATTTCCGTGGAACTTCCAGAAATTGCGAACATTTAAAACGTCTGAATTTGAAGATTAAAATTAAAATTTAACAAGTTTCAATGTGAAAACTTCAACTTACACCTTTCAATTAATAAATTTTACTACTGATTTCGCTTTTTTTTAGTTATCTCATTCATGGAATTTTTTAATTTTCAAGATAATTCCCATAGATACTGGAAAAAATTTGATTTTGAAGTAGTTACTGACGTTAACAACGAATCCTTCAAATTCTGTATTCAATTTATTGACGATAGCATTTTTGCGATTTTATTTTTTTTGCAAATACTCCCGACCTTTTCTGATATTTCATAGCGCTAAAATCAAATAAATTTATTATTCTGGGCACTTTCTAGCTTTCAAGCAAATTAATTATTCATTTCTGTCACGTTTTGAAATGTAGTTGAAGTTTATACATATTTTTATTTCGTCAATTTCAAAATTTTTCTATGTTTTTCCAATACTATTTAGCAAATAATTCCGTTCCTTCCATCTATATCTTATAATCCTTTGTAATATGAAACTCTAGAAATTTAGACATTATTTCCGTTCAACAACGTTCCTCCAAACAAACATTCTCCTAGAGAAGAAGAAAAAAACTATTTGCGCTTAAAAAATCCATTATTTTCCGATGTTGAATTTATTTCCCAACCACTTTTTCCTCATCTTTTGGAACACGCACCCATTTATTCGTAAATTTTACGGCTGAGAGTAGAATGAATTGAAAAAAAGTGAGAAAAACTGCTTAAAAAAAGGGGATGTTGAAGAATTGCAAAAGGAATAGAAAGCGGGATGAAGAAACCCAATTTGTTTCTCGAGCACTGCCTATCTAGCCTATCCAACGCTCAACTTCGCCATTTTTTGTTGTTTTGTTTTGTTCTGAAGGTCCCTTTTTTCCTCTCTCAAAAAATCTCTGGGTGTGGTCTATATATACTACCCATACTTTATTTTTTCATCTTTGGCTTTAATTACTTTTTTTCATGACCCAAGAGCAAGTCCCATAATGCTGAATACTAAACAACTTCTTCTTTTTCATGAAAAAAGAAAAAAATTGTATTGTCAATTTCAGTCGAATGCAGACTGCAGATAATTCATATTTTCACAATCTGAACTGCTTATTATTATTATTTCTTTTTCTGAATTCTTCTGAATCATTCCTTCTTTGATTATATGTTCTCATTTTCAGTTCCTCACAAGTGGTTTTTTTTCTTTAAAAAAATATATATTTCTTAAAGGATCGAATCGGATTCATATCATTGGACAACCAAAGACAACGGCGGTATCGGAAAAGGGCAGTAGTGAAGAAGATAACGAGGAACTGGCGGAAATGATGCATTTTAGTGAAGAGGTGAGCTTTTGTATGTTATGTGGAAGTCTATGTTCTACTATCCCAGCTTCATATAGTATCAAAAAATAATATGCAGACTTTAAATATTTATTTGAAGCATTCAAAAAACACCAACAAACGAAGACATATTAATTTTTTAAATACTTGGTTGATCGATTATCAAAAGGTAAAAAAAAACAACTTTTATCACAAATGAAAAATTGAGAAAATTTTAATTTTTGGCTAAAAAATATGAAAAATTATTGATATCTTGCAAGGGAACACACTGACACTATGTGATGCCGGGCACCACGGTTGAAATATAGTTCATTAGAAAGATCACCTTAGGAAATTGTAAAAAATTTCCATTTCGAGCTCCTAGGCACCAGTGATGACAACACAATGTTTCAAATATTAGGTTAAAACTGTAATTTGTTAAACCAAAACGGGTCAAGTAGAATTATAAAATCTTATAATAAAAGTCAAATTAGGTTGAAATATGTTTAAAAATCGGGATCTTCCACCAGTATAAATTCTGAAAATTTATTTTTCCAGCCAAAGATCAGAAATCCGAAGTTATGCATAGACATTTCCAAATTTTCTCATCCTAAAGAAGTTTTGACGACACACTGCCCCTTTTCGTTTTAGGAAAAACAATCAAATTTTAGTAAAACAGATCAAAATCCTACTATGGTCCGAAATTTTGAAATCGGGTATTTCAAGTATAATTCATTTTTTAAATATGTATAATTTTCTGTTCCACTGAAAATGTCTTTAAAGGCAGCTGGTCAGTTAACACGATCCAAAATCTAGGCAAAAAATCAAAATTCGAATGGGAGCCCAGGTGGTCCAAAGAACAATACCAATATCTAGCCTTATTCAAATAATTGTGTCTCGCGCTAATTCTGACCGCGTTTCACGATCCTCGACCGCGCCGCATGATCCGGCGCGCATTCAAATTTTATTTTTCCAACTTTGGACTGCTACTGTGAAGCGAGTATTTATCGATATGATTTCGCATGCATTGCATTGTACTATAGAGAGAAAGCTCTAATTTTTGAAATTGAAATCTGGTAGGGTCAAATTAACTGATCCACTGTCTTTAAAATTGAAAATCTAGTAGTAAATATAAAAATAACAGTCATTTTTTTTCGAACAAAACCAAATTGTTTCTTTTTCTCGATTTCTCTGAAAGTATACAAAAACTGTAAACAAAAACATCATCACCCCTCTAATTAAATACATCATAATAAAAACAAAACTTCTAATTATAAAAAAAAATCTCATTAGACTGTATATCCGGTATACGGACATTTATTAATGAGTTTCTCTTCATAGCCCTACACATTTTTTCACAACTTTTTTCCATCTATTTTTGATTTTTCCATATCCAGCCACATAGCGACATGTCGGTCAATCAACTTTTTCCGAAACTTTGTGCAACTGTCATCTCAGTTTCACTAGACATTCTTCTATTATTATTAGCTGCTCACAAATTCGGCTTTATAAACAGGCAAGCGCGCTCTAAAAAACCGACACGCTCGCATGTGAAACATAACGAGGGGGAGACTATACGCAGACAACTACCTCTCGCCAAACAACACTCTCTCGCAGCAGAGGGAAGCCCACCTTTATATAGCCGATTTTGTGAGAGGACTATATATGCAAATGTATGAAAAAGGGTGGAGATTAGATTGCTACTCACTAAATAAATCAGTTTAACTACATAAAATGTAATTGTATTTCGTCAAGAATTCTTGTCCTTCTCAACTGCTTTATAGATGTTGGCAAATTACATTTTTTCTTTTATGTTGTCTTTTTCTAAAAGAAATTTTGCGCGTTATGCGTTGTTTCAAGTGGTTTTCTTTAACAAAACAACAACTAAAATTTCATTTGTTTGAAGAATATTTAATATATTTTCGAAAATCCTCAACAAAATTTGTATGACCGTTGATTGTGTGGTCGTTTCTGGAAAAAATAACAGAATACATTTGCTTTCTTTTTGGGAACATTTTCTGTTCAGTTTTCTATCAAAATGTGTTGCCTTCTTTTATTTTTCTATACGCTTTTTGGTTTTATAAGATTTTTTTGCTAGAATCTGAAAATGATCATTTTCATGATTGCTTTTTCTTTCCAAATTGCCGCCTCTAGCAATTCATCTCATCTTTATTTTCTTTGGAAGATATAAAGAAAAGAAATCGAATTTTTTAGGAGAATATTCGTTTTGCGTATCCTTTCTTGAGATTGAAAAAACTTCTCAGTGACGATTTTTTGTCGAAAATATGTACATTCCAGACTTTTTCGAAAGCATTTATGAATAAAGTTCCGTTTTTCCATAGAAACTCTGAAACGAACTTTGAAATTGAATCCTTCACTGACCTTTTCAAAAGAAAATCTAGACTTGACTTTTTGAAGATTTTTTGAAACCACTTTTCTTTTCACTTTTTTATTCTAAAGGAAGATGTTCGAAATAGGAATTTCAGTGGAATTCAAGATTTTTTTTCATTTATTCAAATACAAATTCATTTGAACCGTTCTGTCGAAGAAACTGACTTTCTGAATTTTTAAAAAATGAAATTGAAACATCTTTTTCCTATTTTCATTACTTTTAGCCAAAAAGAAACATTAAATTATATAATTCGTAGTTTCTAGAACAACCGAAATTAAAGGTTTTCTTAACTATTTTTGATTTCCTATCAAATCGACGTTTATTGAGCACACCAACCCAACCTTAAAACAAATAAATTTTAAAAAAATTTGAAGTTACAACAAAGTGCAAAAACATCGACAAAATTCAGAAACAATGGACGGCTATTTCCGAGGGACTAACTTCACAAAAGTTAGTCCTCCCGAAAATTGCCGTCCATTGTTCTTGCAATTTTTGCACTTTTATTTGTAACTTGCACAATTTTTTTGTTGTAACAGTGAGTTGGTATGCTCACTTTGCGTCGTTTTGGTAGGAAATCAGGAGTAGTTAAGAAAACCTTTGAAGGAGGGCTTTACGGAGATAATGCATGTGACTGGGATGAAAATAGACTTCATACTCATTCCAAATCTGTTTTTAAAATTTTCTAAAACCATCTAGAAGCCAAGAAAACGCGTCTCAAAACAATGGCCTAGAAAAAGTGTCCACGGGCGAAAACTAGTCCGCAGGCATTACTACATGAAAAATCCAAAAAAAAACAGCTTCTAGGTGGTTTTAGAACCTTTTAAAGACAGATTTGGAATTGAGAATGAAATATATTTTCATTTAAGGTACATTTATTAGCTCCTTAAAGTCTTCCTTTAAGTAATACATGTTCGAATATGATGAGAATATTCATGAAGTAGGGGAAAAATAAAGATGAACAAACTATTCAAACTGCTAATTCTGAAAATGTGACCTAGAATCCAAAAGGTTTGAAACGTATTTTTTTTATTCTAGAACCTGTTCTATAATATTTCAATTACTAACTGTTTATTTTCAAAGAACTTATTTCACAATCAAGGAATTCAGAGAGTTTAACAAAACCTATAAAATCCTAGTTAAAAGCCGTTAATTAATATTTGAAAATTATAGAAAATCATCAAAATATGTATTTTTTCAGAATCCTAACGAGGCTCTTATCGAATCCTTATCACCGAGTTGTTTATCAATCGAAGAACAACAAAGCTGTTTTATTGACACTGACGACTCAGGTATTTTCAGTTTAATTTCTCAAGGCCACCAGTTCACCAATTGTTCAAAAACAAACATATGTATATAAATTTACAACGAGAGAAAAAAAGGTGGAATGACCACGTCACTTAGAATCTCCATCATCAACATCATCCGATTCTGCAATTATGGGTGCACATGATTCAGGTGAAATTGTGCGCGCAAAAATCGTCCGAGAAATTTCCTCCTTACGTTTCTTTACACTATTTTCTTAAATTTTCAATGCACATTGGGTGGCTATTATTTCAAAGAACGGAAGTGAATTCGATGGTGTGGGGGCACTTCTTCCCTCCACCTGATTCTCATTTTTTCTTACTTTGGAAAAAAAAAGGTGTGAGCAAGAGAGGACAAACCAATTTAAGGAGGTTGCACTCCTCTATTTTTCGTGTAGCAATTTTTTTATAGATTTTTTGTTTGGTATGAAATATTAGAATGAGATGAAATACGAAGATTTGAGAGCATAACGAAACTTGATGCTCATTTTGGTCACCTCATTTTGCCACATTTGTGCTAGAAATATGGCTTTATATATTTTTATTATTTCTGATGTTAATGATGATGTCAAGGTCTTTTACTAGTTATGCATTTAAATGAGATTTACGGGTGCTTTTTTAAATACATTGTGCCACTTTTTTTTAAATAAGGAAATTTAAAGACTTTATCGATTTATTTCAACTGAAATACATTTTTTCGAATCGTTTTAATTTGGTCTCAAAAGTTCAAAAAATTTCTGAATTTCCTGAGCTTTAGATATTTAAAAAAAAATCAATATTGATTTAAAAGTTGTTTGAAAATTGTTTTTTTTTAAATTTTGATAGTATTCTGTATGTTTCGAGAAACGCAACAATTCAAGCTTCCAAGAGCATTCCAAGTTCTTTCTACCTCAAAAAAACCCTACTTTTTCAGATCCGTGTTTTTTCAAATTGAGCCATTCGGTACTGAAAAAACATGTATAAAAATTTATGAATTTCCGGTAAATAAATATTTTCCTCCTAGCAGGGTTCCAAAAACGAACATATAAAATTCCTTTTTTTCAAATTCTATTGAGAAATTCACCTCAGAATTTCGTATTTTTCAAGAGCACCATTTTCCAAACCAAAATCAAATTTTCGGTTGAGGATTTTTAGTATTTATGAAAATCTTTGGTGTTGCAAAACGGGGACATGTGTGCGGAATAAATATAAGATAATCCGGTGTGCATCCTACTTCTTCTTCTTCTTCGTCTTCTTCTTTTATTCATGTTCCCGTTTCCCGTTTTGTATCTATGCTCATCCTTTTCTTTTTTCGGAAACTCGTCTCCTTTTGCACCAATTTTTGATTTCCATCCGCTTTTTATTTTGATTGATGACTGAAATATGTAAATGTATCCTTCCATCCTTTAACGGGCCGGAGAAGAAGAGACACGTTGAATAGAACAACACCAACTGAATTTGCATTTTTCTAACATTCGGATTATGAAGATGTTTTTGCATAATTTTACACTTTTTTGAAAGTAGTCTCAAGGATGTTCGTTCGATTTTGCAAATGACTCTCGATATTTAAACATTTTGAAATTGATCGATACTTTTGTGAAATTCTGGATATTTGAATTGACAAATTTTTATGTTCAATTATATTCCAAAATAAATTGCACCAGAAAATTGAACATTCAAAACAGAAAAAAAATGACGAACTTTCAAACTTTTATGACTCGTTTCCAGCTCTTTCTTTACTTTTTTCTCAAAGTTTGGATGTTCTTGTGAATTTTACATGTTTTTTTTTTGTAGTTTGAACAACAAAATTGGGATCTTTTTGAGCCTAGCTGAATATGTCTTTAATTATCATATGAACATGTTAATTTTTGCGCTTCAGAAAAATCTGAACAATTTCATTAAAGATAGGGTGCCAGTTATTTTTACCCCATATGGATTTAATTGTGAAAAATTCGTCTTTCTATCGACATTCTAGTATATTCCATGCGGAATCCCGACGAAAAGTGGAGCGCACATGAAATCCTTAAAGCGCGGTAATTTAAAATCTTAACGCCGCAGAGGCGAAATTTTTAACTGGAACCCTGTCTTTAACTTCGGATGATCCCGCGATTTAAAATTAATATAATTTTGTTCATAAAACTTATTGTTCTGATTTTTCGAGATGCTTTAAATCTTCATAAAGTGAATTGTAAGTTTATCACAGTAGTCAGAACGTTCTAGTATTATTCGAATCCATCTTAATCCTTAGAAGAAGTACCGTATATTCAGTATGGGCTCAAAGCATGTTTTCCTTGATTTTTTAAAAGTAATTCAAATATTTAATTCATTCGCACCAATTTCCCAACTCATACGAGTTCTCGAAGAATCATAAAACTTTGCCTGAGTGCGTTTTTGGTACCAACCAGAAACAGAGAAGTAGAAGAAAAAAAACGAAGAGTGGAAGAATATATAAAATCGGATGAAAGCGAAGGCCATCGTATAACTGTTCCCGAGGGTATTGTTCGACATGATTTTCCGCCATCTCCGAGCGAAAAAAAAAGAGAACTCGGAAACTGCGGAAAATTGATGGAGCTCTTACCACACACATCTCGTTGAAATATCTATCTATCTGACCTTAAAATCATATTTTTTTCGGAATACCTTCCTACTTTTATGACGAGAGTAATCAGATGGTGAAATTTCTCATTTTTTGAAAAGCTTTTGGTTTTTAGTTTTTTCGAGGACAAAATGTTGACCTCGAAAAAGGTAGTTTTATGAAATGAAAATGCAAAGAAATTAAATTAATTTAGCTGATATTTTCAGAATATAATTTTCAAATAATACAAAATTCAACCAGGAAGCTTTTCTTCCTCTCAGAACGTATAAATATAAAATTCGGTCATAAATAAGAAGTTTGTTATTATGAAAAGCCATATAATTTTTTTTGAATTTTTTGTATTTCCGATACAAAGGTTTTTATCTAAAAATATTTTTTTTCGCAACGATTATATTGAAGGAGATTTTTTTTTGGATTTTTCATGCCTGCGGACTAGTTTTCGCCGGATGGCACTTTTTCTAGGCCGTTGTTTTGAGACGCGTTTTCTTGGCTTCTAGATGGTTTTAGAAAATTTTAAAAACAGATTTGGAATGACAATGAACTCTATTTTCATCCCAGATGCATTCATTATCTCCGTAAAGTCCATTTAAGATTTGCTACTTTTGAAAATCTTTGCTTTTCTTGGAAAATTTTAATTTCTATATAATTTGATAGTTAGCTTAATTTCTTAATCCACGAGAAAACATAGTCGATTTTGATTTTCTAAATTAAAAATTGTTCTTTTGAGCTGAGCATTACGAATTCAATGTTCAGTTCAATATATCCCATGATTCGAAGTAATGCAAGTATTAAAATTGATGCAGTGAATATTCTAAAAGAAGTTCCGTTCTTCAATTTTTTTCAATCTAAAATTCCAATTCAAAGCACGTTTTCTGATGTCTGCGGGAGTTCCCAGCTTTCCTTTTTTTCTTTGTAATTCAGAAAATTTTGATAAAAAACCAGAATTGTCTAGGCAAATTATTTCATCAAAATTTAAACAAAAAGTACTTTTTCTGAAGATTGTTGAACGAAAAGTCTTGAAATTATTTAATCCCTTTTTACTTTTCTGCATCTGCTATACATCACATTTCACCTGTTTTCACATTCTGACAAAACCGAGTGTTCCTTTTGTTTTCTCCGTCGATGTTTTTTTTTTCCACAATTAGTCGTCGTTTTTCTTCAGTTCTCTCGTTATTTTTCTCGAAAAATTAGGAATCTTTTCGCCGACGACGTGACTCTTGTTCATCCTTTTCTCGAAAAAATCAAATAAACGAAGCGCAAAAAGTTGTTGGTTTAATTATGTGTGAAACGACACACACAAATTTCCTTCTCTTTTTTTTTCGTCCTGACAAATTTCGAAGTCTTCGGACATCGGACGGCGACGTAGGAGGGGGAAGATCTTTTGACTTGTCACACATGAAAAAAAATATCCCATGGGTCGAATGGAGGAAAGGACTGATGTGAACCAGTACTCAAGTTTTTACTTAAGCTTTTTTCTATTTTTGAACATTCTTGTTTTCCTAACTCTTTCATGAATTCGTTCGCTTAGTACTTCGCCCTTTTGTGAGCTAAATTTCCAAATTTTCAAATGACAAAAAGGCCCTAGGATTTCCAGTTGAAAATTCTCCCAGCATCTCATTATTTTAGTTTTAAAAAAATTATTAGTCAATTAATCGGGAGCCCCTTAAAGCCTTGTTTGATAATTCATAGTTCAACATGATCACAAAATTTTCTTTAAATTTAAAACTAATCGGAATCGATAACTTAAGAATCATAGTTTAGATAGGTTGCACACCACATAATTTGTTGAATAGAATTTCAAAATTTCTCAAATATTTGGTCTGCTTCAAAATTTTCATAAACAACTTTTCTATTTAGTCAAAAGATGTAGCAGCTGAAATTATTTAAAACTTGTAAGTTGTTGAAATTGTCACCTGTCAAGAAATGTAATTAAAAAGTTTCGACAAAAATATGTGTTTTTGCGAACCTTTCAATTACGGTAACTCAGAAATCGACAGTGAATAATATCGGAATAGAGGTTTAGATTTTTGTGAGATACATTGTTACATCTTTCATATTCAAATAAAAATGTTTTAATTATTGTCAACTCAAATATTCTTGATCATTGTGTGTAGTGGGTTGCTCAACTTCATAGACGCTCCGCACGCACGCACGCGGCTGCCGTCACTCAACAAACTGGAAAATTTGAAAAATTCATTTTCTCGCGAATCAAGAATATTTGAGTTGACAATAATATATCAGAAACTGAAATTTAAAATCTGTATATCATTCTAAATTTTTTAATTAAAAAAAAAGCTAATTCAAACGTCAATTATTATATTATTATATTATTATTATTACAATTATTATATTATAAAGTAAGATCTTTCAATCTTAGAATATAAATTAAAACAAAGTTGTGAATCAGCACAACTTGTGACACCATGAATATTTAATTCCAAATCTTTAACTTCTCAAAGGTTCAAATAACAAATGCAGTGAATTGCATAATATCCGTATTTGACCTGTACTTGTTCATCTCACTGAAATTAGCTTCCGTTTCATTATTATTGTTTTCTCTCAAGAAAACCTATAGTAGCCACCATTATTGTGCATTGAAAACACCTTTTTCCAAAAAAAAAAACAAATTCTAGAGAACGGTTGTTTACATTTTTCAAATGTGTATATAAAATATTTTAAAGGAAAATATATAAAGAAGCCTAAATAGAAAGATTTCCTAGTAAGTATACCAAAGAGGTAGTAGATTAGATGAACCGGAAAATAATTCAAGTCGAAAAAAAATTATTTGGTTTTTGTTTTTGTTTATATTTCATTTGTCTATCCCTCTTAAGTATTTGCCTATTTTCATTTTTGCCCAATTAAGAAAGAAATATCTTGATATTTGATATCTCTTATAATAATTTCTTATTCCACCCCTTAAAGAAATGAAAGAAATATATTTTTAGACAATGGTTATATCACACTCAAATAGTTTTGGCATTAAGCCGACTACTACCATTTCACCTATTCTTTGTCTCATGAATTGGAACGATGAAGCTTGTCGAACTTTCAAGAATTATATTCCAAAATTTGCGTCGAATTATGAGAGAAAACCCTCAAAAAACAAAGATAATGAAAATAGTGTAATGGAGGTTGAATACGATATTGAATCTGATGAAGATTTTGATGAAGATGTGCCGAAAAATGATAATGATACTCAGGATCGGAGTAGAAGTTTAAAAAATGATGAAAATGGTAATTGGTGGCTTTGAAAAGAAATGCATTTATTTTAATGATTCGTTTAATATTCTTATCGTTTCAGGATTTTTTTCACCTGTTCTACCAACTGCAGCTGAAATCAGAACAACAACTTCAGCTTCCACACGTAAGTTTCTATATATGTTTTCTATAGTTGGATGAGTTGGAAAACAAAAAAAAACTATTTTTTCTTGCAAAAATTCAGTAATTGCGGCTAAAATTTCAAAAATTGCAAAAATTCAGTAATTGGGGCGTAAAGACCAAAACCTCCCTTGTAAAACCACAATAAGATTTCTGCCGAAATTAATTTTGCAGAGCTAAAAAAGTCTTTTCGGAAGTTTTGAAATCCTTATCTTTATTTGAAGAAAAATAATCATTTTCCAATTCGTCCAACCCTGAAAAACATTTAAAAAAAACGCAGACTTATTAGCTGATTCAAAAAAGCCAGCACACGCATTTTCATATTTTCAGATTTTTGTTTTCCATTTTCTTTGCTTCAGAGAATATTTTTTTTATAAATAACCACATGTGTAAATATCCTAACACATTCGCTCACATATGTAGTTCCAGCAGCATCAACTACCTCTCATTCTCCTACTTCTACTTCTTCTAAGATCATGCCTACTACCACCACTTTGCCTGTTTTCTTTCTGTCCCAAATACCGGACGCCGATTCGGACGAAGAGGGCTCAGCTGACGATTTATTCGCTGCTGATCCGATCGGAATTACTTTAGCTACTAAACCTATCACAACGACGACTACAACAGAAAAAACGACAACAACAACAACTTCGTTTAGTAATAATATCACAAATAAGCTTAAAAATCCGCCTTCTTCAATTCGGTCAACTGTATTACCTCGTCCTTATGAGAGTATGCAGGAGGCTGCTGAGCAGAATCCTGATTATGTCGGTTCGAGTATTTGGAATCAAGTTGATACTTTACCTGAGCCAATGGTAACAGGTCCTGCGTGGAAAGTTAATAAATCGATTACTGCAACTACGGCGTCGAAAAAGAAGATGAGTACGACGGTATCAAGTCGGAAAACGAATGTTGATTACGGTGAGATATACACAATACCATGCTTGCCGTGCTGCAATATTTTGAATGATTTTAAATATTACTATCCTCTGCTTTAAATATTTTACTATCCTGTTTTGAAGTAGATGTGTTAAACAAGAGAAGCGTGCGTTTGCTAGGGAATATGACAGAAAATGTCTTTGAAAATTTGCGACTCAAGTTTTTTGGGCGCCTGATTTCGGTAGTTCCCGCTTCTTTTTTTTAATGCAATCCTTACTAACTGTTTTTGCTATTTCACCCTTAGTTTACTCGCTTGCACCTCGCATTCACAATTCAGCTTTTTAGATGTTTTCTGAATGTAAATATGAAACATTTTCCAAATGTTATGCAGCTTTTTTCGATTTTTTGTTCACTCTTCTTTTGTGTTCTCGGAAGTTTATTCTTTTTTCTCCATTGAAATGCGTGACTCTTTCTTTCCTTTTCTATCTATCTATCGAATGAGAAAAAAAAAACTAGGAAAGAAGGTAAAAGGCTTCTTCCGGTGCTGCATCTCCATTGGTGGTGATTCAAACATAGATTTAGATGAGCAGGGGCAGAACTATGCACCTTCACTTCATTTTTTTGTCCGGATTTGCTTTCTTAGCTTTTAGTCTTGTGCATCATCGGAATTTTCAAGAGATTAAGAAGTTTTTATATATATCTTTTAAATCCAGTTTTATATGCTATATCCGGTCCATGTTACAGTTAAAAATTGTTTTTTGAAATTATTCGCATTTATATGAAACTTTTGATTTTTGTACCTGAAGTTGTTGTACTTCAGACTTCTCCAGGTGAAGCTAATGTTTATTTTTAACCACACGAATCTTGAGATAGTATAAGTTTTAATATGAAGAAATCTCTCGAATTACTCAGGATAATTTGGTCTCGTAAACGGTACGCGGTGCATCGAAGCCGCACGCGAGCCGTTTACGAGCCTAAAAAACTAAAGTATCCCGAATCGAAAGCATGATTTTGCTAAATTCGACGCAGCTCGCCGTGCATTCAAAATAAACCATTCCAATTCAAATATCTCAGGAAATGTTTTTTCCAAACGGCCAATATGAAACTTGAAATGTTCGTATGACTCAAAATATAGACAGACATTGTATCCATTCGTCTCAAAAACAAAACCATTATAACATTTCGATGCTTTTCGAATAGGTGAAGCATGAACAAAAAACCTTCTCTGAGGTTTTCCCATATTACCTAGGTAACCAATACTTCTTCATTTTTCTTATTAATAATGATTTTTCTACAGAAAATCATTATGATTTCGTCATTCCTAAGGCTTACTCAAAAATAAACTATAAATTATTCATCAATTGCAGCAGTTTTTCTTGTTTTTTACATTCTAGCCTTCCTCATTCCTCATGTATTTTTTTTCCAAAAAACTGGTGCAGCTTTTTTTCTAGAAAAATAATATATATGACTTCTGTCTGGAACTTTACTTTCCAACTCCTAAAGAAAACGAATTTTAAGCCCTCAATATGTTCGATGAGTGCAACCTTTTTTTCATTCATTTTGCCATTTTCTGCTCAATTATAGCACATACCATTAGTAAAATGGATAGTGACATGTATGTCGCTCATTCCATTTTCCTCTTTTTTTGACGTCTCCCATGTTTTTTTTTGTTTCCTTTCAGAACTCTCACTCTCATTCATTTCCTTTTTTCACCCCTTAGTTTTTTTTTCCTTTCGGAGCTTTTTTTCGTTTTGAGGTAAAATGAAACAAGAGGAAATTTAAAGCTCCGATATATTGCCTGAACATGTGTGAATTGTTGTATGTTGCGGTTACTTCCCCCTTGGAAATAATAAATATTAAACCATTTAGAACCTATTTTTCCCTTTAGAATTTCCCCCCGAACCCGCAAACCTTTAAAGGCTTTTTCCAGTGTGTATGGCCGTTTGTTTCACTATTTTGAAACCTAAGTTAAATTTTATAACAAATATGTAATATCAATATTAAACAATTTAATTTTCAGTTACCGTAGCAGGACAACAACAAAAGCAGAGGTTAATTGATAACGAGATAACTGCGCTGATTACGAGTAGTCTGGCACCGGCGCCGAAGATTCGACCAAAATCCACGCCGCCTTATACAGTTTATCCAGTTAGGCCAACGACGCCTATGGGAGATACCATAACGACAACAATGCAGGTAAATATGCTGATTTTTTTTTACTGGAGAGAGAGGGCATTGTCCCAGAATAAACGCATTGTCTCGTGAATACGTTGATAGTTTAATCGAAATTTAGAAAGTTTATTGAACACATACATTTGATTGTGATCCGGAGGATTTTAAGGAGATACTAAATGAAAATAGACTTCATTCTCATTCCAAATCTGTTTTTAAAATTTTCTAAAACCACCTAGAAGCCGAGAAAATGAGCTTCAAAACAATGGCCTAGAAAAAGTTTCCACCTGACCGAACTTTTTCCTATGATCTTTTTCGTATTTCGTTAATAAATAGTTATGTAGAATGCTTATATTAGTTTTAGAAAATTTTAAAAACAGATTTGGAATGAGAATAAAGTCTATTTTCATTTAAGGTGCATTTATCATCTCCGTAGAGCCCTTCTTTAAATTCAAATTGAACACCTTCCTAAACTTTATTCAGAGTCTTCTCTCAAATAATCCGCTTCCGAAAACAGTTCGTGTTTTCAGACCGCTTCAAGCCCCGATTTCCCGCGCACTCCACTTATCATGTGCTCCAGTCTGGCTGTCATTGTCGCCATAGCTGCTGTCGTGTTTTTCGTCTTCAAATGCCGTCAAAATCCTCCAAACTCCGAACATTATACAATGGTTGGTTTCAAAGATGAGAACCTAATATTTACAACATTTTCAGGCAATGAAAACGCAATCCGGCTACACTGCAATCGCTCCAGAATTATCCCCACCAATGAATCATGACAGAGGAAATGATTCATGTACCCAACCATTATTAGCAAAACCTCATGTAAGAGGGGATATCCGGAATTTTATTTATTTAAGTATATTCCATATTTTTTGCAGATAAATGGAAATGGTTACGAACCAATAAAAGGAGCAATTATAACAAATGGAAATGGTGCACCAACGATGATGAGGAATGGTAATGGAAATGTGGCAAAGAAAAAAGATTTTAAAGAATGGTATGTGTAAATTTTTGATGATGATTAATTTATATTGTTATATTTTTACTGTTCATGGGTAGCCTTGATATCACTTCAAATGGTCTCTTTTTCTAAAAATTGTTAAATCTCAATAGTTACATTTTGATGTCTTTCCATTTGTCAATTTCAAATAATATATTTAAATGAATGAATAAATTGTGATATTTTTGCATATAATAAATCCTTTTCATAATGTGTTATTTTTCTTCCTTTAAAGTCCGAAAAGAGAACAACAAAAGATCTAGAATCGGCGATAAAACATTCGTTGAAATTATTATTATTATTATTATTAAAATGCATAAAAAGATGGTTAATTGTGATATGGTTGGAAGTTCACATGTGTTCCGCAGATTTCAATGAATGCTTCACAAAATGTGTTGTCGTCATATATTCATATTATTATTGATTATTCTGAAATTTGTTGATTCATGTGTTGATTTATTGTTCGTTGTTGATTCGAATCATGATGAGATTTCGAAAAGTCGAGCTATTCAAATAGCGAAAACTTTACCAGATGAGCTGAAAATTCGACGATGGGTTGTGGTTTCGAGAAATGATCGATATGTTCCGAGAGTTGTCAGAGTAAGCCTTGTGTTCCAAAAAATATGAGGTTCATTCGAAAATTTAAAATAATTTCTTCATGAACTTTCTATTAACCATAACTCTAGATTTCAATAATATTAAAGTTTGTTTAAGAATTCATATCGGAAAACGATGTGATGTTTTTATTTAAAAAAATAATGGTTTATAGTGTTCAAAAGAGACTCGGGAACTCCCGAAAAATAGTAATTTTTCAGGTTTTTTTCAAACTGGAATCATTTCCAAATTTAAGTATTTCTTATACTGAAGTTGATTTCGAACATGAAAACAAAAACATCTAGATGAATATTTTAAAAAATTAAATTAAAAAGCGAAATAAATTAAAAACCGTTTGAAATTACTTAGATCTTAATTACTTTTAAAAGTATTTCTTAAAATTCAAGCTGGAGGAAGCTCTAACATTTTCAGAATAATAATGAGCTGATTTCTATCTTATCCACCGTAAATGGCGACTACGATCGTTTCCTTGATGTTGCATCCTCCGAAATATCTCGACGAACACCAAGTAATCCACGCATCGCAAATCTTGATCAGCTTTTTTTTATTTTTCAGCGTACCAACCATTGGTAATTCTTCTATTTTCTGAAAATCCTGTTAATGAGACGATGACGAATATGTGGAAAATGATATCAAAGGCTCCCGCATTGCATATTTTCAGGATTGGAAGAACCAAAAAACGAGAGTACGTTTAATGCATCGTTGAAAAAGAAATTGAACTTATTTTTAGAATTATCTCTGAAAATACACAAACTGAGTTTGAGAAACTTCTCGAATGTGGAAGAAATAGAGCACTGGGCATCGAAATGGTAAACTCTTAAAATACAGTAACAAAATTTAAATATTCTGAAAAGGTTTTTTTAGCAATCCAGCAAGTTTAGTGGGAACGAAATAAGAAGAAAGCCGATAAACCCGTCAACAACTATAAGACCATTGACTTCAACTCGTGATCCATTGGTTCGAAGATTGACATTTTATGATCCGAAAAAGACACTTTTGGTTGATAAACCAACTAAACATACTTCAGCAAGAGTTACAGTTACCAGGAATATTAAAAGAATGACCACATCGTTTGAAAGAACAACAACGTAAGCTTAAATTTGAAAGATATATAAGTTTTAATCGGACTTTTTTTGAGATCACTTCCAAGAACGACTACTTCAAAATTCACCTCTACGTGAGTACTCATAATTGATATGTTGTATTAAGTTAATTTTAATATAAGTTGAATTCTGTACTAATATGAAATGTGCTATTTAAACTATGTTGAACTATGTTACTCAGGAAATTTTTCGCGGATCCGCGCATATAAAAGTAGCGGTTCTGCCATTTTCCTATGCGCGGATCCGCGAAAAATTTCCTGAGGTACTTATCAGGGTTGGTGTTGGAATCTCGATTTATTTGTCTATAAGAACTTTTATCACATATTTTCTTGTTCAAATAATAAATTCATACATCATGTACACATTGTGCAAAGGAACCTATTTGGGAATCCAACCCACCCTGATAAGTTTATTGAGGGTTCCTAATATTTATCCTGATGTTTTGGATATTTTACAGAACACGGCCCAGGACGACATCCAGGAGTCGATTTACAACGTTCGTTTCATAATTAATATGTGTTTTTTTTTAATCCAATTTATTTTGTAGAACCAAACTCAAGAAGCCTACAACTACAAGAAAAAGAGGAACAACGTTTGTCTGATAATCGAAAAAGTCTCAAATTTTGTATTTTTGTAGAGTGCATCCGAAATTTCCAAGTAGTGCAAGATCCGCGACAACGTAACTTACTAGTACATTCTATCTCCATATATCTTCAAAAGTTTTAGGGGGACGTATAAAACTACCACCAGATCATCGAAGCAGCCATTCTTTACAACGTAGTTTGCATTCCGAAAAGCAGAATTGTCGAAGGTTATATTCTTTCAGTTCACATCCGAAATTTTCAACAACGCGAAAATCGATTAAACCAACGAAAACGTAAGATTGACTGTCGTATAATGAAATATTTCGACATTTTCTAAAGAAATTGTGCGATATCAACAACAGGAGATGCAGGACTAATAAAAGAATATATTGAAAATCTCGACTATTTTCCGAGTCGATTGTTTTTTTTTCAAAAATATTTAAATTCTTTGACAGAACGAGGCCAAGAACTACAAGGACAAGTTCAAAAACAACCACAAGACCGAGATCAACGACAAAAGCAACGTAAGATCTTCTTTTTTGATGTGGGAGTTGTTAGTTCGGTCAAAAAAAGTTCGATTTCGTAATTTTATTTGAATCTAGTCTATGAAGATCGACTTCATGCTTACTCTGAAACTTTAGATTTTATTTTAAAACTTGTAGGGCAGAGTTCCATGGATCGAAATAATATGATCTGAAAGAAATATTTTTAGTTGAGTTATTTTTTGCAGAACAAGACCGAAAACGACGAGAACATCTACAAGAACTACCGCGAGACCTCGAACAATTGCAACAAGAAAGTAATCATTTTGTAATTTGCATTCTAATAATAACCACAAGTATTGACTATTAATGTATTTTTTTTTATGTAAAGAGCTGCCACATCAAAGTTTTCAATGCCAAAAAGAGCTACAACAAAATGGAAACCAACGTAAGTTTTGATATTGATCTTATTTGCAATTTATAAAATTCTGTAGAACACATCGAACAACATCGACAAGAACTCCATTGATCAAAACAACTATGAAGTTTCCGACAATGTGAGTTACACATTCCTTTTGAATTAATTCAATAGAATCCAAACATATTTTAAGATCTCGATCAACAACAACACAACCGACACCGTCATCAATATTGCCAATACCTCCTAAAAGAGAGATTGCTAGACCTCATATTATCCATGTTCGATCTAGAAGTGTTCACTTTGCATTAACAGAGTAAATCAAATATGGAACTAACTTTTAATACAGTTTTTTTTGTTTTAGAAAACCACCACCTTCGACAATTTGGACCCCATTTGTAACAAAAACCACCAAAAAGTTCGAGATAACCACGAGAAAACCAACAGTACCGTTCAGTTGTACAGCAGATGTATACTTTTTGATTGACTTATCTGAAGGAACCGGAGACAAAAGTCAACAATATTTGGATTTAGCTGCATCGACCATAAGTGTTTTGCCGATATCCCAAAAAGCGGTTCGAATTGGATTAATAAGCTATTCCGGACCTGGGAGAACTCAAGTTCATGTCCCAATCGATAAACACGATAAAAAAGATGATCTCATCGAGTAAAATATCATGAATATTCCTTGAAATATTTGCGCTTTTCAGGGAGATGTTTTTGATGCATAGACATGGTGGAACAACTCGAACAGCTAATGCAATTCGGTACGCGACGAAATATTTCCGAGATTTAGCTCATCCAACAAGACATGATGTTAAAAAAGTATTGGTTGTATTCACCGATGGATATTCACAAGATAATCCAAAAGAGGCTGCACGAGTTGCAAGGACTCAGGGAATACAAACGATAGCGGTTGCAGTTCATGATAAATTAGCAAATCCAGATGAAGGACAGTTGACTGATATCGCAGGAAATAAAAATGTATGTGATTTTAGCAAACACATGTTTAACTTCGTTTTCCTTATTTCAGAACGTTCTCATCTCACCATCTGGCCGAAATCTTCGCGAAAAAATCCTCGGAAATCAATGTTCACTCTAATCGTTCCTTTTCCTTATTTGCCCATGACAGCTTATCGTGTATATTAATAAAAATTCATTCAATAAATATACAACATTTGAAACATCAATATATATTTTGGACTATAAATAAAAACACGGGTGGAAAAACTTGGAATCGTTGCAAACCGGAGAAGCGCAAATACAGTTAAAAGCATGAAAAGAATACTAAACTCTAACCGAAAATTTATGCAATAAAATAATGGAAATAGTCATAAAAACTAGATGAACATCAACCCGATAAGCGGAAGAGAGATTTGAATGAGGAATAAAAATTACAATTTGTATGTATGTAAATTTATGACTTCTCACTTGTTATTCTAATATATTTCATAGTTTGTTATTTTCTAATTGATTGTATGGAGACCCGCTTGAAGAAGTGGATGTTGGGCATGTGGTTGAACAATTCCATTTAAAGGATTTTGTGCAGGTACATTAACAACTTGTTGGGATTGGAATAGGTTCTGAAAAATCAATAATTATGGAAATAAAAATTGAAATGAAAACTTACATGTTGCATGGCCCTTGCAACCAATTGTTGTT
Organism: Caenorhabditis virilis; assembly: GCA_964036255.1. Lineage (NCBI taxonomy): Eukaryota > Metazoa > Nematoda > Chromadorea > Rhabditida > Rhabditidae > Caenorhabditis > Caenorhabditis virilis. The sequence continues at coordinate 8,841,167 of OZ038419.1, forward strand.
GAGTTAATTGCAATTGTTGTTGTGGTGTCAATGGAGATGCCATTGAATTAATTTGTGAACTCAAATTACACAACTGTGATTGAAGATGCTGATTTATTTGCGAGTTAATCTGTTGTGGTGTGAGCTGCTGGGGTGTTAAATTCCCAATCGATGATGGAATTGTGATGCCCAAATGACCGTTAGAGAATGGGTTCAATTGAGGAGTCTGAACCGGATTTGTAACAGCATTCGTCAATTGAACCGCCGCCGCTAATTGAGCATCATGTGCTTTTGCCTCTTGCTCGGCTCTTGCTTTCATCGCATGTGATTTCATATGAGCATTGAGAGATTTGACTTTTTCGAAGCATTTTTCACATAATCTACAGTGGAAAAATCCATCAGCACTTGGTTGAGCTCCTTTCTTGTTAGCAGATGCTGATTGAGTATGAGATCTTGGGATCGTTGGTTGATAATTCTTCTGCAGTCCGAAAAGATCCTTATTCGTCGGAGATGGCGCAACATGTGGAGATACTGTCGGTGATGCGGATAACATGGGTGACGTGCTGAAAAAAAAGGAAATTGAATATTATTATAAGGAATAACACTTACAATGATCTATCTCTGAATTCTGCAGACATATTTCCAATAAATGAAACATCTGTTGCATTTGAGTCAGCATCTGAATCAACCGATTCTTGAAGTGAACACTTCTTCATTGGAATTGGTGGATCTTCCATCTGTTGCTTCAGATTCATCTCCAAAAGTTGCCTCTTTCGTCTCAAATTTCTTAACTTTCTATAATCATCCGGACATGTCTTTTTCCAAGTGTAGTAGAATTGTACACATTCCCGTACAGTTTTTCCAGGCAACTGAAAAGAATAAAAATCGGCGTTCGACTCTAAGTTTTAAAAACAAACCTCTTGTGCAACTTTGTCAAAATCCTTCTCGCTTTTATAAATCGCATCTTGGAATTGATTCACTTCATCAGCTGTCCATACGGCTGAATCATTGTATAAATATCCGAAAATGTTGGAATATTGTTCCCAGTCGAGTGTATCACATCTCAAAAGATCCTCAACGGCTGCTTCAATATTGCCTTTATTTTCCATAAGCAAATGGATAGCAAGTTCTCGATGATTTCCAATCCGTGGACAAGCTTGAGAGCATGCCAAAAGTTCGAATGCGGAGACTTAAATAATTGAAATTAATTTACTGGAGGCTTAGCATCAAATTTTTTTATTCGTAAGGTGCAAAAGCTACAAAACAGTTTTCCAAAATTTTTTTCAAAAAATTCTTACTCTGTTCCTCGTCCAGATCCGTCAAAACATCAGAGGAAAACATAAGTTCATCTCTATCCTCAATTGCTTCTAATTCGCATGAATGAACTGTCCTTTCATTCCATTTTCTGACACGAGCTTGATATTCTTTTCCAATATTTATGTGCCTACAAATTATTTGTTTTTTTCGAATTCTTACTTGTAAAACTAACGGGTTTGGATCAATGACTTGTGGTCCTTCTGGTACATAATCATAATAACAATCAGACATACATGAAAGTTTTCTAATTGCCTCCTGATTATTAATTGATTGTTTTCTCTCTAATTGTGCCTTGTCATCACTGGATGATGTAGATGCCCCTGATGCTTTTCTCAGCTCTGCCAACTCGTTTGCGAAATTTGGCTGTAATCAAAAAGCAAATTATTATTATCTATATTGTTATCAATGATATGAATCCAAAGTTCGATGCTACATTATTTATCAATTAGCAAACAACTAGGAATGGAAAAAGTGCCTGCTTGTCTCAAATTTGCACGAAATATGTTCGATAAGACCAACCTGGCTCATTTGTTGTGCCATGTAGAAGAATCCATTTTTTCTTGATGGTCCGTCACTGTCTTCACTCGTCTTTTTACCATTCAGCATTCTATTTTCTGAAAATAATTGATATTGTTGTTTATGTTTTTAATTGAAAGTCAAAACCAACCATCAGAATCGGTACTACAGCTCGGGACATCAGCAATTTCAGATGTCTGTTGACTAAAAGATTTTGCAATCGAGCAAAAAAGTCCGGATCCGTTACGCATTGGCGCTAAAATTGGTGGCGGAGTGTAGGGTAATTCTCCAGCAGATGCGTTCGAAAGAGGATGGCCACGCGGTGTTCGAAGTTGGCTGGAAATTTTGTATCTGATGTTTGAGAATTGTGAAGAATGTTTATGTAGACAGAAATGATTATTTACAAAGAAGTTCTCGAATAATTGATAAGAAACCAATTTTTATAGACGGCGAATTCATCGAATAAACAATTTCAATTTTCGGAGAATATAACTATAGTTAATGGAACAATTTTGAAGTTTGAAATTGAAATCTGGTAGGGTGAAATTAACTGACCCACTGTCTTTAAGATAAATAGCGACGTTCTCAAGCGGGAGCTAAGTGTGCCAAAACATGTTCAAAAAATAAAACTTCGAGCTTCTAAACAAAAAATATTCATAGAAACAAAAATGATTCCGCGAAAATTCTTAAAACTCGTGTCAAATTATCATTATTTTGATGACAAACCGATGAAATGGTTGAAAAATTGGTAATGTTTCAAAGAGCGCAAAAAAAGGAGAAACATGGAGCAAAACAAGAAAAAACAACAAGTCATGTGATGTTCCAAGTTTTCTTCTAACTTCCTTATACTACTATAAAATATGGAATTCGTAAATACTTCAAAACAAGGAAATAGAAACAAACTTCTTTATGAAGTTTGGCCCGAACTGAAAATATGATATGAGTTGGATGCAACCAATTTATATATGTATTATCAGTTTTTTGTTTCGTTCGACCGGAGAGAAAAAGAATGTTTAATCACATAAGTATATGGCGAGACTCTCGTTTTTTTGAATTTTGAAATTTAAAAAACAAGCGATCATCAAAAAAATACAAAAAAAGTGTGTGATGTCTGCAATTGAAGAGCGTACAAAGACTGAAAAATAAAATATTTGTCTGCAACATTTCATCTCCTTTATTTTTGTTTTATTGGTCTCCAAATATACACAAATACAATGCGGAAGAAAACATTTCAAAATTTTTTGTTTCCAACAATAACAAAAACACATGAGTTGGAAAAAACAAAAAAAAAACTGGAATTTTGTTCTCTTGTTGGAACATCCATAACACTTCATTCAAAAGAAAATCGAAATGCAATTATTTTTCGTGTTTTTAGTTGTTTTGCTGCTGCAAAAAATAGAAAAAAACAGTTTTTTTAATTCTGGAAAAAATATATAAAAATATATATTGTTTTTCCTTTTTCGAGACAGGAGCAGCTGCGAAACAAAGTGAACAAGCAGAAAAAAACAACAACAGAAAAAAATTCTGGAAAAAAAAACAACAATGCAAAAAATAGCAAAACAGATTTGTTTTTTTTTGCAGAAAGTGAACAAATGTTTTTGCAAATTTCGAGAGGAAACTTTTGAAATTGTTGCGATTAAATATTTATGGACAGATTTATGGAATTTTCTGCGGAATTTCTGTTAAAGGAAGCTGGTCAGTTAACACGATCCAAATCCAAGGCAAACAATCAAAATTCGAATGGGAGCCCAAGTGGTCCAAAGAATTGAGAACGAAATGCATTGTACTAATGAGAGTAAGCTCTAATTTTTGAAATTTAAATCTGTTAGGGTCAAATTAACTGATCCACTGTCTTTAAATAGAAATTCGGTCTGCGTCAAAACCAGAAATTTACAAATTTAGAATTTGACATGTATTCATTTTGACGTTTTTATACGATTTAAAAATTTAAGGCACAAATTCTTGAAATCCATTAGAAACCATATTTGTCTCTGAAGTCCCTTGTGTTTTTATGATCAAGAACATTATTGAGCACGTCAAAAATAGAAGGATTAAATAGAAAACGCATAATTGGTCAAGTTTCAAAATATATGTGATTATGAAAAGCTTGGCTTGGCCCTACCGTTCAATACCTTCACAGTTTTGGTCTCCTAGAAATTGTCTTTGCGGGAGCTCCCGAAAGAACATTAACTGCATGAGTAATAATTTGATCTTTTTAACAAAAATATCTCTAGTTTAGTGTTAGATTACTTTCAGAAGTTTAACATTTTTTGTCCGCTAATCTCGATCTGGACTACATTATTTTCTAGTCACATGACTGGATTTAATGAATAATCACAATGAATCATAGGACTACACTGACTTATCTTCATCTATTCACACCTTAGAAAAAAATATATTAAAAAAAGTAAAATCTTTCCAAAAGCTGATCTTCGTGTTACAAATTTTTGATTTGCAGATCGATTCTTCCCTCTCTTTTCCCTCTACCTCTCTGTGAACAAATAAACGGAAAAAAAGATGGATAAACACGTACACATTCACTCACAGTTTATTTCATTCTGGTGTTCAAAAACGCCAAACCCCCCTTCCATTCTCCTTTTCCTCTTTTCCTGCTGAGGGAACAGAAAACAAACGCGGTTTTTTTCCGCCGTCGTCGTCGCCGCCGCCAAAAAGTACACACGCAAACACTCTCTTTTTTGCTGTCTCTGCTGACTAAATGTTTTTTTTTGTTGCTAAATCTGATGGGGGGAGAAATAGTATTCGAAAAATGGTGAGTTACAGTGTGATGCAACAAGAAGTGGGAAATTGAAATAGGAGAGAAAAACGGTTTGTCTCACTGGTCGAAGAACATAAAAATATCAAGAAAGCTGTTTTATTGATTTCAATTAAAGTTGTTTAATCGAAGAAGGCGGATCCAGATCGATCGTTTATCGAACAATTGATCTTTTGAGTTTTTAAGAGGTTTCAAGAGAAACATGTGAAACCAGTCTTTGTGCGCCTATATTTGTTTGTATGCATAGATCTACCGAAACGATGCTAGGAACAACTGTGTTATCTTGGCTAGACATATGTTTGGAAACAAATGAAAAATTGGGGGCATGTGTTCTTAGATGAGAATCGAGAGCTACCGCAGACAAAAGTTTAATTCATTTACATTGAAGAAATAGAAAAATTATTAACGGTATCATGTAAGCGAAAAAAGAGGGTACTTTTTTTTTAATTTAAAATCAATAATCATAAATAAATCAAATTAAATTGTGCTCCGCAAGAACTAAAATCTATTCCGAGCCACTGAGAATCATCCCCAAAGGAAAAAAAATATTTTTAGCGCTCAGACACATTTATTAAAAATTCTGCAGCGAAAAATTCCTAAATGAGAACTTGCGACATCTCACAGAAATTTGATATTCTTTTCAGCATCTAAAAATATATGCATTTTTCTGCAACATCGAATAAATGAATAAGAATTTCAGAGGAAGAAGAAATATGATGAAGAAAGCAAAAAAACAGCATGCATCAGCTTAAAAAAGGAGATGTATAGGGGTTTTTTCCAAAAAACAAGGATACATATTTTTTTCGAAAAAAGTGAAAGCAGAAGAGTTCGAAGATCGAGCTGGAGCAGAAGCTGGAGTAGAAGCTGGAGCAGAAGAGTCTAGGAGCAGAAGAAAGGAAAGAAGAAAAAAAAACACATTCGCTTTACATAATCGTCGCAAAGTTATTTGCTTTATATTTTTTCGCTTTGCAAAGAATTGAAAAAAAATGACGATGTTTAATCGTCTAGGGTGTACTTCAGAGGGAAGTTAGAGAAACAGAAATAAAGAGAAAAAAATGAGGATCAAACTATGTAGAAAAGACACAATTTTGTATCATCTTTTTATCTTTTGCATTCGCTGCTGTTTTGTCGTTGTCCGACGCGACCCGAATGATTGTGATCTTTGGTGGTCGTGCACTTCTGCAGTTTACATTTTTCTTTCCGTGTCCGAAACAAAATGTATGAGAGGACTGGGAGTTAAAGACAACGTGCCAGATGAGAAAAAATCGAAAAATTCGAAAAATTAGGTTTTTTATCGTGAACAAGTGAAAACTTGGCGACACCCTGTCTTTAAATGAAAAAGAAACATGTATTCATTTGTATTTCACTTTTTTTTTCCATGAAAGAAAAAAAGGGGTACCCATTTTATAGAGTGCATTTTTTACGATGTCTTCCTTTTTAGTCTGTTCTTTTCTTTCAGAAAACAAAAGAAGCCATATAAGGTCGTATCTCTAAGACCGGAACTTTGCGTGCCTTAGGGAAAGTTATTTATATGAGCGTATACTACATGTCTAAAGCATCATAATTCACAAAAAAAGTTGTCAAAATTTTGAGATACGGTAGCGTGGCGGGTTACGGTAGGTCATTAGGTCGAAAATTCAAAACTTTTAGTATGGTAGTCATATGGGGTATCATTCGATTCCTTGTGTTAATCTAATCATTTTTGTAGTTGACAACTTTTTTTGATCTCTTCTCATTAAAAAGTTATTGCTGAAAATGTCTAAAAAAAGGGTATATTTTTCACTCTGACAGAAAAAAATATCACTTTTTGGCGAGACGTCCTGGAGTTTTGACTGATTCTAAAACTAGAGACAAAATGCTACATTTTGATACTAAATAGAAAAAAATAAAAGTGTACCTAGCATGTTCTACGTAACTCCAAACATCACCACTTTACCAAAAAACCTCCGGTTAATATTACGTGTTCCAATTTTTTTTGAAATTTGGTGTATTCACCAAGTCAAATTACGATTATTGCATGAAAACAAATGTAATTTTCGAAAAACAACATGAAAATAACACAAATTTCAAGTTTCTATGGCGTGGCGGGCAATCGTAGATCACAATATTGAAAATTCAAAAATTGACGTTTGGTAGTCAAATGTGGTATCAATCGATTCCTCATGTCATGCTGATAATTTTTAATATTGGCACTTTTTATTCATTTATTACTGTTTTCAAGTTATAGCTGAAAATGTTGAAAAAAGTGACATGTCTTTCACTCTGACTGAAAAAAATATCACTTTTTGGAAAGTCGTCCTGGGGTTTTGACAGAATCTAAAACTAGAGAAAAATATCTACATTTTGATTCTAAATACAAAAAAATAAAAGTGTACTTAGCATGTTTTAAGCCACTCCAAACATCACCACTTTTCCAAAAATCTCTAGTTAATTTTACGTGTTCCCATTTTTTTGAAATTGGGTGAATTCACCAAGTCAAATTTGGGTCATTGCGTGCAAACAGGTTTAATTTTCAAAAAACAACATTAAATATTGAAAATTCAAAACTTGAAGTATGGTAGGATTGACCACAGGTGTTGTTCCGAAGAGCATGTCGACCGATCTCATGCGGGTTGATTTTGAATCGTTGCAACGAACCAAGAAAAGAATTGATCAAGTTTCAACGGTTTATGACTTTCGGTTTGAAAAGACGCAAATGACAGCCAAAAAATACGGTGGATTCGTAGATGGTTGGAAAATTAATTCATGAAGGTATGAGGCTACAAGAGGATCATACCTCATTGAAACATCAGGCGGAAGTTCCTAAAATACCGAAAAATAGGAAAACTATAGTTTAAAAAAAATAGATGGCGAATAACTCGAACCGATAAATACAAAACATAGATCAATCCTACCATACTTCAAGTTTTGAATTTTCAATATTGTGCGCTACGGTAGCCCGCCACGCTATAGTAGCTTAAATGTTGTGACTTTAATGTTGTTTTTTGAAAATTAAAACTGTTTGCACGCAATGACCCAAATTTGACTTGGTGAATATACCCAATTTCAAAAAATGGGAACACGTAAAATTAATTAGAGATTTTTTGGAAAAGCGGTGATGTTTGGAGTGGCTTAAAACATGCTAAGTACACTTTTATTTTTTTGTATTTAGAATCATAATGTAGAAATGTTTCTCTAGTTTCAGATTTTTTCAAAACCCCAGGACGTCTTTCCAAAAAGTGATATTTTTTTTTCAGTCAGAGTGAAAAACATGTCATTTTTTTCAACATTTTCAGCTATAACTCGAAAACAGTAATAAATGAAAGAAAAGTGCCAATATTAAAAATTATCAGCATGACATGAGGAATCGATTGATACCACATTTGACTAAAAAATGTCAACTTTTGAATGTTCAATATTATGATCTACGATTGCCCGCCGCGCCATAGAAACTTGAAATTTGTGTTATTTTCATGTTGTTTTTCGAAAATTACATTTATTTTCATGCAATAATCGTAATTTGACTTGGTGAATACACCAAATTTCAAAAAAAATTGGAACACGTAATATTAACTGGAGGTTTTTTGGTAAAGTGGTGATGTTTGGAGTTACGTAGAACATGCTAGGTACACTTTTATTTTTTTCTATTTAGTATCAAAATGTAGCATTTTGTCTCTAGTTTTAGAATCAGTCAAAACTCCAGGACGTCTCGCCAAAAAGTGATATTTTTTTCTGTCAGAGTGAAAAATATACCCTTTTTTTAGACATTTTCAGCAATAACTTTTTAATGAGAAGAGATCAAAAAAAGTTGTCAACTACAAAAATGATTAGATTAATACAAGGAATCGAATGATACCCCATATGACTTTCATACTAAAAGTTTTGAATTTTTGACATAATGACCTACCGTAACCCGCCACGCTACCGTAACCTGAGCAAGGGAACTGAGACTTACGCAGAACACTGATTTTGACGTGCCCTATACGCTTGTGGAATATCACTTTGATAACTTTCATATTCGCCCTAAGGCAGGGCCTATGGTAGCATAGTTTCATTCTTACAGATACGACGTTATATATTATTTTCCTTGTTGTTTTTGTCAGAAAAAAGTTCACTTTTTCACTCTGCAAAATAAAAAAAAAGTGCAAGGTTTTTTTTTCGAAAATTCGTACATACACATTTATTGCCTTCCTGAATTTATTTTCAACAAAAGCTTGCGGGGGGAAAAGCAACGTATTTTTTCCGAAAAAATAGAGTAAATCGACCCCCAAAGTGTGTGTATGTGTGTTTTTTTTTTCGGGAATGTAATATAGTTTATGAAGAGACATCAGAGGGTCACGAGACCGTGTTTTTTTTTTGCTGATGCTTGCCCGTTTGCAGAAGACTGCAAATGCACGTCCATACACACATAGACACATACTATTCACTTTTTTTTGCAATTTCGTTGATGATGGTGTAAATGATAGGACAGTTTCGTGGGGGGAGAAAGACATAGGGAAACGGAACAGTTCACTATTCTCATCTGATGCTTCATGTGACTGATATTGATTAAAAAAATGTTGTCTAGCGGAGAAAATCATATGATGATTACAATTTGATTGTGAGCTAAAAATTAGTGCTTCGTTGACCTAGAGCCTAGATTTTTGCATTTCAGTTAATCTTCTACAATTCCATCAGCACCTCAGTTTCTAAAACAAATGGTCAAACATTGTCTGGCACTCTATCTTTAAGACTGAATGCAAAGTTCCCATTGAACATATTAATGAAAAAATTGTTTGTTTTTCAAGATCCTTGGGGATTGAGATGTAATTAGAAAAAATCGGATCTAAAAATCAAAATGTGCATTCAAAATATAAAGCCCCCTTTACTCCCGCTCAATCTACTTTCTACACTTTTGTAACGAAATTTGAACCAGATTGCGAATTCAGGATGAATCCAATCAACAAACTTCACAACAAAAAGTGCAAAATGGCTCACATGCAATTTTATCCACAATAAAACACCAATAGACATCTAGATGATCAAAAACTGAAATAATAAAATGCAATGGAACCAAAATGAAAACAATAATAAGAATAAATCACGAATGAATCCAATTACCAATCTACAGACAAAACCCGACGTTTATGTAAAACGTTTAGAAACAGAACTGATTGTTCTATCTTCCAAGTCCCAAGCAAAAAAAAAAGCAGAAGAATGTGATGTTCGGATAATGGATTGCAAGCGATGAGAAATGCATGTCTGTTTTTCTCCGTCTTTTTGCAGAAGAAAAATATATTCATGACCAAAATACTGGCAGAATTCCAACAGTTGTTTGATGCCTTAGTTTCCTTCGTGAAAGAAGAAAAGAGAGAAGGCCCCATTTATCTTGATCGAATTTCTTTTTGCAAGCATAAAAAAACAGGAGAAATTCTCTTCCTAAAAATGGAACTGAACAACGAAAAGATTTGAATTTCAAATGTCGGTTTCAATGAAATCGTCAATTTTATAAATATTTTTTTTGAATAAATATATGGAAATGCTGTCATTTTGCATACACATAAAAATGTCTGTGTTTTTATTTATTTTTGCAAGACGAAATGAGTTCCTGGTTGAATCGAAAGCTTTTTCGAAAGATTCAGAATTTCAAATAATAGCGTTTTAAAATATAGTTCAAACAACAAATTAAAGAACACAAAATATTATCTGTATCAGAAAACATAAACGAGAAAAAAAACGAGTTTATGTAGTTTTGTCTGGAAATGATCAAAGGAACAAGAAAAATAAGAAGAGAAACTGAACGATGGTGTTAAAAAGAGAAGTAGAAACTAACCAAATCTTAAGAGAGACAGAAAGGAAAAACAAGAAGAAAAAAATGCAAAAAGGAGAAGAAGAAGACCTCCGACATGAGTGATGTGATCATGAGGCAACACAGACTGCATGGTTTTGTTTAAATGGTGGCGTAAACTGTGTGAACCGAAATGGGGAAATAAGAAAGAAAACCATGATAATGTTCAGAAATCGTTTTTAACAACCCCTATTAAATTTCAAAAATTAAAGAAGTTTTCGAGAACTTGAAAGGTTTTCTAAAAAATTGGGAAGTCCCGTTCAAAATTTCAAAAAACGCTGTAAGAATTTCATAAATTCCAGAAAAGTTAGCACAAATTTTCTACAAAACGAACTTTTGATTTCCCAAGGTCTGAATGGTCTGAACACATTTTTCTTCTCAAAATATAAACAGATTTAAACATCAAAAAATTTTGATCTTTGAAGAGGAATTCTGTTTGAATAACTGATGAATCGTTTTTTCAAAATTGTTTTTAAACAATTCCGACCCGGCTCATTTCTATTTGCCCACCAGACATCAAATAAAATGTTATGGTCTCGCCAGGAAACGTCATTATTTTCATAGTTTTTTTTAAATAAAAATTTAATGACGCTGCTGACGGAAATTTCGTTGAAAATTTAATGAAACACTCGGCTTGTTACACATTATACCAAGGATCTATAAGAATTATGGGTTCAAAAAAAAGAGCCAGACTTAGAATGTTTTTAAATTCAAAATTTGTTCGATTTGTTCGAAAACTGCATTTGAAAAACGGTATAAAAACTGTAATCACATGTTTGGGAAAGAAATATGAATCACTGACTGCACGCTGGTTTTTGAACATTTCTGTTCAGGAAAAAAAATAGCATTTTCTGCAAAATGACTCAACAATTCTGCAGCATCTCGTTCTTTTTTTCAAATAACTTTTTTTTTCGATGCAAATGTGTTTCAAAAAACAAGAAATAAAATAAGAAAAAAAAAGAAGGCAGACACAAACCTTTTCATTGCCATCACAGACGCTTTCCTCGTCGGAATATTTGGATGTGATCTTTTATGCATCGATGCATTCGGAGTGAGCATATATGAAGATGGAGATGAATTCATTTCATCAATTTCCATCTGCAAAAAAAGAGAGGAATTATGTTCTTCTCTATCTTTTCTCCGCCTTTTTTTTTGTGATTTAGTTCGCATCCGATTGGTTATCAATTGCAAGTTTTTGCACGTCTATCAGCCACTTATTATCATTTTTGGAGGAGAAAAAAAAAGAAAAAAAATCTATTCATGTATTTCACCTTTTCTTGTCTGATTATGTTTAAAAAAAGTTCAATAATTACAGACGATATTTTTAAAAAGTTGGGAAAATAAATTTTTTTTTAATATGTTAAAGACACCGTACCATTTAAAAAGGTCGGTCGGGATATAATTTTGGTTTGTCCACTTGACACATGTAAATGTTTATAGGAATTTATTTTTGTTAAAATTTAACCTTCCAACAAAACTGTCAATTTAAAAGCTTATCAGATGATTCAAAATAAGTGTTTGTTGAACTTTTGCGAATCACGAAATTTTAAAAATAATTGCGTCACAGTACAACACATTTTAGGAAATGGCCGCATCGTTAACGGCTATTTTCCATTTTATCGCACATCAAACATTATTTCGTCTGTAAACAGATTTTTTCTAATTGAAAATTTTATTGAAATTTCATATTTCGATAGTTTTATTAAAAGTTGCAGGACTTTATGCGGCCGCGCGCGTGAACGCGACGCATGTGACAAAACTTGCGTGTGATTTAAAATATAAAGTTGTGAGCCTAAGAAAAACGTTCATCTGGAATTCCTTCAAGAAAATGTTTCGTTTAAACACCCTAGTTTAAAATTAGAAAAACGTAATTTTTCAAATACTAAATATTCAATAGAAAAAGTTAGACAACTAAATAAAAATTCCTTGATACGAATCCAACTCATGCCAATGCTCTCTCCAAGCGACTCTATTTAATTATACAAGCGGAAAGCGGGGTTCAAACTACAAACACATTTCTCAATTCTTTCTTTTTCGCATTTCTGCTTCGTATTTTTCGAGTTTTTTTCTAAACTAAACACTCACTTTCACTGGCGATAAGAGTTCAGTGGTTGTCGCTGTTGTTGAATCCATCCTATCCATGTATCTGCAAAAAAAACGAGCATGTTTATTTAAAAAAAAACGGAATTCGGTAGACATGAATTAATTTCAGTTCACAAGGAAAATAGGAAATATCAAGTGAAAGGTATTCTGAAGAGTGCAAATGTGTTTTTATTTTTATACGAAAAAAGGGAATAAAATTGGGCTCAGCCACATTTTATGGACTGAAGAAAGATCGTTACAGTTCTCGAGAATTGTTTTATCACACCCGGAATTATATATGGAGAATATATATATTTTTTAGTGAACCAAAAATCAAGGAAGAATTTAATCAAGCTAAGGATGATGTCATAAAACTGGTTTTAATTTGATACATGAACTATCCCGGATATAAGAGGGAGCTCCCGAGAAATCGGGTGCTTGAAAACGCTCTATTGAGTTCTCCGGTCCATAAATTAAAATGGAAAATATTTGCAGAATTCAACTTCTCATTCAACAGTAAAACAGAAATTATTCATGAATTCCAGAGATCAATGATGTATCAAATTGAAGATTTCGTCTACATTTTATTTTCGTCTACCCAATGCAAAAAAATAATCCAAAAATATTCTAGTCATGTGTTTTTTGAATCTCTTCCAACCAATGCAAGAACAATTGAAAATGTGTGCTGGTGACATCAGAAAAAAAATGTACTATTTATATAAAAATAGACGAACGAAATGAAATTCATTCATATTTCATCGTTCACAAGCGCGTTGTCAACAATATTATAAGTGAACAAAATTCAACCGAAAAAAAGCACAAAAATACATCAATTTATAGCATCAAAGTTTTTTCTAATCAGTGAAATTGTGATCTTTCTGGGAAATTTTTTTTTGCACGAATAATGATAAAAATTGTAAGCGTGTGGAAGTAAACAGCAGTTTTCTTTCAGAAGATTAATGATATTATTCTGATTTGCAGAGAAAAAAAACTAAAATAATGAATTATAGGGATCAAAGAAGGGATTCCTTCAAAAAACCTGATTTTCATAGGTTTTAACAATTATTCACAAGTGAAGCAAATTAGTTCCGCATTTTTCGCAAAGTTGGCATAGATATTAACCTTTCGATTCATTTGCACATGGCAAAAAGAAACAAGGAAATTGGTTTTATGTAATACTATGAACACATTTTTTTGAGAATGGCGGTTGCATGACACTTAGCAAACTTCAGTAACGAAAACCTACGATTTTCATCTAATTTTAATCTCTTAACTGATTTTAAGGAACAAAGGATTACAATTTAAGATTTTTTGAATTTTTGAAAAAGGATCTAGTACTTCTCTATTATTACCCAGAAGTCAGGGGGAAATATCTAAAGAGATCCTGAATTAAACTAGCCATGAAAAGCGAAAAATTCCTTCTGCAGGATAAAATTTCAAAGAATGTATTTAGTAAAGTGGTGTCCCTTGTATAAACTAGGTTCACAGAGATTCGAGTGGATGAAAACCAGCTTTAAACAACAAAAATAAACGCGAATTATTTTCAAGAAGATTTATTAATTTTAAAACAAGAATTTAATACGAAAGAAAGGTTAATTATATTGCAAAGAACAAATAAAATACTAGCCGCAGCTAGAAACAATAAAAACGAGCCCTAACTGGCTAAAAACGAGCTTGCTTGCTTTCCCACAACAAAACTAATGTGACGCCCGAGAAGGTGGCCTAGAAACACATTTTTGGGAAGCTAGTCCCTCTGGGTTGGGTTTCTAGTCCTCGGCCATTTATCTCAACATCCCCCTCCTTTAGAAGAACAGGCTCCTGACTGTTGGGATACATCATAAAATAATACGGGTAGAAGGGTAATGGGGTCGAACATTTATCACATTGAACTGACTGTTCCTTGACGATTTTCAGCTTGTTCTTGTCCCTTTTTCCGCTTTGCCCTTTCCTCTCAACGCTCTTGGCCTTCATATTCTGAGGTTTCACTCCAATCTCAACATCTTTCTCCTGATGCTTCTCATTCACACTTGTTTCCACTTCCGAACATCTCCCAAATTGATCTTGTGACTTGGCAATCGAAAACATTTGACGATTTGGCTTGGCACTTGCATACAACTGCTTGACTGTTGACGGACCCTGAATAACAAAAGGTTTTGTGACATTTGTCACGTTCTTCGACCATCTGTGCCTCGGTTTGCTCTTGCATCTCATCTTGTCATTCTCACGACCTCCGATTTTCTGCTCACTTCCCCGATCACCAGCTTTTCCAAAATTCCTGTCCTTCACTGAACCTCCCGACACAATGCCTTTACTATACATCACATCTTCCTTCAATGGACACTTTTTCTCCAACTTCACACGATTCTTCCCAAATGGCAGCTTTCTTACGCTTCCAGCTTCACCAAAATGCTTCAATCTTACTGCATTCACAACAGCTTTCTTCTTGTCTTCATCGACATCTTTCCAGCCAATACGGATTCCAAAACTTTCAAACGAATTTGTGCCCAATACAGCATATTCTTCATTACTTTCACACACTTGGAACGAAACACTCTTCTTCTTGTGCCTGATTTCAATCGGAACAACGACTCGGTGAACAATATTCATCTTCGTATTTGACGCATCAATTACATCCAAATCTTTATCCGATGGACTTTCCACAAACTTCTCATCCGTCAAGTTTCCTTTCTTGACTCTGCTCCATGTTTTGGTTGACAACAAGCTAACTTCTGAACCACTATCGATAATAATTGTGACTTCCTTTCCAAGAATTTTTGCTTGTTCGAGTACTAGGCTTCCAGCTACAGCATGATTTCCCTGTCGCAGTGCTTTCTCATCACAAATTACTCCGTGCGCGTATGCAACTTTATTGTTTTCCTGACATCTTGCAGCATAATGCCCAGGTTTTCCACATTTGAAACAATTCTTTCCAAATTTGTTTTCAACTGGCACATTTCCATTCAATACATCATTTGATCCTACTGGAACAGCATTTGAACCAGAAACCGGTGATGATTTCATTCCTCCAGGATGGCTAGAACCGTTAACATCCCATTTTCTTCCACCAGGATGACTATAACCGTTAACATCCAAATTTCTTCCACCAGGATGACTAGAACCGTTAACATCCAGTTTTCTTCCACCAGGATGACTCAATCTGTTAACATCCCATTGTCTACTCCTTTCAAAATTATCAGAATATCCCATTTGATTTCCATTCATCAAATTTTCCTCTTCAAACTCCAACGCTATCCTTTTCAACGTCTCATACTGATCTTTCAAATCAACTTCCACTCGTTTCATATTCAAAATACAATGCAACGTCTGATCTCTTTGAGCTGCTTTCAATAATTTCGTAACTTTCAATGGTGCGATTTTCTCATCGTCCATGTCAAAAGCTTCTCTTGACAACTTTTCAATCAATAAACAATAATCTCTGATCGATTGGTGCTCCAGAATATGCAGTTGATCAAGTTTTCGCATCGACGAGAACGAAATACTGCTTCTCGACTTCTTCAACCTCTCTTGAAATTCCAACATTGTTTCATCAAATGAATCTTTCTTCGGAATGGTTCTAAACACTTGGAGTGCTTTTCCAACCAAAAATCTTTCCTCCAAAATTGTCATCAGTTCTTCATCCTTCTCCATTAGTTTCCCATACTTAGATTTGAACGTAGTCAGAAAACTTCCAAAGTTTCTGTCATCATCTCCAGTATATGCTTTTGGATCCGGCAACGCATTTGCTCTGAACGTTGTTTCCATAAAGCTCATCTGCTTTCTCACCAAATATAATTCATCAGATAACTTGCTCCTGTCCGAAACTCCAGTTTCTTGAACAATATCTTCATTCTTCTTAACATTTTCATTAATGTTATCGAAATTTTCAGAGTTTTGAACAAAATTTCCATCTTCAACAAAATGTTTACGAGCCCAATTTTCAGCTTTTATCACACTTTCAGCGATTTCTGGAACTCGAGTTGGTTCAACTTTCGTGAGTATCGTGCTCCTAGGTTTCGGTATTGGTGTTCCTGGTCCATTTGCCAAACTGATCAATTTTTGACGAACATGACCCATCAATTTTTCCGATTTAGAAGAATCATTTATCAATCCTTTCAACCTCTCACAATTCTCCTTCCATTGTTCCATTTCCTTCTGAACATCCTCCAGTTTCAATCTAATATCATGCCTATCCTTATCCATTTCAACCAACTGCAATGAAATCTTTTCATTTTCCAATTCAAGAATTTCCTTAGCATTTGAATCATTCGTCAATTTCATCAAAATATCTGCCAATTGATCTCCATTGCGAACATTCACACTATTCAGCATCTCAATGACTTCTCTTTCATTTTCCTTCAATTCACAAAAATTTTTGGCAACAGTCACTTTTTCAGCCGAAGAAATTTCATTTCTCGCCAAATCCAGATTTTGTTCCATCAATTTCAGCTTTTCCTCCAACTCTTGTACTTCGACAACCTTCTGTTGAATCTCATACATCAATCTTGCATTTGCATCTGAAGCCTCTCTGTTAACAGCTTTCTCATTTTCCACTTCTTCCAAAAAGCTCAAAAATTTCCTTTCATTTTGCTTTTTCTCTTCCAAAAGTTTCAAATTTTCCGCTGACTTCGCTTCCATCCAAACCGCAAGCTTTTCCGTACTTTCAATATCCATTGCTTTCAAAAATATCCAAAGTTTTCGACACTCTTCCATGTACTCAACATTTGCGATCAATTTTTCAGCTTCATCTTCCTGATCCTCTTTCAGGTTTTCCAATTTTTCCATCAACACATCAAAACCTTCTTTCATTCCTTCGAAAATGGTTTCTCTTTGCGTTTTCGATATCCTTGTTTGAGTTTCAACAAACTTTTCAGCTTTCACAACTTTTCTCCAAAAAGTTTTCAACAATTTATCCACAACCAAAAATTTGCAAACTCCAAACTTCTCTCCAAACAATTTCATAATATCACCCGCAACCTCTTGCAACCTTTCTGTTGACTGACAGACGCTTTGCTTCTTGGCGATCTCCTCTTTTGACCATTTTGCATCATCCATCGATTTTACCTCATCGAAGACTCTTTGCAACAACTGATCCATGTTCTCCAAACAATTTTCCAATTCTTTACGTTTCAAATAATTTTTCAACTGCTCACCAACATTTGACATTCCCGAACCAGATGCAACTGCTAATCCATCTCTCGGCACGACCATGTTCCTTGACGAAGACGAGGACGCTGACATCTTTCCAATTTTTCAAATTTATTCTATATCTCTATTTCCAGATATATAAATATCTCAGTATTTATACTCTTTCCACAGAAGAACAAAAGTGAAACGATCCGACGATTCAAATTTTAACGAATTTCTCGGTCTCAGTGTTTGTAAAACGCTACAAACGACAGAACTTGAAATATTCGAAAAAACGGCGACGAAGATTTCAAATAATTTGCCCAGACGGTCTGTTTAATGTCAACCTCTAGGGGAAGACCAAACAAAATCCGAACGTACAAAAATTCGAAATTTAACGGCAAAAAAACGAAAAAATTCAAGAAAAATCAATAAAACTCTCAAAAACACGAAAATTTTGCTATTTAAGCGGTTTTCCAACTCTGAACGGCTTCGGCCCCCAAGTAAAGTGGTGTCCCTTGTATAAACTAGGTTCACAGAGATTCGAGTGGATGAAAACCAGCTTTAAACAACAAAAATAAACGCGAATTATTTTCAAGAAGATTTATTAATTTTAAAACAAGAATTTAATACGAAAGAAAGGTTAATTATATTGCAAAGAACAAATAAAATACTAGCCGCAGCTAGAAACAATAAAAACGAGCCCTAACTGGCTAAAAACGAGCTTGCTTGCTTTCCCACAACAAAACTAATGTGACGCCCGAGAAGGTGGCCTAGAAACACATTTTTGGGAAGCTAGTCCCTCTGGGTTGGGTTTCTAGTCCTCGGCCATTTATCTCAACAATTTAGTAATTCAATAAAATGATCAAAAGATCAAAAAATTAAATGAGAAAAAAAGAGGAAAAATGCATGACTGGCTCCGATATGTTATTTAATCACACATCTGACAGGACCTACTACCAACTGTTATTTTTCCTACAGAATCCTGGCGTACTACCATGAATTGTTCACAAAACAGCTGCTCTTATTTTTTTCTTCTTCTCCTTAGCAAATTCCAGTTTCAATAACACGAAGATCTTTGGTTAAAAGAAGAAGAAGTTATATCGAATTACATTCTCTTCGGATTTTGAAAGCGGTCGTCTGGAAACGTGAAATACTTTCAATGCACATAATTAAAAATGTGGCGAAAGATTTTTGGTTTTTGAGAAAAAAAACCTAATAATTAAAATCAACTTTGGAAAAGAAAACAGCGGGGCCACGCAAAAATGCCTTGGATAATTTTTTGTCGAAAAAGGCAACAAATAAAAAAGGAGAAAAAAAACGGGAGAGCGGAAATACATCTCAGTTTTTCTATCTTTTTTCTGTGTTTTTTTTTCTTGTCATCTTTTCCAATTTTCAGAGAGCACGGACAACATCTTTATTTTCTTCTTCTTCTTCTTCTTCTCGTGTTCAATGTGCGAGAGTGAGTGTAGACAAATTAGCTTGTTTTTCGATGTGTGTGCAAAATGCATAGCTTTTTTCGATATGTGGGATAGAATGAAATATAAGGCGGAAAAAATATCATAAAGATGACTTTGAAAAAGGCAAAAAAATGTAAATATTTTAAGGCATAACCTTGAATAAATCATCAATGTTGGAAGAAAAATTCAGGTCTATATTTAGATACTGGTCATTCATTCTCAGCTCAGAATAGGATATGGAATAAAATAAATAAAAATTCATAAAATTCTAGAGGATTTCCAATGCACCAAAACAATTGAATTTATATCTGAAAGTGTCATCCTCAAGAAAGAATGAATTAACAAAATGAAAATATGTTTTTGTTATTGACTTTAAACTTGTTTTCTTGTTTTCGAAAAATGTTGGCGGTGAAAATTAGCTAATTATTCAAAAAAAAAAGAATCAAAAAATCATAGATATAAAAATAAGTTCTGAATTTTATTTTCCAAAAAAAATGAACTCTATGACACATTTATTATTTGTTTTAAGCTTCAAAATCGATGACTCTTTTGAAAGGCTTCGAATTTTTTTTCTGGCACGGTTTTCAATTTCATAACTCGAGTTGATCACTAACGGTTAAAAAAGCTATTAAAATTAAAAAGGCGTAAATATTTGAATGTTGAATTAGTTACAAAAATGGCAACAAAAAATCATGTTAAGAATTTCCAATGTAAAAAGTAACTCGATGTTAAACAAAACACTGTTTTCTCCTTCCTTCTCTCGTTTTTGACAAGAAACAAAACTGTGGTAGAACTAATATACCATCACAAGTGAAATAAGTGGCCCGAAATCGACGATTGATTATTTTTTCTGTGAAGAAGAAATTGTTCCATGTCACTTTTTGTTATATGTTTGGCTACACAATGTCTCGTTTGGCGCTGGTTCGAACTACTGGCGTAGAAATACATATAGTCCCGTGACTTTTGCAATAATATTATTTTATTTGCACTTCGCAGTACACATTGTGGAAACAATGTGCGATAATTTGGACAAATTTTCAACACTTTTTAAAAATTTGTTTTGGAAATAAAAAAAACATTTGGTTCAAAGGGATTTAGGATTTATAGAACTAGTTATAATAAGGATATTTGTTTTGTCAATTGAGTTTACAAATTATTTGTATCGGGAAGCTAAGAACACCAAATTTTCGTAGCGGGAGGTTCCGGTTCCGCATTTCAAATTAGTTACCATTGAAAAAAATTTCATAGAGTTAGAGTACATTCGAGTCCAAAAATCAGTGCCATAAACTAAACTAAAGTCTCTAGAAATCATGGAACAAGAATTAAAAATTAAATTTACAAAAAAAAAGGAAACCAGTAATTTGTTTTCACACCACACATCAAATCCTGTTTTCATTCGCAGTTTTTTTCCTAAACAAGTAGTGCATAGGTTTTTTGTCCAAAAATATAAACGAGTTTAACCACCCGATTGAGCAAAAGATCAAGTGAAACAAACTTCACGAACATTTTCTGAGCTAGAGGATTTTCGAGGGAGGGAGACTTGCTCAATAATTTATCGGTTTCTAGACGAAATTCCGGTCGAGATTTTTGAATGAAAAGTACACTTTTTTGTTAAATGTTGTCTAGAATATACCTATCTTGTTTTTTTGATACTGAAGTATTGATAACGCAAACAGTAAACACGACTGTTTACGGGGGCAAAAAAAAACATGATAACATTATTTTGAAAAATAATAAAGGAAAAAAAATTGAGGTTTGAAATATGTATTATATTATTGGGATTATGTCTTTAAGAATTTAATAAGAGCTACGTAATAATTATGATTTTGACGTAATCCTCATATATTTTTTGAGATTCCAAGAATAAATTAATAAAAATAGAAACAAATGTTTATGCCATTTTGAATACGCTGTAGCCTTTTCCGATCTGATTATAGCTATTTCTTTGAAGAAAGAAACATATAATTGAAATCATGAATTTGTTGTCTCAAAATTTTAAAAGTTCATGTTTATTGGGCTTCCAAAAAAGTCTTCTAAGCAATAATTGCAACAAACTATAATTCGAAATACGTGCGAATTCGTGTGAAAAATATTCGTGAAAGTCACATAAATACCATGAATGAATGCCCCCCAAAAAAAAGAGTTAGCTTCCAAATAAGTAAATAAAAAATGGGCCACCAATACCGGAAACGAATAGGAATGCTATTTATTTTCTATAATTCGATTTGAATTTATAAAGATTCCACGGAAAAAAAATGGAGCGTTTGAGTTGAATTAGCATTAATTCAATTTCCTTATTTGTATTTCAGAAGAGAGAAGCCGTCTTCAATTTTGTGATCATCCGGAAGTCAGAAAAATTCTACATGAGTTTGAACAAGAAATTTGTGACGACGTTATGACAAATTAAAGGAAATTGCTGATCAAATTGGAGTAGACTTTTTGCTCGGATTATGTCAAGGAATACTTGGAAAAATCAAAAATTAACAGAGATACAAGAAACTATGATCACGAAATTTAAACGAATTCAGTTCAAGATGAATAATAGGCATTTTTCAAACTATTTTCAAGAACCAAATTTAAAACCTATAATCTATGAAATGAAACTTACTGATTTTCGGGTGTTTTCAACTTCATGTCAACAAGATTTGAATTTAGACTTGGCATTCCAGATGAATGTTTTCGTAATGGTGTGCCATCATGACTATTGTTATGCTGAAAACAAAAGATTTAGATTTTACAGAGATTTTAAGAGTCGATGTCTGAGAATCTCGACAAGCCTATTGGCTATGGCATACTTGCACCAACGTGAAGCTAGGATCTCGATATGTTGCTTGGAGGGTACCTAGGTCCCCCTTAGAAAAAAATACTTTATATGGCCCTTTGACCTAGAGAAAAAATCCCAGGAGATCAAAAATCGAAATTTTTAGTTTTAAAGATAAAGTCAAAATATCATGTTGGTGCAAGTGTGCCACAGTATGTTCGGCTTTCTGAGATATTGACTATTAAAAAGAAAAAAGTTTTAAATTTTTATTTTCTTTAAAGATTTTTGATTTATTTTTTCAGACCTCTTTCGAATTAAACCGGCTTAATTTTCTTTTTTTTCGCTTTATTTCAGTTTAGTTTAGCTCAAAACCTCGATCTAACGTAAACAGAACTTATTTTTTAATAGATAAATAATGCTTATATCCTGTGTTTTTTCTTTCAAAAATTGTCTTGATGACATTTCCTCAGAATTTTTAAATTATTACCTGATTCATCCATTGATGCGATGGTTGAAATTGTTGATTTTGAACATGATGATTTTGCATGAATTCATTACTTTGCCATGTTCGAGGAGTCTGTTAAAATTACATAATTAAAGAGATATTCAACCAGAAATGTATGTAGTTTTACACCATATCTATTAAACATGAAGTTGTCAGAAATGCACTTATTTCAAGAGCGAATATTTTTTAGTAAAAGCAGCCTTACAAATGCTAATTTTAAGTGAATCCCTGAAAAATTCGAATAAATCTTACATATTGATCAGGATACATATGATGTGAATTTTGTGATGAAAAAAAGTTAGGTGCAAGACTACATTTTCGTGGTGGGATCGAGTCCTGAAACATTAAACAATTGTCAACATAACATTTTTAAAAAGTTGGATAATTGTATTACCCTCATAAAACTAGCGTTTGGATGTGTTGGAAGATCATCAAATCGTACTCGATTCGTCGCTCGAGGTGGTGCCATTTCCTGAAATCAATTCATTTGTTCATAGAAAAACATGCTGAATGCACCGAAATGAATTGAATTCATTTGTATGTGGTAGAATAGCTCATGAATATTCTGTGTTTTTTGGGGCTCTGTGATTTATTTTCTCAGATGACAATTTGTAATTTATTGTGTCTATGAGGCAAAAATAGTGATTGATTGAATAACCTTTTTTGGTCAATGAAAAAAACCAACAAAAAATGATAGATTAATTGAAAAAAGAATATAGACTATTTAAATTTAACTGCATCTGACAATAAATCTCTTGAAATAACATTATTTTGAACTATTTTAAAAAATTGTAATTTGCCCGATTTTGGTAAAGTTTTAAGCTGATCTGATTTAAATCATTAGTGATACGAGGGAATCTCGAGTTAAAAAATAATTCAGTTCTTTTAAAATCGTGACAATAAATTTTGAAATAAAATTCTCGCGACAGTTCAAAAAAACACTGTCATGATTACTTTTCAAAAATTCAGGATTTCGACATAAAGGAGTATTTAAAAAAAGGACACATTTTGGTAATTCTCAGAGAATCTCAGCTAATAGGAACACTAATTCAGATTTTATAAAATATATGGTTTTTCCCGACATATTTGAAGAATTATTTTTAAAAAAATGCAATTTGCATGATTTTGGCTGATTTCAATTATTAATGATACGAGGGAATCTCGAGTTAAACAAGGGTTCAGTTCTTTAATAGATTAATTTCTTACAACCGAAAATTAGGGACAACTGTTTACGTTGTTTTCAAAAATCAATTTCGATGAACTGAATTACAACATTCATGAATACATTCTACTTCTCGGTCTGAAATCATTTTGAAACATTGTTTTAAATCCCTCATCGTATCCAATTCGAGAATAACTGATTTTGGAAAACAAATTTAAATAATCATTGGTTATTATTTGTTTCTTTTTTAAATTCATGTTGTTTTTGGTTATTTTCTCAAAATTCAGAAAAAACAAAAACATACAGTTGTTGAGGAAAAACATGGCGGTGGTGTAACATTTGGAGGTGAAAAACGTATTGGATCAAATGAGATTTCGTCTTCTCTCTGTAAAAATTTGTAAACATTTAAGTTTCGTTCAAAATTTTTTGACTTACAGATAACTGCCTTGATTGATTTGATTGCCCTGACATTATTGATGGACGCTGATTATGTTGAATTACAGATGATGATGATGATGACTCGGTATTTGCATTAAACTGAAAAAAGGATTGGAAAAAATGAATAAGGAATCGAAAAAAACCTTATGTGAAAAATGCTGCTGATAAAATTGATTAACTTCTCTACGACTCGGACCCGTAACAGTGGATATTGATCTTCTAGCATGATAATTATTGAACTGATTTGATTGTACTGTTGCTGGTGGTTGTTGTGGTGGAAGCATTTCTGATCGATTGGGCACATCGGCCCAATCGTATGATGATGGATTGTGTAACGAATCCACGATGAATTTCTGAAAATGAACGAAAATATTGTTATTATTTGAACAAAGAAACAAGTGAAATAAGAAGGGGAGTGGGAAAGTTTTGAAGGAATAAAATGAAAACAGCATTTTTCTCGAAGTGGAAAAAAAGTTTGTTATTGGAATTGTGTATTTTGAACGAAACAAAAGATGATATGTGAGAGTAAAACATAACGTCGTACTGTATTTAAAACGTTATCGAACTGAAAATCTTGGGCAGATTTGAGAAGTTTAAGAAATTTAAATATTTTTAAAATTTAGCATTTCAAGAAAATTAGGCGATATACATGGTGAAGGTGAAGGGGCATACAATTTTGAAAAACTGAATATCAATTGCAAGAATTCAAATTTGAGTAGAGAACAGAAACCAATATGATTGAAGCTAATTATCAACAAAATTTAAAAAAATGTTGTTACGTGCCAATTATAACTGTACCGCGAGAGAGCACGATTTATTCAAATCTGAAGAGAGAGTGTCTGTTAAAGGAATGCATTACGGAGATAATAAATTTAAATTAAATGAAAATATACATCATTCTCATTCAAAGTCTGTTTTTAAAATTTTCTAAAACCACCGAGAAGCCGAGAAAATTAGCTTCAAAACAATGGCCTAGAGAAAATTTCCACCTAGCCGAACTTTTTCCTATAACCTTTTTTCGTAATTCGTTAATAAATAGTTATTCAGAATTCTTATATATATTAGTCCTTTTTTATGTTTTTTCATTTTAATTTATGTTTTTCATTTGTTTTTTTTTATTTTCATGCCTGCGGACTAGTTTTCGCAGGTGGCCACTTTTTCTAGGCCAATGTTTTGAAGCTAATTTTCTCGGCTTCTAGGCGGTTTTAGAACATTTTAAAAACAGATTTGGAATGAGTATGAAGTCTATTGTTATCCCATATGCATTCATTAGCTCCGTAAAGTCCTTCTTTAAACATTTTTTCGTGATATGGGTTATTTTGTGTCGGAATAAGAAAAATTCAAGAAACATAACGACCATTTACAAGTGGCACGTTGTCTTTATCACCGAATTAAATATTAAAATATGCAACGTACACTCAATTTTCATAGGTCATGGAAAAATACTCTCTATTGACGAATTCCAAGGCAAAATTACTTCGAAATTGTATTTTGAATTTTGAAGTGACTCAAAAAACTTCTGAAGCAAAATATGTCGGTGAGTTAGATATAAGTGCAATTTATTACGAATTTATTCAGAGAAGGATTTTTTTTATAAAATATTTAGATTCCATCACGGTTTCCAATGCAATCTCTATATTGGAAGTGCAACTGAAATCATGCTCAAAACATACATTTGGAAACTATACTCCCATTCTTGTGTCGTAATATGTCACAGCGAATTATACACAAAATCAAATTTAGTTCAAAAAAGTGCAAAAAAGAATAGAAGAAAGGAACAAAATTGAACAAAAAGATGTGAACATTTTGAGAAGAAAAAAAAACTTCTTTTACAAAAAGGAAAACCTTTAAGCATATTGTAGAAAATCAAATTTCAATTCAAAAATTGTGTTCAGCAAGTCTAATATTTTTCAGCAAAAAAAAATGTGATTCACAGATTCATTAAGCTGCAAAATTGATTTTTCTTGAAAAATTCTTGTGTAAATAAGATTTTGTTTTCCCGATTTTGCTTTAAAAAACAACAAAAATAGGAATGCAACATCGAATTCACGGTGGGACTATTTTCAAAAACAAAAAGGTCAACTAACAAAAACGATAACAAAATGTAATCTCCGTTCTGTTGCGCTTTGGTCTTCTTAATTTTTATTTCTAAAATTTCAGAAAACAAATACATCTATATATTTATATAGGATTTAGAAATGCAATGAATTCTTCATACGGGAAAATAGGGGAAAATAATGAGACTGAGAATTATAAGACATAAAATCTTAGAAAACATATAAGTGACCGAAGGTGAAAATGGATCTTCTTTTTTTTCTAATGACAAGAGACATATAGAAACAGAAAAATCAATTTGATTTTTGGTCAATGTTTGGCGTGGGTAGGCCTTTTTGTAGACATTATAAGAAAAATGAGTAGTTTCTTCATGACGGAAATTTTTTTCTGTAAAATGATTGATAACTAGCGTGCCATAGAACCATACATTCGACTAATTCAGCGATGATAAAAAATTTTATGAACGAAAAAAAAAACGGTTGTATATTTAAGAGAAATATTGATAAAGGTTTCAATTCGCGGTTTTATTTGTACGTTTTTTGGGTATGAACATTGGGTTTTGCACTTTTAAAAAGTACTATGATTTTTTTTATAGTCTGAAAATTTGTTTGGTTCCAGATACATTGCTCACTAAAATTGAGAGCTCTCGAAAATTCTAAACTCTAGAATTCTGATAGTTTTCACAATTGATGTTAAAAAAATAAGCTTTTTAATCATAAATATAATTTCTCGCCAAAATTTTCTATTTTCGAGTAATTCTAAATTATAATTTTAAAATATTAAATTTCAATTCCTCGAAAAAATTATTTTCTGGTTATTTTAATCCGTTCCAATGCGTGGCTGTAGAAGTTTTAAAGCGAGTCACTTGTTCGTGTCGCAGATAGTGAAGTAAGCTGATTAATGGCCAAGTTCACTTGCGGGAGCTCCCGAGAAAAGTGTGAACATTCGGATAATTCGCAGGAAACGAGCGGAAACTCCCGCTTGGCTCCATAATTAAATGATATTTCTAGTTTTTTGGGATTATTTTTCAGCAATTCATGCTGACTTCAACTAGATTATTTTTCAAAATACGTATAATAGTGAGCAATATAATATATTTTATGGTTTCTTAACTATTTTTGCTCGATCATTTACTTTTTTTCTCATTATAAATACTGCATAATGGATTAATCTTACGAAGTCCTACATCAGATAAAAGAAAGTTGAGGAATTACAAAGAAATTATGATGTTTTTTTTAATATTGGTGCAAAATTGTTAATCACGAATAACAATAAAAAAAGTTGATTTTTGAAGCTTTTGCACTCAGTAAGCTAAAAAAAAAATTAGAAAAGCCTCAAGTGCAGAGTATACATTTCAAAAACAAATTAGATTGAAACGGGAGAAAAATAAATGAACTGTTGAAGGATTAGCAATCGAGCATAGAACGAGCATACTACACGTTTTGTGAGCTTTTACTAAAATAACTTTTGCACTTTTTATGTTGTAGTGTTTTAAAAAAAACGTTTTGTTCACATGAACTGCATACAAATTATCAAAATGGTATAAAAAACGACGAGGAATTGAACATTGCAATAAGGGCAATTGTAATTATTGATAAAAATACAGGTGAGGTTAGATAATATATTTGTTTCTGTGAAATTAAACGATAATTACCTACAAGTTACAAAAATGAGGACTTTTAAAATATTCAGAAATTATTAAAGACAGAGTGCCACCTAATATGGCTTTAAAGACAGTGTGCTACCTAATATGGCCTTAAAAATCAGTTAAAAGGTTCGCGTGTTTTGTTGAAAATAATAAAAATTCTGAACATGGACGAGATTCGAGTTATTTACATTACTAAATATTAATTAAATGTTTAGAAAGTTTTAAAAACCCTATTTTTAGCTCTTTAAATTATTTTAGGTTTCAAAAAAAGTAATGTAAAAGAAACGAGAAAGAAAATAGACTGAAAATTAATTAAACCAGAAAAAACAACAAAAGCCAAAATGATAATTAAACCACCCAAGCATTTTTTTTTTGCTTAAAAAGACGAGAATAAAGTAGAAACCAAAAAAAAAAGTGATCGGAAATGGAAACATTTTTTCTTCTTTTGTGTTTATAGCCATTTATGATGGTGCCATTTTCATGATGATGATGATGTTAGCCGAAAAGAATGGGGGGAAAAAGTAGCAAAAGAATGGGATGAAGTAGAGAGAAAACGAAACAAAAAATGGACAACAACCATGTGTCAAAAAAAAAGAAGAGAGTAGCAAAAAAAAGTTTTTGATAACTGAAGTGAGAAGAGATTCAGGTGTGGAAAGGGCAAGCGAATACCCCTTGGAACATTTTTTTTCGAGTGTTTGTTTCAGTGCTAAGATTTAATAAATAGATTGTAGAACATTATTTTTTGAAAATAAGACTATAAAAAGAGGGTTTTTCGTGAACATATTTTCAACCAAAACTGGTTAAAACTGTGCGGAATAAAAGATGGTCAACACTGATAATTATAAACAGTTTGGAGAAAAAAATATGAAAAAAGAACTGGTACTGATAAAAATTCGAAAAATATTGATTTTCAGAAAACTGTCAGTGTGAAAAAATTGGATTGATTTTTAGTTGAAAATTGAAAAAGTTCAACGAAACAAAAATTGAGATCTAAATGAAAGCGCAAACAATAGTCTGATATTTAGCTTGGTATTATATTTGTTCGGTGGAAAAAATATAAAAAAACAATTTAATAATTCAATTATAGCATATTTGAGAATAAATTCTAACTTGTCCCGAAATCATAAAATTCTAAAAAAAAACTTCATAATGCCGTTTAGTTTATTATTATTATTTGACGAAAGTACCCAATTTCGTTAAACATTTTTTATGATTTTTTAATGACACTCCCCGCCACAAAAAAACTGTATTTTTATGGTTATTAAGGCAATTTTTCATGGCTTCGAGGTTCAAGTTTATTTTAAGACGTCTGGAAGATTGTTTTCAGAATAAGGACGTTTAGGAATTCAGAAGGTCAACATTATTTTGATTTTATTCAAAGGGGTTAAAACCTGCAAAAGAAGCAAACATTTCAATGATAAGTACCAAGCTGGAGAATTTTGAACTTCAACAAGGTACGCAAATTTTCGTCATGGTGTACCGTTTAGTAAAACACAAATCAAAAAATGAGCTAAGAATGTGCAAAAGATCTTCAGTGTTTATATTCTAGTTCTAATAACTCGATAACATATGAGAATATTTTCCAAGGCTTCATAATGTACTTTGATCCGAATGGTCTTTCTTTCATAGTAAAGTGCGAATTTTCTCAATTTCAAGCACCCGATATTTTTAAACTCCCTTTTTTTTATCGAATTTTCAAATTATGCCACATTTCCCCGTTATCCTAATTATGAACCCATTTCAAAATTGCAAAATTGCCGAATTTGTGGGCGATGAAACACCGCCCATTCTATACATCGAATAATCGCCAAAAAAAAATGTTGGTTCAATTTAAAATGATGACATTTTTTTGAAAATGACCAAGAATAGTACAAAAAAATTTTTGTTCTCTAGTTGAATAAAAACCAATGAAACTTTCGATTGACTAAAGTTTAGTGCGGTCCATTTATATGATATCAATGAATGAAACATTAGATTTTATGACGTACCGAAAATTTTCGATCTTGACGGGAAACTTTTTTTTTTGCTCGCCAACATGATGCACTTTGGAATGGACGAAGAAAAAGGCTATAGAACAGAACGAGAAGAAGGAAAAAAAAGACTGACATTGTCCAATTAGGCAAAGCACTCGAAAGTCATCAAAAAAGAAGAAATTTTTAAAGGAGAAGGGCATGAAAAAGGCGGAGAGAACAAATGTATTTGACATGTATTCAATCAAATTGAAGATGATTTTTAAAGACAGGGGGACAGACACTTGATGAAATTTTTAAAAAAATTGTTACGTCTTAAAATCCGATAAGCAGATTGCCGGCTTATCTCGAGATTTTCTCTTTTGCACATTTGAGTTTCAATGTCTGTGACTTTGCACATCTTCGGTCATTTTATTTCGTTTGATAAATCATGTAAAAAAATTTAATTTTCACTTTAAAGAAATAATAGTCCATCGTCTTTAAAAACTAAAATCCAGAGAATTTCGCTCCAAAGTGCGTTCCCTTTTTTGAGCAAACGAGAAAAAAAAATACGAGGAAAGAAAAATGAACTTCTTAGTCCCATTTTCTCCTTTTTCTTCTTTTTTCCTTCTTTTTCTCTACATTTTTTTGTCCCCCGTTAGAAAAAAAATCCAAAGGGATGCACACACACACACAAGCGAATGGTGACAGAGAAAGAGAAACACAGCAGCACAAGGGAAAAAAAACAATAGAAGCTGAAAATCGAAGAGAAATTAGGTGAATGAAAGAATTTGTAGAGAGTGTCGAAGACATTGAGAGTAAATAAAAGGGCAGCAACTGAAACGAATGGAATGAAAAGAAAGATGAAGAAAAAATGAAAAAGACGATGGCGATTTGAGATATATTTATATAGGATATGAGTGGGATGGCGGAGGTGAGCGATCGAGAAAAAAATGATGAAGGAAGAAAAAACGGAAGGTTTTCTTGAAGATGTCGGAAAAATCGCAATTTCTCAATTGGGAGTTTTTGATTTGATGGGATAATTTATAGATATTGTGATCTGAGCTTTTTTTTTGGAAAAGTAGCGAGCTATAATTTTTCTGACATTCGTTCATGTTTCGATGTATTCTCAAGTGAATGTATAAACTATCTCATAGGGAATTATCGGCATCAAGCGGCTCGCGTGCCGTCATTTCGGCTAGTAATCGGAATGCGTACCGCTACTTCGGCGCCAAATTCGGCACGCAAGCCGATTGCACGCCGGAAAGGTACCGGTGCCGCTATATCGGCTCGAAAACAGCTGGCGTGACAAAACAGCGGCTCGTAAGCGGCACGAGTGCTTCGACTTGCGGTTTTACCGCGGCACGCGTGCCGTACTCCCCCTGATATAGAAATTCTGATTTTTTTTTGAGTAAAATTAGTATTTTTCTTAATTTGATGTCCTAGTACTGTGTCAGTTTAATGGTTAAAACTGCCAGTAAGCACAAACCGACTAAATTGATCCGATTGTCATTTTGTTTTTAATTTTACTTTATGCGCGAACACCGTGAGACAAACAACTTCTGAAAACTAATTTTACATAGAAATTTGCAGTTTTTAATAATTCATTCTCATCTTTTGTTTTTTTTTCTTTAGAAAAAAGACAAAAAATCAGTTCCGGAAACTTTTCAACTTTTTTTTGCCATTTAGCAGCTGTAAAATGGCGCCCGAGCTCCGCTACTTTCAAAAATCACCCATTGAATCTGGAATTCCAGGAAAAGTGCTCTGTGAAACATATTCACACTTCGGTAAATTGTGAAAGATTCAAACATGCGACTGAGCTGACGAAATTTCCGGTGAAAAAAAGGAAAAAAAGTGCAAGCCAAAAAAAGTTGTAAAAAATTATAAATGAGGTACCTTTTCCTCGCATTTTTTTCCGGGTTAGTGATGATCTTTTGAATACTTTTTGTCGAGAAAAAAAAGTAAAAGCTTACATTTCTTAGAATGAATAAGTTTTAGATATCTAGCTGTAATTAGGAGGGATATAATGAGATGTACGAATAAAAAAAAGTTGGAAGGGTATAAAAAATTGGATAAAAATCTTAGGAATAATCTTGGGGATAAGCTGAAATTTAGATGCTTTCCAAAGATGAGCTTAAAAGTGCAACATTTCGACGCATTTACATTTATTTGCTGACAATTCTGATTAACCTGCAAGATTAAATGTTTCATAACTTCAATAAAAACTCATTAAAATATCTGTATTTTAGCTCAAAATGCATGTTTACATTTGAAACACTTGCAAATTCAAAAAAAGCTTTTTTGAGAAAATTCGGTGTCACGAAACCTTGGAATTATTTCAACTAAAAAACACTCATGACAACATTCGTTAAAGAAAAATAGAAGATAGAAACATGTGTAAATGAGCAGTATATATAAAATATTTAATATCGTGCAAACATGTAACCCAAATGACATTTACTAAAGTATAACGAAAATAAATAGTCGGGAACTAGAAAGCAGGTGATTTATTGTAAGAGACGGAAGATGAAATTCGTAATTTCAGAAATAGGAAAAAAAAACTTATAAATATATATGGTATTGATGGTAAACATAATGAAACGAATTCCCCGAAGAATAGGCATTGTTTTCGAAGTCATGTTCCGTATGAAAAATGGCTAAAAATATAACTTGTAAAATAATAAATATAACTTTTTTAGACTTTATCAAAGCTTTGAAAAAGTATATAAGTTTGAAGCGAAAAGGAAGTGTTATGCCAAGTTATCAAGTTAATATTATCCTAAAATTGGGTATTAAGCTCATGGATGTGCGTGAGTTCGAATTTTAAATTTTTGATACCACTTCGTCAAATTATTTTTTTTTACTTAAAGGAGGGTTTTACGGAGCTAATCAATGCATTTGGGATGAGAATATACTTCATACTCATTTCAAATCTGTTTTTAAAATTTTCTAAAATCAAATAGAAGCCGAGTGAGCTTCAAAACAATGGCCTAGAAAAAGTGTCCGCCGGTGAAAACTAGTCCGCGGGCATGAAAAATCCAAAACAAAATTTTAAAAACATAAAAAGGACTAACATAAGCATTCTGCAATAACTACTTATTAACGAAACACGAAAAAAACTTCATAGGAAAAAATTCGGCCAGGTGGCCACTTTTTCTAGGCCATTGTTTTGGAGCTCGTTTTCTCGGCTTCTAGGTTGTTTTAGAAAATTTTAAAAACAGATTTGCAATGAGAATGAAGTCTATTTTCATTTAAGGTACATTTATGATCTCCGTAAAGCCCTCCTTTAAAGGTTTTCTTAACTACTCCTGATTTCCTATCACATCGACTCATTTTGAGCATACCAACTTGCTAACAAAACTCTAACTAGCAAAAACAAAAAAACAATAACTAACAAAAATGTCAAAATAAATGTTGAAGCTACAAAAAAAACATCAACAAAATTCTGAACAATGGACGACCATTTTCAAAAAAAGTTAGTCCCTCTAAAATCACCCTCCTTTTTATTTGATTTTTGCACTTTTTTTGAAACTTTTACAATTTTTTTGGTGATTTTTTGTTGTAAGAGTGGTTTTGTGATCAAAAAGAGTAGATAAAATAAAAAATCAGGAATAGTTACAAAACACTTTAATTGGGGGGAATTGTCATTAAATTTGAAACGTTCTACTTGATATCGTTTCTACACAAAGTAGTTATTTTTTTCGTATTTATTTATTTCAAGCAATTTCATTGTACTATCAAGAGCAAACCCTAATTTTTGAAATTAAATGGAGAAAGGGTTGAAAATATGTAGTACACTTTTAAAAAGGAAAAAGCCAACAGCTCAAAAATCACGAAACGAATCAACTGAATAAATTCATGGTTAATTAGATTTTCCGTCGGTGGATTATTGTTCTCGACGAGGGAAATTTTTCGCCTCACTTTTTTTTCTTAAGAAAATCATGTTGCTGTTTTTTAATAATTCATGTTTCATAGAATAGATTGAGAAGAGAAATGAGAAGAGGTGACAACACCTTTTTTTTTGCTTTTCTGTCAAAAAATATACTATTAAAAAAGTGAGAGGTAGCAGAAACAAACAGAGAAAAAGGTTCAAATGAATAAAGTTCACATGATACATCTATCACTCATTCGCTCATTTCACCCCACTTTTCTCCTCTCTCGCTCGCACAATTTTTTTTCCGAGTTGAAGACAAAAAACCATAGGGTGACGACGACCGGACGCGGCAAAATGCGAAACGTCATCTGAAAACTAGAAAGAAATATAGAAAACGGACGATTGAGCGGGAAAAAGAGATAAAAGCTGAAAGTGCACAAATTTGTGCGAATATGGAAAAAAATTGTTAATTCGCAATCCTAGTAGGTTATGCAAAATTGATAAATGAGATTATCAAAGATTAAGAAAACCAGCAAAAACCGATCTTTTAAGAAAAAATAAGATCTACGGCTTTGTTGAAACTAGCAATTTTGAAGTTTGGTTGCTAGGAGACATCAGATTCTCACGAAAAAAATAGTTGAAATATCAGAGTAACTTCTAAAAATCACACGAAAATGGGGAAAGTCTTTTGATGCAAGCTTAGGCGTTTAGATGTTAATCTGGTCAGTTCAGAAAAAATGTATTTAGCTTGGTAGAGAATTCTAAAATTTAGTGAGTAACAACTTAGTTGTGAAAAAGAAAATATCATTGTGATTACAGAGTAAAGGGTGTATCTTAGTTTATTATTTTCATATTTTTTACAGATTTCTTCCAATTTCATAAAATTTTAAACTTGTTAACTTCCAATATTTAATTTCGTTTTTCTAAATGAATCATCTAGTTTTTTTTTGTGAAATAGTGGATAGTCTTAAAGACAGACTACCACTTTTCTGCACCATGTCAGTAATTAATTGCAAAAACAATTTTCTTTATTCAAAAGCCGTTTAATAAAAATAATATACAGACCAAATTTAAAGTTTTTAAGAGAGAGAATTTTAAAAAGGACAAATAAATGCGTTTTTATGCAACGCGGCAAGAAATTGCGTAAAAATGGAGTATCCAAACAAAATCAGTTTGTCACCGTTCTAAGTCGTTGTTTAGAGTTTCTCATCAAATCCAGAGTGACCGAATAGTCAGCTTAAGAATAGTCTTAAGCTAAAATAACTTTTGTTTAAAAATGTAGATTTTTGCTTCTTTATTTTCTCGTTCAACTCTCTAGGTATCGTATACCATACATTGTTCTAAATTTTAAGGTGCCTATAATTCAAAAAACATTGTTTTCAAAAAGTGATAGAACGAAGATATAGGCTAGGATATTTTTAAAGATATCAAGTTTATTGTGTCATGTTCTTAATATAATCGTTAGTGATCATTATACTTATCTTCATCTTTATTCAACATGGCAAAAGAATAACGAAGTATACAATAAAAGGAGAAAAATATGATGAATAAGATTGAGGAATGCTATTCGCAAGAGTAACACAGACTCTTAGTTATGAAGCATGACAGTTAATTTTAGAAATGACTAGAAGGTGGTTCGTGTTCTTCGAAATGAAATTTCTAATTTTTATTTTTTATAAGGGTTCAAATATGATGAAGAATATGAAAATAAGTTTTTTTTTAAAATTTGGTCAATTAGTCCTTTAAATTGTAGAAATATTTTTAAAACCTATTAGATAATTTTCATATTTATTGATTAATTTATATTCAATAAAAAATCCGAAAAAAAAACTATATTTTCTCATAGAAATAAAAGGGTTAATAGAGTCTAGTTGTTTAACATCTTCAATCTTCTCCATTCCGAAAAGGAAACTGTTGTTTATCTACAAAATATAGTTGTTTACAATTCTCTCTATTTTTATTTTTGATCGAACGACTTTTATTCTCAAAGTGTTCACTTTTTATCAGTGGCTTAAACTTTGACTAGATTAACATGTATATAATTCTCCATTTGCACATAAACATTCAAAAAATACGTGATTATTATTATTATTTTGTTAAGGAGTACACACTTTTCATCCAAGGATGCACATTGAAAACTAATTAGGTGGGCAAAAAAATGGATTTGAAATAAAATAAAAACTATTCAAGTTTTGTTACGGAATAACGCGAATAGATAGGAAATAATGTATTTATACATATTATATTCGTCTCATAAAAAACTATCCGAATCAGTAAAACGAAATAATGATATTGTTACGAAAAATAAAAATAATGTAATAATAAAATGATTTGAGCAAAAAATCATTAAATGTTTGATGTCTATGTATTTATGTGCCGGAAACAAGGAAACAACTTGTCGTTTTTGTTGTACAGTAAACGTTTGTCAACAGATGTTCAAACATGTTTTACAGCAAAAAATTGCAATTTTTTCTGTTTAGAAGAACATAAATGAAAGAACGATCACGTGAAACATGGTTGTGTTGCGGGAGCACCCGAAAAGGGCATTCAATCAGATCCAACACAATTTTGTTTGCATCGTTGGAATGGAATACTTCTGTCGAGCTCTATGCACATTTCAAATAAATTCCAACTTTTTAAATTTCCAATTTTTTTCGACAGAATGTTGTCGGTAGAGTGCGTTTTGATTCGGCTTGTTTAATTATTTTTTAAAACATGCCAAAAATATTTTCCTTAATTTTTTTTGAAACATTACAGTATTTTATCTACTTTAACGAAACCGCCAGCATTGTATGCTAAAAAAGCACTCTGTTTATCGACCAAAAAATATTTTTATTACACAGAAATAAGAAAACAACGATCAGTTTGAGATAAATAAATTGTTTGCATCGAATTGTTGGCCCACCGAGGCGTTGGTTGTGTTCAGGAAAAATGAAAGAAAAAAGAAGGTGTAATATAAAATACAAATAAATGTTGATAAGAGAGGGTATCGATGGTCAACACAATGGGGAGATGAAAAAGATAATCATCAAATCTAAACGATTGCAAGAATAAAATAAAAAATAAAAGAACGAACGATGGAATTGGGAGGAGAGCGCATTTTGATAAACTGAACGGATGCGACGTCATCAATTCAACGAAAATCTGTCTTTTGGGAATTGGTTAAGAAATGAGGAAGGCCTTTTTTTCGAGCATTTCCTTTGTCATCTTTTGAACTTTTTTTCAAGGATAACCAAATTTTAGAAGTAGAAGAAAAAGGAAGTGAAAGAAGTACCGCTCCGGCTCTTTTTAGAATTAAACTTCGTCATATGAACCTCAGCATTGTATCCGAGGTTTTCAGATTATTTTGCAGAAAAAAAGAATTTAATTTGAAAAATTGAATGAATAACGTAAGGTAGGTGTTGATAATTATAAAAAACAAAACATAATTATGGAAAACAAGTAGAATTTCACGAATCCTGAGGTTTTAAAGACAGTGCGACGCGGTCTGAATTGGCGCGAAGCGCAATTATTTGAATGTGTCCGTATTGGTATTGTTCTTGGGCTCTCTTTCCAATTTTTTATTTTTTTGCCTAGGATCGTGTTAACTGGCCAGATGTCTTTAACTTTGAGGTTTTTATTTGGGAGCTCGGAACTTTTCTTCAGCTTTTCTCAAACTGCATTCATTTGATTTTACTTAACTGATTTCTCCAGGGTTTATCCATCGTTTAAAACTTTGTTCAAACTTCGGTATACCAATTGACAGAGGAAATCAATTTTTGAAAACTAATCTGAAAATTTGTATTTTCCCAGAAAACCCGATCCAATTGCGCAATCACTATCTTCATGACCTTCAGGATCTTCATGATCCATGATGTTCATGACATGAAGGTTCGTTCCGGATGTTCAAACTTGATATTTTATGATGTAATCTCGTTGTCAGGGATTCAAAATACATTGCAGATTATCAATGCAAAGAAGTCGAATGTATCCAAATAAAAAAAATGCATATAGGGTTAAAATAAATTGTCTTTAAGATACTAAAAACACTTCGATTCCTCAAAAACCATTATTTTTTTGGAATTCTAAAAAAATTCAGAAACAACGTTCCATCAAATAAGGTGATGAAATATTATTCCATTCAGACACTGAATGGTTCCGTTTCCAAAATCAGAAACACACTTAAATTTCCGAACAACTGATAACAATGCACACTGCTCTCTTTAAACTTCTACTCTCGTCGGAGAACTGAAACGTAATTTAATTTATCAGTCCTCAAATCAACTTTTCCTTTCAGGATACTGTTATCAGTTTCATTATGCTGCCTACATTGGTTCATTTCTACCATTCACCCACTCGTTCGCATAATTTTTAATAATTTTGTCTTCAGGATGAAGCTCCTCGTCTTGTTCTTGGCCCTTGTGGCACTAGCATATTCTGCTGTTGTTCAAATCCCGCTGACAAAAATTGAGCCATATAGAAATCGGTTGATCAGAGAGGGAAGATGGGTGGAGTATCGTAAGAATAAGGAACTCAGAAGATTGTTCTTGAACAAACCAAATGAACTCAGTGTTGTTGCACAAGTTGTTAGTGATTATGAAGATGAAGCTTATGTTGGAAATATCACTGTTGGAACTCCACAACAACAATTCAAGGTTTTAACTTCAATTTACTTTTCGTTTTATTTTTGAATTCAGGTTATTCTTGACACCGGATCTTCAAACTTGTGGATTCCAGATATCACTTGCGGAACTAAACCAGAAAACTGCTCAACTGCTGCATTTTGCCACGGAAGTGGAGTTCAGTAAAATTTATCGCAGTTATCCTCTAATTTTCAGTTCTTTGCCAATTCGAGTGCGATGATCAAGCATGCTGTGGTGCTGGGCCAAACTACACTGATTCCTGCTTCTACCAGGCTAAATTCGATGCTTCGAAGTCTTCAACTTACAAACAAAATGGAAGAAACTTCATCATTGAGGTTTAAAAAAAACTGAACAAAAGACATAATTAATTCTAATTCAGTACGGAACTGGATCCGCAAGAGGATTCCTTGGACAAGACACAATCACTTTCGGAGGAATTGGAGAAGCACAACTTGCTGTTCCAAACACAGTCTTCGGACAAGCCACCTCATTGGCAGCTTTCTTTGAAGGCCAACCATTGGACGGAATTCTTGGATTGGCGTTCCAATCGATTGCCGTTGATCAAGTAGTTCCGCCATTCATTAATGCAATTAATCAAGGTCTTGTTGACCAACCACTTTTCACAGTTTTCTTAGAGCATGAAGGAGATCAGGATGGAGTTCCTGGAGGTGTTTATACTTATGGTGGAATTGATACCACTAATTGCGGTCCAGTTATCGCTTATCAGACATTGTCATCTGCCACTTATTATCAGTTCAAGGTAGGTTTTTAAGAAGTATCGGG
This sequence comes from Caenorhabditis virilis, assembly GCA_964036255.1. Lineage (NCBI taxonomy): Eukaryota > Metazoa > Nematoda > Chromadorea > Rhabditida > Rhabditidae > Caenorhabditis > Caenorhabditis virilis. The sequence goes on from OZ038419.1 coordinate 8,880,021, forward strand.
GGTATCTTCAAGAACTTAGTTCGGAACAATACTTGGGGATATTCAGAAAAGTTTAGGAATTCCCCCATTGGCTTGAGGTAAACTTAAGTTTACCTCAAAAGTTAACTTATGAACTTCAAATTTCACAACAGAATAAAAAAGGAATTTACTTATAGAAATAAGCAAGAGAACTATTTAAGAATTAACTGACAATATAGTGCCGGTCTCTATAAAACGTTTCAAACCCAAAATATGTTTTCAGATGACCGCCGTCGGTTCAGGAAGTTATAAATCAACTACAGGGTGGCAAGTAATCTCTGATACTGGAACTTCTCTTATCGGTGGTCCAAAAGCACAGACCACAGCGATTGCACAAGCTGTTGGAGCTACTGTAATTCTAAATAAATCAGGTGACTTGACAAGAAAAGATAAAATATTGTTTTCAGTGGAGAGATGACTATGGTGTCTACATTATCCCATGCAATGCCAACATTCCAACTTTGGACATTACCATTGGAAACCAAGTCTATAATATCGATTCTTCTAACACTATCATCCCATTGGGAGATGGAAGCGATAATTGCATCTATGCCGTGTTCCCATTCAGCAGCGGAGGTTTCGGACCAAGTTGGATTCTCGGAGATCCGTTCATCCGTCAATACTGCAACGTGAGTTTCAATTTCTAGAACGAAACAGGATTCGGAACATTTCAGATCTATGATATTGGAAACCAAAGAGTTGGATTTGCCAAGTCCCTTCAACAGTGAATAATAAAACCGTATTAATAGTTTTTATTACATCCAAAATTGATATGGTGACAATACATTATGAAAAGGTCGAATAAAATACAAAAAAACAAAAATCAACAGTAGAAAGCTTTCAACAGAGGTTACATTTCTTCATAAATTTAAGGCACATTGCGAGTGGAGTAAATAATTCAAAAAAAAAAAAGAAAAAAAAACTATGTACAACAATTTCCGGATCGACCGAAAAATTGGAAGGGGAATCAGTATCGTCCTGTTGGATGCAATACGATCCATTGAGGTAGAAATGTTGTCTTCGGGAGAAAAAAAAGTACATTAAAACATTAAAATGATGATTTAAATAATTCTCTCCAAAGATACATTTCTGAATGATTTGACGACTACTTAAAAGTAGTCATCGGATGTTGTTTATTGTTTTGATCGTGTGTCGAAACTGGTCGACTTCCGTTTTTCTGAACCAGTATTGAGTTCGTCGAATTGCGTTTACTGTTATCTGGCTCTTCGTCAATATATACCGCGTTCACAGCTATTGGATGTCGGCGCCTGCAAAAGTTGGAAAATGGTTTTTTTTCTGAAACAGGTTATAAGAATAACTACTGCACACAGTATTTGTTGTGAATGGGAGGTATGAAGCTGGAAAAGAGCTTGAAAAGAGTTTAGATACCGTTTCAGGTATTTTTGACATCGAAGGTGTTATTTTCTCGTGCAATTTTACAATTATTTTGAAATCGTGATCCCACTTTCTGGTGGAACGAAGATGAATGGTGTTAATTTATTAAAATCACGATTGAACTTCAAAAATTAATTGAAAATGTTTAATTAAATCATAAAAATATCATAGGACCGGCCATAGAATCAAAACGTTTACATAAATATATTCCGTCACATTTCCCGTTAAGACTTTCTGTTTTTATTCTGATGTACTTTGTGACGGTTTAAAAAAAGATTAATCTTCTACCCGTTTTTCGTATTTTGGACTTTTTTCTTATAATTTATTTTTCTGTTTTAAACTTTTCATATCCCAATATACACATTCATAAATACCACGCAACACTAACACAACTTATCACAACGATCACAAAACAACAACATTCAGGAGTGGATCGGAAACTCCCGGAGTGAACTATTCAAATTTACTGATAATCAACAAATGTGTAATTGGGACAATTTTTAAACTTTGTTGAACATTTCCAGATACAGACAATTTCAGTTTTAGAGAGCTTCCGATCCAATTCTGATTGAAAGCCCATCACGCTAATCTTACGCTTTTTTAATGGTGATCATCATGAGATCTGGCGAATGATGCAACACTTAGTCTTCTGAAATTGTTGCTTTGGAAATGTTGGCTCGCATTTTCTCTCTTTTCTTAAATAAAAAACTCACAATAATTCATCATTCGTCGATCGTTTTCCATCAACAGCCGGCAGCAATTTCTCCATCAAGTCTTGTGTTGCCATTGAATTGTCAACATTAGAGCCCAACGCTCTTCTCCATCGCAACGCGTTCGCTTGGTTTTCATCGCGGTATCCTAGGCAACGAAAGTATATATTAGGATTTAAAAAAAGAAGAGAAGATGACAAACTTGATGGCGGTGTGGGATTAACAAGCGGCGGTGGTGCAGGCCACCATTGCTCTTCTTTTGGTGGACTTTCAGCATTTCCCGCTATTTTTGGCATTGAATTACTTCTTTTGAGACATGGTTCACTTCCATAGAAGTTGTTCCAAAGTTCTTGAACCAGGTCGGTTCCAAAAATGACACCAGATTGAAGGGTCATCATTCGAATAACAAATACACCGTCACTTTTCAAATAATTATTGATAAAGCGGGTGACTTGTTCGTCAGCCCCATCGTCTGAAAAATAAATTATCGTTAAAGAAAAAGTGCCACTTATTTTCAAAAAAAAGTAAATGCTAATCGTTCCGAATATGTCCGTTTCTTGCTAGATAAATTTTGGCAAACAACGAGCATTTATATTGAAAACGATAATAACCATAAGTGAAACTTGGAACTGGTTTGAATGGTTATCATTCATAAACATTATCAGTTGAACAAAATGGTTGAGAATTTAAATAAAAAAACTGCAATCGTCGGCAAAAAATTCGAAGAATAAACACCTTTTTCTAGGTAGGTTTGGTTTCAAAAAAGATTTTACTTTAGATAAAAAAAACTAATTTGATAACGATCGTTCGGAACTTTCGAACAACGGTATGTATCGTATATCTTGTCGTTTTTACAGTTTTTCAAACTATTCATTTATACCTTTTTTCGAAAGTTCCCGCCCATTTGTGTTATTCATTTACCTGATGAATCGAAGGAAACTTCGCTCATTTCCAAGTGTCGAATAATGAAACGTTTGTTCAAATGTCCCCAAAATGAGACGATGAACCAATAAGAAAATGATCCGAATGTGAAAAACAGCAAAGCCAAATACCAAAACCAAAGAAGAATGAAGATTTTCTCGTTGAAAATATTGATGACCAAAACACATTGGATCGTATGTTGTTGCATGTTGCCCATCACTCGTACCTAGAAATCTTTTTCGTAAACAAAGTTCACTTGTTTTTTTCTCAAATCTCATACATCAAAATCACACAACGAAACCCTTGGAAACATTCCCGACTGTTCCCACGTTTTTCCATTCAATAGATCAACCAACGCTCCCAATCCATAATATTTGTATTTGTCAGTTTCGAGAAACCTTAACAAATCGAAATGTATAACTTTTAGAGTTATGTTCTTTATCATAAATACCTGTTCATGAATAAAAGTTGAAGGCATACGTTTGCAAGGTAGAAAAATTTGGTAAACAGATACATTGCGGTAACGAAAAATGCAGAATATGGAAGATTGAAGAGCCAAAGAAATCGATGTGGACGAATTTGCTTTTTTTGTAAACGGCGATGAAAACGTAGGGCTCCCTGAACATTTGTGCATCTTTTTATTTAGGAATATATTTTATTTTTAAGAACAAAACCTGCAAATGCACAGTTAACGACTTGATATTGGCTCTTTTGATATCTGGTTTGATGTTGTTCGGATCGGATGATAGTTTAACTATTTCATTTATTTTGATACCTTAATAATTTCACAATTAAAAAAAAAGAAAAGAAGATGAATATATTACTTACCTGAGTGGCCCGCTAAATATTTCCACAATAAACTAGGCAATCTAAAACATGCAGCTTCTAATAGGAGGAAGAATGGGACCCACTGAAAAAATATAGGTTTACTCAATTATTTTTTATTCGAAATGTTTTTTTTTCTCTTTTTTATTCGAAAATTTATTTATTTATCTAATAAACAAAAAACTGATTTCTTCTAGATTTACCTGATAATAGCTAATTCTTTTCAGCCTCTTTTCTTCGTGTCCTATTCCAGCTACAGGGTCACCAATTGGAACATAATATGTATCACTTGCCCAACAATAATTTTCGGCATACTGTAACGAATCAAAATCTTCTTTTGATAAGAAAAAAATAGAAGGGTAATATTCACCTGTTCCCAACTGCTACTAAAGATATCTGGTACAAGACATTCGACCGGTTTTCCACCAAATTGCTGAAAAATGTTTGTAATATGATTATGCGAATATTTATATACTATAGAATAGTATGCAATAAATGCAACTTATCAAGTTTTTTTTTCTTTTCTACAAATAAATTCGCCTATTTTTGAACGCTGAACAATTTTATCAGAATATTACCTTGAATGATACTAAAACTGACAACCCAATGAGAAGATTACATGTAAAATATGAATGTAAACGGTCAACAAAATCTCGATCATCACTTCCAGCTACATAACGTAGCATGGAAAGTACTGCAGCCAACACCATCTTGTAAAGCTGAAAAAATGATTTACAAAATTCACAAAAAAATTATGCTTACCTTTTGTGTGGTAAATGAGCTTCTCTAACGAACTATTTGATTGGCATAGCCTGAAATATTCGAAAAAATGTAGGTGATCGGCTTGTTGTATAGTATTTTTTTAAAACTTGTACTAGAGAATACTTGGCGGTTCGAGAAAAAAGACGAAAAGAGCTTTTTCGAGCGTCAAGAACAAACAAACAGTAAAACGAAAGGTAAGCTACTAGACAACGGGTTAGCAGAAGCAAAATGGATTAACAATAAGATGTAACACTTTGATTTCAAAATTCGCTTTGGGATTTCAGTAAACAAAATTCGAAGCCCATTTATTTTTTTATAAAATCTTACCGTTTTAACGCTGAAATTATTATTCAAAACATCGTAAACTTCACATTATTGCCAAATTTCGAAATAGCCAGAAGCCCCCACGAAAGAAGTAAATAACTGAAGCTCAACCAGCCAGACAGAAAAGCATTTTAAAGAAACGCAGACAAAATGTGGATTGATTTGTGCTGAGGAAATATTGAGGAATAGAGAGAACGCGGGGTCCTTTTCATGACGAAGGTCGTTCGTTGTGGTTTTGGCAGACAACAAAATGAAACATTTTATCGATGTTTTGTAACTACTGTTCGACTATTCAATTAATTTTACTCCGGAAAAAAACAGAATTATCTATTTTTATTAAATTTCCGCTAATAACTGTTGGTAAACATTAAAAAACCTCCCGTCGGGTAATTTTCTAGTTCCACAAGCTAAATGGCTTATAGGTGCGATGACCTACTGATTATTATCAATTAATTACGCGAATTCCTTTAATTTTAAAGATAAGTGCAACGTCTTAATTTTAGCTTTAAGGTCAACAATTAAGAGAATGCAAAAGAGTACAGTATATAATAAATAAATAATATAAATATAAATTCCTCAGATACTTAGTTCATAGAAAATTGCTTGGAATTTTAATTAAAATATTGAACATGAGCTCGCAACCAGTGAGCATAGGCTATTCTTACATAATCAGGCCCAAAATGACAGTTACATTTGAATTCGTTTCTCTTACTTTGATACTTTGGAGTCCGTTGTTTCTAGCTGTTGCAGCTGCGGACAAATTCTTTCCATACTATGCGGCTTTCCCTTGCGATGGTAGACCAGGTTTGTTTTGCGACGGTGTAGCCTCTTCTTCTTCGGTTGCTTACAATCTCTCCTGTCATTGCTCTGGAATCCGTAAACACTTTCAGCTTCTCCGTCACCTCTTCGATCCATCTTTTCTTTGGTCGACCCCTTTTCCTTGACCCTATTCGTGGATCCCATTCCGTACAAATTTTCGCTAGGTTCTCGTTGTTTCGACGTGCTAAGTGGCCAGCCCATGCAATCTTCTTCCCTATTATGAATTTTTGTATATTGAAGTTCCAGCTTTGTATTCCTGCGGCAAATTTGATTCCTTCTATAGTTCTTTCAATCCTTCTGATGTTCTCGGTGTTCGTGGTCCATGTTTCGGAAGCATATGTTAGAGCGGGGAGTATGTTCTGTTTGAAAAGTATTATTCTATTTCGCACTTCCATCTTTTCGAACATTGGTTTGATCGAGTTGAACGCCGCCCAAGCACATTTTATTCTCCTCGCTATTTCTTCTTCGATATTTCCTCGCGAGTCGATCCATCTCCCGAGGTATCTGCAACCTTCCGAGACGTCTAAAATACCATTCTTACATTTTATCGAATCTGTTCCAGCTGCAGAATTTTTCAAGAGAACGGTTTTCGATACATTGATTTGGAGTCCATGTCTGGTGCTGATATTTTCAAGAATTTCTAGCCTCTTTTCCAAGTCTTGATCGGAACTTCCAATGAGAACGACGTCGTCGGCGAATTCACACCTTCGGATTTTTGTGCCGTCTATCTCGATCCCTTCTCCTTCATATTCGGTGTCACATTCTCGAAGAATTTTTTGGAGTGTTGTGCAAAAAAGCGTTGGTGACGCACAGTCTCCTTGTCTCACTCCGCAACAAATTTCAACTTCCAATTTTTCACCGTGGACTTCTATCATTGTTGAGCTTTTTGACATCATCGTCTCGAACGTGTTTGTTATGTAGTTCGGAATTCCTGCATCTTTGAGACTTCCAATAACTGACGATTGTTGGACTTTGTCAAATGCTGTGGAATAGTCGATAAAAACGCAGATCAGTGGAATGTTGAATTCGTTGCACTTTTCGAATAGTTGACTTATCAATTGGATGTTGTCGGCGCAGCTTCTTCCTTTCCGAAAACCAGCTTGAGTTTCTTCAAGATAGTATTCAAGTGTCCTTTCGCATCTTCTGGTGATGATGCTAGAGAAAATCTTTCCTATTATGGGAAGTAGGCTTATCGGACGGTAGTCTTTAATCTTTTTTGGATTTGTCACTTTCGGTAGAAGTTTCATCGAGGCTCTCCGCCAATCTTCAGGCACAGTATTCGTTTGAAATGCGTCATTGTATAGTTTTGTCAGTGTGGTTATCATCGTTTCACCACCTTCTTTCAGAGTCTTCCCATCTATGTTGTCGGCTCCCGGTGCTCCGTTTGTTTTTAGTTTTCGGACTTCATTTTTCACCTCAGAATCCAATATTGGTAAGATGTCTTCGTTTTTCGGCCTTGAGTAGTTCGTAGCATTTGCGACGGTTCCATTACTTTTGTATAGATTCATGTAGTGGTTTTTGACAATTTCTCTAATTTCATCTCTGTTGGCTGTGATGGTGCCGTCGGCTCTTTCGAGAATTTCGAGTGGTATCGATTTTATGACAGCTTTTTTCAGTTTTTTGGAGGATCTCTTGTTGATACATTCCTGAACTAATCTGTTTCTCCGTTCTTCTATGTCTTTTCCAATGGCTTTTCTTGCTTGTCTTGAGATTTCCTTGATTTCTAGGATGTTCTTTTGGTTCTTGGCGAGCAGTTCCTTTCTTTTCCTCAGTAGATCCATTGTGTCCGGACTGTATTTATCTGTCTTCCTTGTTGGTAATTCTGTTATCGCTTTTTTGATCGACGTAATCAATTCATCGTAAGTGTTCACTTTTGCTTGCTTCTCCACGTTTCTCAGTCTTTCTTCAAATCCACTCCATTCTCTTTCTCTCAAGGTTTGCTTCTTGAATCGTCTCCCGAACTTGTGATTCTTCTCCGCTCGGTTTTTTATTTTCCACCTCGATCGAACCATTCTATGATCGCTCAGGTTGAACTTGTCTGTGAAGACCTCGACGTCTTCGACAATGTCAATTCTGTTTGAGATAAGCGCATCAATTTCGGAAGATCCTTTCGGTCCGTAGTGTGTCCATCTCTTGTTTGGTTTCTTTGGAAACCTGGAGTTTAGATGATATTGTCTCGATCCGGCTAGGAAGTTGTACAAGAAGTCCCCGTGCTGATTCAATTGACGACTCCCATGTTTTGATACCCAGGGCAGCAGTTGTCCATCCTGTGCAACGTCGAGTGCGGCATTCGTGTCTCCCCCTAGGATGATAATCCCTTTGAACCATGTTTTGATTTTTTGGTAGTAATTACTTAGGTTCTTGTAGAATTTCCACGCTTCGGGTTCGGAGTTTGCTTTGCATACCGGCGCATAGAAGTTGATGAATAAGATTTCGTTGCGATTGAATTCGAATCTGATGTATGCCATATTTGGCGTTTCCCATACGACTTCAATTATTCTTAAGCACTTGTCTTTTTTGATGTAAAATCCTAATCCCCTTTCCGAACTTCTTTTCCTGGTGTTGAACATCCACTGGTCATTTGAGTGATCGATTGAGCTCAAAGAGCTTGGGTGCAAAGTTTCCTGAATTCCGATTATATGACAGTTTGAACGTCTGCAGAAATTTGTCCCAGCTTCTAGTTTTGCAGTTTCTTTTATGCTTCGACAGTTCCATGTTCCGATTTTTAGCATGTCCTTTCTCTTTCCTATTCTATCCTTGGTTCTCCCATCATCCCCGTCAGGAGTCGCTTTCGGCGAGAACCGGTGCTTCCCGCGACTTTTGTCCTGACATGTTGAGCGGTGCGTAGTATTTCTTTTAGAATTTTTGGTAATGATTTTTTGTCCTACCTAAACGGGGTGGACCAGACCCCGCCGGATTGCCGAAGCGCGAACGTGTCCTGTTTACTCCGCAATGGAGCCACTTAGAAAAAGGAGCTTAGCCGCAGCCCTCGTTCCAAGTGGGACGACTGACTGTTGGCCCGATCCCTCCATCGGGTAGCAATTTTCCGATTTGTTGAGGAGTTCACGGTGTATCCCCATCGCCACGAAGAGGCCAGTCAACGAAGAGGGGGACAAAATGTGGATTGATTTGTGCTGAGGAAATATTGAGGAATAGAGAGAACGCGGGGTCCTTTTCATGACGAAGGTCGTTCGTTGTGGTTTTGGCAGACAACAAAATGAAACATTTTATCGATGTTTTGTAACTACTGTTCGACTATTCAATTAATTTTACTCCGGAAAAAAACAGAATTATCTATTTTTATTAAATTTCCGCTAATAACTGTTGGTAAACATTAAAAAACCTCCCGTCGGGTAATTTTCTAGTTCCACAAGCTAAATGGCTTATAGGTGCGATGACCTACTGATTATTATCAATTAATTACGCGAATTCCTTTAATTTTAAAGATAAGTGCAACGTCTTAATTTTAGCTTTAAGGTCAACAATTAAGAGAATGCAAAAGAGTACAGTATATAATAAATAAATAATATAAATATAAATTCCTCAGATACTTAGTTCATAGAAAATTGCTTGGAATTTTAATTAAAATATTGAACATGAGCTCGCAACCAGTGAGCATAGGCTATTCTTACATAATCAGGCCCAAAATGACAGTTACATTTGAATTCGTTTCTCTCTACTCTTCAACAAAAAAATATACATAAAGATGTGTGAGAAACACAGATGGTAAACCAACATGTACGAAGAAAAATGTTGAAGAAAACAGCATGAAAGAAGAGCGAAAAAAACTAATAAAAATCAGTGGTATTTCGCATTTCTGCAGTGTCCGGTTAATAGAAAATATTCGATGTTGCAAACAAATTGAATAAAACAAGAAAGAATAAATGAGCTAATACAAGGTTGAACAAATACAGTTGATGAAACAAAACATGTTTTATTATTATTCGGGCATGTAATACGAAACAAAATAAAACGAAACATAAAATCAACAAAGGGTGCGGATACATGAAACACTAACTTCTCGTTCCAACAAATTAGGGATTCGTCTTGTAACAGTCATCATGACAAATAAGTGCAATATTTGACATTGATTTGAAATCAAAATTAACCATTGTTGGTGGTCCGAGGTTTCGAAGATATTTTCTGAAAAGGAAAAATATGATTTTGGACAACTGTAGGGAATTTTCATACTTGCAATAATGACACTTTGTTGAGAAGCACTGCACATATTTTTGAATGTAATTATTACACAATACAAACATAGTGATGTTTCTGAAAATTTTTATGAGATCGAAAATTACTAAAATACGCATTACCTGAAATTAACGATATTTTTGTGCATGATATGATTGCGAATATTGACTGTAATCTTTCTATAACATGCATGCTTTGATGGATGAATACCATCCTCATCGTATAACTGTTCCTCTGATGATCCAACAACAATATCAATCAGCTCACTAAAACTAATCACCATCAATGCTTTCATCTGTGTAACTGCTTCACTTTTACTGGATTCTATTTGTTTTGTTGTGTATTTTACCTAAATGGTATTTATGCTATTTTTCAAAAATAAGAACATAATAGAAAATTACTTCATACAACATCCGTGAATGTAAGAAGTTAAGATGTTTCACTCTTTCAAATTTCCACGACATCGGCTCATTGTTAGATTTTGCTCGCAAAAATTCTAAGTTGATTTGAAACGTTTTCGGATCATGCTTCACAACAGGAGACAAAGTAGCAAAATACGATTTTCGTGCTGGCTGATTTGCCTCACTTTCACGAAAACAGTTTTGTGTTTGAATAACATTATACTGTAACCATTCAAATTATTTTTTAATTTCAGTACAAACCAAAACATACTTCAAGATATCGTTTCAGCATGAGTTGTTCGGTCAGCTGATAACTCAAATCGGGAACCATTCCTTCTTTCTGAAATTTAGTTGTGAGAGTTTACGAAAACTTTAAGTAGCGTTAAAATACCTCACAGAACAAAATTTCTTCATATCGCGATATTGCTGCTCTCAAACTTCCAATTTTTGCAGTTGGTCGCCGAACCCATATTTCGAGATTTCTTTAAAAAATTACTTATAATTGGAAATCTTTTTTTTATGATTTTGCCGTTCGTTTCGGTTCGAATTTTAATATAACTTTTTTATTGGATGAACAACACTTTAATTTTTTGCCCTAGAACACACAAAGCTAACAACTGGAAGACTGTCTTTAACCTTTGATATTGTCAAGATAATAATTTCTGGCCGCTCGTTTTGCGGAGTGTCGTTGGGAACAGGGTTGCCGTTTTTTTTCGATTTTTTTTCGGTTTTCGTGATTTTCGGGTGTTTTACGCCGAAAAAGTTTTTTTTATTTCGGGTTGCGCGAAGCGCGTAAATTTTTATTTTATTTTTTTCGGTTTTCTATCTTCAATTTTTTTCGGTGTTTCCGTCTTACGGAAAACAAATTTTTAAATTTAACTATACCATTTTTTAACATAAATTTCCAACTATTTTACTAATTTTTAACTGAATGAAGGTAGAAAACCTTAAAATCGTTTTTTTTTCTGATGAAATATGATTCATTAATCACTTGGAACGCCGAAAAAAATTTTTTTCGGTATTTTTCCAATAAAACGAAAAAAAAATTTTTTTTTTTCGTCATTTTTTCCTGGCTGACGAAAAAATTTATTTTTTTTCGGCATTTTTTACTGGCCGACGAAAAAATTTATTTTTTTTCGGCCAAAAACTTTTTCGGCGGCACCCCTGGTTGGGAATTTACTCGCAGCGCGACCGCAACGCGCTCAAATTCAAATTTCTCAGTTGGTCTTGCGCGTAGCGGTCGCGTTGCGAGGAAATTCCCAACGACACTCCGCAAAACGAGCGGCCAGAAATTATTATCTTGACAATATTTGAGGCAAAGAAAACTATACTTCAAATTTAGAACATGAACCTACGTGAAATCTTTATCCATTTTCTTGCCCATTTCAGTCAACATATCGCAAGTTTGCTGAGTCATTGGTTTACTTGTCACAATGTTGAGCATATCGCTGTATCTCTTCCGCATTCGAGCCAAAACCCGACGTGCTGCAAGAAAGTTGTTTTTAATCAGTGAATTTTTTAAATCATAAATTACTATTTTCAACCCATATATCTATAGAAATAGCATTTTTTGCAGGTTCCATCGATCTTCTCGTATCTTTCACTGGAGTCATCATGAGACCTCTTTGTGGCTGTACTTTCTCGGGAATATGCTGAGGGCGCAGAATTCTGGCTCTTCCGCCAATCTGAAGGTATTCTATATTATAACAACAAAAGTATGGAAAAATTCAGCTTTAGTCTGATAGATTTTGTTGAAGAAAATGCAAACTATGGGAATCAAAAATTGCAAACTATTATGTGTTCAAAAATAACGAATAAATTTATGCACATACCTTATCAACAACAGGCGCCATTCTATCCATTTGTTGCGGTGGGTTTTGAATATTTCTCCCAATTGGAACTGGTCTAATATTTCCTATCCTATTATTGATCATCATTCGACCTTCTGGAGTTGAATAATTCATTATTGGTACTTGCCGTTGTTGCGTTTGATTGGTTTCACCTCTATTTAGGTATTGTACTGGCTGGAAAAACAATTTCGATTTTCACGCGAAAAAATACAATTCGATTTTTCTGCTTGAATCCTACCATTTGTTGCTGATAGTTTGTCACTCTTCTCATTGGCTGACTTATCTGAAAATTTAAGTAATATGTTTCAAGGTGAAAAGAAAATTTCATTTGATTTATGAAAACTAAACAACTTTTCGCAACATAAGCTGCAGAAAAATATGCGTAACCGTGAGAAACGAAGAAATTCTTTGCAACAATCTACTGAAAAGTTTTCATGGTTTTCTCTTTTTTTTTCTTGATATGAAAATATGGGAACATAAGTCCATAATCTCTATAAACAACAATACATAGATTTCCACTTCTTCGATCGGTTTTTAACCATTTTATTAGGGAAACAGGAACTAAAGTCAAGTTGGCTTGTTGAGATTTTAACTTCTTCTAAATGGGTTATGTTTTCTCGAATTTTTTAAAAAACCGATTGAGCCGGTTCGTTTATTTAAAAGTTTAACGTGACATCCGTTTGTAGGAAATATTTGGAAATAAATACTTGCGATCTTGCGAAATCTTGCGATCGGCAACAGAGGGCAAAAACACCAATTTCAATGTTTTTCCACGGTTTTCTTTTTAATTTTGAGAATAACCTCTTTTCTTTTTAAATTGGCAATTATAACTATAAAAATATATAATTCGTACCTGACTGTACCCATGATTGCTTGTAATGAATGCTGTATCAGATTGTGGTCTTGGAATGTAATATTGTACCGGCATATGGTTCGTTGGTCTCTGATTCACATCTTTAACCTTACCCGTACCTTTGTTATGATTATTATTATTCATCCTGACGACTAAAATAAAATAAACGAGATTTTTTTGAACTGCACCTTCTCCATACCCTAAAAAGGATTGCACGAAGAAAAAAAAATAAGTGTTCGTTATTCCAACAACACAAAAGAAAACTTCAATTTATAAATTTAAAAAAAAATAGAACAACATTCAGTAATCAATTGTTCAGAAAAATGTAACTAATCTCACAAAATACAGAAAAGAAGGGGAAAGAGACAAGAATTGTCATAACCGTTGAAACAGCGCCATTGTCAGACGGATAAAAAACTGAAGCATCGAAAAAAAAAGAAGTGAAAGAGAAACAGAAATAAATATTTTACAAGTTAATTCATCAATAAGTAGTATAATATTATACAAGGAATGGTTAAAAGATCAAACATAAAGCAAAATAAAATTTTAAGTAGAAGACGAAGAATAACAAGTAGATAGTAGAATAATCGGGAAAGATTTCACATGGGTTTGCCATTGTGGAGAAGTTTGGAAGTAGCGAACACCATTATATGCGGTTCCATCAACAATCACTGGAAATGTATCGATGATATTATTAGAAGAATATTATTATTTTACAACTTACATGTTAGTTCATTATGCTTTCCAGAAGCACTACAAAGCATCAATCCAACTGATGGCACTTGAGTCTGTGATACATCTCCTTCCGGTTTTTGTTTTTGTCCTTTTTTCATTCCAAGCTTTTGAAGCATTTTGTCTTTTCGTTTCTCTTTCGAATATGTCAAAGCTAGTGCTCCATTACTCAACGATCTCGAAATAGTCAAAGTCTTGAAATGAGCCTTTATTGTGTTTTTAGAAGCATCCTTTTTCGAATTCGGTGTCATGTTCAAATTAGTGGTCGGCATTTCAGTGTTCATTGGATTGATCGCCCAAAAATCCATGCTCAACTCCTGTCCAGCATTTTTCAAATGTGGACTATGTGGCGGTGAACATTCGACATATTTCGACGAGGACGAAATTTCTTCTCTTGGTGAGATAACCGCTTGTGAATTTCCACCAGAATCCTCATCTGTTCCAATTTCGAATTGCTGATTTCCAACGCGAACCTCGCAAACAAACGGCACAAATACTCTGCCACGTTCCGGATCTGCGACCATTTGGAGCATCGCTTCACCAATTGGAAGATTCACACAAGGGGAATGGCGGAAGTTTGAATAAGCCGAAAGTTTCGTTAAAAGACTCGTTTTTTCACTAGCGGTCATGTCGTTGAAACGATCCCACATATCACGGCAAAGAATGTCGAATTGTGAGTCGTGTCCTATACATTTGAAAGTAAAATTAAGACATTTTCTAAATTTGAATTATTACCTTCAACTAATTTATAGAGCAAAGAGCTCGTCGAAGGAATTGGGACGAATCTCAAAAACTGTATCCAATTTGACGATGATTTATGTGCCAAACACTCAACATATGCTTTAAGAACTTGTGAGAACATCTTATCCGTCCCAATAATTCCAACATGTGTCATCGGTGGATTAGAAGAGTTCGAATGACAACTGAATAATGAAAAAATTTGAAAATGCACAAAAATTTTAGCTTACTAATTCTGAATTCGATTCACAACATGACTAATCGTTTGCCTCACTTGTGATGAAGAAGTGCAACTAACAAGTGGAATATTATTAGAAAGTGTGGAAAACATTGGCCATTCAATTGTATTGCATATCCAAATAATATCACCCGTTGATGAGATCGATGATCCAAGAATTGAGTTCAGCTAAATGTTTTCACTTGTATTTAACTTCGAATATTTTGAACTACCTGATCCGAAAGACTAATTCCCCGATTTACATCATGTTTCCCTAAAGAATTCAATGTACTTGAATGTGGAATTGTCAATGGGCTATCAAATGATGTCATCACACGAATTGAAGCTTTGTTTGGTGTCTGAATACATTATTTACTATAATGAAATTCAAAAATATTTTTGATACCTGAAAACTGTCTGTATAATTCGATCCAACGGAATCTTTCTGCGAAATCTTGAACTTCGAATCATTTTCCTTCATATTATCCGCTTCTGAAGACCATCCAGTCGCTTCTTCTCGTTCACCTTCACTTTCAGATGCATCTATTTCTTGCTAAAATATACGAAGAATTTTTTTAATATTTCAGATGAGAAATATTTACCCCATCATAAATAGCAGGCAAAACTTCGCGACTTCGAGTGAAAAATGGTTGAAGACATGGTCTCGGATTACTACAAATCGAAATATCATCATTCATCATTTCGGGTCCCGAATCGGAAAAATCGGATAGTTCATCGAACAGTTCTTCAAGTTCTTTGGCGGTGGGAGGACGATTTGCAGATGTCGAAGCGGTTTCAGCAGCCTGAACCATATATTGATTGATTATTATGGACCTATGCAGAAACTAAAATTGCTGCAAAAAATTGCAAACAAATGCAAAAAATTCAATGCAGAAACTTGCAAAAAATTGCAAGAAATGTCAAGAAATTGCAATTTTTTGCAGCCGATTTACGGTAAAAATACGGTAATCGTTGCGAGACCATCAAAGGTTCTTACTCTTCGCTGCGAGACCCTCACAAATTTCACAGGTGTGCGTCCAAAAATACGGTCAAGAGCCGTTTTCATTGATGGTCTCGCAACGATTACCGTATTTTTCCCGTAAATCGGCTGCAAAAAATTGCAATTTCTTGACATTTCTTGCAATTTTTTGCAAGTTTCTGCATTGAATTTTTTGCATTTGTTTGCAATTTTTTGCAGCAATTTTAGTTTCTGCATAGGTCCATTAGATTTTAAAAAAAATTACATCTTCAGTTGGCATTTTGTTGAATCGTTTTATCAACTTCGCAAATTTTTGTTTGAAATTTCGATTTCGTCGTCTTCTTGGATTGTTTATATCACTGGCTTTTGGTCGATTGCTTCTTCCACTCGATGGAACATCGTTTATTTCATCTAATGGTACATCATCATAATCTGTTTCCGTATCTTCCTAAATTTAATTTATTTGTAATCTGCATATTTTTAATTTTTAATCAAAACACTAACATCTGAATCGTCAACCATCTTTTTCGGCCTATCTCGTTCGTCGACATGTTCTGGTGCTTGAGAATAACACGAGGTCAGCATTATTTTACCAATACACGGTCCAGCTGAAAATGTGTATTATTTAGTTTGAATTGAATGTTCGCTTCAGCGAAAAATAAATTAACCACATTACGTTTTCGCACAAAAATTAATAACTGCGAAAACAACGAGATTTCGTTCATATTAGGTGAAGAGTACTTAATAGGATTAATAAACAGAACTACAATAAGTCTTTGAAAAAATTAACTTTTATATTTCCCACAAGGGGTTGCATTTGAAAACAAATAAATATGCATACTTTTATGACTTTGTAAAATTGATCAGTGAACCGAATGTGATAACAATTACTTTTATTATTCAAATAAATAAGAATCGAAAGGCTCGTAAACCAATTGAAAACATTGTTTCAAAAATGTTCTAATTTTCAGGTACAAAATTTAGAGTTTGCAGACCCAAAATGAGCATTATTTTTGGAGAAAAAAAGGAAACAAAAAACCCGAACCTCCTTTCAATTCCAATTCGCTTTCCGATGCTCTTAACGCAATTTCTCTCAGTCCTCCTTGCTGCATCAGCTGAAACAATGGAAATTTTCAAAAACCCCCTCGAAATTAGATTAAAAATGCACATTACATTAGAAACAAATGGTCTTTTGACATCGGTGGAATAATTAAGCTGAAAAAAAAACGGAAAACATACATATGTGAGATTGATTGTTCCAATTGCCAAATCTTTAAATCCCCCGGGTAGTCGGTTTTTATATTTTCTCCTACGTTGAATGACAAATTGTAGAATGTTCGTCTTTCGTTTCAAAAAATGAGGATACTGAAAACAGCAAGAAAACATTTATTGATTTTTTTTTCAATCTGTGAAAATAAATACCTGAATGGTGAATGAAATATCACAATGAAGATCGATTCTTCCATGAATTGGTGTTACTTTAATTTCATTACTTCTTAGATGACGACTTCGTTTCGATAGCTGGAGAATTGAAAAATAGTGGGAGATTTAAAAAATCAGAGAAAATTACCGGTAACTTGGCTGTAACGATAATGGCATTGAGTTCTGGAGAAACACCTTCGAGGAAAATTCGATTGATTGAAACGTTGAAAATTCTGAAACGAAAATGTATCTTAATGTGAATTTTGTGTGCTTTTTTATTTAAATCATACACTAGATAATTTACATAATTTTTAGGATAATTCGCAAATTTTCTATTTCTAAACGGACAATTTAGAAGCTTTTTAATAGAAAACTCACAATAGTTTTGACCCTCGTGTTTTGGTATTTTTCAGGGAAAATAGTGTTCCACTTCCCTGATATATAAGTTTAATACCTTGAGAAAAATCTATATTCTGCGCAATTTAGGTTTTTATTTAATATTATGTCTCCTAAACTTTTACTGAGCAACTTCTTGATTGTTACTAATTTTTAAAACTTTATACTCAATTCACAAACCTCGGTACAGTTGAAGGTGTAGCTCGATCAACATCCCATGTTGCAAACAATCGCATAGCCATTGCACTGCTATCACTTTGTTTCTCCATCTTGTTCTTCACCTCTTCTTTTTCGTCCTTATCTCAAAATTTTTAAAAACCCAATTTGCCGATGGTGTTACCCATTTTTGCGATCAATACACAGAATTCTGTAATTGTAACATTGAATTGAAAGTACAAAAAATTAATAACAAAAAAAAAGGGTATACCGTTGATAAAACATAATAGAACACTGTTGAAATATTTCAATTGCAAAGAAAAAAAGAAATGAAAATGAATTCGATGTTTTGTATCGAAAAAATGTGTCATAATGAATCACAAAGGATGAATAACAATTTTTGGCGGAGTTTGAAGTTAACATATTTAAGAAAAGAGTCCTTATAAAAAAATATTATTTTCGCTGTTCTAATTTATTTCACTTTAAGAATTGATACCTCGCTAGCATTGTTCATAAGCTTGTTACATGCTTTGTGATTTTCTTCAATAAATTGCAATTGTATTTCTTTTCCATTTTAGCTTGTCAATTTAATAAAGTATTTGATTGTGACGGTACGTCTTGTTGGACCCTTTTCTTTGAAGAAGCACAATAAATAAAGTTCATAGTTCATTTTATTTATTGTGCTTCTTCAAAGAAAAGGGTCCAACAAGACGTACCGTCACAATCAAATATTCAACTAACAATGCACAAAAACCTATTCGCCAAACCACTTCTATCAGCAATTTAATAAAGAATTAACTACTACTAAAAAAATCAGTCTGATTGTGATACCTGATATTTTAGTAACTAACAGATGTTTTGAGTCAGAAACACTCATGAGAGAACAATGTTAGTTTTCAAAAACATCTCAGAGTGCCGTCCCGTTTTCTGGAAATGTTCTTTTTTGTTTATAATTTAACCTTGAAGACAACTAAAAAACGTCAATGTTCAAACAATATTTTTTGTAAATCGAATGTATTATGTTACATTAAGAAGTAAATGTTCAATGAACAAAATGAAACATTTTAGCGGATGACTTCTAGTTTAAGTTTAAATTTCAACTGTTTCAATTCGGCTAAATGTTTATAAACAAGTTACATAAATCAAAATTTAGCTAATCTTTGAAATTTCACTTATTAACTGAAACTCAGTCTTTAGAAACTCTCAAAAACTGAGTCACTCCTCATTTCGAAACAAAAGTTGCAGATTTTTCTTTTGCTTCGTTTTTATATCAGGCACGTCAATCAAATCCTTTTTTCGTTGCAAGGGGAACAGAAGGTGTCAATGTTTTATCCAGAAAAAAAATCCCCAAGGGAAATCAAGATTTTGGAAATAAAACATAGATTGAAGAACACTTTAGAAAAAAAACTACAATGCGGAACTTTGCTGATTTTTTTTCCTGGAACTATGTGTAATGTATCAGACGACAATATGAGAAGATATACAAAAAATGGGACGGCATTCATCTTGTTGCGTATTTTGTGAGACCATCAATTAGAATCAAGAGAATGATAGGACATAAACTAATACAAAATTACAATTCAGAAGGAAGAAAATTAAAAAAAAAACTCAAGAAATGCAAAAATTCATCTGGGAATGTTTCGTTTCTATCTAATTGACATCAGTGACTCAAATCTTCAACCTTTTTTTGTTTATTCGTCATCCGGGTTGAAACACAAGAATTTTCACCTAAATTGAAAATCGCTATTTTTAGTTTTAAAACAAAATTTGAGACCTTCTTTTAGGAACTGAAGTGGATACGACGATGGTGAAAAATAAAACGATGAGGTCATCCTTTAAATGAAAAAAATTCGGAAACGCTGGATGTCCCAAGGAACATGCTTTTAAAAATGATGCCAGCGAAATCATTTTTAATGGGTTTGTTCTTGAAAAAAAACCATAAACTAATGTTATACATTTTAAAAATGTTGAACTACTCTAAAGATACGTACTAAAACGTCATGAAATTTTGGGGAATTTATTTTTTCATAGTATGACGATTTCAAGGAATGTTCTACGAATTATGCACTAAAAACGTTTGCAAAAAAATAAAAGTGTGAATTTTTATAACGTACCCAGATAAAAACACGTTTTTTTGCACTTTTCTGCTAATAGATCGACCATTTCACTTTTGACGCCACATATTTTGAAATTTTGTCAACCATTGATCACTAACGTTATTTTTTTGCATGTGACAGCATACCTAACGAAAATTTTGAATAAAACATGCATCAACTAATGGTTTGTTTATATTGCCACCTTTCTCGTGTTAAAATTGTGTTCTGAGTAATAACTAACCAAAAAAAGGAGTAATAAAACAAAATTGAACAAAAAACGCGCGGAACTGAATGAATGTAAGACCGGAGAGTAATGCTCATTGGACTAGGAGGGCGAACAACACATATAGACATACACAAAGAGTCATGAAACGGAACCGAAAATGGGCAGAGAAAACGAGATAGAGACATGGGTGTCAGAGTTTTTGGGATTAACAAAATGGTGCTCTTTGGGTCAATTTTCGCGACCACCACAACCACATTTTCCCTTCGCTTCAGCAGATGCCAACTTTTGACGCCACAAATTGTATTAGTTTCTTTTTTGGATGGGAATCAATTGACTTGAGAATTTTCGATAGACGATCGAAATTGTGAGGGTATTTTCGGTTGAGATATATGTTTGAAACGAAATTAAGCTAATTTATTTTGTTGATAAATTCGCTAGTTAAAGATAAAAAAAAACTTTTTTGCAATATCAAAGAACTTCTAACTGATGTTAAACAATTTGCAAAAAGAAAAAGAATTCAAAAAATATTATAAAATCTATAATATAATATGATATCATATGATTAATACTAAAAAATAAAGAAAAAATATTAATTTGAAAAATTCTGAGAGGGAGGTTCTAGTGAAGAGACGCAGAGACACGCTCTTCGCAATGGAGCAGCTTTTATTCAAAATAAAAAACGGACAATAAGTGGAAATAACCAACTATTTGAATTTGGTTGATCCTGGAAATCTACCATATTGGAGACGATGAACGCATTTAATTTAAATTAACCCGATAATAATTGATGATTCAGTTACCAATCAAACTTTCGCTTGTAAGTCAAATAAATATAATTACCATGGTATACCATGGTATACCATGAAACAACTTAACGATATTTTAGAGAACGTATCGGTTTGTAACTCTTTAATTGCAATAAATCGCAAACTCAAATTACGGAAGCTGATTGGAAAACTATGTTTTTAATTGAAGAGCACGATTTAGGACACCTCTGTTTTTACAACTCGTTCAATGAAAAAAATTCCATAAACTATTATATTTCGTAACCTTTAAAGAAGTTGTAAAGCTACGATTCATTAAAAAAAACATGCGCAATTTCTTTTGCAGAATGTAATAATGAAGCAAGTTTTCTCGTTTAGTCGAGAAAGATTATGAATCGTGGGAAAGCTTGTCAAGATTTTGAGAATGAAAACAGCTCTAGAAATAAAATTAGCAAATTTGAAAAGAAAATTCATCATACATCATACTGAACTCCTCTTTTTAATGACTAATTCTGAGAAATTTATACCTGGAAAGCAGACAATTTGTTAATAGTCTCCGAATCTCAGATTCAAAGAATTTCGGCTCTGAAATTCCTTGATAAAATTATTTCATTGGTAAGCAGACAAACGTCTATTCTGTTGCTAACCACTTCTCCATTATCTTATGCTTATGATCGTTTCCATGAACCGTAGACGCTTTCGCAAATGAATTGTACAATAATTACGCAAGCGCAGCAGTGTAGTTCAAATGCTTTCTTTCTTCTCAAATTAGATATCACACGGTACGATAAGTTTAATTTGATGGGCGTTATCAAGATTACGCGCAGAGGTTAATGTGAAGAACCTGAGAGAAAAAGTAAGAGGAAAAAAATGGTGGTAGGTGAAGCTGAAGTTTTGCCTCATTCATATATCTTTAATGTGGCTACTGTTGGTCGGTTTCAATATTTTTGCGGTATTTTCCGTGAATTCGCAAGGTTAGTTAAAGTTATTTAGCAATAGAGCATAGTTTTAAAATATAATGTAAAAACTATAATTTGTCGAAATAATTATTTTGTTCAAGAGCTCTAAATCCTACGTTTTTAATTTTAGATTACAAAAACTTCAAAAAATAAAAACAGATCTTGTTAAACTCCAAGCTAACAACAAAACAATGGCCGAGGTATCCAATGAGCTAAAAACTCGGCCAAGCTGTTTGAATTCGGAGGGTTTTTCAAATTTTTTGTTATAACCTAATAACGATATTTTCAAATTTTCTTGAGAGTCAAAAAAGCGCTATAAAAATTTGTAGTATGTAATACGTATTGTGGATCTAAGAAACAGCAGCATCATTAGTACCTATAGGTGTAATAAAACGCAATGAAGCCAAGTTAATGATCAAGACTATGATAACGGGTACACATTTGTTCATTTATATTTTTTTGAAAAATGAAATTACGAGTTTTTGAAGGATTTGTAAAAAAAACGATTTGTTCAGATGTTCCATCGGAGCATATAATCTTCAATTCGGGAGAACCTGTACAAAAGATCAAACAACGACAATATCAAATTGAACTTCCCAACATTTATGACCCATTGACCTCGGAAAGACCGAAACGTTATTTTAATGGATTCGCGCCAGTTCAGGCTCCACTTCAATATCCTGTCCGAGGTCCAGTTCTGGTCCAACGACCGCAATACATTCCACAATATCAGCAGCAACAACAGCCAGTGTTTGTATCGCAAGTGAGGATCAGAACACTATTTTGAAAATGAAAAAAATTAACTTCAGCCTGCACAACGTTTCAACCAATATCCTCAAGTTCAAAGATTCCAACAAGTACCACAACGCCAATTTTATCAACAACCACAGCAATTCCCACAACAACAACCACAGTACCCGAGATTCAATTTGCGTCCGCAGCCATATCGTCCACAGCCATACCGTCCTCCACAACCTGTTCAACAATATGTTAAAGTAACTATTTAATGAAACTTCGACCATAACCAATTTTACACTAACGCTTAATATTACAAATTTGTATCTGTTCCCTAACCTAAATGTGAATCACTATTCGAATTGTGGAATGTTATAGCACCAATCACGTCCAACTCCAATAATCACTGCAGAAAATGCACCTATAATCAAGTCATCTGAACAATCTATTAAATCTGTTAAATCTGTTAAGGCTGTTATTGTTGAATCACCAATGGCGTCGAATCAGAACTCATATGGAGATCATCAATTTATCGATGTAAACTTCATCTTATTTCATCCTCAAAAAATGTTTACAATTTCAGGCAACTCTTCCTGGTCCTGTTCCAAAGGTTGATTATTCTGAGACTGCTGAGACTTATGTTCCAGTATCTGTCGTTACCAAAAAACCAGCTGCTCCACGCAAAACTATAACTTCCCGGTATATTGCACCTGTAACAACACCTACACCATATGATGAACCGATCACTGAAGAGATTTATGTTCAGGAAGTTGAAACTACAACGACTAGAAGGCCGGTAAGTCTTGGGATTGCGGATTCTTCGGAGTTTAAAAAAATGCTGAAAAAACACTGAAAAAGCGTAAATTTTAATTTAATTCATATAAACATTTTAAAGATGTCTACTTACGATTATTTAAACTTATTCATATTTAAAATCATTGGAAGTATTGAAACACTAACACGGGAGCTATTTTATTGTATTAATGTTTTCACAAATCTTTCTGACTTCTGATTTCGTTCAAATTAGGACAAAATGCGCTCCAAAAATTTAACAAGGCTGGTAGCCATTCAAACTAATGCTGCTGCCTCAAAACTCCAAAAAAAACGTTGAAAATAACAAGAAATTTCAAGAACTAATAAGTTTAATAAAACTTCTAAAACAGTCCTTCAGTCTCCTCGAACAAAAACAACAAGACGCCGAACAACAACAACAACTGCAGCTCCAACAACTGCAGCTCCAACAACTGCAGCGCCAACAACTGCAGCTCCAACAACCGCTGCTCCGACTACCGCTGCACCAACTACCACTGCAGCACCGACTACCACTGCAGCACCAACTACCACTGCAGCACCGACGACCACTGCAGCACCGACGACCACTGCAGCACCGATGACAACTGCAGCACCGACGACCACTGCTGCACCGACGACAACTGCAGCACCGACGACAACTGCAGAACCAACAACAAGTGCATATGTTGAAGAAGCGGTTGAACAACCTGTAAGTATAGATCAGAAGAGTTGGGATTGTCGCAGAGACCATATGACCGCACCACAAAGATTTAATTTCTTTGAAAACCATTCATTTACATTGAGCTCAGTTTCAGAAATTGAAACTTGAAATAACGACTAATATTCAATAGATTTTCATCGGTTTCAGCAAGGTGCTACACGGAAAAAATGTTTTTAAAAAATATTTCTGAAATGAATTCATAAAGTTCAACTTCAAAACCCATTTCGAGCAGCAGCTGAAACCTACGCATAAAAAGTCCGCAATACATTCTTAATTTATAGTTTTTTTCACCCATCTTGGGAAAAAATGAAGTGTCATTTTGCTCACTATAATTTTTCCAGGTGTACGATGAAACATACGTCGGCCAATACTACTATGATAAGAAAGGAATTGGAAATAATACGTTCCCACTTCCATCATGTTTCTATAACCCAAGTGGATACGTGTGCTGTAATTTGATGCTCAATGAGCTCATGACAACATCATACGAACAAACGAAAATTGGATCCAAAAATCCATGCAACATTCAAAAGTTCACAAATCATTTGCAAAAACATTCCGAATCTATCTTCTCCACCCAATTCGAGACTATCGTTTCATTTGAAGATTTCTCTCAAAAAATTCATTTTAGAAAAGATTTGGTATGCAAGGTTGAAATCGACGGAAGGTATTTCATTTTAAATTCCATGAATTATTCTACATTTCTTCTTATAGATTTATTTTGGCATATGCAACACCAAACGGTGTCGATGAGGAGAAGATCATTCCACCAGTTCCGTCGAGGAATATTGTGAAAGATTCGATAATTTTGAAAGAGGAAATAACAAATAAGATTCGAATTCTTGGAACGACAGAAAGACAGCGAAGAATTGTGTTCAATTAAACACGTCACTTATCAATTTCATCTTAAACACTTCTCATTGTTAAATATCTACCTAATACCATATCTATTTGTAAATAAAGCGTTGTTTTAATAGATATTTGTGTTCATTTAATGGTCTAGTCACCGGATAAACGTCATAGATTAAATCAAAATGTTTTCTCGTCATTAGTGAAAGTTGCAATCGAAACAATTTTTACAATAATTATCAAGTATACGAGTCAGAGAAAATTTTTGTCTCAAGGAATATAAATTTTGCTGCAGGCGAATCACAATGAGAAAGCGCCAACAAAAAATTCCGTTGGCGGGGGGATTAAGTGAACACGTTTTTGGAGAAGATAAAAAATGATCTTCCAGTTCAGAATGTATTATACGATCTTTGGATGTTTTATCTTGTAACATGTACCCGAAATTGCCAGTTTTTGTAGGATAAAGATTACACTTGATCGTACAACATTTAATTCGTTTGATGTTTCACATTGGAACATGTTTCCTGTAGACATGTTATGAAGAGAAACCCTGATGAAAAATACGTCTGAATTATTTGAATAATATTAAAAATCTTAAAATCACAAATATTGATATTTTCCCCTTTTTTTCTAATTTTTTATCCCAAATGTGGAAACCGCAAAATTATGGTGAAGTTTTGAAGTTACATAGACCTCTACAGGGATGGACGGGAAAGACGTTTCGGGAAATTGTTTTTCCGGTTCCAAAGACAGGAAAATTCTGGAAATTTGAAAATTTGACTCCAAATACTGGTTTTATCCTCCTCGTTTTATCGATTTTCCGAGGTTTTCAGTTAATAGACATCCAACGATAAAAACTAAAGAATATATTGTCAACTTAATTATTCTTGATCATTGCGTTCGGAAGGCTGCTCAACCTCACAGCCGCTCCGCACGCACACGACACGGCTGCCGACACTCACACACACTGGAAAATTTGAAGAATTCATTTTCCCGCCGATATTTCAGTGTGTGTGTGAGTGTCGGCAGCCGCGTCGCTTGCGTGCGGAGCGGCTGTGAGGTTGAGCAGCCTTCCGAACGCAATGATCAAGAATAATTGAGTTGACGATAACAGGAATCAACGCAAGATTTTGAATAAAACAAGCATTTTTCAGAATCCCATAAATGAATTTACAAACTTCTGAAAACATATTTCAAATCAATTTTAGTAAAGTTTCGTTGATTTTTGTAACTTGATCTCTTCGAATTCTTGATTTTCTTGATGTTTTTCTATTTTTTCTATTTAAAAAAATTACCGAAATTTACCGAAACTTTTCGAGAAATTTTCGGGAAGGGAAATCTCCCGTCATGGTACCGGGAAAATCCTGGTTTGGGCATATCTTCAAAGTCAAAGTCGAAAAAATAGAAATGATTTCATTTTGTAAAGTTTCAGATACAATTTCCCATCTTTTCAAAAAAAAAACAATTTATTTCAGATTTTTAGAATAAAACAGTTCATTCCGTAGCTTCTACTACACTCTTCAAATTCAATTTCTCCATAAGACCTCATGGCAGTTTAGGACTTTCATCCGAATGATAGTTATCCTTTTTTCCCGAAACTTTTTTTTGTTGCACATGAAAATTACATATTCTGCGACAGAAAAATAACTCAAAAAAAATTCCTTAAACGATTCAAAAGATTTTCAAGCCCATATGTGAATGTGTTGCTCAACTTGCTCCTCTCTCCGTTTTCTCTCCATGTGGCCAACTCCATACTAGTAGCTGCCAATCCTGGAAAAAACCTCAAAATGCATAAACAGAAAAAGAGTCACAGCAACAGGAAAAAAAGAAGAAGAAGAAGGAGAAGAAGAAGAAGAAGAAGCTCAAGCTCACCAAACTCGCTCACACTTCATCATCGATCGAAGTCTTCACATTTATTTTGTCATGTGTCCCGTCTACTCTTTGGCAATTTGTTTTGTGAACAACGAATTACATGAAAATTGCAACATTTTTATCTCTTTTCAAATTTCTCTCTAGCATCAATTAATTGTTTTTAGAAAATGTATAGTAACAATATTATTCTCAAATTTCAGTTCCGAGACCTTTCGATCTTATGTTTTTTTTCTGTTTTTTTTGTCTGAGCAGGTGTCTCACTTTACAAAAAAACATCATTCATTGAACGTCATGTTGTTTCTTCAACTATTTTTTGCTCTGCTCTCAAGATTCAAAATTTTCAGGATAGCAGTTTCTTCTCACCTTCGTTGAGTACAATGGAATTTTCAACTAGCAGGGTTTTAGTTTTCGTTTCGTTGGCATGTTTACTATCAGGTTAGCTTCTGCCCTTACGGATTGGACTTAATCCGCACTTTTATATATAATTTCTTTTATTATAAATAATCCAATATAAAATCTGGAGTGTTCTTATTAAAAGAATACAATTGTAGTTAATTAATTTCAG
The DNA here is from genome assembly GCA_964036255.1 of Caenorhabditis virilis. Classification (NCBI taxonomy): domain Eukaryota; kingdom Metazoa; phylum Nematoda; class Chromadorea; order Rhabditida; family Rhabditidae; genus Caenorhabditis; species Caenorhabditis virilis. The sequence continues at coordinate 8,907,312 of OZ038419.1, forward strand.
AAGTAACGGCTTCAAACTGTACAAAGGGTGAATTTTCATGCTTCACATGTATGGGTAGAGATTCGGAAAATTGTCGTTCTGGAAATACATGCTGTAAAGGAGCATGTTTTAAATTAGAGGATATTAGTGAGTGTTTCGCTTCTCTTAGATTTTCGTTTTTCAAAAATCTTAAAATTTAGAGCATAATGTGATTGTCAAGGGATGTGTAGCAACGAAGGAAGAAGATGCATCGATGAAAGTCCGTGAATTGAATGTTCCACTTTATTGGGCTAACAACGAAAAAGTCAAGGGTGAGTGCTTCACATGTTTCAAAATCCTTAATTTTCATAATTTTCTGTCTACTATTTGCGGGTCTGAAACATTGAAGGAACGAGGTTTTCCCGAATATTTTAGTTACGAATAGGTTATTAATATATTCATTGAAGTCTTGCCAATTTGGAGTAGTTGTAAATTCTTTATAATTGTTTAATCAGTTGCGTTAAAGACATCTGTTTCAATTAATTTGACCCTATCTGTTGAATTAAACATCGGGTGCTCCCCCCGCCATATAAATGTCGGCCTAGTTCAATGTATATCATTTCTGTATTATGAACTTAGGAGCATTTAATTAGTTTTTCAAACTTGTTAAAGACAGTGGGTTGGTTAATTTGACCCTACCTGTTCTCAGTTTTAAAGTTACCTCATTAGTACAATGCAATTTATGGGAAATCACACCGATAAATAGACGCTTCATAGCACGGTCCAAAGTTGAAAAAAAAACATCAAAATTTGAATGCGCGCGCGTCCTTGCAACGCGGTCGGAATTGGCGCGAAACACAATTATTTGAATGTGGCTACATATTGGTATTGTTCTTTGGACCACCTGGGCTCTCATTCGAATTTTGATTGTTTGCCTTGAATTTGGATCCTGTTAACTGACAAGCTGCCTTTAACCATCAAATTATAAATAAATTAAAAGACTCAATAAAGTACTACAATCACTAAAAATGGTACTAAAAAAATTTCTGACTTAAATTTAAACTCATTTTTCTTGCTTAGGAAATTTTTCTTAAAGGGATTCGTTACTGTTTTTTGGTTTCTATTTCATTTTCATCTTCTTCTTGATATTTGAAAATCTCTACAAGAAAAATATTCTTGCGAATTTTCCTTTTCTAGTACTCAAACACACCCATTTCCACAATAAGCGAATGACCTAACAATTGCAAACACTCTCACAATCTCATGCACTCTCGCCCATGGCCGAGCGGTTAGGCCATTCGCCGCCTTACCCTGTAAATGTGTTCTTTTCGTGTATTAGAAAAGGAAATTTCGATAAATTGTTTAGCTTCTATAGGTTCAAATACTGTGATGAAGATGAAAATGGAATTGAAACCCAAATTCAGTAAAGAGTCCCTTTAAGCGTCTATAATATATTTTTTTGTGATTTGGAAAGTATAAATGAACCTTTTCCCGGGAAACTTCAAGTGTTCATTCTCCAAAATAGTTGTAATATAAACTCCGAGCAAAAACTTCAATGACATTTTTATCAATCTCTTTTTCCAGGTGAATCATTCTTCTGCTCCGGAAAAGCCTTCTGTAACTCTTCAAACGGATACACCATTCTTCTCACAATCATTTCTGCTTTTTTTGCACTCAAGGTTATCAATTAACGACATAGAATTAATGATAGGAAATGCACTCAAACACTGCCTTCTAATAGAATATTATATTTATTTTCTAACAACCTAGAGCATAAAAATAATTGTAAGCGGAATGCCTTAGTATTGTTTTCATTATGTTTTGTTTTATTTCAAATTAATAAACCCGAAAAAAATTATGGTCATAAAATGTAATAATCTAACTCAAAATCTATATACCCGAATCTTATAAGCAGGGACACATGAATAAAGCTAGGCGCTTCCCAAACATGTGCAAACATCATAAAATGACACAAATGAGCATTTCGATGGATGATCAATGACAAAAGGTTCAAAGACTAAATTATTTGTTGCTCGTTCTGTGAAATGTTCAGTTCGGACAAGCATTTTCAGCGTCTCGTTGTTTTTATAACTTCCAGTTACTGTGAATTCATGATTTATAAACTGAAAATCGATTTTTCGGCCCGAAAATATGGAGTCATTTCTTACATTAAGATACAGAGTTGAATTTCTAGCTTCAGCAACAACTGTGACATTTTTCTTTGTTCGAAGTCCAAACCTTGATAATTGATTAATCGCCATAATTTTGAGATCTTTTGGTGCTTCCAATGTATCGATATTCACACAATTTCCGAATTTTTCCTCAGACAACCATTTTTTTAATGTTTCAAATGAGTTCTGAAAATTATTATATGATTTTTGTGAGCTTCTTTCAAGCAAGCTAACCTTTTTCTGAACATCATCATCTATTTTTTTCACATTTCTCAATGGTGATGTGACATTTGAAACATCAACCATGCACATGCAAAAATTCTCAGGAATGAATAAGTCGGAACAATTTCGATCGTTTGAAATTTCGTCGAATAGACTTATTCCTCTTCCTTGATATTCTTCAGGAGAGCCTCTTGCATCTCCAAATCTCATATTCACGACGTCTCGCAATGTTCGGTGAATGTCGAAATTGCTAAAAAAAAAAACGCTTGCCCTAGCTTTAAAGAAGGACTGTACGGAGCTAATAAATGTACCTTAAATGAAAATAGACTTCATTCTCATTCCAAATCTGTTTTTAAAATTTTCTAAAACCACCTAGAAGCCGAGAAAATGAGCTTCAAAACAATGGCCTAGAAAAAGTGGCCACCTGGCCGAACTTTTTCCTATGAGCTTTTTTTGTGTTTCGTTAATAAATACTTATACAGAATGCTTGTATTAGTCCTTTTTTATGTTTTTTCATTTTAATTTATGTTTTTTTTTTGGTTTTTCATGCATTTTTTTTATGCCTGCGGACTAGTTTTCGCCGGTGGCCACTTTTTCTAGGCCATTGTTTTGAAGCTCGTTTTCTCGGCTTCTAGGTGGTTTTTATAATTTTTAAAAACAGATTTGGAATTAGAATGAAGTATATTATCATATTTTCATCCCAGACGCATTCATTAGCTTCGTAAAGTCCACCTTTAACTCATGATTACCTTGTCAATTTGTTTTTATTGTCCAAAAAATTCTTATACTCCTTGGGATATTTTTCAGAAAATCCATTTGGTAATCGAATGGCCATTAACGGCATTCTCTCTTCAATTCTTCCAGTATATTTCCTGAAACAGCAGATATAGCAAATACAATTTAGAATTTCTTACAATTGAATATAACCGATTCGATTTCCATGATCTCCCATTATTATGGAAAACGTGTTGTCCAGATCACCAGCCACTGACATATCCGTCAAATGGCCGCTTATTTTTTCATCAATGGTTTCAAGAACAATTCCAGATTCATGACTCAGACTGAAATTTTATAAGATTTCAAATGGGGTAACTCCCAGAAATAATTTTAAAACTCACGTCGTAACAAAAGTGAATCCAAAATGACAAACATCCCGATATCGGTGTGCAAACCGTCTCCAAAGAGCGATAAACTCATTTTGTAATTGTTCACCATCTTTGCAAGCCTCATAATACCAATTCTTATAAACCGCAAGGTAATATGCTCTATAGTAATGATCAGCTGGTGGAACTTTGAAGCCTCCTTGAAACTCTTCAGGTGGATAATTGAATAATCCTAAATCTTTTCTTGAAATGTCTTCGTTGAAAAGTGTTTCGCATCCAAATTCTGAAAAAAAACATGTTTCGTTATGATACACATTCAAAGTATTAAAAAATTAACCTTTTTTCATAAATTTCCACAAAAACTCCAATTTTGTCGGATCCAACTTATCATGATTCGGAAGAATCCAATTTATGTTGATATCGCCCGAATCATCATATTTCGGTTTTGATAAAGCCTCCTTCATGTCACCCACCAATATCGGTCCCAGGTTTACCATTGAGTTGTCAGCAATCTGAAAAATTTACAAAATTTACAAAGCATTACATATATTTATTTTTTCCTTACTTTCGTGTAGCCATATAGAAAATGAAAGCCTAACTTGTGCATTGTTTCGGTTGTGCGAGGAAGATGTCTCATGAACATCGTTCGAGCTGCTGAATCAATTCTTAAAAAATTCAAAAACTTAGAAACCCTCATATTTTATATCTAGTAAACAAACCCAAGAATATCAATCGAATATCTTTCAGCCATTTTTCGTGCTTCTTCTCTTAATTTATTCCCATAAATTCCAAATGATTTCAAGTCCTTCTCTTTTTTGACTTCATTCAAAGGAAGTCTCGAATCTTTCATTCCAGCAAATGGTTTCTCCCAAATTAATGAAACATTCGCAGTGTTCGAATGATTGTAACATCGAACTATAAATGCGTCGGCATTCACCCAGAGACGTTCATTTTCCGGAGCCTGAATTAAATATCTACTAAACATCTAAGAATACGTCCCGTACCTCAATAGTCTTGATTTCCAAAAATGTATTCTTAGTCATGTTTTTCTCCGGTGCTCGAATTCCACCATCAATTATGACAATCTGAAAAATTAGGCTTTATGTGAGAAGTTCTCAAAACAATGACCTAAAAAGTGACCACCGGCGAAAACTAGTCCGCAGGCATGAAAAATCCAAAAAAAACATAAAAAAGGACTAATATAAGCATTCTGAATAACAATTTATTAACGAAACACGAAAAAAGCTCATAGAAAAAAGTTCGGCCAGGTGGACACTTTTTCTAGGCCATTGTTTTGAGGCGTGTTTTCTCGGCTTTTAGGTGGTTTTAGAAAATTTTAAAAACAGATTTGGAACGATAATGAAGTCTATTTTCATTTAAGGTACATTTATTTTTTATCTAACATGACTTTAATTCACTCTTTTCAGGCCATTTTTACCTCGCATTTGGCATAATAAAACAATTTAGGCCAATGAACAAAATGTGGATGGACGTATAGATAACCTTCCGAATCCAGTGAAGCATAGTCATACGATTTTACTGGGCATTTCAATTTCCTTAGCCTTTCGGACATTGTTTCATCCTATAAATAATTAAAAACATCAGGGATCAGTTTCTGCATTACAATAATATCTTCTGCATAAATATTTGGCACTGGAAATTTGCATTTGTTATCAAACGGATGATGAGTCATCAAAGGTTCGGGATTTTCCGATTCTTCGGAAAACACTCGAATCGTTTTCATTTTCTGAAATGCCGAGTCTCTCATACTTCTGAAAGATTCTTATTTTTTTTTCAGATTTTGGAATATAACTAACCGTAACCTTTGCAAAGATAACTGACCGGTAGAAACTTCTGCCAATCGGTCATGCTGCGAAGAAGTGTATTGATTGATACTCCGAAGTTTTGATGTGAATAGAAACGCGGCCATAAATGCAATCACGACCTATTAAAAAAACGGGAAAATGTGGAAGCGGGCAAAAACGGTGAACATACCAAAAGCATCCGAGAAAGGAGAACTTTCCGTCGAAAATGTTGTATGCTCATATCCTGAATTCGAAAACGATTGATAAGTCTTGTAGACCTCCGACCGTTTAGGTCAGGCTTCATTCTAGGATTTCAAGCTATTTTAAACGATGGAAAATACGGGAAAAGTTTAATTTTTATGGTTCCCCCGAAAACAAATATTCGCACTTTAATGTTTCAAGTTATTTTTTTATTTCGAAAAAAGCAGACTTCGACTGAAAACTGACCTGAGGAACATAACGTTGCATTGAGAGTTTTTTTTTTAAATGAATGAATGAAAAAGTTTACCCCAATTAATAAAAGGGATGTTTCCGCTGATTCGAAATACACCTGAACAAACTCATCACCTTTGTTGCAAAACGATTGCAAAAAAAAAACATTTTTTCAAACTAAATTGATTTATTTGCAAAATGTCTTCGGTCGTAAGATCAGTTCAAAAGTCGATTTATGAAACTTTTTTGAGCTCACAGATTTTAATTAAATTTTGAATTTTTCAACTTTGGACGGCTTCTATGAAGCGTGTATTTATCTGTGTGATTTCCCATAAATTGCATTGTACTAATGAGGTAACTTTGAAACTGAGAACAGGTAAGGTCAAATTAACTGATCCACTGTCTTTAACAAGTTTGAAAAACGAATTAAATGCTCCTAAGTTCATAATACAGAAATGATATACATTGAACTGGGCCGACATTTATATGGCGGGGGGAGCACCCGATGTTTAATTCAGTTCAAGAGCACAAAATAAACCAGAAGTAATTTATGTCAGAAAAAAAATGTCAAATGTCTGCTTCCAACACATAAAACACAAAACACAAATCATTTATTTTGTTTTTTGTTCTGAAAAAAAGCTAAGTGCTCGAAGATCCTAACAAAAATGTTGTTCTCTTAGATCTCCTCATGTATTCATGAATATAAATGGGAAAAATTGAGGGTGGAACCATATTTCGTAAAATAAAAATGCATTTAAAGTACTCATTTAAAGAAAAAAATGGGTCTTCCTAATAGAGATCATAATAGTCTAACAATAAAGACTAACTCTAAATCAAGAATCTTTCACTAAATCAATATTTGATGCTGTTCTTTTTCGAAGAAAAAAGTACAATTATTGGTCATGGTAGACCCCAATATACAGAAAATGTTTCTGATGTTTCTATACAACAATACCTTCAAAAAATTAAATTTTAAAGGCAGAACATGTTTCTAAAGATTGCCTAGCTATCTAAAGAAAGTAATACAAAAAAGGGCATATATTGAAAAATGTTATTGAAACCTTCATTATGAATTTTTTAAACCAAGTCAGCGTTTCCATGTATTTTTCGAATGCTAAGGCCAACATTTTCCTTCTTTTTTTAAAAATTTTTTGGACTTGATGTATCGCTCCATCCATTCAAAATTTTCAAAAGAATATGAAATTTTGAAAAATTCTGAACTCGAACTTGAATAACCCACCTAGAAATAGGGATTAAAAAATTTATTTTTTTTAAATAAGTGACTTTATGTAGCTAATGAATGTACCTTAAGTGAAAATAAACTTCATACTCATTCCAAATCTTTTTTTAAAATTTTCTAAAACCACCTAGAAGTCGGGAAAAGGAGCTTCAAAACAATGACCTAGAAAAAGTTTCCACCTGTCCGAACTTTTTCCTACGAGGTTTTTGCGTATTATTTTTATAAAAATTTATGGTGAGTACTTAAATTAGTTCATTTTTAACTTTGGGGCTTCAATTTTTTGGATTCCTCACGTAATAGCGCCCGTGGACTAGTTTTCGCCAGTGGAAACATTTTCTAGGCCATTGTTTTGAAGCTCGTTTTCTCGTTTTCTCGGCTTCTAGATGGTTTTAGAACATTTTAAGAACTGTGGTGGCCTTGTGGCGGACTCTGAAAGGGTAGAAGCAAGAGAACACGTCTTGGGAATATATATCTTGGGAATATGTTTAGTAAACATCATTATTATAAAGGAAAACATCATAAAGGTTTACACGGTTTGGCGTTATAAGCGCCGCAAATAATATAAGGTAACAAACACGAAGAGTTAAAGGCAGCTGGTCAGTTAGTACGATCCAAATTCAAGGCAAAAAATCAAAATTTGAATGGGAGCCTGGCGGCTCAAAGAACAATACCAATATGTAGCCATATTCAAATAATTGTGTTTCGCGCCTTTTCCGACCGCGTTGCACGGACACAGACCGCGTCGCACGGACACGCGCGCATTCAAATTTTGATTTTTTCAACTTTGGACCGCTGCTATGAAGCGTGTATTTATCGGTGTGATTTCGCATAAATTGCATTGTACTAATGAAAGAACGCTCTAATTTTTAAAACTAAGAACAGGTAGGGTCAAATTAACTGAACAGCTGTCTTTAAGAGAAGTATAATAATCTTCGGCTGTCGCCGTGACCGCGCATCTTCACGTGGTTCACGTTTTCACGCGAACGTTGACCTTTCATCCTTTTTAAGCATCGCCCACGACAAGAACTGTTTTTAAATGAGGATGACGTCTATTTTCGTTTTAGGTAAATTTATTATCTCCGTAAAGTCCTCCTTTAAAAAATGAAGAAGACAAAGAAATTACTTTTTTGAATGCATGGGATTGCAATTTGGCCACGCAATATGTTCTTAATTTCTGGTCAGCTTGATCACTTACTTATTCCTGTTTGGGAATATCTTTTATTACTATAGTACACAACTTTAAAAAATACATTTATTCATCTTTCAGTGCAATAAACAAAACTAAACCGGTATTAGACATGAAAAAAAACGCAACGAGTTATAAAAAACACCGTATTCCTGTGAACAAAAAATCGTTTCAGAGAGCAAAATGAACTTGAGCAAAAAATATTTAAAGCACGTAAAATCAAGCATTTTGTGACCTAATAACCCGTCGTTGTGATCATTCTAAGAATTACAAAACTACACGAAAAGAACACCCTAAGGTAGTTCAAAAAAATGTGAAAAAATAAAATACAAGTAGAAGTAGACACATTCAATTTTCATAATCATTATTGCAATTAACATAAATTTTAAATTACATTTAATCTGATGCACCAAGTGTGGCTCTAACTTTTTCAGTCCATTCGTCAACACATGCAGAGCATTCTGGAGCAGCTCCAACAACTGCTGGTTCCGTGTGTGAACATTGGGCGAAAACTCGAATTTTTGAGGAAACGTTTAAAGATGAAGAAGAGATCTGAAATTTTAAAATTCATTTATGTGAAAAATTCCAGAGATTTAAAAATTCCGAGACCAATTTTTTTGAAATAATTGAACGCTTTGATACTATCTTTAAACACTAAAGAAACATACCAATGTGCTATTTTTCGGCTTAGCAACAGTTGTAAAACCATCAAGCATCGCAATTTTTTCATCAATAGACAACTCGTTTTGTGCAGCTTCATCGTTCCAAACCTTCAAATTATTAAAAAAATGAATCAATCAATAAAAGTTGAAATTCTACTTACCGTTGGCCATAAGTGCGCAATTTGTTTGCCTTTTCTCATTGAGTCTGACAACGGAACATGTCTGAAAGCTGCAGTCAGTGCTTGTCTTGATTGTACATCCTCATGGTTTGCAATAACTTCCCAAATCAGTGAAGAGAACGCCATGAATGATTCGTTCGGTGTAAACGGATCAGTTTTCAAATATTCCGTCATTCTTATAGCTCTTTTAACATCTCCAACACTCAGATGAACATAGGCTGTCGCAGTACAAAGTGGTCCATCTTGTCCATTATATTTCTTGGATTCCTCATCTGCTTCAAACGAATTGTCGACAATTTCCTCATCCTCGTAAATATGCGCACTCAAATGACTTGATACGGCCTTTAAAATAATTTAGGATTAAGTTTCCAATTCTACGGAATTTATTACCTGCAAAATCTGTAGATCGGCCTTTCTCAATTCTTCAATAAGCGTATCTTCGTCAACTCCCTCATTGTTATTCTCTGGTGTTAATCGAACTTTTATACCTGGCACAATTGTTGGCCTTTGAGCGTATTGGGTCTCATCAACATTTGGAACAAATCTTCTCCCATCTTTGGCTTGAAAGCAAAGCTTTTTTGGCATTTCAGAACCAGTAGCTACTGGTTTCTTTGTAATTGTACCACATTGAATCATATCATTCCTTCCCCACGCGTAAACTGTTCCGTCACTTGTTGATGCCACCGTATGATTATTACCTTGAAAATTTATATATAATGTTGTAGACTTATGTAAAGAAAAAAATACCACAAGTAACATTAGCCCATTTGACTCCATTTGCATCAAAAACTTGATGTGGTTCACATCTCTCATTCTTATTCCCATTTCCCAGCTGATAATCCAACGATTTTCCCCACATGTACAACGTTCCTTTTGTGGTGATCAATGCAGAATGCGACAATCCGCACGCAATCGATTCAATTGTTCCATCAAGAAAATGCTTAATTTCTCTCAATCCCAGATCGTCTCTCGGTATTTCGGCAGGCAGATTCATATTTACTCGTTGTTGCTGTTGAGCAGGCGATGAAGGCGAAGATACCTCCCCGTTCGATGATTCTTCATTTTTCAATTGAGCACTTCTCAACTTCTTCATAACAAACATTCTCATTTTTATTTCTTGCGGATTTCTTCCCCATTCAAAAATACGATTATCTTCTGTCACACAAATTGAATGATAAAAGCGGCATGAAATATTGGTAACTGTTCCCTGGAAGTAATTGTTTCGATTTTTTTAATTAAAAAAAAACAATATTAGTTACCTCAATATCAATTGGTGTAAAAGCAAAAACTTTCTTAATATCCTCATTTGTTCCCATCTGGCCATAGCTCCCAGCTCCTGACACCAAAACTCTTCCCTTATCCGTCAACACAACCGTATGTGCTCTTCCACATTGCACTTTATTAACTTTTCCAATTAATCCATTCACTTTCGTCGGAACCAAAATATTCGCATTTCTTCTTCCACCATGCCCCAGCTGTCCCCACAATCCCCATCCAAATGTCCAAAGTGAGCCATCTTCACAAATAAAGGCAGAATGAAATTGCCCACATGAAATCGATTGAACACACGGCCAATCACCATCTAATTGCTGGAAAAATAAAATGTCGGTGATAAAAAGGGTAATTTTGAATTTCACCTGCAGATTTGCCAACTTATATGTGTGTCCAACTCCACATTGTCCGAATTTATTACCTCCCCAACTTGATACCTGCCCTGAAGCAGAAAGAACTAGAACATGTTCGGCTCCACAAGAAATTGCTCTTGGGCGACCTCCAGGATAGTCCAAAATCCTTGGAAGATGCTTTTCAGGAATTGGAAAACTGTTAGCAGATGTGCCGTCTGCTTTTTTACTTTTTCCATTAATTTCTAAAAATGTACATTTTGTATTATATATTTTTTTCAAAAAACTCACGAGATATATCCAGTGTTCTTTGTTGTAAATTAGTAAAATTTCCCCAAATCATTAACCTGTCGTCATCAGCAATAACTGCACTACAATTATGACCACCGGAAAGTGGTGAATATTCTAATGTACACGACGTCTGAAATGATTCTTTTTTTCCAAAGATTCGTTTTCAAAATCACTCACATTCCATGTATGACTCTCCGAATGTATATAAATCATGGAAACCAGACATAATATCTGGCAGGGTTTCGGAAATCGTGAAGAATTCGCGATTCCAACCCTGAGACACATTTCATGATAGGACGGTAAATTCACATCTCTTTGCCATCCAGCCAAAAGTGCACAAATTTTGGAACCATCCGCTTCTGACACACCGGACCAATCCAAATGGCATACCATAGACATAATCTGCAATCGGGAAAAATTGGAAATAAAATACATTTTTAAAAAAAGCTTACCTGCAACTTATCAGCCGCATTCGCATTTTTCCAAATATTCAATCCGTTTTTCGCAATATGTGACAAAATAATTTTACAAACATCATTTGACTTTGTTTTATGAATATGCCGTTGAACCAATATATGAGAACATTTCCATAATCCTGCCTGCACACAATCTACTGATTTCTTATGCAAACTTTCATGACGAGCCAGGAAGTTGCTAAAAAAACAAAAATAAGAGAAAGTTCAGTTTTTCATAATTATTTTGAATTTTTTTTTGACACCATGAATCGATAACCATAACCCAAAATATAAAACGAATAAACTTACGACAACTCCGAATCACATTCCCGAATCTTATCAACATTTCCTACAGCAGCGACGGCTTGCTTCACAAACAAATCAACAACTTTCTGCATCAATTCTTCATGTTTCGATGGATTCGATTGAATAGTATTCAATATCTGCAAGCTCATAACCACCAATCAGAGCAATGTTTTAGATAAAAGTTATTTTTTTTTTCCGAATGGTTAGGGAAAAGAATGTTTGACAACAAAACACCAACTTACCTCTGGCAGCAGTTGTTCTTCCATCGATTCATTCTCAAAACTTTTCAGAAGATCACACATTGATTGCTGAAAGAAAAACAAAGCAAATAAGAAGCTTTCGACAAATCTTTATGTTGAAGAGTTGGGTAAGAATAGTAAAAACAAAACTCAATTTGGATATTATTTCTGGAAAAAATGAAACCAAAAAAAAACTTACATTTGTGATTTTTGCCAGTGTAATAATCTGAGTCAACTCTTTTTTAGACAATTGTTTTTGCTTCCGACTCGACAACAATGTTGAAATTATTGAATTCTGAAATTTTATTAAAAATATAAGTTTTTTTCATTCAAAATGTTTGAACGAACTTGTAAAATAGCCGGATCAAGTCGGCATGCATTCGCAACTTGTTTAATCGTGTTCAAATTCAATTGAATCCCGGGCAATCGATAAATAAACTCCGATGCGATTTTCAACGTCGATCTGGAGGACACATAAAAACATTTTCACTCAAACGTTTCGAAAAAAGTTTAAAAAACAACATTTGATGGGCACCTGACAGCTTGTTTCTTGAAATAAGAGTTAAAAAAGTCTACTTGTGATCATTAAAGAAAATGAAAGAAGAAGAAGAACGAGTTGAACAAGTGCGGTGGCAGAAAAAATCACATCGATGAAATCGACATCATCATCATCAACCTCACACGTGCACCAATCATTCTCATAGAGAGGATTTTTTGGGGGGAATGAGAAACACAGCTGCCGGTGGAGATGCGAAAAACGAGGGTATTCTTATTGGAGTTATTCTTTCTCTTTTCAATGTCTCAAATATCTTTGAACATCAAAAGAACTTTTAACATTCAATTTCTATTGTTTTTTGAAAGGTATTATAGCTTTTGAATGTCTCGGACGTCACGAGTTTTTGGAAAACGTTTCTGATATTCTCAAAATTCAATAAAATACGAGATTTTGGGGTCACTACTTAGGAATAATCAACAAAAAATGAAAATTTCTATTTGATTTGTGTCTAAATTTCAAAATTCGAAGTAAACTCACACATTATCTGCTTGTTCGATTCTAACCAATCCTCGTTCGTTCACAACAAATATCCCAGCCAGTTTGTTTTGTCTTTTTGGTTCTGCAATAATTCCAAGAGGCCTCCATTCACTAGTTGTTCGAATAATTGAATATTCTAATCGAACCGAATGAATCTTAAAATTATCTTTTACAATTTGTTCTTAATATCCTTTTTTCAAACCATACCCCAAAATGAAAAGCACTTCTCAATTCATTTTCATTCGAAACTGTAAACAACACGTTATCGCTCGCATGAACCATCCATGTTTCTGGTGGAACCTTGAACTGTTGTTTTTTTCTACTATTTTTGGGTACAATACCATACCTTGTACGATTTTTTCGTTGAATGTGCCAGAGAATGAAATGTCGAATAGACTTCTACAACCGATTCACTTGTATCCAACGCAATTACTCCATATGATTCCGAAACGAGAAAGTTCATTGTTGACGGTTGGAGCTGTAGTTTTTAAAAATTATCCATTATTTATTTTTTGGTGCGTAAAGCAGGCATTCAAATCACTAAAAAAATAAACCACATAAGCTTTTATTTTCTTACAACTAGATACAAACCTTCCAAACCCCGCCAATCGAACCAAAGGTCTAAAGGAATCGAATAAAACACATTTTATCTTTTAAAAAATTATATCGAAACTTACAACATGCAGATCGGAAGGTACGCACGTTGTTAACACTTCTCGGAAGCCTTTTCCACATCTTTCAATAGGAATTATCCATTGTGCACCAGTGAAACCAGTAACCTATTAAATCTATTTTTTTGTTATTTTTTCGTTTAAATACATACCATCAACTCAATCGAATTTTCGTCGATAAGAACATCAATGTTATGTAAACTTTGTGGAGCTTTTAGTTCAGAGACACATTTTCGAAGTTGCAGGTCAATTAGCAGAATATTTCCAGCCTACACTTAGCACGAATTTATTTTTTTTTAAACTTAAAAGGATTCTCACTTTATTCGTCATAACACACATACTTCTTGGAGGGAAATTCGATGTGAAGCAACGAGTACACGTAGGCATTGCCAGGCATGGATCAATTGATTGCAGACTTAGATCGATTACATTTGTCGTTGCCCATGTCGATCCGCCCCATGTGACATCCTGAAAACAAACTTTTTTTTTTGAAATAATTATATTTAAACGTATATTTACACATTGTTGTTGCCCAAAATTTTTGAACGTCATCACTAACGAAAATATTTTCTTTAAGTGTTAAAGCGACTCACCATAAGTAGCTTGATCGGGGTTACCAGAAGATTTCCATCAGCTAATCCAAAAACGACAAATGATGCTTGACTTCCTGATGATTACGATACATATAAAATTATAATCAAAATTCAGATAAATACCAATACACAAAGTTACGGGATATGATGTCAATGAACACGAATTTCTAATATTCACAACACTTTTCCTAGGTTTCGTATCTTTTCCATTCTCTAGATAAGCTTGGACATCTCCTGAAATTATTGAAATATTTTTAAAAGTAGTTTCATCTGAAAAAATACCTTTTGATGTTAACAATAGAATTAAGATGAAAGATTCATCTGAAAACACGGCGTAATCAATAATTGAGTCATCAGGTCCTAATTCATCTAATTCTGAATGGCAAACATACGGATTTTCCATCATGTCGGCCCGCCCTATAAAGAAAAATGAATACGTTTTTAAAATATAATTTCAATTCCACGTCTCACCTTTTTTACCACTATGTTTGCGGATCTTTTGAAGGTTGTCACGTCGATTGTTGTTCTGAACATTTTTATCATCAGTTTCCAAAGAAAGATTTAGAATTAGAGACGGAGGCGAAGCGGCAGGAGATTTGTCATCTCGAAACCATGATAACGAACGACGAAACAGTTTTTTTCGAAACATATTCGAAGAAGAAATCAAAAAATGAATTTTAGCAGGTGGGGAGACTAGTGCAAGAATGAGGATTTCTTCACTATACACACTATTACTTTGTCTACCAGCCCACATGCTCTGGGAGCGTGAATGATAAGATTAATTGATGGTTTTGCAATCTTCGACGTATTTTGGAGAGAAAAACTAATAGTATTTTAGAGAATAATACGAATTGAGCGTTTGATTGACAAGTATTACATAAATATGTGACTTGAGAAAAACTAGTAAATATATACAGTTTGATAGCGTTTTTAATACTATTTTCTAGACTGTGCTCGCCGGAAAGAATTCCATCAACAAGGTTTTTTAAATCATAAACAAGTTTTTTCCTTTGTAGAAACTGAAATTTATTAGAAAACCATGTGATAATCATAGGAATGTTTGTTTTCTTAAATTGTTTTCAGACGAGATGTGCACTTATCATTTAACAGAGAATTTTCTTTTGAAAAACAATGAATTAACTTCATGATCGAGGTGCAAACAGTTGACATTTCAAATTATTTATAAAATGTGCCTAGAAAACGAAAAACTTGCGAAAATCGGAGATCTCTGAAGAAAAGCACGTAAGTGTTCAAATTTTTAAAAAAATCGACGTACTCCACGAGAAGTACAAGGCCATGGCCTAAGTTTTCTGTCTCACACCTTCCTAGTCCGTGAGAATTACTGTTTAGGTTTATTGAGGGTAGGCCAAGTGTTTGGAGGCACATGTGTTCGTTTTCTTATAAAGCATTTTCCATGGTTGAAAAAATAGACGAAGTAGAATCCGATTTCCCATTTAATGATTTAATTTTATTTTTCGTGTTGCTTCAGGCTAAACGCTTCTACCGGGTGCGTGGTCTAACTTTTTCAACGCACGAACACTTGTGCCTCCAAACACTTGGCCTACCCTCGGTTTATTTTATGGTGTTTTCCAGCCATTTACATGTATGCAAAACAAAGTTTCTGATCTGAAAGGAACAATAAAAGTCAGCTTCAAATGTTCTTCATATAAAAATTTCATTAAAAGCCGTAAAAACAATAAATTAACTATTGTAGAAAAACAACATTTTAAATTGAAAAAAAAACAGTATCATCACAAAAATGCACCAAAATGGATATGTCAGTGTTATTATTCGAAAGAATAATGAGCAGAAAACCTAAATTAAAACAAAAAAAACCTAAGAAGAATTGAGGTCTGGGACACAATAAAACAATTTCTGTACAAAGTGGGTGAAACAAATCCAAACATTTTGAATACATTTTGGTCTCCATTGATTGTGAACAAATGCAATATAAATCGGTATACCAGACAAAACTAAGAGAACTCCATACACCAGTTCATATGGCTCATTGTGAAAGAATGGAAGAATCAGAAGGAAAAGGCACATAATGAAGAAAATGATCGGATAAATAATATTAATTTTGATTGGTCGCTTTTCAAGTTCACTTTTTGGGTAAGTGAATCTGATTTTGAGCAAACCGGCAACAGAGGAAAAAACAACAAGAGATTCAGCAAATGAAAGATAATTAATAAGTTCGAAGACGTTTCCAACGAACAACATTAAAATTGAAGTACCACCAAGGAAAATAAGAGACGGAATTGGAGTTACTTGACGGATTGAGATCATTGCAAACAGTTCGGGCAATTGTCCATTTCGTGCACCAGAGAAGAACATTCTTGAGCAAGTAATCAGGATTCCATTTAGTGATCCGATACAAGAGAATGACACAAACATAGGCATTAAGAATTTGCTACCAACTGTTCCTAGAATTCTGTCAGCGAATGTGATTGCAACAGCATCCGAATCCAAAATCTGAATTAAAAATTTTTTTAACATGCTTTTGCTAAGCAAACCTCACCTCATCAACAGTCAAGACTGAGAAGTATGCGATATTAACCAACATGTAAATGATAGTAACCATTGGGATGGAAATGTAAATAGCTCTTGGAAGATTTCTGAAAAAAACAACATTTTCTAAGAACATTTAGAAAGCCGTATACTTGAATGGATTTTTCAACTCTTCGGTTACAAAATTAAGGTAAGAGAATCCAGAAAACGAGAAAACTCCAGAATAAAACGCCATTGCAATCGCAGATGGTTTGGTTTGAGATCCTTCAGCAATGTCAGGCATTTGTAAATTGTCCAAGTTTCCGAGGAATAGCCAATAGATTCCACAAGCGATAATCATTACTAATGCGAGAAGTTTCGTGATTGTGAAGAAATCATTGGTTCTCGTAGCGGCGCGAACATCCCAACAGTTGATGAATGTTAAAAGAGCTGAAAAAAAGAAGACTTTTTCAAAACAAAGTTTTTTTTAGAAAAAAGTTTTACCGATAATGCATCCAGCGAACAGATTGATAACCGTATCCGGAATTGCACATGAATAAAATGGCTGTAAAGCATAGGTTGCACATGTGATTCCAATAATCGCTAAAGACGTTGGATTGATAATAATAAGCGCAACCCAAAGGAATAAAAATGACGGCAATGGTCCAAAAGCCTGTATCAACATTGTGATTTCAATTTAAAGATCTAATAATTCTTACTTCATAAATATATGCATAGTCACCCCCAGATTTCGGTATAAGCGTTCCAAGTTCCGAATAGCAAATTGCACCAATCATTGCAAAAACTCCGCTCATTAGCCAAACAATTAAAGCCATCCCACTACTTCCAGCTTCCATCAATACACCCTTTGGTGACACAAAAATACCAGATCCAACAATGACGCCAATGATGATTGTAACTCCATTGAACAACGATATCCTCGGTTTCAGCTTGATATTATTAAGCGATTCTTTCTCCTCTTTTTCGGCCATTTTTGCCTGTAAAATGCATGTTGATTGAGTTTCACTGTGTAAAAAGAATATAACGATAAATGTACGAAAAAAAGGATAAAAATCTAAAGGTTTGAAAAACTGAAAAGTTTCGATGGTCAATCGGCTCCCAAAATGTTTTTTTTTTGAAAAAAAAAAGTGAGAAGAAATGCCCACATGCTTTTTCAAATGTGATGCAATGTGAGGATAGGCTCGGCGACACAAAAAAAGACATTGAAGGAAAGAGAAACAACAAATAAACAAAATGGTTTTTTTTTACGAGAGGGATGCCCACAATAAAAATATCGAAAATTTTTTGAACATACATTACATTTTTTATATTTTAATGATAAATTCTTCAAAGTGTTCTATGTCACGAAAACGTATTTTAAACAGTATATTTTCGTTAATTCCAGAAAAAAAAAAGAAATGGCAAAAAATTTAAAAATTTTCAACCGCCTTTTCCCTCTCTTATTAGAGCGCACTTGCCAATGTACACGCGGAAATTTAAAATTTACAAAAAAACAGTGCATGAAAAAATTCTTTAGAAAAAATTGAACGTTGGTAAGAGTAAAATGAAGTCATTAATTTAATTGGCTAGACAATTAATTTGAAAGTAACCCTTTTTACCTTCAAAAATATTTTTTTCATTTGATCTTTGATAATACGCAGTATTTAGAAAATGATAAATTTATTGCAAATAGGAACCGAAACATTCGAACGCAGATTTTCTACTTTTTTGGAACATATCGATAACTAATTTGAAATTTTCCAAAAAAATTAATAAAACAACTTAAAAAAAAACAACGCATCCTAAAACCGTTGATATAACATTCCAACGTCTAAAAAGCCAAATGATGTCTATTCCATCTTTTTTTCGTATCGTTCAACTTTTAACTGTTTTTGTGGTCATCAAAAAAGAAACAAATTATATTTCTACTTTCTCAATTTAATCAAGTTCTTTGAACCATTACACAAATCTCTGCAAAAGTTTGATAAAAACGAACAAATTAAAGTTTACAGAAATGAGCAAAAAGCCTCCTAACGACGTGTTTAAAAAGAGTCCAATATAGAAACAGCAGATGAAAAAATGATTGGTTTGGACTTGTGCCAGGGAATATAAGCGAAAAAAAACGAGAGAATGAGTGACGGAGTGCTCTGTGTGGGTGAGTGTAATGGGCAGATGGGTGTACATAGACGATGAAGTACATACATCCGAAGAGAATTAGAGAAATTAAGACGCGCGCTTTTTGAAATAGTAAGCTTCTGGAGGAATCGTCGAGTTGACAACTACTATGTCAAATTTGAAAGAACAAATTATTCAGTTAACCACAACATGTGTGGTCTTATTGAAAGATTGGGATTAAAGAGACGATGTTACTTGGAATTGTTCCATTAAATTCAATATTTTGGTTAAAGACACAGTGCCACTTAAATATAATTCCTAGGATATTTAGTGAGATTTGAAAGCTTCTTTCTGCTGAAAACTTCAAAATTGTATTTGTATGCACTTTAATAAATTAAAGAAAAAGGTCGCAACATTTTTGTTTGCTCGAAGATTTTGAAATTAAAAAAATGGTGGCTACTTTCCAAAAGGCGATCTTTGAAGTCAAATATTTGTCGAAAAAAAATCTCAACGTAATCGAGGATCATAAATTTTGTGTCAGAAAAAAAAGGATGAAAAGATGTTTTTTATAACTGTTCTTTGTTTTGGAAAAAAGAAAAAAGAAGGACTAGCAGAAATATCAATCACTGTCGTGAATGACGAATTGTCAATAGAATGGAAGAAAAAAACAACAATTAAAACAACAAAAGCGATGATAGCAGAAGTTTTGTGAAGTTATTTTCTCTAAGTTCCTCAAGGATTGTGAGAAAAAAAATCACATAAACTCAGTGCAGTTCTTTGGAGAAAAATAGTGATATCATTTGGAATTCCCTGTATCATTTAAAACTGGTAATTAGTTGTACTTTTCACCTCGATTTTTATTTCAATACAATTAAAGTCATTGACAGTACGCTTCATTAATTTGCTGTCATTTTTGAAGGTCTTTTTTTTCATCAAGAAATGTGGGTGATTTTTTTTTTCAAAAAAACCGATAAAAATAAATATGTTGACACCCAATAGATTCATTCGAAAATACTGAATTTCAAAATAAATCTCCTCAAAATTTAAAGCTTCAAAAGGTATTAACGCACATGAAGATTCATTGGGAAGACATCACTCATCAAAGTTGAAAAACAGATTGAATCATCTTGGAGAAGAAATAAACAAAATTGAAGCTTATGTTGTTTTCTAGGGTTTTATTGAGTCAGAAAGTCGTTTTCCCTCCAAAAATCAGAAGAAATTTTTGAAAACAAGAATCCAGACTTTGTTTTAGATCATTTTTACCAGATTTCGAACCCAAAATGAGTCATTTCTCACATTTCACATTTTCTATTCAATACAATAAGACGAATTTCAATTTTGGAATTCTCGAATACAGCATGAACAAACAGTGTTTTTAGGTTGTAAATGTAAAAGTTGATGGTTCCTATAATCGTCATCGAATCACATTCAAAAACTGTGCAAACATCTAAAATTTTGTTTTTCACTATACTTTTTCACACGATCATCTATTTTTTTTGGTTCTTTGGCAGAATTGTTGATATGATAAATTTCAAAAATGGTGCCGTGAATTTGTTGGATAGGTTTCAAAATATATAATTCTGTTGGATTGAGAGGGATATTTTTCAGATATTCCAAGTGTTTTCTAGGCTGTCCCGTTATTCTAATTTCAACAGTTTTGTCATTTTCATTTTTCTTGACTGTTTATGCTCTTTATTTCAATTTCAATATTATTGATTTTGATCCAACAAAGGTTTGTTTTTTTCTTTTTCGTTTTTTTATTGACAAGTTAAGATTTTTGTATCATCCATTTTCTGCTGAAAGACCGCAGCGCAACCGCTCGCTTTTTTTATGGCTACTCAACAACACTGGCGCTCCGCACGCACGCACGCGGCTGCCGACACTCAACACACTGGAAAATTCGCGGGAAAATTCATTTTCAAAGCGTGCGTGCGTGCGGAGCGCTAGTGAAATGTTTAACGTTGAGTTAACACAATTTCACATTTTTCAGGAAAATTCAAAAGAATGAATAGTCTTTGGTAGCTTTTTGAATAATTGAAAAATAATTATTTTCAGGGCTTTGAAACGCGAGGAACACCATTATCAGCAGCCAGGTTGACACTAGAAGCCCTCAAACCTCATCAAGCCACAAATGAGCAAATTTTAAGATGGTTTTTCGAGTAAAACGCTCTCATTTTCTTTGGCCAAATTTAATTTATGCATTCGCAGACAACAATCAGTACGTAAACGACGAAACATTCAAAATATCACATCAACAACAACACTCGAACCCCTCTCTATAAATTATGATGATTATGGCGTAGATTCTAGCCCAAATGTTGATGATCTAGAAGATAGTTGTGAACAATTCGGCTCCATTGGAAAATCGATACCCTATGATGCAATTGAATATCTAGCAAAAATTATGGTCAAAATTTCAAGTTACGATCAACTTTTCAGTGTCGAAGTTATGAAACATCTTTGTGAAATTGATTCGATAATTGATGATACGATTATTGAAACAAATTATACAAATATCGCAAAACATTTGAAGCATTCTTTCAATATTCCATTATATACTACTTGCCCAAATATTAGTATTGCTAATTCATGCGATTCTATAAATCAGGAAACGTAATTGTAATATATCTCTTGATCAAGAAAAAAAATTTTTTTTTCAGAATAGTTAGTTTCCGTGAATTGCTTGAAACTTGCCGAGTTAATGAAACCTTGGGCATGTGTGATGCATTTTCTATAAATCAAGTGATCAACTGGGCCTTACCTCAACACGGTCTTTCGGAACCTCCAACAATCACAATAATTCTGAAAATTGCTATGTGGAATGGTGTAGATCGCGAATTTTATGACCAACTCCTTAAAAATATTGACATTTTTTTGAATGAAAATTCGCATACAACTCTAGTCGGTGCTTCCTTTAATATGAAAGATGAAGTTTTCAAAGAGGCAATATTTCAAGATATGATGGTTTCAGGAATGTCAGGTCAGTTATTTTATAAATATTTTGCCAACACCTTATTTTCCAGCTATACTCGTTCTCATCTGCTTCTTTTTCTATTCACAGAGCATCATTTTCACCTCAATTATCATAATAACCGTTGGGTTGTCAGCCGGTGTTGCATTTTTTATTTATACGGTATTTCACGTTGGCTTTTGAGCATCAGCATATGAAATTTATAGTGTATTTTCTCTATTGATTTCTTTCCATTTATCAATCTTCTTGTTATGGTTTTGCTCATTTCAATTGGTGCAGATGATGCATTTTTATTATTAGTATATTTCAGAAAAGAAGTTGAGGTAAGAAGAGATTCTAATCGGTACTGATTCGGACACATCTTAGAAATTATCCAATCTTGAATATAAAGTTGGTTCAATTTATGTCCCTCTCTATCGAGAATACGATTTGCTTTCCCGAAGTTTGATTCATTCACTTCGTCATTCGTTGGTATCAATGTTTGTCACTTCATTGACGACTGCAATTACGTTTTTGACAAATTTGGCAAGCCCTGTGATTGTTTTGAGGTAACTAGAATACTATGATTAAAGATAGAGTGCCTGAAGTCGAAGATAAACCTAAAACAATAGTATTTTGAAGTACTGTTGTGATAAAGTTTCAATCGCAAACCGCCGAGTGAAAATTAGTGGCACTATGTCTTTAAAGAATTAAATGCAATTTTTTTATTTTCAGATGTTTTGGGATTTACGCCTGCCTAACCGTATTTGTAAACTACATTCTTGTAATTCTCATCTTACCTGCAACAATTATTCTAACCCGACCTCTCAATAACCTATTCACGAATCTAACACTCGAAAGCATATTTTCACAAGTCGCAGAGTTTACCAATTTTTTCCGACATGCTTTGGTATTCATAACATTTCTGCTAACTGGTTTAGCAATTTTTGTCATTTTTAAAAATCCAGGTTTAGCAGTCCCACAAACAAATCCTACAAAGGTGAGCACAATAGAAATCTAAAATGTATACCTGTTTTTAGCTTCTGATTGATAATAACATTCATGAGTTTTATGACAATAATGTTCATCGTTTTAATTTTGAATGGAAACGGTCAGCAAGACTTGTTAAAAATTTCTTGTTCGGTGTGGAACCTGTTGAGGAGAAAACATCTTTGAGCCCCTATCGGAAGCCAAAAATTGATCTGTCGAAAGATGAATATGAATTGAATCTTAAAAAGTTGGAAATATATAAAGTAAGTGTTTTTTTTCTTTTTTGAACCAAATAAAATATATTTTCAGATTTTGATTGAAAAAGAATATCAAAAATACAAAAGTAATGGATATAACTACACATCATGGGCGGAACATATCCTCAAATCGAATGAAACATGTCTAAATGAATCTGACATACATCCAGAATGTTTACTCCGGATTTCTGTCAAAACTCGTCAATTTGTTCATCAATTCCCTGATGATTTTGCGGTTCTTCCGGGCGATGGACCGTTTTTCAGTCAAGATCTCAAAACGGTGGGATATTTCATATCAATCCCAACAAATGAAAAACTTCGAATTGATGCGGATGTAACCGAAAGAATTTTTGAAGAGCTTGACAAATCCTGTGATGTTGTCAAGAACACTACTTCTGACCCTGTGTTATGTTTATCGTCGACTGAAATTACACGATTCTATGATATTATTTCACAAATTAGGTTTAGCTTGATGCTTCAAAACGACATAAAATATATTATATTTCCAGACATTCGAGTTTGTTGTCAGTAGTAATATCAATAATTATTTGCCTCTTCGTGATAATCATATGCACTAGAGTTCTGAAATTATCACTAATTGCCTGCTTTGTCATCTTATCAATAATTGTTTGGACTATTGCGATCTTGATTTTATTCGGTATGTTTGGGTTTTTGAGCTTCCATCATATTTTTATATCAGGTTGGAAGTTATCCGTTGTCGAATCGACAGTTCTCATCATTACCATTGGCCTAAGTTTTGATTACACTCTTCATTATGCAATGGCTATTAGAGATACAAAATACATGCCAACAGTTCAAAAAATAAGGTTTCTAAATACCCTCCAGTGATAATCGAATGAATATTTTAAACTTTCAGCACAGCTCATTCAACAGCTGGAGTTGCTTGCTCCCTTGGTTCTTTGACTCTAATTGTGGCCGGGTTTCCTTTACTGTTCTGTCAAACAGCGTCTTTTTATCAGGTTTGGAAACAAAAGCTGTTTTTTTTTCATATTTAACAATTGAGAAACCGTTTTGATAACATCATTATGTCATAGAGTCTCATGAATAGGCTTATCAAAGAATTTCTATTTAAAAAAAAACGTACTTGAAGCAGACCTGATTTATCAGGTACTGCGGACGGAATGTACTGTTGTTCATAAAGTTTTCGATACAACTTACGAAAAGAAGAAAACAATTTAAAAAATTAAATTGTGTTTTTACGGAGCCGCAAGCTGTCTTTGTGAAAAATGATCATACAAATCAATTCTTAAATTAAAAAAAAAAGCAAAAGCTGAGGAAATTTCTCTACGAAATATTTTTGGTTTTCGTTAAGTAATTTGTAACCTAGTGATCTTTCGTCAAAAATTAGTTTAAAATGTTAGTTCTAAATTGATCAGAAAAAGATTAATCAGTGGAAAACCTTAAAATTGATGTTCATTACGTGATCATTGTGTGAAAAATTAAAATTCTGAAAATCTAGTTCTCGAAACTATATGAAAACACTACTTTCCGTTCAATTCGATCTATTGGACCAATTATGAAAAATAATTTGTATTGTCCGTGCACCGGAACACGCAAAAAAATTTAGGTTTGTCAGTAGATTGGAATGGGTTTGCTTCTACAGTAGCTCCTCTCCTTTAAAATCACCTTTCAAGCAATAGACCTTTTTTCTTAATATTCTGTATTTTAGATCGGTTCAATGTTGTGTGTTCTTGGGATTACATCTCTCTTCGGAGCTTCCATAATACTCCCAGCATTTGTAGATGCATTATCATGCAATCATCGAGAATCAACAAAATTGTAAATTTGTCTAATAAATCTTTATTCATATTTGTACAATTACAGAAACATGTTTCCTTCTTTTTTTATGAAACCGAATCTAGTAGTATAGGGAAGAACATTCTGAAATATAAGGCAAAATTTCTTCAATTGAAACTCATGAAAATAAACTCACAGAGAAAACGCTGTAACTAATGCAAATAATGTTATGTATCCTGGAACACGTTCGTACTTTTTCAACAATCGATCCGAGTTTTTGCTCAATGCTGCTCCATACTCTGCCAATAGTTTCATGATCTGAAGAAAAACCGAGTCAGAACAGAATATATACTTTTCAAAGAAAAAATGAGCTTGTTTTTGTGCTATGGAAACAAAATGAATGATTTCTTCCAAAAAGGAAAACAAAAGAATAAAAGTCAAAAAGTCCTACGTATGTACATATTTTACAAAATGGGCGGGGAATGAAGAAAAAAACTGTGTGATAAAAATTAAGATAATAACCGGGAGCATCCAAGAAAACGAATGTGATAAAAATTTTTTGATGGCACAATTAATTCATATGTTCCACATTTGCTTGATTTTCGTGAGAAGAGCGTACTAGTTGTTTGTTTCTTTGGAAAAAGTAAAAACAATCTAAGAAAAAATAGGTTAAAAGAAACATTTCTCGAAAAGCATACAACATACAACGTATATAGAGTT
Source organism: Caenorhabditis virilis (assembly GCA_964036255.1). Lineage (NCBI taxonomy): Eukaryota > Metazoa > Nematoda > Chromadorea > Rhabditida > Rhabditidae > Caenorhabditis > Caenorhabditis virilis. The sequence goes on from OZ038419.1 coordinate 8,932,757, forward strand.
CTGCTGAGTTTGCCTTTGTGCCCTGTATTTGTTCACAAATAAAGGAAAACGAATAATGAGAGTGAGAAAAGACGAGAGACTACAATTGAGCATTGGTTGACGAAGAGACGAAGAATGAATCAAACAATTACAGGATCTCAAATACCTTAAAAGTAGAATGAATGGAAGGATGAATGTATGGATGACCATTGTGTGGACATTATGACCTTTTTGTCGGGAACAAACTGTCTTTATTTGGAATACCTGTTTTTTCGAAGGAGGATATTAGTGGTTTAGCGGGAGGAATTAATTATTATGAAAGCGTCGAACTTGATTATGATACATCGAAATCTTATGAAAAGACTGAAGTTTATTTAATTTTTACAATAAAAATGTATTTTTCTGGGGCTTAAACTGGCCCATTTTATAAATGGTAATCTAATTGCAGATTTTCAGTTGAAAAACGAACGAAGTTCCGTTTTTGAAATCCTGTTTTTCTCAGAAAGAAAACTCTCCTTCAAACATGAAGGAGTACAAATAACACAACATTTACAAAGACCGAAAAAGGTTTTTTAAGAAAAAAATTAAATTAAAACGTTCTTATTCACAATCAATTCTTTTTTTTCACAACAAAAAAAACGAAATGGGCACATTATTCGAGTGAATTATGGAGTCGTTTGTAATGGAAATCTGATGATATGCAGAGAGGATATTAAAAAAGGGGAATTAAATGACCGAATATTCTGGTCGCTTTCATCAATTTTCATTAATTTTTTTGATTCGCTTTTGTTCCAGTTGTTTAACCGAAAGCAACTAGATCATCCTAAAGTGTATAACCAGGATAGTGTTTTTATTTAATAATCGGGAGTTGCCGAATATGTATTAAAAAAAAGTGGTTCATATGAATGTCAATGATCATTCAAAATTTCAAAACACTCTGGAAAACAAGTGAAATCGTCAATGTTAAATTTTACATTCCAATAGTTTTCAATGACGACAATATATAAAACTACCTCTATAAGAATTTGAGGAAGACTAAATTGAAGCACAGTTAAATACTTGACCCTACTCGATTTCAATTTCAATCATACTAGCATTCCATCAAGAAAAATAACTGTCTCATAACAGCGATCCAAAGTTAAAAAATAAATAAAGTTCCTAAAATCAAAAGATAGTGCAAAGGTTAACGCGACGCGGTCCAAAATTGGCGCGAAAAAATATTTGAATATGGCCCCATATTTCTATTGCTTATCATGTTATTTTACGTCGGGGCCCCCTTTCAAATTTTGATTTTTCGTATTTTAATCGTTTTAACTAACCCGGGGTCTTTAACGTCTGTGAAGCTTCCAACAATTTCCTTAACATTTTGGACTGTAAAGTTTGTTCATTCCAATTATGGTCTGTGATTTTCTTTCTTTCCATATGGCAGCGTTCGGGAAACTAAGCGGTAACATTTTTGATGTTTTTTTTGAATTTAAGGAATGGTTTTTTGTCGGGCAGTTGTGTTGTGAGATAATTCGTTTAGTTTTTCATTTTTGTTGGGTTATATTACCGCTTTACGATATTTATATTTTTAAAATTAACTTTTTAATATTTTCTTATTTACCTATATATCTTCGTTGTGTTATTCATTTTTCAGTGTTTTTTTTGAAGACTTAAAATGTAAAATAACTGATATTCAGAGCTAAAATTATGTTAGATTTGTGTTAAAACAGAAAAAAACGGGAGCTCCCGCTAAAATTTACAACGGAAATCCGTTTGCCATTTTTTTTGCGAAATAAAAAGAAAAGGACTGTGTTTATTGCCATTTTTTAAGCTTCAGAACCTACAGAAGCATTAATTTCATAATTCTTTTCAGCTTATTTCTATCGCATGAATTTTCGAAACAAATATGGGTTTCTTTAGATTTTTTCAAATGATAAAATTGATCTTGGCGCTAATTTAATTGAGGTTCTAGACCTATCTCAAACCAAAAAAAAACAGATATTCACACAATTTCTTCCCAAGAACAAACTTCAAGGTTATTATCGATGTGCGGTGATCCCGCAGAGTATCTTTTCCAAACTGCATAATAATAAATTTATACATAGTATGTATGAATGTGATCGAAATGTTCTTCTCTTTTCCATAGCCATCAACAAAAAAGCCAATTCTTTCAACAACAAAAAAATAAAACCAAAAACTGTGTGAAAGCCAGCCGCAAAACACAATTTGATTGTTGGAGTCCGCTTATTTTGGAGAAAGGGAGGCAGGTGAGCAAAGTGCGGACGCCTTTTCCTTTTTTACAAAAAAAAACGCGACGCTTCTTTGTCATTTCCATTCATTTTTCATACTGTTGTTGTTATAAAACATTGTCTTTTTTTTCTGCAAGTTTGTTTTGCGCGAGAATTACTACCGATTATCGCTTGCGTGTGTTTCTTTCGTATTCGTCTAACAACTGATAGAACAGCTCCAAAAAACGAGTTTCCGGTGGTGATAATGACTTCAGACAATCATCTACATTTTCTAAATACCGAACATTTTTTCTTATCATGGCATAAATTATAAGATTTACTTTTGTACTGCATAAATCTTTTTTTTGTTCGAAAAAAAAGGGAGTGGCTTTTTTTTTGGATCGATCAGATCCTAAATGATGAGATTTCATTTCGAAAAGGACGATGTTTCTAATGATCCTCATTCCCGTTGCACTTTTTGTCTCATTTCGAAATCTGCCAATATTATTATTAATCAAAAAATATATAAATACGGTTGGCTATTGTTCTATCTTCCCACACATGCTTTTTAGATGTAAATGTATTTATTCATTTTATTATACATGTTATGTATTTGTTCCTATCATTTATGTCAACAAAAAAAGCAGCCAAAGCACATTAAATATTTTGTGGTGATAGGGTCATCAAATATATATTCCAATTGTTTTCCGTCGTCCGTCCTTTTTCATTTTATAGTCCTTCTTCGTCATTTTTTCCGTATTTTTTTTGCTTGGTTGCAGGGATTTTTCCAATGTATCAGTTGGAACCTGTATTGGGCACAACCGCCACTTCGTATCTCTATCCGCCGCCAACGGATCCGGCGATTCCGGACGGAATTGTTCAGAAGTGTAGACAGATATTTGTTAGCAAGTATTCGGATGATGAGAGATTGGCGAAGAGTCGAAGTGGCATGTTGAATATTTTTGAAACACCGTAAGTTTTGGAACGTTTTGAATAAAATTATATATTTTTCTATTTCTTCTTATATATATTTTCTATCAATATAATCTGAGCCAAAAACTTGATATTTAAAAAAAATCGATTTTCGATACATTAAGTTGAAAATCTGATTTCATAAAAATTGTTTAACAATAGGTAGCACGTTATCTTTAAATAAATATTGATTATTTCTGTCTATGAATCTGTACCATTATGTAGTTCTTTAACTATAGTTACTACTTTCTTTAGTAATGACATTACTTAATAACTAGTTGATAATCGCTGATTTTACTGCGACGACGCATTATTTTCTGATAATCCGTTGAAAATTATTTGAATTTCATAGCAGATATCAAGAAATTAAAGATTTTTTTGTACTTTTGCTTATGAATTCAATTTAAAAATTATTACTCTAAAATTCTTCTATTTTCAGATAATGCCTATATCTTTAAATGTTATGTTTTCCAGAACAACCAGTTGTGATGAATTAAACAGTCTGAACAAAAAATACTATCCAATCACAAGAGTAACACCTGATGAAAGTTTCAAATCACCACCTTCACTTCGAAGAAACAATGAAAACGGATTGAGCGCGAAATTTCGTGTTCTTCCGCCACCATCGTATGCAGAATTTATCGATGTTCGGAACGATAAAAACGACGACAAATCTTCTTTCCATCGTAAACAACCCGACCATTTTGATTTTGTTAGTTTTGGTGTCAATTCATCATCTGAATTTATTCGAGATGGTCCGATTTGGATTAACTCTGGTAGGAAATATTCTATTGTTTCTGAAAGTATATATTTTTTCACAGGTCCTCCAATTTCAAGTTCCCATCAAGTGCATTTTTCGAAATTATGGCGTCGTTCGAATGATTCATCATTGTCACTCACACAACCACCACCACCACAACAACAATCATCACCACCGCGCAAAAGACATGTCATCACACGATTTGATAGAAATATGCCGGCGTTGACAATAAATGTGAGCAGCAAAATGACAACCAAAACGGGAAAAGAGAATATGAAAAATTTGGCGACGCCATTAAAAGGTGAATATTTGAGAAATTTATATGTACGAGGAGAAATATTGAAATATAAAAAAAATTAGGGGAAAAGACAACGAAACAAATTTTGACGACATCGGAGGCTGACGGTTGGTCGTGTCGAACTGATTGGAAATATTACGAATCATCATCGCCGAGAATAAGTGACGTTGTGAGAATTGAGAAAATGGATAGGGAGCAACAACGAAATAAGGTTAGTTGAATTTAATGATATTGATTATAAAAGTTTTTAAAAAATAGGGTTTTTCTGAAAAAATTAAAATACAAATCAAAATTAAAATGTATTTTTTCATATTGCTGTTAATTTTGATAGAAACGTTTTAAAGGAGGGCTTTACAGATATAATAAATGTGCCTTAAATGAAAACAGACTTCATTTCCAAATATGTTTTTAAAATTTTCTAAAACCACCTAAAAGCCGAGAAAACGCGCCTCATAACAATGGGCTAGAAAAAGTTTCCACATGGCCGAACTTTTTCCTATGAGTTTTTTTTCGTGTTTCGTTAATAAATATTTATGCAGAATACTTATATTAGTCCATTTCTAACTTGGGATTTTCAATTTTTTGGATTCCTCACGTAATAGCACCCGCGGACTAGTTTTCGACGGTGGACACTTTTCCTAGGTCATTGTTTTAAGGCGCGTTTTCTCGGCGTCTAGGTGGTTTTAGAAAATTTTAAAAACAGATTTGGAATGAATCTGAATTTTATTTTCATCCCAGATGCGTTCATTAGCTCCGTAACGTCCTCCTTTAAAGCCACTATCTGTCGATTCTTCTCGTTCGTGAATTGCTGAATTTTTCTTTAGTTTTTTTCTAGCTTTCATTCCCGATTGAATTTCAACCGCTTGAACTCATTGACTGTATAATTAAGTGGATCCTTAATTTTAATAGATCTTTTTCACAGTGTACCTCATTTCCAAGAATAGTTCGTTCGACCTTTATCCATTACGATTTTCAATTTCTAATTAATGAGAGTTTTTTTTTAGAATAATCAAACTTCTACTAAAGTTCAAATCATAAAGAACTATATTATTGTTATTATTATTATTAACTGTATATTTTAAAAATAATATTATTGACCGCAAAGTTCGAGAAAAAACCACCTAGCTCTACCACACCCAAGCAATTAGTTACTGTCACAAGAAAGTCAATAAATCACTTTCAAAATTTATTTCAGTTTCACCCGATCAACATCGAACAGTTACACTTCATCTCTTTCTCTCTATTTTTTCTTGATAAATACATAGATATATTATGTTCAAAATACACATAATAATGACATTAATATACCACGAAGATAGAGAAAATGATTAACAATGCTTCTCTTTCTCTTTTTGGCTATTCTCCACCTCCCTTGTATTTCAACATCTAGGATGATATGTCTTCTTTCGTTATTCAATGTCAAACCAGATTGAAACATCGTCATTGGTACAGACATAAAAAAATGGAGAAAACGAATTTATTTTCATTGTTTTTTTTAATGACTGATAAATTTATTTATTTTTCTATTTTCCAAACTGTTTGAGAAATTTAAACGTTTTGTTTTACAGAAACATCGAAATCAGATGGGTGTTGATATGAACGAAAGGAAAAATAATCATATTTTGGATAATGTGAGTCTTGGATCGTCAAGACGGACATCAGATGATCATGAAAGTATTGCAAGTGATAGTTCACAGGTACATTGGAAAAACAAAGTGTTTCTGAGGAACCCCATTCTATCGATTTTCAGATAATGTCAATGCATGAACAAATTGTTCGATATTCTGTAAATCAAACCACCCCGTCATTTAATTCTCAAAGTACTGAAGAAGCAATAATGAATGAAAGGGAAACTACGTTGGTGGTCAGGTTGGAGAGAGAATTGACAGAAGCTCAAAATTGCGTAAGTTTTGATAAAAATTGTAAAACTTTTGAAATTTTGTTTTTAGAAAAGTGAACTATTTTTGGAATATAAGTTTAAATTAAATTCATTTTTTTCTTTCTATCCTCAAAATTTTCGTGAATTAATTACTTTAAAGGCAGCTTGTCAGTTAACACGACCAAAATTCAAGGCAAAAACCAAAATTCGAATGGGAGCCCAGGTGGTCCAAAGAACATTACCAATATGTAACCAAATTCAAATAATTGTGTTTCGCGCTAATTTCGACCGCGTTGCACGGACACCGACCGCGTCGCACGGACACGCGGCAATTCAAAATTTTATTTTTTCAACTTTGGACCGCTGCTATGACGCGTGTATTTATCGGTGTGACTTCGCATAAATTGCATTATACTAATGAGAGAAGGCTCTAATTTTTGAAACTAAGAACAGGTAGGGTCATATTATCTGAACAGCTGTCTTTAATGTGTCTTAACGAGTTCATACGAGTTCCGTTTATATCTCTTTAGTTCTATAAAACAGTACATCTTTCGATCAAAGTTTTATACACTGTTTTTCAAATGAGTTGTACAAAATACTGAACAATTTGACTCGCTAATGAAAAAAATAAGATTTTACATCAGCTTGTTAATTATTTAGGAATTTTCTTTGTACATTTAGACACTTATCGAAATAATTTAAACGCTTACAATAAGAACTCCTAAAAAAATAGCGATGAATCATAAGCATGGGATCATTGCAAAAAATTATTCGCTTGATAAACGACCATCACAACTACAGCCATGTTTTTTGTTTCATAAATCACGATCTATTACAAATAAACGACCGCGATAAATGTGTTTTCATACATTACTTCGTATTTCTCATTATTGTCAAGCCAGAGTATATTATTTTTAATTTTCAGAATCATCGTCTGAATCAACAGCTCAAAACACTCGCAAATAGCAGTAATTCATTAATCAAAAAAGAGCTAACCGACACTAAGGTGAGTTATATATTATATTTATGTACAATTAAATGAGATCAATAGTTGACAATATTGGAAAGCATTGCTTGTTCCATCACTCTGTAAATCTTGTTCCAAAGATGTACAAAGTCCTCCTTTACGTGACTGATTTCTAAAACTTGGCATAACATGTGGACCAAGCCTGAAATATATGTATATCTTTCGACAACATTTGTATTTTGAATTTTTAAAACTATACCATCGATAAATGACCGTCTTATTAGTGGTGGACAAACTTCAATGACTAAAAATTTAATAACAAAGTCTTGAATTCCTTCAACGAGTGTTGTAAATCCAGTTTCTGGATCATATGATTCGATGGTTTTATCAATTGCTTTCATTAGTTGACATGACAGTTCTTGAAATTGTATTGTGCTTTTTTCCGCAGCTGTTGGAAGTTTCATTTTTAAGTTGTATTTTTTCAAGAGTTTCACATAATTTTGGCATGCCGATTCGCATAGCAAAATTCCAGCTTTCTCGAAACCAAATTCTTGTACCTTTGTCCATTTTTCTCTGAAATTAATATTTAGATTTTAAAATTGAGAGTTTCTTACTTAATCTCATCCATTTCTTTAGGAATCAAGCTTTGTTGCAAATAATTAATTCGCTGAACTTCAATCCCTTCACCCATATGCTCACGAACAGTTTGTAAAAGTAAAAACCATGATTGTTCAATTTCATCATCCATTTCATCTCCACCACTCAAAACCATTCTCATAGAAGCGAGAAAACATTCTTGAAACACTTCGAAATGTGGTTCACAAGCATCGTAGAAAAAGTGATGACCACCCATTTCGTTTAACATTTTTCGCAGTCCATTTCGATCATCTTTGTTTTTTATTATCATATTTAAAGCGGCTTGAAGTGTTGAGCAATGATGGCTGAAAATTTCAATTAATGGCGAAATTGAGGAAATAAAAATCACCGAAAATAAAAATCTTCGCTTAGTTCTGGCTTCCAATTTTCTTCTTTTACATGCTCAACTTTCTTGCCAAAACCCCAAATAGGGCGAACGTGTGGATAATTTTCGAGCATTATCATAAAACAGCTACGAATCACGAATCCCTTTAAAATTGCATTTTTCCGAAATTTTCGAAAAAAACGAAAAAAGCAACCTGTTTATTCGATTTGTGCAATTGTATCCAATGAGTTCTTGCCGCTTCAAATTCGTCAGAAATGTGTAAATTCTTCATATATTCATGTTCCAATTCTCGACTCAATTGCTCATAATCACTAGTTTCATCAATGATTTTCAAACTTTTCTTCTTCCTTCTTGTCGAAATTTTGTCGTGATTACTTTGAACATTGTCAATAACACTTGTCAGTGTTTCGTTTACCAACTGCAATTTTGAAGTGTTTTGCTTTTTATAACTTCAATTTTTCAATTCTAAAATAAACAAAAATACATTTGTTTTGTTTATAAAATCCCAATGAAAACTGATATTTTGATTATAACTGCACAGCAAATGCAAATTCAAACCTCAGTAATTCGATACTCTTCATACATTCTTCCACAATTTGATTGTTTATCGATTTTTGGCATTTCTGAAAAAAATGAGTTTCTTTTCTCATCACTGCTCTTTCTTTTTTTCATCGAGAAAATCAAACAAAAGGTCAGACAAATAGTCAGGTATTAGCCGGAGAAACGATTCTCCGCGGTTAGCGTTTTTGAAAATGTTTTCAATTTTTTTCTTCCTTTCATTTTAACAAACTGATTTTAAAATTATTTTTTCCATTAAATATTAACAAACTTCTGTTTGATTTGTTTGAATTCTTCCGTTTAATGGTTTCTGATAGAAATTGTAAACATCCAGAGAAAATAGAGAGGAATTACAATTTTTTCAAATAGTTAAAGGTTTTCTTAACTGCTCCCAGTTTTGTCATAAATGTATTCAGAATCACAATACAAGACTACGTATCTAAGAAAAAAAATTTTCCTCCCGTTTTCATGAAATTCCAATGAAAAAACCCTCTAAAATAAAACTGTGGCCGTTTACAACTGAGTCTGCAATCTGACGCCGTGGTGTTGAAACCATTTCTTATGCTCATAATACAGTATATAAGGTCGTCTCTCTAAGAGTGAAACTTTGCGTGCCTTAGGGAAAGATTTTTATATATTCGTAAAGTATAACATTCCAGTAATCCATGACATAAGAAATTTTGTGGAAAAACCTGGTTACTGTAGCGTGACAGAGCTCAGAACTTAGAAAATCAAAATTTTTAAAAATGAAGATAGAATGTCACACTTGGTTCCAAACGATTCCAAATAGAATTTAAATACTTTTTCCAGTTGAGAATTTTTCTCTAACCCTAAGCACTCAAAAGTTATAAACCAAAATATGTGAAAAATCGTCAATTTTTGGGAAAATCAAGAAAAAAAAAGCCAATTTTTGGAAGGAGGTACATGGGGTTTTTTCACACTTTAAACTACAACTCATCTGCTTTTTAAAACAAAAAAGAGTTTTGAAATAAATCCCGGAATAAATGTAGTGAGTCTCTCCGAATACACAATTTTTTTCAAAAATTAAGTTTTTCGCTAGAAAAGTGCAGGTATTTTTAAAATTGATTTGTTTCCACAAGTTTAATTATATTTCTAGTATTTCATGAATGATTTTTATTAATATTTGCACGTGAGTTTCCAACAAAAAACACCGATTTCACGTGTAGTAGATCGTGCAAAATACGAAAAATGAGAAATTATAAAAAATGAAAACAAAAAGGCGAGATTAGTATCATTCGATAGCTATTTCAATTTTGAACATTTTTGTAATTGAACACCTTTTTCGATAAATGCTTATTTTCAAGTTACGTCCCAAAACGTGAAAACAACTCGTCGCCAATTTCGGAAATTCGAAAAAAAAGTGTTTTTTTGGAATGAATATCCTAGGATTTTTTCACCATTTAAACTTCAATAAATATTCTATTTAGAACAACAAAGATTTTTGAAATAAAACTGGGAGAAAAAGTAGGGTGACTATCCAAAGTCACAACTTGTGGTCAAAAGTTATGTGTTGCGTTCGTATACTCTAGAAACACGTCATTTTCAATGCATAAACGTGTGATCCGCTTGTGGCTCAATTTTTAAAGGTTTGAATCTCAATTAAATTGATTCTCTTAATATTACAAGTCGGTTGAACCGTAGGCCTGACAACAATCCTGATTTTATGCCAAGAAACTGATATCATGTTTGATTAACTGTTTCTTTTTTAGTTGCCAGACACACTATTAACGCAAAAATACTTTTTAAAAACGGTTGCCTTTTGCACGAGCTTTTTAGTACTTTGCTGTCAGCTTTTAATCACGTAACACAGGATTTTCGAAAACTTCTAAGTGTAATATAAACAGAACCAATTTAATTGAGATTTAAACCTTTAAAAATTGAGCCACAAGCGGATCACACGTTTATGTATTGAAAATGACGTGTTTCTAGAGTATACGAACGCAACACATAACTTTTGACCACAAGTTGTGACTTTGGATAGTCACCTTACTTTTTCTCCCAGTTTTATTTCAAAAATCTTTGTTGTTCTAAATAGAATATTTATTGAAGTTTAAATGGTGAAAAAATCCTAGGATATTCATTCCAAAAAACACTATTTTTTTTGAATGTCCGAAATTGGCAACTAGTAGTTTTCACGTTTTGGGACGTAACTTGAAAATAAGCAATTGTCGAAAAAGGTGTTCAATTACAAAAATGTTCAAAATTGAAATAGCTATCGAATGATACTAATCTTGCCTTTTTGTTTGCATTTTTTATAATTTCCCATTTTTCGTATTTTGCATGCTCTACTATACGTGAAACCGGTGTTTTTTGTTGGTAACTCACGTGCAAATATTAATAAAAATCATTAATTAAATACTAGAAATATAATCAAACTTGTGGAAACAAATTATTTTTAAAAATACCTGCACTTTTCTAGCGTATTCGCAGGAAAAACTAAATTTTTGGAAAAAAATTTGGTTATTCGGAGAGACTCCCTACATTTATTCCGGGATTTATTTCAAAACTCTTTTTTGTTTTACAAAGCAGATGAGATATAGTTTAAAGTGTGAAAAAATCCCGTGTACCTCCATCCAAAAATTGACTTTTTTTTCTTGATTTTCCCAAAAAATGACGATTTTTCACATATTTTGGTGTATAACTTTTGAGTGCTTAGGGTTAGAGCAAAATTGTATATTGGAAAAAGTATTGAAATTCTATTTGAAATCGTTTGAAACCAAGTTTGACATTCTATCTTCATTTTTAAAAATTTCAATTTTCTAAGTTCTGTGCTCTGTCACGCTACAGAAACATACGCACTTGGCTCAATATCAACCTAAAATGGTTTGATAACTATCTGGTACATGTGAATGAAATATGAAACTGATATCTTTCATATTCGCCCTAAGGCAGGGCCCTTTGTGTCACAGTTCCACTCTTACAAATACTGCCTTATATTCTATTATGAAATTTTAAAAATATGACCATTGTACCTTCAAAAATTGATAAGGAATATTTTTTCGCAAATTCTTGAACCACACCCTGACTGCAAATAATATATCAATAATTTTGAACTTGGGAAAGTTTTTTCAAAGTCTTAGCCAAGAAATTTTCAAAGTTGTTCTACAAACAAAACACTATTACTTTCTGAGAGGCATTTTCTCAGCTTCTGCAATACAAGACATTCAAAAATTATTATTTGAACGAATGGCATTGTGTATAATATTACAGAAAAAAAAAATATATAACTCTTAATAGACATCTACGAGCTTTAAAAAATAACAATTGCTGAAACTCACAAATCCCAATCGTAACGCTTTATGTGTGGATATCTTCAATCACAAACTTCATTCCCACATTATCTCCTCACTTTAAAGAATCTGATATCGTTTAAGCTAATTTTCACACAATTTCCCTCTCAAAATAATGTATTCCCCCCGGCGCAACCGGTATAATATTCAAATGAAGCATCTTTTCCCGAGACTCATTGTCCAACACACATACATAAACGAAGGTTGTGGCAGTCTGATGATAATATTATTCAAAATATAATATCATTTGTTTTCTGACTGTTGAAAATAGCAACTATTGATTATACTTTATTTTATTTTGGCTTCAGAGGTAAATTCCATGTTGCAAAATGTCAGAGGTAAGTATATATATATATACACATATTTATCAATTGTACAGGTTTTAGGTAAAAATGTTGTTATCACTAACTGACAGGTCATCTAGATTTTTTATTCATATCAGTATTTTTTATAGCATTTTTTTCCTCTACGTTACACATACTTCATGTTTCGAAATGTTGTCCTCATAAGAAGTCAGAAATCTCCATGGGAAAACGTTTCCAAGGTTATTTATGAACTAAACAACGTCTTATACAAAAAGATTCCACCGGATTTCTGGTGATTATGAGCCTAAAAGCGACTTCCAAAAAGCCTGTTTTACTATTGCCTCATTTGTCTAAATCTCTTAAACCCCCCTCTCAATAATACATCCCTTCTCACACAATGTTCTCCGTTGTTTTTTTCTGGAGACTCCTCATGCCTGTGTTTTCGGACAGCCGATTGGTTGGTCACTCAATGGATTTGTGTGTGTGTGTATTCATGTATATACACACAAAAAGAGAGACTCCAAAGCGTAATTATGGTTTTTTTTTATTCTAAAGATTATCGATTTTTGGTCCTTTCATTTTTTTGTTTTGAATGTTTTTGAAATTCGCATGGAAGACAGGTGATAAGAATTTATTATCATTATTATTGTTTTTCGCATGTTTTCGGATGAATTTCAAAAAAAAATTATTTTTTTCAAAAAATTAAATTTCAAAATATTAATGTTTGGCTTATCCAAATTAAATTTTTTAAAAAATTTCATCTTGAAAATTGGCACATAAAATTTTTCGAAAAAGTAATATCGGAAACTATATAAATTCCGCTCGAAAATGCCATATTTCCGCCAATTATTTCGTACGGAAATGTGCTTCAATAACTGAGAATTTTTCCTAAAGTAATTTCGCTTTTTTATCGTGATTCAATTTTTGGGCTTTTTGATAATTTTTCTTATCGACTTAATTTTGAATGAAATTTTGAAATGACCACTTCCTATTTGTTTTTATTTTAGTTTTTTTCTTTTTAAAGACAGAGTCTCAATTAGATGAAAAAATTTAAAAAAAAACGTTTTTAATGATATTTATTAAAGGTACGATGCCACTTATTCTAATGTAATATTTTAAATATTAAATTTGATCAACTTTCCGTTGTGCATTTATTTTCAGCTCCTAGAAATTTTTATTTTCAACTAATATAGGTCTTTATTTTTCACTGAATTTTGATCACAAAAACTTAAAATAGAAAATAATTTCATTGTGACATTGTTGTTATTTTATGTCATGCCAAAAAAACCCGAGAACCGGTTCGTTTTACGGTCAGTGTACCAGAAAAATTGATGCATTAATGTTTTTGGCAAATCGTTGTTTTTTTTCTGAGTCAAAACTGTTTAAACGTCATTTCAATTTTCCATTCCTACATGCATGCTTATTTCCTCGAATAATCCCATTTATAAATCAGTGATCAAACTCCGAAAATGACTTGAGAAAATACACAAATATAACAACAAATAACACTAAAAACGTTCTCGGTCAGGTATGAAAGAAGGAAAATGTTTGAGTGTTTATCGATCGAAGTGACACAAGTTTGGTTAGTAGTATATTTGATTCCTTTTCCAATATTTACCTATATTCTCTCAATCAAATTGTTACTTCGTTTTTGGCTCAAAATGTAGCTATCTTAAAATTTCGAGTTTTCCATAATAATCCAAAGAATTATAAGAACGTGCGTCCTCGCCACAATCCTTTCAAATCATCGCAAAATCTCTTTTGAGATTTTGCATCGGTCGTCGCGGAAAAACCTCATTTTCCATCATCCCTCAGATACAAATCTACACTTGAACTTGACCATAACCGCCCCCCCCCCCCTCCCCATCACTTCACTTTGTCTTTTTCTATTTATGTTTTTAGTGTTCGTCGCAGAAGAAAATTGAATATATCAAATTACTTTTTGCGCAAAAAAATATCTTGAGGAACGAAGATATCGCGAAAAGAAAAAATAATGATGATGATTATGTTCCGCACGAGAAAATTTAGAAACAAATCTTTTGAAATAGAGGTCAATAAATGAGCGTTCGAAACCCAAAAAGTATGAATATTACAATTTTATGCTGAACTTTATGGTTCTTCAACTAATATAAGTCTAGTATAATTCAAAATAATGTTCATAGTAATCAATTTTTCATTACAGAATTATTTCACAAATTTTTTTAGAGTTTCAGTGAATAACTTTTCATGAACACTGGAAAGTGCCGCGTTTTTATGGCATCCTACGGACTTGAAATATTAAATCCTTCATGAACATTTTTTTTTAATATTTTGAAACGTTTTTATTCGATATATTGAAAATATGGGCTTGCTTTTGTCCCTTGAAAGGTCTCAAACTATAAAATGGGAAACCTCAAATTTTCATATTGAAGGGGATGTTTATTGATTTTGGGTTTTTATTCCTTTTTCATCTTCTTCACGATATTTGAAAACCTATACAAGCAAACAAAAATTTTCGAAATTCCCTTTTCTAGCACACGAAAAAAAAATATGCAGATTAAGGCGGCGTATGGCCTAACAATTGCAAACACTCTCTCGCGTGGCCGACCAGTTAGGCCATTTCTCCGCCTTAATCTGTAAATATGTTTTTTCGCGTACTAGAAAAGGAAATTTCGAATTTTTTTTTCTTGCTTTTATAGGTTTTGAAATATCGAGAAGAATATGAAAATGGAATTGAAACCCAAAAACAATAATGAGTCCCTTTAACCCATGTTTTCCAGAATCATTTGTTGTCGATTTTTCGATCGATTAACGTTCTCCAATTTTTCTAACAAGACAACAAAAAAAAGGCTAGATGTATTTCCTTTCATTTTTTTTATTAAATTCGATGACTCATAACTTCCTTTCATTCTCTCATTCAAGTCTATTACTCATTCTTTACCGTATCACTGTTACATAACCCTTATTTCCTCAATATAATCTAACACTAACATTATTTCAGTAACAACTAACATCTCTTGTTCACTCAACACAATTTCAGACACACTATTATCTAAGTGTGTCCGAACTCGACAATTAACAGCTTTAGCTCATTTTTCTCAGCGGCCACCGGCTCTTCTGAGTCGAATGGTTTGGCCAATACAAATAATAATGTTGATCCTCAAGTACGTAAATATTCAAGAAACAATATAAAGTGAAATATTCAACATTTTAAAGCATAAATGATTACAGAAACAGTTGAAGGATCGGATTAATGAGGTCGAACAGCTGAGAAAGCAATTGGCAAAGTCAGAAAGTGAACGGTTAGTTGAATTGAAATTTTTTTTGAAGCAACTCGATTTTAGGAAGAATTGGAAACAAAATAAAGTAATTATTAAATTTTGAAAGAGAGGTTTTAAAAAATTCAAAAAAAAAAAGATTACGTTTTGCAAAATGAGATAGGAAAGGAAAAACGTAGTAAAATATGCCGTCAACATCCATTTATATTGAAATGCGTTTCTTCCGGTGTTATCATAAATATATATGTGGAAAATGCTGATGAGAATTTCAAATTAATGCTGCTTAAAATACTACACTCATGTGGTGACAAGATGGAAGGGAGAATTGCGTGGATAGCTGAAAGCACGCGACATATTCGAATTATTCATAAAGTCATGATCTGAAAATGGTCTATTTCAAGATTTATGTGTGCGTCAAATAATTTATTTCGTGCAAAACTTGTGCATATTTTCATCAGAAAAAATAAATAAAAACATGTAATACAATAATTCGATAAAAATTCATATAGTAGTCAAAAGTAGATTATCTTATTTCCGTTTGGATGGAAAAAACTGTTCCTTTTTATATTCATAGATGTTTGATGTTTAATTTTGATGTGAGACCTCCCAAAGACATGCAACTTTCGAATAAAATATAAAAAAATGATGAATATTTTTGGTTGCAGTTCAATGTGGCTGTCAAAGCAACCGCAGGATGTTTCGACACTTCAGGCCGAGAAGCAAGAATTGCGAAAGCAATTGGATCGAGAACAAAGTGAAAAACAAGAGCTTTTCATGCAGATCAATTCCATGATTGCTCAATTGGCAGATGCTGGCGATCAAAATGAAGTTATTAAGTTGAAGGCAGAAGTGAGCAATATTAAAAAAGAATTGGATGCTGAGAAGGTATTTTTGAGAGTAAATCCAATTGATTTTCAATCAGAGAAATTGTTTCAGAATTCATCCAGTAATGAATCATCCAGACTTCAATCTGAATTGCTGAGATTGCAGAGAGAATTGGAAACAATACATAGGAATGGTGATAAAGAGAAAGAGAATATGGAAAATGAGATTGAGGAGCTTCAAAGACAACTTGACATCAAATCGGCGTCTATTCAGTCGTTGATGCTTGCAAAATCTGTAATAATTTATCTCATTTTTAAGTAAAAACAATTAATTCTAACAGGATACAAGTAAAATCGACAGAGTTGTAGAAGAAAATGAAAGACTGAAGTCAGATGCAGATGAATTGAGGAAAAAGCTGGCAAATTTGGCAAATGAAGTTGTTGAAAAACAGTCGGAAATAATGAAGCTGAGAGAGTAAGTCTTCAATTTTCATGAAATACAGATATATTTAGAAATTTTTAATTAAAAAATATTGGTTCCGAAAAAATATTAAATTTTTTAGTGCTGGATCTGTAAATGAAGTGATGAAACAGAAATTGGATGAAGTTCAGACAAGGCTTGTTGGAGTTGAAAAACAGTACACGGAAGAGCAATTACAAAAAGAAAGGTTGAGAGCTCAAACGGAAGATTTGAAAAATGCTTTATCATCATCGGAGGATGTTTTATCACGGCTTAAGAATAAAATTGCCCAATTTGAACAAGATGCAACTTTCATGAAGGAAGAAAATGCAAGGCTTAATCAGGTAACAAAATCGACAACGAAATTCAATAATTCTTACTAATATTTTCTCAGATCAATATGGATTCTAGTCGAGCAAACGATAGTCAATTGAACGATCTTGCTAGACAATTGAAAGAAGAGCAAAGTAAAAATTCAATTCTTGAAGCGACTTTGAGTGATAAAGATGGAAAAATTGATGTGAGTTTGTTGAATTTATTCTCGAAAAAAGTAACTAATCTACAGAAAGTAAAAATCAATCTTTTGTCGGCTGAATCAAGAGCACAACAAGCTGAATCTGATCTTAAAGCCATGGAAACAAGGGCTCAAAATTCTGAAAGAAAGGAAAGACAATTGGAAGCTCAGCTGAGTGCTAACGGTGATTCAAACGAGCAATTGGAACTGGTTCGGAATGATTTGACAAAATCGGAGGAACGGTATCAATTGGTGCAGGCAAGGTTACAAAAGGTTGAAGCGCAGTTGAAGGAAAAGGAAACAGAATCGAGACAAAGGTCCGATTCGTTAGAATCCGCATTGGTTGAGACGAATAATCTACAACAACAACTGGAGCAATTAAGAAGAGAAAAACAAGATGTTTCGAGTTCGAATGATGACATTATGTAAGGCCATTATAATTCTCACTTATGAGTGAAACTTCCATTTTCAGCTATAAATTGAAATCTGAAATCGCTCAATTCCAAACAAAATCTGCCAATAATGAAGAGACCATCAGAAAATTAAACATCACCATTGATGATTTAAGTGCTGAACGGAAAAAGTAACATATTCTCATTAGATCCCAATAAATAACGTATTGTTTCAGACTTGAATCAAAGGCTTCGGTTGCTGATGAAATTAACACATTGATGACTTCTTTGAACTCGGTCCGACAGGAAAATTCAAATTATGAAGAAGAGTGTAGAAGCCTGGAAAATGAGTTAAGATCGTTGAGAGAAGAATTATATAATACTCAGGATGAGTGTTCAAATTGGAAGTCGAGAGCAGAAAAGGCTGAAACTGAAATGGAGCATCAAGTTCAAAAGTAAGAAAATGTTTGTTTTTGAAAAAATATTAATTTTTAGAGTGGAACATTTGCAAACAGCTCAAGAAAGTCATAGTGCAAGACTTGAAGCGGAAAACAAAAGGTTAGAGGAATTATTGAAAAAAGAGGAATTTGAACGAGAGAATACAAGAAGCGACCAATTCAGCGAAGTTTTGAGAGTAAGATCAGAAATGACGGAAGCAGCTATAATATCTGAAAGAACTATTGGAGAACTGAAGGAGAAGTTAGTAAGTGTACAAAGGGAATTGGAAATGACAAAGAAGCGAGTTGAACAGTTGCAAGATGATCAATGTAGTTTTATTGGAACACAAGATGAAATGAGAGCTGAATTGTTGAAACAAGTTCAGGAATATCAGGATAATTCGGAACAGTTGTCGATTGAGATTGAGTCTTTGAAATCGCAGAATATGAAGTTGAGTTCGGAATTGAAAGAAGTAACACATCTGAACGAAGATTTGAACCAAAAGTTAGAAAAAGTAGAAAAGGTAAGTTCATTCCAAAACAGTATTATTCCTTCCGTATGCCATACTTTTAGAAATATGATGAAACGAATGATGAGCTTCATAACGCTGAAGAACAACTACATTTATTAAAGGAAGCTCAAATTCTGAGCGGATCTAATAATTCATCAAAAATTCAAGACCTTCAAGAGGAGAATAAAAGATACATCGAGAAGTTAACATCAGATCACAAAACAGAAGTGGGTGAGGTTCGAGAAGAATTGAAGAAGATCAACATGGAACGATCATCGTTAGAAGCTGTGATAGAGGATCAACAAAAGGAATTGATAAAACATCGCGAAGATACAGATGCACTTCAAGATCAGTTAAGATCCAATGGGAAAGAAAAATCACAACTAGAACAGGAGATCAGAGAATTGAAATTGGAAGTAACAAAGTCAGGTGGAAATGCAAGAAAGTTAGAAGAATTGGAAGAAAAGCTATCGGAAGCGAATAGAACTAATCAAGGCCTGATTTCAAATGTTCAAGAAATGACCAAACTCCTACAATCTGAAACAAAACGCTTAGAAGAAGTCAGTCAGGAGAAGAAGCGATTGGAAGAAGAAGCTGAAAACGTGAAGGTTGGAAGTTCGAATGATGCGAAGGTTGATGAATTGGTTGTCGAGAATTCTCGCCTGGCTGCAGAACTCCTGAAGTCACGTTCAGCTGTTGAAAGAACGTTACAAACCGAGAGAGAACAGATTTCCAGGCAGTTTGAGGAACGACTCAAAAAGTAAGATTTCTGCTTTTAAAATTTTTACAAATAATAGGCGTTCCCAAACTTAATCAACTATCAAAAAAATAGTCTAAAATGTCACTTGATATAGTGTGTGTTTGTCACAAGTGTGATCCCATTTTCAGCGTGAATCTTGAAAAGACACGGCTTGCTTCGGAACTTCAAGCTACTCAATCAAAGATCGAAGAACAGAAACAAAATATGGAGGCGATTGAGAAAAGGTAAGATATTGTTTAATATGCTTTTGCACGACTATCATTTGATTCTTTTCTTACTTTTCTTTATTTTTTGAATTGGCTTCTGAGCATGCATTTTCAGACGTCGAGCGGATATCCAACAACTTGAATATGTACGAGATGAATCTGCACAATTGAGATCGGACATTGAAAAGTGTGTGCTTGGTTTTTTTAATTCTAAATTTTCATTGCATGTTTTTAAGTTAGCTAACATAATTTCAAATCTTGGTAACTTTTGAACCTACTGAAAGTTTGATACACAGTTCACGATTTTTTTTTTCGATCATAGTGATTCAGAATCGAAATTTTGTAATCTTTCTAAATTTCACTGTATGAAATCGTGCATGCAATCACAATCAACTTTCAAAACTTTTCAACCTCTTCATTATGTTTCCTATCAAATAACACTTTCGTACAGGTTACAAGCAAATGGTCCAATTGCTCCACCTCGTTCAACTCGAACCATTTCCAACATGTCCGCTATGACCAACTGGACACAAGCAGATTTTAGTGAATGCGAAGATTTTGTGAAATTACGACAAGAAATTGATAAGTGAGTTATATTTGTAGTTATGGGGAGTTTTCAAAAAAAATCTCTTTTTTACATGTACAAAATTTTTGAGCCCTTAAATTTTCTACAATAGAACGAAGTCAAGATTTTGAAACTCCTAGTTTTTTTCTCATTTATTTTTAGAAAAAAAAACAGAAGGAAGTTTCGGTAGCTCCCGCTGATTCAAAACAGTTGAGCACTTCTTAAAATCTAATAAAAATTTCAGACAAAAACGGTTAATAATTGTGCTCCGCCGGAAACTTCAAGGCCTTACTCAACATTAGATGTGCTTCATTTTCATTTTATCATTTTTTTTTCTTCATTTATTTCGGGTTCCCTCCTTTTTTTTATTAGTTCAGATTCTATGTTTTTTCTAATCGATTGGTTCAAAGTGCCTTACCACTCCCCCCAAACCACCATTTTCAAGTGCTCATAATTTTTTATACCAAATATAATTTTCTTCTTCGTTTTTCTAATAATAATTATTAAGCCAGATAGATTTTTAAATGTTTTTTTTGCATACTAAAACCCTGTGGACTCAATAGAAAAGGAAGATAAGACACTTGAAGTTTTTGAAGAGTTCTGGTAACCCAAATCGGAATTTTTTATTTTAACAACTTTTTCTGTCTTAACTTTGAAATGCGAGTCTTGCCCCATTGTTTTCATGTTTTTTTCGCTAACATTTACTTATGAATAAATTTGATGATTTTTCAAATTTTAATCGAAGTTCAAAGACAACAAAATGATGACAAAATGACAAATGATAAGAGTTACAAGAGGTTATCACTGGAACAAAAATTATGGTCCAGTGGAACTTGTAGCAGTCGCAATTGTAAAAACAATTCGTTCGTTATTCCATTGTTAATAAAAATATAATTGAATGCGAAAAATTAAAATATCACATGTTTCGTTCCCTTTTAAGTGGATAAAGTTCAAAACATTTAAAAAAAAAGACAAACAGAAACATTAACATGAGAATGGCAACATTTATATCGCGATTCTTCGTTGCGCCAGTGATTGATGTGATAAAATGATGTGATAAAATTGATAAAACTTAAGAAAAGAGAGCCAAACGTAGAAACAGATTGTTTCATTTAGTTTTGTTTCTCATTTTCATAAAATGACTTTATTTTTGTTAGTAGTGTTAAGTTTAATAAATGAAGTAGCGCTTCATAAAATCCTTGTATTTTCTCCAACTGCAAGTAAATCTCATATGATTTCACAAGGAAGAATAGCAGATGAATTGGCTAAAGCTGGACATGAAGTGGTAAGTGAAGATGAGTTTGTTTTTCAGAAATTGGTAGGAGATGTCTTAAAATGGAAAAAACTATTATTAAATATTATTTCAAGTTGAGTTTAGTGTGTATAATCTTTCTTAATCTAGAAGTTACTTTTTTTTTAAATTTGCAATAATTCCTTTGAAAATAGATTAGTTTGTCTTCAACTATCGTCGGCGATTTTTGTTTTTGAGAACTCACGACATTTAGTTAACATGCCAGCAAACGGAATTGTTGAAAGATACGGATTGACCCAAGTATCTCATTTTCGCTATTTTTGAAATTTTTGCGTTTGGTGAAAAAGTAAAAACCCCAGTTTTAGCAATGTAAGGTGCAAGTGTATTGTACCAGAAAGGATTTTTCCTTCGCTGTTCCAGCAGTGCAATTTTCTGAGATTGTAAATTAAGTCATTTTAATGAATTTTTATTTTTTGGGCTCAGTGAATTTGTATGTTTATGTAGATTTGCTTTTTTTTATTTCTTCACTTAAAAAGAGCAACTGATTTTTTTTGTTTCCTGAAAATTGTGAGATTTAAGAAAATAATCTGAAACTTTTCGGAAATTTGAATAACGCAATATGGCATGATCTGAAACCGAAATCTCAAATATATTTCAGGTGAATTTCGAGCCAGACTTCTTGGATCTTACCGATAAATTCGTTCCGTGTAAACTGTGCAGACGATGGCCTGTTACTGGTTTGAATAACAAGAAATACAGTGAAATTCAGTCTGGTAAATAAAAAAATCTTAAAACAATGATTTTTTGAGTTCAGAACTTTCGGAACATATCTTCGATCAGTCTTCAATTTGGAGTACAATTTTCAACACTGCAACTGATCCTCATCAAGATGAATACAATAATTTATGCGAAGAAATTGTGACAAACAAGGAATTGATCGAAAAGCTGAAAGCTGAAAATTTCGATGCATATTTTGGTGAGCATGTGCATCTTTGTGGTATGGGTTTGGCACATATTCTTGGAATAAAACATCGGTTTTGGATTGCAAGGTATTTTACACTTTATTTGGCTAGAAATTAAATTATTTTTCCAGTTGTACGATGGGTGTTAGTATGAGATATCATCTCGGTATTCCAACTCCCACAAGTTTTCTTCCATTCATGCTACAACTAGATGAAACTCCTGCTCCAATTTGGCAAAGAGCCAAGAATCTACTTCTGCATTTGGCTCAAATTCGTGACGAGAATAGGGATAATCTATTGACAACTAATATGTACAGACGACATTTTGGGTTTGTTTCCTCTTTTTTTAAAAACAAAACTTTTGTAAATTCAGACAAGATTTCCCAAACATTGAGGATATTGCAAAAACATCTGATGTGGTTTTCGTGTCAACTGATGAATTGCTCGAAATTCCATCTCCAACTCTTTCAAACGTTGTGCATATTGGAGGTTTAGGAGTTTCTGAAATCAAAGGTGGACTCGACGAGGTATTTCGGAACTCTTTCCTTCCATACAATATATTTTTTTAATTAGAAATTCGCTGCTGAAATGGAAAAAGGTGAAGGAGTTGTACTTTTCTCGTTAGGAACCATTGCAAATACGACGAGTCTTCCATCTAGGATTATGAGGAATTTCCTGAATATTACTCAACACTTTCCCAATTATCACTTTATTGTCAAAGTAGATAAGTATGACGCTGTAAGTATTTATTATTTAATGAAAAATCTGAAAATTTAGGACGAAAACATCTGAAAATTTAGGACGCATTCAATGCAGCTGAAGGATTGAAAAATGTTATAGTTACCGATTGGGTTCCACAACCAGCAATTTTAGGTTTTTATTAAGATTTTCACTAATTCATATTCAATTCCTTCATTCTAGCGCATCCTAGAATCAAAACTTTCATCACACATGCTGGATACAACAGTTTGATGGAAGCGGCAAGGTTTGGAGTTCCAGTTATTTTGATACCTTTTATGTTCGATCAGCCAAGGTTTTTTTTGAATATCAAATCAAGTGATTTTAAAAATCGTATAAGTTTTAGAAATAGTAGATTTGTTGCACGAAAAGGTTGGGGGATCGCAAGAGATAAATCACAGTTGGCAGACGAACCAGAACAAATTGAAAGTGCGATTCATGAAATTTTGGAGAATCCAATGTAATTTAAAATTCCGTAACTTGCTTACATTTTTTTCTCTTTCAGATATCAAGAAAAAGCAAATCGATTGAAAAAATTGATGAAAAGTAAGCCACAAACAGCTGCTGAAAGGCTTGTAAAGACAACGAATTGGGTTTTGGATAATGGAGGGATTGAGGAACTTCAGTACGAGGGAAAGGATCTGGATCTCATAACTTATTATAATATTGATATTTTCATGGTTTTATTCCTTTCGGTGCTTGTTTTAGTTTTCATCCTTCGTGTTTCGGCATTTTTTCAAAATAATGCGAAATCAAAACTGGAATAGTTTTACCGCGTTGATTTTGATTTTTCCAATAAAATTTGAAGGATTTTTAAAACTTTGAGACCGCAAAACTTGTTGCCTTGTTAAAAATATATAGATCAGTTAACAAAAAGTTTGATAATATATTACTTGATTGAAGCCAAGTTTCACATTCCTCTTAATGCTTAATTCTACGAATGAAGCCATTTCTTCCTCATTTTACTACGTTCAAACTACATGTAATGTTGAAAACTGTTACGTAATATGTGTGAAGTGTCATATAAACATGCGGAAAGTTAAGCTTGCATCAGCTTAATGAATGGTTTCTAATCAGGCGTCTACTCATATTTATAGCATTTTTGAACTTTCGAATTTCATTATTATTCATGCGCATGTGTTGCTTTCTAATTACTATACTTCTTTCGGTTGTAAGATTTTCACAGAATTTTATAAGCTGAATTTTTCCATTTTAGAGCATAGTGGAATGTCAAAAGATCACAATTGAGGTTGGCTTATTGTTTGTAAAAGATATTGAGCTTCAAAAGGTTTCAATTGGGTACCGTACCTCAGCAGCAGCGATTTTAATTGGCGAAGAACGTATAAAAAATGATCATCTTCTCGATAATTATGCATTCAAGTATGTTACTATTCACAATTTACGAAACAACATTTTCTTTCGATTCTAGTTATCATATCGGGTTCGATGAATGTTCGGAAACACTCGGTGCCGGAAAAGCAGCAGAATTCATCGATAAGAACAAAGTAGCTGTTATTTTTGGTCCAACATGTAATCAACGTAAAGTTTTTCAACCAAAATCTATTAATTCGTGTTCTGATTCCAGCAGCAATGGCAGTTGCAGCATTGGCTACATATTACAATATTCCAGTATTTTTATGGGGATTGACAACTGCTTCTTCATTATCAAATTTTACTCGATTTCCCACAACTATGCCATTTTCTGTTAGTTCTGACAGTTTGGCAAATGCTGTATTGACTGTAATGGAACAATTCGATTGGAAAGAATTTGTATTTCTTTATTCGAATGATATGGCTAATGAAAAATGCAATTCTTTGAAGGATGAAGTTCAGGTAGGGAACAGTAACATAATCGTTAATTATATAATTATTTTTATGAAGACGAGGGTTTCCAACTCAAATTTTACAAAATTATCATATTTGTACCGAATTGAAAAGGTAACAATGGACAGTTTAAGAGCGGCAGTGAAAGCCATTAAAATAAAAGGAAGAAGTGAGTTAAAAGGTCCTTTAAAATGAATAATTACAAATATTAAACCAAATTTTGGAACTTAGAAAATATATTTACAGTAATCGTTGCATGTTTCGCAATGGGAACTGGCTTCAAAAAAGCTTTCGTACAAGCAACCATTCTTGAAAATGCAAATGATAACAGCTTCGTTTATATTATTGCTGAAACAAATTCCAAAGGATTCAGTGAGCGGTATATATCTTCCTCACAATTATTATTTTAATTGCAGTTGTTCAACAAGAAGGCGGTAAATTTCAGTATGCGTGGGATGCGAACTTTAGTGGAGTATCTAGCGATCTGTCTCCTCAGGAGATACGAGACGCTTTTGTGAATGTTTTATACTTGGTTGATGTATGATAATTAGAAAGAAAAAACATAATAAAACAAGAAGATATTTTTGTAGAATATGGGAATGAATGAAATAGTAACACCACAATATTTAAATTTTTCTCGTCAAGTGATTGCCAGAATGAAGGATCCACCTTTTAATTGCATAGCTGATTGTGTGGGTGAAGACTATTCAGTAGTTGCAAGCTATGCTGGACAATTAGCGGATGCATTTTATGCCTATGCGGTTGCATTAAATAAAACATTGCAGTCGAATCCGGGAGATTATCGAAATGGAGCATTGATTATGAAAAATATTGGAATGACATTTGAGGGTGTTGGAAGCGGATTGGTCACAATTGATCCTGTGACTCTTAGGCAATTCGAAATTTATTTTACTGGATTAAATAGTTCTAAATTACCTCAAACGCGTGCGATAATAAGAATGGAAAATGATGGGATGGTTTGAATACAAATATATTTTGAAATTAAGAAGAAACTGCATTTTTCAGAAATATGTTCCATATTATACAGATGAAAGTGTTCTTTGGGCTGCAGGGATTCGGCCACTGGCAAAGCCTATTTGCGGTTTTACAGGGACTGAAGTATATCCCATTGTTTCAATAATCGAAATTATAAAGCTTTTTTTAGTGCCCGACTGACTTTTTACGAGACTATTTTGTCTACTTAATTGTCGTGGCAGTTGTCGTAATTATTGCAATAATATCTGCAATATCAGGTTCGATTTATACAATTAGGTAAAAAGTTTTAAAAATTCAAGCTTTAAATAATTACCTGTTTTTCAGAATGAAACATGAGGAACGAAAAAGAGACGACAAATTATGGCAAGTCGAATTTTTGGAGCTACAGAAGATACAAACAAAGGTTTACTTTAATTAATTTGTATCTTTTAAATTAAAATCTAAACAGGTCTAAAACTGAAGCAAGTCAACGATCCTTCGCCAGTGGGCCATCAACTTCTACAAAAATAACAATCGAGAGTCACAGTGAATCAAGTCGAGTCTGTTTCTATAATTACAGGGTGT
This sequence comes from Caenorhabditis virilis, assembly GCA_964036255.1. Classification (NCBI taxonomy): domain Eukaryota; kingdom Metazoa; phylum Nematoda; class Chromadorea; order Rhabditida; family Rhabditidae; genus Caenorhabditis; species Caenorhabditis virilis. Next base: position 8,959,244 of record OZ038419.1, read on the forward strand.
GTCCTTCAAAATTGAAATGATTTAATTTTCAATGATGTTTTAGTTCGATATTGTTGCTGCTATCAAGTATGAGATGAGAATTCAATTGATGGACGACGAAAAGATTGAGCTTAGAAAGGTATTATAGATGGGTATTTGTTCAAAATCAATAAATATTCAGCTTCGGAATATGGAACATGATAACTTGAATAAATTCATCGGTTTGTGTATAAATAGTCAACCAATGTATTCAATTTGGAAATATTGTTCGAGAGGATCTTTGTCAGATGTAATTGAAAGAAGTTCTATGCAAATGGACGGATTTTTCAAATATTCCCTGATCCGTGATATCGCTGAGGTGAACAACAGTGAATTTCACACATTTTTTAATGATTATTTTCAATTTAGGGAATAGGATATATTCAAAATTCATTTCTAGTTTGTCACGGTCATTTGAATTCACATTGTTGTCTCATCGATGATCGATGGCAAGTCAAAATTTCAGATTACGGTCTTTTATTTTTGAGACAATTTGATAAAGTGCAGAAAAAAGGTTGTCATATCGAATAATGGAATATTAATTATAATATTATAGAAAAACTTTGGTATGCTCCAGAAGTCTTGTTTGATGAAAGTGCTGCAAGAACAAAGGAAGGAGATATTTATAGTTTTGCTATTATTTGTTCTGAAATTTTGACAAAAACGAGTGCTTATGATTTGAATAATAGAAAGGAAAAAGCTGATGGTTTGAATAGATATCCCTAAATTTTTATATCTAAATTTTGGTTTCAGAAATAATTTATCAAATAAAGAAAGGTGGAATGCATCCAATGAGACCATCACTAGAAATTGACGATACTTCAGAAGTCAGTCCGTCATTGGTAAATTATACACATTAAAAATCGAACAATATCAAATAAATGCCTTTCAGATTCATTTGATTAGAGATTGTTGGACTGAGAAACCTTCTGAAAGACCAACAATAAATGAAGTGAAAAGACTTTTGAGAGGAATGAGCAATGATCGGAAAGCAAATCTAATGGATCATGTTTTCAATATTTTGGAAACTTATGCTTCGAATTTAGAGGAAGAAGTTTCAGAAAGAACAAAAGAATTGGTGGAAGAGAAGAAGAAGTCAGATATATTGCTTTATCGAATGCTCCCAAGGTTAAAACCAAGTATTTTAGCATTTAATTATTTTTGAATTTCAGAAGTGTTGCTGAAAAATTGAAACTTGGACAAGTGGTTGAACCAGAGACATTTGAAAGTGTTACCATTTTCTTTTCTGATGTTGTCAAGTTTACAGTTTTGGCTTCAAAATGTTCTCCACTTCAAGTTGTTACATTATTGAATGATCTGTATACGATCTTTGATGGTATTATTGAACAACATGACGTTTATAAGGTTTATCTCGAAAATTTGTTCGATTAAATTTAGTTTGAATTCATTAAATTTCAGGTTGAAACAATTGGAGATGGTTATTTATGTGTTTCTGGTTTACCACATAGAAATGGGAATGAACATTGTCGACATATTGCTAATATGGCTCTTGGATTTCTTTCAAGTATTCAAACTTTTCGAATTTCTCATTTACCAGCAGAAAGAATTAATTTAAGAGTTGGAATTAATTGTGGTATTATGAATTTCGGAATAATTATGGAATAATAAAAATAATTGAAGGATCTGTCGTCGCTGGAGTTGTTGGTTTAACAATGCCAAGATTTTGCTTATTTGGTGATGCGGTTAACACTGCCAGTAGAATGGAAAGCAATGGAAAACGTATTGAAATTTCTTATTTGTCAAATATGAATTGTTTCTTTCAGCTGGTCAAATTCATTTATCTGCCGAAGCGAATAGAATGCTTACACAAACTGGTGCGTATCGTACTGAATCACGTGGCGAAGTTATAATAAAAGGAAAAGGTGTTATGGAAACATATTGGTTATTGGGCCCCGTTGATGAATCTTCTCATTCAACTGTTCATTCCGTGATTAAAGACGTTCCACACAGAGAACCGTCGGCAGCTAGAAGTGTGACACCAAGGGATGAAGAAGTTCAAGGACTTTATTCTCAATATAAACAAGACGCTTCATTATAACAAACGATTTGAATAAAAATGTTAATATGGATGATTCCAATACCTTACTTTCAAAAAAACTTCTTACAAGATGGAAAATTCAACAAACTATTTTAATAAAAATGTTAATCTGGATGGTTTCCAGTACCTTCTTTTCTAAAATACAACTCATTTTCAATTATTTAATTTGTTCAAAACAAGGAGCCGGATTGAAATATCGTTTTTCTGTTATAGCACACTTGTAAGTGCTTGTAAGTGTGCTATAACAGAAAAAACGATATTTCAATCCGGCTCCTTGTTTTGAACAAATTAAATAATTGAAAATGAGTTGTATTTTAGAAAAGAAGGTACTGGAAACCTCGTTAGATCGTTGGATAATACAATAATACCAAAATTTTAAAACTGGTACTCCTGAACTTAATTCTTTCCAAGACAACACCAATGTTCAAGTTTGAGCTATGTTCTCGAAAAGAGATTCATTATTTTACATCAAACAACATTTATTATTTAATATCAGATATATAGACTACAGAGGATATTAAGTTTTAATCAGCTTGAAAGGTTTCCCATCAGGCGCTTAACAATTCTACAAATAAATATTTTAGTTGAATTTCTTTTAGTTTTTATTCATGCTTGTCTTTTGGCTTCAAATAACTTTATTCTTTTCGATTGTAAGTTTAAAAATGCAAGAAAATAAACATGTAGTGGATGTTTCAGTCCCCCATAGAATGTCAAACACAAACAATTGAAGTTGGATTATTGTTTGTGAAAGATGTAGATATGCTAAAAGTTCCTATTGGATACCGTACTTCAGCCTCGGCCATTTTGATTGGAGAAGAGCGTATTAGGAACGCTCACCTTCTTGATAATTATCAATTCAAGTAAAGTTTTTAAAAGTTACTTTTAAAAATTTAGTATCCAATTTTAGTTATCATATCGAGTTCGATGAATGTTCTGAAACCCTCGGTGCAGGAAAAGCAACCCAACTCATTGATAAGAACAAAGTAGACGTCATTTTTGGGCCAACATGCAATCAACGTATATCCAGAATGATATTTTTTAATAGTTAACTTCTGATTTTCAGCAGCTATTGCAGTTTCAGCACTAGCGACATACTACAATATTCCGGTATTTTTATGGGGATTGACATCATCTTCTGTTCTTTCGAACACCACTCGATTTCCAACCACTTTGTCTTTATCCGTTAATTCCTATGGTTTGGCAACTGCTGTTCTATCTGTGATGGATCAGTTTAATTGGAAGGAATTTGTTTTTGTTTATTCTAATGATTTTGATGGTGAAAAATGTGAATCACTGAAGAATGATGTACAGGTAAGAATATAAAAAAAGATGGATGCCGTTTTTTTTTTCAAAACTCCAATTGAAGACAGTGACATCACAATCTGGAACTGTAGTGTTATCATACTTGTATCAAATCGGGACAATAACAATTGAAAGTTTGAGAGCAGCAGTGAGAGCAATAAAAACGAGAGGAAGAAGTGAGTTTATAGCCTTCAGAAGAAAACCGTGTGCCGTGCGGTGCGTTTAACGTGGCGTCAATTTCGCGTGCACGCCCGATTTTCAGCTACAAAGAATTTTAAATGAAGCTTGAAATCAAATAAGCCAGTATATTTGTTATCAGAATTATATTTCGATTTGCATTTAGACTTCGGATCGCATCCGTGATTTCTATAAAATAATTTTTTTGGGAAACGGTAACACAAATGCGTCACAAAAATCGTATAATCTTGTTGAGAAAGAAACCTTATGCTTGAAACCTTATCCCCTTCCAAGTCGGTGCTAACTAGAATTAGAAAAAAAAAACACCAGGACGAACTACAGTATCTTCTGGAACTAGGTGGTACATTCCGGGTGCATTTCACTGAAAACGTTCCTAACGTGTTCCCGGAATATATTGTCAACTTAAAAATTTTGGATCATCCATTTTCTATTATTGTCAAGATAGAAATTTCTGGCCGCTCGTTTTGCGGAGTGTCGTTGGAAATTTACTTGCAGCGCGACCGCAACGCGCAAGACCAACTGAGAAATTTGAATTTGGGCGCGTTGCGGTTGCGTTGCGAGGAAATTCCCAACGACACTCCGCAAAACGAACGGCCAGAAATTATTATCTTGACAATAAAAGACCGCAGCGCAGCCACTCGAAATTCAAAATAGCACGACTGTGTGAAAGACTTAGGTTTTCTGCGTAGGTCAAAACCAATGTGCATGATCAAGAATATTTGAGTTGACAATAAGACATCGTTACTGTACCATTTTCTGTGAATTATCAAAAATATACATGTGATTGGTAGATAATCTAGTGATTCATAGTGATCTAGAAAATTTAGAAAAAATTATCTTACTTTAAAGTGAGCAACTAAACCATTTTACAGTAATCGTTGCATGTTTCGCAACTGGAACTGGCTTCAAAAAGGGTTTCATGCAAGCGACAATGCTCGAGAATGCAAATGATAGCAGCTATGTTTATATTCTGGCTGAAACAAATTCCAGAGGATTCAGTAAGAACAATTAGAAATAATATCGTAAACGTTATTTTTCTCGTAGTTATTCAAGAAGCTGCTGATAAGTTTCACTATGCTTGGGAAGGAGATGTTGGGCTGGGAATTGACCTATCAGTGGAACAAACACACGACTCTTTTATGAATGTTTTATTCCTGGTTGATGTATGTGTTGTTGAAATAAGAATACTTCAGAGTTTTTATTGTTTTGTTTAGAATATGGGAATGGATGAGAGGGTAACAACACAGTTCTTAAATTTTACACAACAAGTGATAGTCAGAATGAAGGATCCACCATTTAATTGCATAGAAGATTGTTCCGATGGGAACTATTCAGCAGCCGCGAGTTATGCTGGACAATTAGCTGATTCATTTTATGCGTATGCTGTTGCATTAAATAAAACATTGCAGTCGAATCCGGCAGATTATCGAAATGGAGCATTGATTATGAAAAATATTGGAATGACATTTGAGGGTGTTGGAAGCGGAATAGTCACGATCGATCCTGAAACGTCCAGAAGATTTGAGATCTACTTCATTGGATTGAATAGTTCAAAATTGCCTCAAACACAAGCTAAATTAATCATGAATAGAAGCGGCATGGTATGAGATTAGATATTTCTCCTGAACAAAGATTTCGTTTCCAGCAATATGTTCCATATTATTCCGATGAAAGCGTTCTTTGGAATGGAGGTGCTAGACCATTGGCTAAACCAATTTGCGGATTTACGGGAACAGAGGTAATAATCTCATTTTTAGATGTTAGTGGGACGTTATTTGTTTCAGTGCCCTACTGATTTTCTCCGAGATTATCTAATTTATACAATAATTGCTGCAGCAATCGTTATATTTGCCATCATTTTAGCAATTTCGGGGATAATTTATACGATTCGGTTTTTATTTATTTTTAAAGTTCTAAAATATGATTGCTATATATTTATAGCATGAAACAAGAAGAACGAAAAAGAGAGGACAAATTATGGCAAGTCGATTTTTTGGAGTTGCAGAAGATCCAATCAAAGGTTTACTTTAATTAATTTGTGTCTTTTAAATTAAAAGCTAAACTTTCAGACTAAAACTGAAGCAAGTCAACGATCCTTCGCCAGTGGGCCATCAACTTCTACAAAAATAACAATCGAGAGTCAGAGTGAATCAAGCCGAGTTTGTTTCTATAATTACAGGGTTTGTCCTCAAAAAATGGAAATGGTTTAATTTTCAAACATGTTTTAGTTCGATATAGTAGCTGCTCTCAAGTATGAGATGAGAATTCAATTGATGGACGACGAAAAGATTGAGCTTAGAAAGGTATTAAGGATGGTTATTTGTTTTAAATAAATAAATGTTTAGCTTCGGAATATGGAACATGATAACTTGAATAAATTCATCGGTTTGTGTATGAATAGTCAACCAATGTATTCAATTTGGAAGTATTGTTCTAGAGGATCGTTGTCAGACGTAATTGAAAGAAGTTCTATGCAAATGGACGGATTTTTCAAATATTCCCTGATCCGTGATATCGCTGAGGTGAACAACAGTGAATTTCACACATTTTTAATGATTACTTTCAATTTAGGGAATAGGATATATTCAAAATTCATTTCTAGTTTGTCACGGCCATTTGAATTCACATTGTTGTCTCATCGATGATCGATGGCAAGTCAAAATTTCAGATTACGGTCTTTTATTTTTGAGACAATTTGATAAAGTGCAGAAAAAAGGTTGCCATATCGAATAATGGAATATTAATTATATTTACTTACAGAAAAACTTTGGTATGCTCCAGAAGTCTTGTTTGATGAAAGTGCTGTAAGAACAAAGGAAGGAGATATTTATAGTTTTGCTATTATTTGTTCTGAAATTTTGACAAAAACGAGTGCTTATGATTTGGATAATCGAAAGGAAAAAGCTGATGGTTTGAATAGATATCTCTAAATTTTGATATCCAATTTTTGGTTTCAGAAATAATTTATCAAATTAAAAAAGGTGGAATGAATCCAATGAGACCATCACTAGAAATGGATGATACTTCAGAAGTTAGTCCGTCATTGGTAAATTATTCAAATTCAAAATCGAACAATAATAAATAGACGCCCTTCAGATTCATTTGATTAGAGATTGTTGGACTGAGAAACCGTCTGAAAGGCCGACAATAAATGAAGTAAAAAGCATTTTGAGAGGAATGAGCAATGATCGGAAAGCAAATCTAATGGATCATGTTTTCAATATTTTGGAGACTTATGCTTCGAATTTGGAGGAAGAAGTTTCAGAAAGAACAAAAGAATTGGTAGAAGAGAAGAAGAAGTCTGATATATTGCTTTATCGAATGCTCCCTAGGTTTATAATGATAATAAACCAATTATTTTGGCATTTATAAAGTTTTGAATTTCAGAAGTGTTGCTGAAAAATTGAAACTTGGACAAGTGGTTGAACCAGAGACATTCGAAAGTGTTACCATTTTCTTTTCTGATGTTGTCAAGTTTACAGTTTTGGCTTCAAAATGTTCTCCACTTCAAGTTGTTACCTTATTGAATGATCTGTATACGATATTTGATGGTATTATTGAACAACATGACGTTTATAAGGTTTTTCTCGATAATTTCATTGATATGATTCAGTTTGAATTCATAATATTTCAGGTTGAAACAATAGGAGATGGTTATTTATGTGTATCTGGTTTGCCACATCGAAATGGGAATGAACATTGTCGACATATTGCTAATATGGCTCTTGGATTTCTTTCAAGTATTCAAACTTTTCGAATTTCTCATTTACCAGCAGAACGAATTAATTTAAGAGTTGGAATTAATTGTGGTATTATGAATTTCGGAATAATTATGGAATAATAAAAATAATTGAAGGATCTGTCGTCGCTGGAGTTGTTGGTTTAACAATGCCAAGATTTTGCTTATTTGGTGATGCTGTTAACACTGCCAGTAGAATGGAAAGCAATGGAAAACGTATTGAAACTTCTTATTTGTCAAATATGAATTGTTTCTTTCAGCTGGTCAAATTCATGTATCTGCTGAAGCGAATAGAATGTTGACACAAACTGGTGCTTATCGTACTGAATCACGTGGCGAAGTTATTATAAAAGGAAAAGGTGTTATGGAAACATATTGGTTATTGGGACCCGTTGATGGATCTTCTCATTCGACTGTTCATTCCGTGATTAAAGAGGTTCCACACAGAGAACCTTCGGCAGCAAGAAGTGTGACACCAAGGGATGAAGAAGTTCAAGGACTTTATTCCCAATATAAACAAGACGCTTCATTATAACAAACAATTTGAATAAAAATGTTAATATGGATGGTTTCCAGTACCTTCCTTTCAAAAAAAACTTCTTGAGAGATGGAAAATTCATAATCCGAAAAAAATAGATTACTGATATTCAATTAAAATCAAAATGAACATTCAAGAAGATATTTTTGAAGTGTTCCAAAGGTGGAAACCAAATGTTCAGGGGTGTCAGTATTTACAATCACTCCATTCTCAATCACCACAACCCTGTCACAATGCTCAACATCATCAAAATCATCTCCAATTGTAATAGTTGTAGATTGTTTGAAATGCTCTCGGAGTGCTTGTTCAACCAATGATTTTGTCGGTTCATTCATGAATTGAGTTGATTGATCAATCACAAATATCTGACCTCCTTTAAGAAGAGCTCGACAAACATTAATTTGCTCCTTTTGCTCTTCACTAAATTTAAAGAAAACTTAAAAAATTAAGAAAATACGAGTCACCTCAAAAGATCTGATGTTATTTGTTGATCAATTCCATGTGACAAGTTTTTAACAAACTCTTTCATTTGACATGTTTCGATTGCTAACCAGATGTCACTGTCAGAAAATTGACCACATGGATCAATATTGTTTCGGAGTGTGTCGGAGAAAATATTAGCTTTCTGAAAATAATACAATTAGGAAGATTCCGAAATATTCTTAGAAATCAACCTGTGGAATAACTGTAACCCTTGTTCTCAAAGTGTTGACACCAATTTCATAAACATTGATTCCATCAATTAATACTCGACTTTCTTCATCAGCCGAAGTCATTGCAATTAAACTCAAGGCTAACTGTGTTTTCCCTGATCCTGGTTTTCCGACTATTCCAATTTTTTGTTGACCTTCTATAGATAGAGTTATATCTTTGAGAACGTGTTTGTCTTTATTCAAGAAAACGTTGAGACTGAAATTGACTTTCAAATGGATATTAAAGGAGGGCTTTACGGAGATTATGAATGCGTCTGGGAAGAAAATAGGCTTCAGACTCATTCCAAATCTGTTTTTAAAATTTTCTAAAACCACCTAGAAGCCGAGAAAACGCGCCTCAAAACAATGGCCTAGAAAAAAGAGCCACCTGGCCGAACTTTTTCCTATGAGCTTTTCTCGTGTTTCGTTAATAAATAGTTATGCAGAATGCTTATAGTAGTCCTTTTTAATGTTTTTTCATCTTAATTTATGTTTTGTTTTTCATTTTTTTGGACTTTTCATGCCTGCGGACTAGTTTTCGCCGGTGGCCCTTTTTTCTAGGCCATTGTTTTGAAGTTCATTTTCTCGGCTTCTAGGTGGTTTTAGAAAATTTTAAATACAGATTTGGAATGAGTCTGAAGCCTATTTTCATCCCAGGCGCAATCATAATCTCCGTAAAACCCTCCTTTAAGGATAGAAGTAAACAAACTTTTCAATTTCTATCGATCCATTGTCTGGCCATGAATCTTGAATGGAACAAGTATTTGCTAGTGGCTCTTTTGGGAAATTCTTGGTATTGCAGATTCTTTGAATACTAGGTGCATATGACTCTAGAGTGCATGTTACTCGCAGGAATGTTGAAATCAGTTCAGTGATCTGGAAATGGTTGAAATTCTGATTTTTAGATGGAAAAATACACATAGAATTGATGCAACCGATAAAGCAAAATTTGCATTTTCCAAAAGATGAATTTTCAGACAAATTGAAGCAATGATAAAACAAGCAAAAATCTGAAAAAACATATGTTAGACGACTTCAATGAGTAGGATTCTCACTATCAAATTAGACATGAGTTCAATTCTCAAAGAAAGCCATCTCGTCGCAGAAGATTTTGCCACTTTACATCTTGTCAAAATATCGGCATTCTTTGATATTTCATCAAGTGCCGGTTTTGCCTGAAGAATCTCAAATTCGTAAAATGTATGTATACCTTTCCAGTACCTTTCCAAAAACTCGAACCATCAAACGAGTCTCGAAATTTTGTGTAACGTAACACAAAAATTGATTTCTTTGGTGATTTTCCAAGTGAATAATCTTATGTGATGTTGGAAAATATATTTTAAGAAGGATGAAGATAAATATGAGGAAACCGATGACAAATATCAGAAAGATTGGGATGTTCACGCAGACGATTGCGAAAATCATAAGGATCTGGAAATATGTAATAGGAATCTGTCATACATGTTTATTTCGGATGCATACGTTCAAAGAACTCTCGAGCAATGATCTTGCATAAAGTGGGAATTGAGTATCAGCAATATCGAGATCCTAAATGCATATTTTATAGGAATACGATTTGAGTTTTACCGATGTAAAAATTCGAGTGAATTCCTCGACATTGATATTCGTAAAAAACGACATTGGTGCCGAAAACATTGAAACAATGATATGTTCATGCATTTTTCTCGATGCTTGGACATTTGTGAGCACATAGAAAATGTAGGCCAAAATGTTGGAGCCAACTGAAATAAATCTAACCGTAAAAGATCTTGAAAATCAGAAACGAACTAGCAGCTAACGCGAAAAACGACATAATGTGAAGGAATACATATTGTGGACAATTTTCGCATTCTTCTTTTCGCCATCCAGGATCAAGCCAGAAGGAGAGCCAGAAGAATGCGAGGCCTTGGAGAATGAAACGAGCGATTAGGAAAATTAGGTACAAGAAGAAGAATAGATAGGAGCAAGCACGGAAATAGTAGAAATACGTGTTTCGCTTTTTGATCTAAAAATATTTGGATTGATATTTCAGAAACCATAATCATTAAAATAAAATAAAATATAGTATCGTTGATTCCGATAGATCGGGCTTTTTGGTTTTTTATCCGAACCTCGCACTTCATTTGGATATTTTAACTGTAACTAACGATTGCGAGATATTCGAAAAAAAAATTAATTGCAAGACCGATATCTTTACTCAAATCTGAATGAAATTGAGTACATTTCAAATTGATATTATTAATTAAAGGAGGGCTTTACGGAGCTAATGAATGCATCTGGGATGAAAATAGACTTCATTCTCATTCCAAATCTGTTTTTATAATTTTCTAAAACCACCTAAAAGCCGGAAAAACACGCCTCGAAATAATGGAAAAACAAAATGATTGTCAATACTTTATCACATACCTCAACCGCTTGATCGATAATAAGAACTGGCTTTTTCTTCTTCAACGACATTTTGTCAACATCAAACATGACTGTTTTTTTCTTCGGCTTGTCTGAAAAACTTCCATCGATTAATTTCATTATTTTAAAAACTAGCCATTCAAAAATTTCTCTTCTAATTTATCATCAACCTCGCTGATCTCTAGAAGCTCGTTCATGATAATACTTTTAGTCAGAATCTCCTCATAACTTCCAGTTGTTTCAATTCTTCCGCCTTAAATCACAAAACATAAAATGGAATCGATTAATGATATCAAACTTTTCATAACATGAATCGTCGTGAAATTTTTAATGAGTTGGATGTTGTTAGTTGCGAAGATCACTGTTTTTCCACAAAGGAAGCCATTGTCCCCGAAAAGCTGAAACATTTGATAATTGATAAAATCAGTAAATTTAGTCTCACGTACTCTTTCAAAAATTCGTTTTGTTGTGATTCGATCCATCATTGCGAATGCTTTGTCCAATGCATAGATTTCAGCGTCTTCGTAAAGGCATCGTGCCAGAGAAATCTGTGCCTTTTGGGTGTCGTTAAGGACGTAACCCTGAAAGGTTTTTGGATGTTAAAAAATACAAATCCCCTCTTTATTTTCTTGTTGGTATAATTATTTTATTAAATTTCAAAAATGTTGACTCACTTTTTCGCCGAGCATTGTTGCATCACATCTTGGAAACGCAAAAATATCCTTTCTCAAATCACAAGCCATTATAACTTTATCAAATTTCGCCTTATCATAATTATTTCCAAATAGGATATTAGATTTAACAGTTTGTGAGAATACAAAAGGATGTGATGATGCAAATGAAATTCTCGATGTTGCCCATTTCTTTCCTTTCATTAATTTCAATTCACCAACTATTGCACATAAAAGTGATGATTTTCCACAAAGTGGAAATCCTATTATCGCATGACATTCTCCTTTTTTGACCTCTAATGATATCTGCAAAAAATGTGTACTTGTACATGAAAACATTGATGTTTTTCTGCACATCTTTCAAATCATCACTATTTCCATTCCATGAAAAATTAGCATTTTCAATTTTCACATCATATTCTGTTTCGGTTACTGATGCTCTTCTTTTGGTGATTGAACTTTCATTTGGGGATTGATTTGAAGTTAGAAATTGATTGAGTCGCGTTGCGGAATGGAATGCTTTGTTCAGAAATTCTAACGATGGTATAATAGTGTTTAATGGACGACGCATATAATTGAAAATTGCAATAAGGACGAATGCATCTTCGAAACGAAGATCATCGATTTTGAAACTGAGTCCGTAAACGGCAAAACTTGTGAACATAACCTGACAAAACTATTAATTTTTGGATAATAAAAATCTATATATTACCACAAAAGGTGACGTTATATTCAAAGAATGCATGATCGAATTGATCCAAGATGTTTTTCTAAACGTTGCCAACTGAAAATTTTAATTTTTTAAATTCATTACTCAATGTTCAAACAAACCTCTTCCTTTCTGATATTATGCAGTTTACGTTGAAACTCTGATTCCCACGCAAAAAGTTTAATAGTATCCATTGCATTTAAAACAGTTTTTCCGAACTCCACTCGTTCATCTCGAAGTTGTAATTGATGTTTTAAACTGTTTTTGTAAACATAAGTGTCGATAATATTCAAGATCATGTAAACAATGGCAACAACAGCGACGGCGATCAGTACACGGATTCCGAGGGTCTCCCAAATCCAAATAAGTGCTATTGCGATCTTCAAAGGTAGAAAATTATTTAAAACGGTTTTAAACTTTTTTGTGGCGAAAAACTAAACTGTAAAAAGCTTGAAACAATAACGCTGCTTATTGGAAAACTTAGAACGTTTTCAGAAAAAGAGACGACTGATGCCTGAGAAATGCTCAAATTTGAGCACATTTTTCGCGCTCACGCTTAAAAATTGCAACGCTACTGTCCCTCTCGTGAAAATTCAAATTTTAAAACTTTTTTTGCAGGGGTAAATAACTACTTCTCTCCAATTTATATAAAGCAATTACCTCTATAACAGCCGCCCATGAATGATGAACAAATAACAATGAGCTTGCAATTGCTTCAGAATGAGTTGTGATCAATTTCGTCACCCTTGAACTATTATAATCAATGTTGGCAGATGTCAAAATCAGCGCTTTTTTGACAATGCAATCATTGAGAACAGCAGAAATACGAGCACTATCCTCGGCAACTAGATAAGTATGGGCGCCGAATAAAATAGATTTCAGTTGAATAAAGAAGAGAATAAGAATTGAAATGACAAAGAATGTGAACAGAGTTGCAGAGATTTCAGCAGCGTCAATGAGATATCTGAAAATTAGTTTGTTTTATGGTTTGAATGATATTTCAGAAAACTTCAATAAAAGAATCGATGCGAAATCTGCAAATATTGCGGCGATTCTCAAAATGAAGGCCAGCACGAATGATTTCCAAAATTTTAGGAGAACAGAACCCATAACTCGTCTTTCTGGAAATCGTTTATAGAAAAATGTACTCAAAAGATTTTTCCCAACTCCATTTATATCCTTTTATCAAACTTGAAATATAATTATCGTCCTCAAGTGGTGGTAAGTCATCAACAGTTATTGTACCTGTTCGACATTTTCTCAAAAGATTTGAAACAGAAAATTCGAATAATTTCGAGAAATATGATGGTTTTTCATCACGTGCTTCATCTTGAATCTGTCGGGCGTTTTTGGATAGATTTACACTCACTGGAAACGAATTTAGATTAGAAAGTTGAAAAATGAAAATTCATGGAACCAACCATTCATAGCATCGAAATCGAGTCAAAAAATGTGAAATTGTGAGGTTTGTATGAAATTTTGTAAATTTGCATAATTCAAGCAACTGGGTGTTACGCATTTTAATAAATTCGTTGTACGTAAAAGTGTACTGTAGATTTTTGAAATATGAATGGATTATCATTTTCTGCAGATTTTTATACGCTGGAGACAAATTACATGCTTTTTAGATTGCTTACAATTTTTTGAATAATTTAATTTTCATATTTTCTCCCTCTGAATTTCATAATTTCAATTTTTCATAATTTTCCGTCCAGCAAAGTACATGACCTAAGTGCGTGCTTATATGGCCGAGGTTTAGCTTTGTGCATTTTTTCGGTCATTGTTTTTCTCAGGAAACGCGCTCTATTGCTCGCCAAACGACACTCCGTTTTGAATGTGCCCATATTTTATTCATAATTTTTTATTTTCTTTCTTTTTCATATTTTTAACCTTTCTTTTGAATTTCTAATTGTTTTCACGCGAGTATCCCCATTTCATTAAACCATAATGTGAAATATTTAATTTCGTAGGCCATAAATCAAAATTTTCACATTTTCAGCTGGTCCAAGCTCTAATAAGCTAGCCAGTTTTTTCACTGTATGGGACGGCTGAAGTTCTATCGAGTCGGGCTTCCGTTCTTTACTATTGTCCTTGGGGGAGCTTACGGTTTGCATTTTTTCCAACAGGTTCGTTACGACTTCCGACAAATCAAGCAAGAAGACGCGAACTTGGAAGCATTGGTGCGTTTTCGGTTGAATTAATACTTCTTGTAACATATCCCCCTTTTTTAACATTTCTTTTCTAAATTTTTCTTTTTCCAGTTTACCTTAAAAACAGTATTTTTCAGAGAACCGATCTCAGCAAAAGCGGTGTTAATTTACGCGAAAACGTAACTATCGACTCTGTCTACAAGGTAAATAATAAATAATATAATTGCCCGAAAGAATTTTATTTTTCTAGGAAGTTGCTTCTCTCGATACTGATAATTGGGAGAACATCCGTGGACCGCGAGACACTGAAGACTTGACCGAATACAACCGGATCAAGTAAAATTAAAGCATTCATTCATTAAGAAACGATATTTTTAGGCAGCAACAAAAGGCGCAAAACAAACTTGCTCGTGAGCAGAAAATTCAACCTCTGAATGTCTGAACATATTCCGGATATTGACCCAACTGAGCATATCCCGGTTGTTCCTCAAGCGGATCTGAGTGTTGAAAATCCACCAGAACCCGACAACGCATCAATTAGAGCAGAACGAGGTTCTCCAACTCCATCATCTGTAACTGTTGACAATACGCCATCATTGCCAGAAAGATTTGTATCCTTGCCGCTTAGTGATCCATTTTCCCACGATATTCCAGAAGTGAGTGTTTTGTATTGACTCAAACCATTTGTTTTTTAAGGCCCCTGTTCCATCATCATCAGCATACTCTGTTTCAAGCCAAGCGCTTTCTGATCCAACTCCAGCGGTTCCCGGGACCCTTCAAGTTGAAGAAAGAAATCGCATTCAGTCGACAGAGCAGGTGTCATCTTCAAGCCATCCAGTTGATCCACAAGAGCCTAACGAGGTAAGCATTTAAAACTAATTTGTTAGCCATAAATCACTTATTTTTTCGAAGATCAACCTAGAATATCTTGCGTCTTTGCTCGATTTAGGATTTGACGAGTTCACCGCAACACTTGCTCTCAAGCGTACCAGCAATAACGGTGTTGAGCAGGTAACCATAAATTATTTCGACCGCTTTGATTTTACAAATATATTCTTTAGGCGGTCAGTTGGATAATTGAACGCTCAAACGAAAGCGATTTTGAAGACGATTCTAGCAGCAGCGAGAACGAAGCAGACGGCGAAATGGGAGGTATTTATTTAGAATCATTTAAAAAATAATTGCAAGTATTGTTTCCAGGAGCTCAATCATCAGGTGAGGGTTCTTCTTCCAATAACAATGCAGCATTGGATCTAGTCAAAATGCTAGCAAAACGTAGGAGTTAGTTTGAAAACAATTATAACAAAAAATTATTAGATGGTAAGGTTTCAGAAACAAACAAGATTTTTCAGGTAGTCGCACCCACAAAATGGTCCTTGTTGCCAACATGGGTCTCAAAATGGGAACAGGAAAATTGGCTGCACAAGTTGGTCATGCTACTCTTGGTGTTTATAGACAAGCTATGAACTCTGAAGGTGGTCAGAATGC
Source organism: Caenorhabditis virilis (assembly GCA_964036255.1). Classification (NCBI taxonomy): domain Eukaryota; kingdom Metazoa; phylum Nematoda; class Chromadorea; order Rhabditida; family Rhabditidae; genus Caenorhabditis; species Caenorhabditis virilis. The sequence continues at coordinate 8,975,214 of OZ038419.1, forward strand.
TGTAAATGCTTGGACAAGACACGGACAGGTGAATTTTAAGCGTTTCAAAATCTCGAATAAATAAATATTCTTCTCACAGGTGAAAATTGTCGTCCGCGGTCAAAGTACAGAACAACTGATGGACCTTTGCAAAGCTGCAAAAGATGCGGGATGCTATCAATATTTAGTCCAAGATGCTGGTTATACCCAAATCCCAGCTGGCTCAAGAACAGTTCTTGCCGTTTTTGGAACCGTCGAGCAAGTTGATTCCGTTACCGGGGGACTTAAATTACTTTAAATCTATAATTGAGCATGTGTTGTTTATTATTCGCTTTTCATTATTTAATTAAATTTTGGTTTTTTCTATTTCTAACCGTTCAAATGTCTCTTTTTTTTTAAACTTTATTCTTTATTACCGCAATGAATGAGACACATAGAAAGTTCAAAAAGTCTCATAGTGAAAGTGAGTACAAACAATAATAAAAAAGCCATCAATTAAAAGCTTACTCTTCGAAATGCAAGTGAAACTATGTAATTCAGATTGCGTAGCTAGAAGGCAGTGCGGATTTTTGGATTAGCTACGCAATCAAAAAGCCAATGGCAAATGAAAAATCACCATTTTTAGAGAAAATCCTTCTTGTTTCCCTTTTTTCGTCACTAATCTTCTATAAAACGTCGAATGGTTTCACTTCAAACCTCATTTGCCATTTTTTTATTCACTTGAAAATTAAAAGACATACATTTTTTCAGAAAATGAGGTTATTTATTTTTCTCACCTGTTTTCAAAGTTTAGTACTGGTTGATGCGAACTGTGGTATTTCTCCTTGCGCACCACCCCAACCGTTTTATCAGCCATATCAGGCTTATCAGCAACAGAGTTTCATTCCGAGATATCAGATTCCTCAAACTCCTCCACAAGTTCAGCCAACAATTCAATATTATTATCCAGGTAGGGGCTTTATTTCAAAATTTTGAAAAATACCGGAAGTATGTTTGGTTTTCATTCTCATTTCTCTGAAAGATTTATTCTTCGATGGGTCTTCTAATGACGATAAAAAGATGGAAATATGGAAAATTGATAATTTAGTCTAGCTTTGAATTGAATACAATTTTTGAGAGTACATGCATAATTCCCGATCATGTTAGAGATTATATTGATAGTTGTTTTGCTTGTTTTCCCTAAAAATTAAATTTTAACTTTGCAGCTAATTCATACGCCGTTGCTCCACCTACTACTATTCAACAACAACAACCAGCTCAGGTAATGACACAAGTTGATAAAGAAACAACAGTTTCGACTGGAAAATCGGTATCCTGCATGTTATCTTTCTATATTTTTATTGTTTTAATTTTCACAGAATTATGATGAATTTGAAAAAGAACTTGATAAATTAAAGCCATCGGCGACAGTGATCAAAACAGAGGAAGAGACTGTTGGTAGTACTGAAGTGAATGCGACAATTACCTTGACCAATTCAAGTGTTATTCCTGATCAAACGGTTACATATGTTAGAGAATTTGCATCTTATGCTCCGGAAGGTTATGCTCTTCGTCCGTTGCCATATCGACCAGTTCCTTACATCCCAAGAGGTGAATACGTTTAAATCTTTCTATGAGGCTTATTTCTTTGATGAAAACCAGGCTTTAATTTTTTAAATTTTATTTTCAATCAGTTCAATGCAGGTCATGAAATATCTTGACGAAAGGTCATAGATTCACAGTTAATAATCGCAATATATTGTCATATTGTCTTTAAAGTGCATGTATGCAACCAACATCTTCAAAAGTTTTTCAGGATGCCCGACTCTACCTCCGACTCAATACCTACAACCAACCCAATATATAATCCAACAACCACGTGGATATGTTCAACCTGCTCCGCCTCCACCACAACCACTTCCACAACCAGCTCCTTCCCTTCAACAAGTTGGTTATGTAACTCCTCCAAGCGTGCGTCCCGTTCTTCCACCACCAATCAATGATTGTTGTGGAAAGTGTGGAGCACCTTGCAAATTCCGATCAAGGAAACATGTAATCGCTTTGGCTTCGAAAATTTTCACCGCCTCATTCATTCCAAGAAGAGATAGTGATGATGAGGATGAGCCGAAAGATCCAAAATGTAATAGTGAGAAATTGAAGGATATTATGAATCGATTCATCACTAGAACTATTGCACTTTCGAAAAGATTAATCCAGAAAAATGCTGAAAAGGAACTTGGAGGTAAAATTTTAAAAAATATTTAGTTTTAAATAATCAAAAATTATTACTGTAAACAGATTTCTTCTCAGTCTTTTGCTCGACAGACGATTTCAGCTATGTTGCTCGAAGTGAAACATTCTGCCAACATCAGAAAAATGACATTATTTGTTATGCATTTAAACATAAATAAGTTTTTTTTTTTACAAAATTTAAAGAAATTGTCAAATGTTAATAAAATCTCATTTGCCATTTTCTTTAACCAAATTATATGTATTCAATTTATATGTAAATATTGTTATACAATAAATGGTTTTAAAAAATTTTCAATACACGTATCGGGAAGAAGCTGGAACATGAAACCAAGAGTTAATTGAACAAAACCGGTATAATTTGGGGGTGGGGGGAAGGTGTTACAATTCATAAGTCAAAAATGAAATGAGTATCTATTGAAGCAATATTAAAACAACAAAAAAGCGTAAACTATGGCTATAAATATATGTTTTAAATAAAAACATTTTCTACACATTTTCCTCATTATTCTCAATTGACTTTTCATCCTTTATATCAATTGCTGATGGTCTCCGATCAACTGTTATTGATGCATCGGCTGGTATTACTATCACATGTTCTTTCTGAAAAATTTCCATAACTTCAAAAAAAAATTAAAATACAAAATACCTTGTCATCATATTGAACATTATAATAATCTTTCGCGGCATCAAGTTTCAAATAACTATAATCCTCGGTAATATCTTCCAACTGTGTAGCCAATTTCATGCGAACGTCGGAGAATTCAACACGATCCGATGGTTCAGAATGCCAACATTCTTGCATGACTTCATAGAAATTGTCGGGACAATTGTCGGGTTGTTCGATTCGACCGCCACTTTCTAGGAATGGAAGAACATTTTCTGGTGGCATGGCTGGGTATGGAGAACCGCCGAGGGTGATGATTTCGAATAACAAGATGCCGAATGACCAGCTGAAAGAAAGGCAACGTACTAAATTCATCTGAAGATCTAGAAACTAACACATCACTTTTCACAGAGAATTCATAATGACGAATCGCTTCAGGTGACATCCATTTGAGCGGTAATCTTCCACCCTGTTAAAATTGAATTTATTGATTAACATCTGCTTATTCAAACTAACCTTGCTTTTATATTGGGACTGATCGGCATAAATATAACGACAAAGGCCGAAATCTCCAATTTTACAACAATTTCCTTCATGAACTAAAACATTCCTTGCTGCCACGTCACGATGAACAAAACCTTTTTGGGATAAATATTCCTAAACAAACACTTTAAGCATTTTTTTCACAAATTTCCGTACCAATCCGTAACTGATTTGAACTGCGAATTGAAGAAGTTGTTTTATAGTTATAATCATGTTAGGATCATAACTATTATCAACCGGCGGGTCATGATAATTAATTCCAGCCTCGTCAAGTTTCATCATATATTTGCATCTTTGCCGGAGATGTTGGAGTAAATCTCCATCCGAACAATACTCAACAATTAAACATAATGGTTCAGAATCTGTGACACATGCCAACATATTAACCAATCTTTCATGATATCCTAATGTTTTCATCAACCCAATTTCTCTCAAAAATTCCGATTTCGACATATCATCCGCATATTCCGGCAACATTTTCACAGCAACTTGACAATTTTCAGCTCTCATTAAATTAACACCAAGCGGTGAATTCGCATCTTTATGAGCTAATGATTTCCCAATCAATTTTCCAAGATAAACCGCACCAAATGCCCCAGATCCCAATTTTTTATCATTGTGAATTATCAAATTACGTCTCTCGATTTCCCAGATATCGTGTCTAAAAAGATGTGGCCTTTTTTAATCTAAAATTCAAAAAAACTTACTTTTTAATAGCAGCCGGGAAGTCGATATAACGATTCTGATTATCTCGATCAATTTGCGCAATTTTCAATTTATATAATTTCTCCTGTTTTCGGTGCTTTTTACGAAGATAGAAAATAATAATTCCGACAAGAAGAGCTGCCACAATGATTCCTCCACATATTGAACCAACCACAATTCCACCAATATTCGATTTTTCTGGAGAAAATTAAGTTGAGGTGCTAATTGCATTTTTTATAAAAAAAAGTGAGCTCTTAAAAACAAAAACAAAAAGAAGCACGAGATCTTTTACGGAAGTTATTCAAACATAAATTTTAGAAACATTTTAAAAGGATATAAAAATGTTATCAATTAATTTTTTTAAAAAGTTATTTTTAAACTCAGCTAAAAATGAGCCAGACAATAAGCTCACGAGTTATATTTACCGCTGATTAGGTTTCGCAAGTTAAGGATTAGTTTATGTCATCAAAAGCAAACATGCATCTTTTCGAACCCACCAAGATTGGGTACAATAAACTGTGGTGTAGTTAATATAGTGGTAGTTGTAATGTTGTCAGCTTCATCGCTTTCATAATCAGTATTGTTAGTAAGTGTTATATTGAAATCTTCCATTGTTGAGTTTGTTGGATAACAATCCGTGAAATTGTCTGGATCAAAAAACAGAGTGTTGTTAGTTTCATCGTCAGATATTGTCAATTGAGTGTCGTTAAGGTTTTCCATAACTTCGTCGTCATCAGATATCAAAACTGAGGTATTTCTCCATTCGTTTTCGTAAATCTCCAACGGTGTTTCAATCTGATTTTCAACATAAGAATATAACTTAACAGGTGCTTCGATTGTGTTTTGAATAGGTGCAGGAGAAGTGAATAATACATAAAAATCTTCATATTTGTTAGTAAGAAGTGAGTAAATTTCGAAGTCATTTACTTCTGGATGGGTTAGTAATTGTGCATTAAGATCTGAAAGAATAAGCTCCCCGGACAAAAATCAATAAATCTACCTTTTTTGACGAGAATTATTTTGTCAGCTTTTGGTTTAATCGATCTAGATGAAGAAGTGACATTTGGAAGGGTCAGATTTCTAGGATCTTTGATTGCACAAATCGTTATTCCGTACATTTGCTTCGGATGAACACCTTCGATAATCAGTGAGTGATTGTAGTTTTCTGTCTAAATTCAGGAAAACATTAACTTTTGGGAGGAGCAAAAAGTTTTACCAAACATTCTCCGGAAATTCCAAAATTGGTACAACTTGAAGATTGACCAATAAATTTTGTGATGTTTACACCAAGGAAAGTTTCTTCCTCTTTTGACGGATATTTGACAGCTTCACCAAATAGTCCAACATAATACAATGTTGGAGGCTCACTTGTTCTAGTAAGGGGAATAAATGTCACATTCAATGTAACATTCGAGTGTTCATCATCGAAGTTGAATTTATCAGAAATTGGCTGAAAATGTTCTATCAATGATAAATGTTCAAAATAAAAGTTCATCCAACCTTATAATTAATATTGTCAACTTGACCACATACTGGATGCTCGAATACTTGTTCAATAACACATGGTGCATTTTCAACCTTATCACACTCTGAAATCCTCCATAAAAATATTCAAAGAATCAAACACTTACGAATTTGAACTGTTTGAAGTGAATTTGAAGGAGGTGATCGCATTTCAGTCATTGTCCCGCATTGAATACTTTCAACACTTTGCAAATAATAAACAAATCGGCATTTTCTGGACATCATATCGGAACCGAGTGAGGTGACAATTGTTGAGTTTTCTTGACCCTTTTGCTGAAGAAACATAGTTGAAAATGTGTTTATTATTGTTAATCTTTAAGAAAGATGCCCCAATAACTCACAAATTCTGGAACTGGTATTCCTTGACTCAAATCTGGTTCAATACACGATATCAAATGGAATAATGGTGTTACTTCAAGATCATCTGCTCCGAACGGCCAAGCTGAAAAAAGGGTTGCTGAGAAATTTATTTTCCAAATAGTTATCTCACGATGCAGATCATATTTAAACGTTACTTCTATTGTGCCATTGGCTTCATAAAAATCGCTGACGAATTTTTTGTCCTAAAATTCATAGAAATTTCTGAAGATTGTTTTGTATTCTACAAAACTTACATAATATTTCATGGAAACTAGTGTTAGTTTCGGATCTGCCGAAGGTTTGGGAGATGGCATTTGAATCGGATCACTCATTACTCCAACGGCATCATCTTCGATAGCCAGTATACTGATTTCCTGTTCGGAGCAGATGTCTTGTTTCTGTTTTGGTTCGAAGAACGGAATATTATCTTTTTGAGTGATCTGAAAAAAAAGTTACGAAAATTATTGGTTAGTACAATGGACGTTACTATATATTGGCCCGGTGGAAAAGTTGTTTGTCCTGGCAATCGATACAAAATCAAATAAAATACTGCTCCAGGCACAGATTTCCATGTCAATCCATTATGTTTAGTAACTGAAACACCTAATGGAGCTGGTAACACTTTTGCCACTGACATTGTATTATTACAGGTTGCCCAACAAGCATCATCGCTCTGAATTCAGAAATAATGAGATTATTTTTACAAGAGAACTTACACAAAGATTTGGATTATGGTAATATTCGCATTTCGAGTCACATTCCTCACTTGTTCCATTAGTTTCAACGTTCACAAATGCAACGCATCCGGCAACACATCTTAATTGGCAAATTGCATCGTTATTGCCAGTATTTGTGGTTTGAAATCCATTGATTAAATATAGAACTATCGATAACCAAAGTATCATTTGTACATGAAGAGAAATCTGAAAGGAAAACAAATGGAGGGCAAAAAATCAAAGTGGAAGAAGAAATCAGTTAATCAAATAACTCAATTTTTCAAAAAGTTACGCCTGAGCTACTGTAAAGTTTTCAAACATGCGATGAATCATCTGATATTTGCATAAACAGGTTGTCGAAAAAAATAGGAAGAGAAAGAGAGAACAATGGGGAATCAGGTGAAACGAAATTAGATGAAATAATCAATGAAAAAGATGTGAAGAGTTGGATGAAAGTTGAGGTTTTCCATGGACTCGAATTGTTTTTGAAATAGGAAGGAAAACGAACAGGAATGAAAACTAATGAAAACTGAAGTAAGGTTTATTCAGATTTTTTTTAGAAAGCGTGATAGTCTGCAATGACTATCGAGAAAAACATTTTTATATTAAGTAGCACATTGTCTTTAAGAACATACAATCAAGGTAAAATCAGCAAAAAAAAGAATAATGTGATTAAAAGTGTATGACCTGAACAGAAGTTATTGAATTCTCAATAGCAATTATTTGTCTTGAAAAGCTCTAAAGCGTCAGACTCTCCACATAAACAAAAACTAATAAAATCGAAATATTTTCAAATATAACTGTCAATTTCTATCTCAACATTTTTCTCACAGAAAAAATCAGTTTAAACATCAAGTTCAATATTTTCCAAAAACGCATAGCCAAAACATGTCCCATTCACATACAAAAATCAATAAAAATTTCAGAAAAAACTGCTCTATTCCAACCAAAAACGGAACGAATCTATTAACAATGCCCTTCGAAAGTGATGATGTTTCTATTGTCGTCAATGAATAAAAAAAAGTTGAAAAAACCATCATGCATAAATATGTACATATAACACAGTAATGGAATTGAATGGACAGGCAAAAATCGATGGTAACAACCACCATAAGTGAAATCGCGGGTAGTAACAAAAAAAGATTAAACGGTCGTTGCTTGATTTGTGAAAATATTGGGAAAATTGCTGGAGAGGTCGATGATGATGACGATGACAAAATCAAATTTACAAGTATGATTAGACTTTGACCAAAGGTTTTGAACAAAAAAAACCGTTCATTTGTTGAAGTGGCAAAATAGCCACAGACAACAGAAAACACCATAAATTTGCCAAGATTTTAAAGATAAGAAAAGAGAGAACATACAAAAAGGTTAACCAACAAATAATCGAACTTCGCAAAATACTCATTAATCATTGACTACAAAAAATTTTAAAAAATTAGGGATGGTGTTGTTATTACTGTAAACAAAAATGACGAAAAAGAGAGAAAATGAGGAAAAAAGAAATATGCAGCTAAAAACGATAACCGGTCCATGAACAAGCAAGTCGGCATGTTTCGTCATATGAACTTTTTTCTCTTTCTCTGAAGTCATATCTATGCATTCGAGATTGATTCCGATTTGAAGTACACAATTGTCTCGGTTTATTGCCAACAATTATGAGGTGAACATCGAATCTGATCTGATGTATTTATCTTAAGCTTGCGGCAAGTTCTCCGCTAAAAATGCGGGAGATCTCGATAAAAATGTTCAATTTCGTCTTGTGAAAGCTGTGTTGAATATTCCACAATTAAAGACAACGAACTGCTTCTTGTTAAATACCAGGAATCGATTGTTTTTAAAAACTAACGAAAATTATTTTTAATATTTACGCAAAGAAGTATGGGGAGAAACAAACATTTCACTTTGTTAGTATTTGTTGAATGAAAATATTTTAAAATCACATTAACTGGAATATTGTCTTTAAATAAAAACGTGTGAATTTCTAATTGAACTCGGCATTCATTGAGAAAAATATTTGAAGATTCTGTAATGAGTCTATCCTGAAAAATGTATCAAAAAACCAAATTCTAAAAAGTTTATGAGCTGAAATTAGTAAAATATGAAGAACCGCAAATGTTCAGTTTTTCAACAGGACAAATAAAGGTCAAGTGTAAACAGACCGAAATGGAAAATTTCCAATTACGATTCATTGAACTTCGCATCGAAACAAAAATCAAATTAATTTTCAATCGAAACAAAAATGGATGAGTTGTTGACAGTTGGATCAGTGAACTTCGATAGACGTGCAAAAATGATTTCATATTGAGAAAAAAAGAGCAAGAAATATAAAAATAAATAAAAGACAATCCAACCTTACGGCGGCGAATTGTGAGTTTTGACTTTATTTATTGATCGTAGGAAAGCAAGAAAAAAGAGTTTACTGTTCCGTAGAGACCATCGACTGCGTCGAAACAGTTGTATTGTTTGAAAGAAATTCCGGAATACCAACTAAAACTTATTTAAAAACTGTATTAAATTGTAAAAATTGTATATTTAAAAAAATGTTTTTGTCAAAAACATATAATTCCATATTTATTGAATTAATGTTGCATTCGACAACAAATTAAAGGGGTTTTTTTTCTGTTTGTCGGTTTCTATTCCATTTTCATCTTCTTCTTGATATTTGAAAACCTTACAAGAAAATTATTTTTTCGAAATTTCCTTTTCTAGTACTCAAACACATCCATTTCCAATATAAGGCGGCAAATGACCTAACAATTGCAAACACTCTCGCATTCGCATGCTCTCTCGCGCGCGGCCGAGTGTTTAGGCCATTTCGCCGCCTTACCCTGAAAATGTTTTTTTTTTCGTGTACTATTGCCACCTCAAATATTCTTGATCATGCAAGTTGGTTTTGATCTACCCAGAAAATCTAAGTCTCTCATAAAGTCATGCTATTTTTACCTGCGAGCGGTTGCACTGCGGTCTTTTAGTAGAAAATGGATGATCCAAAATTTTTAAGTTGACAATAGAAAAGGACATTTTTTTGCTTGAATAGGTTTTCAAATACTGTAAATAAGATGAAAATGAAATAGAACCCCAAATTCAGTAAAGAGTCCCTTTCATTATTTTTTTCACTATTTTCAGCATGCATTATTGTTTGAATTTTCACTGCGCCGCATTTTTCCGAATGATTTCGTTACACTAGCGTACTTCTCGTCAGAAACGCGGTAATTCAAATTTCAAAATTTTGATACACTCTAGAGTCCGGACACTATACAATCAATCGGTGGTACTGCAGCAACACAGCGATTCCAAACGCGCTCTACTGACAAACCTCGGTTTTTTGGGGTGTTCCGGTGCACGGACAAAAAAAAAAGTTTTCATAATTGGTCGAATAGATATTGTCAAGATAATAATTTCTGGCCGCTCGTTTTGCGGAGTGTCGTTGGGAATTTACTCGCAGCGCGACCGCAATGCGCTCAAATTCAAATTTCTTGGTCTTGCGCGTAGCGGTCGCGTTGCGAGGAAATTCCCAACGACACTCCGCAAAACGAGTGGCCAGAAATTTTTATCTTGACAATACCAAAAATGCATTTATGACTCAAACATATATTTTCAATATGTACGGACACGGAAAAGGCCACACAAACTTGCGAAAACAGTGGTGCGCGTTTGGAATCGAATTGAACGAACAGTAACTTGTGGTCGACGGAGACAAAAGAGGAACACGCACTTCAACCTTATTGCGAGCAGAAGAAGAGAACATATATACTCAACCGAAGAACAAGTTTAGAACATACTTCTGAAGTTTTGTGGATCGAAACCACCAGCAGGAAACAATCCGTTTTACTGGCCCAACAAAACTCAAGTCTTGTCTGAACAAATAACAGTCCCAGACTTTTAAGACAACCCATTTTCTTGCCAGTGATTGGTCAGTTCCGGACCTGACCAACCTTCCGACACACTGGAATGTGTGAATGAGTTGAGAAGCTCCCTTTCTCAACTTTATTCCTGTTTTTGACAGCGGAATTCTATAACGAAACTAGATTATGGAACGATCTCTTTACCTGTGAGGAATTTCAGGAAATGAACATTGAAGACACCGTTCCAATATCTGAACCAATAGAATACCCCTGTCGGGAGCTTCTCAACACTAAAAACAAAGAAAAAAAAATCAAATCAATAAATTAGATATTCATCATAATTGCCCAGCAACTTCATAGAGCCATCTGCATTTTCATCACATTGTCGAACTACAGTCCATGTTTTGCTAATCCATCAACCTCGTGGTGCGACAACGGTTTTGTGGATTCGCTGTCCTGGAAAAAATATTTGAGAAAAGACAGATTTAAGAAAAACTGTTAATTCGCAGACATTTATCAGTTTAATACCGAGCTCAAACCCCAACTAAAAATTATGAAAAAGCTAACAAAATGAAAATTGACGATAGCCTTCGGCCACCTATAACAAAAAATTAGTCCCAAAAATGAAATTTCCGAAAAATTTAAAATTTCTCACTTAAATTTTCTGAAAATCCCAGAATTTTAAAATACTGTAAACGTACCTTTTGACGCGGCCGTTGTTCTTCATAGACGCCGGAACGTAGTCACCTTCGTCATTCTACTCGCCAATTTCGAGTTTTTCACATCATTTTGAAGACTTATCTTGTTGTCGTCGTTGTTGTCAAATGTGTTTCACTGAGGAATGTCGTTTTCTCGATTCCTTGAACTTGACAGCAGCTTTCTTGTCTCAATCGGCGTTATGAAGGATTGTCAATTGGAGGTTATCTACAAATGGAAAATAAGATTTACAAATCAAATTGAATTCTGCAAAACCCATTTGCGAAATCCATCCTTTTACTTACCTTTCCGAGTTCACCCGTCCAAACATTCTCAACACTCGTGTTGTTGGGATTGAGAAATGATGATGGACGTGTTGAAATCCTGAAAATGGATGAATGATTGAAAACCAAGTTTGATATATTTTAAACAAACAGGCGGTGTGTCACAAATGTCCAAACTGACTGATTCCTTGAATGGTTTGCCCCCGCTTTGCTGTTCCCATTCGACGTATTGAGGTGTTGTTGGATGCAAGGAATCTAAAATTTTAAAAATTGATTAATAAATGAGATATAAAGTTGCAAAACTCATTGTCAGGTCGTACCATTTCAGTATTTGCTTAATAATTTTGAAATTTGTTTTCTGATGATAATCGTCGGTGTAACCAAGTCGCCAAATTCGATCCATGCAATTATCCACATTCATTTTTTGATCCGGTTCAAATCCAGCGTAATATCCTTCACCTTTCTGCATTCTCTCCGTATATTTTGCTGTTTATTGCCAGGTTGTGTGACATTCTCGCCGAAGTGGCGAAAACATTGAGTTGCTGTTGGGCTAGTGCTGGTCTTTTGCCTGAAGGCATTGCTGGAAATACTAGAATTGATTGAACGTCTAGAAGTCGTGATTTCAAACAAATTGTTTCTGCTCCTCTGCTCATTGAACTCCACTGTGTGTTGAAGTTGATTGTCAGAGGCGCTGACTCACAGAAAACCAATATTCTGCTAAACCTCATCGACCATTGTCCATTTGAGCTTTTCATTGATTTGTCACATTGGTGATGGAAAAAATCAAATTATTCGAATATTTTATATTTAAAAATGTTTCTTTAGAAATTAGGTAACCTAAAGTAAAGATTTGGAAACCTAGTCTGCGTGCTGCCGCCGTCCACAGGTATTGGAATTCGCCGGGAAACCCCCGTCTCTGCCTTGAATTTCGGCACCGCCACAAAGGGTTGCCTCAACTGCACGCTCATGGCAATGAGACGTCAGTGTGTTGGCGTCGGGCTCCTCCGAGTGCTTAAAGCGGGTCACGGAAACCATGGGACTGAACTTGCCGACTAGACCCCTCACAATCTTCGCCCGGTTACCTAATTTCCTAAATTTAAAATATAAACTCACATGAAGCTCAATTGCCGATTGTCGATCCTGCATAGCATTCCACGTTTGACTTGGCTGAAAATTGAAAACTTTAAAATTTGAATTATTTTTCAAAAGAAACGCGAGGAGAACGGAGAGGAATGAAGAACAGAGCAAGAACAAAAAAAAGCATAGAAAAACCATCCGGTCTGTCACAAATTACTTCAAATCAGAAGAAAAATCATTTCTCTCTTTAAAAATCTTCGTTTCGTACTTAAAAAATCGATTTTTAAACGAAAATAGTGTTAGAAACGAAGCGAACCCTTTTGATTTGAAGATGTCATCAATTTAAGCACGAAACAACATAATCTTTGAAAGAGACACGCAAAAAGCTGAAAATCACAGCGAAAAAGATAAAATTCAAAAAAAAGGACGCCACCAAAAAAACGAGAGAGTGTGGTTAAAACGAGAGAGACGATTTCTTTTAAAATTGTTTTTTCCCGCGAGCGCGCCGAAAGTTTTGTTCGAAAGTTCAATTGTTCGATGGAGCGCACTTGCAACTTTAGAAAAAAAATGCAGGTCTGAAAGAGTTATTTTTGTCATTTTTAATAAAAACAATGTTTTCTATTGTCAAGTTAAACACTTTTGGATCATCCTTTTCTACTAAAAGACCGCAGCGCAGCCCCTCGCAAATTTCGTTAGTCAAAAAAAAAATTGAAAAAGAGAGTCTCAGCATTTCGATTATGCATCATTCACAAGTCGGTCCCGTCTTGAAAAAACATCACAGACTACGGCAAGAATTGAACACGCGCCATACTTTATACGCGTGTTTATGTTAACCACTGCCCTACATGGCAGCAGTCACTTTTCACTTGACAGTTTGCTTATATCCGTGTTTGCGTGCAGTAAGTGAAACAATACCTTTTTTAGTATTTCTCTTTTCACGCAAAATGTGGAATTTATTCTAAAAACAATAACTAACGATATAAAAATGCAATTTAAATCAAACTCGTAGTCTTATAAAAAAACAACAATTAAAAGTTACAATATAACGAAGTATTCAACAACATTAAAAATTAGTTCTTTGTCGTCAACATTTCCCAGAGATTTTTGATAGCTGCCGTCTTCTGTCTGACCAATCTTTTTTTGTGACCCAATAAAGGACTAGTCGTTTTGACCACGCATGGAATCAGAGGATGCATACATTTCGGCGGTTGACTTTTTGCCAATGCTCTCAATCCTTCCAAAGCATCCAAAATATAATCCTGTAAATTATATTTCATGAAACCTGATTGAAAAGTAATACCATCGGCAAAGTATTCGAAGATAAAACATCACACAACTTGTTAACAATCAAGCTTAAATCAACAGGTTTCAAAGTTCCAGCAATATTTATGAACGAAGGAATGGCACGAAGTAATGAAGGTGAAAGAGTTGAAGAACTATCAGCTAACGATTGTATCAGAAATGGAAGAAGCTGTAAGATTTTCTTTTTCGAAACCTTCCTATTTTTTATACTTGACATACCATCGCAAACTGCTCCTTAACTTGAACATCGCCCAAAGTTTTTGCAAAATCGAGCAAAGGTCCCATCAAACCAATCAAATTGTTGCTATACTTTGCTCCTTTCTCGAACACACTTTTATAGACTGGCACAAATTTGAAAAAGATTCTCTGTCTCCATAACCCTCCACCTGTCTTATATCGGCATTTAGTTGGATTACATTCCGGCATGTCATAATCCAACAGATATTTAAAACAACCATCCATTGTTGAAGTTAGATCCTCGGATACGATGGATGTAAGCAACTCCGACAATCTCTGGGTCGCGCTCGGATCATTAACAAGTAGTAGGGATTTTACATTGGCACTGTGGGATCTAGAAGAAACCGTCGTCATTTTCAAAACAAGGAATAGCTTACAATAAGTCTTGTTTCTCTATGGTAACCGCTCCTCGATTTACAGCCATGAACAAATAACGATCGATACCATGAGTGGCTTCAAAAACTGTCCTTGCATCATGTACATCCTGAAAATAGTCATTTCAAATATACTTCAATAAATTCGTACTTACTTGAACTTGTAACACTGCTAACCCAAACTTTCTATCATATTCCTCAATCCTTGTTCCATCTTTAAACCTTGTAACCAAAGTTTGCATGTAGCTCGTATGATATTGTTCCGAAAGATACAATGCAACATTTTGTAGTGTTTTCTGTGCAACTTCAGAAACTTCTGATGCATCAAGAATCACTTTATCCAATAATGTCACTTGTTCCATTACCAAACTGTCATTACTCGAGCATCGGAGGCACATATCTTCGAAACTCTTCAAATCAGCGTTTTTATTATCTGAAAAAGATAAATATATATGAAATACGTAATATTTTAATAACTTACCAATCAGATTTGTTAAGCATTTGTGGATTTTCTCTTTAACCAACTCATAAGATTCTGGCGAACAACTAATAGCACAAATGATTGGCAAAACTTTGTCAACATCTGAAATCATAAAAATACCATTTTTCGAATAAATTCTAAAATTTACTCCAATCTTCTATTTGATTATCGTTCAGAACCATCTTTATTTGATCCAAACTGAAACCAGAAATCGCTGTGATCATTTTGGAATAGCTTAGCCTTAAAAAACTTCAATATTTTAACACTAAATGAATAACATACATTTCTTTTGGAATTAAAACAGTTCGTAGGCCACTAGCAAAAAGAGTCCTACATCGATCAATCAATAACTCAGACGCACAATTCTCATCGAAATATACTGCCGAACATTCGTAAGTGGAGATTAATGATTCACTCGGAGCAATCTCACGTGAAACTTGCAAAGATTCAAAAATATTGGATTCGAAGAACGGCAAGGCATTTGCTGAAAAATAGTAATTTTCGGATATTTTTTGAAAATTCAGCTCACCTCCAATTATCGGTTTCTTAGCGGCCAATTTAACCCATTCCACAACAGACTGCAAACTCTCCGTAACAATTTCACGTTTGTTACCTGCTGAATTAACAGTGTCACCTGGAAATAGAGATTTGTTGGATGAAACAATAGTTTGGTCTTTACCTTGAACAAGAGTAACCAGCCAAATTATAACTTGATCCCATAGTTTTCTAGCCTGTTCATCAGGTGCGTGTTCATAAGTAACTTTCAACAGTGATAATGCTTTTTCTGTCAATCCCATTTCAGCTTGAAGTACAAATGGTTCCAAATCTAAAAATTAGTTTCGATTTATTAGAAGCATGTGGGAATTCCGAATATAAATTATTACACCTACTTTCTAACATTATTACTGTGACAGAATCAATTTTCGATTTTTCAGCTCTTTTAACCGCTTCAATCAGAGCAGCCAACGCCTCCAACACTTTTGGTGACAATTTTCCATAATTTTTCGGATTCAAAGCCACTTTCCGGATTCCTGCTAGCATTTCACTGATGGCAACTGTTGGCGGAAACTTGTTAGCGGCCATTTTCTGAAAATTCGGGGGTCAGTTTTTGAGTTTTTAAAATTTTTTAGTGAACCATCAGTTCTAGACAATCTTCCGCTTGATCATCAGTACAATCATCATCATTCAATTTCTCATCAATTAACAAATAACAAAACTCCGCAAATGAAGGTGATGCAACAAGACAAGATGCACACGAAACTGCTAGATAGTTTCGAGTAATTGTGTCATCTGGTTGCTAAAATAGAAAAAAAATATTTTTTCTATTAAATCTGATTTTCAAACCGGTCTAAAATCAACTGGAAAATAACATGCGACTGTTTCGAACATTTCTTCAGCAAATGAACCTGGAAAAATGATTTTGAGAACAGTTGACATAACTGAATAAAAAACCTAATCTGAAATTCTCGACGACTTTCAAAAACATCGAAAATACTGTTGCTAAGCATCTAGGATCTCTTTCACTCGAAACTGTTTTCACAAATGTAAAAACGAAGTCATTATTGATTGCTTGTAATACTGAAACGATGGATGTTTTTAAAAAGTATATTTCTATATACAGTACCGTGCAAAAGTATATAGAAAAGTACGTTTGGTATCATAACTCGCCGGAAAATGACTCTATGGACTTGAAACTTTCACAGATGATTTAATAAGTATTTTTACGTCATTTTTTGGCTTGAGTTACAGTAGTCTGCCAATTTTGGTGTTTGCGGGCTAGATTTTCAAAATTCTCGAAAATCCGATATTTTTCACTTTTTTTTAAATTGTGTTTTTTTTTAATTTTTCAACAATTTTCCGTAAATGTTTCGATATATTTAGTATGAGTCGACTCACAGGGGCAAGAAACTTAACAGAAGCGGAGCGGAAAGCGATGCTCCGAGGAAGAGCGATGGGCCTTCTGTGAAGGATCTTGCGGTGCAGTTCAATGAGCCTATTCCGATCGTTTGGGCATCACTTCAACAGCGGAACCGGTCACAATCGACGCAAAAACCTTCCCAGACCGCTCTACTGCTAGATTTTGCGATTGTGATAATAACCAAGTCTAACCCGAGGCTCACGAGTGGAGATATAAACTGTGAGATCAACCGTTTCCATGGGGTTGAGCTAGGTTTTTTCTTCAAAATTGCGTCCTGTGTGTGATTTTCTTAGTGTACAAGTTAGCGATGATTCTACAAAACGTATTCTCAGATCTGCAAGACTAGTAGGACGACTACCAGTCAAAAACCGATGATCAGCGAGAAGAACCGTCCTACTCATCTGAAGTGTGCTGAAGAGCACGTGAACTGGACCTCGCAGCAGTGGTTAAAACTGATCTGGAGTGATGAAACTAAGTTTATGATTTTTGGAACTGACGGTTTCACTCATATTAGACGCCTGGTGGGGAAAAAATCCACCAGAAGAACCAAATTCCGACGGTGAAGCATGGGGGTGGAAACATTATGGTCTCGGGTTGTTTCACTGCTGCTGGCGTCGGACCCTCGATGCGCATGGAAGGAACTATGGTTCGATTCATGTACAAGGACATCGTGCAAGATGTTATGCTTCCATTTCCATTCTCCAAGTTGGGCCGCGGCTTCATTTTCCAGCATGATAACGATCCGAACCACTCCTCTCGTCTTGTAAAGGATTGGTTCGTGCATCGTCGGGTGGCTATTATGAACTGGCCGAGTCAATCACCAGACCTGAATCGCATCGAATATCTCTGAGAAGAGTTGGGAAGAGGTATCAAAGGAAAAACTGCTTGGATAGAAGCCGAAAAGTACGTCCACTTGAAGAATCCTGGAGTCTTCTGGTCGCTACTACTAGGGTAAACTTGGTGAGCTCAATGAGCAGAAAATGTCAAGCGATAATTGATGCAAAGGGCATTTTTAAGAAGTATTAAATCCAAATAACTATTTTTGGTTTAATTTGTTGAGCTAGTATTGTTAATTAAGTTTTTAAATGATCCTCTATCAAAATTTCGATTTTTCTCATTTTTCCGGTCTCCATTTTTTCGCAATAAATAAATTTCCAAAAATGTTAGAAAGCTATAATTTGTCTCAGAAATGTATTTAGGCATCACAAACACCATCCTAAATTTTCATAACGATTGATCAAGTATTTTAAAAGTTATGATTACAAACATACTTTTCTATATACTTTTGCACGGTACTGTATATAACATACGAGGAAGTCGATTTTTCAGCAACCATTGCAGAATAGCATACTGTAGTTGTCGTTCTCGACGTCCCCAACTTTGAACATTTCCTTCTCTGGAAAAAAAGATAGTAAGGTGCAAAAAAATTAAATTTTTTACTTGAACATAAATCGAATTACAACTTCTTCAAAATTCGCTGGCAAGTGTGAAGATTTCGTGACCAAATGGTGTATGCCATCAATAACCGAAGCACCAGCAAGTGCTGATGTTTCAATTCTACCAAGGAAGAATTCAAGTAGCATTCCAACTGAAAATTCAGAATTTTATTTTTAGAAGAGGACCGGGAGCTCCCGGAAATTCATTTAGAAATTTGACAATATTACCTTCATCTGCTCGCAAAAAATCGTTCGGTAGAAGTTTGATAACATCAACAATTTCATTGATAGCATCCTCTTTAGCATCAGGAGATTCTGCAAGTAGTCCAGACCTAAAATATATCACTTCTAAATTCGATTAAATTTGTTTTAATTAGAAAACCTCATTGCAATCAAAAATTCCGACATTGTCACTGTTTTCTCAACACTAATCATTCGACACCATTCTTCTGCATTTCGTTGTGACGGCACTTCAGCGGTCATCTGAAAATAAGCTTTTTTTTTAGTTCAAAGAAGCAACCCCGTTCGATCTTTGATATAGATTTTTAATCATTTTTCCCAACAACTTGACCGGTTAGCTGTTATCATTTTATACAAGTCACGTCATGTTGCCATGCTTGGCGTAATCAAAAATAAATACGAGAAAATTGTTGTAGGCGTATTTTTGTATACGAATATCAATCTCATGTCAATGAAAAATAATAATCATGCGGAAATGTTTGTCATGCGGTTGTGCAATTAATAGTACGTTGAGTACAATGCAGGTTTAAGACAATAGGTGTATTTCTAATATTTTGAGACTGACTTACGCTCAATATTAACTGTTTTTTTGATAAAGTAATAACAAATTGATGTCCAAACAAATATTAATGATAAACATCAAAGTATGAATCAATGTGTTTTTAAAAATATAGTTCATTACGCAACCTAAAAGTCAAACGTGTTGTTTTTGTAAAAGATGTCTATACAGCAAAATGTTTTAAAGACTAGTGAACACTTCACTTACTGTCACCTCATGATCACTTTAACACTTTTTTTTCAATTAGTTGTTTTTCTTCCACGGTAAATTCCATGAAATGCTATCAGTTGACAACGATTAAGAAACCCATGTTGGCAACATTCTACTTCAATTTCTCTATTTCTAGATACTTTAAATTTGGCCTGCCTGTATATAAAACAAATGCAAAATCAGCGTGCACATAAAAACCAAGTCATTCAACTGATAAACATTTTTTTATTTTTTTCTCCTTGCAAATTGAAAATTTTCCATTTTTTTGCAATAATTTTGTTGTTATTTCAGATTTTGAGTGTTTATTGTGGTGCTCACTTTGGAAAAAGCACCAACTAAGAAGCAAAAGCTGGCAGGACCTTTGGTATCTTACATTTTCAACAACTCCAATTCAACGCTTGACAAAAATGTCTGTAAGCGTAAGAATTGTTCTAATTGTAATCATTGGGTGTGGAATAACGGTTCAAGTGAGTACAACTGAATGAATGAGATGTTAGCAAAAATGAATAAGTTTTTAGAAGGAATCAGAAAAAGGGGACTCGTCGATAAAACCGTCTATAGCTATTGTCGGCGCCGGTATTTCTGGACTATCAACCGCGCGTCGACTAATTGAACTTGGAATTGATGATTTCGATATTTATGAGGGACTTGATCGTATTGGAGGAAGAATTCATGCGATTCCATATAGTAAGTGAAACTTCAAAACTCTTGAACTCACACTTGAAAATTGGGAATTTCCGCAAATTAAGTCGTTTTAAAAAATTAAGTCAAAATAAAATAAAAATCATAAATTCACTTTCAGAAGACGGTTTTCTACAAATGGGCGCACAATTCATCAACGGTGCTCAAAACCCGCTTTATAAGATTGCAAGTCGCCTCGGATTATTATCAGACGTTGTTTCGGACACTGCCCATGTCGATAATGCTGTATTCGTTTACGGAAATCATAATGTTGATCCGTTAGTCTAACGCGCACATTTTTTCAAATAAAAACCATCTTTAGCGACGATATCCACGAATTTTTGGACTTCACCGCAAAACTCGATCCAAAGTACCGTAGTATCGCGAAAAACGACGAAAAAACTGCAAGACGTTACACTTTCAAAGAAATTTTCACTTTGGACTACATGAATTTCTTGAGAAGTCGTAACTTCACACGAGAGCAGAGGAATGTTTTTGATTCTCTTGCAAGATCGTTTAGATCATATTGGGAATTCGAGTGGGCAGCCGATTGGAGTACGGTAAGTCAAAAAAATCTTGGAAAGTGTTTTTTTTAGAATGTAAAACACATTTACAGTTAAGTGTTCATGTGTTGAAAGAATGGAATGACTATGGACCAGAATGCGAATCATTCGCAACTAATAAAATTGGATTTAAAGCTATATTGGATGATATTGCTTCTTCAATTCCTAAAAATGCGATACATTTCAATACAAGAATTGAGAACATCGAATTGAATAAGGATACCGGGAAATTATGGGTAACCACTGATACAAGAAAGATCGGAAGAGCCTACGATTATGTGATTGTTACTTCAAGCTTGGGGGTTTTAAAGAAATACCACCACAAAATGTTCACACCACCTTTGCCACGTCAAAAAATCGAAGCAATCGAGAAAATCGGATTTGGTGGTTCGTGCAAGATATTTTTCGAATGGGAACATCCGTTTTGGTCGAATGACACTTATTCAATCGCTCCACTTCCAGTGAAGGGATTTGGGAGAGATAAATTAGATTCATTCGAGGAAGAGACAACAGTTTTGCAGGTAATTTTAAAAAAATGTAATTATGCGCTCAAGATTTTTACTGAATTCTAAGCGTACTTGCATAATCCACGGTAATTATTAAGCTAATTAAAATAATAATATTTTTCGGTGATGGATTGGGCACCGAATGTTGTAAGCGCTTGGTATGCTGGAAAAGGACATCAATTGGTGGACAACATGTCAGAGGATGAATTAAAACAAAGAATCACAAAACTAATGAGAGAAATGTATAACAACCCAAACATTGAAGAACCAAAACGATGTATTCGAACACAATTAACAAAAAATGAGCTTCTTCTGGGATCATATTCATATTTGACCCAAGTTCAAGCCTTGTCCAAAATTTCTCATTCTCAACTTGCAATTCCCGTGAAATCAGAAGGAAGACCGAAAATACTGTTTGCTGGAGAAGCTACACATCATAGGTGAGCTATTTTGAATTTAAAAAAATAAATTGAAACTCACTTTATTTTCAATTGAAAAGAATGAGGAAGCGACGAATTTATATTCTGAAAATTTTCAGATTATTCCAAACAACAATCGGTGGATTTTTGAGCGGAAGACGCGAAGCAGATCGTGCATTTTTGGATTGGAACAAATTCAAAAATCAAAATGGAAGTAATGTCGTAGCATCGGATTTCGATTATATCAAAAAGCCAAATTTTGAAATGCACATTTCCCCGTCTTCAAATTGATACTTTTAAATTGAGAAACTAACTCAATCAACGAGAACAAAATAAATACACTCTCATATCTATATTAACTTAGCTTTTATTGTAACATAATTTGAACATGCAATAAAGAATAAATTTAAGTACAGTAGATGATATGTTACAAATTGACAAGAATACGGTCAAAATGGAATGGAAAGATCTAAGAACAGGAAATTACTTGGAGAGGATAAATAGAGGTTGAACTGAAAGAAATAGAGATCAGAAAAAAAAATCATGCGAAATTATTTTGACATTGTTGTTGTTGATCATCTTGACACATTACAATATTCGGATCTGACAAAAACGTCAAAACTCCACCAGCTCCTCCACCAATACCCATCATTTGTTGAACTTTTGTCGGTCTTGGCCCTAAAGCGGTCGTTTCGAGCAATTGGTCAGGTTTATAGAGTTGGAGCATGTCGAGAACTTGTAATGATTCGTTCTTCTTTGCTGCTGCTCGCTGGAATGGTTTATTTTTAGCCGTACGTCATGAAATTATATTATCATTTTAAAAAACAGAGGCTAATTTCGCGGAGAATTCCAAAGAGCCATTTCTCAAAATTTATATTAATTATTTGAAATAATAAATTTACAGTTATGATAAAAATTTCACAACATACCCGAACAGTTGGAATCCTTAATAAAATAGAAGCATATCTGTCATTCGCTGCTTCTGGATTATAAGCCTTTTGTAGATGTCGGTAAAGAACGGAAAGATATTTCTTTTGTTCCGCAATCACATTTCTTTGAGAAGCCGAATCGAGATTTTCAGTGTCTGAAAAAAATAATTCTAATTTATTTTGATTTAAGATATTTAACAAACCAGGATCAAAAAACATTATTGCTTGCAATAACGCAAACTCTGTTGTAGATATATTTAGCTGTCGAAATGGTTTCATAATTAGATCAAGCATCATTGTCAAAATCGGGGTTATTCCCGACACACTGGCTTCTGGTATCTTCTCTGAATTACAGATAGGAACAACTAGTGTTGTTTTCTTAGCTTGCTCGGTGAAGTTACACGATGACGGACGACTTTGTAAACTTCCCTGCAAAGAATAAAAATTTAAAGGAGATACATAAAATGTGGAATCAATTACTCTGCAAAATTCTCGAGCATCAAAAAAATTGTGAACATCAGATCTTCCTTCATGCCCTGCTGTTGGATGCCCATAATCCTTCGGTATCCACGATGCGTAATCAGCTGGTAAACTTCCATATTCCGTTGGCAGCCTTATCATATCTGGCCCATATTCTGGACTTTCTCGTGGCTCTGATTTTATTTTTTTGAGGGGAACTGGCATATAGGTTTCATTCAACAATCCTCGCATATTTTCATTAACTTCTCCAAATTTAATTCCCTCGTTAATAGATTTTTGAATGTTATCCTAAAATTTAAAATACTTATATCATGTTGAAATTCACTTTTTTTAAATACCAAGTGTGTCGCTTCATTGGCTACTTCTTCGGAAGTTGTTCTTCCACTACAACTATAAGATGATGGTACTCTGCTGCTCCCAGATTCCGATCCGCTTACAATCCCTGACAAATCTGGTCTTTGTCGTACTACTTCCGCTTTAATATGCTCTGGCGTTCGAAAAGCTTCACACATTATCATAAACGAGCTAGCATGGTTTGTAACCATGGCAACCTGCAAAATAAAAATAAAAGTTCTTTTAAACTGTGTATTATTCGATTTTTACCTTATCGGAATGTGGTAGAGATCGAAAGACAGAAAATGTTTTTGCCCAATCGATATAAAGGGAAATCAGCCGCTGTCTCCAAAATGGCATTTTTTCGCCACAAACTGAGTGAACAAGGGGATCGGTCCACTGAAATGAATCGAATAAACAATGAAGAGATATTCACTAGTAAACTTACATCACATGTGATGGGTTGTAGAAAACGACTCGGAGAATCAAGTGCATCATCAATACTGGTATACGTTCTAATGTCGCTACATCTACTTAGTAGCAATGTGAAATTGTTTTCAAGTGTTGCTAGACGTTCAGCAATCGGATCAGTTCCATTCTGTTACAAGCAAATTAAGAATAACGGAAATTTTGTTAATACTCACTATATCAGCCTTGTAATCTTTGCAATCACTAGGACTTTGGTGTGACCCGTCGGTCTGTGGACTTCTTTCATAACCGTCTCGATATAAATCTAAATCTTTCGGTTCGTCAGTGTCATCGTCGTGTTTTCGTTTTCTTTTTGTGTATCCTATCCGATCTCTGTCGTTTTGTATAGCTGAAAGTTTCAATTATTCTCAATTTTCAGGGTCAAAAATAAAATACAATTTTTGTCCATCCCAACAGCGAGACATTTTTGTAATCTGCAGTATCGGCACGCACATCTTACTCCTTTGTTAACCGGGCAGTTTTTGTTGCCTTGACAGATGAATTCCCGCTTGTTCTAAAAAATGATGTTATCGAAATTTAATCAATTTAACTTTTTAATGATAACAACGATATCATGCCGACAATTGTCGCTATTCGTTATATATATAAAAGACTAAAACTCACTACTAAAGCTCTTCTGAAAAATGTTTTGCATCCATTACAAGAAGCAACACTATAATGTTTACCAGTGGCAATATCATCACAAACCGCGCATACAGTACCTATAAACTTATTAAGAATTAAATTTTGAAATATAAATAATTTACCTGGAGGTAGTTTTTCTGTCATGCGTATTCAATTTTTCCAAGTTTTTTCATCACTTTGGGATGAAACCTAGAAAAAGAGAAGTTATTAGGTTTAGAAGATTAATGTCCAACGTAGAAAAAAGTGAAGAAATTTAACATTACACTTCAAAACAAACAACTGATTGAATAGCAGGTAGCGGAAAACAACCTGGAAATCAATAACGCTATTTACTAATCTCGGGGTTTTTTAACACGACGCATGTATTTTCGAGATATGAACGTGCTGGATATAGCCATTAAACGTATAGAAAACATAGACTTGCATGATATTATGATAATCAATTTCATGCAGTGAAGCAAGACAAATTTCACAATTAATGCGTCAAGTTGACGAACGCTGACGCACATTTGGGCAATGTTGGCGCATTTCGCGAATGTCGGGAATGTTCTAGCAAAATTTGTAAAATTCTAAGTAATTGCGCATGTTTTCTGTACCATTTAAACTTTTAATGTTATTATTTGAATTCAGTAGAAAATTCCCCGTTTTATTTGTTCTTTTTAGTAATTTTATCGACCGTTCTTAAAATTTTTAACCAGAGTAGGCCAAAATCAATATTTTCAACACCATTTTAAATCGTACGTACGACTAATTCGTTGAATTTCATTGCTGTTCTGCAAAAAACCGCGTTCCAGTCACTTTCATAAATATTTATGTGTTTCGAAATAAAAATTTTGAAGGTCATTCTTGCAACTACACGTTTTTCATTTTTAAAATATTATTTTTAATAAAATCGCTAACATAAAAATGTGTTTAGATAGAATGTTCGGTGGTGGTGGTGGTGGTCCAGCTGATACTTCGCTCTACAACACTCTCAACGTCAAACCTGACGCCAGCCAGGCCGATATCAAAAAGGTATAATATAGAATAATAGTTATTTGATTATTACGATGTTTTTCAGTCTTATTTTAAACTTGCCAAAGAGTACCACCCGGACAAAAATCCTGATCACGGTGATCGTTTCAAAGAGATCAGCTTTGCATATGAAGTTTTGTCAAACCCAGATAAAAGAAGACTTTATGATGCTCGTGGACTTGATGGAATTAAAGAAGGAGGCGGCGGTGGAGGTTAGTTTTTCAATTTTACAAAAATGACGTTGACAGAGTAGGAGAATAATGCAGTTATTTTTAAACGCCTTCCAGGAGAAATAGAGATGGAGGGTGAAAAGCTGCCAATTCAGTCTTTTTCATAGGTGGGATTCCGCGGATTTAGCCTAGTAACGAGTTTAACTTTTTCACTTAACAAGGTGTAACGACCTTAACTTTTTTAATGAGCATCCAAAAATAGACGTTTTCCTTGAAGCACTTTCGGATATTCGTTTTGTAAATGTTTTTTCAGCGTTTTTGCTGCTTTTTACGGTTTGTAGTCGCCTTAACTTAAAAAAAATTTCTTTGTAACGAGCTTAACTTTGAGATTTCGAAATGACCTAATCCCACCTATGGTCTTTTTTGGAAAAATTAAGGAAACCATAAAAATGGGATAGGATAAATGTATAGGCGGCTTTAAAAAATCTTAGGCATATTTTTGTAGTTCCAGGAGCCCTTTCGACTTTAAATTAAAGTGAAAATAGAATATTTTTTTTTTTTTTTTTTAATTTACGAAGCGGAAAAGCAATCGTGAGAGAAAAAAAAAGTGAAATACACTAAAATAAAAAAGCGTCCGGTCACCACTAGTTCCAGGAGCCCTTTCGACTTTAAATTAAAGTGAAAATAGAATATAATATTTCTTCTGTTCAGGTGGATTCCCAGGTGGTGGATTGTTCTCTCAATTCTTCGGCGGCGGCGGTAGTATGGATGATGACGATGACGAAGATATGGGACATCCATTCAGTAGTTTCTTTGGAGGAATGGGCGGAGGAATGGGACGTGGAGGGTAAGTTCGAAACATAATTGTATTTAATCAATATGTTTAATCTAGTCCACGCCGAAAGAAGTTCCAAGACACTGTTCATCCATTGCATGTCACACTCGAAGAATTATATTCTGGAAAAACATCAAAACTGAAAGTTTCCAAGAAAACACTTTGTACGGGTTGCGGTGGTTCTGGTGGAAAGAAGGGACAAAAGTATAAGTGTGATCCATGTAAAGGAAGAGGAGTTCGTATGGCAGTGCAACAAATCGGTCCAGGAATGCTTCAACAAATGCAAGTTCAATGTGACAGTTGTCGCGGAACTGGTGGAAGAGTTCCAGAAAGTGATAAATGCAAAACTTGTAAAGGAGAGAAATATCAATTGAACCAGAAAATTATCGAAGTTCATGTTCAACCGGGAATGAGACATGGGGATAAGGTCACTTTTGAAGGAGAAGGTGACCAAATTGATGTATGCAATTATTTTAATTATTTGGATAGTTAATTATTATTTCAGCCAGACATTCTACCTGGTGATATTGTTATCGTAATTCAACAAAAGGATCACAGCTTATTCGAAAGGGAAAACGACGATGTTCACATCAAAAAGTAATTTTACGAAACATTTGAAACTTTTACTGATTGTTTTGTTCGTTTTCAGGAAAATTTCCTTGAATGAAGCCCTTTGTGGATTCCAATTTTTGATCAAACATCTTGATGGGCATCCATTGATTATCAACGGAAAACCTGGAGAAGTTATTAGACCAGGTTTGTTTTAAAATATTAGGCGTTTTTGATACTCCATGTATTTGTAGAAACTATAAAGGGAGTCGTCGGAAAAGGAATGCCAAACAAGAAGTATCGTGATTTGAAAGGAAATTTGTATGTTCATTTTGATGTTGATTTCCCAGAAGATCATTTTATGGATGATGAAAAGAAATATACGGTATTTTGGACGTTTTCAACATTTCTTCTTATATATTATTTGTTTCAGATTCTTCAATCATTGCTTCCATCAACAAAACAACAAGCTGTTCCAGCCGGTGCAGCTGAAGTTTCATTGATGGAATATGATGAAAAGAAATATAGCCGGGGAAGAGGTGGTGACGCTTACAACGAGGATTCAGAGGAAGAGCACGGAGGAGCACGAATGGGACATGGTGGAGGGGTTCAATGCCAACATCAGTAGATTTTTCAATTTTTTCTTTTTCCTCATAATTCGTTTGTTCTTTTAATATCAGTAGCTTTTAAAATGAAAAAGGCGTGTTGTGAACCTTCTATTTTGTATATCAATATGAAACTGGGAATCTTAGTTTTCAATTGATATGTTCTTTTCCTCATCATGATACTCTTTTCCTTTTTAAAACAATTGCATCGTTTCCGTTTTCTTTCCTATTTTATTTGATGATTGTTTATTGAATGAAACATGTTGTTTTATTCATAAGAAAACTAAAAAATAACACATCTATGACATATTGCACGCATCAATGGTATCCTGGACAAATGACCGACAGCGACCAAAAGATTCGGCAATTCTTTCAAGATCGGGCTTTCCGTTAGTCTGGAAAATGTGTATTTTTAAGTATTAAAAATACGTTTTGCTCAAATTAGGCACGTCGACAGTCGATATGCCGAGCAAGTCGAAGTTTGGCACAAATACGAAAAACACAAAAAGCAAACATTTAACATTTCTAGCTATAGCTAAAAAGAGCAACTATCTAGAAAATACCTGCGAAGATAATTTTCTTCGTTTCCCTTCACTTGAAGAGTATTTCCGTTTGGGTGCCTTAATTGCTTAATTGTTTGAAATTTCAGGGTTTCCACATTATTTTATACAATTAGTATGAAAGTCGGTTTTAATTCATGAACCAACTAACCGATAAGAACTGTTATCAAATGGCACTCAACGAAATGGAAAGAAGAAAGTGAGATAAATTTGGTTCTTTTAAAAATCATACAAACTATATGATTTTTTGTTTGGCTTATCAAATTATTAGATAAAAAACATAATTACCTGTAACACTGGAGAGTTTGACCAAAATCCGTTAGCAAAAACAGCTTTTGCGCAAGCTGCCGGCATGGAATGCTTGAATTCTTCCTGGAAACTATGTTTCATGAATTATTCTATTATTTCAGTCGCCAACGTCAATTTTTTCTCGCGTCCATGGAATTTCTTGTCCTTTTGCTTTAAGACCATCGCTTAATGAATTGAAATAATAATCAAGGAGTGGTTTCGTCAGTTTTTTTCGATTTTCAACTGTGGCGCATGTTACAAGGACATGATGAATATCTTCCATTGGACTTCCACGATGTGTTAATTGCCAATCAATAATTCCGGCGAGTTCATCCTCTTTTGTCCAAAGAATTTGTGGAGCCCATAGATCACCATGACATAGGACACTTGGTCGAGCTGAGATATTAATCAGGATTTATTATTATTTTATTTTAGGTTGTTAAACTCACTTCCTTCCACGTATGCTCTTCCTTCCTCAAATAAGAAATGAGGTTGTTTGTCGAAAGTGTTTCTTATAAAAATCTTCAATTTTTCCATTCCTGGCTGATCGGAAAGTTTATCAGCGACTGATCTGACAAGTCCATCAAAACCCATGAAAATTTCAGCGAGCTAGAAATCATAGTTTGATGGAAATATGATAGGAGATTTCTCACCCCTTCATCCAATTTAATCGATTTCCATTCTTCAGTGGTTAATGAAAAAATATGAAGCTTTACAATTTCATCAATTATTTTGTATAGTTGCGGCTCGTCGAAACCTTGACAAAGATCATAAACATGACAATTGTCGAACATTTCCATGACGATGACTGCAACCTCACCAAAATCTTTTTGTTGGGTTGAAATGCATGAATAAATTGTTGGAACTTTTAGAGGTTTCTCTGCTGCTGAAAATATATCATTTATCTTAACGAGTTAGTAGAAGTCTCACGTTTTGATAAAACATTGTAATAATCACATTCAGTGTCATGCATGAAACGTTCCATTAGGGACGAATCCGCTGTTTCTCGAGTTTCTCCAGCATTTTCAAGTACGTCATTGCCTTTGGAAGTATTTGGAATCTGAATATTTAAAAAATCATAATTATGCTGAGAAGCGAGAGTTCCCAAAAATATTCTCAAATCATATTTTCTTTTAACTGTTAGGATTTGATATTGCGAGAACTCTTGACATTTAATTTCACAACACAAACCTTGAGAACAACATTTTTCGGAAGATTCGGATTCAATTCCTCCTGCTCGTCATCAAAAATTAAGGAAACTTTTCGAATAGCAGACATGTATCCAAACTCGGCGTTCTCGAGGGTTGAACTCTGAAATATTAATGAGTTTGAAATTCGAATTGAATTGCATCGAAAGATTTCATTCACTAAAATAATATTGATAATCTTACTGTTCCAATCTTCGGCCGAATACCTAATTTCTTTTCTATCACATCCGCCAACCATGATTTTGTCAATGGGAATTCTTCAATGATTCTTTCAGACATTTTCTAAAAAAATAAAATATTAACGTAAAAGTACAATAAGCGAACATGTGACACAAAAAATGGTAAACGGTCAGTATGCTCAAAATATTTTTCCTATCAATTTATTGACTATTTAATCATTATTTTTGTGATAAGATAATGCTCGTGATAAGCGGCACAATTGTGAGGCTTAACATTTTATGTATTTTTCGTAGTTTGAATATTGTCTGTGGTGTCTATGGAGATCAGAATAACATCCACCAAATGTGTTCATAAACTGAGTTCGGAAATTTCGAGTTCTTATAAGAATCAGATTATGAAAAACATTTTAAAGGTAAAAAAATAACGAAAAATCTGGTCGAAAAATAATAATTAGAATCGGAAACCCTTACAGACAAAAACACATGTTTTATATTAAAAGTTCAAAGACTATTACTTTATTCATGTCTATTTTGTCCTGTTATTGTTTAAAATCAAAGTTCCATTTCACAATCAGATAACAGAATTGGTATAAAATTGGTTTTTTATCATAACAATTTCGACATTTGCCCTCTTTTCGATCGTGATGAGCCATGAGAGTCATAAGTCCTTAAAAATGTAATCAAAATTGAAATCTTCATTCCAAAAATCATATAACAAAACAAATACATCCGATTACATAACAGAACAAACATGAGATTTTTTCGCCATTCCACCACCTTTCTTTCCACCAATCAATGATTTGAAACGAGCCACTGCTGCAGTAACAGCACCCAGATTTCTTAAATCAAATGTATCATTATCAATCTCTTCTGAAACTGGAATATGCATAAAGTTAGCCAAATGCCGTCGACAGGGAAGCTGTGCAATATTTGTCAATGTTTCTTCTTTCATCAAATAATCATGTAGAACAACAGTGAGAAGAGAACCATCTTGAGCACCAATCACAACGAATAATCCTCTTGGATCATAATTCCAGCATGTTATCGTTGCATGTGGTCGAAATGTGCCGATAAGTTGACAATCTAATACCCGGAACACCCTACAAAAGTCATAAATCAGAAAAGTCTTTTCCTTGTTCAATTTAACACAAACTATTTTAATAATAATTCACCTCAATGTTTTGTGCCCACTATGATAATAAAGTACATATTGACCATTTGGAGTGAATGAACATGAAACGTCGTTAACTCCTTCTGTCACATTACCGATAAGGGTTTTTGATGTCATTCCGGTCTTTGTTTCAACAACAAAAAGTCCACCTTTCGCTGGAGCGAATAAGCCCATTTTTCCATCATTTGATATTATTCCATTAAATTGTGGCAATGATCTTAAAAATTTGCGAACTTTGATATCCCAAACACTCGCTTTGTTATCATTCTCAACAACAATCACTTGATTCGTATTGTGAGGCATTGCAATTATTTTGTGGATAAGAACATCTTTTTGTTTTTTCATCTGGCGTGGACGAAACTTTATTTTTTGTGTTTTTTCAACTGAATCGAACACGAGAAGACTATCATGTCCTTTGTATAATGTGACTACAACACAGTTGATCCCATCCTGAAAAAATCAAATTTTATACTCTATAAAGGGCGGGATAACCCGGAAAATGTACTCTCAAAATTGCGCATTCTTTGAACAATCGGCAAGGATATTCAAAAGTATAATGAACTGAAAAATCAGAAATGTTGAAAACTGTTAGTCTCGCAATTTTCTGTTCTGCCGAATCGACTTGTTTGTAAATTACACCTTAAAAATTCATGTCAGTTTTCAGTTTTTGTGGAAATATACCTATGAAATTCTCCTTGTTGAGATAGAAAATCTGAAAAACATTTGGAGCATTTACAGAATTGATAACCGACTGAGTACGAAGGTCCCAAAGCAATAAATGATCAGATTCAACGGCTACTATAGTTCTTAAATGAAGACATAATTTTAAGACTCATTTTATTTAGTTATTTTTCCGAACCTTCCGTCAGCAGCTAATAAGGAATCTGAAACAACGGCACCATGAACATTGGCAACTAATGACGCAATATAACGATGTGATCTGTAATAACAACCTGTTTTTTTTTTGAATTACTGATATATTTATAACTTGATATCCCATATTCCTATACTTTTTCTTGTTTGAACAGCCGCAAGATTAGGATTATCTTTCGCAATAGAAATCTTCTCAATTGATTGATCCATAGTTGAGACTGAAAATGATTTCTCGAAGATATTCTCCATGTTCCAAATTTTGATAGTATGGTCCAAAGATGATGAAATTAGAATGTTTTGACCTTGTTGACTGACTGAATCAAGGTTCAAAATCCGGCCGAAATGTGCGTCGAGCGAACGAAGAAGCTAAATAGGAAAACTCATGTTGAATATTCTATAATTGAATATTCTAGAACCTCGCCCGATTTCACATTCCAAAGGTAGAGATGCTTTCGAATACCAGCAACGAAAACAGTATCATGTGATGCGAATGCTACGGAAGATGTTGTATGTCTCGGACGAATTGGTACGTTTCGAATATTCATCGGGAGTTGGAGAATGATCGGGACAAAGTCACAATTGTCGCGGTAGAGTAAAAAATTCTGAAAAAATTGAAAAGCTCCCTATAATTGTATGGTTTTATTCCAAGTTTGATTTATAAGATAAAGTTGTTAGCAGCGACCAACCTCAACGCAAACAGCAACAACCCAATTCGTATTCTTTTCTTGCTCGTTCAAATTCCCTCGATTGAAAATCTCGATGTGATTTATTCGATCATTCAACCCTTCCTTTATAACTTCCTTCACAATATATTTCGATTCCCGAAGTTCAATGCGTGCCATAGCATAACTGTGCTCATTTTCAGGATCGTTAGAGCCTAAAAATTTTTTTAACTTTCATTTAATTTTCGTAAAAACTTCGTACTACGATGTTGAATGCATGTAAAACCGTGCCGAAAATGATCATCTGTGAAAGATATTGCCGCTTCACATGTGAAATTTGTCAGCCTTCCCTTCGACCCGGTTTGCTCATCTGAAAAAGAAAAAACAAAAACTTTATTTGATGAATTAAATTGCAAATCCCTTGTTTCCTCACCTCTCCAATTTCCGGTAAGAACTAATTTCCATTCATCTCTTTCACCGTTCCATAACAGGAAAAGCATATTAGACTTATCGCGATGGAAAATGTGTATAATATGCTGTAAATTTGATATTATTTTAAAAGAAAAAAGGAACGTTGGAAGCTCACATTATTTTCACCATCGCTTTCTGTTCCTTGACTGATTTGTCGACCATCGACGGTATAAATGAGGTATTGCGATTTTGACCACATCAAAATATGATTGTTCGCCACAAAACATATCTGAAATACATATAACTTTAATTCAAAAGTTTACAAATTAATTTTATAAATATAAAATCTTTTGGCTTGGAAACTGTAGTTAAAAACTAGATAAGAAATCTATTAAATCTATAGTTAATGCAAAACAACACCGAAAAATAAAAGATTATCAACAATGGCTTCCAGTTCATAAAAACTAAAATTAGAATGCGCAGGCGGTCGGAGTTTTTGGAGTTTTCCGCGGAACTCGAATAATTTAATGTTACTATTTATGAATCGCATGTTTGATTTCAAATTAAGTTCAAATTTCATTCATGTTTTCTTGATTGTCACGCTTTCTTCAAGCTCAGATCATTATCTTGCGTTTCGTGCTCCAGTAACAGTTTGAAACATTGTGTTTAATGCATGAAAATTGCCATTGTGAGAAAAAAGCGTTTACGAAAAAAATACTAGAAAACCGGGCGTCCGGCCATTTTCGGATTTATTTTTTGGAAATGGCAATCAATTGACATATCATATCAATTGACACTTTGTCATTTGTGCTTTCCCGCTCAAAAATGCGTCGTGTATTAGTGTGAAAAATTATACTTTCATTACCTTGAGAAATGAGCACTTTTAATTATATTTAAACAAAATAGTGTTTATTTTTGAAAATTCCCATTTTTTAACTTTAAAAAATTAGCATGATATCATAACAATATCGATTTTGTTCTAGCTCTCAAATTTCTAGCTCTCTCCCAATTCAACAATTTACGTAACTTATAAATAAAATCTAATTTTCCAAATAATATCTTTTCCTCTCAACCGCTCGCTCAACACCACAAACCTTTTGCAATTCCATTTGTGTTACTAAAGTTTCCGGCTCAATGCTTGTATATTCTCCAGTGACTAACGATGTAACGATAATCTGAAACATTATCACGTGAGGGTGTTTTAAAAGAAACCATTGTTCTCTGTTAACTTGGTTGTTATTTGTGTAAGAAGCTGCAAACTTATCATCTTTTGATACAGCCAGACCGAAAAATACTCCATCAATATTCGGGTTTACCACTCTTGCGATATCACCTTAAAGTTTTCTAATATTGTATGTAAATGGTAATCTATAAATTACCTGTTGCAACATCCCAAACTATAATCTGATTAGATGTAGACACTAAAAGTTTCTTGTCTGACGTCAGTTTCATTCCAAATACAGCAAACTGGTGTTCCTGAAATTCATATTTTCATTGCTTTTTCATTTTCCCTGTTTTTTTTTTACTTCTAAAGAAAACTTTAACGGCCCTCCAGGTGCATGAAAACAATGATGTGCTGGAACAAATGCATTATGATTTGGTCCTTCTCTGTCACACCTGAATTTATATTTTTATATGTATATATATCCATATAATTGCTCTATATTTTTGTGTAGCCGCCCATAAGAACATAAATCTACTACCCTTACGTTTTTTGACATTGAAATTTTTTCATATATTATTCGTTTTTTGATACACATTTCTCAGTGACGGGAGCTCCCGCAGACTACAAATTTAAAATTAGAAACGCTATTTTTATTTATAAAACTGGGAATTTCAAATGAAAGGTGGGAAAAAACTCATTAATGTACATTTAAATCTCTTTTTAAATTAATATCTATCAATACATTTTTTAAAGCATCCTGTTGATTAATTTGCATTTTTAATTAGAATTTGCTTCTTCCAATTACATTTTAACAATTAGAGTTCATAAAAATGACGTCATCTATACTATAATATAAAATATTTACTTATTTTTAAGAGTTTACAAATTATTTTTTTTCTTCAAACTTTTTTTTCAATTTTTTTCATTCATGCATTATGAACTCTTACTTGATCAACAACTTGCTGACGAAAGGATTAGTTGAAACGAGTGGTAGAAGCCTTCCCAATAGTTCAAACGCCAGCATTGATGGGTTTCGGCTGAAATATTCAATTTTTATTTTCTAATTCTAGGCTTATTTTTGGTTCTTATTGTAGTTAGAATGAGTTAGAATCATAACATCATGTATGTTGTCTTTAAACACCAACAAAATCTAATTCCATTTTTATTAGATGTCAAATATTGAGATATTTCTATCATTTACCCCAAAATACTCGCTGAAAGCCTCAAAGCATCAACAGCCAGTGTCAATTGTCTTGAAATTTCAGCATCCTTCACATTTTGAATCGCATCTTCATAATCAGCTATCAATGATTGTAGCGGGAAACTTGAAACCTGTAATGATATTCTGATTTCTAGTTCATCAAAAGATATCGTCATTTTCTCACGCACTTTCGATTTTTTTCTTTAGAAAGAGAGAGCTTGATTCTTGATATATAAATGTTTTAATCAAAAAAGTAATTTACTCAAAAGATAAATATTATTCCTTTCGTTGTAGATACGCAAATTGTATTTTTTGGGGGTGTTGAAACAAATTTATGTTTTCATTTTATCTTTTACTTTCTTCATTAATTTTTTTATTAGTATATTTGATTCTTTTTTCTACTCAAATCTTGCAAAACGCATATCGTGCTGGAACATTTTTATGTTTCCCATTGATGGGAAAAAAAGGGAAAAAAATAAATTGGTGTCTCGCTACTTGATGACGTCGAAAGGTTTTATTGGAATAAGATTTGAATCAATTGAAATAACAACCGCACTGATATGTTTTTCTTTATTCATTCAATTTTTGATTTTTTTTGGACGTCATCAAGCTATTTTCAGAACTATTTTCTCATTGTTTTTTGAAAATCCGTACATAGTATATTGATAGAATTCTTGTAAAATGTTTGAAATAAGATTAGCCCCGGAGTTTTATATTTTTTCAATTGTTCTTTTCATTAGAAATACTTCTAGCCTGATTTTTTACAAAAAGTTATTTATATTTTTCAATTCGAAAACTGAAAATTACATATTTTTATTAAATTTCAATATGGGTTTTTCTTTCATAACATAATGATTTTTGAAGAAATTGCGCATAATTCTAACTAGACGTTCTTTGATGCTTTATTATAATTTGAACGACAAATTTGAAAAGCGTACCAAAATTTATACTTAGCACGGATAAAAACGATTTGATACGATATCTCTGTCTAGCTTATGAATCTTGAGATACCTTATTAATCTTGAGCTCATACAAACCGTGACTTGTCCTACTTAATCAACACTGCATCAGAAAGATCTTTATGTTCAAAAAGGCAATTTTCTCACGTTCTGAAATTTAAAAAATTCCCCGATCAAGAACGTTCAAAACTCTATCCTTCTCTGTATAATTTTTCATTCGTTTTTCTTTATTTTTCTTCCGATTAATTGATAAAGTTAAAATTTTGACTTTACAATTTATATAACTGTTTGAAACAGTTTAAACGAGTTAAGATGCACCTACTTTTCCAATTCACATAATTAAATCGAGGCTTTGAAAAAAAAAGCCATGAGAAAGTTAACCTTCCAACATTCAGAATAAAAATATAAAACTTTAAGAATCAACATAGACATTTGATTAAAGCCTTTCTTTCCAAACATCTTATTTTCATTTTGACTCCCCAAAGCTCTTGATACAACTAAAAATGTAGTCGGATTTGTACAAACGTCATATACCGTATTTGTATCTTATTTCTCACATGTCGCACTATTATCTGAATTTCAGAATGCATTTAGTCACTTATTTTAATAAAAGTAATGAAGAAAATTCGGCGGAATTTGGTTCGAATTGTCGGGTTCTTTATATTGTCGAACTTTGGTTGATTGTAATGAAGTAAGTTCTGAATATATTTCAATTTTTAATTAAAGTGTTTGCAGTGTTATTTATATTTCATTTTGTTTGAATATAAACATAACAGTTAATCAGTTTAAAAGAAATTGGACTAATATCTTGTCATTTCACATGATACAAAGTCTGATTCACTCTCTAATATGGTTTATCCAACAACTTATATTCCTTTTCAGTTCTCCGAAAGGTGAGGTTCAGAAATAAAATAACCTTATGATTTTCGAAGTTTTAGAGCTCAAGTTATTCAATATAAATTGCTATTTAGGATTATCAATGATCAGATCAATTTGTTTGTTCATATGTAAGCTGATATAACAAGAATTTTATAATGCACACGATAATTCAATATTTTCAGCCTTTTTCATACTTTGCTCCTTTTTGGCTGAAAAAGGGATCTCGACATTTTTTCGCGAAACGTATGAAATAACGACTAAACCATTTATCTCGTATGTGATAATTGGTGCTACAGTTATAATCGGAGTTGTTTTTGGCACAACATTTCATTTGGGTATTACAAAAAAAATCTTGGGTTTTAAAAATATCTTAATTTTCAGTTGAATACACTTATTATCACCTTTCTGTAGTTCTATTTGTTAATATTTTTGCAGTTGTTGTAAGTTTATTTCAGCTGATTTGGAAATAAGTTTTAAATTTCAGGCGTTCATTGTGCTAAAAAATATAAATCAAAAGTATAATAGAAGAATCAAAACAAGGCAGGGAACTTATTCACTAGAACAAAGATATGAAATATCTGATAATATTAAATGCCTCAAGGTTGGTTTTTATTCCTTCGATATTTGAGATATCTAATCAAAATTTCAATTATTTTGAGAAATTAATGTTATAACGTTTTGTTAAGCCCAGCACAATTTAGGCCATCTCGATGGGGAGCTAATGAAGGCGTCTGGGAAGAAAATAGACTTCATTCTCATTCAAAATCGATTTTTAAAATTTTCTAAAACCACCTAGAAGCCGAGAAATCGCACCTCAAAACAATGACCTAGAAAACGTGGCCACCGGCGAAAACTAGTCCGCAGGCATGAAAAATCCAGTTCGGCCAGCCTCTTTTTCCAGTGGCCACTTTTTCTAGGCCATTGTTTTGAAGTTCATTTTCTCGGCTTCTAGGCGGTTTTAGAAAATTTTAAAAACAGATTTAGAATGAGAATGAAGTCTACTTTCATTTAAAGCATACTTATTATCTCCGTAAAGTCCTCCTTTAATGAAGTGCGACTGAAAAAATGCAACATAGTAAAAAAAAGTCAATCAATTTTTTCAGATGGTAGAAACGAGTGCATTTCTAATGGTATTTTTCAATATCTTATTAGTGATATGCCTGGCAACCGATAATTTTTCTCTACCTATATTTCAAAAAAAGATCTCTTATGCCATTTTTAAATGCTTATTATTACTGTAAGTGTATTTAGTTTGATTCCAACACAACATAATTTTTCAGCTCAAGTTTCACAACACTTTATTCACTTTCTCGAAACTCTCCAATATGGAAATTCGAAGCTTCTCGAAGATTTCGTGTACTATTGTTCTCTATTTCGACAGCAAAAGTTGCTGTTGACAAAAAGCCCCGAATTGTCAATGTTTTTGGGAAAGAGATGGCGACAACTTACGACGTGTCAACGCATTTTCATAATTTACAAAAGGTTTGGGATGAGACGAGTGCTTGATTTTTGGTGCATTTATGGATTTTTTTCTTACGTTTTGATTGTTTTTTCTGTACATTCGCTGAAGTTTTTATGAACCAATTTTGATGAAAAATTATGTGTGAAAACATACCTTAGCATGCAAAAAGTCATAATCAAAGAGACACAACGAAAGCAATTCTTCAATTCTTCCCGCTCTTAGTAAATGATATGGAAGCTCATTCAACTTTCGGGTATTGTATCTAAAGCGTAGATAACTTAACCTAATTTAACATTTTCTGTACCTATGATGCCCATCTTTCGAATGAAAAACATTCGGCTGTTTTGGCACTTTTCGATCGGCTAAACCTTCATTCTCCGTCACACCGAATCGTTGTTTCTGCATTTCCGTATATTGATACGGTTTTGGAACGCCACCCCAAACACCCAGAAAATATTCCGCCATTGCTGAATGACAAGATTCTAGATGGTTGACATTCTTGAAGTATCTTTCAATAGCAACATGACGGAATTGTTGATGGTACCAATTGAGAACGATCACACCATCGGCTGCACGTTCCGATAGATAACCGGGAAGATCAGATCTGATACGACTCCATAGAAGTGGTGGAATACGACGAACTGGTGGAAGATGATATTGATAGATGTCATCTAATACTTTGTCGTCAAGTGAGATCTGGAATAAACATAATTCAAAAATAAATGAGTGTTTGTACCAAGTCTTCAACTTCAGAGTCACTGATGCCAGAACGGGCTGCAGAAATGTATGACAGAGCATGCGACACTAACAATTTTCCTGGAAAACAAGTAATTCAGAACATTGACTAAAATAAAATAAAATGTGATTTACCATGCTGACTTTCAGTCCTGTGGAACAAAGCATGAACACTCTCTTGCAAAGAAGAAAACAATATCGTATCCTGAGGTCTTGAATACGATTTCCATCTGGCAACCGTTGCATAAATCAATTTGACAAACAATGGAAGTGTACATTTGTCCAATGCTTTCGATACCATAACCCATTGTCTTTCAGATAATGTTCTTCCTTTCTCAGCCAACCACTCTTTCACAACCCGGAACCCTAGCTCTTTTCCTAGACTTGGAACTTCCAAATATTGTCTGTGATCTTCTACGAGTCTTTGAATT
The DNA here is from genome assembly GCA_964036255.1 of Caenorhabditis virilis. Taxonomy (NCBI): domain Eukaryota; kingdom Metazoa; phylum Nematoda; class Chromadorea; order Rhabditida; family Rhabditidae; genus Caenorhabditis; species Caenorhabditis virilis. The sequence goes on from OZ038419.1 coordinate 9,014,920, forward strand.
TTGTTTGAAATATTACTGGCACCCGGAGTCAATGAAGCGAAAAATTTAACGTATGGTGGAAGTGCAGGTGGAAACCTTTAATATTTTTGCCAAAATTGAGAAATGTGTATTGATCAATGTTACCATAATAGTTCATGTGCTCCATCTATCATTGATAAAAGATCTAAACTGTCGAAAAGTAAAATAAGAGGTCTTTCACGGGATGCAAGAGCAGTTATCTTTTTGAAATGTTGGAATAGTTTCGACAGTTCTGCTGGAGCAGAGTTTCTAAGGCTTTCATCGTAATTGTTAGCAATCTAGAAAATTAAAATGTGAAAATAATTGGAGTTTGAAAATACCTGATCGCAAACAGTTGTCAATAATGGAACAATATTCGAGCTATCTGGACTTGTTCCAAGAAATCTAAGTAAAACTACTGGACTACAAGTGTCGCCAAACCAATCGCGCGCCTTGGTAGCGATTTTTGCCATTAATGATGTTTTCCCGCATCCGTTCTCACCCTATAATATAAATTCAATGGTGATAAACAATTAGTTTTTAAGAGTGTGGTATAAAACCTGCAAAATCAGTGGTAAATTTGAGCTGTTCACTAGATACTTCCTTGCGTGTTCAAGTTGTTCGTCTCTGCCAAAAAACATCTTTGATACTGTCATTCCTGTGGTCAAATGGGTTAAAACTTCAGTGAATAGTGGATCACGATATTTCGCATGTTTTTCCATTGCATTATCTACCTTAATTATGACTTTCTGAGCCGGCAAACAAATGTTTAATAGTATTCATTCATTAGAAGTAGCACTTCTGATTATATGGACAAGCTTCAGACTGAAAATCTATTACCATAAGTGTGATGCTTTGATAGAAATCGGAACAAAATTGTCGAATATACTCGGCATGATACTGCACATCTATTCCATCTCTTCCAACCCATTCAACAGTGCTTCTTCGGATATTATTCACACCTAACTTTCCTGGAACTCGTTCATCTCTCAAGTTAGCAAGCAGTTTTTGTGCTTCCGAATTCACCTGAAAAATGTAGTTCTCTGCGACAAATTAGGAATTCATTTCCAAACGTGATTGTGCGCAATGTCAACAAATTTCGATGCGGTTTTCATCTGTGACAAAGCGATATTATTAATATGTCTGATGTAGCAAAGACAGTGTTCATTTGGATTTTTAGCTTTGAGGATTCCATGAATCACTTCCCGCTCTGTCACTGACATAAAATAATTGTGCATGCTTTCATGATCAAGCAATCCTTTTTCATAACAACTTCTTGCTGCTTTTCTCAGAAGTTGCTGCATTTTCGCCTCACACTCCCACCATTGTTTAGCATCTTGCTCTTGCAGTTTTGGTATTCTCTCAAAAACAAATAATTATGTTTTTGTAATTAATTAAGCTGAAAACCTTATTATTAAAATTAACAAGAATGCTACTGATTGGTTGAAGTACAAACATCGGAGGGACTGCATTTGTATCTTCAATGTACCAAGTTTCTAGAAGAGTAACATCTTCATGTTCATCTTTTAATGTCCTTTTAAGCATCTCAAATTCAGTTGACAAGATTTCTGAAGGAATCGGACGGTAACCATATTTTTGACACAAGAATACGACAAAGTTTGCTCCCACAGACAGGCGTTGACAATTGGCAATTTCATTGATACATAATTTCGTCGTCATGTGATCATCGGTTGCTTCATCGCGAACACCCCACCGCATGTCGACGACCTGAATATTGTTTTTTTTTCTAAATTTCCAATGGGGTGATGAATAATATCCTCAGTCTGCACCTCTCTCTAAGATGTCTATTACGCGGGCTCTTTCAAATATACCTGAAAATCTAATCCATGTGTCTCGCGACAGTATTCTTTCAATTTTGGGTAGATATCTTCCATCAGTGCATTTCTTTCAACTGTTGTGTCTGTGAACGTTGAACTAAAAAAAAAGCTGCTTCTAGACTTTTTAAAACTTTCTCGAAAAACCTTGTGAACACACGAACCAATTTACTTTGTGGTTTTGGAATTTTACTGAACTGCCCACTAAAAACCCTGTCAAATGCTTCTTGGGTATACGGATCTAGCTGGAAAAATATATGAACACTTTCAGAACGACAATACATACAAATATCATAAAACAATACCTTTGTCTCAACTTGATTTTGTTCCGCATTTTGATTCATCAAAAGATTCAAATTTGACAAGCTCTTCGAATTCAATACTTCCTTCTTTACAGTCAAATTATGTTTGGTGAGTGATTTCCGATCAACTGAACTGTTTGTACCACTATCAATTCGTTTCGTCTTTGTCGTTGATCTTGCCCGTTTTTTATGATTTAATTCAGTTTTGGTCAAAGAAGAATACATATTTAGGAAAAAATGTTCATAAAAGAGTACAATGCTTTGAAAAGCCATGAAATTCAAACTCCCCGGATGTTGATTTATTCAAGCGGAACAAAATTGTGCAATAAATTAGATTTAAAAAACATATTAGAGACTAGACGTTATATTACCGGAAAGTGTGAAGTTATTCAAAGGAATTGTATAATTAGAGTTCCAATCTCGTTCAAATACTGAAGTTATTTGTTGAACGAGTTGAGATTTGGCAGTTGAATCATTCGCACGGATTATGAGACCTATTCCAGCGGTGAACTGCCAATAATCTGATGACCAATTTGATGTTCCTGAAATTCGAGATAAATTATTCTAGCACAATATCGTTTTATTACCGATATATGCAGTTGATTCGGTGGTAAAATATTTGTTATGATAAACTCGAGCGTATGGAACTTGAGCATATTGTAATAAAGGTACTTGAACGAATCTTATTTCAACTGATCCTTTCTTAATACACGTATCTGAAATTTACTATTTTGATTAATTCTCAAGTTCATTTGATTTTTTACTATTTTGGTATTGATAACAAGGTAATTGACTAGAAATATCTTGAAGAGAATACATCCATCCAAAAGTAGCAGTCTTTGTATGAGGCCAAAGCGACACCATGAATCGAACTTTAACAGCTCTTTCGAAAGCAGCTCGTCTAATTGCGTCATCGAGCTCAGGCCTCCATCTATAAATTTAATGTAATCATCAAGAAAAAAACAATTTTCCATATTAATTTTTAACGAGTCTTATGTTTTCATTTTTGTACAAATTTTCAGATGAAGCCTTACTGATTAGCGTTGTTCAAATATAAAGTAGTAGGAGAATAGTCCATAACAGCGAGATTAACATATTCTTTTGCATCATCAATTGATTTAATCATGGAGTCAAGATCGTCTTCTCTCCCGCATGCTCGAAAACCTGGTGGTGATGCAGAAATATACATTGCCTGGCTCCCTGTTGGTTGGTAAACACTCATCGGATATTCATGATTAGCTGGCGTGGCTAGCTTATCATCCCACTGTGCTGGTATTTTGGCTCCTGGAGCACCCATCGTCCAGTAGATTTCAAGAAGATTTTTCAAATCTTGTCCCATACATGGACAATTAAAAGCTGCGATTCCAATCTCTTTCACATGGGATAAAGAACGCCAATCGAAGTTTGCAGATCCAATGTAGAAGTGTTTTCCATCAACTGACCATGATTTTGTATGAAGAATTCCACCAGGATACCATTGGGTGAAGTCCAAACTACGTACATCAATTTTTCCATTTGAGTTTTTGACAAAATCTGCGGTTTCAACGGAACCTAAAACGAGGATTGGATTGATGGAAATATCATAAGAATATATACCATCTGCATCATAAGTTTGTGCAATTCTCACAGAAATATTTCGATTTATCGCACTGTTTAATAAAGTATCATAAATTAGTTTTCCCTATAAATTGTTTTTATCAATTATCAGTTTTTACAGTTTGAAGTCTCACATCCGAACTAGTATTTGTAGTATCATTCAGGTACCCGTTACCAGTATCTTTCACTAAAAGACTCCAATAGTAACTACCAATCAAAATTTCTTCTTTTGCCTCATCTGTAAAGCAAAGAAATACGTTATCATTTTTAAACTCCGGTTAAGAATATAATCCATAAAGATTACTAACTCATAAGTCGCATCCAACAATCTGTTGTAGAATTGAACATTTGATATTTTGGATCGAAACTCATACCAATTGGAATTGTCTCGCAAATAACAAATCTGGAGAAAAAACATATTTGAATAAATTCGATCAAAAATACACTTCACATACTCACAAGTTTCAGCACATTTTGGCATTTCTGGCATTTTACAAGAAGATGAATTCGAGTTAACATTACAGTTTATTGTGTTATTTACAACAATGTTTGGATTTGTGTTCAAGTTTGGTTGAATTCCAGCAAAGTATGCCTGAAATGAATTCAAAGCAATTTTTTCCCAAGAGAGTGCGAAAAAGTGTCATAATCTTTGATTTGTTTAATTGAGCGAGTTATCAAACACATGTTTCGGTCGTAAAACATTGTTTCCTTGAAAAAAAAATTAGAAAACTTCTGATAAAAATGTTGCGACATTTTGGTTTTCAACGAAAAAAATGGCAAATTTTTGCAAAAAGTATGGAGCGCTCTCAAAAATATTAAGTTGAAGTTTTACCAATATTTTTTTTATTAAGGGCGATCTTGATGCAGAAATTCATAATTTTTAGATATTGTTCAGTTGTTCAAAGACATCTTGTCAGTTCACACGATCCAAATTCTAGGCAAAAAATCAAAATTCGAATAGGAGTCCAGGTGGTCCAAAGAACAATACCAATATGTAGCCAAATTCAAATAATTGTGTTTCGCTCCAATTTCGACCGCGTTGCACGGACACGCGCGCATTCAAATTTTGATTTTTTCAACTTTGGACTGCTGCTATGATGCGTGTATTTATCGGTGTGATTTCGCATAATTTGCATTGTACTAATGAGAGAAAGCTCTAATTTTTGAAATTAAGAGCATGTAGGGTAAAATTAACTGAACAGCTGTCTTTAAAGGGAAGCTGAGGGACGAAATAAATGGTTAAAAAATGATGAAAGTATGATTGTTGATAAATAAATAAAAACAAATCCAAAGAAAAACTCGAAAAAACCATAAACCCGGTTTTCGCCCTAATGGCCGAAGAAGTGCGTTTGTTTTTTCTCGGCCGCCTGATTTTTTTTTTGAAAAATTATTTTTTTAAATCTTGTTTTTCTTTTCTTTTCAATTTATTTCAGAGAAAATTATCCAGTATAAAAAATATTTTCAAAAAAAATCAGGCGGGCGAGAAAAAAAACAAATGGCCTAGAAAACCAAAACGCGTTTCTTCGGCCAATGGGGCGAAAACCGAGTTTAAGGTTTTTTTTTCGGATTTTTTTTCGACATTTTCAAGTGTTTTTTTTATTTTTTTTGATTTATTTATCAACAATCATGCTCATTTTTAAGCCATTTATTTCGTCCCCTCAGCCCCCTTTTAACTAGTATTTTTTCGTGAGACAATTTGCCAATTCATATTATCCAAATTCAAATTTAAAATTCTAGCTGAACATTTTAAAATGATAAGATGACAAAAAAAACAAATTGATGTTTGCATCAACAAAAAACTATATATGTAGTTTGAAACTCACTGTTAACCAAATAGCGGATGTCAAAAGAACGGCAACAATGGCAACCAACCCGTGACTCCAGAATGAGCTACTGATGCCCATTTTATCTGAAAATATCTTGGAAACACTTTAACAATAAATGTTAAAGAGTGCATTAGTTCACATTCACACAATAGCATTATAAAAAACGAGAGAAACGTAAGGAGCAAAACTCAAATAAAAAAGCTTTTTGCTCGACTGACGAAGGCTGACCAAAAGTGTTATAAATTTCAAAGCTTTTGAAAATTAGCCTAAATAAAAACTATACCAATTTTCTACTAGTGGTTATAGTACAAACTAAAAATGCCACTATATTCAAATTCGCGCCTTCTTATCGGTTAAATGATAACATTACATTTATGTATGTCATCAATGTACCTAGGAAACAAATGCAGCAGGTGAAAATTTTAGTTTCATATTCGAAATTTTTCATGCATACATATATCTTGCAAAATAATAAATATCGAACTGAAAATTAAAGTTTATTTCAAAAACATAGGATATTAATGATTGAAGAAGAAGTTGCGATATGATGTTTCTTCGAATGTTTCATCTGCTGCATCTTCTTCATGTTGTTGAGCCGGTGGAGCAATTGGTTCTGGAGCTGGAATATCTTCTGGTAAATCAATGTTTTCTGGATAAGCAGCTGGGGCAGCAGTCTCTCCGTTGATTGCTTCAGGTAGCTGAAAATCAGGAATTTTTATTGGGAAACTATCTCTGAATTAGGTAGATTACCTGAGCATTAATTCCAATCTGTGAAAGAATTGTATTAACTCCACAATCGGATGGACAATAAGTAGCTGGAAGACCCGGTTCTCCTGGTGCCCCAAAGCCTCCCTTTTCTCCATACTGTCCAAATTTACCAGTGGTTCCAATTGCTCCTTGGATTCCTGGTTTTCCTGGAGTTCCTCTAATATTCGATGGTCTTCCAGGTGTACCCGGCGGCCCCTTTGGTCCTTGTGTTCCAGCCAATCCTGGTGGACCTTTAATTCCTTCTCCAGCGATGACATTTTCGCCTGGTGGTCCTTGTCGTCCTGGTGTTCCAGGAGTTCCAGTCTTGCCACGTGATCCCATCGCCCCAACTCCACCACTTTGTCCCGGTCTTCCTGGATGTCCTGGGCTACCTCGACTTCCTTGTTTACCAGTTAATCCGCGTTCTCCTTGTGCCCCTCGTGAACCTTGTGGTCCCGCTGGACAAATTGAGCACGGGAGCTCCTCTTGAGCTTCGACATCAACATCAATTCCATCTTGTCCAGGAGCACCTGGTTTTCCAGGTAATCCAGGTTGTCCGTCATTTCCAGAAGGTCCTTCTATTCCAATTGAACCTTGTGGGCAATGCAAGCGAGTGCATTCTTTAAAATTTCTTTCGGTTTGATGAATAAAATTAAAGTGAAACTTACGACTGCATTGATGAAGAACTCCCTTCTTCTCTTCACTTGAACCTGATGCACCAACTCCATAACTATTCCTCGGAATACGCAAACTTCTTCCAGTTTCAACTAATTCAGCCCAAATAATTTGAGATTTTGATCTGAATGACACTTGTCGAGCCAGAATTTCCTGCTCAATTTGATTTACTGAACTGTATAAGTTGAAAGCAGTGCTAATTGCTATGAATGTTGTTAATACAGAAGTTACACAAATAGTAATAGCGGATAAACGAAAATAATCAATTGTCATTGTTTTCGCAACCATCGTTGCGTTTGGTGGAGGGAAAACAATGACCGGGGGCCAGAATGAGCGGGTTAAAGATTCGGAAAAGAGATAAAAGGATGGGACTCCGCCCTTTAATACGACAGATATGACCTATTTATGAATTGATATTATGCAAATGAAGTAATATATGAATTATAGGAAATAGGGAGACTTAATAAGTTGAAAAAGATTGTTTAAAGTGAAGATTAGAAACAATAAATGAATATGTGAGCAAGTATGTTAAAGGCAGCGTTTCAGTTAATACGATCCAAACCCAAGGCGAAAAATAGAACTTAAAATGAATGATCAGAAGTGTCAAGAAAGCTCAACCATTTATTTCACATCTTGTAATGCTTGTAACATCTAAACGCAAGGGACGGCTTTTATACCGTCCCAGGTACAATAGTACAATGAATTACATACATTAACAATAATGTTTCTATTATGAATCATTCTGATAAATTGTCCTGTTAAAACAAAATAATAAATGTTGTGAGCATCGAAACAATAGTTTCGACAAGAAGGTCGAGAAAACAATAACAATATGTTGCGAAATTCAAATAATTGTGTTTCGCGCCAATTCCGACCGCGTTGCACGATCCATGACCGCGCCGCACGAGTATTCAAATTTCGATTTTTGCATCTTTGGACTGCTGTTATGAAGCGTGTATTTATCGATATCTTTTCGTATGAAATTGCATTGTACGAATGAGAGAATGCTCTAATTTTTGAAATTTAAATCAGGAAGGTTCAAATTAACAACAAATTAAGTAAAAACTACTATGCATACAACACCTAGTTTTGAAGTCACAAATAATAAACGATTATGAAACATCAAAAAAAATAGACACTATGAAAAATTTGACAAACTCCTTAAAATTGTTAAAAATGCGTAAGGAATTCAAAATTTGAAGTACTGATACTGAAATTTTTGTTTCAGATATAAGTTTCAAACTTTACAACATTCATGTTTTCTAATTTTTTTTGATATTACGGAAGGGTTTTCTCTCTATTGTTTTGAAATCTGGTTATGTGTTCGTTGAAATATGATTCGGATTTTTCTGGTCAATTTCATTCAAGGAAGCTTCTGATATAACTTTGCGGAAGCTCCCCTATCATCTGTGGTTTTATATTTTATATTATTTGCTAGTTAATTATTTCCATCAGGTTTTTTAAACTTGTTCATTTCTTTAATTTTAGAACTTATAATGCAACTATAATTCTTAAAGACTTATTTTAAATATGCTTCCCATTTAACTAAAACAAAAAAAACAGGAATGTTGCGTTTTGATAATATTTTTCATTAAATGTTATGCATTTTACAACTTATTTTCTGATAATTGCAATTATTCTTCCCTGCGGGTGTTCCTTTAGTCGAGTACAAAAAGTGTGAAAATGTATCTATTGCGCCATTTAGTTTTTTTCTTTCTTTTATGAAAAGAACAACAATTCTTGTTTTTATGTTTTCTAAATCAAAAAATTCCTTGGATTCTTATTATGTTTTACATCGAACCTAAAATATGTTCGGATTTTCGTGATTTTCGGGGGCTATGAACTAGCTTTCAAACTAGCCATATATGAAGACGAATCGGATTGAACGAAATGTCGTATGGTTGAACAATTGCCTGAATTGTGTGGCCACTGACTACCCAAAATTATTAGTATTATTATTATTCATCTTATTTGGACAATCGAAATCGTAATAAGCCCGTGCTTCATTCGCACAATTATGTATAGAACTGTTCGTGTCAAAAATAATATTTTTTCCCCCTCTCATCTTCATGTTTCTTTTTATAACGATTTTTTATAACGGATTTGTCCTTTTGAAGATGTTGCCATTTGTTTGCTTGAGAACCAGTCTAACTCCGTTATTCCGAAAATAATTTTGTATTTCTATTTATTTTCAGATGTTGGCATTCAGTATAATTTTCGTTATTTTGTTCAGAACAACGTGCAGTTTATTTTTTCCGACTCTCGGATTCGGTTAGTTTAACGCTTGAAATTCCATTTCATTTAAATTTTGTTGTATCAAAGAACTTATGGTGAAATTAGTTGAAACTGAACTTTGTTCTAATCGCTAATTATAAGATAAGAAAACAAAACTTTTTTTTTGAATAAACGCACGTAAGAAATTAGCGGTAGAAAAATCGGGAGCTGCCGCATAAATTAATTTCGAAAATCAACTGTTTCAGATACCAAACTTTTAGAAAATATTCATTTTGTCGAATAATAAAATCAGAAAAAGGAAAAATAGTAATCAGTCGAGATAAAGTTGCGATATTGGAAGAATTCCAAAATGTAGTTGTTTTTATATTTATTGACTTATATTGTTTTAGATTATTTGTTTCTAATCTCACAAGAACCATGGAGTTTTGTATTTCGCCCGTGTGGCAAAAATATGAGAATGTTAATCAATTGCTCATTTTTAAGGACTGATATTATTATTATTATTTAAAATTATTATCCCTAATTTTTTTGTGTAGAGCTTGAAATTCTTTCAAATTGGCAAAAACTGCCCTTTTGTGTAAACAAATATGCACGAGTAATGAACTAAAATTAGAAATAATGAAATACAATTGTCTAGAAGTTGTCACTTTAAAAAAATTGAATATTATAATTGTTGAGGTTCATCCAATTGTCAATGCCAGACGTCATGCAACATGCCTGCTCCACCAATGGGATGTTTCTGTGCACAACCACCGAACGGTTGCGGTCAGACATATCCACAGCAACGTTTCTTTCATCACTAATATTTTTTTCAAGTTTCATTATTTCAGCTGCAATTCCATCATTCCCATCTTATCAGCCACAATTTGCTCCGAATAACTACCCAGTATTTCCTTCATTTTCTCAAGGATTACAACCTCCTGCTCCTGCTCCGCTGCCCCTTCCGCCACCTCCTCCACCGCCAAATCCGCAACCTTATTTTCAGCAACAAACACAATTTCAAGTACAACCATATGGGGCGTAAGTTATCAACAAAAGTTGAGCGATTTTGATGATAACTTCAGATCACTTCAACAGACCTACGTACAACCAAGCCCACTAGTACAAAATCCGAATGCAGCACTTCGTCAAGTCAAACTACAGGTGTTCAAAATGTATCAAAAACAAAATCAATCAAAAATGTCAATATTCAGCCTCCAACTCGATTAGAAACTGAATATATGAACCAGTTGGTTAAAGTTTTAGAGACGTCAACTCAATCATCATCGTTAAATGAGTTGCCAAAGTCATATTTCGAAACGAATCCCGGAAACCAGGTATAAATCATTAAAAATCGGATACTTTTTTCGGCTACATAGCATTTTATAATTGTTTTGAGAATATGTTCACACATTTTAATTGTTCTCGAGAAATTTCACATCCTGACGAGCCTATTTATAATTACTGAGAAAGTGAAAACGAGAATCGTGTACATATGTACGTATATGTATGTGTATAAATAACTGTTCAGGAATCGAATAGGATCGCGGACGAAAATCTTGATAGTCTGTCTGGTAATTAAATTGTTTTTAAAAAAACAAAATAATAAAATAAATATTTTTAGCAGACATCGTAAAAGAAGTACAACCGTCACCCACTTCATCTAATAATTACAGTCCTCCACGGTATCCACTCAAGGGCCAAAATGAAATAAAGACAACAGAAATAAAGGTAAATTAGTGAACATGAGAAGAACCTTTTATTTATTTTTTGAGTAGATATCTCAAATTCCTTATGAAGAAGAGGAAGTTGAAGATAATGAAAATTATTCGAATCGTCAGCATTCTAATGAAAATAAGGTGGAAGCTGTTTGGACGCCGTCGACAAGTAGTTTTTACACTTCGACACAATTATCGAGAGTTGAACCTAGTCGATACCCAATTGAACCAAGTAAGTTTAAACGTTTCAATTATTCCGTTCTCTAAACTTTTTCGAGTTCGGACTCGGAATTTGTAAACTGGCACAGTGTCTTTAACTTTATGAATTTCAAAAAAAAACAAGCCTATTGGCAAATAAATGTGACTTTTGGATTTAGTCTTAAAGACTTTTCCTGGGAAATAATGAATTTTAAGGGTTGAATTTCTTGAATCAGATTTATCTATTATCCCCTTCAAACGACCGAAATATTTTCGAGAGCTCCCGACAGCATCTCAAACATTCAAACATATGTTTAATAGATTTTTCAGGACGTGGTCAAGGAACCGTTGGTCAAACTCAAACTACAACCGATATTAATGAATCGGGATATGAATTCACTGGACCTTCGTCATCCCTAGCTCCGATAACGTTGGAATACTTATCAGAAGCTAAGAGGACAGAAGATAGTAACGAAATTAGCCCAAGAGATGAAATTGATGCATTTACAAAAGAAGTTGACAACTTCCACAGTAAGTTACTAGGTTTTTCCAATTAATTGAGTTGTATTTCAGGAAACACCGATGTGACTATTTCCTTACCTGATGAGACTGAAACCTCAACAAGCTCTGTCGATTTTGGATATGGAAATGCCAGAGATCCAAGACATTCAGAAAATGAAGATATTTCGAAAAAGAACAAAACTAAAAATGCTTCCGATAATGAGATTTATGATGACACTACATCGGAAGAAGATAAATCAAAAGAAGAAGATATCAAACGTGAGACGGTTCAGGATATTTCGAAGGTTCCAGAAGAAAAAGTTTCAAAATGTAATAGTGCAAAACTGAAAGAGGCAATGCATATGGTAATTTCACAAATGGAATTTAGAAATAAAAATGATTTTTTTTCAGAAAATGTCCGCTTCTCCATCAATCTCTAAACAAATGATCTATTCAGCTGCTGCTGAACTCTACCCAGGTCGAAATATAAACGTAATTTGCTCTAAACACTCATTTTCATACATTGTCGTAACTTCACCAGTTTTTTGTGAACATAGGAAACGACCACTCACATGCTTTGCATTTTTCCAACCGTAATTTTTTAAAGAATTTTTAAAAACATTTATTTCATTGAATTCGGGTTTTTCTTTTTAAATTTTTAATAAAAATATTGATTTTTTATGTACAATAAGAAAGCATCCTGAGGTAACCGGCCAAATAAGTACAAAATGGAATGATCGATCAAAATAAAATGAGATTTGATTTGTTTTTTTTGTCCTAAACTAAACAGTAGTCACCAATGAAGTATCAGTAGAATACATATAATTTGATGCCAAATCTAGACTCCTTGATTGGGAAGATGATGACAAACTGCTAGAATTTAAAAGGTGACTGTATTCCAGAAGACGTGGATCAAGTGATAGCTAAAAATAAAAAGTTTAAAATAAGATAAGAAGAAAGGACACATGTTCAAAGGTTAGTTAAATATTTCGAGATGTTAAGTGGTCTCAGTTACTGCCTTGTTTACATGCGCAAAATAGATATTCGTATGAGAAACTCACTTTTCTATCTGCGATAAATTTGCTGGTGTCCATGAATCGCGGATCAATCGACAGTTTTCGAACTGGTGATGAATGGTTTTTTTGTTTGCAAACCGAACACTGAAAATTATTTCAATGTGACTATTATAACGCGAATTTATGCATTTTTAAATTATGGTGATTAATGACTTCGATCATATTGAAGTACGTTCGAAAAAAACATTATTTATTTAGTTTCTATGGCGTTTTTTGAGGAATAAATAGTTTAAAGGCACCCTGCCAGTTAATACGATCCTAATTTTAAAAAAAGGCGAAAAATCAAAATTCGAATGGGAGCTAAATGGTCGAGAAAACAATACCACTATGTTGCCATATTCAAATAATTGTGCTTCGCGCCAAATTAAGACCGCGTTGCACGATCCGGCGCGCATTCAAATGTTGATTTTTGCACCTTTGGACCGCTACTTTGAGACGTTTATTTATCGATATTTTTTCGTAAATTGAATTGTTCTAATGAGAGAAAGCTCTAATTTTTGAAATTGAAATCAGGCAGGGTCAAATTAACTGACACGCTGCCTTTAACAAAAACTTTTAAAAATTCGGAAACGTTTAGGCTTTCTGACATCTGCTATAAATTTTATGAACAAAACTCAAAATAAAAAAATCAATAACTTTTCGTAGCATACAATCAACTTTTTGAAAAAAAATAACGGTAAAAAATAAAACACATATTTTCAAAATTTCAATATAATAAACAAATGTTGTGCACTATTTCCATATAGTAATGTAGCTTGAATAGATTTTTAAAAATAAATTAAATTTTCAAAATTTAAATTTCCTAAGTACTGACGAAAAAAAAGATTGTAAAACATAATTTAATATGTAGCGGCATTCAATGTAATGAAAATTACAGCTTTCTTCCAATAATACAAAAAATTTTCTGAAGTCGTTCATGACAGAATTACAAATTATATCATTCGTAATTAATCTTTAATGATACCGTTAAAGATACCGACAAAAATTTAATAATATGAATTCGAACCTTTGTAATATCAAAACAGCATACACAAATACAAACCATCAAGCTGAGAATAGTAAATAGTAAAAATATGACAAGTCCAATTGGATAATGACAATTACAACTTTCAGCCGAATCGCCAGAAAATCCGACAATTGGTGTAAATTCTGTTGTCATTTCTAAAAATGTTTAATTTTAATTAATAAATAAAAATCAATAAAAGTGAGTAAATAAAATTCGGAAAAAATATAAAAAATGACTTTATTGATAGAGATTCACTCGAGTAAACTAAACAATTATTTTTGAAAAGTGAGATATAATAAACATTCAAAATTTGTTGCAAATGTTTTAAGAAGGCGTTTTTAATTCCGATTGAAACAGTTGTTTGCCCTTGTGACGTAGCAAGGATTATTTTATGGAAGTTCGAAATTTTTAAACAATATCTAAGATTGGTCAATTCTCTCGCAGTATTGAATACAAAGACCAAAAAGTCAAGAAAAAAATATTGGAGAAAAAAGATGATGGAAACTAAACAAATTTAGGTTTTTGAGAGCATAACAGAAAAAAAAACGAAAATTGAACAGACCGGGTGTGTATTTGTGATAGTGGTGGAGGGGGGATAAAAGAGTCTATGATCAATGCAAATACATTCCGATTAGATTTATCAAAGTCTACACATAAGAGGAAAAATGATATCATACTCTTGATGAAACGAAACATTTTACAAATAATCTTGTGATTGAAATTGTTGCTGCAAAAAAATTTGTTGTCCTGGAGTTGAGCGTGTTGTTAAAAGCACACTGTGAGCTAATCGAATCCACAAAAATATTTATAACAACTCAAAAAAACAAACAATAACCACTAACAGGTAAGGAAATTCAAACAATTATGTTTCTAATTTTTAACCGTTCGCATGTACAATTGCAGCTGTTGCAAATCTGTTAATTATCAGTAACATTTCGCATAAATTACATTAGAAGCTCAAATTTTAACAATTGAATTCTAATAGGGTATAATAGCGGTGCGTGTGCCTTTATAAGGTTTTAATGAATAATATATTGGAAATATCTTGAGAATTATATGAAAGTAAAAATTGCTTCATAAAAAAGGTGAGATAAGTCACGTCAAAATGAGCTCATAACGATAAAATAGTTTTGTTAGTCACTGCTGGCTATTGACAATTGACGTTGACAGGTAAAGAAAAATGTCATTGCCAAATCCCAAAATTTGATGATAAGACATCAAACCGAGCAAAACAAGCATAAAAAGGGTTTTTACTAGGAAATAAAAAAAACCATTTTCTTATGAAAATTCAGTAATTGTGATTCTGTTCCTGACAGGCTTCCGAATACAGTCAAGCATTTATATTAACCAAATCAGCATAAAATTATTGCAAGATAAAAATTCCTGCCCGCTCGTTTTGCGGAGTGTCGTTGGGAATTTCGTCGCAACGCGACCGCAACGCGCTCAAATTTAAATTTCTTAGTTGGTATTGCGCGTTGCCAGGAAATTCCAAACGACACTCCGCAAAACGAGCGGGCAGGAATTTTTAGCTTGACAAAATAAAAATTAAAGCTTCTTCTTAATTATCTATTGAAATTAATCTTACCGAAAATTAATAATTAATTACAGCAGGAGGCCAAAGTCGCAAAAAATTAATATCTGAAGAAAGAGAAAACCGCAAGCGGTTGCCATGTGCGCGATGTTCAGAAAATGGCGCGAAACACAATTATTTGAATTACCTTAATTATTGGGATTTGTTTGGCTTTGGAATTTTTATAAATATTCGGATT
Organism: Caenorhabditis virilis; assembly: GCA_964036255.1. Taxonomy (NCBI): domain Eukaryota; kingdom Metazoa; phylum Nematoda; class Chromadorea; order Rhabditida; family Rhabditidae; genus Caenorhabditis; species Caenorhabditis virilis. The sequence goes on from OZ038419.1 coordinate 9,030,380, forward strand.
TTTGACTAAAGGATTCGGTTAGCAGAGAGTGAGAGCCTGTAAACATGTTGTATTGTCAACTCAGATATTCTTGATCATACAAGCTGGTTTTGACCTACCCAGAAAAGCTAAGTCTCTCAAACAGTCGTACTATTTTTTAATGCGAGCGGTATTTATTCAAATAATATTTTTTCAAAGAGATGAAATTATTGAAAATATATAAAAAAAAAGAAAAAAACAGCATAGAAACAAGGAAACTTAATTAGATCTCTGAATGCTTTTCAACTCGGATAATGTGCCTTTTAAGAAGAATAGGCTTTTTTTTTGTTTTTTTCCTGATCTTGGGGAAAACATTTGTTTTCCGGTGTTTTTTGTTGGTTGCAATGTTCTGCACAATGTGTTCAATTTATTATTTGGAAAATTAGTATTGGAGTTATAATATAACTAATTTTTATTATATTTTTGTTTTGAAAATATTTGTAGTTTTGTTTTAGAATCCGTTAAACCGGAAAAAAAAGCATTCAACAATATGATTATTAAATTTAAAAAATAATGAAAACTATTGTCATGAAGAAAATCTTGCTCAAAAATGAGCCCAAACTCATAAAAAGTTCGAAGCATCAAACATAATTCAATCTTGAGAATTGGTTAAACCTCAACCAAATTTTATTTATTTTATGATTCTTCATTTTTATTCATTTTTTTCGGAAATACCTATCAAACTTCACTTCCTTCCTCGACAATCAAAAAAAAATACGATGTTTGAGTTTTTAGATCCATTTGTGTTTTATTTTCTAAAAATAATTAATAAAGACCACTCTTTTCCGTTCCCAAAATGGTTTTGGTCAAGTTGAATAATTGAAATATGTCAAATACATACATGCTATATTTTTTTTATAAATCTTGTTTTCTTTGATGTACGAAAACAATTTCCTTGAAACTACTCCTTTGTCATAAAACTTCGAGCTTTTAAATTTGATTTCCAATGAACAACTCTGTAGGTCTTTTCGTTTTATTTGCCCTTTACTAGATATTCTTTTTTTTCGTAACAAATCAAAGGTAAATTTTTCGAATTTTTTTAGGCATAAGATATTATAATTAGCCATGCTTCATTCATATCCCCATTTGAATATCATTTCTTTCAGTTAGTTTTCTGCCAAAAATGAGATAATTATTTCAGTATGTATGTTTTTTTCCTCATCTGTTTGTTACATTTCGATGTTTCCTTATTTATCCGTATAATCAAATATTTTTCATGAGCCATGTGCCAAGGTATTACTTTACTGGTTTTTGTTTTTTCTTGAATGGTGCTATTTGATATTTTGTTTTTAAATTATGCATTCAACAAAATTAATAAATCATGGAGTTTATTAAAAGTGCAGAATTCGTTAGTCGAGAAATGCGTACGTGATGAAGTTTATCCTTGAAACTGATCTGGAAAAAAAACTAAATTATATTATTAAAAATACTGAAAAAAACGTCGACTTTAATAATCGGTGAAATGCGATCAATGATTTTTTTTCAGTTCAAACGAAATATAGTTATTTTTTATTAAGATGGTATTTCAATTAAAAAAATATAAAAGTATATTATACTGAAGAGATTTTTAAAATAATTATCTGGACTTGTTGTTTAAAGGATGGCTTTACGGAGATAATGAATGTGTAAGGGATGAAAATAGACTTCAGACTCATTTCAAATGTTTTTTTTTAATTTTCGAAAACCACCTAGAAGCCGAGAAAACGCGTCTCAAAACAATGGCCTAGAAACAGTGTCCACCGGCGAAAACTAGTCCGCAGGCGTGAAAAATCCAAAAAATAAATTAAGAAACATAAATTAAGATGAAAAAACATTTTAAAAAAATACTAATATGAGCATTCTGCATAAGTATTTATTAACGAAACACGAAGAAAGCTCATAGGAAAAAGTTAGACCAAGTGGACACTTTTTCTAGGCCATTGTTTTGAAGCTCATTTTCTCGGCTTATAGGTGGTTTTACAACATTTTAAAAGCAAATTTGGAATGAGAATGAAGTATATTTTCATTTAAGGTACATTTCTTATTATTTATTATATAAATCCCTCGTTTAAGTATTGAAAACTTCATCACATAGATCTCCAAAATCCCTTTTTGTTATTCCTAGACACAAACATGACGAGAAAAAGTTTAAAATGTGACACCGAACCAGAGAAACACCTATAACTCCGAAAATGACATGCAAAATGGGAACACGAGAAACGAAAGTTCAGTTTTATTTCATAAAAGTAGTCGAAAATAGTAATTCAAAAAGAGACCAAAATGCTTTCAACAATTCCTATCCATCAGAAATTTGGCTACATTTTTTCAGCTCGATTCCTGTTATCTGAAAAGTTCGGAAAATTCGAAAAATCCTAACCGACGGGTCAAAAATAATACTTTTAAAAATATAGCAAAACACCAGAAAAGAATAGGCTTTCTGAACCTGTAGTATATACATATCTTCTATTAACAAAAAAAAATGAGTTTGGCTCTTCCTCCAACTTTTTTCTCTTCTTTTTCGCTTTTCAAACTTTTTCTTTTTTAACTAATTACCAATATGGAAATAAACATACGTCTTTTTGAATAGATGCACTCGTTTTTACTTTTCATATTTAATTTTAGTACTCTTTTCTGAATTATATTGTGAAAATCTAAAAGATCGTTTTTTCATGTCTTGGTGGCCCTAAACTGTTAAATTTTTCATTCGAAAAATCCCCGAAATTTCATTGTTTTCTGTTGTGCACTTCATAGTATTTAGAAACTTTTCATTGGTTGACTCTTCAATTGTTTTCTTCTTTATTCTTCAAGTGTTTATTTTCCTATCGTCTTAAAATCTTATCTTTAACACTTTCACAAAAAATCCAGAAGAATTTTTTTAGAGAAAGTAAGTGTTATCAAATGAGATGGATTTTGCTTTTGCTTTTATTTGAAAATTGCTCGAATATTAGTTTGTATTCAAAAAGACAGGTAACATTTCGGTTTTTTTTTCTCAAAAATATCAAACAATTTAACGTAAAGAATGAAGATGACGATTATGTGGACGAAATACTAGAAGAATTTGAAACGGGGAAGCTTCCGACTCGCAAACCGACGACTATTAGGACAAAACCATCAAGACATCATAAAACAAAGTCTGAAAATATAATTACAACAACACCGACAAATAATATGTAAGTGCTTTTTTTTCGAAAAATTTAAGAGAACATCTGGTGAAAATGAAAAATAAAAATTATGAACACTTTCTCAATGTCATGTGCATGATGACAGCAAAGCACTTTGTTTCATTTTTTCCGTGTTCCATCCTGAAAAAAATTAATTTGTTTCCGAATTATGAGCCAATATTCATTTTCAATATGAAATTTCAAAAATAGTCATCCACTTCCCGCGCGTTTTCAAATTTGTGTCATTCAATTTTTAATTGAAGCTTTTGGTATATTATTGTTAACTCAAATATTCTTGATCATGCTATCTGGTTTCGATCTACCTAAAAAATCCAAGTCTCTCATATAGTCATGTTATTTTTACCTGCGAGCGGTTGCGCTGCGGTCTTTAAGTAGAAAATGGATGATCCAAAATTTTTACGTTGGAAATATCCTCTGAAATGTCTATAATTTTAGAGTCTAAAGTTGATTTCCGAATATTATTAGGTTTTTGGTTATGTCTGGGAATTCCCGAACAAAGAGATGCTTTTTCAAATAAACGACAACAAAAATCGGTTTTTTTTATTAGAAACGTTTCCTTTAAAAAACAAAAAATTAAATTTTAATAATTATTTTAAATTAATAAAGTTAGTTGTTTTGGAGATTAGTTAATTATTAACTGATAATTACCAGTATTGCCGTATTGTTCACTAATTATTAACTTTGTCTGTAAGAAGGTTGTATGTAAATGATTTGACGCTTTGTTCTTTATTATCGCTTCAAAAAAGGATACAGCTATTTTTTTTTAAATCCGTCAGACATTGTTCAAAATCAAAACATAGATTGAAAATTGTTGTTGTCAAGTTAAACATTTTGGATCATCCATTTTCTACTGAAAGACCGCTGTACAACCTCTCGCAGGTGAAAATAGCAACTTTGTGAGAGACTTAGATTTTCTGGGTAGGTCAAAACAAACTTGCATGATCAAGAAGTTTGAGTTGACAATACTTTTTCCTCACCTTTATTCCATGGACGCTCTATGAGTGAAAGATCACCTTCACCACACAAGCGTTAACAAGTTGTTTTGGGGGAATGTGTCCTGGCAATGTGCCAGTTCAAATAGAAGGCATGAAGTATTTTTTTTCAAAGGATGCTTTATTTTTAATTTTATTTCACTTTTTTCTTATAATGATTGTATATTTTCAAAAAAAACAAAAACACATTTTCCCTCATCCCAACCTATATCTTCCTTTGTTTTTGAATTCAAATTCCAGTAACGTCTAAAAAAAAGCCGCAATTCTCAAATCGTCTCCGGTTGTTAAATAGATTCGAAATTTGCAGGAATGACTCCTAAAACGCCTAGATATTTATATAATGTCAATCGTTTTGTTAAACTCATAAAAAATGAGTAATTTGTCGGGTTTTTTTTTTGAAAATATGAACAATTACTCAACGATTCTTCTTGTTCTTGTTGCTCCATCCATCTCTTACCAACTTATGTATATTCTTCAACATAATATATCCATCTTCTAGCCATTATTTGGTTTTCTGGGAGTGGAGGGTATCTTTATTCTTTTTACATGTTTCTCAGCCCCCCATTTTTTCATACTTCTTTCGCCCAATTATTTCCTTTTTCATCACCCACTACATATGTTTCTGCAAAAATAAGGACACCCCATTTAAAAATTATCTAATTTCCAGATTTCCAGATATATACTGATGTATATTTGTTACAATTTTCTGACGTCGTCATCATCAGATTGTTTTGTTATTTTCATTTTTAAGGGATCTTCTTCCCTCTGTTCTCTTCTCCCTTTCTTTGTTATCCCTTTATTATTCCATATTTTTTGGTGGTACTGCTAATTTTTTCATGCGCAAATAGAATCTTAGCTAGCTAAAAAAGAATGGGAGGTTTTTGAATCTTAAGTTTGACTAACTTTCTTAGCACTATTTTGTGATTAAAATTTCCAAAAAGAAAAATTGGAAACCCGACGGTTTTTGAAACTGTTTCTAACATTTTTATGACATCGAAAAATTCAATAAACTATCTTGTTTTGATTCGTAAAAAATTAATTATACAGAAAATTTAAAAAAAATAGAACAGAAACAGTTTTTGCATCTATTTGTTTTCTATTTTGAAATTTCTGCAAATGTTCATATGTAACATCCTGTAACATTGCAATGCCGCTGCGATTAAAGAGCTCTAACCATAAAAGAAAACAATTAGATCATGCTCGCTTAATTATCGCTTAATTGCTCGCTTAATTATAAGGCTCTTAGCCTTTCTTCTTCACTTTAAAAAAAATTACGTAATAGCACGAATTCACCTTTATAAACCCATCTTTTAATTTTGTAAAAATCTATGTCTTCAAGGGCTTCATATCCCTTTTCCAGATATTTTAACTGCGTGGAATCTCTAGTAGAAAAAAGTTTCAAATTTCAAAACATTTAGACTTCTTCTGGAAGATTTAAAACTTTGAAAACTAGCCTTTTAACCGAATTACATAAGCCACAATTTTTTATTTATGTACGTTTAATTTATTTCGGGATACCTAACGGGATCTTTCAAAAAGCTTCAAAAAATCTGCGACGAATAGAAAATGTATTTTCAAAACATAAAAATAATCCTTAAAAACCTAAAAGTAAGTATTTGGTTACTCAAGAAACGCACGCCAGAAAACATAAAGTATTTGTGATTTCTAAATGAGTTCAAAATCGTCAAGGATCCTTTTATGAGGCCCCCAGCTCTTTTTTTCTCACATTTCAAGTTTTCTTTTTTGTTTTCAAATCCTTTTTGTCTCAACTTCAACGAGCTTTGACTTTTGAAAATGAGATTTCGGCTAAAAATTTACTTCAAAAATCGTTTTTTGTTTTTTTTTTCTCTTCTGCTTTACGATGTCATCCAATCGAACAGTTCAGATGAGGAAATAGAGCAAAAAAGTGATTTTTGAAAAAAAAACCCGAAAAAATAAACGAGGAACCAAAAAGATGGAAAAAAACATTTCATCGAATTTGACTTTGATTTGGTAGTCGAGGTGGAATCTCATTTTCGTCCAATTCCCCTTTTCCTTCTTACTTTCCTTGTTTTTCAGAAGAACCTTTTTTTAAAATAAAATATGTTCATCTCCTAAAGCACAATTCCAGAGATTAGTGGATTATTTCATGTTGCTATTATTCTCATAAAAATATTCATTCAGTTTTCATCAATCTTTTCTTTTAGCTTTGCAATGACCAATTATACTCTTGAAAATGGAAATTGTTGTAAATATATACATGTTCTTCTCTTTTTCATATAGTTATCTTATATTTCGAAAAGTTTTTCTTTGCTATGTTTTTTGCGCTAAAAAAAGTCGAACAATTGAAAATATTTTAAATCAAATCAAGTGGCAGAAGCCTCGCAGTATTCGATGAAAAGAGTTCTGAAATGATTTTTTGCTTTTCTTTCTTTTGCTCTTTTGTAACAAAAATATATTTACACGGTAACATTTTTTTCTTAAAGGCTGAAGGTTATAGGGCAACATTTTCAAAAAAATATTTTCGCGTACATTTTAAAACCTTTTATTTTGCTCGTGGATTTGCTCGCGAAGCACGCATATTTTTTTAAAAATATAATTTTCAGTTTCGACGACAAGTCACATTCCAAAACAATTTATGTTCCTTAAAGACACGGTTCCACTCAAACGCTGTTCGGCTATTCAACACTTTTAAAGCGTACACTTTTAAACCTATGAGTTCCTCACTATAATAGGAAAATTAACAAAAATTAGGCGAACTGTGAGAGTTTTCCATTTTATTGCTCTAAACTATCTTTATCTTCTCATACATTTAATAAATTTTTAATGTAATTTTTGGCGAGGTATCCGTCTAGAAAAATCGGAAATTGATCGAAAAATTTTCAACATTTCAGTGAATTCAGAGAAAACAGGTTTAAAAAATTCTCAAATTCAGATAGCCTCAATTTTTAACGATTTTTGAACTTGCGTTGAACACATTTGAACTTTATGCTCATAAAAAGAAATGTCGTTAGACCGCCTGTTAACGGAAAAATGCAAATTCTCGTAGTGAAAAAAAAACTTTCTAAAAGTTTTGGCCAAACGTTCAGAGATTATTTCTTTTCGAAGACACTCACAATTCAGGGACTCTTTTACCGGTTGACCAAGACGTTGTAGAATTTGCGAGAAAGAACAAAAAAAAAGATACCTTGTCTTTAAGGTTTTTTTTCGATTTTAAGGATCTGAGGCGTGTCTTCTTATTGAAAGTTGACTTTTTTTCTTAATTATTTTAAGAACTGTATATTTGACATCATAGAAAGACCTTCAAATATGAGAATAAAAAGAGTCAATATCGTAATATCATATTCAATAAAAATTTTCTTTTCACACATACATCAATTTTTGATGAATTTGTTTATTTTTAACTTGACCATTACTTTGGAAATTGTTTTTTTTTAATTTGGTGTCTTCCAATAATAATTATATCTTAAAAATGTGAATAATTTTGCTGTGATAATTCTACAAGATTGAAATTTTTAAAAAAACAATGAATAAATCAGCGGATCATTCCCTTTGAGCTTCTTGCACCAAAATCTTTTTTTTTAAACTTAAATTATGATTTTTCTTTTAGATTTTGCGCTTTATTCAAATTATTTTTGGAAAACATTATCTAAAACTTTTAAATAACTTCATATCGTCAACAAATTATATTGTATAGTTAACAATCCCAAAGGAAAAACTCTCTAAATTTATTTTCAGCGGAACTTACTTTTCTCCTAACTCCAATTCATTTTTATATCGTTCTTCTTCTTCTAGTTTTCACTTCATATTGGCTATATTTTTTTTAAACAACAGAAAAATTCTCACGATTCGATCCATTTTTTTCAAAAGCTTCATTATCTTCTCATCTTCAATTGTTTTCACAAACTTGTCTTGCTCGTTTTTTTTTTGCTCGAATCTAATTTCAATAAATCAGCACATTTTTCAAGATTTATTCTCAATTTCGACTAGAAGTGTTGAACAAAAAACGTCTCCAGAAAGCGAAGAATCTGCAATTGCTTCTCAGTTCCGAAAGAAAAAAGACTACGGAGAGAATAGGCATCATGTCGCGCACCTAATGGCTCATTAGCCTCGTTATGACGCTTCCTAGTGCTACTACATCTCGACAACTTACACTGTCCATCGGACGAAGCATCAAATTTACACTTTCTGCCCAAATCGTCACTTAGTTATTATCCATCTAAAACACATATATATCGGGTTTTTTTTCTTCTCTCAATTTCCCCCCGAATGTACAAAACTCTCATTTCGGTTTTTATCATTTTTTCGTGCTGGATCTTTTACAGGTGAGATTTTCTAGGCAACAAAAGGGAACTGAATGGTTTTTAGAAAATATATGTACATTGAATGGTTTATATCTGTTTTTTCAGCGAAGCTGACGGTACATCTGACACGGATATAATCACTAAATTGCTTGGAAAAGGTTATGATTGGAGAGTTCGACCACCTGGTATCAATCTATCCATTCCAGGTATGAACTTTCCAAGATAAGGTGTCTTACTCAGAAGATAACTTCTAATGTTTATTTTAGTAGTGTGACAGCTAAAAGTACGATGACTTTAAACAAATTTGGTCTTGCTGTTATTTTGGTGTCATTCTTTTTCAAGCCCAGAAAAATCGGATTATATGAAATTGTTTTCCTGGGCAGAGTTCGCAGTTCCTAATTGTTTTGAAAGTTAATTTTTGGTCCTGAACTTGCAGATGTGCGCCAGTGAACATCTTTACGAACAGCAGTTTCAATAACATCGTTGTTGAGATCGGGATCTCTAATTCCGGGGATTTTTCAAATAGTGTTCTGAATATTAAAGACAGTGTGTCAGTTGAAATAGGGAAACAATGTTTGAATAATACCACAGAAAGACATACCTTTGATTTTTATATCTAGTCATTATTAAATTTCATGCCAAGTCAGTGTGAAAACATGCGACGTCATCCTTTCGGATTCATCTTAAGAAATGTTGAAAATTTTTTACAGTGCAATACATCTATGTTGCAGTTATAGCTAATGAAAACTGTGATATATGTGTTCTGTGCACTGAGATCTTTTAGAATTCATTTTTAGAAACTTGTCGACCCGAAAATGGAATATGATTCCTTTCAGTGTAAACAGAGTTTATCCCATCAGATCTCATCGGCAAGCAATTAGTCAATTACATGTCCAACCACTCTTTTTGATCTCCGAACGCCCTAAAATATATCCTAAAATAAATTTGAGAAGCAAAGAAAGAAATCCGACAACCTCATTACAATAACGAAAACTCAAACCTCTTTCAGGAACGCATGGTCCAGTTGTGGTCACTGTCAACATGCTGGTCAGAAGTATATCAAAAATTGATGATGTCAATATGGAATATAGTGTACAGCTGACGTTCCGCGAGAATTGGGTCGATGGTAGACTGGCTTATGGTATAGCTGGTGATAGCAAGCCAGATTTCGTGATATTGGCTGCTGGTCAACAGATCTGGATGCCGGATAGTTTTTTCCAGGTGAGTTTTCCGTTTTAATTTATAAATTCTATACACAATTTCCAGAATGAAAAACAAGCTCATCGTCATTTGATCGACAAACCGAATGTGTTAATGAGAGTGCATAAAGATGGATTAATTCTATATTCTGTTCGAATTTCAATGGTTTTATCATGTCCGATGCATCTTCAATATTATCCAATGGATGTGCAAACGTGTTTGATTGATTTGGCATCCTATGCTTATACAACAAGTGACATTGAATACCAATGGAAAGCTGATAATCCCGTACAACTGAAAGAAGGTCTCAATTCATCACTTCCAAGTTTCCAGCTCAATAACGTTAGCATTCCAAAACCATTCAATCCAAAACCTTCTCTTATTCCAGGTTTCAACAACGTATTGCACAAGCAAAACAAATACCGGAACGTATTCATGCCTACGCACCGTTTTAGAACTCCGCCGACAATTCAGTTATTATCTACTCCAATTATACATCCCTTCAACTATGCTTGTCATTGTATCCTGGGTTTCATTTTGGTTGGATCGTGGAGCTGTTCCAGCTCGTGTTACCCTCGGAGTCACAACACTTCTCACAATGACAACTCAAGCATCGGGTATTAATGCAAAACTGCCACCAGTCTCTTATACAAAAGCAATTGATGTATGGATTGGTGCATGTTTGACTTTTATCTTCGGAGCATTGCTTGAATTTGCATGGGTTACGTATATTTCTTCGCGAAGTTTTTATAAGCGTTCGTTTTTTTTTCTTTTCAAAGTCTTAATGATTCCTAAAATATGTTACAGATAAGAAAGTTGATACTAGCCAGAATTCATTAATGATTGGAACTAAACAAGCGATGATTATTCAAAATACGGCGATTACAAAGTTTCACGATCCTGCGCAGGTATTTGAGACGAACTGTATTCAGATAAAAATACGGTTTATAGTCAATTGAAATGGGAATTCCAATAGACGGACATGATGTTTGGATACGACAAAATAGTAACGGAGGGACAAATGGGGTTGGAATGATCAATCAAAATCATGATGAAACAGCAGAGCTTATAGTTTTTGGCACTGCAAAATTGAAAAGGTAACAAACAACAAACATTCTTTGAAAATCTCCGATATTTCAGAAGTGCCAGATTATATAACTTTCTTCGTCGATTCCGAGTTGTTCGATGGGCTCAGCGTCGATTAGACGTGCCGGACAATGCGAAACGAGCTGATTTAATATCAAGTAAATACTAGCCAAACAAAAGAAATAAAAACATATCATTTTTTAGGAGTCCTTTTCCCATTCCTGTTCTTGTTATTCAACGTCGTCTATTGGACGAAATATTCAAGATATCAAACCCCAGAAGCAAAATGAAGCAAAACTGCTCAGGAATACTTTCTATTAATTGTGATATTTACTTTTATTAATTTCTCTAGACTATTTCCTTCTTCAATGATTCTAAAACTTGCATATCAACAAATTTAATCATAGTTAATACTTTCATACAGTAAACAAATTGAGCAATTATATGAGAATTTACCGGTACATAAAAATATAAATATATTGGCAATTAAAATACACGAAATTGAACTGCGAGCTCTAGAAAAAATTACAATTTTACAATGAAACATGCACAATAATACGTCTTTCGGAAAACTCTTATAGAATACCGAAATACCTGAGAAATATGAAAAAAAATCTATTCTGGCCAATCAATATTGAATAAATATTTAACAATTCGGTTTTCAATTGGTTTTACAGTTCGAGCAACTACAGACAAACGATAATGACGGCTATAAGCGTAAATTCCGAAAAGAAGTCCAGACAAGAAAAACAGCCGACGCCACCATGGAGAACGAGTTTCATCATAGACACTGTGTGGAGGGCTGTAGGGTGTGAATTCTTGATCATAACATGTTCCCTTCTGAAAAAAAACGTTATTAGATTGTGAAAGCTTGTTACAGATTCTCACCAAATGATTATATGTCACAAGTGAATATTTTTCCATACATTGCAATACTTCATGAGCACATCGATATCCACTTTGAATCGCTCCATCCATGTATCCAATCCATTGTGTAGCCGACTCAGTACCAGCGAAATGAACACTAAAAAAGTGGTTTGTGAGTATGCATATTCATTTACAAAAAAACTTACTTATAAAATGGCTCTCGAATCATCTGAAACGCATCCATTTGTCCAGGTGGAACATAAATATTTGGACATCCTCCGTTGTATTCTTCATGAGCCCAAACTTTATCTTTATAATCCAGAAATTGTTTGAACGCGTCTTCACCCAAAAACCTGGCCAAATCAGTGACTACTGCGTTGCATCTCTCATTGAATGGTTTGTCTAAAATTATATTTTTGGATTGTACTCTATTTTTTTCTTATGAGATTGAAATTACCGGCATATTCTTCGTTCATAAACCCGATCAAAGCGGGAACTCCTGTTGCAGTCGTTCCATCGTATGTACAGATGATTGGAAGTATCTAAAATTCCGATAAATGATATTTTGTCTTTTGAACAGTTTACTTCTCCAGGAACAATGGTTCGACCAGTGCTAACAACTTCTCCAGAATAACCTTGCTCCCTCCAAAATGCAGACTCAAAAGTAATAACGAATTTGATGAGATTTCCTTGCATACAACCTTCAAATAAACGTCTTTTCAGATCCGGAATACTTGGCGTCCATTGAACTTTAGAACATTGATTAGGAGGAATTGCGGAAACAACATGACGACATGAGAATGAAAACTGGAATTTTTATTTAAATTTTGCCTTCAAAATTCTACAAAAATACCTTTTTGTCATTTGTTAAATTGATTCCACTAATTGTTGTTGTACCATTATGTTCCTCGACATCAATATTCGAAACAGCGTGCGATAACTTGATACTGTCCATTCCGAGTTGTTCCCCCAGTTTTCGAGAAATCTGAAATGCTCCACCACTGACTTTCATTGCTTGTGCACCATCTCCAACACATTCACAAAGGTTTAAAAACCCACCAGCTGATTTCGCAACAACTAAATTGTACAACATGCTCATTCTGAAGTTCTCAGGCAAAATTCATATGAAAATGAACACGTTTCAAACCATACCGATTCGGCTCAACGCCAAAAATGCTCCTGGTTGCAATGTCAATCGCATCCTGATTGGCACGCGTCCAACAATTTTCGCGAGACCATTTTGAGACTGACATGTCATCGAAATTCGATGCTCTTTTCCAAGAAAAGTAATCGTAAAGCGTTGTCCGGGAAGTGAGCCATGAGAGTTTGGCAAAAGTTGCGACTGAGTCAAGAATTTCGAAAAGTGAGAATTGTCTGAAAAATGAAGTGCTACTATTTGTTGAATATTAATATCATCTTCCCAGAATTATTATTTGCAAAATTTAATTTTTTATTTGGAGCTGGACCATTTTTTGATATTTAATCAAAAAAAATTACCTGATACTATTAACCGGCAGATCTGATGTGTACTTCCTCGGTTTTGAAACTCCCATTTGCGCAACTTTATCTCCTTTATTATATTGATCATAAGTGGTCAAATTTAATTCTCGAATCAATTCCAACGCATACGTCTGTGTCTGTCCAACCCATTGTCCACCCAAATCAAAAAATTCATGTGAATGCTTGGCACCTTTCATCTCAATCCCTATCGTCCTTCCGCCGACTCGATTTTTTGCCTCGAGAATTAAAATCTAAAGTTTTTTGACTTTGTTGACATTAGATTCGGAAACGATATTCGACAAAAAAAAACTCACTCGTGTATTTGGCACTACTTTTTTGAGCTCTCTAGCTGTTGTCAAACCAGCCAATCCAGCTCCGATGATGATCACATCGTAATCAACGCTCAAGTCTTCTGGTGAATCTGTCATCTGAAAATATTAATTGATGCTTCAAATAATTACTAGAAGCAAAGAGAAAATATTGTAAAATTTTGAAAATAATGTTTTTAAAAATTACACATATTTACCATTGATAAAATAGAGAAAAGCTTACGGTTTAAAGGGACACGTTCAAAAATGTTATGTATTTTTTTTAGTGTACTGTGGGATTATGGAATTTTTTTAATTTACGACAGTGGTTCAATTTTTTTCCATTTGCGAATTCAATAAGAAAAAACCAAGTGAAAAACTTTTTTATCAAAATTTTAAAATAATAAGTATCTTGGAGAAAGTTTCGACATGCCTTCTCCACCAGTTGTTTGTTCCATTCTCATCTTTTTCTACTCCCTTTTTCCAGCAGTATTTTTTTGGAAATTGTTCATCTTCCTATCTCTCGGCACCTTCTTTTTTTCAGTTATCTTACTTTTTTGCCATCTGTGTGTTTTTTTTTCAAATAGTTAATAAAAAAACGATTTATTAGACCATTCATAGCATTTATTCAGAAATAAACAATTTAGTTCGCGAAAAATAAAAGATTCTAATCGAAAGATACAGATAAACCCGCAAAAAATGTGGCATTTTTGTTTGTTTCTAGAAATTTGAAAAAAAAGATAAGATGAGCGAGTGAAAAATTCTAGAAATACCCGTGACGGAAAGGTTTTAAAATTATTAGAAAATATCACAAAACATCATCCATGATATTAATATTAAAGTTAATAGTTGTATGGGGAATATTGTGAGAGGAGAAATTGAAGACATGGCGTCAAGATCCAAATGAAGTAGGCTCTCGCATTCACCATTGCATCCATCGACGCCCTAAAAAACGAAAAAATAGATTTGAAAATGTATTGCTAAATCGTTTTACATTTAAACAACGACCGAGTTAAAAATTACAAAAGAAACATGTTTTTTTTATAAAATCAATATATTTAGTTGGATCCTGAAAACACATTCTGTATGCAATAGCAGAAAATCGTAATGTAAGTTATTATACACAACTCTAAATTACAAAATATTGTTTATTTTGCCAGTTAAATTTTTTTATTAGTTGTTTACAAATTCTGTTATATAAACGTGAAAAAACCTGTGTCAAACCGCTGCGTTGTCTTATTATCCCTCACCATACACTATTTCGCAAAATAGGGATTTTCACGTTTATGAAGCCGAATTTGTGAGACAATAATACTAACCTGTTGAACGTGACTCTCAGAACATGTGCATTTTGCCAAGTCTCCGCAATGCGATCTCCGAAGTCGGAGGAGCTACAATATGAAGCATAATTCTGAACTTCGTATAACAATAAAGTGGACCTACATTCACTAAAACTTTATTGAACCGATTACAAGCGACTGTAGTATCTCGATTCGGTTGTATGTGCCCAAGTATCGAGGAAATTTCTAACAGGAATCCCTGAAAATGATAATGAGCAGCGCGAAGAAAGTAAGGTAACGAACTTGTTCTTCTTGTTGCTCTTCGTGGCTCATTCCTCTTCTACATGTTAACATTCCATCTTTTGAACAATGCTGATTACATAATGATTTTCCATACCCTCGATAAGCAAGAAAAACATTCATTGGTAGCTTTTTCCCAAAAACCATATGATATTGAACCGATGCTATCTGAAAACATAGTTTTCATCAATAACTTCACATTGTTCTAAATATACATTTGCTGCCACTTGATCCGAGCATCCCGGTACAGTAAAACATGATGAAAATTTTCGAACATCATGGCAAATTTGAATTTGGCGCGCATCTGAAACTGAAATATACGATTTTGACCGATAAACGTGAATTTCACAACTAACCCGATTTTCGTTTTCGTTTATCTAGAATTACTGTCACATTTCCGTTGTGAAATAAAGGAACAGCTCTTTTCTGTATCATTGGAGGGTGGATAGCAGACTGGAAAATTTTAATTTAGGTAGTTTTCTGAAAATTTTGAACAGTGTTAGGTTCACACCATGTATTTTTGAACGAACAGCTCTTTGTTTAAAATTAAATCCAAAATTGTTTTAACGTTGTGCTGCAAGAGTTCAAACAGTTCAATTTTCGGGGAAATTAAATTTAAAACATTTAATTGAAAAATTCTGAAATTGAAATCTCAGAGAGATCCGGTGCTAAAATTATTAAATACAAGTGTTCCATTTGGAAACGATGTAAATGCCCAGTAATTTTGTGTGTTCGTTCATTTTATATCAGCCAATAGTTATAGAATTATAAGATATTTCCACTCTTCAAGTTAAAGGCAGCTTGTCAGTTAACATGATCCAAATCCAAATCCAAGTCGAAAAATAAAAATTCGAATGGGGGCCCAGGTGGTCCAAAGAACTATGCCTATTTGTAGCCTTATTCAAATAATTGTGTGTCGCGCCAATTCCGACCAAATGAGAGAAAGCTATAATTTTTGAAAGCAGGTAGGGTCAAATTAACTGACACATTGTCTTTAACCGAACATATTTTTTTTCTACAGCATTTTTAATAATTTCTCTTAAAATCCATGATTCCAATAGAATGTTTTGTCCACAACCAAAAGTGGTTTTTTTAAAGGAAAATAAATAATAGGTAAACAACAGTAAATAGGAAAAGTTCAGCCTGGTAAGGGTTAGGAGAAGCTAAAGTTTCACAATTCAAAACACAGTTATTATTACATTTTTATCACGTTCTGATACAAATCTCCGATTTCTCCGATATTGGAGCATTCTTGATGACAAATATACCTGATATTTCATATATTCGTAACATTGTCAATAAACTGAAAAAACCAATCAATCGAAAACTCACTAGAAATGCTTCCCGAAAACAATTCTCCAAGTCTAATTCGTAACAGCGATTTTGTTTTCGATCGTCTCGAAATATAAACGCAACTACAACAATCGATAACGAGCCGATTGTGAGCAGCAATTTTAGCATCATCGTTCGGTATCCATAAACTGCAAACAAAAAAAAACAACATTTGAGAGAGAATTATAATTAAAAAACGAGCACTTTTAAATGCAAGGGAGAACAAAAAAAAGCGAACTCTTTGAATTTATTCATGATGCATTTTAAACTTGTTAGGTTCACATTTTGTCATTTTTTAGAGTTCTATTTATTTTCCAAGAATTCAGTTTTGCGGTCTTTGGGAAGTGAGGAAAAGAGTTAAAAGGATGAAGGGAGAGAATGATTGATTGAGAAAAAAGGATGGTTGAACTTTTTTTTCATTAAAAAAGTTCATATTTTGGTTGAAAGTTGAAGTTAGACCGAGAACATGAGACAAAATCTCCTAATAAAATAATATTTTAAGCAAAATTCGAAGATCATGCTATGGGTACATTGTCAAGCTTGAATTATACAAAGGTGGAGAGTGGTTTTGCGATCACGAATATTTTATTTATTTTTTCGTATTGATAAAAATGTCTTGAACTCTAGATCACTCAAATATTTTCAAGATGTGTTGATATTACAAATCAACAAATAATTCTCAAAAATTATAAGCAAAACGTTTGCCAGTAGTTTTTTTTCGAAAAAGACCTTCCCACTTGCAAAACGCAAAACGATGGAAAATAAACAAATCACACGCGGATCACAACATGTGCTGTGATGATACGACAAACCCTTCTTCAAGATCCAAAATTTAGATATATCTATAACAAATGAGGTCTCTTTTTGAATTATTATAGTTAGAAGAATATTTAGAATGTTTAAATGATGCTAATCGATACAAATTCGATACGAATTCACGAAAAATGAGCATGACATTGTGATCTGTTGATTATTTAAAGACATGGTGACACTGAAATGAAGATGAACAAAAATAAAGAAAAAAACCAAAGGAAATAAATTATTTGTTTTAACATAACAAGTCTAATCAAATTTAGTAAGCTATAAACACCGGGAAAGTTATATTCATTAAAATGTAACTTTCCAAGAGTTTAGCAAAAGCCCATTCAAATATGGAAATGTTCTACTAGCAATAAAAATTCGAGTATTTTTAAAAATGTTGAATAAGAAGAACATAAGAATGAAAACGTCAGATATACATCTGAAATGGAAGAAACTACAAAAATTAAGATTATATGAGCCTATTTAAAGAAAACAACTGTATTTTTTATTTATTTCTCAAATTTGGGAACAATTTTGAAATGTATGAAAATGCAAACGGTTTCCCTTTAAAAATTGAATTTTTGATTTACTACAGACATGATTTCCCCTAACATAATTTAGTTTGTGTGTCTTGTCGACGTTCGTGAAATGCTTTCGAAATTGTTAGGTAGTAAAGTTATTTGAATTTTGAATTATATTCTTATCAACTAATTTGTCTTAATTGTCGATTAGCAAATTAAATTTGTAGGTAAATTCTTCCCTCGTTCCTCAAATTTCACGAAATTTTCAGAAACCCAAACATTTAAAAAAAAAAGGATAGAACTTGAGTAGACAAAAGATCACAACGCCTGCATTTTTAAAATTGAATCTTGCCATCCATAACTCAAAAGTTCCGAAATTGCGAGACAATCGTTATTTTTAAATGCAGTTTTTTTTCTGTTTGGCGCCGCAACGGCGTTGATATCGAAATTATTGCGTGAGATGAAAAATATTTTGATGGCCCTCAAATTGCCCGCGGGAGCTTTCGGATCTCGCAAAAATATATGCACCAAACTTCTGGTTAAAGAAACGAAATAGATATTTTAGGAAGAATGTTTGGAAGAAGAAACCCCATTTGTGACAACAACAGAGAAGAAAGAAATGAAATAAAAACATATATGCAAAAAACCTTCTCTTTTTTTATTTCCCGACCGGCTGCTCTGGAAAAAAACGGAATTTTAATGGAGGTCCGAAAAAAAGTTGCCTCTTTTCCGTTTACATTTTCTGCCTCCATGGGGGCCACTTTTTTCCAACCATATTTTGGTGAAATGTCTGTGTTTAAAATGTTGTTCTTTCGGTCATCTTCATCCGTTTTATTTTTTTTCTCCCCTCCCATTTTTTTTATTCATGCACTGATCTATCTATCTATCGAAATGGGATATGTGTATGTGGCGACGGGGAATTTGAGATGGATATATGTAGAAAAATAGTAGAAGCATCACAAGGGAAACTATTTCTCCTTTTAAATCCGTCATCATCTTTCAGCCGAAATAATCATCTTTCGTCTTTTATTTCAGTTAATGGGAAAACTGATAGTATTTTCAAAAAAGAAAAAAGGATAAAAAATGAATCAAAAGTTGAAAAAATTTTAAAGGAGGGCTTTACGGAGATAGGGAATGCATCTAGGATGAAAATAGACTTCATTCTCATTCCAAATCTGTTTCAAAATGTTCTAAAACCACCTAGAAGCCGAGAAAACGCGTCTCAAAACAATGGCCTAGAAAAAGTGGCCACCGGCGAAAACTAGTCAGCAGATATAAAAATCCAAAAAAAACTGAAAATACATAGATTAAGATGAAAAACATAAAAAGGATTAATATAAATATTCTAAGTATTTATTAACTAAACACGATAAAAGCACATAGGAAAAAGTTCGGCCAGGTGGACACGTTTTCTAGGCCATTGTTTTGAAACTCATTTTCTCGGCTTCTAGGTGGTTTTAGAAAATTTTAAAAACTGATCTGGAATGAGAATGAAGTCTATTTTCATTTAAGGTATATTTATTAGCTCCGTAAAGTCCTCCTTTAAGCTCGAAACCTAACTATATTGATTATTCCGCATTTCAAAAACAATACATTTTATTTTTGGGTTTAAACTTGTGATTATTTATTAAAGATAATGTGCTACTTGACATTGTTTGAATTTTGGTCGTCATTTGTATACACCACAATTTAGGCCCCGAAGTATGAAAACCTGTGTATTTCAGTTTTTTTTAAAACATTTTTGTGATTTTGAAGCAAGCGAAAATTTTCTTATTTATTTAAAAGTACTTCAGCATTGGTATTAAAAACGATCCGTCATAAAGACTATATTATTCATAATCGTGAATTAATGCGGGAGAATCCGCAAATACACATGTCTCACATTTGCAAAATACTATCACTTGTTTCAATGCATTGGATAATAAATTATTGAAACAAAAAAAAAGGAAAATAATACTTTTGGTGACAAAAATTGTTGGTATGAGAAAAAGTTTCAAGTGTCATTGCCTCAATTCCTTTGGGTACTTTCAATCATTTTTGAAACTTAGAACAAGCAAAAGTCTGCGGGATATGAAGAAGAAAAACCCAAAAAAAATGATATAACATATAAACAATATACTCGAAAAGGCAACAGATGTTATTGTTGTTAGTTTTTGGTGGATTCGGAAGGAACAACGTTGTAAATAAGCAGAACAGTTACTTAGAAGGTGGGAAGAAGAGTCAATAAAAAATGAAAAAAATACTTGAATCATTTTGTCAAATAGGAGACAAACGAAAATTGAGTTAGATTCGGGAGAAGAGTACGGCAGAAAGTGCTAGAAAAAAGGAGAATGAAAATGACAAAAAAAAACGGATGCACTGCAGCGGTTTTTTAAAAGAAAGAATGAATATGGAAATGTGGGATTGTGGGATCAAACAGAATTTGAGGATACAGTTCTGAAGAAACCAGAAGAAAATCGGGAACTCCCACAAACATCATTAAAAAAGCTTACTTCGTGGGAACACTATTTATACAAAAAAAAATGAAAAGATGAGAAGTTCAATATTATAATTTTGTTAGAAATGAAATTCGAGAATGATTAGAAAATTCTGGATTTCTGTGAATCATATTAATTTTCACAGAAATTACAAAAAAAACATTTGGGGACGCGATGCGGGTTTGAAAATGTATTTTCCCGCGAATTTTCCAGTATGGTGAGTGTCGGTCACCGCGTCGCGTGCGTGCGGAGCGTCCGTGAGGTTGAAAAGCCCTCAAAACGCGATGATCAAGAATTTTTGAGTTGACAATAGCAAAGGAATGCTAAACACCAAAAATCATCCATCAGACACAATGAAACAATTCATTCAAAAAATAGATCTCTAACGGATTAACAAAGTACTAAATGCACTATTTATCTAAAATAAAAATCCTTTTCAGGCCAAAAATTAGATGCAACAGAAAAAAATATAAAATAGAACTAGTTTTTTACTCAAAAACATAAATTAGATCTTCAATTACAACATATCAGTTTACAAGTTGACTCCTATAACAAGATCAAAAATACAACCTGAAGTTATAAAAACCCACATGATTTAATAATCTGGACCAATGAATGAGTAAAAAAAGCTTTTTCTAACCTAGTCTAATCGCGTTGGTTATTGAGGGGGCTCAAACGGGGCTGAAACATTACGAGATCATTAAATTCTTGTTTCGATTGATTTTCTGTTAAAAATAGATTTCTGTATGAAATTATATATCAATTAGAACAATATCTTAAAGGACTCAACGATAATCCGTCACTCCCTAAAGATTGAATACAAAAAAATTGAGAACGAACACTCAACAAAATTAGATAACTGAGTTGATGTAACCCCATCCGATGTCTTGTTTTCATGAATGTGTACATCTTGTCAAATAAATTCAAATAACGGATCAAGAACAGATGAAAAGGACAGCGTAAAACGTGAGAGAAAAATTCAGTCGACACCATAATATTGGTGTCAACACATCTCATGAAAAGGGTGAGAAGTAAATGAGGGACAACTCCTTCTCAAAGCAGCAACTAGTAGGATTAGAAGAGGGGCAACCGAACATTTTCATTCATTGCCGAAATAGGAGAAGCATATAGGAAGAAGAAAAAAAACAGCACTGGCCACACACACACACAAATTCTTGTTTAATGTGAAACTGACTGATGTGAAAAGACGGTTTGATGGCTCCCAGGCAATATTGAAATTTTAAGCTGTCAACATCATGTCGGGAGAGGAAAAAAAGGAAAGTGTTCGAAGATTCTCATGGAAAAGGAAATTCTATAGTTTCGAAAATTTCAAAATTCTAATAGTAATTATAGAAAAAACATCAATAATTAAAACCAATTTAAGAAGAAAATAAATGTAAATATGGCATAAAACCCCGTGTTAGTAAAATATGAAAGCCCAAAGCTTTTGGCTCGGATTTATGCCATGTTATCGTTCTTCGAAATCCTTCAATATATCAGATTCAAAGTACAGATGCAATCAAAAAAATTCACCTGTCAAGATTTAGATGTACTGAAAAGAGCCTGAAAAAACATTAAAATTGTCATGAACTTAAGAATTTGAGGTGTGAGATTTGTTTTTTTCAAACTTATTACTGTTGTGATTTCCTTGTCAGTTCTAGAGTCATGTTTAAGATTATTCTGGATATATTTAAAAGAAACGAATTTAACAACTGACAGCTTGGATCCTAAATTGTTCAATTATTTCTCACAAGGCAACATCGCGAACTTATGGTGAATGTTTCAAACGGGACATTCTGAGCTGATGAAGACACCGATGTCTACTTTTTATTTTTTATTTTTTGGATTTTTCATGCCTGCGGACTAGTTTTCGCCTGTGGAAACTTTTTCTAGGCCATTGTTTTGCGCGTTTTCTAGGTTTCTGTGTAATTTTTTCTTTTGTAAACATGTGGGAATGTTTCAGACATTCCCGACTACCTCTGATTTTTCATCATTTGAATCACATTTCAAACGCTTTACACTCCGAGAAAGATTCGGCAGACTTTACGGAGCTAATGAATGTGTCTGGGATGAAAATAGACTTCAGACGCATTCCAAATCTGTTTTTAACATTTTCTAAAACCACCTAGAAGCCGAGAAAACGAGTCTCAAAATAATGGCCTAGAAAAAGTGGCCACCGGCGAAAACTAGTCCGCAGGCATGATAAATCCCAAAAAAATTTTTTTAAAACATAAAAAAAGGAACTAATATAATTATGCTGCACAAGTAATTAACGAAACACGAAAACATTATCGAAACACGAAAAAATTAACGAAACACGAAAAAATCTCATAGGAAAAAGTTCGGCCAGGTGGAACATTTTTCTAGGCCATTTTTTTGAAGTTCATTTTCTCGGATTTTAGGAGGTTTTAGAACATTTTAAAAACTTATTTGGAATGATTATAAAGTCTATTTTTATTTGTTACATTTATTATCTCCATAAGGCCCTCCTTTAAAATTACTAGATATCTAGACTTAAAATTCATCTCCACAACAACATTCTTTTACACTTTGTGAGTGATATTCGAAGTCTAAAAAAAATGTAATTTTACACTTTTATAATTGACGAAAGTTCCTAATTTTAAGAAAATGTAGACAGTAGCAATTAAAAAATAACATTTTGTGGGTACGTAACTTTCATACTGAAGATGTCAATTCATCAACTGTCAAAAAATGAAAACGCCGCGGCTAAAAAACGAAACTACGAAACACCATACCCAAGAAAACGAAGAAGAAAAAAACAAAAACTCAAGTTTGAAAATAAGAGCGGATTTTTGAAAAATTAACATAAATCTCTGGGGGCTATTATTCTTTTATATGCCGGATTGTTTTCTGTTGTCTTATCTTTGCATGTCACAGTTGGTATGATTATTCATTTTTCAAAAAATATTTAAAACACATTATTCTTGTGAAGTAGTTTATTTTTGGGGTAGCAAGCTTTGTTTTTCAATAATACCTTAAATACTGCTAATATTCTAGTTATTTCTTAGAAAAAGGTAATTGTGAAAAATGAGAAAAAAACAACAACACAACAAAATTGAAAAGAATCAAAAACAAAAAAGTCAACTTGAAATCTGAAAAAGAAAGAAAGCCTTCAAAATCTGAACAGGGATTTGTGTAGAAAGGGGGGGGTCGTTTTGAGGATCAATGGTGACGATCTTGATTCAATTTTAAAAGTTTTTCTTTGTTTTCATCGTATTTTTTCTAACAGGAAGTAATGCTCTGAAGTGAACACAACACAGTGAACAAGCTGAGAAAAAAAAATGATTTGACTTGACAAGTGAAAGATGTCGACCAAAACTAGGGAATTCTTGAGAATGAAATAGAAATGATTAATTATGGTTGTATTAGTTGCTTAAAATTGATCGTTTTTTTTTCGAAAATAATTTTTGATGTCAGGATGGAAATGAATCTCTTGAAGATAGTTAAAGGGACTACAAACGATTTTTAAATTTAAATTTCATTTTCATCTTATTTGTGATATTTGAAAAAATTTCGAAAAAAACGTTTCGAATGATCCTTGTACAAAGTTCCAACGCAAAGGAAAACCTGTGCGTGTGTGCCTAATTGGGCGGCAAAAAATAAAAAGAAATAGTTGTTAGAATTGGGAATCCCTGTCATTTTTAGAACTTTATTTTTAGAAATTGGGGAAGTCAGAAAATTGTGTGAAAGCAAATTACAGGAGCTTCCGGAGACATAAAATTATCAATGACGAGCTAAATTCAAATAGGAAGTTTTGAATTAATTTAAAATATTGTGAATACGTCACTAATTTTTAAAAAATGGATAAATGATCATGTAGAATGTTCCGACGCTAACATCGGAAAACTGTTGTTTAGATTTGATAATCAGAAATTTTAAAGGATGTTGAAAATTGTGATTCGAAAGGACAATCAATGCATAATTTTAATTAGAAAATTAAGGTAATTTTGAAAATCGCAAAATCAAATTATGAAATCAGAGAAACAACTGGTACCGAAAAAATATCGAATTAAATAAAGTGGCACCTTTCCTTTAAGGTTATTCTTAACGTGTCAATTTAATAATTATTATTTCCTTAAAGGACGACTTTACGGAGAAAATAAATGTTGCTTAAATGAAAATAGATTTAATTCTCATTCCAAATCTGTTTTTTAAATTGCTTAAAACCACCTAGAAGCCGAGAAAGTGAGTTTCAAAACAATAGCCCAGAAAATGGTTCCACCTGGCCTAACTTTTTCCTATGAGCTTTTTTCGTGTTTCGTTAATAAATACTTAGGAAGAATAATTAAATTAGTCCTTTTTATGTCTAAAAAAAATTTTTTTTGGTTTTTTGAGGGTAGGCCAAGTGTTTGGAGGCACATGTGTTCGTTTTCTTATAAAGCATTTTCCATGGTTGAAAAAAATAGACGAAGTAGAATCCGATTTCCCATTTAATGATTTTATTTTATTTTTCGTGTTGCTTCAGGCTAAACGCTTCTACCGGGTGCGTGGCCTAACTTTTTCAACGCACGAACACTTGTGCCTCCAAACACTTGGCCTACCCTCGGTTTTTCATGCCTGCGGACTAGTTTTCGCCGGTGGCCACTTTTTCTAGGCCATTATTTTGTGACGCGTTTTCTCGGCTTCTATGTGGTTTTAGAAAATTTTAAAAACAGATTTGGAATGTGTCTGAAGTCTATTTTCATCCCAGACACATTCATTAGCTCCGTATAGTCTGCCGAATCTTTCTCAGAGTGTAAAGCGTTTGAAACGTGATTCAAATGATGAAAAATCAGAGGTAGTCTGTCTGAAACATTCCCACATGTTTACAAAAGAAAAATATTTTTTCAGTCGACGAAAAAAAACAATAAATTTCGTGTTTTCGTTGAAAATTCGGAACCTTGGAAACGTCAAACAAGATTTTACTATTTCCGAATTTTGTCTATTAATCAAAAATGGTTCGAAATTTCGGAGAAAATTTCTTTAAAAAAAAAGACACGTGCTATTTTTAGTGACTTTTTTAAGATAAATATGAACTGAAGCGTTAAAAATTTAAATATTCAAGTTAGAACAAAAAAAGCGTTTTATTTTGACGGTGACAATTTGAAACAAAGCATGAAATTTTTAAGTTGGAAACAGATGTTTTGTGTGAAAAAAAGACACGCGAAAAATATCCGCAAATTAGTATCAGATGAATAAAACGATTTGTGATTACAATAAATTAATTTGAAAATTGATTGATTTAAAATATGAAAAACAAGCGAAAAACGCGTATTGGACCACGAAAAACTACACGAAAACGCTTCAAAGAAACCAATAAAGTAAAGGGAAAAAAGGCGGCAATGTGATTTAAAACCGTGATAAAGTAACGACTATTGGATTTTACACACATTGAGGCGTTCGTTTTGAAGAATAGCAAAAATCATCTTCGATGCGGGACAATTTTTTCAGTTGTTTGGAATTGGAAAGAAGAACTATGCAAAAAATGTAAAAAACGCATTTTTTACGCGCGATTTTTTTAATTGGTGAGTGTGTGGTGGACGTCTTTTCAAATAAAAAAAAAGATTTGAAAATGTGAAAATGGCCATTTTATTTTCATTGGGTGGCCGACGGAAAAAAAGGAAAAAAGTCCAATAGTGAATAAAGTTGCGACAAATCTTCGACCTTTTTTATGATGATGCGTTTGGTGAAAAATAGAGAATTTATTTTTCAAACTTAAATTTTCAAACTTAAAGACAGTGTCTCACGGACGATCTGAATAAAGTCTCAAAGTTATGAATATTAGAAAATCGAAGAAATATTATAAAGTGGCATTTTTTCTCAAATTTCAATAACTTAAAGATAGTGTGTCAGTTAACAATTTTCCAATTTTAGGGTTAAAATTTTGAACTCCCGCGTTTTCCGCATTGCTTCGTGCGCATGTGCGCTCCACCGCACACTGGTCCTTTTCAAGCCTTTTCAGGGCCTTTTTAATTAATTTCGTTGTTTTATTTCCGTTTTTTTCAGTTTTTGTGTGTTTTTTCATATTCCAAGGTATTCCAATTATTTAATAAATTAGAAGTAAGTTTAAAAAAGCTTTATTCGAAAGGAAAAAGCTAATTTTTTTGAAAATTGAAATTTGAAGCAAAAATTGAAAAATAAGTTACTTTTGAACAAAAAAAGAATTCATTAAAATTAATAAAACAAAAAAATCACGAGATACAAACAATGGACGTCATAGAAGATAAGAAGACGTTTTGTAAAGGTTTTGTTTAATTATGGATGCCATAAATAAAAATTTTCTTTTCAGAACACGGCAAGGGACGAAAAATGGGAAACGGGACGTGATAGCTGGTTCAAATAAAACATTCTTCGAAAAAGTAGGTAAGAAACATTTCTAATTTTTAAATTTCTTATTTGTACACTTATAATTCACACAATATTCAAAAATTTCAAGGAATGGGATCACAAAATCTACTTGATGAAAAAAGCACGAAGATTCTGATGATTGGGGATAGTTGACGTCTTCTTGTCATTGTGTTGCACGAGAGTGAGTTATATTTTTTTTTGAATTTGTAATTCGCAGATGTCGAATCTTCAGACCTGGGGAGGCATGGCATGAATATCGTGCTGGAACACCTGAACAACGTACTGAATTGCTAGAATTATGAGATATTGGTGGAATGGTAGAACGTCTACAGAATTCACATGTACTTTTCGAAAGAGCTTTTGGAGCTATATTGGTTCATGATTTGACGAATAGAAGGAGTGAAGAGGTGCTGTTGGTT
The DNA here is from genome assembly GCA_964036255.1 of Caenorhabditis virilis. Taxonomy (NCBI): domain Eukaryota; kingdom Metazoa; phylum Nematoda; class Chromadorea; order Rhabditida; family Rhabditidae; genus Caenorhabditis; species Caenorhabditis virilis. The sequence goes on from OZ038419.1 coordinate 9,057,273, forward strand.
CTTAAAATCTAAGAAACCATGATCGATATCGCAATCAAAACGCTTACATTTTTCAGAATTTCGCATCAAGGCTCACAATACAATGCTCGATGGAAGAGCGCAATCATAACAAGAAGATAAAAGATCCGGCTGCGGTTGCTCTTCGTGTTGACATTGAAAGTTGTAATAACCCAGTTTTGATTGTCGGAACGAAAGCTGATTTGGAAATTCATAGAGCACCTGTTAGTTACGATAGGTTAGTTCATTTTTTCAACAAATATAAGTTTCCCTTCATCTCAAAAAAAAAAACAAAGAGCTTCAATCCTTGCAGACTTCACATTGACACAATGAAAACAATCATCAAAGGGTCAGCGAATAGAATCACTTTATCGAGGTTCTTTGATTCTTGTCTAGACCGAACACGTCGAACATCTATGAATGGACTATTCTATGGAGGAAGACCAAGGAGATATAAAACACAGATTGGAGGAGTCAGCCAACACGAGTCTACCAGGAGAATTGACGAATCGATCAATTTACCACCATTTCGATGAGCGGAATATTGTTAAAATCCTTTTTTTGTTTGTTTTGGAATACTGGCTCTCTCTGTGGATCATTTCTTTACAGAATTGACCCGGATTTTGTTTTTTTTTGTACGAACACGTTTTTTTCGTGGTTTAGAAAATGATTTTTAATAAAAGTAACTTGTTTAAATGGTTAAAATTGTGACTTTATTCCTCAGTGAAGAAATGGAAATTCAACTGAGGTTTTCAGAGGGTTTTTTCAATTTTAATTTCAGAAAAAAACTATTTTACGATTGAACTAAATTAAACAATGGAAAACATGATAAAGAACGTTGTTCTTCAATAATCATTCCAGTAAGACGGTTTTCATGGTTTTACCCTGAAAAAAGAGATGCAACATTATCTCTGAATCACTCTTTTTCCATTTTTTTACGAAAAAAAATTGGAAAAACCCTCAAAAATTGAAAAAAACTCGTCAAAAAATAATAAAAAATAAAATAAATGAAAATTTGAATATTTCTGCTTCGCGCCGTTTCGGTGGAGCGAGAACGCTCCAGAACGCGCGGGGGTTCAAAATTTTATTTTTTCGACTTTGGTCGGCTGCCTTAAATTTAACGTTTGACGCCCGGATTTTTTATGGTATACGTTGTATTCTATCCAATAAGAAGGAATTTTTACAATAAAATGCATATAGGGTTTAAATAACTGATCCCCTGTCTTTAAAAATAAGTTTTAAAATATAAAAATGTTATATTTCTCAAAAATGAAAAAAAAACACAGATCCTCCTCAGTCTGAAAACGAAACTTTGACTCTTCGCATATTGAAACCAGGTTTTTGTTGATCAGAAAACATTTTCAAAAAATGTGGGGACGGAGAGTGAGATATGCACATCCAATGTTTCAGTTCCTCATGAATAATCAATTTAAAAAAAGAAATGTTATCTAATAGAAATAATAATTTCGAAAACTGTTTTTTTTGGAAAGCACAAAGAATTTTAAAAGTCGGAATCTCAAAACAGAAATCAGACTGATGACACATTTTAGAAAAAAAAACGAAAAACGACGTTTATTGTGTGTCATATTTCAGCATTTTTAAAAATTATTTCACTGTGCTTATGCTAAACATATTTTCTTGATCGTTATGTTTTCCTCACTTCCTTGGAATCCTACTGTTTTTTAAATTATTAGTTGTTTCGGGTTTAACCCGCTTATGGTCCCACTAAATTGAAATATCTTAAAAATATGTAAAATGTTGTATTTATAAAGTAGTAATATTTTTCATAAATTCTGGTATACTGGTTAATTGAAGCTCGCGATCCCATGGTCTGACTCCCATGATTACAAGCTCGAGACGATTATGTCTAGACGGATTTTCGGAGTAATTTTCGAAAGCTTCAGGTCACGAAAATGTTTTGGTCAAGCTAGCTAAATAACAAAGTATACCTATGAAAACAAAACCATGAAGATTTGTTTTTAGTTGTACATGAACAAAGAACTCATTGAAAGTATATGATGACTGTGTCATGGCCAATTGTGCTTATTTCTCAAACACAACCGCAGCAAAAAAAGGTTCTTTTGGCAGTCAGTCGGAAGTCTTCAACTCTGCACAAATTGACGTATTTAAGAAAAAGGAATAGATGAAAGGAAGAAGGGAAGAAATAAAAAAACGAAATAAATAGTAGGTGAAAACATTTATATTCAGAGTCATGTCTTGTTTTTATTTTATTTAGTTTTAATCTAAAAGAGGCCCAGTAGTTTTAATGATTGAGCAAACAAAACACTAAAACATGATGGTAACTGGATATCTTTTGGTTGCGATGATTTGGAAAAAAAATACGGAGAAAAAATAGGAGATGCGTATTTTAAATGGAAAAAAAATCTCCGGAAAAAAATAGCTGAAGGAATTTTAATAGTAGTCTCCTCGACGTGTATAAACAGTGAAAGAATTAACAATGGCATCGTAGTTATGAATAGGTTCGAGTTTTTTGAACAACAAGACAATAACAACATGAATAATAGACTAGTAAATACTTATATACCTGTTATTATACGCTGGGCAAAAACTAAAGGTATAGGTTTTTGAAAACTCAAAAAAAGAGGATTCCAGAAATGTATTTTGAAAAATTTGATGCTGAAGAAATCGATTTAACAGCGCTAAATAAATCGACGCGGGATCGTCAATAAAAAAAATTCTCAATTTGGAACAAGTTGCAGAGTAATCCTGAGCCAACCAAAAGATGTCAAAATGATTTATAATAACAATTGTAGGTCTCAGCGCAGTAGAAAACTCAGGTTGCAAGCACGCTCTAGTGCAGTGAACTGTACAGAGACATCTCAACGCGTATCGTTTTTGTGAACAACATCAGCAAAGCGTTATCCAATAGAGCGTGCTTGCGACCTTGAGTCATCAACGCCTTTGAGTCATTCGCTGTGATCTATAATTTCAAAATCATAAAAGTTCATAAAAGCGTACTGTTTAATCGTTTTGGTAATTAGAGGACTACGAAATTTAGATTCGTTTTTTAGTCCTCAAAATATGTACATTCATCCGGTAATAAACTATATGCAGATTTATTTGACTCGTGATTTAAATTACATTAATTTAAATGACTTGAAATCTGGTAAATGATAAAAGAAGGAAAATTGAGTGCTTTTGTGATTTTAGATTTTAACATGGGATGTTCCCAGAGTGCATAATTTTTTCGAGGTCAACAAATCTTTGAGATTTTCTGAAATTCCTTCAAAACAAGTTTAAAAATCGATCATTATTACTCATCATTGTTCTCATTTCTCCACAACCAATTTACCATTAGAGAAAGATTCATATTATTGTGCAAATGTGTCAAAATAGTCGGTTTCAAAATGTCACAACGGCTGTCATCTGCTCCGTCAACAAACAAATAACCAGACCGTCAAACGGTTCTCTATAAAATGAGCCCTGCACTACCATTTCCAAGAAGTCCCCCTATTTTCTTCACATTTTCTACTGTCGCTGTGATATCTCCAAATTTACAGGTAATGAATCTTTAAAGTTCTCCGCAATAATAGCGAGAAAACTGAAAAGATTTGTTACAGATGTCGATCAACCATTCAACACGAGTTCAATTGGATTTACATGGAGGTGATAATTGTTGTTTTTATAATTTATTTTGCACAAATAAAACATTGAAACCCATAAATTTCATAAAAAAAGACATGTATCAAACATCAGTTGATTGCTGATTCCTCGGTATTCCGTTTTTCACTCGAATTCTCGCTTCAGATTTTGATCGTAGAAATTTTTTGCTCGAAATGGTACGACACCTAATAGGTGGTGGTTCAACTTCATCTTCAAACGTTCTCGGATTTTCGAACATTCTGAAAAATAGAGAATAGTGAATCGTTTCTAAGTTTTTGTTTTCAACCTTTCATCACACATCGAAGCCGTCAATGTTGGTAATTTCCGCTGCGGGACTGGTGGTGGATGAATTTGACAGGAAGTGGTTTCAAAGTGGGATCTTGCCGTCCAGAAGATTTCGTCGTCTTCGTTGTTTGTCGGAATATCACTCATATCCTGAAAATGTATTTATTGTGCAAATGGGATACATGTGACCGCGTTTGTCTGTGGGCGCAACCGCTAACAGAAAATAGAAACTAATGGGTACACAATTTTATTAACAGCTTAATCGAAAAATAAATTGAAACATACATATTTAATATTCTAAATATATTTTGGTTGCTCTATGACATAAAAATGAATTTTCTTATTAGATTTTTTGCAACAAAAAAGGTATGACTCCCGAAAAATGTTCAAAATGACACTCACCATTGAGAAACATGTCGGCCTAATTTGTGGAAGTGATCGCTTATGGTTTGCGGTAATAAATGGGCACTTCATTCCCATTTTTCGTTCAGGAATCGGAGGTGGATGATCGACATGATACTGTTCCTGTACGTGTGATTCGGACCTTGAGATGGGTTTCTGCAACGTTATCAATTTCGAAATGTTTGTACATCTTAAAGTTTGAGAGCCCTCAAATGATCTATGGCTAACAATTTGTAGTGTGTTCCTGAGTTGTCAACGCGTGAAGGTGGGTGCAAAAAAAGGAAATCTTGGCGGTTAAAAAAAGAAAACAACAAAAACCTAGGCCAACAAATAAAATTCAAAAAATGTAGTATGTCTAACAGAATAGCATTAAAATATAAACATACCGACGCTATTTTCGTGGCTGAAAATATTTTGTCTGTCAAGGCGACTGAAAGGAGAGACCAAGCGGAAGGAGCATGTGGATATGCACGAATGCATTCTTGCATGAACATAACCTCAAAAAAACAATTATTTTTACTTAATAGTGGTCATTTTCAAGAGTATTTGTTTTTTTTTACACCTCACCTCTGCAAAACATTCTCCGAACACATGCCAAATGGATTTATCAAATCCAAGTGGTCCTAATCTTGAGTGAGCTTCTCCTGAAAAGAGCAATGTTGCGATCAAGGTTTTAAAAAAACACATACCAATAGTTTCCGGGTCATATTTCACAACGTTCAATGGTCCTTCGAACATGATGTGCAAAATATCATCGATTAATGTGATTAGGATATGTGCATGATCCCTGTAACCGGATAATATTAACATGAATTCTTTGTACAGCGTATTGCAACATTATTTATGAATTTGAAAAAAATAACCGAAAACTAGGCTAAAATGTGGCCTAAAATCGTGCTCTTTACTCAATAAACAAACATTCTAAAAAGATCTTTGAAAAGCACGGAAAGGGTCAGTTTTAGCAATCAAGGTTCATGAGAAATGCATTGCGAATAATAAAGTAGTTCCCAATTTTTTAAGATCTGAAAAATGTTTGAATAGAAAGTCAGATATGAATTTTTAAAAAGGAAGTGTCCCTTTGATTTTTTGTCAGAAAGGAAATAAAATTATTCTACCTAATTGTGGCAATTGACGATTGTTTAATTCTTCCGCACTTTCTATCTTCAATACATGAAAGAAAAGCAGATCGGTAGAAAACTGATGTGACACCGGGTGATTGTTCACAAAGTTTCGTGAGCACTTTTTCCATTATATGCAATGTTCCTCTTCCAGAAGTTTTCGGCGCTTCAGATAGTCGCTTCCATGTTACTTTTAGTGCTCGTTTCTGCAAAAAAAATGATGATATAACAAGGGAGCTACACGAAGCTGCCATTAGAGAACCTTCTACAAATTTGAGGGTATATGGAATGTAATATGGTAATCAGATCCGTCATAAAACTCTGCTAAATGTTCCTGTGAGCCTTATGAGCACGCAAACTTTTCCTATGGTTAAGTAAAATTTTAAGAAAAAAACATTTTTTTAAATCAGGTTGAATTGTGAAAAGAATTCCTAGGATCCAAAAATAAAATCCTAGGATGCATTAAATCGAAACAGATTACGAAAGAACCAAGATTTTAGAAGAAAAATCGATCTAAAAATAATTTTTCGAAATTTTTAAACTCGGAAAAAGTTTGATTAACCATTAAAATAATATAGAGTTATCGGTTACATTGCTCTCCAAAATACAACTAGAATTAATTAAAGACATAACGTAACTTATTATATATCAAGTCAGTTTAAAGGAGGGCTTTACGGAGATTTGGAATGAGTCTGAAGCCTATTTTCATCCCAGGTACATTCATAATCTCCGTAAAACCCTCCTTTAAGCAAACTAATTTTTAAAATTCAATTGTACATAAAAATCAAAAAGCCTATTTTGAACTTTCAATCAGACCTAAACGGAAATCTTTAAAGATCAAGTGAAAAAAATCAGTAGAAAAATGTCCTTAAAGGCAGGGTGTCATTTATTTCAATTCTATCTGTTTGAAATAGTTAAAATGTCATATTTGTGATGCTAAGTTTCCTCTAACAAAACTAATGTTTAATTTCATAAACATTGAATTCTGGATACGAGAGCGTCATCTCAATCCTTGCAAATTTTGCATATTTGATCGCGTCATGTGATATTTTTAACTGCCACACTGCCTTTAAAAAATAATATCCAAAATATCTAAAAATTACCTGCAAATCAGTCAACTTTCCAGACAAATAAACAACAAAATTATTGAGCCTCTGTTCATGTTCTTCATTCTCACAATTCACGGCTCTATTAGAAGTCGAATAGTTTCGATTCGTCGGTGATGGAGCAGTCGATTGTTGAGGAACTGCCAAATTTGGAGCAATATCAAGATCCAAATCTTTCCACTCCTCATTCATCTCATGAATCATCTTTTTTCGCTGTATCGCTTCTTTTATTCGCATCATCTTTTGTTCGTCTTAACGATGATATTTTATTATTATTTCTATCCAGTTCAATAAAGACTAAAAATTGTTGAAAAATGAGAACGGAAATGCACGACAACTATTAATAAAAGAAGCATGGAAAAATATGAAAGGATGGGAGAAAATTTTCATATCAAATTGCAGAAAAAAGTCATGTGAAATCAAGAATGAGATTATTGGGACAAAAAAGTTTTGAAATCATCATTTTTGTTTTTTTTCAAACAATGTGTAAATTTTAAAAGACTTTTCCGAAAATCAAAAACAACGAGTAGTACGATAGAACGGTCTTTGACCAAAATTGATCAAAAAATTGCGATAAAAAAGGTGCAAAACTTAACCGGGTAGGTAACGAAGAAAGTGTAAAATGCAGGAAATCGGGCGGGGCAAAACGAGAATGAGAAAGCTTTGCGTAGAAGCAAAAAAAATGGAATCTCGATATACATTTATGAAATTGGTGTGGTTGGAAGAAGGGAAATCTTGAATAGTAACTCTGGAAATTTATTAGACAAATGGACAAGGGAATATGTTAATATTTCTTTAGACGTAAGATTAATTTTGTATATGAATGTTTCAGGAAAAAATATATTTGAAAGGTTTTGTCTTTGGGGCCATAGTGTATAGAGTTTTTAATTTTTTAAAAGAATCTGAATTCTTATTTCTAGTCCATTTAAGCCTAGAAATGAAGAATTGGGTCTCAACATGAATATTTAAATAATAAACGAAAATAATCTATTGTTAAAACATAAAACTACAAAAATCAAATCAATATGTATATTAGAGCCCACTTGAATACTTGAATTATTTTCTTGAGAGAACAGAAAATAAAATAATATTATAGCTTTGATCTTTAAAGTGGGAGCTCCCTGAGCCAGAAAATATGAGCTGGCGGGGTCAAAAATATCACGAACAGATATTTCATATTTACAAAATGGATGATTAAATTAAATAAAATCAAGGAACCAGTTTAAACTTTTTTAAAACAGCTATTAAGAAGAGATTAAAAGAACGAGATACGTTATATTTAAAGGCAGCTTGTCAGTTAACAGGATCCAAATTCAAGGCAAAAAATCAAAATTCGAATGGGGGTCCAGGTGGTCCAAAGAACAATACGAATATGTAGCCACATTCAAATAATTATGTTTCGCGCCAATCCCGACCGCATCGCACGGACACGCGCGCATTTAGATTTTTTCAACTTTGGACCGCTGCTATGACGCGTATATTTATCGGTCTGATTTCGCATAAATTGCATTTTACTAATGAGATAACGCTTTAATTTTTGAAATTGAAATCAGTTAGGGACAAATTAACTTAACAGCTGTCTTTAAGATTAAAAAGATGCACAGTTTGATGTTTTTTTTTAGATTTCTACCGAGATCTTATAAGACTTCATGTTTAAGAATGTATTAGAACATGATTGTTTTCAAAACTTGGTGTTTTTCTGCTCAATTCACTGTACTTTATTTTCAACTTCGTAAATTTTGAATCAAGCTCAAAATAGCAAAGAACACATGATGTTGATGCGGAAATAAATATTATTTCTCACTATCCCGAATTTTGAAACTTTATAAAGAATAACGTACACTTTTTGATAGAAAGGTAAGCAGGATATAACTCTATTCTTTCTGCGGAAATGGGGAAATATGTTGGAAATTCGATTAGTTTTTTTCGTCACTTTTTTAAGAGTGTGATGTGATCAGTGATATCTTCAGTTAACTCTACAGAAAAACATTCTCAGATAATTATTAATCTTCATTATCTTTGATATTGACGGTGATATTCTGAAATCTGGAAAAGGATTGAACATTTAAAAAAAATGAGCGCGGAAACGTCGGTAAAGCAATCTAAAATTTGAGAGTCCAGCGCGACCAATTCGAAATTTGAGATCGAAAAAAATCTCTCTCGAAAAAATGCTTGGATTAGAAATTCTGTAAAATAGTGTTTCCTTTAAATCTCCAGAAATCTTGCAATATAAGCAGTCATTCTGAAAAATTCGTTTTCAGAAGAAAATGGGGTGGAAATGAAAAGCTTTCAGAAATTAGGTCTTTCTCTAGTACATTAGTGAAAATTCTTTGAATAATTGATGAATTTGGTGGGATCAACGCATGAGACAACGTTTTTTGAAAGGCTTGAAACAAGCTTTGAATTTTTTGAATACATTAAAGAATTTTCTCGATAAAAAAAATGGTTCGTTCAAAGAACAGAAGCTTAAAGGTGGACTTCACTCATATTGTAAATGTGGTTACCAGAATCGAATTTCTGAGCAAAACTGAGCTGGTGGTTTTTGAGACAAAGGTTTGATTCCGGGTACCCTGTTTTTCGCATTTTACTTTTTTTTTTGAATTTTTTTCATTTCGGTATATATAAATTTTTAAAAAATTAAAAAAAAGAGTAATATAAGTATTCTGCATAAGTATTTATTAACGAAACACAAAAAAACTCATTGGAAAAAGTTCGGCCAGATGGACACTTTTTCTAGGCCATTGTTTTGAAGCGCTCACTTTCTCGGCTTCTAGGTGGTTTTCAAAAATTTTAAAAACAGATTTGGAATGAGAATGAAGTCTATTTTTATTTAAGGTATATTTATGATCTCCGTAATGCCCTCCTTTAAATCCCGAGCCGATTGAATGGAAGCAAATTTTAGAAAAAGGCTGAAAAACAGAAATAAAAAAAAGGTTGTCAATTCATATTTCGGGTGAGTTAAAAATGTGAATATTGTGGTATATCTATATGGTATATAAATGCATAAAGACCATATAAATAGATTCATGACATCAATCCAAAAACCCAATGAGTTTAGTATGTTTTTGCGACTTGCATCATTCTTCTTTCAGATCATTTTTTTCTTCCAAAGGAATGTGACAATAAAAAATATGGTGAATAGGTCTTATGCATTTTGTGTTAAGACAAAAAAATAGAAAGCAACAAACGAAGAGCAATGTGGTCTTGAACATTCATATGCATTTCAGATTGAGATTCATGTTGCACATGCACAAAGACATGCCTGATCAAATGGATATATTTTTTGGTTTTGGGTTATTTAGCGTGTGAAAAATGAACGGACAAAAGGTGAAAATAAGGGAACAGAAATGGGGCGGCACATAACACTTTTTCTTCATACAATCGCTTTTTTTTTCAGAGCAATTTTCAACGTGCATTTATTTTTTATTGGAAACCAGACCTAGAAGAAGCTGAAAACAAACAAAAGGAAACGGGAATTATTCTTGTTTTAAAACACTTTTTTCTTTGTTGAGTCGTCCAGGTGTCCATGTCAACGAAATGTCAAAGAAAATGGAAATGTAAAAGTTTCATGTATGCCCCGAAAAAATTTCGCGTTTGCAAAATGAATAACTGTTTCGCTGGAAGAAAAAAAGGGCATCGAATTGAACAAGAGTCTTGTTTTGAAAAATAGGAAAAATATTTTAAGTGCATTGTTGTCAGTATCGATGATTGTTACAACTATCACACGAACGGATTCTTAGATGCTATTTTTATCATTATTTATTTTCAAATACATAATTTTGTAAATCAGAAATCATTTAGCCACACTCTATACGCGTTTCATGTTTATACATTGATTATTTATTACAAGAAAAACAAAAAAAAATTGAAAAAAAAAACATTTTGAAATTCCGCCAATAACGAGGACTAGGCGTGATGACCTAGAAAACCAAATATTGCGTACTTCTCTTGAAGAAATTATTTATTTTTTTTCCAAAAAACAAAATTTTATAACGTTTTTACTCGTTTCCTTCTGTAGTAGTGAACTTATCGTTGCATGTCATAAACAAAGCGTTTTTTTCAGTTCATACGTCCGAAAAACTTCAAAGTATGAACGCGGCCGGTGATAAGAAAACACGGGAGAGTGTTTTCAAAGGTTTCTCTCAGACGAAAAAAGTGGTAGGTCTTTTTTATTCGTAAATGAACATTTTTTGTTCGTAATGCAAAATATATAATTTTTAGAACTTTTCGTATTCCTCATCCTCGATTATGAATATACGGAAACATGAGCATATACTGGATTTTGAGCACACGAACGTGACTGAATTGAACACTCATTGTGATACTTGTTTTCCTTTGATGAACGAATTTGTACCTATCAGAGGAAAATATGTGGATTTGTTAGAGTTTTCAAATGTAAGTTCTTCAAAAAATGTGTTGTTAAGATTCTAATTTTATTTTAGTTCAATGGACTTCCATATCCAGTCCATGACGAATCTAAAAAGCCAAGTCGATGGTTTGCAGATCTCAGATATTGTTTTTCAACTCCTCTACCGCACAATTATCCATCTGTGACAAAAGAAGTATTCAATTCGGCCAGGTAAGCAGGTTTTAAGCCATTTTCCATTTAAAAAGTTGTGTTCAGGGTACAAAGCACCATTCAACAGCTCGTGTCCCCAACGACATCTCTCGCAAGTCTCAAATTAAAAACAAAAAAGTTTTTCAATGAAATACGTGCAAATTTTTCAAAGTTCGTTTGCAAAATTTGTGCATATTTGCTCTACAAGGTAAATAACTTTGGGGTATTCACAAGATTCAAATCTAATTTACAGGTTTTTCGAAGGTTGATGTCAAAACTTCTTGTTTGTCCGGACGAATTGAAACGCGTACAAGCTGCTGAAAATGTTCGACATTATATATTTTATAATTCTCAAATATCTCATTTATTACAGACTGGAATCCCAATTGTATATTTACCACTTCATCGAAGTCATCTCGATTATCTTCTAATTACTTGGTGTAATTGGCATTTTGGAAATAAATTGCCGCATATTGCATCCGGTGATAATCTAAATTTAAGTGGATTAGGATGGCTTTTGAGGGCAACTGGTGCATTTTTCATTCGTCGAAGAGTGAATCCAGATGATGAAGGTGGAAAAGACGTGTTCTATCGAGCAGTTCTACATTCCTATATAGAACAGTTGTTGAAAAAAGATCTCCCGATTGAATTCTTTTTGGAAGGAACTCGAAACAGATTTGGAAAAGTCTTAACTCCAAAAAACGGTCTCATCTCGAATGTTGTCCAAGCTGTTCAACAAGGAATTATAAAAGATTGTTATTTGGTACCAGTTTCATACACATATGATGCTGTTGTAGAAGGAATTTTCTTAAATGAATTGATGGGTATACCAAAAGTGCGGGAAAGTGTCGTCGGCGTTTTCAAGGGAGTTTATCAAGGATTCAGCAAAACTCAACAATGCGGAATAGTAAAAATGCACTACGGACGACCAGTCTTGTTATCGGTAAGTAATAAATTTAGTTTTCGTTTCAATGTTTTATCATTTTTCAGACATATATATCAGCTATGACATGTGCATTGAGTTGCAAACAAAGATATCCTGCAACACTAACAAGAATGCCAAATTCGTTCTCTTATCGAGAACTTATTCCATGGCATCGAGCACATTCAGAAACGGTTGATGATCGCTCAATGATTCGAGCCGTCGGATTTCATGTTGTTTATGGTTTGCAGGATTTTAATCTTAGGATTTTTTATATTTCAATACTTTTCAGAAGCTCAAATGATGTGTTCTATTTCACCAATTGCAGTGTTCTCATCTGTTTTGTTATCGAAATTCCGAAATGTAATTAAATTTTTAATCAAATATTTCCGTTTTCATTTTGTCTAGGGCGTTGATCGTCACACACTCGAACAAGATTGTCAATGGCTCGCCGAACAAATAATTTCCACCGGTGGCGATGTTTCAGGATTTGTTGACAATGAGACAACTGGAAGTCCAATTGTTGAGGTATTTAATGAACGAAAATTTAAAAAAAAAATCATATTTGTGATTTCCAGTATTCATTGGAAAAGTTGAAAGAATGTGTAGAAGTCGTCAAGGATGGATGCTTCGTTCGCCCCATTCCGAGTCATAAAGCATTTATACAATTGGCATATAACAAGAATTCATTGATTTCGCGATTCTCCATAAAGTCAGCTATTGGTAAAATATTATTTTTTGTCAAAGACTTATTTTTTATTACAGCGATATCGATTGTTTCCCGACCAGCAAGAAAATTGCAAAATATTCAAGAAATTGTGGAAGATGCTCTCTCGATTTGTGATTGGTTGCAATTTGATTTTCTGTTCTGCCGTCCTTGTGATTCGCTTAGAGAATTGGTTCATGATATTCTGAGTGAAGACCAATGGGCGGATCCTGTTCATGGATTGTTGAAAAGTGATGCTGAAGATATGGGCTTCTTAGGATCTGGAGATGAATCGAATCAAAGCAATATTGTAGTTCGAGATGATCGATCTCATCAAATTTTGCTATTTTTCGCAAGTTTGATTAGACCATTTATTCAATCGTTGTATATGGTCACAGTATATGTTTCGTCTGAAAAGTGTTCAGAGGATCCAATCTCAGAAAATGTTCTGGTTAGAGAATTGTGCAAAGACTCGTTGGATAAAAGATTGTCGTTCCCATTTGAACCTATGTGTAAGTATTCAAACTATTCTGATTTTTAAGTAAAAGCGAACCATATTTCAGTGGAATCAATCAATTCAGATTCTTTCAAAAATTCAATCCGTATCTTGAAAGAAAAAGGATTTTTGAGCAGAAATGATCCGGGAAAAATCGCACGAAGTAAAAACGCTCACATAACCGAAGTTGTTCAAAATCTGGAGCGAGTTCTTCGTATCATTCATTAATATTTATTTTCTATTCTTGTTTTGTTTCCTCACATGTTCCTGCAGGAACAGGATCCTGTTCCCTTTTTTTTTTTAAATCCAGGCGCATCCATTATCAAACCGGTTTTCATTCTAAAGCTGTAGTCATTGTAAACTTTAGGCGGCGAATAGAAATATATTCAATTCCAGGAAAGGTATCGGTTTCATGTATTATTAATTTATTGCCATTCTTTTTTAAAAATCTCTTTTTTCCATATTTATTTATTCGCAGAAATTAAGAGATTTGTACATTTTTAAATTTGATATTATAATAGGTAGCAGTAGTTTCTTTTTTTTTTGCATTTGCATTAAACTTCTTTCTGGTTGAGTGGTTGATATTCAGCGACTTCGACGCGGTCAATAGCGGTTACGATCTTAAATTTTAGACGGTTTTTGTTAGTTTTAGTTTTCAGAAAGTTTAATAAATTATTTACTCTGGATGTGAAATCGTAGTCGCCTGGAGTCTCGAAGAAGTCACCATCGGCGAAGTATTCAGCATCACGGACTTGGTCCCAGAATCTAATTCTCAAAATGAAGCCTGAAAATTAAAGATGTAATATTGATTGGAAATTATTGGACTGAAACCTGTAATGAATCCTGTAATGGCTGAAGCAAAGACAACTAAACCCATTGCTAACAATTGGTTCAATGCTTGGGTTCCTTCGTCGAATGATCTCTTTCCTTGAGCATCACGAGCCATACCGGCGTAAATGGTTCCGTAGCTTCAATTGTTTAAATTTCTCGAGAAATGATGTTTTAATTAACTTACTCTTCAGCATATCTTGATTCATCATAAACAAAAACGAAAATGATTGATGCGATTCCAGCCAAAAGCCCCGGCATTCCATGAAGATTGTTTACACCGCAAGTGTCATGGATTCCGAGTTTGTTTGAGAGGAATGGCTAACACAGAATATTTCCATAGTAATTTTATGTTCACTTACAGTTATGTATTTGTATCCAATGACCGATAGAACTCCAGCAACACATCCGACGAGCATTGCATGATAAGGCTCAAGGACGACATTGGCTGTTGTTCCGATGGCGACACCACCAGCCAATGTTGAATTGGCAATGTGAACCATGTCAAATCGACGCTTAAAATAAAAAAATCAAGACTTTGTTGGAATTCATTTGATATTACATGTTTATCAACAGCCTGTGAAACCAAAAAAGTGGTCATTGTACAAGTACAAAGTGAAAGGAACGTGTTGGCAACAGCTCGTTGACGAGCATCAGCAGTTGCTGCGACTGCGGCATTGAATGATGGCCAGTAGATCCAGAGGAATACGGCACCGATCATTGCGAAAATGTCAGTATGATAAGTTGATCCTTCGTTGTCGTGGCCTCTTTGTTTTTTGTTTCCGAATGCCTTGGCGCATGCCAAACCGAAATATGCACCGAATGCATGAACGACAAGTGAACCTCCGACATCGTTGATCTGGAATTATTTGGTTTTTAAAATGTTTTTATCAGATTAGGAATTTGTAAGGTCTTGCTCTGCTAAGAGCGATCTGGTAGACTAAAATTGTCTTAAACTTTTTTTGAATTTTCATTTAATTTGTTGGCGTTCCCTATGATATCGTTCTCCCGTTTTTAAACGGAATTACTTTCTTTCTGTAAATATATTTCACCTTCAAATTGTGAACACAAATATGTTCAATAACCAATGCAACTGGAGTCTCGATAAATGCCATAATAATGTATTGCGTTGGTGAGAGTTTTCCTAGCATCGCACCCATGGAGATTAATACAACAGCAGCGGCGAAATCGGCAGTCAATAATCTGAAATAATGATTCAAAACTGAAAACATTTTTATTTTTTACTGTTCAAGGGATATAGTGAATTTGAACGATCCATGGCTTGATAAAAATCCACGAACGATCATCGCCCATTGAATCGTGAAACAAGCGAGAAGCATGTTGATCGAAACTGCGGAGAATCCGTATCTTTTGAGAAATGTCATCAGAAAACCGAATCCAATGAAGATCATGACATGGGTGTCTTGGAACACTGAAATTTTACCCATTTAACATCCCTCATTGGGGGTTGCTCCCGCTGTTTTGAATTGGTTTATTACTTGGGTAAAGTGTTGGCATTCTCGCTTCCTGGTCAGCTAACTGAGCACCCCGTGGAAGAGCGGATGGCGCATATTGACCGAAAACTGCAAACAAAACCAAAAATGCGATCTGAAAATGTATTAAAAAGAAGATTTAAATAGGATCGAATTTCAAACCTGAAACAGTGCAATGATCGCAGTGAACTGATTTGATTTTCCAACGGAACCCATTTTGATAGGATTACTGTAAATTAAGAAAGTTGCATATTTCGAAAACAGAGACAGAAATAGATGCGGAGCGCTTTATCTATAAAATGCCAGAGAGTTTTCTATTTTTTTAGTTGTTCAATTGAAAAGTTGATAAAAAATCAAACTGGGAAACAATAAAACGTATTTGGCTTCTCTTATCAGCGAAAATACAGACAACATAAAAAAATGACCACGTGGTAAGAGTTAACTGAAACGAGATTAAAGAAATTCAGTGATTGATATTAAGTTTCGATGATGAAAAGGGGCGGAGAGATAAGCTCATAAATTAATCGACTGATACGGTTTTTCGAATTTTTGTAGGATTTTTGTGAATCAGGAAATGTAAAGAATGATGAGAATCGTATTTGAATATTTTAAAATCCAATTTTGAAAACTCACCGATCAAATGCATATCTCTTTTTGCCTTTCTCCATTTCCAAATCTGTCTCGCCATCTTTCACAAAAACTCCATGCTCGCGATAGTCTGAAATTCTAAAATTCAATCAGAAAATCCGAACGTATCACCTTTATAGTCCTTTCCACTCATTTTTCAAGAAATAACCAAGATTTAATTGAAACCGATGTGGGGGAATAAGAATGAAGCAAAAATAAAACTGTGAGCGACGAAAAAATTGTTTTCGTATTTTTTCCCTATCTTGGCACCATTTCCAACCCTCCCTCTGTCACTCACTCATGACCTTTTTTATTTTCTTTGTCCTCGATTTCATTTTTCTCAAAAAACAACAACAAGTTTCTCGTAAAAAATACGGTATCAGTGGTGTTGCAGTGGATAAAAAATAACCAAAATATTATTGTGCGCGAGGCTGTTTTTTGCTTTTCCTAATGTGTTTTCGTTGTTTTTTCTGTAGGGACAAGGATTAAATTTCGAAATGAAAAAGGGAGGAAAAAACTGAATATTCTGAGTAAGACATACTGCTTGAGCTGATAAAAAACTTGTTTTGTTCAAATTTGTAGGTAAGGTCCAGAAGCATTAATATTGAAAGATTTGGATTTCATTCGAAGTGTTTATTTATATAAATTAGTGATGTCTCAATTGAACAGTGACCTCCGAAAGTTTCAGCTGATGCTTTTTATATTTGTTCATATGCCAGATATGAGTAACCAGTGTTTTCGAGTCGAATGTTTGCATACAAATGAACGAGTGTTTTGTGAACATCTTCTATCGAAATCGGAAACATGCTGTGAAGTCTCATCGCCGGATGTTTTCCTCTGGTTTTTGATCCAAATCACCCCTAATTTCATATACTGGCTTGATCTTCCTAGTCGTGAATCAATGCTCAAACTAGAATGCTCGATAAAACTTCAACTATTAAACGATCCTTCCTGTTTAGTGGCAAAAACATTTAAAAGGGATTATTGACCGATTTTTGATTTTTAGTTATTTTAATAGACCGAAAGCCCATTAAAGAAAAAAAAACAATTTTCAATTGAGCCGTACGCGAACGGCGAAGAAAACCTAGCGTGTTTCCAAAATGGGCATTTTAGGTTTCATTTTTCGAAATTTGGTTAGTAATCCCTTTAACGAAAAATGTGAACTGAATTTATATATTTCGTTCGACAATTCTAAATAATGATCAACGGGAGCTACCGCAAAGTTTGTGGGGTTTTTAAGAGATTGGAAACAATGTTGCGTTTAGAGTGACACGAAACGTTAGGTATGGAATTTTTGAGATAGAGTTTATCTAATTGACACCTTTTGAAATTGTTAAAACTTTGTTTTCAATTTGAAAATAATTTTTTTCTGCAATTTCTGAATTTTTTTATTTAAAGAGAAACATACATGAATTCGTTTCGCCATTTGAAAGTACCACGACTCGTTGTCCTCGATTGACCAAACTTCCATCAGCTTCAGTAGTTGTCATCCTCAATTTTTCCGAATCTTTGTCGAACCAGACTGAATTTTGAACTTATAACAGACGGGATTGTTTGTGATAAGTGTGAAAATATTCGAACTGTAAATAATATCATTTTTGTTCAAATAAGTTTAGGATACACAGATCACAACGTGCGAAAAACTTCGTGGGTGCAAAAACTTCTATGCCAAACAAAATTTCTTCGGACACACATTTCGATACAGATCATAAAACTTTGACCCAACATTGAAGAATTTCAATTGTGATAAAAAAAGCCTATTAAAATTGGGGGGAATAAAAGTTAAGAATGAAGTTTCATCTTCATCCACATTTCGATGAAAATCATTTTATGTTTTTGAAGGTTTGATCTTGAAGCCGTTCGACCGTCACGTTATTTCAAAAAAACATATCATCTTAAGTTTGGTTTTTGTTTTTTTCTTTGATGAAGGTGTAGACAGATGTAAATATTTTTATTCGAGATTTCGGGTAACGGTCACGTTGAAAAAACTCCTGCGGTCTCGTAATTCGTGATCATCAAAACACCAGAATTCACAGTAAACAACGATTGAATAATATATTGAATTTAGAATGATTACATCGACGTATCATATGTTCGTATAACTTTATTTAAGGAAGATATGATCTTTACAATTGAATTCTAAAAAGTAAAATTAAGTGGTACACTGTCTTTAAACGCCTGATGATTGAAAAGAAAGCAATTTTTGGGAACAACAGGAACATCTAAAATGTGTCGATTTTTCAAAAAAAGAACAATTATTTTCATTGTTTCGTATTCTGAAGCTCACGACTATCGTCGTAAATTGATCTACACTTCAAGGTATATTCTGTATGGAAATAAAATTGCTTTTAAAAACGGATGAACGTTTTTTTTAATCTAAAAAAACTTTTCTTGCAGTCTCCATTATCTTGGACAATACATTATTTATGGTTTGATTGTTTGATTTTGAAGCCATACGATCATCTCATTTGGTCACACTTATCTCCGAATTTAGCAAAATGACCACGTGTGACCAGTGAAACAATGATCAAGAATATTTCTATTTGCAAAAACATGAAAAAAGGATCATCAGATTTATTAACATTTGTGGGTTTATTACTATACAATGGCACGAAGCAGAAAAAATTCAAATCTCTGCTGTAAGCATTTTTACAATTTTGAAAAAAGAAATGTATATTTTCATAAATTTAATAGTCGAAATCTCCGCCGCCTCCGAAATCACCACCGCCTCCGAAGTCGTCACCGCCACCTCCGAAGTCCATTCCACCACTTCCGTAATCGCCATAATCAACACCACCGCCGCCGTAATCTTCGCCAGCATTACCGTAGTCATAGCTATCGTTTCCAGTATTATAGTCTTGATTGGCATTACCATAGTCATTTCCCGATTGGTCACCGACCTGAAATTCAAACTTTACTATAAATATTAAATCAATCTACTTTATTGTTAGATAAAATAAACTGTTAATATTAAAAATTCCGCATTCGAGTTTGCAATTCTTAACAGAAATGACTACTACATAAGCTTTTCACTACAACAACACTCTACAAATATAGATTCTTTTCACCTCATCATTTGTAGTATCATTGACATCATAATCATTATTATCAGGGTAATCAGTTATCTGTAACCAGAGACACCAACACCTTCGAAAAAAGTCGAAAAGAATCTTACCTGTCCGGCATTACCAGCGTCTGAAGAATGTGTGTTATCAGCATTTGTGGTCGAGTTTTCACCGCCTCCACCAGAATTATAATAATTGTTGGTGATATTCGTATCATTATCAGAATAATAACCGCCACCCATTCCATATCCTCCACCATAACCTCCACCATATCCACCACCATATGATGGGAAAAAGGAGCTGTGTCCTCCCCACATTGATCCCATTCCATAACCTAGAAGACTTCCAGCCAACATTCCTGTTCCGAATCCCATGGCACTTCCACCGAGTAAGCTACTTCCTCCATAACCACCACCACCTCCACCATATCCACCTCCTTAAAAATTAAATTTATTACTCGCAAATTCGAAGAAAAAAAAACATACCTCCATCTCTGACAATTACAGTAGTATGTGAAGGACCTTGCGGAGCATATCCACCTCCACCGGAATATCCACCTCCTCCATTGTATCCACCTCCTCCATTGTATCCGCCTCCACCGGCATAACCCGCTGGTTGTGGTTGAGGACGATAACCTCCATTATTTGCAGGTGGCGGATAGTTTCCACCGGATTGAATTGGTGGCGGGGCATCCGGATATTTTGGTGGTGGCACTGAAAAAAAGAAATGTCAATGTATGGTCTTCAAATTATATCAATTAGACATGTGGAAGTTCAGGGGATTCTTTACCAATTTTGGATTTTTGAAGGTAGTAGTGTATTATTTTTATTTAATGAGTTCGGAAATTTTAAATAAATTCTTACCATATCCACCTCCTCCAGCTTGTTGCTGTGGTGGCGGCGGTCCTCCTGGAGCTCCTGGCGCATTTGGCGGCGGGTTTGGTTTCGGAAGTGTTTTTGTAATCTCATTAAACCACGACTCAATATCTGCATCCGACGAGAAAAGTACCCAATGAACTGTGTCAGCTTTTGGATCCATTCCAATTCCAACCAAATGATGAACTGATGAATCATTTGGGACTTGTGGTCTTTTCACTGCAATTTTAAAATGTTTTTTTGAAAATTTGAACAAAATGAATGTATACCTGGCATTCGATCAGTCATCAATCCAACACAAATATAAGGGATCACATCTTTCAACAAAACACTTCCTTTCGGCTTCCTATCGCCTTTCTCATCATACCAACAAAATCTCGAGTCGCTGAATAAAACAGCGTGCATTCTTTTCCATTTGGAGCTCAAAAATCCAGATTTGTAAACCTGGATGTCTCCTTCTTTGAGTTTTCGAATATCCATATCTGAAAAAAATAAGAGTAGATATTTAACTTTTGGAATTTTAAAAGTGCTTCTTTATGATTTTCAACTTTTTAAAAAATCTACTGAACCAATTTGTGAATGAATTTAACAAAAAAAAATTTGGACGCTCGACCCAAAACAGCACGGTGTCAGTACAAAACGGGAGGTTATCCTCTTGTTTTTTGGTTTTTTAAAAACCGTGTTGCTCAAAATTAAGGTCTTAAAATGAATTTTTTGTTGTTGAATACATTCATAATAGGTGATTCTGAGTGGATTAGATCCAAAAGTCAAAATGAGTAAACAGACACTTTAAAAATAATTTATATGAGCACACACCAACGTCCACGGAAGATTCGGAAGTGCATAACATGTTTAGAATATAAGGAAAAGAGTCGAGTTACATTTATTTTGTGGTTCAGTTGCTAGGAAACTACTAAAATCACATGAGATTTTGGAGAAAAATAAGAAAAAAAAACAAAATGGCTATGAGACAGCGGAAGGCCAATCTTACATCGAAAAAAATCCAAAAATTATTATTAAAGACAATGAAATGAAAATAGAACTACTTAACTTGAAGTGGAAAAACTCATTGTTTGTATAGTCCTCTCACAAAATCGGCTTCATAACGGTGGGCTTCCCTCTGCTGCGAGAGAGTGTTGTTTGGTGAGAGGTAGTTGTCTGCGTATAGTCTCCCCCTCTTTATGTTTCGCCTGCGAGCGTGTCGGTTTTTTAGAGCGCGCTTGCTCGTTTATAAAGCCGAATTTGTGTGCAGCTAATACGAAGATCGATTGTGAAAACCAGACAATATTTCGAAAAATAAAATAAAATGTTCCGTATCAACCTAGAGAAACAATGGCTAACCGCAAAAACAGGAATTGAAAAATTGAAACAGGCAATTTAAAAATAAAAATAAGAGCGGAATAAAAATATGGGAAAAGAATTGGTAAGCATTAGATAATAGCAAAAAAAAACATAGTGAGCCACCAAAAAAAAGAGGATTTGAGAAAAAAGAAAATGCAAGAGGTAAACAACAAATGTGAGGGACACACTAAAACAACGTTGTTTTTATAGATACGCAGACGGAAATGGATAGAGACTCTGAAGTGAAAAGGAGAATAGAGAGAGCACGCTATTTTTAAATATCTGTCTGTAGTCTATTGTCATGTGATGGCGAAATTTCTCGGAACTCTAAATATGACTCATTTCGGAACATGACGTGGTTGTTATGAAATCTTATGAGAAAATTGTAAAGCATCATTTCATTGAAAAAAGCTGCGAAATAATGAAACATTGTGAACCGGAATATTGAGATGTTATGTAATTTGCGAAATTATATAGAATGGAGATGGAGATTTTACACGGACGAAGAAGCAGGTTTTGAAATTTTGTGAAATTTCTCATAAAAACATGTGTGGTGTACTCTAGATGTGCAGTAGAACGCGGGAATTGAAACAATCATTTTTATGAAGATTATGATTTCGAGGATCCAAGAGGTTCAAATTACTGTGAGTTATCTGGAAACCTTTTTCGAGTTGAATTAAAGGCAGCTTGACAGTTAAGACGAAACAAATTCAAAGCAAAAAAATCAAAATTCGAATGGGAGCTCAGGTGGTCGAATAAACCGAACAAGTATATAGCCACATTCAAATAATTGTGTTTCGCGCCAAACCTGACCGCGTTGCACGGTCCATGACCGCATCGCACGATCCGGCGCGCATTCAAATTTTGATTTTTGCAACTTTGGACTTCTGTTATGGGACACTCATTTTTCGATTTTCTTTTATAAATTGCAATAAACTAATGAGAGAAAGCTCTAATTTTTGAAATGGAACGTACGTAGGGTAAAATTAATTCGAGCTCTAATAAACGAAACTCTGAAGTATATATTACGGTTTCAAAAAATCGGGTACTAAAATAAAAATAAGCCGAAGCTGATTTTTTAGGAATGTCACTGATGTATTTTTAAATTTAAAAACATCATATTTTTTAAGCGGGTGTGCAGTTTTTGAAATCTTTTTATAGCATTGGAATTGATTTTTTTTTAACCCAGCTGGCGAAGAATCATTTTTATTGAATGGAAAATTCCTAAAAAGAGATCATAAAACAGATATTCTTTAAAAAACACGAAGAAAGCTAAAAAAAATTAATTCAGAAAGAGAATTAATAATTAGAAGAGTTTTCTTTGAAATGCACTGTCTTTGCTTGTCCCATAAGTAATTCATTCAATGCGGTTATTTTATCGTCCAAAAATCGATGGTAAATTGTCAGCAGCATCAAGTTAGAGCTGAAATTTTATCACATTTTTCAGTTTTATTTTCCGAAATAAATTAGCAGACCCAATAAAAATAAGATGAAAAACAAGAATTCCTATCGTATCCCATGTGAACTTTGAACCTGTTATACTAATAACCACCAGTCCAACGAGACCAAAAAAGAATAATCCAGCTTGAAAAATGAGCCAAAATAATTGAGGTTTTAAGTATGCTGTACTCGTTTTTTGAACTGCTACAATTGTCACAAATATTGTGGCCAAGTGGATGAAATGAATGAAAATCCAAGCAGCAAAGAATATCCGATAAAAAAGCCAATATTTTATGGGATCTGATCGACGGAGATACTGCAAAAAAAATTATTAAACTTTATGGGAGTTTCCGATAATATTTCAAATTACACTGACCGCTAACGTTAGCCTATAAATGAAAAACTTCTCGTGCCATTCTGTTTTGAGAAGAAAAATCACTCCGATTCCAATGCCGATGAATGATGTTATCATACTTATAATGCAGTGGATATAGGCCCAAGACTATAATTTTTAAAAAACATGTTCTTTAAATTATTATTGCGTTTGTTACTTGGATATGTAATTTGAAATATCGATGCTTCTTCTCACTTTCTATAATATTGGAAAATGGGCCATTATTTGAGAAGGTGTAAGCTGTAAATTACTTTTTTTTTTCAATTGAACCGGAAGTTCTTATAGGGAAGTCAATTTTCCTAAATTTTATAACAATTCATGTCACACTCTAGCATCTTTCTCGGCTTTCAAATTTTAATTTTTACACCTTTGAACCACTACTGTGAACCTTTCAGTTATCGCCAAGACTTCACATAAATTGCATGAAAATATTTGAGAAATACTAATTTTTACAATTGAATTCAGATAGAGTTAAAATAGCTGACAGAGTGGCTTTAATGTTTTCGTGATTTGCGATTTACTAGTTAGTGTTAATGAGTGATGTTAGGAGACTCGATCGCAAATCACAATGAGTCAAGAATGAAATCAGCTCTTATATATTTTTGAAATTTAAAAAAATCACACTATAAATTTTCATAGAAATTAGCAAATTTAATTATTGTCAGACTTTTTGGAAGTTCCAGCTTTTTCATGGAATTGAAATACATGATTTAGTAGATGGAAAAAAAAATTTAGCCCCTTATTTTTTGAAAAATCATGCATTAAAGGCAGCTTGTCAGTTAACACGATCCAAATACTAGGCAAAAAATCAAAATTCGAATGGGAGCCCAGGTGGTCCAAAGAACATTACCAATATGTAGCCAAATTCAAATAATTGTGTTTCGCGCCAATTCCGACCGCGTTGCACGGACAACGACCGCGTCGCACGGACACGCGGGAATTCAAATTTTGATTTTTTCAACTTTGAACCGCTACTATGACGCGTGTATTTATCGGTATGATTTCGCATAAATTGCATTGTACTAATGAAAGAACGCTCTAATTTTTGAAACTAAGACCAGGTAGGGTCAAATTAACTGAACAGCTGTCTTTAAAGGAGGGCTTTACGGAGATAAATATGTACCTTAAATGAAAATAGACTTCAATCTCATTCCAAATCTGTTTTTAAAATGTTCTAAAACCACCTAGAAGCCGAGAAAACGAGCTTCAAAACAATGGCCTAGAAAAAGTGACCGCCTGGCCGAACTTTTCCTATGAGCTTTTTTCGTGTTTCGTTAATAAATAGTTATGCAGAATGCTTATATTACTCCTTTTTTAAATTTTTTTCGATTTTTCATGCATGCGGACTAGTTTTTTTCCACTTTTTCTAGGCCATTGTTTTGAGGAGCGTGTTCTCGGCGCCTGCGTGGTTTTAGAAAATTTTAAAAACAGATTTAGAATGAGTATGAAGTCTATTTTCATCCCAGCCGCATTCATTAGCTCCGTAAAGTCCTCTTTTAAAAACTTCGAGTTGTTACATTGTTTACGCTCACAACGAGCTTTTTTGCTGCCCATATTAACAAGTCTGATAATAATCAAAAACCAATCAGTACTATATAAACTGTTTTTTAATCGTTTTTTTAATACATCGAACACACATTTTTTCTGAGATAAAAAATATTGCTTTTCTCTAGTGTTTCGGTCAACAATGATAGTTCATTCATCACTGATCGCAGAAATATCATCGAGATCTTGAAACTTTTGTTTAGTTCTGCACGTACACAGACGATGGAAAGAAAAAACACAGACAAACACATTTCAAAAACTTCTGATCACTCAAAATTGTTTGTCTCAATAACTTACTGTGCATTTTTATCAAAATAAATAATCAGTTAGCAAATAGGCGAACAATAAAATGAAAAGAAAGATAGAAAACAATGTTGCCAAATTGAATTTTGCTGAAGTCTTTGGTTTCTGTTGAAAAATTCTTCAAAATCGATTTTAAAAACAACTGTTACCCATCACATTTTTCATAGCTTTTCATCCGATTTTCAATAAAGTTGTTTTTTTTTTTTCAATATCCGACTGCATTAGTGAATATCACAGTGGAACTTATTCTCAAAAGATTTATCGGAAAATAATAGAATTTGATATCAGCAAGATCAATTTCTATGTTTTTGAAACATTTGTAGATAATAAACCGAAACGATGATGATATAAAACGTGTGGTGTTAGATTATTGTTGCCTCTGTTCTTTTCCTTTCAATCTTCGTGAATTGTTCCATGCACTTTCTATTTATTTTGTTCGCTTCTTGAGAAATTTTCCTTTTGGCTTTGCAAATTTCAAATTTGTGCCAAACAGCGATGCAATTGTGCCCTACGGCACTCTTGGCTGTACCGCGGGAAAATGATGCAAATTTGAAAAATTATTTTTTAAAAGAATGTTGCCCTTTTTTCTTTGATTTTTTCGATTATTGAAATTCTGATAAATTATAAGCTCATTTTAAAGCTCATTTTTGAAACTAGAATAAAAATAAAAATCTATACATAGACCTTTCCCCGTTTTTTGTCTATTTACCGCTACGGCTCTTTATTTTTTATTATTTTTCTGTTGTAATCAATCTATTTTTCAGTTTCATTCGTTCTCAAAATGATATTGTGTTTCCATGCTTATGTTTAAGATTTTTACCCGAAATATCTCGAAGTTTGAGTTTTCAAGTAAACAACATGTGATTATCAAAATTTCTTCTATTTTTTCAAAAATTCTGATCAAAATGTGATCGACCTCGTGTGCTCCCAACGATCAACAACTAAACTATGAAAAAAAAAGAGTTGTAACTCGAATCTTCGGGTCATTGAATGTGAATGTGTGCTCATAGGTGCTCCTGTGCATTTTCTCCTCGCACAACATACAAATAGACATTGAGAACCGCCTAGTGTGATAACGGGCCGCCCGTACGTCTCTCGTTCTTCTCTTTTTCGCCTTCTTCTCCTCATATTATCTCTCTCATTGTTTTATTCATTTTACCTTGTGTTGTGAAAAGTAAAATCGAAAATATTTTTGCAGATCGGGTACCAACATTTCGGGAAAATTGCTCAACAGAAGTAGAAGGATGCATAGAGTTAGTGTTTTTCTTTCATTTAATCCTTCAGAAGTATATGTTGAAAATCAAATTTCCAAAATGTTTTGTTCATAATGATGCAATTTCAAAAAATCGTCACGTGGTTCTTGTATCTCAAAATCGAACGTGTTTGATCTTCGGCACTTATCAATTTTGTAGCGAAATTTCTGATAAGATCTAATGTATTCTTCGGACAGAATAACATTGACGATGAATTAAAAAACACTTTTCGTAAACCGGAACAGTTTTATCATTGAAAACCGTTTCCTAATTATAAAACAATTAAAAGGGAAAAATCTAAAAGTTGTTTTTAAAGTTTCAGACAAAGCGGTCCAATTGTGCTGTTCATTCAAGTTCTTCAAGTCATGCGGCGTTGAAACAACAACCATCGAAAAATGAGAAGAGTGTTTCACCAACTATTGATTCCAACAATATTTACACCCGAATTTTGAACCAAAATAAAGTCGGAATCACGAATGTGTAAGTTATTCTCTCAATATTTTTAAATATAGTTTAACTCTGAGTTCCAGTCATCAATTGATTTCGAATCAAAAAATGATGACCATGAAGAAGAATAAGAGCAAGAAAAACTCGTCGAAATCTGAAACGATTGCACCTGAAACTGCTCTCACACCTCCATCCACTCCTTCATCTCCAACAAGTGTGAATGATAATTTCGATTATTTGTTTAACAGTAAGTTTTTAAATCTATATGTTCGGACTTAACTTTAGACTACAATAACTGGGTTCAAATTTTCAAAATTCATTTTTTTGTCAAAATATCAAATTAATTAATTAATTTTAAAAATTGAAAACCGTTTAAAATTAGCTTTGCTGGAGATTATTCTATCCAAATAGCTGAAAATTTCAATTTTTCCGAGAAAATTTGCTCTATCCGAAAAAATGTAAAAAACGTACAAATTAAATAGGATTTCTGAGAAAAAAGAGATCCGTAAATTTCAATACAATGTTCAATTATTTTTGTAATTAATTTTCCAGGTTGGGCGAAATTCACAACAGCTGAAAATGGAAAACCGGATACATCGATTAAAGTTTATGTGTCCAGCGGGCCAACTTCAAGTGATTTTGAGGTATTTTCTGTAAGAAGCTAGATGTTTTCTTGAATTAAATATTTCAGCCGTTCAACATTGACCGTTCCATGGCTGAAGCATTGCTAAAGGAGTTGGACATTGATCCAAAGTACGCAATTTTTTAAAAATTTCATTTTTTTTAAACTAGTTTAGTTTTCATAGACATAGAATAATAGATCATAGAACATAAGTTTGTTTAACTTTTTTTTAGATTAGAATTAACAGTAAATAATATAGAATAGCTTTATTTTTTTCCCCGTTTTTTTTTGTTTTACTTACCAAACAATTTTATTTCTACTGGTACTTACGGTTTCTTCATTAAAAGTCAACTTGTGTAGTTTGTAGTATTTCAACGAGGTTTTTTCTCCCGAATAGTTTTTTGTTTCGTTTGTTCCCACCATCCCCGCCCTGAAATTGCTCAAAATGTGTTTTGTTTTCATCTCGTGTACAATTTATGTTCTCCGAAACCCTTCCCCATTTTTTTAATTGTTGCGTCTTTTGCATATCAGTTCTTTTTCCTGTAAATATATTTATTTTGTCGTCTTTTTGTTTTAGTAATGTGAGTTTTTTTTAGTTTTTTTATTTTTTTGGAGGAAAGTCGAAGATGATAAATAAAGTTTTTTTATAAATGTTTGTGGGTGGTATAGTCTGAAAATTCGATTTAGGTTTTCAAATATTGTGAAGGAGATGAAAATAGAATTAAAACCCAATTTCAGTAAATAGTCCCTTTAATTTTGATTATTTCAATGGATTTAAACGAATCAAATGTTTTCTTAAGCCTTAAAGGGGCTCTTTAGTGTTTTTTGGTTTCAATTCCAGTTTCATCTTTTTCGCGATATTTGAAAATCTTTACAAGCAAACACATTTTTCGAAATTTCCCTTTCTAATACGCGGAAAACATATTTACAAATTATGGCGGCGAAATGGGCTAAAAATTGCGCCTCAGGTTTTAAAATGAAATGTTCGAGTACTAGAAAATAACATTTTTTTGCTTGAATAGGTTTTTAAATATCGTGAAGAAGATGAAAATGGAATAGAGACCCAAAAATAGTAAAGAATCCCTTTAAAATCGTAACGTTTTAAGGCGTTCATCGTTTTTATTCCACAATTTGGGTGATCATGTGAAGAAAATCTTGAAATAATGAATAACAGTAGAATTCGATTACTGGTCCAAGCCTCTGATGTACATCGGTTTTCGATGGAGCAAGTTTTCGTTTGTATTGGTGAGTTAAAGCTCAGATGTTAACATTTGATCGTTTCTGTTGTTTAAATTAAACACTGTATTTAATAACAAAAAATTTGAATTGTTGAATATTTCATTCGATAAATACATAATCATAAATGTACAAATATGAAATGTTGTTTCAATGACACAGGGCGATTTACTTTCCTCCGAGAGCGTATCCTCCTGCTGGAGCACCGAAGGATGGGAGTTGTGGTGGTGGAGCGTAAGCTGGTTGTGGTGGAGCGTAAGCTGGTTGTGGGGCGGAGGCGTAGGCTGCTGGTGGTGGGCCACCTCCTCCTCCGCATGATGGGACTGGTGGTGGGCATGCTGGTGGTGGTGGTGGTGGTGGAGCTCCGCTGAAATTGAAAAAAAAAATAATTAGAGAATTTAGGAGAAAATGAAAATTAGTTACCATCCACAGCCACCGCCTCCTCCGGCAGATGGGAACAAGAAAGCGCTTGAAGCGGCGAGCATTGAAGAGAAGATGACAAAGAAACGCATATTTAATGAGAAGATTTCAATCGAATGAAATATATGTCCTACATTGGCATTATCTCCATATTTATACTCAATTTTTTTGCCAATGCCATTCATTGTCTGATCAATCGAAGACCGCCTACAGTTTTACGTAATTATCTATGATTGCGCAGCTTCTCGTTTTTTTTTCAATAAATATTTTACGCAATTTTTTGCCATCAAAAGTTCCAGTTCGCTTTACAATCTCCGCAGCCAATATTGCTACATCATCATCATTATCTCATTTGCAAGTGAATTTGAACTTGATTTTCGAATAATGGACCGTAACATGTTTCTAACTAATTGTCCAAGTTTTTTACGGTGTTTAGAGAAAGCGCAAGGACATGATTGGTAGATTGTGTCGTAATTATTTCGGTTTTTCGTTTCGAAGAAAAAATTGAATACGATTTCTCTTGTCAATTTTATTTCAAACATTTTATTGGCATGTAAGAATATTTATTTGTGGGAACATACAAAAATAAGGTACAAGAAGGAAGTAATTAGGAAATTATAATATTATGGAAGGTAAAGTCCTGCAACTTTATAGATAAGGAACATACACAACAGTGCACACAAAAAACTAACCAATCTCAATATGTGTCGGGTGCACCCGCTTTATGCCAAAACTTGGCACATCATAACTCAGCTCAAAATGAGAATTATAATGTAAATTTCATATTTTGGATAGGCCTCAACGTCCTCTACAAATTTGTATGTGATATAAAAATTCAAAATAAAAAATTTAAAAACGAAAACTTGATGAATGAGTTTCAGCTTTTCAAATTTTTTTGGTGGAAACCATATCAACCCGAAAAATATTATTTCATGTTCTTAAAGAGGATGAAATTCTGTATCAAAGTCAAAAATAATCTCGAAAAATGAGGGGGTCTACTGTGCCGAAAATAGACAATATACGTTTTGAAATATTTTGTTGCAAGAAGGATTGTTTGAGCTTGAATTTAGACCCATAAAAATAGTTGATGTGCTTAAAGGCAGCTTGTCAGTTAACACGATCCAAAATCTAGGCGAAAATTCAAAATTCGAATGGGAGCCCAGGTGGTCCAAAGAACAAACCAATATGTAGCCAAATTCAAATAATTGTGTTTCGCGTCAATGCCGACCGCGTTGCACGGACACCGACCGCGTCGCACGGACACGCGGCAATTCAAAATTTTATTTTTTCAACTTTGAACCGCTACTATGACGCGTGTATTTATCGGTGTGATTTCGCATAAATTGCATTGTACTAATTAGAGTACGCTCTAATTTTTGAAACTAAAACCAGGTAGGGTCAAATTAACTGAACAGCTGTCTTTAAAGACATCTGTTTAGTTAATTTTACTCCATATGCACGATGTACCAAAAATACTACTTTATTTCAGCAATCTTAAATGCCTATTAAAAAATTTTGCTGAAAAAGCCGATTTACTGCAGCCGGCCAAAGTTGGAAAAATACAATTTTGAATTGCCGCTGGTCCGTTGGACCGACAAATGGGGCGAAGCAAAAAAATTCAAAAAATGAAAATTTTTCAGAAATTTTATTTTCTATTTTTTTAGTGAAAATGATAATTTTCGGAATGGAAATAGTTTACAATAATTTTTTTTTGATTCTGAGAAATTTTCATCATGAAATTGACAGAAATACTGTAGTTATTAATTAAAAACATTTTTTGATCTGATTAACAATTTCGTCTGAAAATGCACAGATTCTGCAAGATTTTGTGAAATGGATATAGCTCTTTCATTATTAAAAATCGAAGTATGCGTATTAGTTAGGCATAATTAATTTTTTCCAAAAGTTTCTTGTGAAAATCGAAAAAAAAATGTTTTCAATACTTTTTGAAAAACATTTTTGGCAATTTTTTCATAAATGTTTCAAAATTGTTTTTCGGTTTTATGGAAAAATTTTTGCCTAATATTGTTTATTATTAGTTTAAAACATTATTGGATCGTATTTTACCAACTTGTAACAAAAAATGTGTTTTTGGAAAATTTTTAAAAAAGTCGCATATTTGGGTTGTTTCGTTTTTGTGTTCAGTGCTGTGTGTGTTACTTATCAGTAAAAGTTGCAGGACTTCACCTCCAATATTCGGCCATTGTCGTTTTTAAACGCAACTCTGACCTCTTCTCTTAAAACGTGCTATTTACGCGTTCATCAATAAGCCAAGTACTGGAATTCAACAAAACGTTATTAAATGCTGTTTTATCATTGCAGTATTTTTCATTCTGTGAAAGTTGGTTTGTTTTCGCATAGATTTTTTAACACAAGTTATGATTGAAATTGAAACAAAGAACAAGCAGTACAACCTGAAAACTCGACTGATTTGAACCGGGAAGGTGTGCCAAAGGATCTAATCTCATAATTTAAGTTATCTCCGGGCAATGGGTAATTTCAAGTGTATTCAGTCTTTGTAAATGCTCCATAAAACTCATGATTGAACCGCTCCTGGAGAATGGATGGTGAACTCAATTCGTCAGAGGAAATTTAAAAAAAGGAAGATTCTTATTGGTTCCGAAACTTTAGCCTGAGTATTGCTCGAGAAAACTGATAAATCTATATATTAATATTAAAATTTCTATTTATCCCCTCTGAGAAATTTTTGTTTTCATGGAAACAATGGCTGGTGCACGATGGAAAAATTGTAAATTCTGATTGCTTCGTCCATGTTAAAAAAATGTTTTTCAAATCTTAATTCAGGCGATAGAAAAACAAAGATACTTGATGCTGAACAGTTTATTTTCAAAAATATACAAACATTTGTTTGAGAATTGGAGTCGATCGCTTATTTTCCGGAAACAGCGTATCCACCTGATGGTGGTGCAGCATAGACTGGTGGTGGTGGAGCAGAATAGACTGGTGGTGGGGCACCACCTCCTCCGCATCCGCATGGTGGTGGTGGTGGTGGAGCACTGAAAATCAAATGGAATTTCTAATTAAAACAAATTAAAATAAGGTTACCATCCACATCCACCTCCTCCAGATGATGGGAACAAGAAGGCGCTTGAAGCGGCGAGCATTGAAGAGAAGATCACGAAGAAACGCATGATTTGTTCAGAAGTTTTCAGAAATGAAAGCTTGCTGTTTAACGGACATCGCGTACACCTTTTATATTCTTGGTTTACAACCTACCCCTCCTCTTTTTTTCAGGTTTCAACTTTATATCCGCATATTATGCTATTATCTTTTTTCACTTTTTCGAATGGAACGGTCTTTCACACAAGTGAATTGCTGTGAAGCTTTTACACCTGTTCCCGTATCGAATGCTATCATCAACTTGGCAATTAAAACTTCAAACATTAAATAATGCAGAAAAACTGTAGAAATAAACGATATAAAAACGAGCTCTACCGAACACACTCGTTTTTTGAGTTCCAGATATAGGACCAACAGACACAATAAATGAGTTTATGAGTTTAGAAATGGTTTTTCGAAAAAGCAGATATATGGTTTAAAAAACCATAAAAATTTTCAGGTTTGTTGTCAGTAAAGCCGGAATGAAAAAAAATATTTTAGTAGCTCTTCAAACTTTCAAGTTTCAAGGTTCTTTTTCCAACAAATTTGTTCCTGATCTTGTGGATTTGTTTCCGAACTATCTAATCTCAATTAACACTTGTTTTTTTCAATCATTTCACAGATATCTTAGCGCCACTAAAACAGTCTTTTTTTATTCAGATGACGTCAAACCGACTGTCCGCCAATGAAAGATTTAATTTTAATGTTTGACCTTTATTTTTTATTAAACTATTGAAAAGCTTTCGTTTTCTCAAATAAATTATTTAAACGAAAAATCGCATCGACCAATGTTTAACCCTGTTTACACCTTTTGCAACATTTTGCCATTATCTTCGTCTTAAGATTGAAGAAGATAAAAACAAGCTTGATGTACACATGGTCAGGTATCTCTATGAATAGAGTGAAGTTTTTCGGTGTTTCTGTAAACAAATTACGATTATCAATCACTACAGAGAATATTCACTGAAAAACATTGTTTGAAAATAGCATGGGGTTGGTGGAGATCAAAACCCGTGAAATTCAAATGACAAAAAAACTATTTCAGAACTTCTTATAGTTCTGGATTTTAATTGAAATTTTTTTAAATGGTGTTGAACTTCAGTATCGTACTCAAATGATTTTTTTTCATTGAAGCTGAACATTGAAATAGTATCATTAATAACAGTCTAACTACAGAAATAAGTTTCTTTACAGATATATTTACTTTTTTTCAACCTTGAGGCTACAAACAGTTACGGTGAAGTGTTTTTCTCATTCCTATGGGGCTCGTATTGTTAAAGACAGTATGCCACTAATTTGTAGGTCATTTTCCAGTGGATTCGGAAAGAAAGTGCTTTCTTTTCATTGTCGGCGTCATTTTGAATCCATTCGGAATGCATTCCGTTTTGTGTAAAACCGACCGACCTGAACTCTAGACTATTTCATGTCCAAGTGGGTAGATAGGAAAAAAATTCAATAAAGCTTATAAATGTCTAACTTGATTGGACCATGATCGAATACAAAACTTTACTTCTTGTCATATCATTATAAAGATGAGCAAACTATCAAATATTCTCGGTTTCTTCACTGATTTCCACAATACAGTTTGTTGAAGCGTAGATATTTCATAGTTAATTTAGCATGGCAAATCTTCTTTTTATCGGGATCGACAAAGAACATCAAAACGATTTCAACGGATACGCTGCAAAAAGGTGTGGCTATCGCTTGTGTGAGAACCGTTCCGATCGGAAAGAGTGAAAAAAGATAAAAAGCGTAATATGCGGTTATAAAGTTGAAAACCTGACAAAACGAGGGAAACAGGTTGTAAACTAAGAATATAAAAGGTGTAGGCTATGTCCGTTAAACAGCAAGCTTTCATTTCTGAAAACTTCTGAACAAATCATGCGTTTCTTCGTGATCTTCTCTTCAATGCTCGCCGCTTCAAGCGCCTTCTTGTTCCCATCATCTGGAGGAGGTGGATGTGGATGGTAACAACTTATTTTCATGTGTTTTAATTCCAAATTCCATTTGATTTTCAGTGCTCCACCACCACCACCACCATGCGGATGCGGAGGAGGTGGTGCCCCACCACCACCACCAGTCTATGCTGCTCCACCACCACCGTCAGGCGGATACGCTGTTGCCGGACGCAAATAAGCGATCGACTACAATTCTCAAACAATTGTTTGTATATTTTTGAAAACAATGAACTGTTTTGCATCCAATTTCTTGTTCCTTCAAACATCCTACCCGAAATCAAACCTATAGAGATATTATATATGTGTTTTTTCAATGTGGTGCCGACACTGCGTTCAAATTGTTATTTTTTTAAAGGCATTATGTCAGTTAATACGATCCAAAAATGAAAAGCGGAATGGGAAGGCAGGAGGTCGAAAAAACAATACCACAATGCAGCTAAATTCAAATAATTGTGTTTCGAGCCAATTCCGACCGCGTTGCACGATCCGGCGCGCATTCAAATTTTGCTTTTTTCAATTTTGTGTCGGTTTCTATAAAGCGTGTATTTATCAGTGTGATTTCGAATAAATTTCATTGTACTACTGAGAAAACGCTAATTTTTGAAACTATGATCAGATAGCGTCAAATAAACTGAACATCTGTCTTTAACACATTTGAAATTTGTGGTCGTTGTGAAAGGAAAGATTATCTGCGGAGTCGGCATAGTTTTGAATATTTTTTAATGCAATTTGGAGAAGGCAGAAATGAATGAGAGAATTTTGAGAAAACTCATAAAATCTTCATGAAGCATAGGTAAAACCCTGTTCAAGACGCATTAAGTCTCGATCAAATTTACAACGTTATTTTTTTGGAATCATTGCTAAAACTCTATTTTTACTTGATATTGAAGATCTAAACATTTTTTGGTTAAATTATCAATTCTTCGTTTTTTCAGATACCAAATACATTCTTTTCGATAATTTTCTGTTTTTCAATGGGTGAATAAGAAATTTTGTTTTTTTTAACTTGTGAAGACAAACTATGTTTTTTTCAATGTTCTATCTATGAGCCCAGCCTTATTCGAACTCCCCCGAATAAAGATGGGCTCTAATCAAGAATACATAATGCAATAATAGGTGGAAGATGAACAATTCAGAAGATTAAGTACTAAAACGTGATGATCAGAGTGTGGAAAACTGTGATAGCGTTCGTATATTAGAGGCCATATGTTCTTTCCCAAATATAAAAAACGATAACAGTGCATAGAGCATTCAGATCGTAAACAATCTAAACTCTCTGAGAGTATTTCGTTAACGTGCTGAATTGTTTGTGTTCTTCTTTTTCTATATCAATAGTGCTAATAGAAAAAGAAATTGTATG
Organism: Caenorhabditis virilis; assembly: GCA_964036255.1. Lineage (NCBI taxonomy): Eukaryota > Metazoa > Nematoda > Chromadorea > Rhabditida > Rhabditidae > Caenorhabditis > Caenorhabditis virilis. The sequence continues at coordinate 9,092,814 of OZ038419.1, forward strand.
CAAAAAAGTTCATTGTTTTCAAAAATATACAAACATTTGTTTGAGAATTGTAGTCGATCGCTTATTTTCCGGAAACAGCGTATCCACCTGCTGGTGGTGGAGCAGCATAGACTGGTGGTGGTGGAGCAGCATAGACTGGTGGTGGGGCACCACCTCCTCCGCATCCACATGGTGGTGGTGGTGGTGGAGCACTGAAAATAAAATGGAATTTAAATTTAAAGCACATCAAAATAAGTTGTTACCATCCACATCCACCTCCTCCAGATGATGGGAACAAGAAGGCGCTTGAAGCGGCGAGCATTGAAGAGAAGATCACGAAGAAACGCATGATTTGTTCAGAAGTTTTCAGAAATGAAAGCTTGCTGTTTGATGCTTTCCACCTTCACCTTTTATATTCACAGTTTACAACCTGTTCCTCCGCTTTTTTCAAGTTTCATTTTCATATCTCTCACCGATCACGAAAACAATGGCGTTTCGTATAAACAGGTGATCAATTGGTGTATCCAGAAGGACGACAAGAACGATAAGGCGTAAGAAGAAACATTTATTTTTTCAACATGTGCTTCTGTACAGATAACACGATTTTTAACGATGCGCAGATAGCATAATAATATATATTTCTTACAAAATCTGTTCTCATGCTAACAAGAAAACGAAAATGAAGAATACATCCAGTTTTCAACTGTCGTCATTAGCGAAAACGGATACAGAAGGCGGTAAAATAAAGAAATATAAGATCAATGATTATGCGTTTTGCCGAAAATATTCACTACATATGTGAACTTGATAAAGATGCCGTCATTTGAATAGTTGATGTGTAAAATTACAATTTTTATTTGTAAAGGAAAGAACGTCAAGTATTGTCCTTCAAAAGGGTTTTCTCCCTGACTTCCAATCTCCCGGTTGTTGGTCGCATTATTTCAAATGAGCACTGAAAACATGTAGTATTTTTGAAGTTAGAATTAAATTTAGAGAGAAAATTAAATATCTGAAACTTTTGATAATTTCAAATTATTTCTATTAAGCTTAATGTGATTTCCTTCATAAAAATTTGGATGGGGCTCTGTATTTAAGAGGATTTAAATTTTACTCACTAGGTATTTTCACATAAAATATTAAAGACAATTTAAAGATAATAAACGTACCTTAAATGAAAATAGACTTCATTCTCATTCCAAATCTGTTTTTAAAATTTTCTAAAACAACCTAGAAGCCGAGAAAATGAGCTTCAAAATAATGGCCTAGAAAAGGGGGCCTCCTTGGCCGAACTTTTTCCTATCAACTTTTTTGTGTTTCGTTAATAAATAGTTATACATAATTCTTATATTCGTAATTTATGTTTTTCCATTTTTTTTAATTTTTCATGCCTGCGGAATAGTTTTCGCCGGTGGCCCCTTTTTCTAGGCTTTCTCGGCTTCTGCGTGGTTTTTGAAAATTTTAAAAACAGATTTGGAATGAGTCTGAAGTTTATTTTCATCCCAGACGCATTCATTATCTCCGTAAAGCCTTCCTTTAAGTTCAAGTTAAAAATATTCAATACCTGTAGTTTCTCATCGACAATCATAAACGCGGCACAATTGTCAAACTGTCCGCAATAATGTGGTGCTGAGAATAGTGTCTAGAAAACACGTTGTTATTATTTGTTGTCTTTAAAAAATTGCCTACCACAAGCTTTCTTCCACCGAAAAACTCGTAGCCATCCTGAACTACTTGATGTGCTCTACAAATCAAATCCACATTCAGGTCTGTGCAAATCTTCAGGACAATGTCTTTACCGAACCCAACACCGGCTCCTCTTTGATTCGGCTGTATACTGAGTTTTTAGCTCTTTTTTAAAACTTCAAAAATGTACCATAAATCCAGTGAGCCCAATAATAGGATCAGCCCACAAAAGATCAAGTTCCAGTGGTCCTTTCGCAGCAGTTGGTCTTTGAATATTTCTTAAATCGTTCAAAGTTTTCAATTCAGGTGACAAACCACCATGCATGCATAAAATCCGCTCGGAAACTAATCCGGACAAAGGTAGAAGATTGAAAAAGTCCTGAAAAAAATACACAAATAAATGATAGCTTAAATCAAAAAAAACATACTTGAAAAGCCTCATAAAGTCTTGTACTTTGATATCTTTTCTGACATTCTTCATAAAAACCGTATGATTTATTAACAAATTCACATTCATGATTTCCGCGGAGCAGGAAGAAATTCTTCGGGAAGCGAACTTTATATGCGGCCAAAAGTATAATTGTCTCCAAATTGAATCGACCTCGATCCACATAATCACCAAGGAAGAGATAATTCGCATTTGGCGGCCACCCACCACGATGGAATAAACGAACCAGGTCGGGATATTGTCCATGAATATCTCCGCATATTCTGATTGGTGCTTCAACCTCGACTAGAGATCCTTGACTCTTCACAACTTCTTTTCCGAGTTCTAATAATTTGAAAATTCGATCCTCTGCGACAACTTTACTAATTGGTTTATCATGTGTTCCAATACTAAGAACATCGATGATAATATTATTCACATCTAACACCATCTTTTATAGTTCTTCTGAATCGAACCTCAATTTTTATTGAATTCAAAAAATGAAAACATACTTTGGTATAAAATTTCTTGTAGAATACAACAATGAAAGTAAGTAATGATTATTTTAATATCAAAAGAAATTATCGGTAAACAAAACAAGGTCACATTTGTTGTAAATCCGTAGCTCGTTCTCTCAGCAATTTCAAAGTTTCACAAATTTTCGTGAAACTTCTTTTTTCGACCAAATCGGCAGGTGGAAATAATTCATTTTCACTGAAACGTAAAAATTTGAAAATTTATAAAGAAAACTGTAAATAAACTAACTCAAAGTGGCAATTTCTCAAACTGTTCAAAAAATTGTTCACATTTTCATTGGCCGAAAAAAGAGCTGGTTTCTGATTAATTGGGTTGAGTAGAACATTAGGATTTATTCGGAGAAGAAGTCTGAAAAATAATATTGTCTAGTTTGAGCAATTCATGTTTTATACGACTTAAAAAAGGTGGAGTCTGTAAAAAATCTCTTTATCTAAAACGTGCTTACAAAGTTTATTTATTAGGTGCAGAAGACACAATAATGTCAACAAACCGGAAATGACATTCCAAAAAGCTAATTGGTTTTTTTTGAAAAAAAAATATAAAGAACAACTATCTTTAAAGGATCTGCTTTAAAAGTGTTATTTTTAGAGGAGAATTGGGAACCCTTACATGAGAGAATAGGGCTGTGAAACAAAAAAATTCCATAATCACAGTTTTTCAGTGAATCTAAGTAAACTTATGAAATTGTTAATTACTTGTTTTCTTTCTAGTAACTTTGGCAGTTTTTGGAATTTTTGATTTAGAATGAGAAGTTCCATTGGCGCGTGATCGGCATGCGTGCCGTCGCGGCTCGTAATCGGCACGCGTGACCTAAATCGGCTCGTAAACGGCTAGTCAACGGTACGTCGAAGCACGTGTGTCGTTTTACCGCGAAACGCGAGCCGCTTTTTGGAGGCACGCGAGCCGTTTACAAGCTGTAAATCCCCCTTAGTTTTTTTTCAAAATTATTTGACATTTTTTCTGCTTCTAGCTGTGTTTTTCACATTTTCAAAATGAGCTGTTATATTAAAAAATTTAGTTTTTAACGGCTTTAAAATACATTTTTTTTACTAACTTGCACAAGATTTTTCCATCCTGAAGTGACTCCAATGGATCATATGATTCAATCCGTTCCGAAGTCACATAGTTAATCCATTCAATAATTTCCTTCTCTTCATTCTCATTCCTTTTTCCTTGTATCCATCCCATCCGAAAATTTCGATCTCTTTTCGATCCGTATGTAAATGCACTACCTTCTCCATTCGCTGTCAATTCTGGATATTGAGATTTTCCTGTGAACTTTTTCCATCCAACAGCCATAACTGAAAACACGTTAAGGATTAGAGCAAAACACATGTTGAAACGATAACAGAAGGATTGAATTGTGAATGAAAGGACAAGTTTTTAAATCGGTAAACTGAAGAAGAGTTAGTCATCGAAGAAAACGAGGGTGGAAGACAATCGAAATGTAAATATGACAGTGAAAAGTCAATAACACATCATGATCATACGACAAAGAAAATGAGCACTACCAATATATCTCAAGTGTTTTTTTATCACTTTCAAATAGTTGGAAAAGACATGGTGACACTAAATCAGTGGAACGTCTCATATTATTTGGAGGAAATTTTTGAAAAAAAAACAGATAATTTTAATTTAAAAGAAAACTAGAAAAAACACATAAACTAACGTCTTTTTCGACAAAACAGATGTTACGAAAACTGCGGATTATGTGCCCGCATTTATGAACTTTTCGAATGTGCACGGGTAAAATATACAATGAGACGTTTTCCTTTGCAATCTTGTAAATATTGACAATTCCGCATAAATTAGAAAAATGCTGTCGATTTTCGATTTTTAAAGGAAAAGGCCCACTTACAGGATGACTTTACGGAGCTAATGACTGCGTCTGGGATAAAAATAGACTTCATACTCATTCCAAATCTGTGTTTTTTAATTTCTAAAACCACACAGAAACCAAGAAAACACGCCTCAAAACAATGGCCGAGAAAAAGTGTCCGAAAACTAGTCCGCAGGCATTAAAAAAACCAAAAAAAATTAATTTAAATGAAAAAAAACATAAAAAAGGACTAATATAAGTATCCTGCATAAGTATTTATTAACGAAACACGAAAAAAGCTCATAGGAAAAAGTTCGGCCAGGTGGTCACTTTTTCTAGGCCATTGTTTTGAGGCGCGTTTTCTCGGCTTTAAGGTGGTTTTAGAACATTTTAAAAACAGATTTGGAATGAGAATGAAGTCTATTTTCATTTAAGCTACATTTACATTTATTATCTCTGTAAAGTCCTACTTTAACTGTTCTTTTGTGGATTATATCAGTAAATTCAACGTTGTAATTCGAAAATAGTTGTATTTTTCATCTTTTTATTGATATAGTATTTTATCTTTGCAATACAGAATGAAAGAAAGCTCATTTATTTATAACTTCGAAGCCAACAATTTCTTATTTTCCTGTTTCAATGTTTCAGCAACCTTGTATGCCCTCTCTTCTGGTTCTGTAATACTTGTTTTTTTTTAAAATCTATTTTCGATTTTAAATCTGAAATCAACCTAATGAATGCCACAAAGTCAGCGAATTTGCTAATCTCCCAATTCCGTGAATCTTTCCAAACTTCATTGGTCCGCCGTATGCTGTTGGCCACCCGAAACCAAGAATGCTGAAAATCACGAAAAAATGTTCAAGTTTTCTTTGTTCTATGAATTATCGTGTTCAAACCGAGACACTTGAGACGACACATTGTTTGTCAATTTGTTTTGAAATAAAAAGTGAAACGGAAGGATAGGAGAATGGCTTACAACATAATATCAATCAATCCTTCATTTTGGATAATTCCTTCTTCTATACAAAGAAATCCTTCGTTGACCATTGGAAACAATAAAAAGTTTATCACATCCTGAAATAGCCGTTCATTTGAAGAAATGAAATTGAAGTTTATGTACCTGATCACAAATCAATTGGATGTTGGTTTGAACATCGGTGGAAAGTGTTCGGATAATATTCTCAACTTCAATGTCGTTTTCCTTTTTGTGCGTTTTCGAATCATATTTGTAGAATCCTTTGTCTGAAAAATGTAATTCTTGAAAAATAATTATAAGTGCTTCCGAAAGTTCACACATGCAAAATCATGAATGCTCCCGAAATTAAAACAGTAATTCAAAATTTAAGGAAGAATTGTTCAATTTCTATTTTTATGAGATGCTATTTATGATTTTCTTGCATAACAAAAGTGGTATAACGCCTTTAACGAAATTTTGAAGTGATTCATATTAATAGATTGAGTTCTGAAGCTTATTTTAATGGATTAAAATATATGTATATATATATATATATATATATATATATATATATATATATATATATATAAATTATAAATCATACTTGTCTTTCTTCCATATCGTTTTCTTTTTGTCAATTCTATTTCAATTGGATCTAATGGAAAATTATTCTCTGTCTTCAACTTCTCCATCACATCTATTCCATTCATATCCGCCATTGTCAACGGACCCATCAAAAATCCAAAAGTCGTCACAATTTTATCCACATGGTGTGGAAGAAGTCCATACTCATACAACAATTTGTTGGTTTGTTTCAAATAAACAGCCAACAGTCGATTGAAAACAAACGCTGGACAGTTTCCAACAAGAACTGGAACCTGGAAATAAGTAACGAAAAAATTGTGTACCTCATTGATAAAAAACAAACTTTTTTCATAGATTTGCATGCTTCAAAAGCGGTTGCAATCGCTTTCGGTGATGTTTTCGCACCATAAATCACTTCCACCATTTTGATCACATTTGCCGGATTGAAAAAGTGAATCCCGACAAGTTTTGTTGGATCGCGGAGAACGGAACACATCTATTTATTTAAAACATTTTATGCGAGAAAATAAATCGGGAAATTTAGGGGGACCAACTAATCTTTACAAGAATTATTGTTCGGGTGCATCCAATCTATAAAACTCACTTCATCAATATCCAAACTGGACGTATTCGTACCAAAAATACAAGAAGATTTGCAAATGTTGTCTAATTTTGTGAACAGCTCCTTTTTCAGTTTCATGTTTTCAAATACGGCTTCAATAATCTAAAACTTGAAATGATCCATTTCATAAACAGTCTTTATAAACTCTACCAAATCACAATTCTGTAAATCTCGAAGATTAGTTGTCAAATGAATCGATGAACGAAGTTTTTCGATTTTTTTATCATCCAACCTTTTGAATTGTTTTTCGCGAGCATATGTGATTTCAAGTTCTTTTCTGCACCATTCCAATGCCTGTAAGAAATATGGAACGTTCATTAATCTTAAGAAATGAGTTAAAGACCTTTTGATCGTTTTCCACCAAGAAAGTATCATATCCTGTTCTTGACAACGCAATTGCAATACCTCTTCCCATTGTTCCACCACCAATTACGGCAGCTGCATGGATCGGGACTGTTTCAGACGTTTCAAAGTCTCCTCGTCCATTTGGTAATTTCCACTGAGAAAAAACAAACATACACAAAAATCTAAGAATTCAATTCTGAATACTTGAAAATCGGCGATATTTTCGCATCTTAAGGGTCATAGCTCTTGCGGGTTATAGTCCATATTACATTCTGTTTTATGTTTTTTTTTTCCTATGCAATCATTGTTGAATGCGATTATCAGAATAAATAAATAAATAAATAAATAAATACCTTCTGTGAAACCTGATACGCTTCCATTAAATAATCTCTAATATCATCAGGAACATTTATTTCATTCATCTTGAAAGCTGAAATTGAAGGTTCAATTTAAAAAAAAAGAAAATTTATTTGATAAAAATGAACAAAAATAGATACCAAAACAAAACGAGACAACACAACATGATAAGAGTTTGGACTATAATGTAGTCTAGCCCCCTAATCAATCAGTAAATGCGTATGGATGGAAATTGTTATAGACAAAAAACAATATAAGCGTTTTTAATTATCCCTGAGTCTCCAGAACCGCTCCTTTTTGTATTTTTGGAAATCTTTCCAAATTGTTTCAATCATTCCAGGATACAAGTCAATCGACGCGTTTACCCCGAACACAAAGTCCATATGACTGTAATGTGGAAGCTCGTATGATCCGGCAATTGTGTGGTTCATTTTTATTAGAATTGTGTCCCTGAAAAATGGAAAATATATTTTTTAATTAAAAATTCTTTGAGAAAGAATGGATTTTATCAGTGTATTCACCGTTTCAAAATTGTTTAAAGGCAGTGTATCAGTTCTTTCAAAAATCTGAATTAAAAACTAAAAAATAAAATGAGTGTTTTCGATTTTTTAAAAATAACTTCAATTCATTCAAAATTTCAAAATGCATGTTTTCGTGCTCATTATTACCTAATATCCTCCGTGTCTGCCAGAATATCATCCTTACTCCAGTACAAAAACGTCGGTGTATTAATTTTTGCCAGATCGTATTCCGGTGGTGTTGGTTGACCGTATTCTATTTGATTTCCTTGGGCACCATAGTCGAATTTGGTGACTTTTTGTGAATTTACTAACTTTAAATATATTAATTGGTCAATTATCCATCGAAATTTACTTTCTCACCTGTATCCAATGTTGCAAGTCTTTAACAGAAGTTGCTGCCGGCGTATGGCATAGATAAACACCAACTCTTGACTGATTAAACATTTTTTCATTTCCATCAATGAATCCAATATCTAAGGTGCAAATATTTTCGAATATTTGTTTGCTTTAAAATTTGATTTTTAAATCGTGTTTTGGTTTTATTTTTTTACCTGCAGAAAAAGCTTATAATTTTCTGAATCGTTTTTGGAATAGTCAATGGGGTATACGGTAGTCGTCCCAATAGAACTTCAGCCATTGTTAGAAGTCTTTTTCCAAAAATTCTGAACAATCCACCAATGTGAGATACTGTTGCAACTGGGGCGAGAGCATGAAACTGTTTGATCTGAAAACAATTATTTTAAAATTGTTCGGAATATCATGAAATCGCAACCTTTTTCCCAAATTCTTGATTTTCGGCTAGTCTTGCAAACATAATCATTGTTCCTTGTGAATGTCCAACATAGTACACAAAATCCTGAAAATTTATTTCAGAACGATTGCAATTTTTCCAGTGAAAATATCAAAAATGTTTTGTCTGTGCAAGTGGGCGTGGCGTCTACAGTGGAAAGGATAGCAATCGGCGTGGCCAGAAAGATGTCGGGCGCACGCCGGATAGGCAGTGCAACGTGCTTTCGTTAATCACCTGATGTGAAGAAATAAGATCCAACTCCCAGTCCTCTTTGCCAAGGCAATTTGGCCATGCAGATAAAGGCGAACGATCAGGTCCCAATTTTTAAAAAATTTAATGAATATTGTGCAAAGGGGTTTTCGGTACATTATGAACTGCATCAATTCACTGTCTTCAAAATTTTTCGAATTTTATTGTTTTTAATCCGTGTTCAACCTAACACACCGTTCAAAACAAAATATCACGCAATTTTAGAAACTTGCCAATGCGAAAAAAATTGTAAAACATTTTTGGCTGACATTCTCAACAAGAACAGGTTACTAACCTGAGAAGTATTTCTCAATACATAATCCACACTACTCGTCAAATCAAATTCCGACATTTGTTGCCAAGTGAAATTCCAGAATCTATTGTCTTCTGGCCCAAATCCAATATGTTTCTGTGAAGCGGGCGTTCCTCTGCTATTGGAAATCCAAACATCGAAACCAGAATCAGCGAAAACAAATCCTAAATATTGAAAAATAAAGATATTTAAAAATACTAGTATGAAAGTGTCAAACCTGCTGATTGTTCTGGCAAATTTGGCACAAAACAAAAACCGTCCGAGAGTAATCCATGCTGCATGAAAACAATCGGTTTTTTTGATTGCCTATCACAGTTCTCGTTTCTTTTGCATGGAAAACGATGCAATTCGATAATAAAATCATCGGTTGTTCGAACAAGATGAACTTCTGTTTCATAACCAAATTTTTTGCCAATTTCGGGCTGAAAATGTATGTCTAAGATTTTTCTTCAACAGAAAACAAAAAATAAAACTTACAACCGTTAAAAAACATTCTTGATCAATCGAAAATCCAAAAGAAATCAAATTAATAAACAAGAAAAAGAGAGCCAGCATCGAAAGAATACTGGTCAATTGTGTGTTGGCCCCTTTCACTCTTGTTATCTTTTTTATTGATCATCCCCCAACTTATTGGAGTGAGAAAAAACGAGCCATTTGTTCGTTCATCTAGAGGTGCGAAAAAAGAACATGATAAAGAATATAATTATTTATTCTCAAAAATGACTATTCTCTTTTCGATTTCGGGATGTCGACTTCTTTCGGCTCCAAGAGTTTATCGATTGAATCAACCAGTGGATCGACAACGTGTTTGTACAAAAACAATGATCCTTTCGTTTGTGGAAGGTATAAATACATCAAGAATGAAGCCTAGAATTTTGAAATTTTTTTTTAATTTTAAAGTAGGACTTTGCGGAGATAACACATTTACCTTAAATTAAAACAACAGATTTTGAATAATAAAATCTGTTTCTAAAATTTTTCTTAGACCACCTAGAAGTCGAGAAAACACGCCTCAAGACAATGGCCTAGAAAAAGTTTCCACCTGGCCGAACATTTTCCTATGAGCTTTTTTCGTGTTTCGTTAATAAATAGTTATGTAGAATTCTTATATTTAGTTTCTGTGTTTTTTCATTTTAATTTATGTTTTTTTCATTTTTTGATATTTTTCATGTCATCGGACTAGTTTTTGCAGGTGGACACTGTTTCTAGGCCATTTCTAGGTTTTGAGACGCGTTTTTCTCGGCTTCTAAATGGTTTTTGAAAATTTTAAAAACAGATGTGGAATGAGAATAAAGTCTATTTTCACTCCAGCTGCATTCATTAGCTCCGTAAAGTCCTCCTTTAAGACAATGGAAGGGAAGCGGGATCTTTCTAAAATTCTGCCAGTAAATTTTTATGAAAACTCGCGTGGCTTTTATATTTTGTTATTGTTTTGTATTTTTAAATAAATCAACTATTAACTTTGGATTCTCGTAGGATAAAAAATACGGCCCGTTGCCGTTAAGGAATAAATAATATGATAGCCTTTTGAAAATTTGTTTTCGTGTGCATCTCCTTTTCTAAAAAATTTAAACTATTACCTTAAATACCCAATATATTGGAAATGTACGCATAATACTTCCAGCGAAATAATCCATCAATGAAAATGTCGCGAAAACGGACCAATAAATGAGCCAAGCTGTGTCATCTTTTGTCCCTTCTGTACGGATAGCTTTCACAGATTTATAAGCGGGATATGCAAAACCAATCAAATTGCACATAAATTCAGCCCATAATCCGATCATCATGTAAATACAGTTAAGAATAATTAGAACATATGCGATTTGTTCCCTCTTTGTGCCAGTGATTTCTTCTAATTGTTTCACTCTCGCATTATAGACTTCTCCGTGATCGTTGTAAAGCCAATTGATGAAATCTAGCTAGAAATTTTTCCATAAATGAATTTAACAAAAACATGGATATTCATACATGGAATTCTCGAATTCCTTCAACTGGTTGCTTCTCAATCGAAGCTGGTTGAGCAGTTGACATTTTACTTTCAACTTTATTATTATTCGCATCCAGTTGGGACGGCATTTTGATTATGTATCTTTTCAATCGTCAGCAGAATCAGTTTCAAAACAAGTAATGAACTTTTTGAGTTATTCATTTTTATCAACACGTATTATTTAATTTTTATCCAAAAAAGATAATACAAAAATTACAATGTAATCAACGGGAAAAACAAGAATAATTGGAAAAATCAATAAAACTAGCCGATAATACCGTAACTTCGACCCGGAAAAAAAGTGTTTTTGAGTTCTTTTAACACTCAAAACCAACGGAAAACTAGTTCAGGATGTACAACGAAAAAAAAAGTGGAATGAATAAAAAGCTGAGTATCACATAGAGATTTCAAATCGAAAGAATTGTTCAAAAATTATTCAAAAAAATGACAAAACGTTTACAATTGATGCTCCTGATAGCTGGTATGATTTTCTGAAATTGATGCTTCAAAACTATCATCCCCATCTCGCCCGTTTTCCGGCTCTGTTGCAAGTGGAGTATAACTTTGTTTTCTGAAAAAAAGAAAGATTTATGAGATAAAAGTCAATCAGATAAGTTGCGGGAGCTCTCGTAAACAACATTATTCAAAACTTTCATGAAGCTGAAAGGATCGCTTCAAAAATTTCAAAGTTTAAAAACCAGTTCATGGTACAAAATCAAGGTTTAAAAACCAGCTTTGAAGTGTATCCGAATGGTTTCAGAAAAAAATGCAGTTAAGGAGTTTGCTAAAAAGATTAGTCACCATTAATAATTCTAGTCCTAGTTATGATTTTCAAATTTCTTAAATTTTCACATTTCGTATAAGAAATCTGATAATCAGAACTTGAGGGGTAATAAACCCAAAATTCATGGATAAAAATTTAAAATTCACATTCTTGTTTTGTCACAAATTTTAATCCTTCAATGTCGCGATTCAGGACAAAATGTTATTTCAACGATATATTCTATATCCCTAATTTTCAAACACCTAATTATTATTTATTTTTACCTTCCCAATCTCAGACTATTATTTGCTTGATTTTGTGATGCATTTGTTGGCGTTGTCGCTCGTTGTTTTGTCCAAATTCTGAAAAAAGAGAATATCTTTCGCCGATATTCCTGGTATCTTACGAATAAGCTCTTGTCGGAATAATAACCTCCCAGAAGGTTTGACGATAACGAGAAGACATCACACAATACAAAACAAAATTAACGCATGAATTGAGCAGTGATAACAAGTCGAGAATATCACCAATATAAAAATATAAATACTTGTGAACATCAGTTGTGAAAATTGCGCAAAGAATTGAAATCAATCCTTGCGGTAATTCAGTTATCAGGAAAACGACTAGAATCGCAACGAGCATTAGTGTTGTTCGATCAGGTGTGCCGTTTTTTCTGAAACTCCTTGGAAATGTTATTGACTTTAAATTTCAAGAAGAGATTGTTATACTTTTTAAAAGTTTTTGAATCTGACGATGTATTTGATGCAACACTTGTCAATTTTCTTCGATGTCTTTCAGCATCCCGAATCTTCATAACTAGACCAATAGACAAAAATACTAACAAAATGCAAGGAATCACCTGAAAATGGGGATTTCAAGTATGTTTATTTCTCGAGCATACCTTGAACAATATTCCAATCATCCATATATTCAATTTGAATAATCTACAATTATTAGCAGTTGCAGTTCGAGAAACCATAAATGTATATATAGTCTCTGTATGATTCGGACTGTATTGTGAACATTTTGGAAGAGGAGTCCATAATGTTCCTGAAATATATTTCTTTTTTTTTGCGGAATCTAGTTTAAAAAAAAACAAACCTTCAACTTTTGCGATCTCATGTACTAACATATTAGGAATACATAAAATAAACACGACAATATAGATAAAAAGGCACAGTTTCCAGGCAAATTTCGGTCGTTGCCATTGGCTATTTAATGCAGTTACTCGTAAAGTCATCCGTCGAATGAATGCCATTGCAACAGCTAACCATAATGAGGTTGTATGTAGTGTTATACTTAATACAACATGCCATAGAAGGAATTGTAACCAAGCATGGGTGAAAGTTGGAGTACTGAAAAAAACACATATCTACTCATAATCTTATATTTATCATGACTCAAATTATTGAGATCATATTTAGACTATTTGGTTTTCGTGGAAGCTTAAAATGATTTACAGAGTCACTGTAATTTAACGTATTTTTAAAAAATTTATATTTCTTCCCGGAGCTCTCCCCTATATCGCCGAACTCCTCCTTACCATGGATTATGGCGTCGAAGTACAAAATGTATGATATATATTAAATATGATCCCATTGTTCCAATATCGCATATTGCCACTGCTGTCAGAATGCAATTGACAGCGGAATTTCGCATATTTGGTCGGGATAAAACTGCGACATGCACGAGGTTTGTGAGGATTCCAAAGACGCACAATAGAACACAAACATACCCATGAATCGGTTGATATGTTCTGTAATTATAATGTGGTTGAAACAATTTTTCTCAATGTATTTTCATTTGTATTTTAGTAATCATTTATTCTGCCCAAAGTTAAATATGTAGTTAACCTACCTATAATTTTAGCATCATAGAACAATTTTTAAAAACTGATTACCATCAAAAAAAATTATGACAAATTTTTCTCAGACCAAAAAGTTAATTTTCGAAATCTTATTACGTGCATAATTATGACCCTTGAACAAACCGAAGATCATATGTTTCGCGGCGAGTTTTGTCGTAAAGTTATTGGTCGTAAAATTCTCTGGCTCAATGAAACTTTGTAAATATCTTTTTTTATAGCACAGTTCCGGTGATCTTGTTTTGAATGTATAGAAAGCTAATAAAATATTGCTTTGAATGTGAACTATAGGTTCGACAATAAAAAAAAACATGTTTTTGGAAAGCGATCAAAGTGCATAGATACAATGGATTTGAGCATGATTCGGAATTTTTTCAAATGAATATCTAAAGATGAATAATATTTTTTTTGTATAAATAGAGAAAGAGACAACTTGGTACAATTTATATGTTCATGGGCTGATCTTTTATGATTTTAAATATGATCCAAATTAAAAGTTTTCTTAAATATTTCAAGAAATGGTCTAAAGCTATTCAGAATAACTATTAAAAAACAGATAGACAAGAAAACCACGGAGAAACACCCACGAATTTAAATTCAATGCTCATTTTTTGAACTACGAAAATATGGCGGGATTAAGGCCACGCTAAAATTGAAGCGCATCGCTCACTTGTAACCGGGTGGTAAAAGCAAAGGGACAACAAGTAAACTCAAAAATTTTTTTTAATTTTCAAGTGATTCAAGTTTGTTTTTCAATTACATTTATTTCATAGATTTTGATGCGAAATAATTGGAAAACTAAACAATTTTAAAACAAAATATATGTACCTTTGAAACGTTTCAAGTTTTGATAATAATAACTTCGTATTATTGTTGTTCGCATCAAACAACTGAGCATCTTGAGGACATTCCATCACTGCCACATCCCTTCAAAAAGTATTATAAATGAATGAACGAAAATTATTCGAATAGAATATAAATTGCAGGTAAAAAGAAGAAAAAAGGTAAATTATAGACAAGATCTAATTTGTGGTCGCTTTAACGAAAATTGTGACTTTGTTGTGGATAAAATCATTGATAAAAAAGTGTTTAGGCGAGACCCTGATCATCAGATCACAATTATTTATCAAAAGATAGAACACATGTTGAGGTGAGAAGAGGTATTGGAGCAAATTTGAAACAATGAAGGTGAACTTTTTGTTTAAATTTCCAAAAACAATTATGCAAAAATTCAATTTTTCACCCATCCGAAGATGGCAACAACAGCGCAGGATCATAAATAACGAGGCGGGCCACCGTTTTTCTTTTTCGGTGTGAAAAATGGATATGTGCCAAAAAAAATAGACGAAAAAGATGAGAGGCAAAAACCCAGGAATAAAAAAAAGTGATAGAGGAAGAAAAGAAGAGCACCCCTCCTCGAAAAAAAAATCATATCCCCCGGGGACCGATGTCGAATTTGGTTTGGTTTACGGAGGTTTTTTTTGGGGCTGCTCACACTGGAATCTCATACTTTTTCCAGAGAATTCCAGGCCTCAGGACAATTCCCCCTTTATTCATTTGTGTCTAAAAATTTCCACATTCTGGCATTGATGCGTGTTTTTGACATGAATTTCAAGGCTACTGTAATAGACAAGAACACAATAAATGGAGTGATTTTTAGATTGTGTTGAGAAATATGTATCGGTCGCATGACAAATGTGAAAAAGAAGTTGGAATGGATAAGAAAGTGCATTTTAACGTCGTAGTTCCAGAAACATGTAACACACTTTGAAGAATCATTTAGAAAAAACAAAGAAATTTGGTCTTAAAAAATGTTATTCCATCCTAATTGTTTTTAACCTTTTTTTAAGTTTAGGAATAACGGAAATATCTGAAAGAGGTTAGTTTTTATTTTTTAAATTGTTCTGACTCGTGTATTTTTGTGTTTAGATTATTCCGAATAAAAAAAAGGTTCAAATCGAGCATTGTGGGAGCTCCCGATTCACAGGATTTTTTTTAGAAAAACCATTTATTGGAAACCATTACGAAATGCTTCAGGGAAAAGAAAAAAATTGTTCTTCTACCAATGAAACAATGACGAAAATAATTTAGCAAATAGAATTGGTAAGAGAAGTGCAACAAAGACTCGGTTTTTTTTCTGTACAAATTAAATTTGAAGTGCAACATCCGTAACCATTCGTTCTCTACTCTGATTCACCTTTTCCCTCAAGTAGATATTCGTCTAATTCTTAAAATGAAACAAAAAAGACTGAACTCAAAAAAAGCGGAAAATATCTACATATTTTCAGGGAAAACACTTTTCAGACTTAAAAAAGAAGAAAAGTAAGTGGTGGTTGGAAGTCGAGTGTTTTTGTTCCATTTTCAACTCACTATTTAGAACTGAGAAATTCAAATTCCCATATAATTTAATTTAAATGCTGCATAATTCACAACATCATAATTTTAGAAATGTCCAAAAATCACGAAAAAGTTTATCGAAAAATGTATTTTTTTCCGAGAAATTATGTAGTTTTTCCGAAATAACTCAATAAACTGTAATTTAATTTCAAATGTATAATTTCACGAGCGCGGTAATCAAAAATTCAGAGATGAAAATTGAAGGTTTTAGTTTCTGGTTAAAAGAATATGCAAATTGGAAATATTCTTGTGAAAATTATAAGTATACATCAAATTGGGTATAGGTGGGGAATGCGTTTACGAGGCCGCAATTGAGCACAAGAGCGGTGGTATAAATTTTCAGCGAAATCGCAGAGTTTACGCTTAATTTTTTTTTTTTAGAAAAGTGCGTATTTGTAAAGCGAGCTTCGAAATTTAGAAAAGTTCAAAAGACCATTAGTTTACTATTACGATTACATGAGATTCTAAATCCAAGAACTCGAGTACCCTAAGCGAAGGAGCCGACATAAATCAAAAATCAGAAGCAGAAATTAAGTATGTTTACAAGTTTTTATATGTTTTGTTTTTCGTTTTATGCATGGAACTACCGGAAATTTTATAAAGAAGAAAAAATACTGAAATACAAAAAAATCAAACAAAAAGTTGAAAGAATGTCTAAGAAAACATCTACTTAAATTCGAATGACGTTCGACACTGAGATGACACCATAAAGAATAAAAAATTTGAACCTCGAAACAAAAAAAGAAGGCATAAAAGATACTGAAAACCCAAATAGCGTTCATTGTCTTCTTCGAGATGTAATAGTAGAAAAAACAACATTTTTTTGGTTAGTCAAAATTTGATTTGCATTTTTCTAGTTGATGTGTACATCATTGTCAGATGTGCTCACTCCAAACTACTTCTCTCTTTTATCTAACAACAACTGCATATTCCTTGTGCTTTTTTTTGTTTAAAAGGTCGGTTGTAAACGATATTTTTGAAAATTCTTGCACAATGGCAGGTGACACAAGGTTTTCAACTATTTTGCTTTTTTTAAAGCTTTTAAAGAGCTCAGTTTCAGATGCATTTTTCTAAGTACTCGAGAGGAATTTTAATGTTCGAAAATTTTTAATATTTTTAAACGGGGGTCCGGGTTTTTAGAAAGAGTGAAAATTTGGAGTCCACCGGAAACGATATCTTAGAAATTATAGACGCCATGTCAGTTAACAAAATACGGGTCGAAAAAATAAGAGCAAAAGCAATCAAATTACGTCATTATGACTACATTCTCAACCAAAACACATTAAGGAAAGTTTAAGATTCCTCTTTATAGAAAATACCAAGAGAAAATTCGAAACAAATAAATCAGAGACTTTCATGTTTTAAAAATGTGTGTTCCGCTCCTATCCCGATCTCTCTTCAAACAAACGCCCGCGTATTCAAATTCAATTTATGACTTTGGACCACTTCGAACATCAGCTGCTCACTTTTTTTGAACTTCTTTTAGATTATTTGAAGAAAAATCGTATTCTGAATTCTGTTTCCAGGCATAAAAAATAAGTGGCACCATGCCTTTAAAGCACGTATTTTTTACTGAATGGGAAAAATCGAGAGGGATAGGTGGGTTTCAATTCCATTTTCAACTTCTTCACAGTATTTGAGAACCTATACAAGAAAAAACTATTTATCGAAATTTCCTTTTCTAGTAAAAAAGCACATTTACAGTGTAAGGCGGCGAATGGCCTAACCGCTCGGCCGCGCGCAAGAGAGCATGCGAATGTGAGAGTGTTTGGAATTGTTAGGCCATTCGCCGCCTTATTTTGGAAATGGGTGTGTTTGAGTACTAGAAAAGGAAATTTCGCAAAAATATTTTTCTTGTACTGGTTTTCGAATATCAAGAAGAAGATGAAAATGGAATCGAAACCCAAAAACTGTAACGAATCCCTTTAAAGTACATAATTCGAGATCAATTTTTACGTACTTATATGAAAAATTCTAAATTTTCTAAAGACAAATTCTATATTTTGTGAATGCAAATTAACGAAAACCGCCTAATTGTCATGTTTTTGCTGCCAAAAACTAACAAAATTTGCATAATGAATGAAGACGGTGGTCATTTTGAAGTTGTCTGGAGAATTTTGAAGTGGAATTCGGAATTCGACTTTCAAAGTTTCAAATGAAAAGTTGCAAATTCCGAGCATCAGTGATCAACTTTAACCATAAAAAAACGAAATTCAATACAAGTTTATTTCCACCTTTCAATATTTTTAAGAATAAAGTGAAATAAATAGAAAACGATGAGCGCATAATGAACATATTAAAATTCTTCACACCGCTTTCAAAATGACCGTCAATATGTTAATTTAATTTGTTGTTTTTTCAACAAAAATAAAAATTTTATATTTTAAACGACATTAACAAAACCGATAGGCTTTTGTTTTTAATGAACTAAATATATATCACATGATATTTAAACGTATCAAAATAAAAAACAACAAACAAAATTCTCATGACGAGCGCCGCAGCCACGCTTGAAGAAAAAGTTTCTTAATTAGTATATAGAAGGACCAAAAATGATGACACATAAAATAAGAAAAAGTGAAGTAAAAACTGCAAAGATGTTGATGATGGTGATATGTGTTATGCATTCAAAATGCATTTTTAATTAGAGAATAAAAGAATCAAAAGTGAGTGTAAAATTCAGGTGTTTGAAACTTGAGATAGAACATTTTATATCTGGTTACAAACACAAGATACAACATAGATTTAGAAAATATCTCTTTTAAAACAGATTAAAACATAAATATAAACGAATGTTTCAGAAGAAAAGACAAATTAGTGATGAGAAGGGCGAGAAAAAAAATTGAATTGGAGCTGAATGATGAAAAAACTCATTAGTGTCGGTTTCAAATAAATTGTCATTTTTTTGTTGGCTTTAACATTCTATCTGGAAATTTGTCAAAATCACGTTCGATTTATATTGTGGTTCGGAATGTGTCTGATGGAATGGGAATTTCTTGAATTTTTGTAAATAGAGTGTAGTTTTGAAGTGTAGTTTTATTGTCAACTTAAAAATTTTGGATCATTCATTTTCTACTGAAAGACCGCAGCGCAGCCGCTCGCAGCTAAAAATAGCATGACTTTGTGAGAGACTTAGATTTTCTGGGTAGATCAAAACCAACTTGAATGATCAGGAATATTTGAGTTGGCAATAACTGTTCGAAACGGCATTCGAACTTCCTTTGTTTGTTTAAAAATTCATTTCATATTGGCTCACACTTCGTAAAGTTGTTTTTTGTCTAAATTCATATTTTTAAATCATAACTTGAAAGTGGTCTCACCACGATTGACCACAGGATTTTTTTTTGAGACACGTTTTTATCACTATGGGGATCTTCAAAATCAGTTTAAAGTAATATAAATATAGTTTTAAAGGCAGGTGGTCAGTTAATACGATCCAAATTCAAGGCAAAAAATCATAATTTGAAGAGCCCAGGTGGTCCAAAAAACAATTCCAATATGTAGCCATATTCAAATAATTGTGTTTCGCGCCAATTCCGACCGCGTCGCACGATCCTGCGCGCATTCAAATTTTGATTTTTTTAACTTTGGACCGCTGCTATGAAGCGTGTATTTATCGGTGTGATTTCGCATAAACTGCATTGCAATAATGAGAAAAAGCTCTAATATTTGAAACTAAGATCAACTAGGGTCAAATTAACTGAACTACTGTCTTTAAAAGAAAACGATAACATTATTATTTTTATAAATTTAAGAGTAGAAAGGATTTCTTTAAGCAGATTCCTCTAGAACCTTTAAGAGATCTCTGGTTTTTATTTCCAAGAAATTAGTTTTTTCACAGGCTAATTAAAAATTCGCGAAATTGCAAAAACCCCGAAAAGCTCGACTTGAATTCATTGAAGAATAAAATTAAATTTAGAAAATCATGCAATATATTATGCAAAATAATCGAGAAAAGATTTCTTCCAGACGTTTTTGCTCACAGAACAGGAAACAAAAAACCCTCTCCCTAAAACAAATGGAAAAAAACGAATAGAACGAGTCTAACTTTTTTCAAAGTCGTTTTTTTCAGGGATTCAAACATGCGAAATTGAAACCAGTAAACAAAGCAATTCGGGTGAAGAGCGGAGACAAAATTGAGAGGATTTCAATTGAAATGATGAGAATGATGAAAGCTTCGAAAAGGAAAAACTCATAAGAAAGAACAAGGAAAGAGCACAAAAAAAGATTAGGATGCGATGTGTTGACCTTGAATTTGCATTCTTGCCCCAATGTCACCTTTTTTTAGGGGGACGTTGACCATTTTTGGATTACTCTTTTATTTCTTCCACTTTTGTTATTTTATTCGATGAAGTGAAGAAATTAAAGTCGATTAGAAGAACCAGGACACAGCAGAAAAACAACATTTTGTAATGAGCTCATTTTTTTGCACAATAAAAATAGGATGATTCTGTAGAAGATGGCAATTTAAAATCCTTAATTAGGACGTCTGGTTCTTAAATTCTATTATCTCTTGGAAAAATTCATCGGAACTTGCACTGACAGCAGAACCGGAACCAGAACGATAGATGAATTGTGCATTTATTATTCTTATAAGAATATAACTATTGCCGGACATCTCAGAAAAGAAAACAAAAGTTACACTTCTATTTTTAAAGAAAATAGGGTAAATTTTCTGATAAGTACATGAAGATTTTTAGAAAACGCGTAAAAGTGCATAAATGCTCCAATGACTTTGTTTTTCGTCACACAGTTTATTTTCATTTTCGCTATTTGTATAGGTAAATATAATGAAAAGAAGAACACTTTCAGATGAAAATAATTACGAAAATGTTATTTTGTTATTTTTTCTCATTTTATTTTCGAGACAAAAAAATGCAAAATTATAGACATAGAGTGTTATTATTATGATTATTAGGTCTGGGGAAAATGTGAAGATAATTTTTTAGAATGAAATTGTAGACAATATTTCCTAGTCATTGCTGGAATATGTCATTCTTTTATGAAAAGCAAAACAATAAAAATTTTTATATTTGACGTTAACCCCGAAAAGAACTTCCCGTTTTCGAAACAGACGTCTGCGAAGAAAACAAAAAAAAACATAGCATCTTTCATAATACATCTCAAGCCGAGACAAACTCTTCGACATATTTATTTAATAATTCATCAAAATTTTTTCGTGTAAGACAATAGAATTTTCGTCATTCCAGAGCTTGAATTCAAATAATGGTCGCTTATAAATCGAATACCATGTGGTATTTTAAAGTTTCATTAATCAAAATTCTATATGTTGTAACGAGATGACCATATTTTGTCACACTTAGAAAGAGCGTTTTGAATTAAATATTTGGGATCCGACTGAAAGGTCATTTTTTACTCGGGGGCATTTTTTGAATTATTTGAAAACAAACGTGTGAATCAGCCTCGGGCTAAAATTGCTATTCTGGAATTTTATTTTGGTTTTTTATTCATGGAAATTTGGTTAAAAGAAAACGAAATTAATGTTCACGATAAAATGGACTTCGTGAAAAGAGTAAAAATCAAGTTATTGAGATTTTTCGGACAAAGAGGCATCATGAAATTGTTATATTGGATCAACATGGATGTAGATGGATGACTCACGACAAGTGAAAACAAAGAAGTGTATAATGAGTTCGGAAACGGGAGTTAGTTTCAAAACAAGAATTTGTGTTCCTATAGGAAATCTATAGATTTCTTAAAATCATAAAGAAGTTGAATCTGCAAGTGCGCTCTATTTAAAAATAGTTTGTTTACAATTACTTTATTCTCCCGTTATTTTCCAAAATTGCTGGTAAAAAAACAATTGTTTACTTTTTCATTGGATTGTTTTTTAAAACATTAATCATAATTAATGTGAGATTTGTGAATGAGCTCATTCGATTTGTTGACAAGATAAACGTACTATTTGTGAGAATGTGAAAAAAATGTCGTTCTAAGATTTTTCAGTGAAAATTGAGTTTGGCTGGAGCATTTTGGGTGAATACAGGAAACACACCATAAAAATATCTTAACGGAGGGCTTTACGGAGCTAATAAATGTACCTTAAATGAAAATAGACTTCATTCACATTCCAAATCAGTTTTTAAAATTTTCTAAAAAAAAAGCGGACTAATTTCCGCAGGTGGGCACTTTTTCTAGGCCATTGTTTTGAGGCGCCCTTTCTCGGCTTCTATTTGGTTTTAGAAAATTTTAAAAACATATTTGGAATGAGAATGAAGTCTATTTCCATTCCAGGCGCATTCATTAGCCCCCTAAAGCCATCCTTTAAAGACAGATAATCAGTTCATAGTCATAGATAAAAAAATTAGTACAGAAATGAACACCCAGATGATTTGATAATGAAATGTCAAAAAAAGAAACAAGGACATATTTCAAGAATCAAATAGATGTAACGTCACTAAATACAAGAATACGTGCCCGACCTCATTGATTTCGAAAACTGTTTTATTTGCTTTTGATTTTGTTTATTTATTTTTTCCAACACAAAATTCAATAACGTACTTAGTTATAAGAAGAAGATATCAAACAACAAACAATAAACGAAAAAAGAATGAAAGAATGGCACGTTGTGAATGAAATCACCAATTCATAGAAAAAAAAATACCATAAGTGTTACTTAGAACTTTTTTTCTAGATAACTTAGAGTATGACCAATACCGGGGTCACTACAAATGACGCTCTTGCCTGTTCATGGGACATTTTTTCGGCAATAATTGTCTAAAGTTATTTTCAGGTTCATTTTTTACTGTTTTCGATATTTTCACTTCATTTACCTATTTCTTACAGAAATTACAGGGTTTTGTGCATCTGGCACGTTAATTTGTAAGTTTTTTGCAGTACATGAAATTGTCTTCTGTAAATGTAGCCCAAAATTTAATGAGCTTCTTATGCTCATTAAATTTTGGGCTACATTTACAGAAGGCAATTGTCTAAAAACAATGCATCACGAGCACGCGAATATGAAGTGAAGCCGAAGTTCGTCCCATCCGAGGAACTTTGGAACTCATTCAGAAAAAACGACTATTCGATGCAATAAATAAGCAAGAGGAAGCATTTATGCAAATTTTGTTGCAATTTATGGAATACTTAATGAAATTCGCTCACTTTGGAAGAATGTTTGAGCCCAACTAGTAGATTTTTGTTCTTTCCGTGTCACATCATTCATTCAATTTATTTTTTTTGCAACATGCACATTTGTTTCTTTTTAATTGTGGGGGAGAAATGGAATAGGCTAATGCATCAAACATTTAGCATGATAAATTATGTCATAAAATATATTTCAGAAAATATTTAAAAAACCTAAAAATACTTGAAATATCTTGTTTGTTTCAAGAAACAAATAAAAAAACGCTAATGGGTTTTTTGAGGAGCGGGGGACTAAAATTTGGCTATAACTTTACGCAGTTTACCAAAAAAACATTCCACACCAAAAACAAAAACAAAATAATGAAATAATGGATAAACTGTGCCCTTTTTTGTACATCTTTGAACACTTGAACAATAGAAAATCGGTGATACTTGAGATTCAGAATAGAAAATGTAAAAAAATGTTGAACATTGCTCTTTGAAAGATTGTTCAATAGCAGAATTATTATGGAAAAATCGGAAGGAAAGTGTCGGTGTCCAATCGTTTCTTTTTTCCCCAAATTTTGATGCTCGTGAGTGCAACTTATTCTAAATTCCAAAAAAAAAGAGATCTGTAGGAACATAATAATACCAATCGGCCGTTTTAAACTTTAAAAATGTTGGGCGCGTATGATGCGTGCACGCTGAAAACATTTGAAACGCAAGATTTGAACTAGAGGTATAAATACATTTTTTTTGAAAATATATTGAAGATGGAAACAAAAATCGTTAGTCGAAAACACTGAACAATAAAAAAGAATATTTCAATCTGAAGTTTTTAATAGCTCAAGTTTTATGACTTTTTCTTTTCATCGTAGTCACGGTGACAGTATTAAAATTTTTCAATTAAGACCTTCCTATCTCTTTTTCTGCATCTGATTAAAAACAGCTGTTCAGTTAATTTTACCCTACCTTATTTTAGTTTCAAAGAGCGTTCTCTCATTAGTACAATGCAATTTATGCGAAACCACACCGATAAATACACGCGTCATAGCAGCCGTCCAAAGTTGAAAAAAAAATCAAAATTTGAATGCGCGCGTGTCATGCCATTCGAATTTTGATTTTTGCCTTGAATTTGGACCGTGTTAACTGACAAGCTGATTTTATGTTGCAAACTAATTAAATTAAACTTGAATCCATCGAAATGTTAAAGATTTGAAAAATATTGAGCAACATTTCAGTTTATGTGTTGAAAAATCCTTTTTTTGGAGCAATTTATGAGCCATTAAATAACTGACAGGAAACATTGAGCTTTGAATTACTAAACGCGGGCGTTGAGCGCAAAGATTGCATAATTTTTTCTTTCTCGACTCAAAATTAGTTCAACCGCCTCCATTACGAAAACTATAGTATAATAATTTACATAAATGCTAATATACCCGTTTCATTCTAGAAAAAATCATAATCGTTTGTGACAAGATATCGAAAATGAGGAACTAGATAATTTATTCCTCGACTTGGGGTTTTTGATGATTTCCTTTTTTGATATTCTTATGAATAATGATTTTCTGGTCCGTTTTTTCTTCTTCTCATGAAATAAAAATGCGTGAATTTTGCCTTCAACAAAACGGGAATAATTCTGAACGGCCGGTGATGGAGAATGGGTTTGAAAAAAAGGGGAATAAAATTTGGTTGAACATTACTTGGGCATCTTCAAAAAGAAAATAGAGAATGCAAATCAGATTTTAGAAATAAAATCAAATAAAAGTGTGAATTTTCTTGAAGAAAGTAAAGTCAAAATAAAATTCGAACCCAATTTGAATTATAAGGAAGAAATTGGAGCAGTGAGGAATGTCTCAAATATCATTATTTTACCTGAAAAATAATATAGATGTTTTTTAACTACTCGTTGTTTTTTTGTTGTTGTTTTTTGAGATGTTAATGAATAGTGAAGATGGCTCAATTGGAATTAGCCCAAAGATTGTAAAAAAGGATTAGACGAGAAAGAAAAGGCAAAATGAAGAAGGAAATGGAAAATTTTTGTTCTTTTAAAGTTACTTGAAAGTTACCTGAAGCAGTGCTCAAAAATACTGTTGCTTCGATCGACGGAAAGCTGATGTAAATCGCTACCTCAGATATTTCTAGGAGATATCCGTTTTTCGCATTTAGACCGGGAAACGTGTTTTTGGAAGGATCGCTTGTCGTACACTGATGGGGGATTTAGAAATTACAGGCGCCGTGTCAGTTGACACGATCCAAATTCAAGGCGAAAATGTTAAAATTCGAATGGGAGCCCAGGTGGTCCAAAGAACAATACCAATATGTAGCCTCATTGAAATGATTGTGTTTCGCGCCAATTCTGACCGCGTTGCGCGATCCGCCGCGCATTCAAATGTTTATTTTTGCTACTTTTTTCCACTGCTATGACGCGTCTATTTATCGATTTTTTTTTCTCGTATAAACTGCATTTTTCTAATGAAGAAAGCTCTATTTTTTGAAATTGAAATCTGGTAGGGTGAAATTAACTTAACAAATTTCTTTAAATGGGCGTGGTTGCTTAGTTTATACTATGAAAAGTCAAGATGAAGTAAAAACTGCAAAGATGTTGATGATGGCAAAGATGTTTGATGACACGATCCAAATAAATAAATGTATAGAATTGTCGAAAGTATGAACCCTACAACAATGGAAAATAAATCTTTTTAACAATTTGTAACTCCTTGATTGAACCAATTCAATAAATAAAATAAATGAAGCTGATGTTTTTATGAAGAAATCAAAAAAAAATGTTGACCTCAAAGATCATTCAATGAAAAAAATGACTTTTAAACTCACTAACATATCAGGAAAAGCTCGTCAGAAATATTAACAATTTTGTTTAAACATGATGTTTTTTTTCTTATTTCTTGGTGCATCGTGTACAAATTGAAAAGACTGGTATGAATAAACATGTTCTCAATACATTTGTAGGGCATTTTTTTCAAAAAAATCATAAAATATTCAGTCACACTGAGGCGGTTTTGTCGATAAAACATCCTAGATCGATATTTTCAACTAGATCTACACCAGCAAAACACAAAAAAAAATATAATTTTTCTAGATTTGTAATAAGGATGTGCATGGCACATTTTTTCTCATTTTTTCTATTCATTCATTTTAAAATCTAATTAAGACGGACACCAATGTCAATAATTATTTTAGGTCTACAATGTAATTTTATTTTTTATTGGTTTTTTATGCAGATAAATGGAAGACGGAAAAAGCTCAATGGGGATTTAGTAGGGAAAATTTTGAAACAGTTTTTGTCAAAAATACAACAAAAAAAATGCGAGTTCAAAGATTAACAGATGCAATTATTGTTGAAGTGGATATTGTGGATCTTGCAATTTTGTTCACATTTTCGTTCATCTCGACATCTTCAATGGCTGCTGAAATCGAGCGAGGGTTATAAATTTGTTTTAAAAATGCCATGTTGAACATAATATCGAAAAGTGGTACAATGCCTAGAATGACCAATGCGGTTGTAATTGGTGTGCTGAAAAAATACTCAATAAAACATTCATTTTAAATGTTGTTTTACAATCTGATCATCATTTGAAAAACGTATGAAAGGAATACGAGCAATATTAATATTGGATATGTTAATTGAAACATTGTTATTTTGGAATACAGATATATAATTATTGGTTTCGTGCGTCCTTGAGGAAGAAGGCTGAAAACATGTTTTGGTTATTTGTATACGAGTATTCTTACAATCTGAAACACATCAAAACTATCCACTGAATTAATAAAACAACATTCCGAGCAAAGAAAACGTTTAAACGGAGAAATATTGTCGTTGAAAGCACCGAATAAAGCTATAATATATTTTTTTCTGTTAATTCTGTAAGAAATTCAAACCATTGGCATGAAAATGTCTGTAGTTGATCCAATTATATTGATTAATGCTAACGTAACCATTAGAATTCTGATAATCTTCTTCTCGATGAACGGCGTACGAATAATGAAAACCAAAAATATCAATTGAGGAAAAAATGTTAGAACTCCGGATATCTGAATCCATCCGAAGTTTATAAGTTGTGGAGGATATTGACCGCCAGCAAAATCTGACCAAATTTCCAAAAGTGGCTTGTATTTTTCAACAGAATCTTCAGCCATAATTTGAAGCAATAAAAAAGAAAACTGAAATCGAATGAATAGGAAGAATAACAGATTGTAGTTTGAAAACAATTTATTGTAGTTATCCTATATAATATCTTTTTCTTTTTAAGAAAACTAAAAGAAAGAGCTTCTAGATGAAAAAAAAGGAATGAATGAATATTTGCAGTCCACCCTCTGTAACCATTATCTGAATTAATCAAGATTCTGCGTATAGTGTTCCATGGGGAGCGACTCAATACCTGTTTTGATGATAAAGACTACTGATTGACGGCATTGATGACGCTTATTTGGTGTCTTGCTGAAATGTGAAGTACATCAGGCTATCTGGCACGAAAATATTTAAGCAAAATTCTTATTTTTTCTAGTTATTATTCATCAATTACAACAACTTAAAACCATGACCAGCGTTTGCCACACAGGTTAAACTTGTTTTTGGGAAAGTGACCTGGCAGTGTGCCAGTCCGTAGAGCGTGGAAGAAACGAGAAGTACTTAAAGGCAGTGTTATACTCATATTATCAAGTTAAAAATTTTGGATCATCCATTTTCTCCTAAAAGACCGCAGCGCAACCGCTCGCATTTAAAAATAGCACGACTGCGTGAAAGACCCAGATTTTCTGGGTAGGTCAAAACCCACTTGAATAATCAAGAATATTTGAGTTGACAATACCAAAAAAATTATCTAAATTTCATGTTTCCAGGGTCATTATTGTGAACCAACACTGTAAATTCCAGGATGATCGCACGTCAGTTTAATTTGAAAAAAGTAATTTTTGGAGTTAATTTTCTAAAATTCCTATGATGATTTTCCTAGGTTTAAGTTTAAGAATGTTTTGAAAACCGAAAAAATTCCCTAATCAAGAGAAACAAAAAACTCAAAAGAATTTTCCACTCAAAGCGTGACCTTTTTCGAAACCAACTTTCAAAAATCCAACATTGAAAGTAAGGATCTGTATTTAATCCAATTCATTGTATTTTTAACAGCATACACTTTCTAACCTTTTTCTGGAAGTGAGTGTTTCAACCAAAACGAAAAATCTAAACCACGAAATTCAGTAAATGAACATTAATAACGGCGATTACCATGTATCAGAAAATGAACCAGATTATATGTCAAATGATAGATCATCCGGAGTGTCAACCCTTCAAAATGGTCACGAATTTGAAACTGTGCTAGAAGTGAAAACCAAGTGGATCCCAATGATATTCGCAATTTCTATGCATTTTGTCTGTTCTTCCATGTATACCACGCATTTGTCGGCAATGTGGTTGTATTTGATGAATCTCGACAAATCAATTCAGTTTGTTTCATTAGCATTATGTTCAGTAGCACCAATGATTGGGAGTTCAATAGTAAATAGAATTTGTTTTTTGAGAAGCGAGCATTTTGTTATTCAGACCCTTCCAATTTATGGATACTGGAATCAACGAAGAAATTCAATCAAAGTCCCAGCAATAACAGGTTTCATTATTGCAATGATTGGTAAGAAAATGTTTAAATATTCAATCAAAACTATAATTTTTAGGCCAATTAATGTACTTCTTTGTATATTTATCACCAAGTATTGCAACTTGGTCAATGGTTACGTCTCGATTTATCGTAGGCGTTGGAATAGGAAATATTGCAGTGTTTCGTTCGTATGCAGTCTCGGCATCCGTACCTAAAGATCGGATCAAAGTGATTGCAGTATGCACTGCTGCTATTGTACTTGGACTATCACTTGGGATTGGTTTCACTGTAAACTGAATATAAAACCTTTTTTGTGCAAATCATAATATTTTCAGTTCAAATGCATAACTCTGCCATTAGACTTCGAATACAAATACTTTCGCCTTGATAAATTCAATGTTTCAAGCCTTGTGTTCGCCATAATTTGTTTGATATCCGCATTACTGACATGTTTTGCATTCACGGAAACGTATTCTGGACTCGTTGCTGCTCATAAAAGTATGAAGTTTTTTTAATGGATTCCAAGTGGATATTTTCAGAAAAAGATCAAATTGTCTTGAACCCGATTAATAAAATAGCGGCAGTTGTTACTGCTTATTGGTATGTGATGGCACCAACGCTTGCGATTAGTATTCAATCGTTAGTTTTATTTAAGAACAGACTGAAAAAATGTAAAATTTTAGAATGACAATCCCTTTGACAGATGTGTTGTATGACTGGACTGTCGAGACAGCAAATTATGTGCAATTAGCAGGTTGCGCAGTTGTTTCAATTTGTTCGGTTTTGATAGCTTTTACGCCGATTGGGAGAATGTAAGTGTAAACTTTTGGGAAAAGATGAAATGTACAATAATTTCTCGAAAAATTTGGGCGGTTTTCCGATGGAAACCAGAAATAAGACAACGAAACTCAAAACCTTTTCAGGGATCGTCGAATTCTAATTGCGATTGGATTATTCTTTTTGATTTCTTCGCAAATTGCAATGTTTCCATGGGATTTTTATTCAGAGCCACTTTCCAATGAAACGCGTAAGCTACAGTCCGACTTAAATGCTCAATTGGTAATTGATCAATATGCAATGAAATCGCAAGGACTATCATTAACGAAAACAACAGGATGTCTATCTGCAAATTATAATTGGTGCTCAACAACAAGCCGAACACCATCACCAATTTTCCTAATCTACGCTGCAGTATTTTTCGGGTTTTCTGTTGCCTTCATTCAAAATGGATCGATAACCATGCTATCTGAAATTTTGGGTCCAAGAAAACAAGGATTCGCTCATGGTATTGCGATGGGACTTGGACGAATGGGCACTGTTTTTTCAATAGTTGTGACAACTTTTCTGTTTTTGACAATTGGATATGGAAGTGTGATCATTTTTCAAGCGATTGTAACAATTATTGGAATTATTCTTCTCGTTGCTTT
The DNA here is from genome assembly GCA_964036255.1 of Caenorhabditis virilis. Classification (NCBI taxonomy): domain Eukaryota; kingdom Metazoa; phylum Nematoda; class Chromadorea; order Rhabditida; family Rhabditidae; genus Caenorhabditis; species Caenorhabditis virilis. Next base: position 9,123,129 of record OZ038419.1, read on the forward strand.
TTATCGACAAGCGGTTCCAATGCAAATTGTTATCGTGGAAGAGGATAAACCAAAAGTTGATGAGAAAAAAGAAATTCTTGTTTATAAAATTGGCGAAGAAAGTGCCGGCAATGAACAAACTATTATTCAATAATAAATGCGTTTTTTTCTAGATTTTTTGTTTTTTTTTCTGTATGCAGAACATTTAAGTGAAGCTAATAATTCCGTGCAATGGTTTAAAACAAGACGTTCCGGAACTCGTGATAATTTTTGTTGACTAGAACATAGTTTGGGAAAATAACCAACGTTTTTCCTTGACATTGATTTTCTGATAATATGAGGCAACAATTATACGATTGGCAGTCGGCCTATTTAACTGTTGAATTTATCACGTTTAACACAAAACACATGCGGTTTTCTGTTTCTTATCGAGATGTGTACTTCGATTCTTGAAATTTTTGACAGTTGTTTTCAGTTTGGTCTCTTTTTTTTTCGAAATGAAAGAGCTAACGAATTGTTTTCTTTTTCTCTCCCAGGATCTCTTTAAGAGTTAGTATATTTCGCACTTGCTCTTTAGCATGGATTTGAACAAGTGCGAATTATGCGGTAAGGCTAGAAACCCAATTAATACTAGTATTATTATTGTTATTATTTGTGAGCTCAAGATAACCGTTTCCTAACCAATTTAAAAAAATGATTCGTATTTATGAAACTTTTATAGTTATTTTAGAAATCATCTGGGAAACCAAACATGTTCATCAAAATTTTGCCTCTCCTGCTGATAGGGCAAGTATTGTCCTATAATTTCTACTGGTAATTTGAACGAAAAACTAACCTTTGTAAATTTACCTATTTTTCAGGTATGACAAAACACAAACATTCCAAAATCGACAAACAATGGTACATTTGTTTGAATGGAAATGGGTTGACGTGGCAAAAGAATGTGAAAATTTTTTGCAATATAATGGTTATGGAGCAGTGCAAGTATCGCCACCAAATGAGCATATTAAAATATTCCCGAATAATAATTATCCGTGGTGGGTGAGATATCAGCCGGTCAGTTATAAATTGGTATCGAGAAGTGGAACAGAAGACGAGTTCAAGGATATGGTGGAGAGGTGCAATAAAGTTGGTGTGAGGTGAATTGGAATTTTTTTTAAATTTTGAAAACAACTTTTGTCTGGCAGACTAACGATGTAAGTTCTCTATAGTTTGAAACATCAATACACATTTTGATAATTTTTCATTGCTGATAGGAGCGTACACCTGTTTTGTACCGGGAATTGTAAAAAATGAACTATTTTGTGAACTAAAATCGATTTTAATCAATACATTTTGCCCGAATGAAAGATACAATCAAGTTCCTGAAAGATTAAAAAAACATAAATGTTTCAGAATTGTTGTTGATATTGTTATGAATCACATGGTTGGAGTTGGACAAAAATTTGGAACAAATAGTGTTTCATCTTCCGGTGGCTCGACATTCGATGGAACACATGGCGTACAAACATTCCCAGGTGTTCCATATTCTTTGGGTGATTTTAATAATCCAAAATGTGATCATGATATTGGTGGAAGCGACTATCAAAACAGTGCAGAAAATGTTAAAAATTGCCGATTGGTTGGTCTTCTTGATCTGAATCAAAATGACCCATCAGTTCGCGCGAAAATCGTTGCATATTTGGATAAATTGGTGGATTATGGAGTTGCTGGATTCCGGCATGACGCTTCAAAACACATGTGGTCTGATGATATCTTGAATATTCTTAACGGAGTGAAAGACTTGAGAGCTGATGTATAATAAACACCGAATGGCTAGAAAAATAATACAATTTCAGATTTTTGGTTCAAATCAGAGACCATTTGCCGTTCATGAGGTAATTGATAGAGGAGGTGAGGCTGTCAAAGTTACTGATTATTTGGGAGTTGGAAGATACACTAACTTTAATTTCGGATCGGCGGTTTCACAAGCTGCAAAAGGACAATCAGATTGGAAGTAAGAAATATTTTCAAAATAAGTTAATCAAATGATTTTCTGCAGAAATTTGGCAAACCTTGGACCTGGTTATGCATATGGTAACATGGAAGATAACGATGTCCTAAACTTCATTGATAACCATGATAATCAAAGAGATTCAAACCCTTATGTTGTAACATACAAAGATGGAAACCGTTATGAATTGGCTGTTTCATTCATGCTTGCATGGCCTTATGGTTATCCGAGAGTTATGAGCAGTTATTATTTCACATTCTCTGATCAGAGTCCACCAAATGCGGGAACTTCTAATGAATATGCTGTAAGCCATAATCTCACTAATAACACTAACACAACATTTCATTTCAGACAACAAGCCCAACATTCAATGGAGACAATACATGTGACTCAAAATCCGGATGGGTATGCGAACACAGATGGGTTTCCGTTCGTGAAATGTCAAAGTTCCGAGGTTCAACACAAGGAACAGCAGCCGCTGAAATTGTTACCGACAATCAAAGAATTGCATTCGCGCGTGATACCGCAGGCTTCTTCGCTTTGAATCAACAATCTGGAGTATGGAACAAAATTTTCAAGACAACTTTGCCGGCTGGCCAATACTGTGATCATTTCACTGGTGGTGTTCAAGATGGACATTGTGTCGGATCAAAAGTTACTGTTAATAGTGATCGTGAGTTTTCATTAAAAGAAGTTCAAGTTTCATAAATACATTTATTTTAGAAACGGCATTCCTTTCGGTTCCCGGGAACTCTGTTGTTGCTATTTCTTTGTCCACAAAAGTCGATTCTCCATACACTCCACCATCTCCACCATCAGGATATGATACTACTGTAATTCTTCTCAAAAAACAAACAAGTCCTGGGCAGAATTTGTTCATTCGAGGAGGTGCAAGCAATAGTCATAATGGAAGTGAGTTTTGGATGACGGGGAGCTCCCGCAAGTTAAATTATCTTTTCAGAGTGCTCGATCGGTCCATATCAACAAAGTACCGATCCATGTGCGATCCCTATGTATCATAATACTACTGTACCATTTGTCTATGCTGAATATTTATCATGGAGCCAACAAGACAATTATTTAGATTTCGAGGGAGCTGAAGAGAAACAAGGTACTCCCAAAAAAGAAAAAAACAGTTATTTATTTTTGAGCTTCTTTTAGGAACGCACGACGGAGCTCCAGCTTTTGGTACACCTCTTGCATATTCAACAAATGATAAAGATGCAGTGGAATATCAACCATATAATACATATGGACCGGATTATTGGCTGGTCCAATTGAAAATTGATTGTAGTAAAACTGAAAGCGGATGGTTTGAAATCAAAGGATATGTACAACCAAATGTTGGATGGGAAAATGATATTCATCAATCAAAATGTACTGGGTCTGTTGGTGGAACAGCGCCGTTTTCATCAATAAACCATGTAGCGAAATGTGGAACAGTTAATGTGTTTTCATGGGGTTCTGGAGATTGTATTGTTGACTCAATATAATCAGAAAAGGAACATTATATACATACAAATCAATCATAAAATGAAAATTATTTACAAATAAAGAGCTTTATCACACACTCGTTCCGTATGTTGATTCTGTTTGTCTTCGTTTCGCCCATTTACATCCAAAGATACTTTCCCTCAAACGTGGGTTGATGTAAATCAATGCATATGGGCAGCTTAATAGTAGTATATAGAAGGCTGACGCTGGGACAGCTTTTTGCACAAACTTGGTTTTCTGCAGTTTTTGATCATTTTTGAACATTTACAACTCCATTTTGTGTCTTAATTACCAGAAAATGCGTCATTTTCGAAAAAAGTCATTTTTAGGTCAAAATGCCTTTAGACCATTTTGCCCATTTTTCATTTTTCAACATTTTTCATTTTTCAACATTTTTCAAATATTGTTGGTGTTATAAATGAATAATATTAGTCTCCGAAAAGATATGAAGCCATTGACAAATCTTGACCTCGATGAGCTCGTGAAGGAGTTGAAAATAAAACATTTCCGCGGTGTTTTCATGAGAGACGCTCTCCCAGATGAAATATATTCCCAGGAAGTCGGAATTGTGAATCTAGATTCTTCGAATAATAAGGGTACTCATTTGGTTTGCTATAAAAAGATGAAAGAAAAAAGTTATTACTTCGATTCTTTTGGATTAGATCCACCTCATGAAGTTATCAAATATCTAAAAAATAATGGTAAAGAAGATAATATAATTGAATGCTCAACATTTCAAATACAAGATTTTGGTACACATATTTGTGGTTATTACTGTCTTCTAGTTTTGAAAATGCTTGAAACTGGTGAGTTTCAAAAAGTTGTGTTATCTTTAATTTAAATTTTGTTGAGTATCAGTTTTAATCTCATATGTTTCATGAACGATTAAAATCAACAAATGAATCATTTTTAAAGAGGATAATGTTCATTTGAAGTAGTCTAATTGTCTCTATCCAGGCGTGTTTATAGTGTGAGAGAAGGAGACTTTCACGTTCCATTTAAAATTGGGTCGATTTGTGAGCGATAAATAGGTCGATCGAATGTCGCCTTCTTTTTTCCTTTATTGCAATCTGGTGGCTGTTTCAAAATAACCACACCTGTTATGTTCTTATTGTATATATTGTCAACTCAATTATTCTTGATCATTGCGTTCGGAAGGCTGCTCAACCTCAGAGCCGCTCCGCGCGCACGCGACGCGGCTGCCGTCACTCACACACACTGGAAAATTTGAAAAATTCATTTTCCCGCCGATATTTCAGTGTGTGTGAGTGTCGGCAACCGCGTCGCATGCGTGCGGAGCGGCTGTGAGGTTGAGCAGCCTTTCGAACGCAATGATCAAGAATAATTGAGTTGACAATATATAGATCACTAGCCGTTTGCCGCCGCTTCGCGGCGGTAAACGGCTAGTGAGCTCGCTTCGCGAGCTCTGTAGCCGTACATGGGCCCTGGACCCATTTGACCCCATTGAACACATTTTTCTAGAAATTTCTGGAATTTTCTGGAACGTTCTGGAACTTTCTGGAAGCTTTTAGAATTTTCTAGAACACGCTGGAACTTTCTGGAATTTTCTGGAACTTTCTGGAATTTTCTGGAACTTTCTGGAACATTCTGGAAGCTTCTGGAAACTTCTATAATTTTCTAGAACATTCTGGAATTTCTGGAAGCTTCTAGAATTTTTTTGAAGCTTCTAGAATTCTTTTGAAATTTTTTAAAAATTTTCTGGAATGTTCTAGACCATTTTGGAATTTTTTTGAATCTTCTAGACTTTTCTGGAATGTTCTAGATTGCGGACACACGCACGCCCAACGTTTTATTATAGGTATGTTGATGATTACTGAACGAAAAATGAGAGAAACAGTGTGTAAAATGAAGAGACACATAGAAAAACGCTAACGTTAATTAGGTTACGGTAACTACCGTAATACTACCGTAATCCGCACCAAATTTTCACAGTGACCTTACATTATTCTAAAGATGTTACCATGAAAGTTTGGTCTCGATCCGACCATTTTGAAAAAAACGTGAAAAAAATTGTAGTACTGTAGCTACAGTAATCCGACAGTAACCCGAGATCCAAACAGTATTTTTGTGAAGCGCTCCGAGAGGCATGACGATGTGCCAAGTATGGGACAGATCGGTCGAGGGGTCAAAAAGTTATTCATGTGAAATGCTGGTACACACACACAGAACTATTCGCTTAGTAAGAAGAAAGATATAGATCATTATAAATACTGTTTATATTCCTTCTCTAATATTTGACTATCGCTGTTAATATTTGTTTCGCTTCATAATTCACACGTACTTCTATTACGTAAATGTATTAATACACAAGTGTTCCGATCCGGATTTTTCGGTTTCGGATCTGTCGATCCGATCCGGATTCGGATCAATCCGGATCGGATGAAATTCGGATCTATAAATATCAAATGTTACATTTCAGAATACAAATTTTACTATTTTGCAAAAATTATAAAATTCCGGCCTATTTTAAAGCAACAAATTATTAGATGACAGAAAAAACGTAACATTTATTTGGACGAAAATATCCACATTACCGGTGAAAATAGCCAAACATGCGCAAAAATGACACTTTTTGGCCAAAAATGCACATTCAAATGAGCTGTAAATACCTCAAAATTGGGCATTTTTCTCAAATTTGAGCCCTAAGCGGTCGTTTGTATCTTTTTCTTCCATTTCGTGCCATGTTTGACAGACAAATCAAAAAATTTTTTTGAAAATTATTGATGACTTTTTTTGTTCAATTTTTTGAAAATTTTTGTATTGTCAAGATAAAAATTTCTGGCCGCTCGTTTTGCGGAGTGTCGGTGGGAATTTCATCGCAACGCGACCGCAACGCGCAAGACCAACTGAGAAATTTGAATTTGAACGCGTCGCGGTCGCGTTGCGAGGAAATTCCTAACGACACTCCGCAAAACGAGCGGCCAGAAATTTTTATCTTGACAATAGAATGTTTTCGTTTTTATGACAATTTTATATGGTAGACATCAAAATTTTTTCTTCTTTGAAACAACAGAAGCATTTTTGAGCAAAAAACGAAAACAATTACGAATTTTTTCGAAAATTTACAAGTTGCACGACAAAACGGGGAGCCCCCCCCCCCCCTCCCCGAACACCGGGACACTTCAAAAGTTTTGTGGCACGAGATAATTTTTTGGCCCCTACCACACTCATTTAACGCGACTCAGACATTGTCTCTTAAAACACCCAAAACGCACCTCAAGTGCACCCCTTCTGTTTTTTTTCAAAAATTGACAGTCATAATTACGTTCTAGATATTTGTATGTTGCGTATTCCGAACAAAACCGTCACAAAAAATTTACACGATATTCATAGATCCAATCCGGATTGGTCCGATCCGGATCGATCCGGATCGTCATCCGGATCGGAACACTGTAATACACTACTTATTTTCAGGGGAATATATGAGGAAAATACTTGCCATTTGTCTCAGCCTTGCGACCCATTTACATGCAGGTATGAACACCATAATAATTAGAATAAACGGTTGCAAATATGCATATGTCATGTGCTTAACTAAAAAAGGTGTCTACATGAACACATACATACACTTGTATCTTTTAGGCAGCACTAGAAGCACCCCTTCTACATCAACGACCGCTGCTCCAGTAGACAGTACACATGTCTTCGCCTCCGCGACCACACCATCTTCACCTTTCGACATGAACATCGAGCTGGAGAAGATAGCCACCACCTGCCTCACTAATCGAGAGCACGAGTTGTTATCGGGCGACATACTTAGGCATAGATTGGCCAGAACTGTGAATGTAAATTTGGTGCTCGAAGCGCAAGAGGTTATTGGCCTGGCAGAGTTGCGAGACGTGCTCGGATTTGCACCACTTGGGCCTTGGACTAAATATTTGGAGCCGAGCAACGAAGAGATTGCAGCCGCCTCCACCATCGAGGCGTACTATACACTCAGAGAGCCACAAAGTGAGATGCGCAGCCTAGACAGCGAATTCTTTTATGAGAAAAGCTTCCCTCCCGCCATTGCGTTCCTGGACAAGCGGATTCCAGCCATTCGCACCATTTATCGATACAAATTTGCAGAGATTCTTCGTAGTCGTGATTCACAGGGGACAATAGATAGAAAAAAAGTTGATCACATGATTGATGAATTTATCACCATTTCCCTCCGCATACGCGATGCGTTTTCTGTTTGCAAGCCTTGCAAGCTGCTTGCAAACCAGTAGACTGTTTCACGATTTGCATTATTTGATTACATTTGTATTAGAAATTGTTAAATTTATTATTTATAAACGCATATGTTTATCTGTATAGCACGAATAAAAAAACAGCTTAAGAACAAATTCTTTATTCAGTGAAGGCTTTACATTAACAAGGAAACTCGGAAACATGAACCCAAACACGGTTCATTATAAGCAGAGTACTTGCATTGTATCACATCTTCACAAATCTTCTCGATGGCAACCTGAAAATGTACTAACTTTAGAATTATTTTTAGAGGAATCATTGTGTAAAAATTATGTGTTAACCTTGCCGCGAAACATTTTCCCAACCGCGCCCACAACGTCCACGATTTTCATAAACTCCGACTTGCACTCTTCGCCAGCTTCGCGACACAGCACGTCGGCGGCTGATCTGTTGAGTTCCTCTATAGGATCTTTTAGTGCCTGAAAAAAGAAACTTATTATTATTAGCCATTTGGCAAAAAAGTTATGCTTACGGAGATTGAGATGTTGAACAGGGTGAAACAACTGCCACAACTCCATTGTGTTGTAGGTAGGCTGTGTCCCTCAGAGTCTCTGAAACGGAGTATATTGCGTTAAGAGGGGCTGCGTGTTGGATCTCCACCAATTTTGATATAAAAACTTACTTGTGCGGACATACCGGTATCAGGTGGCTGCACGCAAATGTCCTATTGGTGTTTGAGACTTTGGGTGGAAACACGACAATGTTGATGGCAAGGATTACTTTCTTGACTGCTTGGAACGAGTTTAAGCATTCGGTCTCGGTTTTTTCGTCAGTCTCGCACACATCGTTCATGATGCGCTCAGCAGTGTCCAGGGCAATTCGTACTTCCTAAATTGTTTAATATTAGTGCTGCCTACCCCACTTTCTAGGGTAATTTGCATTTATGTCATTCCTCCTTTAACTCCCTTTTGTCAATATTAGACTTACGAAAAAATTACTTACAGATCCAAAATTGGCGAGAATCTTCGGACATTTTCCACAACTGGAAAACTGAAAATATCGAATATATATAAAATAAGAAAATTTCGATAAAAAATAAACTATAGAAAACAGAACTCACTCAAACCAATACGGGTGTACTACGGCAATGCAAAAGACGAGAAACATAGGAACATGGGTAAAGCACTGGCTTTATACGCTCTCGGTTGTTTAAAATCTGCCCTGCTTATATCGATAAGGCTTTTACATGCCAATCAAAATTGTAAACTCTCATCCCTATTGCAATCCAAAATGAGTCTCCTGATCGCCTGATTTTTGTCTTCATATGCAATGCTTCAATCATACTCTTTATCAGCCAGAATTTCTGTGCTTGGATTCTGTTAGCTACAAACTAGAAACACACAAAGTGAAGCAGCATCACTCTCTTCAAGAATAGATAAGAAGTAGATGGTTCATGAATCTAACAAAATGTGGGCACGAAATAAAATAGCAAAATAAAAAAAAAGAAGAATATGAAATAAGAAAAAACCTTATGGCAAAATTTCGTTTGTAATCCAAACGTTTCCATATGCCATTGTTGAATGGCTATCTTTAATTATACAGCGTTTATGTTCTGCTTGAAGTTCATCATTAAGAGCAATTTTATTCTGACACTGTGTATACAATTGGTGTTTCACAGATCTAATATTATACTGCTGCTTTCTAATAACCTTTTTATTAAACAAACAATCTCTATAATCATCAACTTTTAGATCATTTTTCACAATACACTTCTTGACACCTTTACACTTTTTCTTTTCTGGTTCTTTAGGATCAAGTACTTTATAGGCATATTGTTTTGGTTTGAGAGCAACTAATTCAGTCATAATTTTTCCATTTAGTTCATCTTTGAACTTTCCAACAACTTTTTTATTTTCCTCTGAGTATAGCACATGATTGTCTTTGTAGGCATCATCAGTTCTGATATCATATATCAGACTGTCAGTATCTTGATAACACAACTGAACATTTTCAAATCCGTACTTCTTTTGCATGATATTGTAATGAAAATCGTACATCAAATACTTACTCAACTCCAAGATAGCGAAGCCTAAATAGATAGGTTTATCAAGAACAATATTAGTTTTTTTCCATTTCTACAGCTACTAATTCTTGATTGTACATGATTGTTCTTTTGTAGTTTGGTTTAGTAGCTAACTTTACTATTTTATCTTCATCGGTAACTAAACGAACATCCACTCTTCCTCTCACATTTTCCATAGTTTTACCAAAGACTGAGTTATTCATCAGTTTGAAAAAATCTTTCTCAAAATCATTTTTAGCGTTTTTCCTGAGATTAGTATTAAGTTCTATATAAGGAGCTAACCAATAAGATTCATTAAATATGATAATTCTTCGAATTTTCTTTAACTTCATTCCATGTTTTAAGCACTGCAATAAGTTTTCATAATGAATCACATATTTTTCTTTGTCAAATAGAGTATTGCATAACTTCCTTTGAGTTCCGATTTTAGCATTTTCTGGACACAGTGGAAAATCATTATGTCTTGAATGTAGTTCTTTTGGATACTCCAGATCTACCTCTAAAATACAACCTTTACCATGACTTTTTAATCTTTTTATATAATCTGTTATACCACTATTGAGAATATCAATAAGAGAATGATTTTCGAATTCAAAGTTTCCAGTAGGTATTTTTTGACACATTGCCCAACCATACAAATTATTAGCGTCTAAGTACATTAAGTAATTTGATGGAACTGAAGGATCAAAATTCGGAGTGTATTTATTATTTGCTTTTGAATATCTTTTGACAGCATTAACCATTCCACCTCTAATTCCTTTTTCAATCATCAGGTATTTCTCAACATCTTGAAGTACTTCTAATTCTACTTTAGTCTTTTTTAGCATTGCATCCCAAGCTAATCCAGGACTTGTGTAATACCAGCAAGGATCAAGTTCATAAACCCGGAGACTCAAGCTTCTAAAATTCTCAAAAATATCTGCCAATAGTATTTAGGACATCATTGCTCAGGTGGAACAGCGCCATTTTCATCAATAAACCACGTAGCGAAATGTGGAGCAGTTAATGTATTTACGTGGGGGTACTGGGGATTGTATTGTTGACTCGATTTAATCAGAATAAGAACATTATATACATACAAATCAATGATAAAAATTATTTACAAATAAAGAAATTTGTCACACACTCGTTCCGTATGTTGATTCTGTTTGTCTTCGTTTTGTCCATTTACATCCGAAGATACTTTCCCTCAGACGAGGGTTGATGTAAATCAATGCATATGGGCAGCTTAATGCTACCATATCGGCAGTTATTGGATAAAGAAATACCACAGTCGATTGGACGTATACATGAATGTTCAAGATTATCAGAATCTGGAAAATTCAACAGATTTGCTGGTCAATGTTTTTGAAAACAAGTTGGAATACAATCCAACAAGCTTGTTTGGTTTCAAAACCTATAAATATTTCTAAAAACTCACAGCACACAAAAATTTCAGCGCAGACGCTGAAAACAGAATAGTCGTAACAAGATACAGATTCCGATCGTCCCTTCTTCGCATCGTGCTCGCTGAAAGACAAAACAACGAGGAAAACTTCAAAATTGTTGACAACACAGCAGTGGAGATCTCGAATACGTTAGAGAGTAATAAATTGCGAGCTGCTTTTTCGTAATCATTCTGCAAATTATCATTTTTTTTAATTGTTTTTAGTACATCGGCTTTCGGTTGTGAATAACCAGGAAGAAAAATTTGAAATTTGTGCTTTTGAGCTTCAGTAAATAAAAAAGAAACGCACTTGAGGTGACGGATATAGCACGAAGCCATCTACATGTGGAATATAATTAAAGACTGGTTTAATGAAGAAAACATTCAATACAAATGGAAGTGGAGTAATGAATATTATTATTGCTGTTACGAAATATGTTCGTTCCCAAATCTGTAAAACACGATGTATGGTTTAATGTCTGCGGTTGCTCCCGCAGTCTTTATTACCGGTGATGACGAAAATGGGAACACGATGACTCGAAAACTGATAGAAATAATAAGAAAAACGCAAATCCGTTGGCAATAAAAGAAATAATATGAGAAAAAATAGAGTATGGTCATTGGTTCCTGATAGGGAAAATCACGAAAAAATGGAGCAAGTGTAGAATTGGCGGGTGTATGAAGTGGTATTTGATAATAAAGTTTCATTGTGATGTATTGGAGAAGATTCTGAAATTGTGAAGAAAATGAGGATTTAGAAAAAATTAATTTTGACCGCTAAGGCTGATTATATTTCTTTGAAATTTCATAGCTCTAGACCTACAGATATGATTAAAAATTATGATTTCCTATGAAGCAAATTTTGAAAACTATGTCAACTTTGTAAAACTCGGCTCTAACCTTCTCCGAACCTTCCGAACCTTCTGAGTAAACTCAGAGCGAAAGATTATCACAGATCTCATCTGTTTAAAAACAAAATTAAATTTATAAACTCACAACCAATGCAAATGTGTTCCATAATCTGGTAAACGCCGAATTGAATTGTTTTCGATGCGAATAGATATATCTTGTCACAATCGCATAAAGTATCCAAGAAACCAATCCGATCGAAAAATAAATCAATAAAAACAGTGGGTTCATATTGATTTTCTTTTTCAGAAATTTACAATATCCAATGGGAGGTCTAGACTGAAAAACTAATTTTTCTAGACATTTTTTGCAAATAAAAGTTTAGCAAAATAAAAATAAATTTCAATGGGTCATCTGAAGAAAAAAAAAAAGGATTCTTATTTAAACGTGCACCCCCGAGGGGGAACATTCATAATTGGGTATGGATAATTTTAGAAAAATGTTGATCATTTGAGCTTGGATGTGAAATTTTCATTGTGGTTTGCAAAAAAAAAAAAATAAGAAATGAAATCTTATTTTTCAAGCACTTCAATCTTAGATTTTCACACAAAATCCAGTCACGAGGTTCATTCATATTCTAGACAATTTTCAAGAAGTTCATTCAATTTGATGAATCAAAATATCAAGTTTCGCTTTTTTTTCGAGAACGAAGAAAGATGATACATAAGGAAAATTGAAGATTAAAATATTTGGTTAGGAAACTATTTGCGACGAAAATAAAATAAGGCAAAGTTTATATAATGATGTATGCGATGGGGGCAGATTAATGAATTGTGGGATTAAGTATTGACCGGAAATTAATAGTTGTAAAAGAATACTATGTAATATTTTCAAACTGGCCGAAAAATAGTGATTTTTGAACGTCGTTTAAAACACAATCTAAGCGGCAATCCTGCTAAAAAACATACCTTTGAACTTTAAAAAAGAGCAAACCAGAATAAAACAACTAATTTTCTGAAAAAAAAACGATATCATTAAAATAACATAAATCTCGAGAAACATTATAAATTAGTATTAAGGTTTTCATGTTTAACAATTAGGTATTACGTCTTCTTTTTCTTCAGAACTATTTGCATTTTATAAAGAAAAAAAATATATTATTTTGAATAAATCTCTTTGCACATTGGTGAGACTCGAAATTTAAAACTATGTTTTTTTTTCTAACGAATGAGATTTGCGTCATTTCTATTGGATTTTATGATAGAACTTGTAAACTTGAAATGAGTCTCGTTAGAAGAAATTATACGAATCTATCATTATATCATACTCCATAATAACAGAATATTTTTACATTTAAAGGCAGCTTGTCAGTTAACACGATTCAAATTCAAGGCAAACATGTTAAAATTCGAATGGGAGCCCAGGTGGTCCAAAGAACAATACCAATATGTAGCCACATTCTAATTATTGTGTTTCGCGCCAATTCTGACCGCGTTGCAGAGACATCTACCGCGTAGCACGCGCAATGTTGATTTTTTCAACTTTGGCCGCAATGAAGCTTGTATTTAACGATATGATTTCGCATAAATTTCATTGTACTAATGAGAGAATGCTCTAATTTTTGAAACTAAGATCAGGTAGGTTTAAATTAACTGAACACCTGTCTTTAAAGGGACTGTTTACTGAATTTGGGTTTAAATTCCATTTTCATCTTCTTCGCAGTATTTTATAACCTATAGACGCAAAAAAATTTATCGAAATTTCCTTTTCTAGTACACGAAAAAAGCACATTTACAGGGTAAGGCTTCGAATGGCCTAACCGCTCGGCTGCGCGCAAGAGAGCATGCGAATGTGAGAGTGTTTGCATTTGTTAGGCCATTCGCCGCTATATCCTGTAAGTATGCTTTTTCGTGTACTATAAAAGGAAATTTCGCAAAAATATTTTTCTTGTATATGTTTTCAAATATCAAGAAGAAAAAATGGAATAGAAACCCGAAAACAGTAAAGAATCCCTTTAAAGGGGGGCTGAGGGGACGAAATAAATGGTTTAGAAATGATGAAAGTATGATTGTTGATAAATAAATGAAAAAAAAATCCAAAGAAAAACTCAAAAATGGCGAAAAAAAAAGTTCCGAAAAAAAAACCATAGCCCCGGTGTTCGCCCTAATATGGCCGAAGAAACGCTTTTTGTTTTCTAGGTCATTTGTTTTTTTCTCGGCCGCCTGTTTTTTATCTTGTTTTTCTCTTCTTTCCAATTTTTTTTCAGAGAAAATTATCCATAAAAGAGTATTAAAACAAATAAACGTTCAAAAGAAATGTATAAAAGAATTAAAAAAAAATATTTTTTCAAAAAATAAAATTAGGCGGCCGAGAAAAAAGAGACGGCCTAGAAAATCAAGAAGCGTTTCTTCGGCCATTAGGGCGAAGAGAGGGGGGTATGAGTTTTTTTTCGGAACTTTTTTTTTCGCCATTTTTGAGTTTTTCTTTGGATTTTTTTTTCATTTATTTATCAACAATCATACTTTCATCATTTCTAAACTATTTATTTCGTCCCCTCAGCCCCCCTTTAAATAGTAATAATGCGTCATTTTTTAGTAAGAGAATAATGAGAATCGGGAGCTACCGCGAGGAAACGTAGTATGGGTTTTATCAGACAGTTTTGTCAAAAATATCAATTATCGGTTTTGTTTGACCTAGCGAAAGGACAATTTCTTTTCGAATCAGATCTACAAGTTTCAGTGTTTGAAATGGGCTTTGAGAAAAATCAGAAATCCTTAATCATTTCCCGACAAAGCGTAATTTAAAACTATAATTTCAAAAATTAATCTTAAAAACGTTCGCGACTTCCTTTAAAAATTAATCGTTGACACACTATGACATTAAATATCAGTAACTGAATTTAAACATTTTAAAGACAAAGTGTCACTTTTCTTTAAAAAATGAAAGTTTGGAGCAATTGATATCCTCTCAAAGTTCATATTTTTATTTTCAATTTTCAACGTCAAATTTTCAGAACATTGCCTGTATAATAACTGTTTTCAACTGAACAAATGCTGAACACTTGTGGAATGCTGTCTTTAAAGTTCGTACTGTGTTAAAATCGTGCCTGGTAAATAAAAACCGATATTTTCTCAAATTGGATTTTCTTGTCGGGAGTTTCCTAGTCTCTTATTTCCATATAACATCAACAAAAACCAATTTCCGGGGGTTGTCCTCTAGAACTACAAATCACAACTTCTCAGAAGAGTTACATAAGTAGAAAAGTACAGCGTTGCATCATTTGCCGACAATTGACTAAACCGCTTAACTGCCGGTTTCCCACGTGTTTTGAAAACAAAATGAGAAATAACAAAGTTCAAGCAGTGATCACAAAACAGTTGAAAAATATACTTCATATTTCGACTGAAAAAATAAAGAAACAAAAACAAAGAAAAGATGAATATTTCACAGATTCCTATATGACACATGCGCTATTCAGAAAAGAAAGGTAATTTGCTTTCTTTCAAAGAAGACCTGACGGAAATAATCGTTGTGTAGTTTTTGCAGTCGTCGTTCTTGCTCCGCCCCCTCGCCGAGCACCTCTTCCACCGCCTCGCGATGATGGTGGAGCCATACGTGGTTTCTTTGCTGCTCGTCCAGATGAAGATGACGTTCTGAAATCAGTTAATTAATTGAACAATTACTGCGATTTAAATCTAGCAGGAATTCTCAAAAAGGACAGCATGTCAGTAGATTTTCTAACTACAGCGCAAATGGCGCATGAACGTTTAAATTATAGAACCCCTGAGATTTCTTTGTGAACTCTTAATGTTCTTGCATTTTTGAATTAAAAATATTTGGTAAGGTAAAAAGAAAGTTATTATGAGAAGCAATAATAACAAAAACAAACCCTGGTGTCGTTCGTTTTCGTGTTTTCGGATATGCTCGTTTAGCATATGTCGGTTGATATCGTCCTTCTGGAAAATACATATTCCATTCATTGCGAATACTATATCACAAATCAAACCTCCTGAAGTCACTGGCGGCGGCAATTCCGCGAATCCGCCCATCACAACTTCACCATTTTTCAATTTTTCCAATTGTTGCCTCATCTCGGCTTCTTCACGGTCTTTAAAAAACATTTTTTAAATTTTTAATCTAATTTTATAATCTCACCATCGACCAGCTTCCAAAAGGGATTAAGAGCTTCCATAACTGTCTGGCCATATCTGTTAAAAACAAATTCAAATATCTCGGGAATTTAATTTATTTTTATGTACCTTTTCACTTTCATCTCTGTCATAGAATCAATTCTCAAAAGTTCAGAATTTGTCCGTGGAAGTAGAGCAGCAATCTAAAAATGAAATATTGAAATAACAAATATCTATTTCTAATTTGCCTTTCAAAAAACGTTTGATTAATTTTCGAAGTTCAAAAAATCAAATGAAGTAGATATATAAAGGGGCTACGTAAAAAAATATTCTAATAGTTATTTAAACAATTATGAAAATTGGAAAGATAGAAATTAAAGGGGACTCTGTGATCATTTCACCGAAAATTTTTAAATTTTAGTTTATTCGAACCTGTTCAATTCCTTCTCTCGATATAATAGAATACGGACCAGGAAGACCAGATGATTCCGCCAACTGCGTCACAGCTTGTGTCAAATCCTTCAAGCACTTTGCGAATACATCTCCATGTTTAACCATGTGTCTGAAATGAACAACTTGATGTTTTTTAATTATTAATCTGTCAAAAACAAATGCCATTTAACAGACAACGCGTAAACACATTTTAGGTCTTCAAAATGACTCACTTTTCTTTCAATGCTTGTGCTTCTGACACAGTGTTCATGTTTGGAAGCTCAATAAATCCAAGAGTTTTTTTCTTTTTTTCACACGTAACAATATGTAAATAGACTTTTGCTGATTTTACTCCATTTGCCACTGCCTTTCCATTCTCAGTGAGTTCAGCATAAGCAAGCACAGCACCGGATTGATTTGGAATCGAATACAACCGTTCTTGTACAAATCCTTCAACAACCAATTTCCGTATGAATCTCAATGCATCCTGTTCTGCCATCCCTTGTCCTCTTCCGTAAAATGACAGCGAAGTGTGCCCCAATCTCATTGCTTGTTCACTTGATTTTTTCGTCAAATTTCCGCGATACAGTTCGGATAGATATCTGAAATATTTTTGCATTTCTTTTCAAAAATTCGATTACTCACTTGAGGGTTGTTTTTTGCATTCTTGGCAAACATTTCATTATCATTTTCGCTTCATCGCTAACATCGAAAATACGAATCGCTTCGGGATTCTTTCGTTTCTTATCACAAACATCACAAGGTGTTCGACTCGTACGACAAGATTGTTCATCATAAACCTCACCAAAATGTTCAACGAGCATTTTTCGACGACATACTGATACATTTTCACAATAAGCGACAACTTGAAGAATGTTTTGAAGATGCATCATCCGAACACCAGTGGTTGTGTTTCCTTCTGAAAAAAATCAATTAAATTAAAATATAAAACTATAAATTTGAACCTTCAATCATTCTTCTCAAACGAATTGAATCATGATATGAATATAACATGAGGCAGTAAGAAGGAAGACCATCACGCCCAGCTCTTCCAGTTTCCTGGTAGTATCCTTCGATTGATTTTGGCAAACTGTAATGAATTACAAAACGAACATCTGGTTTGTCAATTCCCATCCCGAATGCAATTGTAGCACATATAACATCAACCTTGTTTGCCAACCATCTTTAAAATCAATTTTATTTATAAATTGATGGGGGAGCTTAGGTAAAACATACCTTCGTTGTACAGTGACACGAGTAGTATCACTCAGTCCTGCATGATACACTTCTGCCGATAGACCTGATTTTGTTAGCATCAATTGAACGGATTCACACTCTTTTCTAAAACAAGCCGTTTCTTCTAAACGATAATTTAAAATTACCTTGACAAACAATAAACAATTCCAGATTTTCCAGGATATAATTGTTTCATTCGTTCAACTACATTTACCAACGACCTAGCCGCTTTCGGGATCAAATCATACTTCAAATTATCCCTAACAAAACTGCTGATGAAAAGTTTTGAGTCTTTCATTCCAAGATGATTTCTCGCGTCGGTCACAATTTTCGGTGTTGCTGTCGCAGTCAATGCAACAATTGGAACTGTTGGATTTCGGAACTTTTCTCTCAATGTATGCATTTTTGTATAATCTGGACGGAAATCATGACCCCATTGTGATACGCAATGTGCTTCGTCGATTACAAATCTTGCTAGAAGACCACGTCGATGAAGATTGAAAAATACTGAGTTTAGGCGTCCAGAAGCACTGATCTGAACGAAATTTTATTCTTTAATCTAAACGAATGAATATAAACTTTCTCGGGAGTCACATAAAGAAGTTTGATCGGAACTTCAACTAGGTTCAATTTTGCATAAATATCTTCTTGATCGGTAGGTGATAATTCTGAGGTCAGCGCATAACACGAAATCTAGAAAAAGTAATCATTTCAGAAACATCGTTTTTAAAACGTACCCCTAATTCCTTCATTTTAGTTTTCTGATCTTCAATCAATGATTTCAATGGTGATACAACTACAGTCACTCCAGGAGTCAAAACAGCAGGTAATTGATAACATAAACTTTTTCCGGCGCCCGTTGGCATTAGAACAAATGTATCATAGTTCATCAAAATCGAAACAATTGCATTTTTCTGCCGGTGACGGAAGTTATTGAAACCGAATTTGCTTTTCAGTGTCGCGTATAGTTCATTACGACGAGCGGTTCCTAGAACAGCCACTGAAATAAATATAAATGTATTTTTTACCACTTGAAAAAAAATTTACATTCATCGCTGAACTGTTCACCATCGTCTTGAAGAAAACCTCTAAATTGACCATGCATGTCTAGAAAAACATTGAATTTATGTTGTTTAATTTTTCAAATATTACCATGACGTTTCTTCTCGGATGCATTCGATGCCGGTAAAACATTCGAAACTGACGTTGACGGACCAGTTGGAAGAATAAAATCTTCAAAGCTATCATTACTATTTTCATCATTGTCATCTGGAGACTTTTTATTGTCGAAATTCTCAAAACTGTCATCAAGGTCTATCTGAATTTTAAAAAAAAATTTAATTTGGTTAAAATTTGAACAACGTACGAATTCCGGTTCCGGCACTTTCTTTTTAGTCGGACTAATGGGTTTTTCTCGATTATTTGAACCAAAACCCTGAAAAAATGTTTATTTTTTGAACAAACGTTTCACCCTAACAAATTACATTATCGAAGCTGTCATCTTTCGAATAATTCGACTTATAAACATTATTTGATGAAGATGAAGGTCCAGAAGTGGAAGGCTCGCAGCCGAAACGGTTCCAATCATCTGAAAATTGTTTTAAATGAGTATTATTGGAAAACTGTCTCACCATCGTCCGCATCTTCTTCCAACAATATCGGGTCCGGTTGATGTGCTTCAGAAGCACGATAGGAAAATGAAGAATTCGTTTGATACGATTTTGCAGGTTCAGTCCTTGTAAGTGATGATCGTGGTACGACAGGCTGTCTAGGAGCTTCTTGCCTTGGAATCTCAACCTGTAAAAACTTTTTTAAATACCATATATTTAATTTGTTGACGATCGTACCGGTTTTTCAATGATTGGCTCTACAAAGTTATCAATATTGTCATATTCAGTAGCAGTTGCGAATTTTGAGCTACAAGAAGGGTTATTGAACCCACCACAACACTTGAATACTGGCGCCTGAAAGTTTAAATAATTACAGACTTTTTTTTGAAAAAAAATTATACTTTGAAACTGAGATCCGGTATAACGAATGAAAATCCTCCAAAATCAATGCGTTTACGCGATTTCATCGCTTCTTTGTATCTTGCAGATTGTGTCGTCATTGTACCTGCAGGATCCAAATTTTAATTGTTTTCCAACTTCATGAATTTCTTCTCTTCATAAATACAACTAGTAAATTAACTGAAAAACTCTAATTTTAATATTCGCGGTTAGTAAAACGCACGGTGTAAAAGCGTAGCATCGAAAAAAAAATGTTTCTGCGTCTCTTTTTCGAGCGTGATGCTCGTTATTTATTTATTTTTGGTGCGAAAGACATTTTATTATTTCTTATTATTTAATTTGCCAAACTAAACTGAGATTATTATTCTTTTTTTTGAAACATTATGGACCTACCCAGAAACTAAAAACGACGCAAAAAATTGCAAACAAATGCAAAAAATTCAAAGCAGAAACGTGAAAAAAATTGCAAGAAATGACAAGAAATTGCAATTTTTTGCAGCCGATTTACGGGTAATCTACGGTAGAAAGTTCAAAGGTTCGTACTCTTCGCTGCGGGACCCGGCACACATTTCACATGTGTGTGTCCATAAATGCGGAAAATATGGTCAAGAGCCGTTTTTCTTTGAAGGTCACGCAACGATTAAGGTAGATTTCCCGTAAATCGGCTGCAAAAAATTGCAATTTCTTGTCATTTCTTGCAATTTTTTTCACGTTTCTGCATTGAATTTTTTGCATTTGTTTGCAATTTTTTGCAGCATTTTTAGTTTCTGCATAGGTCCATTACTTTTTTAAACGATTTTTCGAAAAACTTACAAACCTTATGCATAAAGTAAGATTAATCTTTAGATGCGCGTGGTTTTTTTTAAATAAAATATTTTGTTTAAGTAAATATATTTGGAAGGAAAAGAGAAAAAAATAAAAAATCGTGAAAAAAAATTTTTTTTACACCGTATTCTTTTTTTGTTTTTTTAAAGGCGCATATTATTTTTTTCTAAATGGCTCTGAAACGATGTTTCTACAGTATTATTTATTTTGTACTTCTCTTGGACTCTAATTTTTTCAAGTTTAACAAAATGACGTTTTAAGACAGCGAATGGACGCCACCAAAAACACAGATGGTTCTACTGGTTGGCTCCAATCAGTTCCATATGATGTGAAGCCACGTGACGCTCCAATGCGGGATATTTCTCAATTGGCAGTTTGGACTCTTTCCAGTTGTAAAAATGGTAGGATAATCATTTATTTTTTTTACCAATGATATTTATTTTTAGGATTCGGTGTAAGAGAATTATTGCATGATAGTGTGGAAAAATATTGGCAAAGCGATGGTCCACAGCCGCACACCATTACAATAGAGTTTCAGGTAAATTGAATGAAAAATCTTCTTTAATTAATGCCAAACTTTTTTCTAGAAAAAGACCGACATATCGTTCGTAATGATTTACTTGGATTATAAAAATGACGAGTCATACACTCCGAGCAAGTAAGTTAAATTTTTCCACTGCTTCTAAAAATTCAGTTTTTTTTTCAGAATAGCTGCCAAAATGGGAAACTCGCCAGAAGATCTATATTATAGGACAACGATGACATTAGCTGAACCACAAGGATGGCAAGTACTGGATATGCGAGACAAAACATTAAACCCACAAAGAGGATGGTTAGTCCAGTTACAAGTTGTGCAAAATCATCAAAACGGAAGGGACACTCATATTAGGTGAATTTATACTCCAAATTTTTCCAATGAATATACTGTTTTCAAGGCATGTTCGAGTAGTTGGACCATCTAGGTCACGTTTCTGTCCAGAAGCACGATTTATTGCTGGAAATCCTGACGATTCTGCTGATTTTCCGGCAAAAATGTGCGATGAAACTGCAAAATATATGGACCATATTGTGTCTTCCATGTCACTACGATAACCACCCCTGATATCAAAATTTCTGAAAATGTAAACCCCTTGTACAATTATTTCTGTCACATTTTTATCTATATTATTGCTATTCAAATGATCCTCGTCAAATTTTTTTGTTTATGAACTAATTAATTGTTGTTATCTTCCATCGTAATTGATATTTTGATAAAATTCTATTGTTTATGAAAACAATGTTGTATATTTCTGTTTTGTTTAAAAATTTTAAGACTCTAAACGGTGTTTTTAGAATGGAATGGTTCGACAATTGTATGCCAGGAATTCCAATAGATGCATCAAATGTTAGAATCATCGAAACACCAGAACAATTCTACAATCTTCTTATTGTTAGTGTGAAATTAAAAGTGGAAATCAAAAGATCCATTATAATTCCAGGAGAAGTCTTCAAATGCAAAACAACGGATTTCATTGAGCAGTTTGTATCTAGGAGATGGAAAACTAGAAAAGAAATTGGTAAGATTACGGAAAATCAATTTAAAGAAATATCGATAATTTTTATAGGTGTCTACAATTGAAAACCGTTTAAGGAAAAACGATAATCTTAATGTAACATTTTTATTAGATTTTCTTCGAGGGACCAGAGGAGCAGGAGAAGAAAAAAGTAGTACGACATTGCTAAAATCCATAGCAGAGAAAGCAAAGGTGATCGAAAACTTTAATTTAAAAAAAAGCAATCGATAACATAAAAGTTTACAGATTTTCTTGTATCATACATCAGAGTTAAATGGTTTTATCAAACGGATTCTACCGGAACGAACAAATGAAATAATCGGATTACAACACATGAAATTGTACATATTTGATGATTGTTTGTTAATTAGTGGGTTCGTAATTTAAAAAAAAATTAAAACTCGATTATAAGAAGTAATATTTCAGTGCAAATCTGTCTGATTCGTATTTCACAAATCGACAAGATCGTTACATTCTTTTTGAAAATTGCAAAGATCTAACCGATTTTTTCGACAATGTTATTAAAGCAGTTGGCGAATGTAGTTTTGTCCTCGAATCCGACGGAACGATTGAGTTAAATGAACAATGCACAATACACCCATTTCTTGGTATTTAAGTTTTTTTTAAAATTAAATTTCCTAAATATCATGCCTTTATTACAGGAAATCCCATAGCGTATCGCAACTTGTTAAAAACAAAAGTGGAAGATGTTATCGAAAATTTCAAAACCGACCACAAGAATAACAAGAATGAAAAGTTTTCAACAGTTGTCTATCCTATTATTCAAATGGGAAATGTAGGAATTCATCAGGAGTTTGAGTTTCTCAAAAATTTGTTCGCACAAAAAGTGAGTTTTAATTCTGGAAAAATTGAAAATAATCTATTGAAATATTAATTATTAATTTTAGGACGAGAACTTGCGAATCACAATGGCATCTGGATATTTTAATAGTATTCAAGATTACGAGGACTTGATTTTCAACGAAGGTACTTATCAGATGGATGTTCTGACCGCATCGCCAAAGGTAAATAGTTCTTCAAGTATTGTTCCCTAATTCCTATTTCTTCTATGAACTGATTGTGTTAAAACTGTAAAACATGATTTTTTTTTAAAATTAAGGCTAATGGATTCTTCGGTGCCAAAGGATACTCAAAATATGTTCCATCAATGTATTCTGATGTTGCCACAAAATTCCTGGCGAAAAAAGAAAGAAGTGGACGACAGAATGTGAATCTGCATGAATATTATCGAGATGGTTGGACATTTCATGGAAAAGGGCTATGGATTGAAAATGATGGAAAAATGACAACAATTGCGGGTTCTTCAAATTATGGATATCGATCGGTTCATCGCGATTTAGAAGCTCAAGTGATGGTTGTGACAAAGGACGAAAACTTGATTAATCGATTAAATGATGAAAAACGAAGACTTTTTGAGTTTTCTTCTGTTTTGGATTGCGTTGCACTTCGGAGACCGGAACATCATGTTCCCACAATTGTTCGAATTATTTCGAGGTTTATTAGGAATTTTTTCTAGTCTTAACATTATTAATAAATTGTTAGGTTTTCTTGATCAATGTTTATTTCAAAATAATTTGTTTTACAAAGTGAAAAATCAAATTGTAATTATCTAAAAATCAAGAATCGAGAAATATGAATAAGATTCCAAATGAAGATGAGTTTCCTTCATGCCGCACGAATTGGTATACAACGAATACCAAAAAGGACAATTATGGTAGATTCAATGATGAGAAATCGAAAAATAAATCCGTTTTCAAAAAATGAATTGGTGAATAGGATAGGTGGACAATCTGTTAGAATGTCACATGAACAAATCAAACGAGAAAATCAGTTACTAATGGATGAGTTGAAGAATGAGAACTGGTTGGTTTTTTTTTTGAATGGGTTCAATTTTTATAAGCCTAACTATTTTCAGGATTGCGGTCTACAGATATCCGGGTGTAAGGTTCGCGGTGCTTCTTGCACGGGCGAAGTTGATTCAAACAATTGCAAGCGTATTTTATCTGCCATACTCTACTTACCAGGTAATTTTGTAATTTAAATTCGTTAACGATATCTGAATGATAATAAATTTCTGATTCCATTGCGGGAGTTCCCGCTTACCATCTGAAGAGTTCCCGCTTACTATCGGTTTTGAGGTTTTTATCGTTTGAGTGAATTATGATTCGTAGAATAGAATCCCTTTTCAAAATCTGAATTTGAAGAATTAACTTCCAGTTCATGACCGATCAGATCGATGCGAATTGGTACTACACTTGTGCAGGACTTTCAATATTTGCACCACTAATGTTGATGATTTTTAGCAGGTTTCTCATTTTCTTTATTTTCTATTCATGATAAAGTATTGTTCAGGTATTTAAATAGACTAGTCGGTGTGATTGCCATGAACGAAACAAATGAATACGTTCGAGTTGGATACTTAACGTTCTGGGGAGCACGCAAGGATCAGTAATTGTTTACTTATCGAAGACTAAAATATTGCAGTCTTTTTTTAGGTATCTCGAATTGTCAGATGTTTTGTCGTTATCTGAAGTTGGAAGTGTTAAAGAAAAGAAAATGGTGAAGTTCATGTGGTTCAGCGGCGGATCAAAGTTCCTATATCTTCCAACCAAACATGCTGAAATCGTTGACGAAGAAAGAGCGGAATTACTGTTCGGAGACATCTCAATTTTTGATGAATACAAAAATAACTGAAAATATTTAGGAAATAAAGATAGTTTTACTGTTTCGAATTTACTCAATAATGAAAAAGCATTGGAGTGATAAAGTTTACCTTGATTCTTCCAGTCA
This sequence comes from Caenorhabditis virilis, assembly GCA_964036255.1. NCBI lineage: Eukaryota > Metazoa > Nematoda > Chromadorea > Rhabditida > Rhabditidae > Caenorhabditis > Caenorhabditis virilis. The sequence goes on from OZ038419.1 coordinate 9,148,143, forward strand.
TAGTGAGGCAAGACTAAACCAACTTAAAATTTTGGAATAACATTTTTCAGACAAAACAAAACAACATTTTACTTTTTCGTTTTACCTGAAAAATCTGATGTTCAAAAATTTTATTATTTTTTCTCTTGAACAGTGTTTGTGAATTTTTCCGCCGTTGGCTTCACTGTTTTCATTCCATCATCAATTTTCTGTTTGCCGTCATTTTTCGGATTCTCCTGAACAGTATTTGTGAATTTTTCTCCCGCTTGTTTCACTGTTCTCATTCCATCATCAGTCTTCTCATCATCATCTTCACCACTTGCAGAGTCACCCTCTTTTCTAGTAAACATGACAATTGTTGGGCGCTTTCTTGTATCTCCTGATTTGAGTTTTTCATCAGTTTTCTTCTTTTGCATCTTTCCGACCTAAAATGTCGAATGATTATAACTCTAAAAGAATCTTTAGGAGAAATATACCTTATCCTTCTCATCTTCCTCTGATTCCTCATTCTGTGGTTCCTGATCATTGATTCCTTGATAAAGAACCATCAGTTTAACCTTTCTCATTTTTCCACCTTGTGCCAATTTTTGTTGGTATTTATGATTGTTCCAAATACTTTCAGCATTCACATTCGCTGATGGAGAAGCTGCCAGAACACAAGTATATCTATCATTCAAAGGGGGTACATCTTTTACACCTTTACAGAAAAGTTGGATAGTAGACTGAAATTCGGAGCTTATTTCCAGTCAAAATTCCAAATTTTGTTACCTTTTCCCCAACATTTAATACACCATAAACAGGGCGCATTTTATAAGTTCCCGGACGAGTTGACTTCCATTTGAAAATAACCGGCGTTTTTTCGTTGTTTTGGATTTGAACTTCAGCCATTTGTTTGTTTGGAATTGGGCGATACGTAACCTGGGAAAAAATCATGGAAAACTTTCAAACTTATAATGGTTCGAACCGATTTTGATGGATTAAAGATAACAGCGCTTAACAACCCAGCGGATTTCTCTTTGGTATCTGCTGACATTTTTCCAACGATTTATTTTGGTTGCCGACTTTTGTAAGCAAATTAATGAGTAAAATGAAGGTGAAATGAAAAGGATATTTGGTTTGACCATCAAAACACGTTGAAGAGTATTGTTTCATTCCTTTAAAAGTACATACTTGGAACATCACGTTGTTTCCTATCGAGGTTTTCACTATTAAACTATCTACGATTTGAGCCAAGAAACGGGAGGTCCATCAGATTTTACTCACAATCAAAAATAAAACAGTGTTCTCGATATTTTGAGGAAATCTATTTCGATGCTCAAAATTGTTAAAGGAGGGCTTTACGGAGCTAATGAATGCATCTGGGATAAAAATAGACTTCATACTCATTCCAAATCTGTTTTTAAAATTTCTAAAACCACCTAGAAGCCGAGAAAATGAGTTTCAAAACAATGGCCTAGAAAAGTTTCCACCTGACCGAATTTTTTTCGTGTTTCGTTAATAAATAGTTATGCAGAATGCTTATATTAATCTTTTTTATGTTTTTTAAATTTAAATTTATGTTTTTCATTTTTTTTTAATTTCTCATGCCTGCGGACTAGTTTTCTCCGGTGGACACATTTTCTAGGCCATTGTTTTGAGGCTTTTTTTCTCGGGTTCTAGGTGGTTTTAGAAAATTTTTAAAAAAAGATTTGGAATGAGTATGAAGTCTATTTTCATCCTAGACGCTTTCATTAGCTCCGTAAAGATCTCCTTTGAATCTTGTTCAATTAAGGTGTTGTGTTCCAATCTCGACAGCGGTGTTTCAATTTTGACCGTGTTGCATAAACTCAGGTTTGCTACTGGCTTCATGTTTTTTCACTGAATTTTTGTTTTACTTCCAATCATTCTAAACCATTCTTTCTAAACATCACTATCAATTAAAAATTATTTCGTTAAATGGCAACTAGTCAAAGAATCAGAGAGAACAAACTAACAGAAAAACTGATAAAATATAATGTGAATTGCGAAAACGCAGGAACATCGATTACTACAAACTATATTTTATGTTGAAGTCACTGCGAATTTCTTTTCATATATAAAAGGGTCAAAAAGTTGACCATTCGTGAATAGTGTAGTATAATGCTGTTTTTTTCTTGTTTTATTCTGTTACTTCATTTTTTTGAAAATGTTTCATCTGCCAAATTATTATTAACTGTAATGGATCAAGGAAAGTAAGATTTTGAAGTGGTGCTGCCCAGAAAATTTGATAAAAATTTAGGTCCCATGCTTCTTCAATTCTTCCACTGATTCATAGACTTCAAAAAGATAATCATACAACCGCATTGGAAATGAATTCCTATGCTCCGGCTGGAATGGATTTTCGAGTCGAGGAACGGTTTATCAATATGACAGGATTTCAGAATAGATTCGCATCAAAGGATTTTTATAAAGTTGCTTTCAATGAAGAGTTCACTTTCCTACATGGGGTAATTTATTTTTAGTAAATATCGGTTTGAAATGTGTTAAGTCGGATGCATTCAAAAATTTTTTGATTGAAAAATAATAAAAAATTTGTTCCAGGCGATTCCATATATTTTTGGTTCTTTTTCATGTAATGAAGTGCTTCAAAACAGAAGGGAACGATTTTTCGAGATTGCAAATGAAGACTGGGATATGTTTCTAACTGATTCTTTGTTTTCGACATGTGGATACGGAATGGCTTATCTTAGTGGTAAACCTCATGTTATGATGCACTCAAGTGATGTTGAGAGCGGACATGGAACATTCAAAGGATTTTCAAAGTATTTTAAATATATTCATTTTTAGTCATTTTAATTTTTATTCAGAAATTATGCACTGATGGTGCCTAACTTCCTTCCATATTCACTACCAGATTTCACGGTTGAAAAATATTGGCACCGAGTAGTTTCAACAATCGATTGGTTTGGTTACACTTTCACAACTGCTGTCCTAGCAGATATCTCGCAAAAATGGGCTCTTCGAAGTATTATTGGATTTCCATATTTTTCGTTTTATAATTTTAGTCGAACGAGCACTTTTTCTTTCACGGATATGCCCGAAGCGCTGTATCCAGTCGGACCAAAAACCAATGATGTGAGTAGATACTCGCATTATGAAACCTATATGTTTCTTATCAGCTTTTCTCATTCGGTGCATATTGCAAAAGTGGTGATCAGAAGTTGGATGAAGAGTTTGCCGAATTTGTAAATGATCCAAGTTCGAAAGGTATGCCTTATGTCTTATGCCCTTTTCAAAAAAATGAAGGTCCCAAAATGTTTAATTCGAGCTTTTTGTTAGTTTGTTTATCCGAAAAATATATAATTTCACATTTTCCAAATTTCTCAATGAAGAATTAATTATAAAAAAATACCAAAATATCACATTATTTGTTTTTCAGTAAGTGACGATTTTATAATTTTTGCACTAAAATAAATTTTTTAAATGTTTATCCTTACAAATGAAAAAAAAAGTGTTACATTGTCTTTAACTTCAAAAAATAATGAAAATTTTTTTAGGAACAATCCTAATTGCATTCGGAACTATCATCGATTGGAGATTTGCACCAAAAGAAAAACTCGAAACGTTTATAAATGTTATGAACAAATTAACAGAGTATCGTGTAATTTGGAGCATGAAAGGTGAAAGGCCGCCCGCATTGGGTGAACATGTGAAAACTTCGTCATGGATTCCACAAAATCAACTTCTTCATCATGAGAAAACTCTTGTATTTTTGAGCCACGGTGGCCTTAAAAGGTATGTGTATTGAATGTAATATCAATCAAAAAAATTGTTTTTCAGTGTAAAAGAAGCAACATGTTCAGCGACGCCATCAATTTTCATGCCAATGTTTGCAGAGCAAATGAGGAATGCTTGGTTGGCAAAGAGCAAAGTAATTTTTGAAGTGAAGCGTGTTTATAAATGATTTTTGTTCAGGGCTTCGCAAAAATTCTCAACAAGTTTTTATTAACCGAAGAATTGCTTGAACATCATATTCGTGAAGTTATTAAGGATGCAAGCTACCAGAAGAATGCTGACAAAGTTGTTTCCACTTTCCTTGATCATCCGATTCCAAATCTCGATGAAGCTGCCTTCAAATTTAACAAATTATGGAAATATAAAGGCAAAATGCCGGAATATTTCTATCCAAAGGCCATCCAACTTTCATATTTCACATCTCTAAATTTAGATGCTTTTGTATTTATTCCATTTGCATTTTTGTTTGTGATTTCAAAATAGAAACGCATTTATGAACCAATTCCCCCGGGTTATGTTGTGTCCGAAAAAATGATATTCGCTTTACGATTTAAAATAATAAAAAGATTAATGATTTCGAATTTTAAAAAATGCTCTCACTTAAAACCCACATACAAATATATATATGTATATATATCTATATACACAGTTTCATCGTGACCTAGGAACCTTTAAATAATAAGACGCGGGTGCTACCGTTGCATGTTTTTATTCCTTTGGGAAACAGACGCCTTTCTTTTAACAGTTTCTCAGTTGTCAGCGTCCTCAATAATTGTATGTCGACAGTATGTGAAAATGAAGACGTAGGTATAACAAAAACATAGGCGGACCATCACAGTTAGTTACAAGACATTCGTATACATATGGATACTAATTTGTTTTTGATTTTTATTCCTTTTTTTGTTTTTTTTTGTCATAAAATAATCCGAATAAATTCTCAAACGATTTTTTTGGTCTTATTAAATTTAATATTGTTTCAGAAAATTCACTATGGCTATTTGCTGGGACAAGTTACCGGTAGAAATGAAGCGATCAATTGTTTCTGAAATGCATCCTGTTTCAAGGTATTTTATTTCCATATAAACTCTATTGCTAAAGAGAATAATTAACTTAGGGCAAGATTATCAATGTGCTCAAAGTTTGATAATGAATTGGTACGGAGCACAAGGCATGGACAACTTTATCGAATTTGTTTTTATAGGTAAACATTTATTGCCAACTTTAATATTTTTGAACATTGCGTTTTGAAGGCTGCTCAAAAAATCACTGACGCTCCGCATGTACGCGACGAGGTGGTCGACATTCTACATACTGGAAAATTCGCGGTAAAAGGAATTTTGGAATTTTCCAGTGTAGAGTGTAGGCCACCGCGTCGCGCGCATGCGGAGCGTCAGTGCTGTTGAGCAGCCTTCAAAACGCAATGATCAAGAATATTTGAGTTGACAATATATTAGCGTCATTGCTGAGAAATATGTTTCAAGGTTCGAATAAAATACGATTTTCAATATTTCAAATTTCTACGTTGACATAAATGGATCCGAGAAAAATATGAGCATTACAGAAACGAGTTCACCTTCTCCTATATAACTGAAAATTTTAACGAACGTGGTTTTTCGGTGCAATCGAAAGAAGGTGGCGGATCAACGGTTCATAATTTTATAGGACTTCCTCTACCTATTGAGATATATTCAACTGATAAAGATGTGAAAGAAACGATATTGAATATTATGCACGTCATTGGGACAAAGATCTCACTGAATTCTCTGAAATTGGTATGTTAATCTCTGAAATTGGTATATTAATAAAATTATAGATGAGAATAAACTTTTTAAAGTAAAAAATTCTTATCACAATACTTTTTGAAAAACTTAAGAGACGATGTCCGAGTCGCGTTGAATCATCGTGCCCTAGGCCGAATAATTGTGCTATCAACTTGAAACTTCGTACGTGAGTGCGGTAGGGGTCAAAGATTATTTTCGTACCACAAAACCGGTGAAGTGTCCCGGCGTTCGGGGGGAGCTCCCCGTTTTGTCTTACAAATTTAACCGGCTATAACTTTTCTTATTTCCCGAAGTATGAGCAGATATGTATATTATTAGAAAGCTCTCATTAAGTTCTACAACTTAATTGTTGACAAGAAAGCGCAAAAAAACTTTTTTGAGTATGAAAATGTTGAAGATAGAAAATTAGATTTAGTTTTTCATAATTTTCAAATGAAAAACCCCCCAATCCGGTATGAAAATTTTACGAATTCCTGTAGAAAATGATTTTTCCTATCGAATGATATATAGAAGATCAAAAACTGAGGGGACCATTGTTTCAAAAAATAGCCAAATATGTCAAAAAATGACACTTTTTGGCCAAAAATGCACATTCAAATGATCTGTAAATACCTTAAAATTGAGCTTTTAGTTTCAAATTTGAACTTAAATGGTCGTTTTTATCATTTTCTTCCATTTCGAGCCATTTTTGTCAAAAAAATCGAAAAAAATTTTTTTTGAAAATTTTCGATGACTTTTTTTTGGTCAATTTTTCGAAAAATTTTGAAAAATTTTTTTTTGCGTTTTTTGCTCAAAAAACGTTTCTATTGTTACAAAATAGGACCAATTATGATCTTTACGATATAAAATTGACGAATGATAAAAACGACCATTTAAGTTCAAATTTGAAACAAAAAGCTCAATTTTAAGGTATTTACAGATCATTTGAATGTGCATTTTTGGCCAAAAAGTGTCATTTTTTGACATATTTGGCTATTTTTTGAAACAATGGTCCCCTCAGTTTTTGATCTTCTATATATCATTCGATAGGAAAAATCATTTTCTACAGGAATTCGTAAAATTTTCATACCGGATTGGGGGGTTTTTCATTTGAAAATTATGAAAAACTAAAATTTCTATCTTCAACATTTTCATACTCAAAAAAATTTTTTTGCGCTTTCTTGTCAACAATAAAGTTGTAGAACTTAATGAGAGCTTTCTAATAATATACATATCTGCTCATACTTCGGGAAATAAGAAAAGTTATAGCCGGTTAAATTTGTAAGACAAAACGGGGAGCTCCCCCCGAACGCCGGGACACTTCACCGGTTTTGTGGTACGAAAATAATCTTTGACCCCTACCGCACTCACATACGAAGTTTCAAGTTGATAGCACAATTATTCGGCCTAGGGCACGATGATTCAACGCGACTCGGACATCGTCTCTTAAGTTTTTCAAAAAGTATTGTGATAAGAATTTTTTACTTTAAAAAGTTTATTCTCATCTATAATTTTATTAATATACCAATTTCAGAGATTAACATACCAATTTCAGAGAATTCAATGAGATCTTTGTCCCAATGACGTGCATAATATTCAATATCGTTTCTTTCACATCTTTATCAGTTGAATATATCTCAATAGGTAGAGGAAGTCCTATAAAATTATGAACCGTTGATCCGCCACCTTCTTTCGATTGCACCGAAAAACCACGTTCGTTAAAATTTTCAGTTATATAGGAGAAGGTGAACTCGTTTCTGTAATGCTCATATTTTTCTCGGATCCATTTATGTCAACGTAGAAATTTGAAATATTGAAAATCGTATTTTTTTCGAACCTTGAAACATATTTCTCAGCAATGACGCTAATATATTGTCAACTCAAATATTCTTGATCATTGCGTTTTGAAGGCTGCTCAACAGCACTGACGCTCCGCATGCGCGCGACGCGGTGGCCTACACTCTACACTGGAAAATTCCAAAGTTCCTTTTACCGCGAATTTTCCAGTATGTAGAATGTCGACCACCTCGTCGCGTACATGCGGAGCGTCAGTGATTTTTTGAGCAGCCTTCAAAACGCAATGTTCAAAAATATTAAAGGTTTTGTGGTACGAAAATAATCTTTGACCCCTACCGCACTCACATACGAAGTTTCAAGTTGATAGCACAATTATTCGGCCTAGGGCACGTACTAACGTGTTAAATTTAACGCGACTCAGACATTGTCTCTTAATTGCAGGTCCGAGACGACTATCGATTTGATGATTTTTTTGGGTGGTTTCGAAAAAACGTCACTTTGAAACCACGAAGAATTAATATTAGCTTAGCTAATGCTAGAGGATTTCATGATAAATCGATCGAACCACTATTTGACTGGCCATCAAATGTGAAAATCGATTTGGGTCTTAATCATCATAGGTTACCGAATTTTGAAAAATTCGATGTAAGTCTTAAATTACAGTGAATGAAAAAAACGTGAATAAACCCCGGAACTCCGCTGTCGGTTTGTTTTCGGCGTATGATTAAGAATTTAGAAAAGTAAAATTTTTATTTAAGGCTTGTGCAAATATTGCCAGATTCCATTTTGAAGGTTCGGATAATTGGAACAATGCCGTCATGACAGATGAACAACTAAAGAAGCTTGTAAATGCAAGGTACATTTACTTAAAGACAACTGTTCAGTTAATTTGACCCTATCTGGTCTTAGTTTCAAAAATTAGAGCGTTCTCTAATTAGTACAATGCAATTTATGCGAAAGCACACCGATAAATACACGCGTCATAGCACCTGGGATCCCATTCGAATTTTGACTTTTTGCCTTGAATTTGGATCGTGTTAACTGACAAGCTGCCTTTAAAAAAGAGTCATGTTACATTAGATGGTTTCAAGTGGTGGTTAAAGGTATTCTTAAAAGGAAATGAAACAATTCCCTCATTGTTGTTTATTCTAGAGATGGCTCAATCGAAAAAGAGATGCATCTTGCTTGTATGATTTCCATCACATCACAGCAATATTTCGACATCCTTTATCACTCGATGATGTTGTCAAAGGGTTGCCACATGTAATAGAAAGGTACGGCCTATTTCTGAATTTATCTTCCAATTAATAGTTTTTTTTCAGTAAGCAAAGATGTAAAAATAATTACCAAGATGGCTGGAAAATTGAAATCAGAAAAAGCGATACTGAATATGGTGTCGTCGAGTTGTATGATAATGAACTCAGTTTCAAATCTTCTGTAAGAAAGGCGAAAGCTAACCCAAAATTAAGTAAGTTTATTTTTTTAATCATTTTTTATAATTTTTAAATAAACGAATTTATAAATATTAAATTAATTATGAGTTTCCATGAATGTACTTTTTCAGAACAGTGAGAGATTTCAAGCGAAATATTGGAAAATAGTCTTCGGAGAAATTGAAACTGAAGTGGTGTTATCATGCTGAATAACGAAAATCATTTTTGAATCGATGGAAGGAGATTTCACGCTTTTGATTTGAATTTTTACATGTTCACAAGACTTTCTTTTTTTTATTTATTTATTTTTTACTTAATTTGTCTGTCTGTCTTAATATGATATTATCAAACCACGAGTCGCGTGCCGCTGCGCGGCTAAACCTCGCTTTTCAACACGACTGTGGCGTGTAGCTTTGTTACATTATTCTTTAAAAAATATTATTTTTTAAATCATGGTGATAAAATAAAAAATCCAAATTTTTAGAAGTTCATCGGCTTTACAGAAAAAATGAGAAATACTTATCTACAGGTACATAACAGCTAGGAAAGCGCAAATCGCGAGTATGTGAAAATTTACCTTTTCTTTGGATTTCGCGCCCTAATTTAAACTTTAACTATTTCATTAGAATATTCTCAAAAAAACAAACAAACCATAATTGTCACATTTGATTATATATCTAATTATTTAATCTTCTAAAAACAATTAATTTTTCAAATTTGACTTATTTTCTAGGCCTATTTTTTTCATAAACGTTCATGGAATGTTGACAAAAAATTTAGAAAACGGAGAAATGAAAATCCGCAATCATTAGTTTTCAAAAATTCATCTTCTTCTGGTGACCATATGGTCTACCGGTTAAGTAATTATTTCTTTACGTGTACCGATGCGAGTTCAATTCCGCTCAGTAACTTTTGAATTTTACTATGACATTGAATTAGACGTAAATTAGGCATAAATTAGGCTTAAATTAGGCTTAAATTAGGCTTATATTAGGCTTAAAATAGGCTTAAAATAGGCTTAAAATAGGCTTAAATTAGGCTTAAAATAGGCTTAAAATAGGCTTAAATTAGCCTTAAAATAGTCTTAAAATAGGCTTAAATTAGCCTTAAATTAGCCTTAAAATAGTCTTAAAATAGGCTTAAAATAGGCTTAAATTAGCCTTAAATTAGCCTTAAAATTGTCTTAAAATAGGCTTAAATTAAGTTTAATATCACGATTTTACCACACGTCTGTTTTTTAGAAAAAAAGAATAGCTACTATGAAGACCGGAATAAACACTACTGTAAAGAGATCTCCGATACAACGAATTACAAAGAAAGCAGAACAACCAAAACCGAAACATGCCACAAGAATTGTGAATATTCCACAAGAGTAGTAATTGGGGGAAAAAAGTCCTTTTTTTTCTCGCACCTAGGTGTGAACAAATGATTGATGACCTGTCACTTTTCTCTTTGATGTTTGCCGCCACCAGGGGTGTGATGAAGCTTCACCTCATTAAAAAGCAATTAAAGTGGGAGTCAAACTAATTAAAAAGTAATTAATGAGGTGTGACTTCCGGTGACTTTTGACCTTATTTGGTCAAAATTTTGAAATTACGTAATATCATGCATGATGGGTATCATTTTAATCAGAATTTCATGACGATGACAGATTTCAAGGTGTGAAGATGATTAATTGATTTTTCAAGGTGTCAATTAATTGACTTTTCAAGATGTAAATTAATTGACTTTTCAAGGTGTGAAAAAATAATTACGAAAAAGGTACAAAGTGTGATATATCATTCAATTCAGAATTTCATGGGGAATCTGATTTTCAGCATTTCAAAAATAAAAATCTGAAATTGACGTACGTGAACCATACGTGAAAAATAATTTCGAAAAAAACATCAAGTGTGGGGTATCAATCGATTCAGAATTTCACGGTGAATCTGATTTTCAGCATTTCAATAATAAAAATCTGAAATTGACGTACGTGACCCACACGTGAAAAATATTTTTCCAGAAAGTACCAAGTGTGATATATCATTCGAAAGCTAGAGACGCAGAGAAAAGAGTGAGAGATATTTCGAAAGCTAGAGACGCAGAGAAACGAGTGAGAGATATGACGTACGTGAAAAACACCGACAAGACAACAGCTGTGAGATATCATTCGAAAGCTAGAGACGCAGAGAAAAGAGTGAGATATATTTCGAAAGCTAGAGACGCAGAGAAAAGAGTGAGAGATATTTCGAAAGCTAGAGATGCAGAGAAACGAGTGAGAGATATTTCGAAAGCTAGAGACGCAGAGAAAAGAGTGAGAGATATGACGTACGTGAAAATCCTCTACAAGACAACAGCTGTTCATGCGCCAAGTCAGATATGTTGGGATAAATGGCCGAGGACTAGAAACCCGCGAGGGACTAACTATCCACAATCTGTGTTTCTAGGCCATATGTTTGGACGTCACATTAGTTTTTGTTGTGGGAAAGCAGTCAAGCTCATTTTTAGCCAGTTTGGGATCAATTTTGTAGTTTCTAGTCGCGCCCTAGATTTTATTAGCTGCGGCTAGTATTTTATTTATTCTTTACATTCTAGTGAACCTTTTCTTTTAAAAATTTTTCATCCATTCATTATCGAAAAAAAATGGCTCTCTGCCAAATTGTGTAACATCTGGTTATTTCCACTCACATCTTCCCGTGAACCTAGTTTTATACAAGGGACGCCACTTTACTGATATTATAAACTGAGAAATATTTTGTGAGATATATTTCAATATACTGTGGGAGCTTCCGTAAAAAACATCTGTAAATTATGAATATCAGATATGTCAGATATATGGGGATGTTGGGTATCAATTGAAACATAATTTTACGACAGAAAGTACCAAGTGTGTAATATGACGCGAGTGTTCCCGCATAAACTTCTGCAAAAGAATATTGACCCATTCATTTTCTGTCAAGTGGGAGGTTGAAAAGGGCCAGAACGGGTTTCCATTAGCTGCCAGCTGTGATTTATAGCACAACTAAATTTCCTGCCATCAATCTGAAAATGGAGAAATTCTGTAACTGCTAGAATCTTCACGTAACTCAACTGGAGACAAAAGTCCGTGAAAACATCAAATGTGATATAGAATTAAAAATCTGGAGTTTCAGAGAATCTGAAAACGATGAAATTTGAAACTGGTAAAATCAAAAAACGAGCGGAAACAAAAAAAGGGGGAAAATCTTCACTTCGTGTACTTCAGAGAAATTGAAAATATTCCAAAAAAAAACACAACATCTATTACATAAACTTTACAACTAATCACAAACAACCACGATTACCTTCAAAAATAAGAAAAAAGAGGATTTGACAATGGCTCGAAATTTTGGTAACTGTCAAAATTGACTTCAACTCTACGAACATTAATGTATTCTTTGTTTAAATTTGTCCATCGTATATAATGAACAATTATAATACGGGTGGAAATATTATCTTCATGGCGCGGTCATGGTGTAGTTTAACCATCTATTGTTATACCAAATGTATGAACATGTTTGGATCACAACCATGTTGTGAATATGCCACAGCATCTACCGAACTTTGGAAATACGCCAACCAGGATCCTAGTTTTTAACAATGACCCAATGTATGTTTTACAACGAAATTATTACAATGAAGTTTTCTCAGTGGGTGGCGGGGACGAGCACAAGAGATGTAGGATATGAGCGATGCCGTAAGAGAAAAACGTCGTTGCATCGTTGCTGAGGATCAACCGCTAATGATCGGTGATTGGTTGATAGTATTAGCAGCTTATCAATTTATCAAAGAAGTAAGTGCGCTCTAGTGAAAATGAGGCGCTCGAGTGGAAATATAACGAGGAGGCTACTATACGCAGACAACTAACTGTCGCCAATTCAGCAAAGCAGTAAGTGCGCTCTAGTGAAAATGAGGCGCTCGAGTAGAAATATAACGAGGAGGCTACTATACGCAGACAACTATCTGTCGCCAATTTAGCAAAGCAGTAAGTGCGCTCTAATGAAAACGAGGCGTTCGTAAGGAAATATAATGAGAGGAGGCCCTACACGCAGACAACTACCTCTCACCAAACAACACTCTCTCGCTGAAGCCTTATGCTACTAAACCTATGCTGTGATACATCAAAAAAATTTCAAATATGGCAGTTATTAAAAAATCTTTTTTTTTTTACTTCTTCCGAAAATATGTCTACAGTAGAAACTAATATCAGATGAGGATCACGTGTTAGTGGCGAATTCGAGATTGATTTCGTCAAGGTTTAGCAGAAATGGGAATCTGTAGATGGACTTATGATGGAATTATCATCAAAATAGCAATATTTTTATGCGATGCAGACCACAACATTGGGTTCAAAAAGATGAACCAGCGCATACATCCTTTCAGGAATCGGTTCAGTAGAAAAGTCGACTTTTTCTGAATTTTAAAGAAAAATACACATTTTGCATTATTTCGATAAAACCATCAGAGTCCCCTCGTACATGATAGGAGTTTGTTGAAAGCCCTTCACGTGCTTATGGTTTACGTGGAACGACCAACTTTTGAAAAACTTAAGCTTCTATGGAAAAGTTTGATTAGAAATGTAAATTATAAGTGTTTCATACATGTTTTTCTGATGTGGTTAAACAATTCCGAGGAGTTAGAATGATATAGTATTCGTGTTTATTAGATAACAAAAAAATGTGCACACACTCGCGGTTATAGATACAACTGTCAAATTCTTGTTATTTTTAAAATTGGTATGTATTCTCAATTCACAAAATCTGGAGCGAAAAGAGTAAGAAGGGGCTAGCAATACAGAAATAAACATTTTGGTTTCATCAAACCAGTGGTTGTTTCAATAAGGTAGAAATTGAATCATGATTCTTGAAATGTTACGGTTTGCGATAAGTTTTAAAGGATACGCACGAACGTAAAAAGTTATGCGTCAGCTGTGGTCACCTCAATTGTCCGAAGATGATAGTGGTGAAGCAACAATCTGTCAAGATTGTAGTTGGAAATTCGTAAGATTGCTAGAATGAATTTAAATTGTTCATCTTCCAAATGCGGAGGTTGCAATACTCTCAAACTTGTTGAATTAAAACAATAATTATTGATATTTAATCCAATTTACCGAGAATTCCGGAATTGAAATACATACCAACGAGTATGTTTAAACATGACCGATTAATAACCATAACGGTTTGATTCTTCAAAAGCAACCATATGAATATTTATTCTCCCAAATTTAACTCGTTTATGAACTTTAAAAAATTATTTCTACAATAAACTTATTCACAAAACAAAAACAACATTTACCACTCAAACATCCAACATTTTACACTCAAACACCCAACATTTACCACTCAAACACCCACGATCACCTTTCAAAAAAACAAAAAACGGAAATTTCAACTTGGGAGAGTAGGCATTCCCACCCGTTTTGAAACTTCATACAATTCTAAGCATTCTTTAATACTGACTTATTGAGATCTTGTTTTCTATACAACACTTTTGAAAAGTTTTCTTGTCAAATTCTGCTATAACTGACTCCTACATGCTACAGAGAGGGGGTATTATTAATTTATCTCAAAGTTTTCATGTAAATTTTCTAACGTTCCACTTAGAAAAGTCAATGTGATATATAGTTTTAGAAAATCAATGTAAGACATAGTTCATGATTTTTGTTAGTTCGCGATGAAATCATTTTCAGAAGATGTTTGCTTCAACAGATATGTTCTCTTAATCCTGATTCTTAATGTGAACTTTTCAATTCTGAACTTTATTTATCACCGAATTCACTCTTGATCAGTGAAGATGTACTGGGGTGAGGGTTTTTATTCATAAGGGTTGATTAATCAGATTCCCAAATATCCTGCTTTTTCAGAGAATTACAAATTAAAGATATACACATGTTTATTATTAAATATGTTTAAAAATTGAAATATAGGAAATGTCGAGAATAAGCCAAGTTTTCTGAGTGAAATGTTGTGAAGTTTTCTGAGTGAAATGTTGTGAAAAATTGTGGTTGACAGTGTACCATTGTGAATCTTGACATCATTCTTCATTAAAGGGAGTACTAATAGTTTGTTTCTAAACTGAATCGATGAAATATCCAATTAAGTCAATGTTTTGAGAATGGGGTGAAGTTACTTGACAGAGACCCATGGAAACTAAACACTAAGAAAAAATTATTTTAGACACGGGGTGTTACATCTGTAGACAACTATGCTTTCGCGATCTTTTGAACTAACTTCTGATAAACTTGATCCAATTTCAGTAGATTGAAACGATAAAGATTTTATTTCAATTGGGCCACTAAAACCGAGGGTCCATCAAGACGAGCTCGTCATCATCCCAATATACTAAACAATGTACAAAAAACATATCATCTACTCACTACAATTGAAACTATCTTAACCAACCTGAAAGTCATAACACATACCAATCACTGATTATTCATGGGTGATTCTTAGTACACGAAACCTCATGATTTTAAAATTGAACTAGTTTGGCGCTAATAGGGATATAGTTCAGTTGATGCTATTTCTGTTTTTGTCCTGTGGATTAAATGAAATTTGTAGTGAATTATCTTCCTCCTGAAAAAGGCTCCATAGGGGATCCTATTTATACTGCAGAATGTTCCATTGATAACGGATGTCTTAGCACTCCATTCTAATAATTAGAGTTAAAAAAATGACAGTAGTCACTTTGATATCAGAAAATCAATGAAATCGTATGATTAGAAAGAACACCTACGAAAAGTTGTACCTGAATTGGTCAGAGAAAAAACGTTCTCAAATTCATTGCTGGAGTGAAACATGTTTTTTATTCTATCGAAAAGTATAAACTAGACACCTGCTGTTCAATTTCCTACGTGGACACCATGGTTGTTCTAAATCAGAAGATCAGATAACATATGAATCAAGAACTGATTTCTGATAAGTCGTTTCAATGTAATAACATGTGAGTGGTTCAAAATGAATCATTTCAGGTTCTCAACGATGTTGATGAATCCTACAGAGTTTCCATAATGCTGTTTTCTAAAGAAAAATTGCCAAATTATTTAGCTGTTTTAGGTCTTTTTGCTTCAAAAATTGAGAAGTGAGCCAAAGCGATATTTCAATAATTCAAACAGAGTAGTTTAAAATTTTAATTAAGTCGTCAACATTCACACTCCATTGTTCTTACGTGCGGCTTATTCGGAAAAAAAGTTTGAAAATCAGAGTTTCAAATGAAAAAAATATTCCAAAAACACAACATCTATTACGTAAAATTATACAACTAACCACAAACACCCACGATTCCCTACAAAAAAATAAAAACTTAAACATCCAACATTTTCCACTCAACCTACAAGATGCAGAGATCAACGAGCTAGTCCTCATAATTATGTAATGACTCTGTGAGATCAGAAGCATGGAGTACAAACATTAGTCTGGGTGGCCACATGGGTTGCGATTTACAGAAGTTGGAGGGAAAAACCTGTATACACATCGAAATGTAACAAGGGAGTGTTTTTCCACTATATTTTGTGTGCCTTATTAACAATTTTCTGTGGTTTTGAGCTTCAATGGTTGATATCATGAACTGAAGAAGTAGAAACCAATGGGTAACACTGATATAGATTAGATAACAAATGTTGAGAGGTAATTAAGCATCGAAAAGCTACTTTTTAGCACTTGAATTTCAGTTCAGCTAAAGAAAAGTACAAGAAAATATTGGTAAAATGTGATATTTTACTATGTCATATATTAAATTCGTTTTCTGATGAATCAACGGTCCAAATTCTTTCCAACTATTTAAAAAAATAGTTGTGATAAACTCTTCTTATTAATTGGTTATCACAGTAAAGTTCTTCGGCGTATGAATCTCACTTCTTCTGATTCACATGAAACCTTCTTTTAGGTTCATGATAGATGTGCTCAATGGTTTAATATCAGTGAAAAAGATGAAAATTTGATACACATGAAATGACAATATAAAATGGGAGTACATCTGAACTTCTCTCAACAACTTCAACAACCGTCGATTTCAACACCACCACCTACGACACCACCACAACTACCACCACTACTACTACCATCTTACCACTCAAACATCCAACATTTTACACTCAAACACCCAACATTTACCATAAACGACCAAATATTTTACACACAAACAACCTCGATTTACATACATTTGAATTATTTATCGAAATTTTTCATCGATGCTGTTTTACAAGTATATCTTTCTGCTGAAAATCAATTCACGCCTAACGATAGGTTAACATTTATAGAAATTTTATAAGATATCTCCAGTTTTTTTTTAAAATAAGATGTCTCTCGGGTGGTTCTTCCTTGTGTAAATTAAAAAATTGGTGTCTTAGTTATCCTGAAAGGTGCATAAAAACTTAAAAATGCATTTCAATAAATTGTAATCACTAGGCCAACCCACACTGGTTCTAAAACGACTGTGCCCCTTATAATTCGGGTAATTTTATTTTGGCAAATACGCAATAACCTAAATATATATTACATCTATAAACCATAAGTTCCAACTAACATTGCAACCTTGCTCAATCAAAACATTTAAAATAAGCTGTTCAGCACACACCTGTGGTTCTATTTGAAACAACAACTAGCTTCTTTTTTGAATTTTTCGTGGACTTATTAAATTATTTCGAGTACAGGTGCTAATAATGATGATTGAAATGTGAGAGGATGTTTCGGGAGTGGATATAAAAATGCTAGTTATTGAGATGGTTAAAGTTTTCAGAGAGAGGGCATTACTTTAACTTGGAAGTTTTCAGTGAGAGGGTATTATTTTAACTTGGAAGTTTTCAGAGAGAGACGGCATTACTTTAACTTGGAAGTTTTCAGAGAGAGGGCATTAGTACTCCAAATTACTCCAAATATAGTTTAACTACATTGAAAACGAGGTGAGTTTTTAAAAAATAATTCAGTGACATCTTTAGAAAGTCCAATGATATATGATAATTTTTCATAGTAATCTAACAATTTTTAGAAATATTGTGGGGGAAATCCTTATCTCGTTAAATTTTCAGTAGAAATATATTAATTTTGCTAGAAACTCCCAAAAAAAACTATGAAATTTACTTCATAACATACATTCACATCATACATTTACATCATATCACCTTAAAACTTTAAAAACCCATAAAATTTACTTCATAACATGCCTTCACATCATACATTCACAACGTGATCACCTAAAAATTAAAAAAAAAGCCATAAAATTTACTTCATAACATACATTCACATCACAAACACCCACGATCATCTTAAACTTTTAAAAAATCATGAAATTTACTTCATAACATACACTCACATCATACATTCACATCAAGATCACCTTAAAACTTTAAAAAAAACCATAAAATTCACTACATAACATACATACACATCATACATTCATACCACGATCACCTTCAATTTTTTAACAAAACCGTAACATTTACTACATACATTCACATCTCAAGCAGACAAATGAGCACAATACTGCTTTAATTCTGAAACATCATACATGCACATCAAGATCGCATTAAAACTTTAAAAAAAAACTATTAAATTTACTTCATAACATACATTCACATCAAATATTTTCCATCCAAACACCCACGATCACCTTAAAACTTGAAAAAAAAAACTATAAAATTTACTTCATAACATACATTCACATCATACATTCACATCACAAACACCCCCGATCAACTTAAAACTTAAAAGAGTCACAACATTTACTACATAACATCATAACATAACAACATCTTTGATGAATGTGCTCCAACATTTTCAGGGTTTCTCAAGATTTTTTTACTTACGTCAATGTATTTTTCACATGATCCGTATACCATATACATACGTTTTGAGTCATAGATCACATAAAACTGTAGTAATTACAACTCTTGGTACAGGATGCAAAATCCCATAATGCTCATATTTTTCAGGTCTATGCATCTTAATCGTCACCAGGCTGTGTATTTGAGTGCACCTCATACTAGGATATTGATGTACCCTCTGTCAAAACTTTCGAGAAAATCCAGTTTCAAATTATCAAAATTCAGGTTACCCATCAAATTATCACAACTCTTACTGAAAAATACAATCAATAAGTTATTTTATATACGTAGTAATGAGTAAAAATTACACTTGTTCTGTTATCAAATTTTTCAAATTTGTCGTTGGTGACCAACAGTAGTTGTGTGTTGCGCCTTCTGTGTATTCGGCGTAAATATGACTGAACTTTTGTCGATCGCGTTTGTGTGGATGCCTTGGGTCAATTCGAATGTAAACATCCTATTGGACCATTTCGGCATCTGAATTTTGTGAATATAGATCCACAAAAAAAAGTTTTTTTTTTCTTTCTGAAAGAATATGCTTTTATGAAACTATTTTTTAAACTTGTTACCTAAATAATTGATCGCAAAATCCCTTCTTCAATTTCAGAATATTGGCGAGTTTTCGGGTAGTCTAGATACCCAGAAAACATCTCCTTGCAAGATCGAGTCGATAGACTGAAATTTAAAAAAAAACTTTAAAATATAAAACGAGAAAAAGCAAACTTTATAAAATGAAAAAAGAAACATGCAATAAAAATATACTACAATACGACTATTTTACTATATGAAATGCGGTCATAAATTAATCATCTGGGTAACCTGTGTTTAGATTTCCTCATTTTTCAAAATAACATCTCTTACTATCTCGAAATATAATTCAAAAAATCTTCATCCAAAATATAAAAATTCTTCGCAAAATGGACAAAAAATACGAAGTTTTCAAAATTTTCGTAGGCTGTTATGAAATCGCTGCATTATTTTAGTTATTTCTTGTCATGAAAATACAATGTTTTCAAATTTTCCGTTTGCCGCTATGAAATCGCTGCATGATTTTAGTTATTTCTTGTCATGAATCTGCAACCTTCGCCAGAGTGCAATGTACTTTTAACGGTATATGTTTTTGAAATTGGAACAAGTTCCTTTTTTTTTAATTAACAATAAATTATCCGGTCAATTATTTGTAAAATATGTTGTTCATGTGGTTTTCGATACAAAAAATTATTTGTAGTTATTCCATGCAATGAATCTGCGATGTACTCATAATTTTTGTAGGCAATTATGAAATGTATGATTTGTACTTAGTTATTCCATGTAATGAATCTGCGATGTACTCATAATTTTTGTAAGCAATTATGAAATGTTTGATTTGTAGTTATTCCGTGTAATGAATCTGCAACCTTCGCCAGAGTGCAATGTACTTAAGTTCCTTTTTTTAATTAACAATAAATTATCCGGTCAATTATTTGTAAAATATGTTGTTGGTTTTCGATACAAAAAAATGCTTTGTAGTTATTCCATGTAATGCGATGTACTCATAATTTTTTGTAAGCAATTATGAAATGTTTGAGTTTCCATGTAATGAATCTGCAAACTTCACCAGAGTGCAACGTACTTAAGTTCCTTTTTTTTAATTAACAATAAATTATCCTGCCATGTTATCACGATATTTTACATAATTCCTATATTTAGCATATAAGTGTGGTGTTGTTGTTGCATTTTTTCGTGTGCTTTTGAATATTCAGCATAAGCTTTTGCTATAGTGATAGCCTTCGCCAGAGATTCAAAGTCCATGATCAACCTACAAAATAAATTTAGTGTGAAAGAAGAAGAATAAAGGTTTAGAGTTTAAAATGTTCAAATAAGTGTGAAAGAGGGGATCAATCTTCTTCATACAGTCTCCCAATACCTCCCCCTTTGACCTTTACGGTTTCTACATTCTTGTCATGGATCTTGGATGTTTTCAAATTTTCAATACCGCTTGCATATTCGATGTATGATTTTAGTTATTTCTTGTCATGAAAATACAATGTTTTCAAATTTTCAAGGCCGTTTGCATATTCGGTGTACTATTTTAGTTATTTCTTGTCATGAAAATACAATGTTTTCAAATTTTCAAGGACGCTTGCATATTCGATGTATGATTTTAGTTATTTCTTGTAATGAAAATGCAGTGTTTTCAAATTTTCGTAGACGATTAATTGACAACCAATTGTCCTACCAATCATTTTCGGTAGTAAAAACATTGTTCGTGTTGTTTACGACTGTTCTACATCATGTTTTTGAATATGGAGGGTCTGTAAAATGTGTGGGATACTGAAAAAAAGATTCTGGAAAAAGTATTCTGAAAATGTGGTATGAAAAAAAAACAAATCTGCAAAAAATTCTGAATTTAATCATATCTGTCTTTTCAACTCTGTGTTTCCCCATTCTCGAGGGGGGTCTCCCAGAGGGGGCACGTCGGGGAGGGGGGAAGTACACTACTCCTGTGCTTATCGCACCTCAGCTCAGAAAAGATTTTCAAATTTTGGTGGACTCGGAAAAGGAGTCGGAGCGGACGGACCATTCACCGCTCAAAGGCGTTGCTCCATCGAAAGGACCTCGAAGGCCGGCTGGCAAAATACCAAATCGCATTGCAAACATTCGATATTGACATTGTCTACAGGCCAGGAAAAACACATGTCGTACCGGATGCCTTATCTCGTCACCACCCGGACCCGAATGCATCGGAAAATCGATTGGACACGTCGAAACATCACTTGGACGCGTCGAAAAATCACTTGAATGCTTTCGAAAAGCATTTGGATGCGTCGAATCATCATTTGGATACATCGGAAACTATTGGAAATCATCATCAAAATGAACTGGACACATTGGAAAACATTCGACATCATCGTCAAGACATATCGGGCATCACTGGAAAACATCGCCTAAACCATCCGGATGAATTGGAAATCAATGAGACTCGTCGGAGATACCAATTGGACACTTCCAGAAATTCGTGTCAATCACCAATCGGATGGATCGGAAGTCATTCGGATGAATCGGAAACCATCGAGAATTGTCGGAAGGATCATGAGCATGCATCGGAAATCAATGGAGAAAAGCAACAGAAGCATCAGGACGCATCGGAAGACAACATCAACAAAAATCCGAACACCATCGCAGCAGTGGGAAACATCCAGACTCAGAAGGATTGGCCATCGAGAGACGAGATCCAAAAAGAACAAATGGGCGAAGTGAGTAGAATTTTTGAAAAGAATGGAGAGAAGGTGATGAAAATCGACGGTCTAATCTACCAATCGCCGAAAATTCTATCGATTACCCCAGAGTCCATAAATCATTTATTGATTTTTGATTATTTAAATTTTAATTAATTTACAACCCCATTTTCAGTACTTAAAAATATCACCATTGAATTCAGCATGATCGATTACCTCAGAGTCCATAAATCATTTATTGATTTTAGATTATTTAAATTTTAATTAATTTACAACCTCATTTTCAGTATTGTCAAGATAATAATTTCTGGCCGCTCGTTTTGCGGAGTGTCGTTGGGGATTTACTCGCAGCGCGACCGCAACGCACTCAAATTCAAATTTCTCAGTTGGTCTTGCGCGCAGCGGTCGCGTTGCGAGTAAATTCCCAACGACACTCCGCAAAACGAGCGGCCAGAAATGTTTATCTTGACAATACTTAAAAATGTCACCATTGAATTCAGCATGATCGATTACCCCCGAGTCCATAAATCATTTATTGATTTTACGGTAGTCGTAAACTTAATTAATTTACAACCCCCTACTCAAGTGTGCGTGGCTTATCGATTTATCGATCGAAAAGTGGGCGGGGCTTATCGATTGACTAATCGATATCCTTATCAGTGGGCGTGGCCTATTTACTGCACAATTCATAGGCTTAGTAAGGGGGCGGGGCTTAATGGGCTATTTTTTCTATAATTACTACTTTTACATATGTTTTTACACCTTTAATTACATGTATTGTCAACTCAAATATTCTTGATCATGCAAGTTTGTTTTGACCTACCCAGAAAATCTAAGTCTCTCACAAAGTCATGCTATTTTTACCTGCGAGCGGTTGCGCTGCGGCCTTTTAGTAGAAAATGGATGATCCAAAATTTTTAACTTGGAAATAATGGAATGTAATATTACATGTAATGGTCTGCACCCGAGCCGAGTACTATTAATTTTTTCCATTAACAACTGTTGCACAGACACAACTACTGGCATACACATATTTGTACAAAATAAAGTAATGGTATTGTCAAGATAATAATTTCTGGCCGCTCGTTGTTGCGGAGTGTCGTTGGGAATTTACTCGCAGCGCGACCGCAACGCGCTCAAATTCAAATTTCTCAGTTGGTCTTGCGCGTTGCGGTTGCGCTGCGAGGAAATTCCCAATGACACTCCGCAAAATGAGCGGCCAGAAATTTTTATCTTGACAATAGTTTTCCATAATTTTTTTTGATAACATACATATTTCCGCAATTGAAAAAGCGTGAAAAAGATCGGCCTCTGCAAGTGTTGTCGCGACAATTGTCCAAGCAATATCTTCATCTAGAAGTTCAGCAGAATAAATTTTCAACTTCAAGCGTAGAAAACAAGCTCTGTCGTCATTTTCAAAATTTAAAGCAATGTCGGAATACCCATACTTCACCAATACTGTTATCACGGACATGATTGATTCCAACAATTACTTTTTTTTGCTTGTTGTTGCTAATTTGAAGTATTTTTTCTTGTACACAGTCGCTCTGTGCAACTCAACATTTCGCATAGTTTTATGACGGATTCTGATTCTCCGTATTCCATTCCATGTACCCTCAAATTTGTAGAAGTTCTCAAACGGGCAACTTCGAATAACTCCCTTGTCAAGTATCGAGGCAGATCTTGACGCATTGCATTAAAGACAGCTTAATTTGACCCTACCTGGTCTTAGTTTCAAAACTTAGAGCGTTCTCTCATTAGTATAATGCAATTTATGCGAAATCACACCGATAAATACACGCGTCATAGTAGCGGTTCAAAGTTGAAAAAATCAAAATTTGAATTCGCGCGTGTCCGTGCGACGCGGTTGGTGTCCGTGCAACGCGGTCGGAATTGGCGCGAAACACAATTATTTGAATTTGGCTACGGTATTGTTTTTTGGACCACCTGGGCTCCCATTCGAATTTTTGCCTTTAACTTGGATCGTGTTAACTGACAAGCAGCCTTTAATGCTATGTCGAAAAAAATAAAGATATACTAATACATTTTATGCATTAAATACCGGTTATGGGTTGGAAAGGAGAATATTAGTTTATACAGAAGAAAAGATACAGAAAAAAATTCTCAACACATACATATAGGTAAAGGGTCTAAAAGGAGATGCATAAGGTATTTTTTTTTGAAAAAATTAAATTATTGATTTCAAAATTAATTGAGAAGAGTTATTTTTCCGATCATATCAGAAGTTGAAAAAGTGGGGTATGGATGTGTTGACGAAGTTGGTGGAGAACGTTGCCGGATATATTTTTCCTCGCTGTATGAACCAGGACTATTGTGGAGGGTGGGGCTGAAAAAATATTTAGGAAAAAAATCAATTGTTTTCAGAATATAGTTTAAAAGTCGAACTTTGATTTCTATGTAGACAATCTCAGATTATTTACAAGCTTAGGTTGATTTTTAAAATGTATTGGTTTTTCGGGCGTCTTTTGAAAAAATGGTATCAAACAAAATATATGTATTTTGGAAACTACTGAGTTTATGTTAGTCCATTCGAAACCATGGGTGGGATACTGCGGATTTGGCCTAGTAACGTACTCAGTTCTATTCCAAACGCGCTCCATCAACTGCCACTTTGACAGTAAAGTAGCGAAGGCGGTTAAGAGGCGAAGCCGTAGAAAAAGTTTTTATTAAGATTATTTTAGCTTTAAAAAATCCAAATTTATGATAAACTAATAAGATTCTAAAAAATAAATATGCATTTCCTAGGTCGAACTACGACAACTTTTTTAAATTAAGCTAATTTTTTTCTGAAAAGCCGATGAAATTTTCAAGGAATTAAAAAAAAAGTTGGATTTATATTTTATCACCATGCTTCGAACCGCATAAAAAGGAACCTTTTTTGAGAATAACTTTAAAAAAGCGACAGGCCGTAGGTGTGTTGGAAAGCGAAGCCGAAGGCGAGCAGTAATCCAGGAGTTTTGCCGCGTAGCGGCACGCAACTCCTGGTTCAAAAAAGAGGGAAATGATAGACTGTGTGTTTCACCAAAGCGATTTTGCGAGAAGCAAAAACTTGAAAAAGCATTTCTCCTTTTTCAAAATTGATATTTTCGGAAAAAATTGAAAGGAAAATGTCTGAAATATTGTTTTTAAATCCCTACCTTTCCCTATCCCGGTCGCCGCCCAAGCTAACAGTTTCCGACTCCTCATCCACAATTTCTTCATAATCATCAGTTTCTTTTGAATTTTCTTCCAATTTCTCTTTCTCTTCTTCGCACAATTTTTCACAAGTATTGCTACCACCCAACACTGGATCCTGTAACATTAGCAAATTTGTTTTAATAGTTAAAAAATTAAAATTCTAATTATTTACATTTAAACTATCCGCAATTTTCACAACCGGCCAATTTTCCATTATTCGATGAACAGGTCTTGGCGGCACCAAAAATCTTGGATTAGCATCTATCTGCGGAAGTGATCGTTTCTTGAATTCTAATTCCTGTTTCAACCGATCAACTTCATTATCATATCCATGAGTGGTTGCAGCCAAATAAGCAAGTGGTATTTGATCACATCTCTTCAGAATTTGAATCCTCTCTCCAATATCTCCAATCAAAAGTGCTATTTGAAACTGTGTATTAGGATCATCAATGATTCTCATCATTTCCATCAATTTTGCAGTATTTCCGGTAACAAAATAAAGGAATGAAAGTTTTCCATAGTTATTTGTTTTTAGATAACAAATTTCCGCAATTTTATGATTTCCGTGAAGAAGGGCGGCCTCTGCAAGTGTTGTCCAAGCATATTCATCTAGATGTTCAGCAAATTCCAAAGCTTTTTCGAGATTTTCAAATTCCAGTGCGAGTAGAAAACGAGCTCTGTCGTCTTTTTCAAAATTTAAAGCAATGTCTGAATACCCATACTTCACCAATGCCGTTATCACTGACTGACCAACACATTTGGCATGTTCTGATTTCAACAATTGTAATACTTCATCGGTTCTACCATGGAATAATGCTAACTTGAGTTTGTATTCAAATGATTCAATAGGGACTTCAACAATATTTGCATGCTTATCGAAACAACATAAGGTTGATCCTCTAGTCGCGAAAATATACAGCTGTTTTTCCAATGTTTTGATTATTCCAGAATATCCAGTAGTTAATGCATATTTCAATTGATACCTCGTATTGTAAACGAAAATTGATTCATCGATCCAGCAACCAGATTTGAGATTGTTCGATTCTTCGTGAATGCAAATTATTTCCAATTTTCGATTTAATAACATCAGCTTCTTTTTGGCCAAAAAAGCTGCATATTCTTCCGATTCACTCCATATAACATATCGAATTTCATCTTTCAACTCCACTGAAGCTGTCGCTTTTTTCTTTTCAACGTCGAATAGTTTGTATTCTTCCCTTATTTTCAGCAAAATAATTCCAGTTCCAGCATAGAAAATATCATCAGCAATGACGTCCAATTCACAAATGATTGCATTCGACAAATCCCTTATTTCTACCTGCAAAAAATAATATCAGAAAACAAAAAACAATTAATTTTTCCAAAATAAAAAATCGGTAATTTTTCCGACGGAAAATTTACCGAAATAGAAAGTCGGAAAATTTTCCGACGAAAACATTTTCCGAGGTAGAAAATCGGAATTTCCGTTTGGTCATTTCTTTCAGGCTACATTCTTTCAGGCTATATTTGGCCTATATTACTTTCAGGCTATATGTCTTTCAGGCTATATGTCTTTCAGGCTATAAAGTCTTTCAGGCTACATGTTTTTCAGGCTATTTTTTCTTTCAGGCTAGTTTTTTCTTTCAGGCTAGTTTTTTCTTTCAGCCTATAAAGCGACAGTTTCTAATCTCGCTGATTTGGGTTATGACTATTAAGCCAAAAAAACGTTTCTTCGTTTGAAAATATCCAGTAAATCGTTTCTGAAAAACAAAAGTAGCCTGAAAGACAAACATAGCCTGTAAGACAAAACTAGCCTGCAAGAAAAAAATAGCCTGAAAGGCATGTAGCCTGAAAGTAAAAAATAGCCTGAAAGACATGTAGCCTGAAAGACATATAGCCTGAAAGTAATATAGGCCAAATATAGCCTAAAAGACTGTAGCCTGAAAGAAATGACCTTCCGTTTTCCGATTCCGACCAAGCCTGCTCAGAACTGGGTTTCAGATGAATAAGTATACGGTCATCTACCAATTGATAGTCGGAAAAACAAGAAAAGCCGAAAAAAATAATATAAAGGATCGGATGGGGAGGGTAGGACAATACATTAGAAAAAAATATTTTCGACAATTTCCTAAGAAAACAAAAATATTAGATGACAATTTCATTAAATAGACTGCGCCGTATTTTGACAAGGAAAACTGATCATCCACGAGAACTACACAGATTTATGGATTGAAAAGCGCGGGAATTCAAATTTATAGCGACTAATTCATTGGAAAACCATTTCCTTAGAAAATCGCATTGGAGCGCGTTTGCTGGAGGGTAGGCCTTGTGTTTGTAGCGTTTCAAGAAGCAAACGATATTGCGAGCCGCTGCGCTTCGGTTTTTTTTGTAGAAAATGGATGATCCAAAATTTTTAACTAGCCAATAGATAATCATACTGTATTCTTATTCATCTGTAACCTGTTTCCTCTATGGAGCTCCCCTCTCCCATTAAAGTTTTTTTATGCACAAAAAAATGGCTTTTAGACTTCTGATTCAGTTTGAGAAAGCATGAAAATCAATACCTTTCGATGTTCATTAAGCACGACGAACTGTTTCCACGAGATCCAAAAAGCCTGTGTTCCTGAACCTTCTGAACAGTGAGAGAAAAACTTTCCGTTACTATCCCAATGAAGTTTATGAAATTCGAAAGCACACTTCTTACGATCATGAGTACTTCTTGTAACAATTAAACTATCTTCTACTGGATTGAATGATATAGAGCGGCGTGGATTTGAATAATCATCGTCGCACAATTGTGTTAACTCGGGGATATAGTTTTCTTGGCTGAAACAAACGACAAGAAATATATATATTCTGCTTAAAAACACGAACAGAGTTTTTAATTCTAATCTTCTGAGTCCCGTGTAAACATTCTTCATATAATAAACGAAACCATCATTGACATAGAATACTGGCCTCTCTCTCCTATTTTTGAACAAGATCATTCCATTCTCATGTCCGGCTGCGAATAAACAAGAACTTGGATGTGCAGAAAGGACACCGAATTTCTCATTTTGATATCTAGAAATAAAACTTTTCGAATTGATGATATTCACAAATGATTAAACACCTTAATATGTCAATGCACTTGCGGTTAAGAACCTCCCATATTCTAATCGATTGGTCATCGGAACATCCAATAACAAGATCTAACGTTGGAAAATATGCAGCTGAATTAACAATATTATCATGACCTTCGTAACGACCAGAGATAAACAATTCCTTCTTTTCTTCGTAGTAATATAAAATAACTAATTCGTTGTCATCAGACCCGGCGACAACATGTGACTTTTCCTCGCTGAATGAAATCGAGTTGAGACCTGAAATATTGTATTTTTCGAAAAATAAACTTTTCAGGCTATGGAAAATCATAGAGTGAAAAACAAAATGGATCGTACTGATCTGAACATACATTGGATAATGCCAAAATTCCTTGCAATAGTTTTTTCACAATGAAATGAATGATTTTTTAAAAAGAAACAATTTAATATTTCACGGCATTATTTTTTACAACCAATACTCACGGCTTGTAAAAATGAACCTGTGTCATTCGCGCGTGAACAGGCTGGCTGCGCATTGTCCGCAAGCACAGGTCAGAGAAAAATCTCTTCATACTGCACGCTATTTACTGTAAAATATCGCGTGCCACAGTTGCGTTTTCCTTGCCACGCCCATTTCTGTGCAAAAATCCTCAATTGTCGGGCGAAAATGTTTCCTCTTTCCTTGGTTTTTTTTACAAGCCGTGATACTGGATACATAATTTGTGAATTTCAGGGAAAAAAACATATTTACACCGAAAAAATCAGAATTTTGGCATTGAAATATCAGCATTAAAAAAATACCTGTCTTGAGAGGATCAGAGCTTATAGGATCAAATCTTATATTTTTTGTAATAGGATCTAAGCTTATATTGTTATATGTGTAAATTAGTCTTGTCTGTTCAGCTCCGGTTACTTTTTCGACCGAGTCCTCCTTATTTCCTGAAATAGTTTTTCTTTAAAAAATTTTTCAACTTTAAAATGTTACGAACTAACCAAATTCCATCATATCCCATACACGAATAGTTCCATCTTTTGATGATGAGAAAACAATGCTTGAAGTTGGATGGAATATCGCACCAGTAACTGCCATTCCATGGCCAATCAAATTAGCTACACACTGTTTAATATTCCAATTCCAAATCCTGATAGTTTTGTCATTTGAAGAAGAAGCGATCCATGGAAAGGTGTGGTGGAATGAACAACTTGTAATGATGTCACAATGACCGCTTAATACGGAAACGCAGGCTTTGTCTTCGACGTTCCAGACCTACTCAGAAAATAAAAATGGCAAATAGAATTTGAATAAATACCTTTAAAATTTTATCATCACCACCGGAAACAAAAATGGAATCATTTTTGTGAAAACATATTCCTCGAACTGCTCCATAATGCCCCTTATATTCTCGAATAATTTTAAATATTTTATAATCCCAAAGTTGAATGAACCCGTTCTCAAGTGAAGCGAGTATCCACGGACTTTTATGATGAAATGAAACTCCTCGAACGGGTGAAGACTTCGTTTCAAGCTTTAATAGTAACGGCATTCTGAAAAAAATGCATTCATAAAGGGCAAAAAGTGATTAAGCAATAAAACACGTAACATTGAAAAAACGAAAAAAATCGAAATGTTTAATCTCACAAGGGAAGTATACGAGCAAATGTTAATTGTTTTGAATGTGAGATAGCTCATTGGAAAGATCATATTCTTGTCTACAAGGTAGCGTTTTCATTTTTTGCCGATGGACTCCTAGGAGCTTTTCATGGTCCCTCAAAGTTTTTGCCCAAATTTACTTCATTTTCCCTCTCACATATATTTGGTAAATCACATGTAGTTTTCAACCGACGTGGTGGTGCAGCGCCAGTGTGTTTGACTGGTAAGCATTATATTAATTTTTTGAAAAAAAAAACTTCATTGTATATTCATTATATTGTATATCATTCGTTATATCATATATAGTTATAATTAATGTAGTATTGATTGAAAATAAGAAAAAAATTTAGTTTTTGCGAAAAATCCGAAAATTATTGTTTTTATTGGTTTTTTGTCGGATAAAAAAGAAATAGCCAAAAAAGTGCGCGGCAAGATTGCGAAAATTTGAATTAAGCCCCGCCCTCCTTTTTTCGCAGTTAGGACGCTATTTCAACTGTTGCGCGTAGCTTTTTTCCCACCGTGCATGAGGTCGAGGGTTCGAACCTAGGCTATTTTTGTTTTTGTTTTTTTTTTGCTGCTTCTGCGAAATTTCAAGAGTGTTATATTCCTGTTTTCAAATTTTTCGAAGCGCGAAATTCTGTATTTGCGTTGAAATCCCATAAAACCTTTTTGGGGCTTCAGGGCAACATAGGCGAAATTTTACAGTGCGTCGCAAAATTCCAGAGTGTCCCCCCATGGAAAAATTTAGAAAATTTTTTTTTTAATTTAAAATCTCCCCATATTATCAGAGGGAGTCTTACTAATGAATATTTCGTGTTTCCCAAAATATTGAGTATAGGTCAATTGATTGGAAAACCAAAAGATTTTCTGACAAAAAGATTTTTCGACAAAAAGATTTTCGACAAAAAGATTTTTCGACAAAAAGATTTTTTTTTCAAAAGAGATTTGCACTGTGCAAGCACGCTCAACCGCACCGTTTTTTCCTCTTTTGTCTGCGTCTCGCACTAGCTCTGGCGGTTGGCGTTGAGAGACGCAGACAAAAGAGGAAAAAACGGTGCGGTTGAGCGTGCTTGCACAGTGCAAATCTCTTTTGAAAAAAAAATCTTTTTGTCGAAAAATCTTTTTGTCGAAAATCTTTTTGTCGAAAAATCTTTTTGTCAGAAAATCTTTTGGTTTTCCAATCAATTGACCTATACTCAAAATATTAGCCATCTTGTGGACCTATGGGCCACGTAGCAATAGCTCAAAAACCTTCAGTCCCATACACAGCAAACTGTTTCTGTATTGGAAAGCGCGATAGGCTAAATATTTATTAGTAAGACTCCCTCTGATAATATGGGGAGATTTTAAATTTAAAAAACATTTTCAAAATTTTTCCATGGGGGGGACCCTTTGGAATTTTGCGACGCACTGTAAAATTTCGCCTATGTTGCCCTGAAGCCCCAAAAAGGTTTTATGGGATTTCAACGCAAATACAGAATTTTGCGCTTCGAAAAATTTGAAAACAGGAATATAACACTCATGAAATTTCGCAAAAGCAGAAAAAAAAACAAAAACAAAAATAGCCTAGGTTAGAACCCTCGGCCCCATGCTTATCAGTCAAACACACTGGCGCTGCACCACCACGTCGGTTGAAAACTACATGTGATTTACCAAATATATGTTAGAGCGAAAAATGAAGTAAATTTGGGCAAAAACTTTGAGGGACCATAAAAAGCTCCTAGGAGTCCATCGGCAAAAAATGAAAACGCTACCTTGTAGACAAGAATATGATCTTTCCAATGAGCTATCTCTCATTCAAAACAATTAACATTTGCTCGTATACTTCCCTTGTCAATTGTTTTTTGTAAATTTTGCAACTCGCTTGAAAGATGCATATATTTCAAACTTATACCCCGTTATTTTTCGACAAAATCATTTGAGAGCACTTGCTTCATTATCGATTTTTTTAAACTAAACATTTCCATTATTTTTTTGGATTTTTAAAATAATTCCTTAAAAATGCTTAAAAATATTGAGTTTTACAGCTCGTTCGAATGTTTAACCCCTAAATGGCGTTAAAAATCAAGCATTTTTCAAGCAAATGATATGGCCGAAAAAAACGTTTTCCTCAGATAATTGAACTGGAGAAACAGCGGACAAAAATAGGGATCGCGGAAGATAACCGGACGAAAACTTTTTATCCGGCTTTTCCATATGGAGTATAGGCTGAAACATTGTGAAGCAAAAATATCTTACAATAATGGTTTTTCCCACAATGGTTTTGTCGAATAATATTTTTGCTTCACAATGTTTCAGCCTATACTCCCGCGCTGTGATCATTAAAAAAACAATTTCACGTTTTCCAATTGAAGTACACTTAATGTGGCCTAGATTTTCGTACTGCGGAACAGGGGTGCCGCCGAAAAAGTTTTTGGCAGAAAAAAATAAATTTTTTCGTCGGCCAGTAAAAAATGCCGAAAAAAAAATAAATTTTTTCGTCAGCCAGGAAAAAATGACGAAAAAAAAATAAATTTTTTTTCGCTTTATTGGAAAAATACCGAAAAATATTTTTTCGGCGTTCCGAGTGATTAATGAATCATATTTCATCAGAAAAAAACAATTTTAAGGTTTTCTGCCTTCATTCAGTTAAAAATTAGTAAAATAGTTGGAAATTTATGTTAAAAAATGGTATATTCAAATTTAAAAATTTGTTTTCCGTAAGACGGAATCACGGGGTTTTTTTTTACTACGGAGAGTGGACACGAGTGAGATAGAGCGCACTTTCCGTCCAACGAGAAGGACGCCAAGCGGGAACTGACGCACTTACCGTCATTTTTCAAATTACTTATTTTTCGGAGAATAAATTAATGCTTTCTTCTCGAATTCGAATATAAACAATTTTTAATAAAAATTAATTGATTTAAATCTTTAAAAATTTTCTCCACTATTTGTTTCGTTCTGAGACGGACTTCTAAGCATTTTTTCCTTTTTAATTTATAACTTCAATCATGATAGAAACAATTATAGGTCTACATGTCATTTTACCACGGATATTTACCATATTCCTGGTACCCACAACATCCGGCGATTTATCAACATGGAAACCAACACACATCTCCACCTCTTCATCCTCCGCCACCTCCTCCTCCACCAATTTCTTCGCATTATCATTATTTAGAAAATCGTAAGTTGGAATTTAGTCTTTTGTCAAAATTTTTAAATATCTTACAAGCGTGTTAAGCGCCGACAAGTAGCAGTTGGAAAAACAAAAGGAAGGAGTCAAATAAAGCTGAATCCTCCGGAAAAGATGTGAAAAATAAGGTAATTTGAATAAAACAAGAATAAAAAACTCAATTGTATTTTTTTGAAGGCGAGATGTGAAAAATGCGACAATAAGCAGAAGGAACTATTGAAATGGAAGGGAAAGTATGAAGAGGAGCAAAAAAACCACTCTATCGCCAAACAATTGATAGATTTGAAAAATAAGGAACATAAAGAATTGCAAGAGAAGCTGGAGGTACAATTTTTAATTTTAATAGATAAAAATCATAAACTTTTAGGAATTGTTGCTTGCCGAATCAACTATTATTGTCTCACAAAATCGGCTTCATAAACGTGAACTTCTCTATTTTGCGAAATAGTGCATGGATAGGGATAATAAGACAACGCAACGCATCCCTTCCCATTGCCCTCACGCGTGGCGTGTTGATTTTTTGACAGAGGTTTTTTCACGTTTATTTAACAGAATTTGTAAACAACTAATAGCAAAACAAGTCTGAAAGACGAAGAAGACTTGACAGGTTTTGTTGATAAATAAGGGTTGAAAAGTGTTGTTGTTGTTTTTCGTCAAAATACAATTTTATTTGTTGTTAGAATTTTTGTTTCTTTTTAATAAAATAAATATCAGTTTGAAATATATTCAATGAAAATAACAAAACAGAACCGTACAATGATAAATAATCTTCATCTAATATTAATGTAAATAATCAGGACGCAAGTCGATTCTCTCATTCGTCATTCATTCAGATACCGCGCAGGAAAGGTTTCGTGAAAGAGAGGGTTCAAAACCTCAACAATGGTAAAGAAGCGAAAAAGGCCAGAATTGAAGAGGAGAAATTCATTGAGAACTTGGATAAAGTTTTGAAAGAGAAAGAGAACGAGCTGGTATTCTTTAAAAATTATCATGAAGCTTTCAAGCTGGAAGCTGAAAATAAATCCAATTTTTTAAAAGAATCTCTCAATCTTCTCCAGCAGGAAAAGAATGAGCTGGAAAATTTGAATAAATGTCTTTCTACAAAATTGGTGACGAGTCAAGCTGACTTTGCGCTTTGTAAAAACAATGTTTTAGAACTTGAAAATATTGTTGAAAAACTTTCTTCTGAAAAGAAATCACTCGAAATTGATGTTTTGGAAAAACGTCAAAAGATTGGAACTCTGGATAGCAAACTGAATTCAGTTAGGGCTAAAAGGGAAAATTACAAAAACAGAGTACGAAAATCCAATGACAAAAACGAAAGGAAGCAAAATATTCTAGATCGTTCAGTTTTGCTACCATCAAATTCATACACTGATTTGAAAATTTTCAATTCGAAACAAAAAATTTTGAAAGATTTTTACGAACTTTTTGTTGTTTACGGAGGTTCGCAAATGAGCACATTTCTGCATGATTTTCTGAACAATTTGAACAAACATGAAGATCATGTTGGCACGCCTAATTTGACAGGTTCACAAGCTTTTTTCATGTTTCAAAAAGTTTCGAAGTTTCGAAAAGTTCGAAACCATCGAAAAATATTTGTCAGTTTTTCCACAATCAGCAGAAATTTCTAATGTTAGAGATGTGCTCCTAGCTTTGAGTGATTTTCAATCTTTGTGTGCTCCTATGGTAATGGATGATCAGAAAAATAATGAACTTAAAGAAGTCATTCTAAAAATTAAGAAAACAATCAGCACTCTTTCTCCCGACGAGACTCTGACGCCGAAACTACATGCCCTGCTCGCCCATGCTCCAGTGTTCTCTCAAACTCACAAAATGCTTGCAAGGACATCGGAACAGTCGATTGAGGCAGCTCATGCCTATCACAATCGACTAGAGAGAAGGTATGCACCGATTCGAGATGTCAAGAAGAAATATGAACTGATTTTCCGCACTCTTCTCTGTCGCGGAATAGTTAATGATTGTTTACCGGAATAAATCTTTCTATTTTTGCCAAATTGTTCTATAAAAATTAAATTGGTCGTAAGCGAAAACTTAAAAACTGACAATTAAATACAATGTATGTGATTCAATACAATATTCTGAATACAATTTCAAAAAATCACCAAGTGTGCCTAGGCATGCCTCAACAGAAACATCGAATTCCTGATGCAACTCAAAAAATGCTAAGTGCTAACTATTATTCCCACTAAGGAATACTTACCCGAACACCCAAACTTCCGAAATTACTTTCAAACTCCGTGTAAATATCTAACCTTCAACTTTACAGTATCAAAAATTTCAAAACTCCCGTCGTGATTTTTAAAAACTTCAAAAGCTCTCAAAAACTAGCAAATTTAGTGTTAAAATTTCAAACCTCTAAGACTTTTTACATGCATATTAGATCGCAATAGTTCTTTTTTTAGAACATGCCCACACATCACAAAAAAAAGGTTACAGTGGTGAAAAAACATAAAAATTAGTAAAAGTACAGGAAAATGTTTAAAATGTTCGTCCCAGTACAAATAAAAATGGCAGAAGAATATTATGGAAGAAGTTTCGCACAATAGTTAGGCCGCAATCAGTAAGCGCGCTCTATTGATGAGGGTCCATTTTTTCAGTGCTAGCGGTAGTAAAAAAAACCCAGTGGCGGAAACACCGAAAAAAACACAGCGCGGCAACTACGACGTTTCGCTCTTACACTGCGCACAGTTTAGCGGGTTTCTTAACCATAGGGGCTTATTTTTTATGTGTTTTTTCGTGATATCTTTTGTTTCGTCTGTCAGAATTTATTTATTTTTTCACAATAAATAAAATAAATGACGAGGAACAATTTTTTAATGTTTAAAATTTGATTGAAATGCGCTAAAGCCTTGAAATCGACAATTTTATCACATTTTTAAGCCGTACTCAAAAACGCTCTGTCACATTTGGATAATTTTTCCCATATATAATGAGAAAACTGTTACGCACATTTTAAATACCATGAAAAATTTTTTGAAAAGGCTTAACACAAAAAATTTATGTTTTTTCTTTTTTTTTCCTATGTTGCTACAGCATTAACTAGGGAAGTCATTTGAAGTTTACCCAAACCATCGGTCGAAATTAGGTTTAAATGAACGGTGAAGATCAGAATTATGAGTTCTTAAAAAATTGTAGGGAAATACGAAAGTATGTCTGAGATATGAGCATGTGACGTCACGTATGCGTGTAGGCTGTGTGAATGCTGCAGACTGAATTCGACAAGATTGAATAACTGTATCTCGTGAATGGATCAACCGAATTTAAAGTTATATAGCTCATTTTGAAGCCAATAAAATTTTTTATTTATCCGGTATAAAATTGTTGAAAAAAGATAAGAAACCTAATAAGAATCTTTAAAAAATGAAACAATCATAAAACGAAATCATTAAAACCTACTTTTAGCGACTAAGAATTACTTCGAAAGTACTTTTTTTTGAATTCCTCGGAAAAAACTACATAAGCAATGATTGAATTAAATGTTAACCGACGTCCATCTGAGTATGAAAAACAACAAGAAACAAGCTGAAGTCGCACTGATGAGTAAAATAGTTAAAATTTACAATGTGTGCGGGTGGTTTTTTAAAATTTAAAATTATTTTGTTCTTAATTGATGATCATTATCATAATTTGTTTTGAATGCCGAGAAATAATATCAGGGAATTGATATCAATGAAATTCTCGTAAGAAAATTAATTTGTGGTTTCACCAAAGCAGTGTTCCGCAAACCCACGAAACATGACACATTTGACACATTGTGTCGCTATAACACATGTGTCATTTACCTTGTTGGGACACATGTTTCATGCGACACATTTAATTTTAATGTGTCGCGACACATGTGTTACGCGAAACATAGGATATCTCATGTGTCGCGACACATGTTTCATGCGACACATGGAATTTTCAAGTGTCGCGACACATGTGTTGCACAACACATGGAATTTTTCATGTGTCGCGACACATGTGTTGCGCAACACATGGAATTTTTCATGTGTCGCGACACATGTGTTGCGCTAAACATGGCCGTGTAAAGGTGTCGCGACACATGTGTCGCCGCGAAACATGTGTCTACCAACACATCAAATCCGGATCGAGCCAGAAACCGAGCACAAACACGCCAAAAACGTCACAAATTTGGTGATTTTAAAAATGTGAAATTATTCGTATTTTCGCATTTTCTTGGTGAGTTCGAAATAAAAATTATTTTTACACAGTTCCTAATAAGTTTCTCTTCCATTTTATCAAAGAATTGCTAGGTTTTTCTAATTTTGAAACAATAAAAACCGAGCTGAAAGTGCTGAAATTTTAAAAAATTTTCATATTTTCGAAATATTAGAATTTCATTCGAAAGCCTATGTCGTTTTGTACTTATCCTCAAAAAATCATCCGATTTCATTGATTTTGAAACGTGAATACTGATACTTTAAAAAATGCACAGAGATATTGAGAGCAAAAGAATACGCGCTCCACCGCACACCCGCGAAAATTAAGTATTCAAATTTTTTGCGACTTTCAATACTTTCAGTATTCACGTTTCAAAATCAATGAAATCAGATTATTTTTTGAGGATAAGTACAAAACGACATAGGCTTTCGAATGAAATTCTAATAGTTCGAAAATATGAAAATTTTTTAAAATTTCAGCACTTTCAGCTCGGTTTTTATTGTTTCAAAATTAGAAAAACCTAGCAATTCTTTGATACAATGGAAGAGAAACTTATTAGGAACTGTGTAAATATAATTTTTATTTCGAACTCACCAAGAAAACGCGAAAATACGAATAATTTCACATTTTTAAAATCACCAAATTTGTGACGTTTTTGGCGTGTTTGTGCTCGGTTTCTGGCTCGATCCGGATTTGATGTGTTGGTAGACACATGTTTCGCGGCGACACATGTGTCGCGACACCTTTACACGGCCATGTTTAGCGCAACACATGTGTCGCGACACATGAAAAATTCCATGTGTTGCGCAACACATGTGTCGCGACACTTGAAAATTCCATGTGTCGCATGAAACATGTGTCGCGACACATGATATATCCTATGTTTCGCGTAACACATGTGTCGCGACACATTAAAATTAAATGTGTCGCATGAAACATGTGTCCCTACAAGGTAAATGACACATGTGTCGGTGGCTTTTATGTGTCATTTAGCGAAATGTGTCGAATTTTCATGTGTCTATGCGGAACACTGCACCAAAGTAGGATATTCTTCCTGTAGTATTAATTAAACTTTAAAGATATTCTACAAATTATGTTACCAGAAGTGGCTGAAAATGTTGAGTTTATTTATGAGGAAAGTATTAGGAATAAGTAAGGAAAAAGCAAATTTGGTTTTTCATCGTCTTTTATTAGGTTTTTACAAGGAATCTGATGCTGGTGAAAACGTGATTCTAATCGCTCCTAAAGTTGGTAAACTGTGCGTTTTTGAAAAATGTGATAAAATTGTCGATTTCGGGGCTTTAGCGCGATTCAGTCATATGTTGAATATTAAACAAATGTTTCCTCGTCATTTATTCTATTTATGGCAAAAAAAAACAAAATTCTGACAGTTGAAACAAAAGAAAACAAGAGCTGTTAGCTGAGCTCGTTCCTGTTAGTTTTGAGAATAAGGGGAACACTGAAACGCGGGAAGAAATTTTTAGTAGGTGACAACAAAATGCTTTGTTCTGTAATCGGTGACCAGGGTGCTTCGACAACTTTTTAATTGTTGTTTGTGTTATTAATTGAAAATCGTAAATAAGGCTTTGATAAAAATCAACAATTGGGATCCCACCGTACCCATTTAATTGCGATCTTTAGAATCCTATGAAAAAGTTAGAAAGATGTGTGAATTCAGCGTTAACGCTAAATCACAAATTGTTTCTCCTCAAATTCCAAAGGATGATTCCGGCTACACTGCATGATGTAATGGGTACT
Organism: Caenorhabditis virilis; assembly: GCA_964036255.1. Taxonomy (NCBI): domain Eukaryota; kingdom Metazoa; phylum Nematoda; class Chromadorea; order Rhabditida; family Rhabditidae; genus Caenorhabditis; species Caenorhabditis virilis. Next base: position 9,186,932 of record OZ038419.1, read on the forward strand.
ACCCAAAATTTTGTGAAAAAATCTCTTCTTGACGTGGCAAATAGATTGGATAACACCACCCAGTATGATGTAGGGAAACAAAGTAATAAGAAATCGACATTGTCGAAATTGAGAAAGATATTGCCCTATCAAAAATTATCCAGAGTGGGTTGGAGGCTAGTTGGGGAGGAATCGGGGGGAACTGTATTTTCACAGATTTCTGTGGGAATCACATCAGATTTAGTATGTCCCAAAGGGAATTGAGGAAACATTCAAAATTTTCAAAGATGTTATGACACTAAAATTAGAAAATTTGAAAGAAGTTATGAGTTGTCTTGGAAATATCCAATCATTGACATCTGCTGCAGTTTTGAGTCAAATTCAAATTGATTATTTGAAAGCTCTGTTGCATAATTTTCAATAATTTAGGTTTTTCACACATTTTCATACTCCACATTATCTCAGAAAAGAAAAAGCAAAATGTATAGTTCAATTTAATTATTCAAGGGGAACCGATCCAACGGCTTTCTTACCGCGAACACACAACGAGACCACTAGGCTGTTGCGTTTTTTCATAGAGAGAGTGTGTGTGTGCGCGAAGCGCAGAGAAGCACAGAGAAGCGTTGTATAACGTTGTGTTCGATGGCTACCTGTCGTGGAGAAAAGGGGGGAAGCGTACGCTTTGCCGCGCTGTGAAAAACTGAGGATAGAAAACCGAAAAAAATAAAATAAAAATTTACGCGCTTCGCGCAACCCGAAATAAAAAAAAACTTTTTCGGCGTAAAACACCCGAAAATCACGAAAACCGAAAAATCGAAAAAAAACGGCAACCCTGCTGCGGAACTTAGTCCCTCTTGCACCACATGCGCGCCAGTAATCTTCGAAATTGACGCGTTCCGTGTTTAGGACGCACTTTCCGATTTTATTGAAGAAATTAATAATTACGGACCTATTCACTGCGCCGTATTTTGGAGGGTAGGACAATACATTAGAAAACTAAAATATTATACGACAAAAATATTTTCGACAATTTCCTAAGAAAACAAAAATATTAGATGACAATTTCATTAGCGACTAATACATTGGAAAACCATTTCCTTAGAAAATCGCATTGGAGCGCGTTTGCTGGAGGGTAGTTCTTGTGTTTGTAGCGTTTCAAGACGCGAACGATATTTAAGGCGCATGCGCCTTGAAATGTCTGTGTCTCTCAACGCCACATGATAAGGGCAGTTGGTTGCCGGCCCTGATCGTTGGAAATGGCACAAATCCATTTATTTCGATATTACCGGACTTGTCGTTTAGGCCGCCGATCCGGCACATCGTTTGGGTCTTGCAGAAAACCAGTTCAAAAAATGTAGAGAAATTGAAATTTCTCATTTCTCGGCAATTTCAGCATTGAATTTCTCGACATTTTTTGTATTTTTTTTTTCAAACTGAATAGGTCCATTAATGGCATCAACAGTACTGTAAAGGAACATAAAGTTATTTATCGACACATGTGCTGTGTGTCCTATTCTTCAAATGTCTCTCCTTCAAATTTCTCTCACTATTTCTTTCCACAGAGCGCGTTTTCTTTTCTTTTCATCAATTTAGGCCTATATCTGGCTGTGAATGGGAAATTGAGAGCAAAGAACAGTTTGAAAAATGTTGTAACTTTAGGTCGCTGTGAAGTCCCACTTGATTTATGATAAATGTTCGACTGATAGAAATTGTTACGTTGCTTGAACTTTAAAAATGTATCGAAAATTAAGAATTAAGATTACATTTTGAAAAAAGTGGTGGAGTTTTATATTCAGAAACTAATAACAACACAAAATCTCAATGCGGAGACATGAAAAAATTGACAGTTTGAGACGGTGAAATTTTAAAGTTATCATCGAATATTTGAACACAAAAATAATGAACACATGCGGAAAAAAGTAATAGGAGAGAAAAAGAGCAATGGAACATTCTAGAAACACCCCGCGATGTTATGTGAGGGAGAAATGCAAATATTGTTCCCGTGTATGAATAATAACAATGAAATAAAAAATTATGATTAGGCCTTAAAGATTCAAACAGACTTTTCCAGAAATGCTCTCCATTTTAAATGCGAACATGTGAGTTGAATGAAAAAAAAAGTATGAACGAATTCCAACTCATTATATATTCATGTGACAGCGAAATGATTGTAAATAGAATTACAAACCACGAAAAAATGCAAATAAAAATAGATAAAAATTCTATTTTGAATTTGCGTGAAAATTTTGGAGCTTTTGGAGAACTGATTCATAATTTAAAAACAACATACTTAAAATGAATGTTTTCTAATCTATGAGCCTAGAACAAACGAAAAACATGAATTTCACACCCTTATTCGTCGTCTAGAAAATTCGAAAAGAATTCCTACGATTCTTTATAATATACTTTTTTCAACAAAATTTATAGTCTCATCAAATCCCAAAAAAAAACAAGAAACGATTCCACTTTTTTCTTTGCATAACAACTAATCCTCTAGGAAGTCTACGATACTGAAAAATAGGAACAATCGTTCTATTTTCTTTCATTAAAAGTCAGCCATATAAAATAGAAGAGACGTAGACATCCTTATTTGCGCCAGCACTGCGAAACATGACACACTTCCATCTATTTTCCTCGATTTAATTTTCCACGTATTGAACCTATTCAGTTTGAAAAAAAAAGAATTCCAAAAATGAAAACGTGGTAAACCTTAATTCGTTCAGAGACACAAATAAAAACATATGTTATGTTCCTTTACAGTACTGTTGATGCCATTAATGGACCTATTCAGTTTGAAAAAAAAATACAAAAAATATCGAGAAATTCAATGCTGAAATTGCCGAGAAATGAGAAATTTCAATTTCTCTACATTTTTTGAACTGGTTTTCTGCAAGACCCAAACGATGTGCCGGATCGGCGGCCTAAACGACAAGTCCGGTAATATCGAAATAAATGGATTTGTGCCATTTCCAAATAACCCGAGCGGTTTACGGCGCCTTCAAATTTGATTTTTTGCGACATTAAACCGTTACAATAAACTAGTTATTTCTTTTGGTATTTCTATCTTTTCTGAAAATTCAAGACAAAATAGTACACGTACTTTGTCCGTAATTTGTACGTACGGACCATATACGGATGAAAAACGGCTATCCGTATTTTGTACGTACTTTTCTAGGTACGTACCTGCAGCTATCGATAGGCCGGGAGTTCGGATCCCGACTATTGTCTTTTATTGTAGCATGCCCGGACTTTACCAAAATTTGAAAATAAAACCACAAATTTGAATTCCCGCGCTTTTCAATCCATAAATCTTTGTAGTTCTCGTGGATGATCAGTGTTCCTTGTCAAAATACGAGGGTAGGACAATACATTAGAAAACTAAAATATTATACGACAAAAATATTTTCGACAATTTCCCAAGAAAACAAAAATATTAGATGAAAATTTCATTAGCGACTAATTCATTGGAAAACCATTTCCTTAGAAAATCGCATTGGAGCGCGTTTGCTGGAGGGTAGTTCTTGTGTTTGTAGCGTTTCAAGACGCGAACGATATTTAAGGCGCATGCGCTTTGAAATGTCTGTGTCTCTCAACGCCACATGATAAGGGCAGATGGTTGCCGGCCCTGATCGTTGGAAATGGCACAAATCCATTTATTTCGATATTACCGGACTTGTCGTTTAGGCCGCCGATCCGGCACATCGTTTGGGTCTTGCAGAAAACCAGTTCAAAAAATGTAGAGAAATTGAAATTTCTCATTTCTCGGCAATTTCAGCATTGAATTTCTCGACATTTTTTGTATTTTTTTTTTCAAACTGAATAGGTCCATTAATGGCATCAACAGTACTGTAAAGGAACATAACATACTGTAGCACCAAACCGATTCCAAACGCGCTCTACTGACAAACCTCGATTTTTTAGGGTGTTCCGGTGCACGGACCAAAAAATTTTTTTTTCATAATTGGCCCAATAGATACCAAAAATGCATTTATGACTCAATAATAATATTTTCAATACGTACGGACACGGAAAAGGCAATACAAACTTGCGAAAACAGTGGTGTGCGTTTGGAATCGAGTTGAACGAACAGTATGTTTTTATTTGTGTCTCTGAACGAATTAAGGTTTACCACGTTTTCATTTTTGGAATTCTTTTTTTTTCAAACTGAATAGGTTCAATACTCCGTTCACAAAAAAGGTTCCACCTCCTGTCCCGATAACTACCGCCCAATTTCTTTAACTGATCCTATTGCTAGAGTCATGGAAAGAGTTTTAGCCCAAACTATTCGCTTTCGTTACAACCACCTCTTTAATCCAAATCAGCATGGCTTTCTCACTAGTAGAAGCTGTAAATCATCTCTGGTATCTTCATTATCTTCAATTAAATCCCAACTCAAAAAGAATTCGTTTGTTGATGTAATATATCTTGACTTTTCTAAAGCCTTTGACTCAGTCCCGCACGATATTTTAATCTCCAAACTTCACTCTTTTGGCCTTGATAATTGTATTATTGCTTGGTACACCCATTTTCTTCATAATCGAACTTTTTCTGTTAAAATCGATAACTATGTGTCCCCTATTAAACTACCTATTCACTCAGGAGTTCCGCAAGGAACAGTCAGTGGCCCTCTCCTTTTCCTAATCTTCATTAATGATATCTTCGATTGTATAAAAGGCGAAGTTGGTATTACTGGCTTTGCTGATGATATTAAAATTTTTGGCTCTGATCCTTCCTCTTTGCAAAGTTCTTTGGATTCTTTATTTAGTTGGTCCACCTCCAACAAGCTCCCCATTGCACCCAAAAAAACCCAATTTATTCGCTTTGGTAAATCTTCCCTCAATCCCCCCCCCCCTTTATTATGTTAACAATATTCAAATTTCCCCAACTTCTACTGTTCGTGATCTTGGTATCTTCTTGGATCCTAAACTAAACTTTGAATCTCATGTTAATAGAATATCTGCTCGAGCTCAAGTTAGAGTTAAACAACTTCCTTTTTGTTTTAAAACCACCAATATAAATTTTTATGTTTTCCTTTTCAAAACCTACATTTTACCCATTCTAGAATATTGTACTGAGGTCTTTGGCCCATTTCTAAATCATTACCTTTCTGATATTTTGGAAAGCCCCCTCCGCAGATTTTCTCGGCGAGTTTGCCAACGATGTAACATAAAATTTAACTCTTATGCCGACTGGCTTCAAATTTTTTCCTTAAATTCACTTCACCTACGTAGAGCTCATTATGGGCTTCTGTTTCTTTATAAATGTCTTACAGGGGTTATTTTCTTCCCCAATCTAAAAGATTTCGTTGTTTTAACCACTAACACTCGTAGACCAATGATGCTCAAATTACTAGGTTCGCACTGCAATTCGTTTTTTGATTCTCACGTTCCACAATGGAACAAACTAACATGCAACACTAATACCTTTCTTACTCTTCAAGAGTTCAAGCACCTCCTTATCTATTCTAAAATCTCCTCTTCCTAACTTAAAGCTATTTCTTTTTTGTTTTTTAAACTTTTAATTCAACATCTTAATTTTTTACAACTTTCCCGATTTTAGAGGGTAGGCCAAGTGTTTGGAGGCACATGTGTTCGTTTTCTTATAAAGCATTTTCCATGGTTGAAAAAAATAGACGAAGTAGAATCCGATTTCCCATTTAATGATTTTATTTTATTTTTCGTGTTGCTTCAGGCTAAACGCTTCTACCGGGTGCGTGGCCTAACTTTTTCAACGCACGAACACTTGTGCCTCCAAACACTTGGCCTACCCTCCGATTTTATGATTCTTGCGGGTCATAGTACATGTATTCTTATTCCATACCGGTTCCATTCTTCTTATGATATGTATCATGTTATTTTGTTATATATATTTTTTTCTTTCTGGTCCTGAATAAAGAAATACTAAATTTAAAAAAAAATACGTGGAAAATTAAATCGAGGAAAATAGATGGAAGTGTGTCATGTTTCGCAGTGCTGGCGCAAATAAGGATGTCTACGTCTCTTCTATTTTATATGGCTGACTTTTAATGAAAGAAAATAGAACGATTGTTCCTATTTTTCAGTATCGTAGACTTCCTAGAGGATTAGTTGTTATGCAAAGAAAAAAGTGGAATCGTTTCTTGTTTTTTTTTGGGATTTGATGAGACTATAAATTTTGTTGAAAAAAGTATATTATAAAGAATCGTAGGAATTCTTTTCGAATTTTCTAGACGACGAATAAGGGTGTGAAATTCATGTTTTTCGTTTGTTCTAGGCTCATAGATTAGAAAACATTCATTTTAAGTATGTTGTTTTTAAATTATGAATCAGTTCTCCAAAAGCTCCAAAATTTTCACGCAAATTCAAAATAGAATTTTTATCTATTTTTATTTGCATTTTTTCGTGGTTTGTAATTCTATTTACAATCATTTCGCTGTCACATGAATATATAATGAGTTGGAATTCGTTCATACTTTTTTTTTCATTCAACTCACATGTTCGCATTTAAAATGGAGAGCATTTCTGGAAAAGTCTGTTTGAATCTTTAAGGCCTAATCATAATTTTTTATTTCATTGTTATTATTCATACACGGGAACAATATTTGCATTTCTCCCTCACATAACATCGCGGGGTGTTTCTAGAATGTTCCATTGCTCTTTTTCTCTCCTATTACTTTTTTCCGCATGTGTTCATTATTTTTGTGTTCAAATATTCGATGATAACTTTAAAATTTCACCGTCTCAAACTGTCAATTTTTTCATGTCTCCGCATTGAGATTTTGTGTTGTTATTAGTTTCTGAATATAAAACTCCACCACTTTTTTCAAAATGTAATCTTAATTCTTAATTTTCGATACATTTTTAAAGTTCAAGCAACGTAACAATTTCTATCAGTCGAACATTTATCATAAATCAAGTGGGACTTCACAGCGACCTAAAGTTACAACATTTTTCAAACTGTTCTTTGCTCTCAATTTCCCATTCACAGCCAGATATAGGCCTAAATTGATGAAAAGAAAAGAAAACGCGCTCTGTGGAAAGAAATAGTGAGAGAAATTTGAAGGAGAGACATTTGAAGAATAGGACACACAGCACATGTGTCGATAAATAACTTTTCGAGAAGGATTCGACGTCGTCGCTCACTCGTATTGCCAGCTAAAGGTGTATAGCTACACATTTTGGTTTTTTGCATCCATAGTACCTATTAATATTTGGCAAGAGCATTTTGCTTTTGAAAACTTTCGAAATAATGTTTTATATTAGTCATGTTAAATTCAGATTGACAAGTACAGAATACTATACACATATTTTAAAGAATAAGATTATTTAGGGCAGACAACAAGGCGTACTCTTATCGATGTTTTATGAACATTTCGAGCAGTTTCGTCTGTTGACCCAATCTTTCCTGATAAAAATTATTTTTTGTTGCCAGAATTTTCGGCCCAGTACGCTTTCATAGAACCAAATTTTTATGAGAGATTTGTGTATGTATTGTTTTGGTAATACGAATATTTGCAACAACAAGTTCTCTCCAAACATTTAGCTGTAGTAAAACAGATGTGCTGCTGAGTCTTTATTCTATATGCAGAAAAAATGTTTTGTTGTTTCCGCTCTCTGCTCGTTCTGTGCGAAAAAGTTACAATCAATAGTCACGAGGCTTTTCAAAAGAAAACTAAATTTTATCTTCATTGGTTTCGTGCAAAAAATTATCACGGTTATTTTCGATTCACACGTTTTCAAATTTAAAAAAATTTAAATTATTTATTTAAAAAAGTAATGTGAAAAATGTTTTTTCGAAGAAAACAAAAACGGAAGCGAGATTGAGAATTGAGTTTTAGGATCTAATAATGTCTTTCACTTTCTGCGCAAGTAAACGTTTATAAACGACGAAACAATAGAAAGAACTAAACATAATCACTTTTTTTTTGCATAGTTTTGTTTTTTTTAATTGCACTCCAACGAGGTACTGTATTAAAGGGTGCGTTACTAAAATCTTCCACCGGATGTTTTGCAACGATATTATACCGTATTTTACCACTATTAATTGTGCCCTTTAACATGATTGTTGGAACATTTTCCATATGATTATTTACATAAAATCTTACAAGCCACCCTGATAATACCTCAACTAATAACTGTGTTTATCTCTCGCTTTTTAATTTATTATTGATCTCCCACGGAAAAAAAAATATTTGATTTTTTATTCAGGAAACATCAAACTACAACCCCTTCTTGTCATGTCTGAAAGTGTGTTCAACATAGAGAATGAAGCAGTAATCCTTCAACTGTTCAATAAGTTGGTTTATGCGTTTCAAATACGTTTCATAATTAAACAATTATTCCTTCAGGTCGAAACATAACAATACTATCAATGTTGTTACCGAAACAACTGAACAGGTTTCTGCTCCATTTTATGACAATGACAAGAAAGAATGGGTTGTACCAAGCGAAGTAGTTGGATTAGATTCGAAAAAGTCGAAAAACATCAAGGTAAGAATACGATTATTGCATTTCTTATCAGGAAATTAATTTTAAGATGCGCTTCCATCCATCCGTTGTCGAACTCTCTGCAAATAACGACGATATACACTCTGCGGCCTGCGTCAGCTCGATCAAGTACCTTGACACCCTTCTGGAAGATAGTGAATGGTCTCGCCATGGCGACGAAGATGATCATCTGTTCGACTTCCAACTCAATCGTTTATCCTCACTCTTATTCGAAGTTGATAAAATAGTGGAATTTAACAAGGATCGAATGATCTTTACATTTCTTCAAAATGAACGTTTTGAAGAACTTTTAAAGATCATCTCGTGTAAGTCTGTCTCCAATCATCTCATCACCAACATAGCAGGTTTGTTGATAAGAACACAATAGAAGAAATAACGTTTTTTCATTAGATGGCGCAGACCATCAAGTCGCCGAGATTTCATTCATCAAGAACGGTGGAAGAGTGAAACGTCCCATTCTGAGTGTTACTGTAGATTCTGATTATCTCGAATGTTCTCAATCTGGTTCTCTATGTACATTCGATGTCTCAAACTCTTGCGTCTCCTGGGTTTTGAAACGTGTTGAGGAGAACGTTGAAAACTCTCCATCAAAAGTGCCTCAAATACTAGATTGCTCTATATTCGTTGACAAGATCAAGCATGAAGCTGTGAGTAATAAACCTCAGTTGATTTTTAATTCTCTATTTTCAGCCAATTTTCTCTCCGTGCTATACGATCAACGACCTATCGGAAAAGTTGAGCATCTCTCTAGTTGGAGTACCAAATCAACTAGGATCATTGACAAAACTTCCTCAAAACATGGCGGCTGACACCATTATAGCATTGGACAAAAATGAAGCTGCTCCTTTGTCGAAGCTCATTTATTCTATGACTGCTGATCCTCTAATCATCAATTGTGATGTTGATCCAAAACTTATGTGCCTAAGTGAATCGGAAACTGCATGGTCCCCAACGGAATCGATCGATTCTGGTTTCTCTGTGTCTCCAACTCGTGGATTTGAAGATCCTTTCTATACCCCACCATTGAGGGAACGTTCATTCAGCGAATGCCACGATTTTCATGGTCATCGGATCAAAGGAATTCTCAAATGGCCAAAAATTCATCGATTCTCAGTTCGTTCCTATTCCGAATGTGCTGATGATGTTTCTGGATTTTCGTCTTCTAATTTATTTATTTCTTCCCCGCCATTTTTCGAGGATGAGGAAGATATTTTCCAAGGTACGTTTTATATGTTTTTTTCTCAATCATATCAGAAACTGACTTGGCTATCAAACCTGATATTGCTTGTTTAATATAATCTCATTTTTTTAAGAAGACGATTCGGATCATTCACCACCTGCACCGCGAAAGAAAAGTGTATCGTTTAGTGAAAAATTGTTCGAACAACGTCTATTTAATAGTAACTCTTGTATAGAAGCGCAGAAAAGGAAAACCCAGAAGAAAAACGAGAAAAAGAAGAAGAGAGAGCTCTCGTCTGGGGATAGTGTAGAAGAGTCTGGCGATGAGCCATCGTTGGTCGGTTCAAACCGCCATCAAACTGTATAAATGTACATTTTTTCATATTTATAATTATCATTTTTTGTCGTTTATCGTAGAACTTATGTTTATTGTTGTATTTATTTCTTTTTGTTAGACAATGAGCCAATCCCCGTTCAATTTGTATCATACTGTAGTCAAAAATTGGTTTTCTCTTTGTTATTTATCCGAGTACAAACATCGATTGTTGTAATCTTTTACATGTAACGGTAAGATCTTCTAAATTTTTGTGTTATTAAACTGGTTTTAAATAAAGTTCTTAAAATTGCATACATTTTTCCAGATGTAATCGATCAATGCACATTTTACACCAACAGACGCGGACCGGGTCACATTCTTAGATTTGTCATAAAAATTGATTGTCTGCGTCTAATTGATTTTCATTTTGTCTAAGTTTCCTGGATCCATCTGTCGTATTCTTTTTTTTTCGCCTGTTCGAGCCGACATCATTCGAAGGCTGACATTTTGTGACAAAACCGCAGAATCATGCAACATTTTCGTGCCTTCTTATTTCTTTTATTTTCTTTTGTAAATTCTCAAGATGTTCAGCCTGCTGGGATTTATATTAGGCTTAACCAACAGGCCGTTGATTATATTGCAGGTACACTTATTTTCGTTTTGAATTTTAAAGGGTTGTAAATAAGAAAATTTAGAATTGGCATCCGATGCGTTTCCCGCACTTCTTAATAACATGAATCCACCTGATATTGAAGCTGGACTCGCAACAGTTCAAAATATCCATCTTTCAAATATTGCAAAACCTAACATAAGTGCGAAATTCTTGGATGGAAAAGGTTCATTCCCCATTAACTTAACTTTTTAAAATTAAAACTCAGGAATCCGATACAATATTTCATTGGAATCATTCAGAGCCAGTGCATTTGCATCAATCTCTGTTGTCTTATTCAGTTATGAGGGAGATTTCACGGCTGAATTGAGAGAATTATCAATTTTATCTGAATTACATTTTGAAACGGATAAAATCACGACGGTTACCGCACCGGTTTGTAATGTGACCCATTCGGAACTTGCCTTGGTTTTCCCACCACAATCGCCATTGGTTTCATTGGGGAGTAATATTAAATCAACTGTTAGTTCAACTAAACTGTCAACTCGCACATTTTAGGCCTTCTTTCTATTAAATGTATATACTTTCACAGATTGTTTCTGCTATTCAAGATGCTGTTTGTACCACCGCAGTTGAAGCATTAACATTCATAATGGCTCAAAAGGTGTTGTTTTTTTTAAATTCTTGTCTCCAAAAAGTGTTTAACAATTTTTGAAATTTATTTATTATTAAATCTCCATTAAATTTAGGAGAACGTGTACCGTTTTAAACATCCTATTTATTTTGACATTTTTCAGCCTGTCCAACCTGAAAATCCAGAGTTTAAAACTCCGGAAGCATCCGATCCGAATGGATTCAATGTGGCTGAACTTGGAGCATCTTTATGTAGTGTTGAAACAGTGGTTGAGAATAATGAAGATGACGAACCTTTGGGAACAACTCCAGCAACAAATATCTCTCTTTTGAAGGCAGTTCAAGACAATTCTACTGATTCAACATATTGGGGAGTTGACTTATCTGTCAATCATCCACCAACATTTACAGATGATGTTGGTTATGAATTGGAACTAGATAATTGATATTCTCAAAATATTCAGGACATGATAATTGGCCTTGACGGTGGTATTATGTACAATGGGTGGAAAGCTGAATCTGCCCAACTTCCACACGTTTTGAACAAAACATTGTTGGATCGAAAAATGATTGGAATTTTGGCTTCAGAATACATTCCTAACACCTTGTTCCATCATATTTATATGTATGATCTTGGAAATTTCAAACATAGGTTCGATAAAACTTGACAGTAACAAATAATATGTGTTTTTAGATATGGACCAAACAGTCTGCCTAAGATCTTGCAAAAACTGTCAAAAGCAGTTTGTTCAAAATGTTATGTCGAAATCTCAGCCAATTTAACCGAGTGAGTATTTTCAAAACCATTTTTAGAAACATATTTGTTTTTTTCTTCTTTTCTTTTATAAAACAAAGCAACCGTTCCAATGAATCTAATCTTAGTCACAGTATTAAAGTTGGTTCAGGCAACCAAGACTTCAAATTGATTCGGGACTTGGTGCAAGAGTTCAATTGTCTGGAAATGTTTCTGTTATTTTCAATGGTAGAGAGCAGTTACATGATGTTCTTCATGCTAATACTAAATTACATGTGACTGTGAGTGAATATACGAATTATTAATTAATGGTTTATTCCAATGAGTCTTTCACTCATTAAAGATAAGGTGCCATTCAGTTTTGAATTTTCTATTGCATAAAGTAGACGAAAACCACATTTAATTGATTTTTGGATTATTAAATCCACGATTTCGATGTTTAGTTCAATGAAATCTACTTTAAAAGGAAACTTGAAATATTTGATATTTCAGCTGAAGCCAACAATAAGACATTCTCGAATCTTCGGTGACGTTTCATTGACAAATGTCGATGTCAATGTTTTTGATGTAAGCCAGCCTTAAAAATATACAGCCCTCTTCAATTATTTTTTTTCCAGCTCGGTCTTGGAGGCCCATTAGCTTCTCCAATCGAAAAACTCTTCTCTTTCGTCGTTCCCCGAATCTTATGGCCTCAAGTGAAAAAACGTCTCCGATTCGCTATGAACAGACGTGGTGTCAAACTTCCAATTTTGTGTGGTGTCGAACTGGAACATACCGAACTGGATTTTGTTGATCATGCTGTTTTGGTGAACACCGATTTCACTTTTGATCTCCCGTTATTTATCACAAAATTCAAGAAATATCTTGAAATTAAGGCGAAAGTCAATCCAAATATGCCAAAATATGTTGTGTTGTGATGAATTTGTTATGATTGCATTATAATAAAGAAAATGTTTCCAAAAAATTAATTTATAATAACAGAACGCCCTAAAAAACAACAGTTTCATGAAAGTGAATCTTGCGAATTTGTTTTTTCCTTTCGTCTCAAGAAAAATCCACCAAGTACGGTTTGTAACCCCTTTCTTCTGAAAATTATGTGGTATGAATACTGTAATTTTATGGAATTTTTTACCTATGAGGCTCTGAATTTTCATCAGGTGACAGCGGATTACTTTCCGAACAGCTAGGTTCGTCCCCTTCTTCGACAGTTGATGGTATTTGTTCAGGAATCAGCGATAATCTGAAAATTTAAAATTCTTAAAAATGTCTATCCTAAAGAATTCATACCTCGATCTAAAATGCACAGTATTCCCTATTGAAGTACTCGAATGACCTAGTGCGATTTGGTCTTCTATTTCTTCAATAGCTTCTAATGTTTTTTCATTCATTCCCTGGTGGTAAGAGCAGCTTGGAGTTAATCGTGAAGGAGCTGAAAATCAGAATTTAGGATCTTTCACTTGGTTAGTAACTCACATGGATCTGATAATGAAGTTGTTACTATGTTGTGTTTGGAGCCAAGAAAGTTGACATCAAATGATTTGGAAACCACAATCTGCAAAATGCTATTTACTAGAACATTAAGTAGGGGGATCCTTTATTAAGGGGAAATTTACTCGTCATATACATCTTTACCTGACTATTACTACTATCATCACTGCTTATACTTGTTGCTTTCGACTGATGTGAAAATTGTGAAAGACTTGATTCATCTCGTATCAAATCAGTAAGCACCAAAATATCACCATCTTCAGTATCAACCATTCGCATTACATCATCAATTGAAAGTGTTCTTGGAAGGAATCGATATCTTGATGAATTATTGATGGTTCGACCAATGTTTGAAGTATTAGTTGCACCCGTTGGAAATGACAGAACCGTTTGAGCACTCTTGTTGGTTTTCTTTCGGTTTGCCAACATTGCTTGAACATGTTCTCTGGATAATGAATGAACAGATGAAGATGAACGAAATACACCTGAAATATTTTGGAATTATTATCATTTTCTGTATTTTTTGTTTACCTAAACTGCTTCCTCTTCTTCTACTATCCCCAGAAGTCGATTGCAGAACTATTCCACTTGACTTATCAACAAGATTTATAACAGTCTCTACAATTCGTCCTGCTTCATAAGTTCTCTCCAATTTTGCCTAAATTTTCAGATTTTATAAAAACAAATTGAACTCATGAATTAACTCACTTGTATCAAATTAATACACATTGAAACAAGTGATAACCCAATGATAATATAAATAAACAACATCAACAAATATTTCGGCTGAGTTGGAGTAATATCACCCAAACCGATAGTACTCAAAGATATGAAGAAAAAATAGAAAGCGACGAAATAATCCCAATCCGATTCCCAAATGCAAAATGTTGCTGAACATATAAATATCCATGCTATAACCACAAATATTGCTATTGGAATCGGAAGATCGAAGATCTCGAGATCTCGTCGATCTTCATCGTCTAATTTTTTGATTTCGGCTAGAGTTTGTTTGGTGCAATAACGGAAAGCTCGACGACAACCACATTTTAGTAGCCACCACGGTGTTTTGAGGCATCTAGTTAGAAGTTTTCCTGAAAATATAGGTTGTTCATTTCACTCTAATTTAAGTATCTGCTATTGGATTTTTTCCATGTTTTGCACACTCGGAAAACTTTTATCGCGGATTAAGCGTAGTAGAAGCGCGTATATCAGTGTTTGTCGCTTTTTACAGACGTTCATCATTATCAGTTGTTTCTAAAACAGTGGGAACTACCGCTGCGGACAGTTACCTAGATCATCAAGAATTGACAGAACCAACGGAATACCAAAAATTGCATAAATCATTGTGAATAATCTTCCAGGTACTGTAGATGGATATAAATGTCCATATCCAATAGTTGTGCAAATTGTCTGTGCATAAAGCATCGCATTCCAAAAATCCCATTTTATTTTCTGATCCGTATATTTTATTCCTAATTGCTTCTCATAGCTAGCAACCAAATTGTGAAGAATATCAGAAACCTTAAAAATTCCGTAAAATTATAAAAATTCATGTT
Organism: Caenorhabditis virilis; assembly: GCA_964036255.1. Classification (NCBI taxonomy): domain Eukaryota; kingdom Metazoa; phylum Nematoda; class Chromadorea; order Rhabditida; family Rhabditidae; genus Caenorhabditis; species Caenorhabditis virilis. The sequence goes on from OZ038419.1 coordinate 9,201,933, forward strand.
CATTTTTACCTCTTCTGTTTGATTTTGTGACAAAAAGAACAAGTATCTTGTATTGTTGAATAACTTCGGAACAATTTCATTCACGAATTCTGTGCGATTCTCGGATATTCTGCAAAATTATTTATGTTTGAAACTCATTGGAAGGAGTGATAGATGAGCTTCGTCGTTTTTTTCTGGTCCAGGAAAAAACCTAAAACCGGAAAAAAACGACAAATGTACTTTGTAGATGAATTGAACTCTTGGGGGCATTTTGTTGCCCGATAAATAATCTCGAACCTTTTATTCCAAACTTTTTCTTTATCTTCGTCGTATCCGGCTTCGCAGAAATAGAATATACCAGCACCGAGGAATTGATAGAGAACTAGAAGTGTAATAAGGCAGACATGTTTTAACCCATATTCGTAATAAATCTGAAATCGTAAGATAAATAAATTGACACTGATTTTTTAAATATTGAAATCGTAAATAAATTAAATTAAATTAAATCAGCTATTAAAACTCTTTATTTAAACAGTGTTTTGTATATTTCTACCACTCAATCAACTGTTTCAGTTACTAAAATTTAAATTCTCTGCTTAAAATTCAGTTTTTTCAATAACTAGTATACTGTCTTTAACGGCGTATAACTTGGTTTAGCACATAAAGAAATGAAAAAAAAACCTGATAAAAATGATATGTAAGTTTCACTTGAAACTGAGAGAAAAGAAAAGAAAACTTACAGTTTGAAGTATTTGGAGCCATCTTGGAACTTTGCGTACTTGTCGAAGTCGTTCACTAACATCTTCTCTCACATTCCGTGCCTTAAAAGTGGATATTTTGAATTATATAGATTTTTTTCAGAATTTTGTAGGCAGCCAACGAGTTTTTTATTAAAATTCGAATGGGAAGTGTTTTTTGTTTGAAGCAGAAAAAATCTACAGAAAATTCTCAGCCATTAATATATTTCAATTTTTCCAAAACAAAATATGTTTAGTTTCTTCAATAACAAACCTCCGTGGACTATAACAAAAACATAAGGTCTCAATAACAATTTTCACAAAGTTGAAAGTTTTGAGATTTTATCTCAAAGTTCTGTAGAAAACGAATGATTTGAAAAAAAAACTAACAAAATCCCGTTAGAACCCGCAGAAAAAACACCCAACAACTAAAAAAAAAACTTACAGTATGCCTAAATGATTGTCTCAATCTATTAACCCTGGAAAGTGCTTTTCCAGTCCTTGCAGGCGATACAGAAGCTTCCATTATCATAAAAGAATAAGCATAAATGAAATTGTGGGTGTTTGTATTCCGATGTGTTGCTTATTCTTCTCTTCAAAACTATGTCTTCGTTTCCTTTTTCCTCCTCCTTGTACTTCTACTAGATTGGTGCTCGAGATAAATGACACAATGTGTTGGCCTTTTGACTCTTCCCAATGGGACCACACGAAAAGGCATGCTTTTGAGATATATGTGTATGTTCACAAATATCTCAAACACCCCTCCAAATGCAAATCTCATCTTCTTTTCATATATTAATTTGATGACTTGTTTATAAGCATTTAGACAATAATAGGAAAAATACATGTTTTATTATGGATCAATATTATGGACAGTAACAATCAAAATGCAACTAAAATCTCAAAATTGTTGTTTTTTTCGTCGAAATCTCTTGACAAGGAATTATATATCAAGAAAAGATTTGATTTGTAAAAAATCTAATGTGTCGTTATATGGTTTCGAAATTACATGTTTCGATAGGCGGTCGTGTGCTCATCTTCTGAATGAACTTCGCTGATTCTGAAAATATTTGATTGACTTTCAATTTTTAAAAATGTATAATGCATACGGTTTTTTCTCAATAACATGAACTTCCCGAAGCTGACCATCTGGATTTCTATCATCAAGAATTTTATGGACATAGGAAGTCTCTGGATCATCTGGGATGTGGAAACCAATGAAGAATTCATAGGTCCATGCTCCGAGTGCTCCACCAATCATTGGGCAGATAATTGGGATCCAGAACCATTTATAGCTTCGGTAACTGAAATGGAAAATATTTTGTTTTGGAGAACCAATTTTTTATTGAATACCTGAAAACTCTCCATCCATATCCAGCGAATAGAGTGAATAAACGTGGCCCAAAATCACGAGCTGGGTTGATAGCATATCCAGCATTCAATGCAAATCCCATTCCAATGAATGCCAAAAGGGCACCAATCCAGGCGGGTTGGAGGAATGGTGGGATACGGTTACGGCGATCGACAATGGCAGCAACTCCCACGCAGAGAACCATTGTTCCAACAACCTAGAATTTATTAACATTTAAAAGGTAGTTTCATAATATTATTTACTTGATCAATGATTCCATTGAGCATTCCCAAATGTGGTCCTGGATAAGTGGCGAAAATTGATGCTGTAGCTGTTGGACCAGTAACACTGCGGTTTCCGTGGTCGAATGCGTTGATAGCATCTGAAATTGAAATGAATTTTTACTTTTCGAACACCCTAAATACTAACCATAATAAACTATGAATGTTAAAAACGCTCCGAAAAATGCTCCGACGTTCTGAGCGATGACAAAAAGAACAAATCTAAAAATATATTATATTTAAATTCTTCACAATTTCTATTACCGAATTGGTTTAATCTTTCCTTGTGTCAATTGGAAGAACGAGACAGCTGGATTGAGATGAGCTCCAGAAATTCTGTATCCCATCAAAACGGCGAACACGAGTGCCAAACCCCAACCGAGACTTACACCGATCCATTCATTGTTTTTTCGTTGTGAGAGAATGAATTGTGCATTGATGGATTCTCCACAAAACTGAAAAACACTAAATTTTTTAAAATTTAGATTTGATATGGAAAAATTACAATGAGAAAACCAGTGCAGAATAACTCGGCTAATGTTGCTCGAACAAGTTCACTTCCAATATTGAATTTCGATCGAACCCGATCGACCAAGTTCATGTTGGCCTTAAATTATTCATTTTTAATTTAAATTTGGTGATAAATTAAGAGAGGATAAAAATTGAACAAGTTGAATTATTTAAGAAAATGGGCTTTTTTGAACATCGATTATAGATTAACATCGACATATTGACAATCGAACAAGAACCGTTTTGCACAGATTCACAATTATTGTTAAATATAAATTAATAATTTATATTTTTTAATGAGCTCGTAGAAAAACTGCACATTTCAATAATAATTGTTAATTAAGAATTATGTTTTCAAAGCTTCAAAATTATAAAACAATTATTACTCACATTGAAAAGTTACCAAAAAACAAACAATTACCTTTTCATCTGGAATTTCAAACGGAGGTGGTTGATTGGTATGTGCTGACGATTTCTGACTCGGTGCAATTTCCAGTGGCATTTCGTCTGAATCAGCCTCCTTCTGTTGTTGCTGAGAATCGTCTGAATTACGATATACGGCTATCGGTGGCGATCCTAAACACACAACATCAATCATGATTTTGTTAGTGGTTAGCATTGACAAAGAAAAAATATACAATATATTTATGGTTATTATGTAATAAACACGCTTGGAAGCAAAAAAAACTGCAGACGAAAAAAAAAGTGGAACACTACTGTTTATTTGAACGGGAATATGTTTACAGTTCCTATTGACGGATTTATGATTTTAAAAAGGGAAAGAGAGAATTGATAGCATGATACTATTACACTTTTAAATGTTGATTTTTGTTTAAACTTTGTTTCGTTTATGTTTCAAACCTACCAGCTTTTAATAGACAAATCAGGGCGTCATCAATATTGGACATTTTCAGAACTAAATATTTCAGCCTAACCTAAGATAACTAAAAAAATTCCACGTGAGCGATCACGTTTCGCGTGAATTTACCCCTAATAAGTTACACGTTGTTTTTGTTTAAAATTTCAACACAACATGTTTTGAAACTCAAAATGAAATGTAATGGTGCAATTTCAGGTTTTGAACTGTTTTGCATTCCAGGTCACAGCCCAAAACGCCGCCCAATACAAATTTGATGAACGTCATATTCTAGGAATAAGAAATTTTATCAATTGACGGTGCAAAGCCGGACAATTCAGGTACAGCCCCCCTCCCGGAAACTGAAAGAACTCAAAAAACAGTGACACAAAATACACTTTGATAGCGAAAAAAATAAGCGTCAAAAGCTGATAATGACGCAGTTCTAATCAGATTTTGTTGTTATTACTTACAGTACCCTCAAACTTTCTGTTTTGATTTCGGCATCATTTACCTGGTGGTGAATGCATCGCGACACTAAACGGATTCTCGACATCAGGTTTTGGTAAGTCCGGTGTCGTTGGATAGTCAGTATTTGTATCCGGAAATTTGAAAGAAATGCTTGAAGTGTCAGCGTTCGAATGATCCGACAACATAACTATTCGACTGACTCCAAGAGTGAGGAAAATTTAGGAAAACACGATGGGTTGTGAATGAAACAAAAATAGAACTACAGTATCTTGTTTCTTACATTGATTAATGAACACATTTTGAGAATGACATTTGAAAAAAATAATGTTTTCGTTTTTTTTTTCAAAAAAAAAAATTAGGGAACAACTCTGTTTGGAGGTGGCCAATTGAAACTGAAACTTAAAATTCACAATGTGAAAACATGCTGAATGTGAATAACACTTTCGTAAACTTGGGTACAGAATTGGTTTTTTTGGTGAAAAACGGTGCACAAGTACTGAAAACAAAAACAATTTGCATTCTCATGAACATAATCGAATTATTATGCACAATCAGTTTGAAACAAAACATTGAATATGTTCGGTGAGTAAACCGTAGAAAAATTTAATTGATTTTATGCAAATATTTTAAATTTTATTCTACGACTAGTTTATAAGAACGCTTGATCATAGGCGTTCCTCAGTGTTCGAAAAAGTTAAATTTAAAAACTATGATCATAAAAAAGGCATAAACTTAAGAATTGTAATAGAGCAAAAAATATATAGGTTCAAGTTCAATAATAATATTGGAATGCTCCGATTTTCTTTATCTTTTTCATTTTCGATCGTCTCAAATCCCACCAGCAATAAAATATGCTTCGAAAATTGGAGAAATTGAGAAGGCACAAATTTCTTGACTTTCGTATTTTGAAACACAACAACTGTCGATGTTCCACCACAAAATTCCCAAAATTGCCACGTTTAATGAGAGAGGAAAGAACGAAGCAAAAAGTGACGATGAAATTGTTGTTTTTGAAAAAAGAAATGAAGAAAAAAATGCTGAAAAACATACGATTTGGGGTCTGTTTTATAACCTTTATCAATATATGACTTCATTTCCTAGGAAGAAGGTTGAGAAGTACTTTTACTAGAAAGTTATTAAAACATTAAATAATCACATACTTTGTAGTGTTGGTAGATCATAAAAGATAATTATAATCGATGACATCACTATTCTCAGGATCCGAAAAACAGGGATCGATGACTTTTAGTTGAAGCTTCTCCTGTTATTTTTTTCAGTTCGAACATCGAAAATTTTCAGTGTTAACTTCTGTGAACAACAACCAACAACCAAGAAATAAAAACAACCAAAAAAGAACAGCAGCAACATCGCAACTTCGATTTTCACCATCGCAGCTTGATAAATCACACAAAATGAAAGATGCTTTGATTCGGGGCAATTTTTAATGGTTATATGACATTATTGCTGAGAGATAAAATCGCAAAAGGAAGAAATATCAATGGGGAAGCAAAAACCATACCAAAAGCGAATAAAAAATAATTTGGGAGAGGGGAAAAATTTAAAACAATTAGTCGATTATTGTTTTGATGAGAAATCATACACAAATTCTTTGAAATGTTTTGTATAAGATCATTGTTCGAAAAAAAACGGTGATTTAAATTGACTGATTGCCGATTTTTATAGAAGAAAATCGCCCGTATTACTCTGTACTTATCAAAAGATGGTTGTTTTTTTAATGTCATGTTAACTCTTGTTAAAAGAGAGACAAGACGAAATTCACTTTCTTTCAATTCAATTTCAGAAAAGTTATTCTAATTCCAGAACTGAAAAATAATGGTTGTAAAGCTTTGTTGTTATTATACTAATCAATAAATTCATAAGTAGTCGTCATTCATGCAGTCGTTGCCTGTTTCGATGATTTATCAGCCATTTCACGTTGAAGAATTGTGAACATAACTTGTACTGTCTCATCCAAACCATATTCTGGATTCCATCCCCAATCTTTACGTGCTCCTGAGTCGTCCATTGATCTTGGCCACGAGTCAGCTGTAATATTTACTCCATTAAAAAAGTATCTCATTATTTTGAAGTGTGCTTTACCAATTGACTGGCGAATTGGGCAAATTTCATAATTAATCTCAAAACTTGGCATCACTTTCTTAATAGCTTCTGCAATTTCGAATGGGGTAAATGAGAATCCGGTGACATTGTAGGTTCGCCGCTGGAGTTGTGAATTGTCAGTGGAGAGGAATTGAACAACAGAAGCCATACAATCAGTATCATACATCATTGGGAGGGATGTGTCTGGACGAAGGTAGCAAGTATGACGACCTTTTTCGAGTGCATCGTAGAAGATTTGAATTGCATAGTCTGAAATTATTGGATTCTGATTGTCATTGTTATTTGATTTCTTAAAATAATTGTCGAAAATTAACTTTGTGAGTCAGGAGCTCATTAAACAAGTTACATGTACGATTCGGGTACTCCAGAGCAGTGTGCGCTCTACCGAACACACTCCCTTGGTGTTCCAGTGGCCGTACGTATTGGACACATTATTTTTGATCCATGAATTCATTATTGTATCTGTTGGACCAATTGTGAAAAGAAGCATTTTTCGTACGTGCACCGGAACATGTAAAAATAGGAGTGTGTTCGGTAGAGCACACACTGCTCCCGTTGATTTCTACAGTAATTAATCCCGATATTAATTACTTAATTGGTAGATATCTAAACGATTTTTGCAGATGTTCTGAATGATTCAAATTGTTGATAAGAACACTTCCATTTTGACAGTTTAATACCATCTTGATTTTTGATGTATTAACAATGAACTGTTCAATTGAGGTGTGGTAAGATGAAACGCAAAAAATTCTAGTAACAAATGCAAATATTGTCTATAAATCACCGGTTAAGTATCAACCATTGAAACACAAGTTCAGAAAGAAAAAGAGGTTTGATGTGTTATGAACTATTTGAATTGTAGTCAAAGAACTCAAGCCGGAATTCACGTAGCCGTGCAACTTTGGCTACAATATTAAATCGTTCAAATAACATTTTCGAATAATTCGGTAAGTCGTGGGATTAAGACTTGTTCAACATAAAGCGGGAAACATTTACAATAGCTCCCTGACTTTGACTTAAAATTCTATTGAAATAAATACCAGTTCTAATCAGAACTTCAAAAAAGGGCTGAATTTCCATTTAGAAAAATTACCAGTTGTTCCACCTCCTGGTTTTGTTGCTGAAATTATTCCTGGGAACCGCAAAGATCTGAAATCCACTCCGAATCTGTGATTGTAATATTCTCCTAATCGTTCAGCATAGACCTGAAAATTTCAAATCCTATTCCAGTCAACATGTCGTTTCTATACTTTGCTAACTCCATAAATTGTTGTTGGCATTTGAATTGTCATATCAGGTGTGTTATCTCTCGGAGTTGTTGGTCCAAAAGCTCCAATAGTGGAGGGAACCATCACTTTCAGTTTATGTTTCCTGAACATCAATAAAATTTTAAACTCAAAGAAATCACTCTTCCTCTTACATAGCAACTTGTAAAATATTCTCAATTCCTCTACAATTAACCTGCAACGCCAATGGAACATTCTGCTCTCCAACAGCCGACAAAAGTGCCGAAAAATGTACAATTGTGTCAATGTTTCTGTTCACAACTGCTTCCTCAATTGAAGATTGATTGAGAATATCCAAATACTGGAAGTTTGCTGCAAAAAGTGACTGTTTCAATGGTTGCAACATTATTGTCATCGAATTTGAAGGTCAAAAAGATGGAAGATTAATTGATATATGATTACGGAAAAAAAACCGTCTACGGGAAAAAAAGCGAGAGATAGAAAAATCGAAAGGAATTCGTAGTACACGTGCGGTTACAAAACTTACAGACATCAGTTGCATCCGTTGGGACACGAACAATATCACTCATTGTCACACATTCTGAACCATACATGTATCTGAAAAAAAACGAATTTTTAGTTTTATGAACTTCTGGTTTTGGTCACACTTCTCCCACACTTGTTATCAAGTACTGTAAGCGAAGATATATTTTTTGAGGTCTTTGAAATGTTCATCTGTTGAATTTTGAAGTTTTTGTTTACTAATTTCGAAAATTTCAATTTAAGAGAACATTTCGAACACTTCGCTGATTGATGATCGAAAATATTAGATTCTAAATTTGAATCCAATCAAGTTGGATTTGACTACATGTTTCAGAAAAATGAACGAACAGGATAAAAGTCGAAAATAATTTTCACACTTGCATCCCTGTCTGTAAAAATTATCATAAACCAATGGTACGAAAAAATTTCCTTCGAAGGTCTGAGAAGCCGACAGTCTTAAAGGCAGCTGGTCAGTTAACACGATCCAAATTCAAGGCAAAAAATAAAAATTCGAATGGGAGCCCAGGTGGACGTCCAAAGAACACGTGTTTCGCGCCAATTCCGGTCGCGTTGCACGGACACGCGCGCTTATGATTTTGATTTTTTAAAGTTTGGACGGGTGTGTATTTATCGGTGTGATTTCGCATAAATTGCATTCTACTAATGAGAGAACGTTCTAATTTTTGAAATTGAAATCTGGTAGGGTCAAATTAGCTGGTGCTGACCTACTGTCTTTAAGCTTTCTCAGTTCTTGTCGTCAATTTAAATCATCGCTTACTTGTAAACAGAGTTCAATCCTCTTCCAAGTTGTCCTAGTGAACCAGTAATCAAAACTCTTGGCGCTTTATGATTCTGACTAATTTTCTTGAATCTTGCCAATGGGTCAATCGGTAATGGTGAGTAGTATCTTTGAGCCACATTCTGAACAACCGCCGTTGTCTTCAACATTTGTCGTGGGCTCGTCATTAGTGTTTAACCTAGTAGAAAAAATGGAATAATTTGTGTGAAGAATAAAAAAATAACGAAAAAAAAGTGAGTTGTCATTAAGATGAAAATGGCTAGTTGACGCAATGATTAGAACGATGCCAAGTTTGAAGAAATCTTTTCATTAAATTCTGAGAGACGCAGTTATGTTGACAGCTTCTAATTTCAATGAAATACATGTTGTTTGGGGGTGGGAACCAATTATGGTATACGGTCGATTAATTGATGATTTTCACCACGTGGGGAACCTTGTTTTTATCATTAATTTGATCGACAAATTATCAAATCAGACTGACGATGCGAGTTTGAACAAGACCATGTGTTTCGATCAGCAGGATGCTGAAGATCAAAGATCATTTCTCATGTGTAGAAATATATGAATGTTGTGTAGAATGTGGATTACTATGTTTGTAAATTAATAATTAGTAATTTTCTGACATCATCGAATACATCTTGTTGATCGTTTTTATTTATTTGAAAAAAAACCAAACCTGGAAAATGGTAGTTTCATGTCTGCACGATAAAACCCTACATTTTGAACAAAATACACAATTGTTGTTTTGCATCGAGATCACTAAATCTCAATTCAAGACCAGTGAGATAGTTGTCACTTATTTTTTCTTCCTTGTTTTTGCCAACTTCAGAAATTTATGTTTTGATTGGTATTTTTTCCACTTCCTGTCTCTGTCGGCAGTAAACAAGTCGGCTATCAATTCATAGAAATATCAAATTTAACGTATGTGTTTCGTTCGTCAAATTTTTATTAATTACACTATTTAAAATAGCATTGAAAAAATATTGAGAACGGTTAAATGAGAATCGGGTGATCTTAAAGACAGCTGTTCAGTTAATTTGACGCTACCTGTTCTTCGTTTCAAAAATTTGAGAGTTTTCTCATTAGTACAATGCAATTTATGCGAAATTACACCAATAAATACACGCTTCATAGCAGCGGTCCAAAGTTGAAAAAAGATCAAAATTTGAATGCAAGGCGGATCGTGCGGCGCGGTATTTGGATCGTGCAACGCTGTCGGAATGGGCGCGAAACATAATTATTTGAATATGGCTACTGTTTGGTATTGTTCTTTGGACCACCTGGGCCCCAATTCAACTTTTGATTTTTGCCTTGAATTTGGATAGTGCTAACTGACAGCTTGCCTTTAAGAAATAATTATTTTTCAGTCAATCAACTTTTTTTCTTAAAATATTGACTTTACTGCATTATCACTTTATATTGAGAAATTAAACTCAAAAAAATGGTACACATCAGGCGTTACTCATCTGAGTATGCTTTAAAAGTATTCAGCTTCTTTACTCAAATAATAAATATTCATCACTGATCATCATTTCATCACGTTCCCTTGAAAATGACTAGAACGAAGTTTACATCGTTTCTTCGCTTTTTTTGCCATTGTTCTTATCAACTTTACAACAACACGTTCTGGGTACATAGCGAACTCTTAATCATACGTTTTTTCCCTGCCATCAGAATGTTGCGATTTTCATCGACATTTACGCGTCTTATTGGAGAAGATCAACCAAGAATTTTTTATCAAATAAAATAACGAAAACGAAATTGAATGTTTCAAATTAAATTAGAAACCGAGAACTAGAGATTTTTCCCGAAGAATAAAATAAAGAAGTTCACAATAAAAAGATTATCCAGAACCGGAGACTGCGCGGTATTGAATTATGAAATCAGCTTGATTGTATTGAACTTTTGCACGAATTGCAACAATATTCGCATCTGATGTGAAGATTTGATTGACAAATGCACTGCAACACATTCTGCAAGATAAGAAATGTTGGCTTATGTCCAGTGAAGACAATTTTACATCATTCCATAGACATCAAACTTCCCCATGTTGATTTCAATTGATTGCCAAGGACACTCTTGCATACAAATCGAACTTGATAATGATTTTGTGAGACGAAGTTCTACTCTTTGACCGACTGGAGCTTTTACATGCCAATAACAATCAGTAGCTGTGTTTGTAGCCACATAACTATTTGGATCGCCAGCTTTTCCATTGAATGAAGACCAAGTAGAAGTTGCTGTGATAACTTGGCCATTACAGTTTACAGCTGAACCTCTGTTCAATTCATCGCATGTTTGACCTCCAAAATAGCGTGGACATTTACACTGTGAGCATCTTTTTGGATCTGTGAATCCGAAGTTCGAACATGTCAATTGTGTGCCACATCTCTGTTCTAGAAATGAAATGGTATCTATTTTAACATTTAATATGTTGTAGATTACCACTACATTTGTACAATTTATTGATCAATCGAACGTCTGAGAATGCCGGACCTTCTCTTTGTCCTAAACTATTTTGATTTGCCGCGCTGTTAGCATAAATTGTATATTTGGTTCTGTCTATAGCGAACGAGTCTGAAATTATGGAGTTTTATGATCCGAAATAATATCGGGAGCTCCCGTGATCGTTCGCGGGAACTGAATTTCTTTAATTACATGGATAGTACTGCATAACACTTCCATAATCAAAAGGAAGTCCGAGCAATGGAGCTTGTTGTTCAGTCATCTTATCAAAGTTGTATCGTTGTGCCGGGAAGATATTTGAGAAATCAATAGTGACATATTGATCTCGATCTGCTCTAGACTGCATGTGCCATACACCCAATGCATGAGCCAACTCATGAGTTGCAGTTCCAAGCTGAGAAATCGAATAAGTTTCTAAGGAAAACCTGATTTTTTTACCCCATCACATCCAGGTCCAACTGAAACCAACTGGGAAGAGGTGGTTTGTTTTCCAACATACGACCAACAACCACCAGCAGAAGTCAGGAAGAGACGATTTGGACCAGTTGAACTTTCCTGAGAAACATTTTGGATATTTTAATTTATTAGGGAATGAACCTGGAAACTCAAACAACTATTGTCTTGCCAATATTGAATAGCTTTTCGGACATTTGCAACATTTGAAGATGCTGAAAAAATAACTTGTTTCAAACAACAAACTCGTCAATTTTTTCTTACTGAGCTTTGTATCAAATTGATAATAAATTGGTGTATTGATATTCCAGAATAAACTCGGAGCAATTATCGTTTGTCTTTTTTCTCTGCCGCTTTTATTTTTGATACCATTTGCAATTGCATTAGCTTGTTCCTCGTTGAGCATAATATCCGATTCGAACGTGTATTCTAAAATCAAAATATTCTAATAATCTTTCTATTCACAAACCATCAATCTCTTTATTTATGTGTTCAAACTTTTCATGTGTCGTCTGGTTGTTCTCTGGTCCAAGGTCAACTCTCGCCTGCAATATCAATACACTTTTTACACGTTGTGGTATCTGCTTCCGTGGCGCAATAGGCAGCGCGTTCGGCTGTTAACCGAAAGGTTGGTGGTTCGAGCCCACCCGGGAGCGAAATTTTTAATTTTTTTGGTTTTTCTTACCGGCATCTTTTTTAGAGATTGTCTTCCTTGGATTCGAATGGAAACTTTTTGGCTTTCATTGCTAGCCTTCTCCAGGATCTCACGAATTTTTTCACGATTATCTTCAGTATCCGGATTTTCGTCAATCAGAATTTTTCGAAGAGCAATCTTGTTAGGACCACAAAAAATTGGCACAAGAAAAGATAGAAATATGAAAAAGCGGAACATTTTCAGATATTTGGATCATACTGAACATGACTTTTATAGAACGCAAGCTCATTGTTATTTTTATTTTTAATATACAAAAATAGTAATGCTCATCAAAATATTTACATACAAAGGGTCAAAAGTTCAGGATTGTATTTAATTAAATTCCTTTCAATGTGGACTTGGTGTCGGTGTCCGTGCCAATGCTATTGCAAATGTTGATAGTCTTTTATCCTGACTTGCATTATTGCTTATTGATGCCATCGGTTGTGTTTTGGGTGCTTTTACGATTCTTCAAAACATCATAATACTTTTATTGAACTTTAATTTTTAGCTTTTTGGATTCTTTTTTCAGTTGTATTTTCACACATATTTTCCCTCACCTGACAAGTTGCACAAAATTTGTGGTTATTGGTTTTGAAAATATCAAAAGCATCCAAGCAGAGAATGTAGAGTAGATTACCCCAAGAATATTGTAGAAGAAATAAAATATCTGGAAAAAAGGAAGCAATATCTGGAAAAATAGAAACTGCTCACCCTTTTGTTGATTTTCTGGTTGATTTGTAATGTATATAGCACAAAAAGAAAATAAACTATTTCGACGAAACATACGATAAATGTCATTTGTGTTAAACTGTTCTCTTTTTTCTGTTTTTCATTCAAAATCCGATTGTTCAAAATCACGCGAGAGCTTCTTCTGGACAACGTATTCTGAAAGGAAATATCCGATTTCCGGAGGCTAAAAATAGGGGGAGGGAAAAACAAACGAGATTGAATTTGAATCGAAATGCAACAATCATTGCCACATTGAAAAAAACAATGCAAAACACAAAGAATACTTCCATTATTGCAACGAGAACATAGAATTTCAGGCGAAAATTGAGGTCGACAAATGATGAATAATATCTGGAAAATTAAAGGTTTAAAAATAAAAAACAAATTCAAGGGATATCTAGATCTTGTTGAGATGTTAAAGGGGGGCTGAGGGGACGAAATAAATAGTTTAGAAATGTTGAAAGTATGATTGTTGATAAATAAATGAAAAAAAAATCCAAAAAAAACCTCGAAAATGGCGAAAAAAAAATTCCGAAAAAAACTCATACCCCCCTCTCTTCGCCCTAATGGCCGAAGAAACGCTTTTTGTTTTCTAGGCCATTTGTTTTTTTCTCGGCCGCCTATTTTTTTATCTTGTTTTTCTCTTCTTTCCAATTTTTTTTCAGAGAAAATTATCCATAAAAGAGTATTAAAACAAATAAACGTTCAAAAGAAATGTATAAAAGAAAATAATAAAAATATTTTTCAAAAAATAAAATTAGGCGGCCGAGAAAAAAGAGACGGCCTAGAAAATCAAGAAGCGTTTCTTCGGCCATTAGGGCGAAGAGAGGGGGTATGTTTTTTTTTCGGAACTTTTTTTTTCGCCATTTTTGAGTTTTTCTTTGGATTTTTTTTTCATTTATTTATCAACAATCATACTTTCATCATTTTTAAACCATTTATTTCGTCCCCTCAGCCCCCCCCCCCCCTTTAACTTATTTTCGAAGCCTAAAAATGATATGGATTCGAGAACTTCATTAAGAAACAATATTCCTCCCAAGGACCAGAGATTCACATGCCCTTTTTTCTCGGTTTTCCAGGTCATAAGTATATTAAATATATTTTACTTATAATGAGAATAAAATAAATGAGTCGTTTATAACAACCTTATAACTCTCCATGATTTTCATTAAACTCTTAAAGACTGGCGGTAAGAGGAATACAATTTAAATGCCTTACCCATCATTCTGAGGTAAATACTCGTATTTTTTCGGAATCAGAAGTGAAACTGCAGCAATTGCACCAGCTACTTGAATAATTTGCATAATTGCCAAATATTTTCGTCCATTGAGTTTCCGATACAAAATTGGATAACACACTGCACATACACGATTAAAAGCGAGAAGCATTGCGGTTGCTCCCTGAATACATCTACCACCATATGTGATGGTGTAAAATAACGTTCCAATCAGATTTTCGTGTTGTAAATAGAATGAAATGAGAATGTTCCTTGCTGGTAGAATTTGACCAGTGAATATGTTAATAGCGGTTACGACATCGACAATCATTCCAACAAATATCAGGCGATAAAACTGGCCTTAATATTTTATAATTTTATGAAGAAAGGAAATTATTTATAACCTTGAAACACTGTCTTCCGATTCGTGAATACAATGAAAAGCTCAAAAATATACAGTGGTAAAGACAAAACCGTGATGAATAGTAAAATAACAACTGATAGTGTTTCTAGCGCTAAAAACCAACTAGGAAAAACTTCGATGGTTTCATTGCTCATCTTGGAAACGAGCCAAAAATCTGCAAATATGATGTGTTTTGGATTTCTCGTGATGGAAAGATGCCAAATAAATAAAAGAGTGAATGAAAAAAGAAATGAAGTAGGCAGGAGATGAAGGAAATTCCAAAATTAAACATCTTGATGAAATTCGATATGTGAGCAATAAAAGAAAACCACTTGAAAATTATAGATTTTTATTTAAAACATGGAAACAGAAGAGGGGGATTTATTTTCACATGATTAGTATGATGAAAAGAAAACTTTTTTTTTGCTTTTATTACTTTTTTCACACGAAGTAGAATTTTTTAGGAACGAAACAAAAATGAAATGCCCTATTTTGTTTTAAAGACGAAAGAGAATATTTGCAGGCACAGTATGCAGAAAAAAACGTAAAATCTTTTGAAAGTCTTTCAAGGGAGAATAATTTTGTTCAAAGAACGTGCTAAGTTTTCAAAAAGACGTTGGTCTTCGAATATTGGACTAGTCTCAATTCAGAGTTTTGCCACCTTCAGAAACCAAAATAAATAATTTCGTGAAGGCCTTTGAAGTCTTAGGTTTGAATTCTTGTATTCAGCTGATGTCATAGTTATACAATAGACCTAATGAGCATTTTCATCATTCAATAGAGAACACATGTTCAATTCTAGATATTTTGCTTTCGAATTATTGAATATCTTCAAAATCGGTAGCTTTTGCAAATTAAAATCTGAATAAATGTTACTACCGGATGGTTTTAATGAAAACTTGAACCGCGTTATTTAACAAACAATAACCAAAACATAAAAATTATTAAAGAATAAAAGAAAAAATGGCAAAAGAAGGTCATGAAAATTTAATTAAGTTGAATCCAGTCCAAAAATATTGTTTCAATTTTTTTAGAATAAATTATTTTTGAATTTTAAAAATTCGAATATGAAATTGGAATAGTAAAGGCGGAGTGCACCAATGTTGTTTGAGAAGAGGTTTAACTGCGATAAAAACCGATAAACAAGTTCGTAAGATGTAATTGTTCCTAGGTTACGGAAACTGTGCAGTGGATCTCGATCTACACATGAATTGCCTTATATAAGAACAAAAAAGCTGTAAACATTACTTCCCCCCGAGTATCGTTCTGCGAACCACCCACTGCTTAATTTAATGTATTCCTCCATTGTGACGATTCCCAAATGTATTGCTCAATTTAAATGATTAAATTTTTATGTGGGTTTCATATGAGAGCATTTTTTTCAAAATTCGAAATCATTAACTTTTTTATTATTTACAATCGTAAAGCGAATATAATTTTTTCGGACACATCATAACCCGGGGGAATTGGTTCATAAATTTGTTTCTATTTTGAAATAACAAGCAAAAATGCAAATGGAATAAATTCAAAAGCATCTAAATTTAGAGCTGTGAAATATGAAAGTTGGATTGCCTTTGGATAGAAATATTCCGGCATTTTGCCCTTATATCTCCATAATTTGTTAAATTTGAAGGCAGCTTCATCGAGATTCGGAATTGGATGATCGAGGAAAGTGGAAACAACTTTGTCAGCATTCTTCTGGTAGCTTGCATCCTTAATAACCTCACCAATATGATGTTCAAGCAATTCTTCGGTAAATAAAAACTTGTTGAGAATTTTTTAAAAGCCCTGAACAAGAATCATTAATAAACACGCTTCACTTCAAAAATTACTTTGCTCTTTGCCAACCAAGCATTCCTCATTTGCTCTGCAAACATTGGCATGGAAATTGACGGCTTCGCTGAACATGTTGCTTCTTTTACACTGAAAAAATAACAAATATGACATATATTCAATACACATAGCTTTTAAGACCACCATGGCTGAAAAATACAAGAGTTTTCTCATGATAAAGAAGTTTTCATATATATAATTTTTAAAAATTGAAGCTTAGTTTAAGCCTAATTTAAGCCTAATTTAAACCTATTTTAAGCCTAATTCAAGCCTAATTTAACGAATAATCACAAGAATTCTGAGGAATTTTTTGATGATGTTCTCGTCTACTTCAACATGCTAAAATTGAACCACTAAAAAGGCCTTAACCCATATAAATTATTAAAATACATATCGATTTTGAAATTTCGAGAAATTATTTTGTAACGTGGCGGAAAATTGCTATTTTTTTTCAAATAAGTCAAAGATTCGGATGTTTTACAGACTTTACACCATTGTTGAATATTTTTAGTATATATTTTTATCGTGTTTCAGGAAACTATTTTTATTTTATTTCTCCGTTTACTATTCAAAATGTTCAACAGTTTTGTCATGATCAAGGGTTGAATAAATGCCAAGTTTTCAATATACAACTTAAGTATATACAACTTAAGACTTAAGTTTAAAATTAAAGTTGTAAACAATTAAATCGTGAAAACCATGTTAAAATTCCAGATTCAAACTTTTAAATATGGATCGTGATGAAAACCGTGAAATTGGGCGGAACGTGTCGTTGCTACAGTCTTGTAATACCTCAGAGAAAAAACGGCGTGTTTCGGCGAGCTCGCTCTCATGCCGCGTGGAAAGTGCGTGCACGCCGGAGAATCAGCGCGGAATGCGCGGGCCCGCGACAAAAAATTGGCGGGACGCCTTCGTCGCGCTGTCGGCGCGGGAGAGCGGGACCCGCGACAAATAGTCGCGGGTGCGCGCGGCCCGCCACCGTGCAATTTACCGTCGAATTGTTTGTTTGTCATATATGACGCCAATTTTTTGTTTTCTTTTTTAAAATTTATTTTTTTTTCGCTTTGAGAGTTTTCAACGTTTTTTCTTCTAATTTTTTAAATCCATTGTTAACAGATATTGTTAGGGAGCTAGCTAGTCAGTAAAATTACAAAAAAAACTTGGAAATATTTTTAACAAACGTCGTTGAAATAATTTTCATAAAAAATTGTGGACTTAACTATTTCATGATTCCTATTCAATTGCTTTCTTTGCTGACACGAATTTTTTCATAGCTTTGTAGAACTATAAGTAGCTATAGCCTAGTTTTAACGGAACTGTGACTTTTTTCCGAAAACTCAGTGAGTGCGGGCAAAAAAGGATAGCCCCGAACTCGCCACTTTTGCCGTCGCTTTTTCTCTTACGATTTCCTGAGTAAGATTTCAAAACAGCTGTTTTTTCCTTACATCTTACAAGTAAGAGTTCGAATTTTCAGATCTGGTTAAGAAAAAGCGCCCGGAGAAGCGTCATGCATTCGCTTTATGATCTATCAGGCGGGACCCGTTGTGTGGATTAATGTAAGTTTTTGATATTTCGGAAAAATGATTTTAAATTATCGAATTTCAGCACGGCATCCTATCATTGCATCATGCTCGTTGAAGCGTTAAAATTTCACCGTACAAATGCAAAGAATGTCAAGTGAGTTTTTTTGCGATTATGATAAAGAAAAATCCGCAGTGAAAATGTGTACCAATTTTCTGTCAAATCTAGAAAGATATTTTTAAAATTAGGGTTTTGAAGACAGGTATGAAAACTTTGAATCTTCAAGTTTTAAAATTAGTCGAACTTTGAAGAGCTATTGTCAAGATAAAAATTTCTGGCCGCTCGTTTTGCGGAGTGTCGTTGGAAATTTCCTCAACGCGCTCAAATTCAAAATTCTCAGTTGGTCTTGCGTGTTGCGGTTGTGTTGCGAGGAAATTCCCAACGACACTCCGCGAAACGAGCGGCCAGGAATTTTCATCTTGACAATATAACAGTGGTCACAATTGATAGAAATGGATAATAATATGAGGAAATCACAATGACAACCCTTCTAGAACTATTACTAAGGGACAATTCTGAACTCTGTTTGTGATTGCAATCTTACCATTATTTTTTCGTTTAAAGTCTGGCAGTGAAACACTGCCAGACTTTTAGTAAAACTAGAAAAATATGGTTTTATATGAAAACTATATCACAACTTCAAAAAAAAAAATCATAGAAAAATATGATCTGGTGTGCACAATTTGTATGGTACTTGAGAATTTAGTTCCCAGTTCTGTGTGCTGCATATCTTATCCAAATTTCATTAAAAAAACTCCAACTATGCGCGGAGTTATGTCAAAAAAACTAAAGGTGTATTTCTTGTTAACCGCTACAAACTCAAGTTGCATAGAGAAACTAAAACTTTGTATTTTACAGCGCTCCTCCAGCCGAAACAAAAACCAGAGGAACTATTGAAGCATGTGCAAAACGTCCGGATGGAAAATTATAAGTAATTTTCTTAATTATTACTAGATATCTCATTTTTGTTTTGTTTTATTAAATGTTTTCTTTTTGAGATTGACAATAAATCAAAAACTGGTTTCAAAATTGTAGTTATTGTTTCTGTTTTGTGAACCGAGCACGTTTTTAATGCAATAAAAAATCGAAATGAGTCGGAAGCGGCGTGGCGTAGGCGTGAAATCGGCGTGAAATACGCGTGCCCGCGCACGATGTGGCGCGTCATCCGCGTGCCCGCCCGTGAAAATCGGCGGGCCCGCTCGCGGGCTCAAATCCTTAAAATTGTTTTTTTCTAATAAAAATACTTTATTTCCCAAAAATGCTGTGGGGGGGGGGGAGTCCGCTCTACCGTAACGAACACTTGTGCCTCCAAACGCAAGGCCTACCCTCAGATTGAGTTCGGCCACAAAAGAATAAAAATTCGAGAGTTCGAAAGAGGGCTGAGAACACGGGGTTTTTAGCTTCATTACATTCCGCTAAAAATACTATTTATTTTTCGGTTTTGGGAAGCGGGGTCTTTATTGTGCCAACCATAGTACATGAGAAACTCCGAAATTGACTAATGCAAGAAATATAAATATTGGCGCGGTTGCCATAGAACAAATGATCAAACTATAAATATTATAGATCAAAATCTTTGTAGGTCTAAACCAGAGCTGTGCATTTCTCGTTTCTCGTTTCTCGAATTTCTCGACATTTTTCGAGAAAAATTCTCGACGAGAAATTTCTCGAAAAATAATTCCGAGAAAATTTCTCGACGAGAAATTTTTCGAAAAATTTCCGAGAAATCAAAAAAAAATTAAAATAATAGTTGAAGAAAATGTTTGAATTCAAAGCTTTTCTGAAACCGTTTAAAGGAGCGTGACGATGTATTAAACATATGTTGTGCTTTGGAACATATGAAAAATTATAAAATATGTTTCTAAGTTTGCGAATTTTTTTGTTTTTTAAAGAAATTTTTTTTGGATTTCTCGAAAATTTTTTCTCGTTTTTCGAAATCTTTTTCTCGGGTTTTTCGTTTCTCGAAATTTTCTCGAATCTTTTTTTCTCGGTTTCTCGTTTCTCGAAATCTTCTCGAATTTTTTTTTCTCGGGTTTCTCGTTTCTCGAAATTTTCTCGAAAACTTTTTCTCGCACAGCTCTGGTCTAAACCACCGGTGTTCACAAGTATGGCGATGTAATGGTTAGGCCTTTTTTCTTGATATATTTTTCTTGGCGAAGGAAAATCAATATTTGAAGAAAAAGTCCTAATATTTATTGTTTACCCTCCTGATTACTCTTATCATTTCAAACTTTTCAAAATTTGGTTCTTTCAGATGTGCTAAACAAAAACTCACAAAAAAGTACAGCAACTAATCAATATTTCTAAAAGAATTAATAAAATTCCTGTAATATGAGTATTCAAGAGATGCACGGAAGTATTGCCGAAGTTATCGAGGTAAGAAAGATATTCGGAAAATCTTAAACCTCTTTATTTCGTTTAGGTTATGGACTAAACGCTCCGAAATTACTGTCGGTGTCGGCTTCGGAAAAGCTTCCACCATGCCTAAAAGGAATCGTTTTTGATATTGAGAATTTGTTCATCACCTCTAAAGGACAAGTTTTGGTAGGTCTTTTGAACTTTAACAAGGGAAGTGTGCGAAGTCACCATCGCCAGACTTGTCGTTTAGGCCCCCAAGCCGGCCCAGGGCCGAAGGTTTTTTCATTGTTTTTTTTCATTGACTAAATTTAAACAACACGAGGTAAAACAAAGAACAAAGTGAACATGGAACAGTTCATATATGCTACGCTAGATAAAAAATCGGTTTTATTTACCCAAAACTAGAATTTTAAAGGGATTCTTTACTGTTTTTGGGTTTCTATTCCATTTTTCTTTTCTTCTTGATATTTGAAAACCTTACAAGAAAAATTGTTTTGCGAAATTTCCTGTTCTAGTACACGAACCAGCACATTTACAGGATAAGGCGGCGAGTGGCCTAAAAATTGCAAACACTCTCATATCGCATGCTCTCTCGCGCGCGGCCGAGCGGTTAGGCCATTCGCTGCCTTATCCTGTAAATGTGCTTTTTTAGTGTACTAGGAAAGGAAATTTAGATAAATTGTTTTGCTTCTATAGGTTTTCAAATACTGTGAAGAAGATGAAAATAGAATTGAAACCCAAATTCAGTAAAGAGTCCCTTTAACAGTTTGGTGACATAAAATCAAAGGAAAAACTGAAACGTAAGATTCCTCAGCCAATTTTCGAGCATCCTGTTCAATATGCCAATATGTTTTCTATTTCGAAAAAAATATATAAAGCCCCAGGGCCGGGCCCTGGCTTTCCGGAGGGCCGGCCGGGCCGAACTTTCTTCGCGACAAGTCTGACCATCGCCAATCGAGTTGAGACCTACCATTCGATAGAGCTTTAAAGCTAGGTCTAGAATCCGTTTTAAACGTCTGCCGGTTCGACCTGTGAGCCGGTGAAACATGGGCTCAAAGTTTCTTGAAACAGATGTGAGTATATAAGCGCACCTGAACCCACCTACACAATGTGGCTGCGTGGTCTAGTGCTCAGACAATGGGGGAACTGCTTTTTTATCAGTTCGGGGCCATTTCGACTGCTTTTTTGGCAGTACTGGTAAAATACCAGTCGAAATCGAAAGTAGAACTGCTTTTTTGGCAGTACTGGTAAAAAACCAGTCCAAATCGAAAAGAGAACTGCTTTTTTAGCAGTAACTGATAAAAAACCAGTCGAAAATTTTAATTTAATTTTTTTAATTTAATTTTTTTTACACATTTTGGACTTTTACTATATAAAGGTATATTTAATCTTTTGCAGATGTTGTAAATCGTGTTTAATTAGCTGAAACTGATGTTTTATTCAACAGGTAGTTTTTTTTGCTTAAAAAAGTTTTATTTGAAACAAGAAATTAAAGTTATCTCCAAACCCAAGAGAGACCCTGCGAGTGAGATCCTGCTCGTCGGTTGGAAACAACTATACCGACGATCTCAGATTTGGTTTGTCCATCAACAGGTACATTTTTCGATTTTTCACGTGCCATCATCCAGAAGAACGAAAAAGTTGTGAAGTCATTCAAAGTTCAGGGCTATCCGACAACAGTGCTCAAAAATTTGACATATCAACAGAGTTTGAATGGAGGAGCAAGATTTGACGACAATGAAGCCGGATGTTGTCGATTATTTAAAATGTTAATATTTAAAAATATGATATAAATCAGTATTGAAAAATTACAGAAGTGTCTTAGTCATTTTTTGAGTTTGAAGATGGTTCACTTGAGTTGAACATCGAGGATTCATCTTTTTAACACAGAAAGTCAGTTTTCATGTCTTTTCATTACTATTTTCAAAATCTCTAAAATTACAGACTATATAAATCAATTGATGGTTCGGTTTAGCAGAAAATTTCTATAATTAAGAAGAATCCGTAGTTCGTGGGACGCAAAGGAATTCACTCAAAAATTGAAGAAGTCTATGTAGGTTCATGAAAGCATATGCACTTATAATTTTTTATTTTTAGGACCGAAGCGTGAAGAGTTGTGTCTTCTAAAGAACTGGAAAACGCTAACCGAAACGCTGAGAATGAACGACTTGAATCCCAGGACTACCTCAACATAAATTACTAAGTATTTGGTTTCTTTTTTTTGTTATATATATTTTTATTTTTTTTATCCTTGAAACGTGTTGTTTATTTGTATTATTTAATAAATACTGATATCATAAAGCTTCAATGGTGTTTTTTACGATTTTTTTCGTGAATGGGATTTATGAAATTCGACTGCTTTTTTATCAGTTTCCCGACTAGTTCATTACGAGTTCCCGACTAGTTCATTACTAGTTAGCCGACTAGTCGGAAAACTGATAAAAAACCAGTTCCCCCATTGTCTGAGTGGGTTAAGCACTTACCTATGAAAATCTTTTCCAAAAGTTCGATTCCAGCCGGTTGGTAATTGTTTTGCATACTTTTTTCCTTTTGCTATTTTTGTTTAAAAACGTATTAATAAAACAATTTTGAATGAAAATAGTAATATAACGATTATTGACAACGGTGAACATTTACAACGCTAAAACATGATTTGAAAAATTGATAAATGAATAACGATGAAAAACGATTAAAATGCGCATTAACTTGTAAATTGTTTTATTAATACGTTTTTTAAACAAAAAAAAACAAAAAGAAAAAAGTATGCAAAACAATTACCAACCGGTTGGAATCGAACTATTGGAAAAGTTTTTCATAGGCAAGTGCTTAGCCCACTTGACCACGCAGCCACATTGTGTAGGTGGGTTCAGGTGCGCTTATATACTCACCTCTTTTTCAAGGAACTTTGAGCCCATGTTTCACTGGCTTCGAGCAACCGGCAGACTTTTAAAACGGATTCTAGACCTAGCTTTAAAGCTCTATCAAAAGGTATCAACTCGATTGGCGATGGTGACTTCGCGCACTTCCCTTGTAAGACATCCTATTATATATTTGAAAACGCCGGAAAAGTGTCTGTTAACACAAATCTGTTCGCAATTTTTTGTGTTTCCGAACCCTTTTTCGTAGTAAAATTCAAAAGTTACTGAGTGGAATTGAACTCGAATCGGTTCACGTAAAGAAACTATTACTTAACCGGTAGACCATAGAAGTCACCGAAAGAGGAGAGACTTTTTGAAACCTAATGATTGTGGATGTTCATTTCTTCATTTTTTTAAAAAATTCCATGAACATTTATGAAAAAAATAGGTCAAGAAACTAGGGCAAATTAGAAAAATTATTTGTTGTCATTTCTGAGTTGAGATTCATTCTTTTAAAATTTACTCGAAGAAAATGATAGCTTTATTGTGAGGGCTATTTTAATTGGAAAAAATAAGGTGAGCTAGAGTAAGAAGATTACATAAACCTCTTTTCAGATTCATTTCTATATTTAAGACGCTAATTATAACCATTTTAGAAGATTAAATAATTCGATATGCATGTGACAAATATGGTTTGGATTTTTTAGAATATTCCAGTGAAATTGTTAAACTTTAAATTAGGAGCGTTTCGCCGCGCAGCGGCGTTGGAAAAACGATCAAAAGTATTGGAATGCGTGCCGAAGGCACGGAAGAAGCGAGCCGAAGGCGAGCTTCTTCTGTGCCTTCGGCTCGCATTCCAATACTTTTCGATCAAGAAATTTCGGTCCCGACAACTAAATTCAAAAGGTGTGAAATCGTCAAATAGTTGAAAGTGACGCCGAAGGCGTGTAAGGGGCGAAGCCGGAGGCGAGGCGTAGAAAAATATATTAGGTAATTATGATGAGCTTAGGTTAAAGAGAGCGAAATCCAAAGAAATGGCTTTTAGATTACCGAATTTTTAAATAAATTTATGTTTTTCAACACATTATATTGGTAAATGACATTAAAATATTAAAGAAAGACTTTACGGAGCTAATGAATGTACCTTAAATGGAAATAGACTCCATTCTTATTCCAAATCAGTTTTTTAAATTTTCTAAAACCACGCAAAAGCCGGGAAAACGAGATTCGAAAAAATGGCCGAGAAAAAGTTTCAACCCGTCGAAAATTAACTGCTTTGTAATTAGAATGACGTCTATTTCAATTTAAAGTACATTTATTAGCTCCGTGAAGTCCTACTTTAAGTGCGCCGAAGGCGAACTATTGGAAAACCACAAACCAGGAAAACCACCGCGAAGCGGTGACAGTTTTCCTGGTATTCTATAAATGATAATGGATTCTTGTACAATTTTGAAAAAAAACAGAGGTCACGAACATTTGGGTTTTTAGGTTTCATCTTTTTTTCGGACACTCGCTCTCATCGCCTGCGCCAATATGTTGTTTTCTCTTCCCCCTGCTTTTTCTGTGATAAAAATTATAATTCTTTTACTTTTCCAGGTGGTGAAATGTCCACGTTGCCATGGGTTAGGGTATCAAACGCTACACAAGATCCGAATACAAAATTTTCGGTGGCTCAGGATCAAATTGTTAAAATTGTGAGAGAAGGTGGAGATTGGTTCGTATTTTTTTAAACAGAAAAAACCGATTTTCAGGTATTCAATCGAAACAATTGAAGGATCAAAAGGACGAGTTCCAAAAGTCCAATAACTGATCCGAATCGTCTACCTGGTCAACTGATATACTGGTCAACGGATGCGTATACATCAATTCGGACGGACAATTTGTCATTTGCGCCATCCTCTCTTTTCGGTGAGCCATTTATTTTTTTTTTGTTTAAAAAATAAAAGAAAAAATTAAATTTGTTCCAATGATGTGTAATAATTCACACGTTGTAATTTTCTATATAAATCTGTCCAGAAATCATTTCGGAATTCATTTCCTATGCAGAAATTTTAAAAAACCGCATCAATTTTTCAGCTCCGCCTTATTTTTTAAATTTAATTGTGAGAACCGCGCCGTTTTCCATACTGCGCCTTTAAAAATACTGGAATTTATTATTTTTTTCTGATTTCGACATGAAAACGTTTTTCAGCATAAATTTCTAGAAAAACTGTTTTTTTTCTTTTGAGCACGTTTTCAAATCAGAAATTTATAATTTTTTTTGAAAAATAACCTTATAACCGATTTTTAAAAATTTAAAGACTTTCAACGAGTTTTTGCTATTTTCTTGAAATTTTGATTTTCTAGTGTTTTGAATTCTTGATTAATAACACCAGATGATTGTGTGAAATCTGAAAATAAAAAAAAACGAAAAAATTAAGGGTTTTCTGGAAAAGTACTCAAAAATTGATCTTTCATCCATATCTAGTCAAAACGTTTTGAGAACGTTTTAAGAGTCGATGTCTCAGAAAGTCGAACATACTGTGGCACAGTTGCACCAACGTGAAGTTAGGATCTTGATATTTTGCATGGAGGGTACCTAGGTCCTTCTCGGAAAAAAAATATAATTCATTTGGCCACTCCCCCTTTGACCTAGTGAAAAAAACCCAAAATCAAAATTTTTGAACCCTTTGGAATTTTGCTAATATCTCGCCTATTTTGCCCTGAAACCCCAAAAAGGTTACAGAGATTCCGCTAAATCAACATGGAATTTGATGACAAACATCATAAGGATAAAAAATGTGCATATTTCGATTCGGGGCCAAGTACTTCATCATATCGAAAAATGGGAAAAACTTGAAAATTTGGACAACTTTTTCATAAAAATCAAATTTTCGGCATGATGCCGAACAGCTATTTTTTCTTTACAGCTATTTTTCACGTTTTAATAACTTAGATATATTTCAAGAATATTTTTCAAGTGATTCTCATTCTGAAAACAATTTTTGTTTCATCTAGCTGATTACATATACGTTTTGAAAAAAATGGCACTGCCATAATAACTTTGTGAGCGAACTTTTTTGATTTCGAGCTGACCCTTGTTTTTAAAATAACAGAAAAATTCGAGTATTTCTGAAAAGGCTAAACAGTCAATGTTTCAAATGCAATTTTAGAATAATTAGTATTTGGTCAATAACATTTTAATATTCTTTGGCACTTCACTCACTCGAATAGCTTTTTTTCAAAACATTTTTTGACTGCGGAAAAAAGTAAAAGGTGTTCAATCGTACTAGAATAGCGTTTCATGACAAAAATTAATAATGCGAACAGATGTCGAAAATAAAATTTTCAGTCTTGATTTAACGAAAAACACCAAATTTTTCAAAACTGTGAAAACGAAATATTCAAAAATAATACTTAAACGCGTTTATAAATTTTTCCAGGTGTTTTTATTAGGCTACCATTCGAACTATTTCTTTCCAGGTGACGTTTTCGCGATCGATGAACCCATCCTGCAAGATACTGTACCTAAAAGGACTTGCTCGAACTTTTATAATAATCGGAAAATGCATATTTTGTAAAACAGTTGAAAATAATGCAAAAAAAAAAAAAACAATACATGACCAGAAATTGGGAAAAGAGTCCCTAAAAAAGTAAAATATTTTAACAAACAAAGTCGAGATCGATAGGGAAAAAAAAGGCCTGCCTGTAAAATATATTCAGGCAGGTCCGATTCTTTTTATATCGATATTACGACTTTTGAAGCAAAAAACGAGGAATTTGCTTAAAACTCACCTTAATTACCACCAATAACCGTTAGAATTTGCAGGAAAATAAGTAAAATAGGACAGAAATAATTCTCACAAAAAAACTGTGAAATATATACAGAGAATAAAAAAAACATAATCAGAATGAGAATCACTTGAAAAATATTCTTGAAATATATCTAAGTTATTAAAACGTGAAAAATAGCTGTAAAGAAAAAATAGCTGTTGAGTAAAATAGCTGTTGAGTAAAAAAATAGCTGTTGAGTAAAAATAGCTATTGAGTAGAAATAGCTGTTGAGTAAAAGTAGCTATTGAGTAAAATAGCTGTATATAGCTGTTGAGAAAATAGCTGTTGAGAATTGGCCATTGCGGCTCTTGCTATTTTGCATGGAGGGTACCTAGGTCCTTCTTGGAAAAAATATATATAATTTATTTGGCCACGCCCCCTTTGACCTAGTGAAAAAAAATCCGGGTGGTCCCAAAATCGAAATTTTTAGTTTTAAAGATAAAGTCAAAATCTCTTCAGGAATGGATTAACCGCATATTTTTGAGTATTTTTCACGACACCTAATTTCGAGCTTGTCGGCATCATGCCGAAAATTTGATTTTTATGAAAAAGTTGTCCAAATTTTCAAGTTTTTCCCATTTTTCGATATGATGAAGTACTTGGCCCCGAATCGAAATATGCACATTTTTTATCCTTATGATGTTTGTCATCAAATTCCATGTTGATTTAGCGGAATCTCTGTAACCTTTTTGGGGTTTCAGGGCAAAATAGGCGAGATATTAGCAAAATTCCAAAGGGTTCAAAAATTTTGATTTTGGGTTTTTTTCACTAGGTCAAAGGGGGAGTGGCCAAATGAATTATATTTTTTTTCCGAGAAGGACCTAGGTACCCTCCATGCAAAATATCAAGATCCTAACTTCACGTTGGTGCAACTGTGCCACAGTATGTTCGACTTTCTGAGACATCGACTCTTAAAACGTTCTCAAAACGTTTTGACTAGATATGGATGAAAGATCAATTTTTGAGTACTTTTCCAGAAAACCCTTAATTTTTTCGTTTTTTTTTATTTTCAGATTTCACACAATCATCTGGTGTTATTAATCAAGAATTCAAAACACTAGAAAATCAAAATTTCAAGAAAATAGCAAAAACTCGTTGAAAGTCTTTAAATTTTTAAAAATCGGTTATAAGGTTATTTTTCAAAAAAAATTATAAATTTCTGATTTGAAAACGTGCTCAAAAGAAAAAAAACAGTTTTTCTAGAAATTTATGCTGAAAAACGTTTTCATGTCGAAATCAGAAAAAAATAATAAATTCCAGTATTTTTAAAGGCGCAGTATGGAAAACGGCGCGGTTCTCACAATTAAATTTAAAAAATAAGGCGGAGCTGAAAAATTGATGCGGTTTTTTAAAATTTCTGCATAGGAAATGAATTCCGAAATGATTTCTGGACAGATTTATATAGAAAATTACAACGTGTGAATTATTACACATCATTGGAACAAATTTAATTTTTTCTTTTATTTTTTAAACAAAAAAAAAATGGCTCACCGAAAAGAGAGGATGGCGCAAATGACAAATTGTCCGTCCGAATTGATGTATACGTCACTAGGATAAAACCGCGGTATCCCACCTATGCCGAAAACAGGCGGTGTCAGTGCAAAACGGGAGGTGCCACCACCCGTTTTTGGGTTTTTGAGGGACCGTTTTGCTCAAAATTAAGCTTTTGAACTGAATTTTTTTGCTGATTCCGTTAATAATAGGTGATTCTGAGTCGATTAAAACAAATATTGAAAATCAGTAAACAGACACTTTAACGAGTTTTATTTTTTAATCAACTTATCTCGGCTTACAATTAATGAATTGTTTAGGTAATCTCTATCAAGAGGTATGTCAGACGAAATAGTTAGAGATGCTCCTAACAACCATCCAGCGGTTGACGAGTACGTTTTTCAGAGCTTCTTCGATAAAAATAACATTCTTCTCAGGTATTTGGTTCAACGAATTTGTGAAGTTTTGCGGCGAGATGAGGCCTTCATAACATCGGTTGCAAGCAAGCTATACGATAGAGTAATTCAAGCAGATCTCCAAAGAATTTCGGATGCTGTTTCCGATCTTGTTGTGAATCGTATAAATAACGAAAGGAATCAAGGAAGACCGGCAGCTCACAAATTGCAGTTTTTTGCAGCGATTATGGGTATTATCGCGATTTGTATCTTCTTTTTTCAGTGTGTTATGGTATATTGGGTGAGTTTTCTTCTGCTCTTATTTATAAAAAAGAAACTAAACTTACAGAATGCGCCAGACGATGCAATGGAGATAAACGGCGCCGCTTTCCTTCTTCTGCTGGTTTCGTTCTTCATCTTGCTGGGAATTACTTGGGCTCTAGCATATATTGTGAGTTTTACTCTTTCAAAGAGAAGTATTGTCAACTCAAATATTCTTGATCATGCATGTTGGTTTTGATCTACCCAGAAAGTCTAAGTCTCTCACAAAGTCATGCTATTTTTAAATGCGAGCGGCTGCGTTGCGGTCTATTAGTAAAAAATGGATGATGCAAAATTTTTAAGTTGACAATAATCAAATAAGAAACCATCGTGTGTAAAAACTAACATGTGCTATACCATGGAATCATATTTTTTAGAGTGAATTCTTTAATTTCAGGGAGACGTCATTCGCGAATTGGCTATTTCCTGGCCCCATGCTCTTGCTGCCACAATGATCATATTTTTTGCCACCCATACGATGTCTTATGCTACAAACCTGTATTTTGCCTATACGTCGGTTGTACACAACTTCAGCGGCTCATGAATCAACTATCATGTTCATTTTATTTCATGTTATTAACGTGTTAGTTTTTGATTAATTTTAGTTTTTATTAGAAAAAAAACAATGTTAAGGATTTTTTATAGAGTTTGATGGGATTAATAATGTTTCTTGTTGATTAATGTTCAGTTTGAATGCTTTTTATGTAAAATCTAGTAAAAATGAGGATGTGAAGAATTTTTCGCGTAAATGTATCAAAAATTCGTTTGTTGTTTTTTCGTAAAATAGCTGGACAGTCGAGTTTCAGAAGAATCTCCATCCAATTATTAGTTATCGCATCAATCCCACAGAACAATCTACAACTCGCAATTCCAATAAAAATCGAAATAAGGAGGAACGTCTTCATTTTTTCTATGCCCATTCTCAAGATTTCTTTCCCTTTTAAATCAAAACAAAGCAAAACACGCAAAAAACCGGGTCGAATATAATTGAATTGTCTTCATTTAAGCTTTTTCAGGAAAAAAACATACATTGACCAAGTAAGAGTAAAAAGCGGAATAAAATGCGCAAATCGGGATAATTGGCCAAGAAATAAGAAAAAAATTAGAAAGTGAATAGTCTATTTTTCTATGCACGAAGAATCACATGTTGAGGAAATTTACAAGAATATGTTAACGCAGAATACAAAAATACAGGATTATGTGATAGCTAATTTACTCGGGTTTCTTGGAATATGTTAATGTTTTCTAAACTTGTTCATGTTCACCAATCTGCAAAATCATCAATTTTCTCAGCTGAAGCTAATTTCATTGCACCGGCCGACTTCTTCCGATCGGCTTGTTCTTTTCTTCTTGCTTCATTTCTGGCAGCCATTTCGGCTCGTCGAGCTTCTAAAAATAGAAATTAGAACATAATCTTGTTTCACTTTGAAAAAAAACCTTTTTCGTTTGAAATTTTAGTCGGCTGGAGCACGGGCGTTGGCTGGAGTACAGATGAACCGATTTCTCCCCATCCATCGTCATCCCATCCCTTATTTGTTGATGCATTCGCATTTGTTGAACTGGTTGGATCATCAAATCCCCATCCTGATAATTTAGCATTAATTTATTTCACAAAATTGATCGTTGATCCGTTACCCGTGTTAGATGAAGATGAAGAAGTCAAGTTCAAATTATTTTTCATTAGCGCATCAAGCGAATTTGGTTTGTTAGAAGCTGAAGAAGTAGGAACAGATAACCCGAACAACGCATCAATATTATCATCAATTGCTAAAATAATTAACATAGACCGCATTTAAAAACTAAGATATTGTGTTTGACACTTACCTTTATCCGCTTTAGATTGTGCCGTCGTTTTTGATCTAGGTAAATTTAGTCGTCCAATCGCTGGCTTTTTCGCGTTCAATGAACTTCCAGGAGATTTTTTCACATTTGGTACTGGCGACGACTTAGCGGTCGCAATCTGGAATTATTTCCTTTGAAAATATATGTCGAGAAAATTAGAACTCACGGGTGTGTCCCATCCAACTCCCCAATCGTTAACCTCATTTTTGTTTGATTTATTTTTCGACGTAATATCAGACCAATCGTCGGAAGCTGGTTCATTGGAACCTTTCACTAAAAATATTATTTTTTCAAAAATGAAAATTAACAATTAGCAATTACCATCAAACATTTCACCTCCATCTGAAAGATCACCCCACCCATCGTTTGCAGCTGGTTTCAATTCTTGTTTTTTGATAACTGGTGTTGTTTCTGTTGAAAACTATTGTTAAAAATAACAATTTCATATAATTACCTCTTTCAGCGTTCTTACTCGGCGTCAGAGGCCTTGAACCATTCGCAGAGTTTCCTTGAGTTGCTCCAGGATTTGATGAGTTTGTTTCCGAAGGTGGAGGACCTTTGTAGAATTTTCCAGACAACGACTTCAATGCCCAACTAGCCCATTGTGGAACCTAAAAATAACAATTTTCAACATCTATTCTTAATTAGTAAAAAAAAGAAACCTTATCCGAATCCAAAATCGAACTTGCACCCGCTTTAACACCCGCTTCAAGTTCCGGTATACATGCCGGATTTTCACTTGCTTTCTCGAGTTTTTCCAAGAATCCTCGAATTGCTTTGAATGCTTGATCTCTAACTTGTTTTTCTGGGTCACATGTCAATGGAATCAAAGACGGAACTATTCTATTCGAGATTTCAACTAGTGGATAGAACTGTTGAGTGGCTGATAGTGCCAGAACGGATGCCATTCTAGACGGAGGGAATGGATCCTGAAAAAGTATTTTTTGTATGTTTTAAAAACAATTATTTGATATGAATTTTTTCTGATCCAGCTCAAATCTAGCTATTGGAAATATATAAACAATTGACTATTGTAACGATTTTGCTTCTTATAATTAATTACAAATCGCATACAACTAAATGTTTAGTTATCGTTGAATAATCTCTATGTTTTCTATATGTTAATATCACAATATTTCTTCAAATTTACCTTCAAAGCCCTCAGAAACGCACTAATAAGGATAGCTTGCCTTTTTGCCGGTGCGAGAAGATGACCAATTTTTCCAAGACAAATTGTTGTATTTGTACGTATTCCTCCATGTTCATCACCTCCTGTTATATGCCACTTTTTTTTTAAAGATAAAAATTTTCCCCTTTACCTTGTAATCTTGCCAAATATTTCATCAGTTCATTATTCAAATTATTATAGTTTAATTTATCAGCCAATGACACCATCGCTTTCACGGTACTTTCTCTTACGGCTGGCGAAGTGTCCAAAAATCCAGAAGCCAAATTACTGCAAAGAACATCCATAATTCCAGTTTATTTAATAGAAAAAAACTTACGCAAAAATTTTGTCATTCAGAATTTGTTGTGTAAGATGTGGCGCAAATTCATCAATCCGCTCTAACAATTTCACTCTTGTCGTTCTATCAGGACTTCCAAAGAGTTTACATAAACATGGCACGATTGTCCGTTGATACTCCGATTCATCCAATAATCGACCTAATTTGAATAATGGAATCAAGATATTCGGTCCAGCATCTCCGTACTCATAGGTTAGAATCAGTTTTGGTAGAATTTTATTTTTGGCCACATCATCGGGGAAAATATCCAAATTTTCTCGTAAATGCATAAAGAACGATTGTTTTTCACTAGATTCCTTCAGTTCAAATTCTTCCAAGAAAAGTAGAGTATCAACGAACTTATTTTTAAGATAACCACCGGTTAATCGATTCTCTGAAAATTGAATATGCTGAAACAATGAGAAAAAATCCAAACCTTTAATTAATTCAGAAATCACAATTCTACCTGCTGCGCCAGTTGCAATTTTCTTATATAATTCATGTAACCTCTGCGGAATTTTTCCAGGTTGTTGTGGTTGATTAACCGAAGACGAGAAACCATTAAAAACTTCCCAAATCAAAAGCGCCAATTGATTTAAATCGGTTTTCGGTGAAGTTAGCGCAGTGACCTGATGTAATCCACCGAGTTTCCAATCGCCTCCAGAAGTCACATAAACCCCGTTCCTTATATTTTCGTGACTAAATTTTGCTTCATGCAAAAATTTAAGACCGTTCTGGAAGATATTGTTTTTAAAAGAGGAATATTTTTTATCAAACCAACCAATAATTGAAAAATTCCCCATGAAACTACAAATTCCTTTTGTTGACCACTCAATTCCATATCTTTCAAGTATAATTGGAGTGGTTTACATTTTTCAGTGACTAGGTAAAATCTTCCATCAAGCTGGAATAAATTATTTTAATATAAAAAAAAAATAAATAAATAACCTCAATACTATCCTGATAGGTTATGATATTCGGATGCCTCATAGTTTTTAACTTTTGAGCCTGTTGTTTCAGTGTAGAGCTTCGATTATCCCAGAAAATTGTTGCAAGCTCTCCAGGTTCTGCCTAAATTAATTTTCTATGCAAAAAAATACATTAAATATACCTTCTTGAAACTATTTCCAATCGAAACCTGGTTAAAATAATATTCCTGCTCTGATGGTATGTCATATGGAAATTGAGATTTCGGGTCCCGTTGGAAGAATGAGGAGATGACGGATGCCATCTCTGAAAAATATATTTGATTTAATTGTTGTTTTTTTATTATATCGGTGAAGATACATATGGACCTATTCAGTTTGAAAAAAAAATACAAAAAATGTCGAGAAATTCAATGCAGAAATTGCAGAGAAATTTCAATTTCACTACATTTTTTGAACTGGTTTTCTGCAAGACCCAAACGATTTAATCTGTGTCCCTTTAAACATTTTTATGGAAAATGTTTGTTTTTGTGTCTATGATTGTAGAAATTTTACCAAAAAATCAGTAGTTAGTCCCAATGGCCTTTGGAGGCCCAACATATCTGATTTAGACCCAAAAAGACTGTCTGGGTCGAAAAAAACGACATGCCGAAATGCAGAGAAATTACAATTTCTCGGCATTTCTCTGCAATTTCTCGACATTTTTTTTTCAAACTGAATAGGTCCAATAAAAAATAAGATTTAAAAAAAAAATAAGTGGTTAAGAAACCCGCTAAACTGTGCGCAGTGTAAGAGCGAAACGTCGTAGTGGCCGCGACCCACGTGGGGGACCGCCCACACAGATAAGTGTCATTTACACCGGTGTTCACAAGTATGGCGATGCAATGGTTAGGCCTTTTTTCTTGATATATTTTTCTTGGCGAAGGAAAATCAATATTTGAAGAAAAAGTCCTAATATTTATTGTTTACCCTCCTGATTACTCTTATCATTTCAAACTTTTCAAAATTTGGTTCTTTCAGATGTGCTAAACAAAAACTCACAAAAAAGTACAGCAACTAATCAATATTTCTAAAAGAATTAATAAAATTCCTGTAATATGAGTATTCAAGAGATGCACGGAAGTATTGCCGAAGTTATCGAGATAAGAAAGATATTCGGAAAATCTTAAACCTCTTTATTTCGTTTAGGTTATGGACTAAACGCTCCGAAATTACTGTCGGTGTCGGCTTCGGAAAAGCTTCCACCATGCCTAAAAGGAATCGTTTTTGATATTGAGAATTTGTTCATCACCTCTAAAGGACAAGTTTTGGTAGGTCTTTTGAACTTTAACAAGGGAAGTGTGCGAAGTCACCATCGCCAGACTTGTCGTTTAGGCCCCCAAGCCGGCCCAGGGCCGAAGGTTTTTTCATTGTTTTTTTTCATTGACTAAATTTAAACAACACGAGGTAAAACAAAGAACAAAGTTAACATGGAACAGTTCATATATGCTACGCTAGATAAAAAATCGGTTTTATTTACCCAAAACTAGAATTTAAAGGGATTCTTTACTGTTTTTGGGTTTCTATTCCATTTTTCTTTTCTTCTTGATATTTGAAAACCTTACAAGAAAAATTGTTTTGCGAAATTTCCTGTTCTAGTACACGAACCAGCACATTTACAGGATAAGGCGGCGAGTGGCCTAAAAATTGCAAACACTCTCATATCGCATGCTCTCTCGCGCGCGGCCGAGCGGTTAGGCCATTCGCTGCCTTATCCTGTAAATGTGCTTTTTTAGTGTACTAGGAAAGGAAATTTAGATAAATTGTTTTGCTTCTATAGGTTTTCAAATACTGTGAAGAAGATGAAAATAGAATTGAAACCCAAATTCAGTAAAGAGTCCCTTTAACAGTTTGGTGACATAAAATCAAAGGAAAAACTGAAACGTAAGATTCCTCAGCCAATTTTCGAGCATCCTGTTCAATATGCCAATATGTTTTCTATTTCGAAAAAAATATATAAAGCCCCAGGGCCGGGCCCTGGCTTTCCGGAGGGCCGGCCGGGCCGAACTTTCTTCGCGACAAGTCTGACCATCGCCAATCGAGTTGAGACCTACCATTCGATAGAGCTTTAAAGCTAGGTCTAGAATCCGTTTTAAACGTCTGCCGGTTCGACCTGTGAGCCGGTGAAACATGGGCTCAAAGTTTCTTGAAACAGATGTGAGTATATAAGCGCACCTGAACCCACCTACACAATGTGGCTGCGTGGTCTAGTGGGTTAAGCACTTACCTATGAAAATCTTTTCCAAAAGTTCGATTCCAGCCGGTTGGTAATTGTTTTGCATACTTTTTTCCTTTTGCTATTTTTGTTTAAAAACGTATTAATAAAACAATTTTGAATGAAAATAGTAATATAACGATTATTGACAACGGTGAACATTTACAACGCTAAAACATGATTTGAAAAATTGATAAATGAATAACGATGAAAAACGATTAAAATGCGCATTAACTTGTAAATTGTTTTATTAATACGTTTTTTAAACAAAAAAAACAAAAAGAAAAAAGTATGCAAAAGAATTACCAACCGGTTGGAATCGAACTATTGGAAAAGTTTTTCATAGGCAAGTGCTTAGCCCACTTGACCACGCAGCCACATTGTGTAGGTGGGTTCAGGTGCGCTTATATACTCACCTCTTTTTCAAGGAACTTTGAGCCCATGTTTCACTGGCTCACAGCTCGAACCGGCAGACTTTTAAAACGGATTCTAGACCTAGCTTTAAAGCTCTATCAAAAGGTATCAACTCGATTGGCGATGGTGACTTCGCGCACTTCCCTTGTAAGACATATTCTATAAATGACAATTTTCAATTTTCAAAACAATTTTGAAAAAAAACAGAGGTCACGAACATTTGGGTTTTTAGGTTTCATCTTTTTTTCGGACACTCGCTCTCATCGCCTGCGCCAATATGTTGTTTTCTCTTCCCCCTGCTTTTTCTGTGTTGAGTTGGATCCGAATACAAAATTTTCGGTGGCTCAGGATCAAATTGTTAAAATTGTGAAAGAAGGTGGAGATTGGTTCGTATTTTTTTAAACAGAAAAAACCGATTTTCAGGTATTCAATCGAAACAATTGAAGGATCAAAAGGACGAGTTCCAAAAGTCCAATAACTGAACCGAATCGTCTACCTGGTCAACTGAGATACTGGTCAACGGATGCGTATACATCAATTCGGACGGACAATTTGTCATTTGCGCCATCCTCTCTTTTCGGTGAGCCATTTTTTTTTTGTTTAAAAAATAAAAGAAAAAATTAAATTTGTTCCAATGATGTGTAATAATTCACACGTTGTAATTTTCTATATAAATCTGTCCAGAAATCATTTCGGAATTCATTTCCTATGCAGAAATTTTAAAAAACCGCATCAATTTTTCAGCTCCGCCTTATTTTTTAAATTTAATTGTGAGAACCGCGCCGTTTTCCATACTGCGCCTTTAAAAATACTGGAATTTATTATTTTTTTCTGATTTCGACATGAAAACGTTTTTCAGCATAAATTTCTAGAAAAACTGTTTTTTTTCTTTTGAGCACGTTTTCAAATCAGAAATTTATAATTTTTTTTGAAAAATAACCTTATAACCGATTTTTAAAAATTTAAAGACTTTCAACGAGTTTTTGCTATTTTCTTGAAATTTTGATTTTCTAGTGTTTTGAATTCTTGATTAATAACACCAGATGATTGTGTGAAATCTGAAAATAAAAAAAACGAAAAAATTAAGGGTTTTCTGGAAAAGTACTCAAAAATTGATCTTTCATCCATATCTAGTCAAAACGTTTTGAGAACGTTTTAAGAGTCGATGTCTCAGAAAGTCGAACATACTGTGGCACAGTTGCACCAACGTGAAGTTAGGATCTTGATATTTTGCATGGAGGGTACCTAGGTCCTTCTTGGAAAAAAAATATAATTCATTTGGCCACTCCCCCTTTGACCTAGTGAAAAAAACCCAAAATCAAAATTTTTGAACCCTTTGGAATTTTGCTAATATCTCGCCTATTTTGCCCTGAAACCCCAAAAAGGTTACAGAGATTCCGCTAAATCAACATGGAATTTGATGACAAACATCATAAGGATAAAAAATGTGCATATTTCGATTCGGGGCCAAGTACTTCATCATATCGAAAAATGGGAAAAACTTGAAAATTTGGACAACTTTTTCATAAACATCAAATTTTCGGCATGATGCCGACAAGCTCGAAATTAGGTGTCGTGAAAAATACTCAAAAATATGCGGTTAATCCATTCCTGAAGAGATTTTGACTTTATCTTTAAAACTAAAAATTTCGATTTTGGGACCACCCGGATTTTTTTTCACTAGGTCAAAGGGGGCGTGGCCAAATAAATTATATATATTTTTTCCAAGAAGGACCTAGGTACCCTCCATGCAAAATAGCAAGAGCCGCAATGGCCAATTCTCAACAGCTATTTTCTCAACAGCTATATACAGCTATTTTACTCAATACACAGCTCCACAAAAGTATTGCTCCACCTAAATTTTTTCGAAAAAATTTTTTTCTGATAATTTTTGTTAAAAGTGTTCAACTGATGAAATATGCCAAATTCAGTCAGTAATCAACTTCCACTAATAATTTTTGAAACCTAAAGTCCAAAAAAAATTTTCATCATTTTTTGTGAAAAATCGGTTTTTGCCGTTCCACAAAAGTATTGCTCCACTTTGGAAATCTTGTTGTTTATTGACCGATGATGGTCCAATTTGCTTTAAAATCATTAATTAGGTCCATAAGAAGTGTAAAACCGTTGTTTGACTTCAAAAAGTTGCAAGATTATTGTCAATGGGGCCAAAAACTGTCGAACTTTCGAAAATTGTCGATTTTCTGCTTAAAGGGAAGAACAAAGTAATCGATTCGGTTTTTTCTTTGCCGAAAATGACCAAAATGTGTTCTGAACGCATTTTTTATTAAAACTGGCTAAGAAAACAAACCTTTTTAACATCATTTATTGAAAAAAATAGCGAATTATTTTCCCAAAAAAATACAATTTGAGTATTCCAGAGCATTTTGGATCGTTTCGGAGCGTAATTTCTTCCAGAAACTTTATCAAAATAATAAATATCGAATAATTTCTGTTTTTCGATTGAAAATTTTATGAGCCCGCTCAGTGAACGGCATTTCTTCGAATCTTCAGTTTTTGGTTGATATGGTAAATTGGTTGGACATCTTCTTATGTCTAAATTTTGCTTTTTCCGATGTGAGAACTTATGATTTAGACAAAATAAACGTTTTTAAAGATGCCGAAATCAATTACAGCAAAGTAAGCTCACAATTTTTTTGGAAAACAAGTTTTAAAGAGTATTGGTTGTTGAAGCTGGTGGATTGGACCTTGAATGCTTTTGAAAACATGAGAATTCTGAGCGGGCTCATTAAATTTTCAATCGAAAAACAGAAATTATTCGATATTTATTATTTTGATAAAGTTTCTGGAAGAAATTACGCTCCGAAACGATCCAAAATGCTCTGGAATACTCAAATTGTATTTTTTTTGGGAAAATAATTCGCTATTTTTTTCAATAAATGATGTTAAAAAGGTTTGTTTTCTTAGCCAGTTTTAATAAAAAATGCGTTCAGAACACATTTGGTCATTTTCGGCAAAGAAAAAAACGAATCGATTACTTTGTTCTTCCCTTTAAGCAGAAAATCGACAATTTTCGAAAGTTCGACAGTTTTTGGCCCCATTGACAATAATCTTGCAACTTTTTGAAGTCAAACAACGGTTTTACACTTCTTATGGACCTAATTAATGATTTTAAAGCAAATTGGACCATCATCGGTCAATAAACAACAAGATTTCCAAAGTGGAGCAATACTTTTGTGGAACGGCAAAAACCGATTTTTCACAAAAAATGATGAAAATTTTTTTTGGACTTTAGGTTTCAAAAATTATTAGTGGAAGTTGATTACTGACTGAATTTGGCATATTTCATCAGTTGAACACTTTTAACAAAAATTATCAGAAAAAAATTTTTTCGAAAAAATTTAGGTGGAG
This sequence comes from Caenorhabditis virilis, assembly GCA_964036255.1. Lineage (NCBI taxonomy): Eukaryota > Metazoa > Nematoda > Chromadorea > Rhabditida > Rhabditidae > Caenorhabditis > Caenorhabditis virilis. The sequence goes on from OZ038419.1 coordinate 9,241,731, forward strand.
CAATACTTTTGTGGAGCTGTGTAGCTACTTTTACTCAACAGCTATTTCTACTCAATAGCTATTTTTACTCAACAGCTATTTTTTTACTCAACAGCTATTTTACTCAACAGCTATTTTTTCTTTACAGCTATTTTTCACGTTTTAATAACTTAGATATATTTCAAGAATATTTTTCAAGTGATTCTCATTCTGATTATGTTTTTTTTATTCTCTGTATATATTTCACAGTTTTTTTGTGAGAATTATTTCTGTCCTATTTTACTTATTTTCCTGCAAATTCTAACGGTTATTGGTGGTAATTAAGGTGAGTTTTAAGCAAATTCCTCGTTTTTTGCTTCAAAAGTCGTAATATCGATATAAAAAGAATCGGACCTGCCTGAATATATTTTACAGGCAGGCCTTTTTTTTCCCTATCGATCTCGACTTTGTTTGTTAAAATATTTTACTTTTTTAGGGACTCTTTTCCCAATTTCTGGTCATGTATTGTTTTTTTTTTTTTTGCATTATTTTCAACTGTTTTACAAAATATGCATTTTCCGATTATTATAAAAGTTCGAGCAAGTCCTTTTAGGTACAGTATCTTGCAGGATGGGTTCATCGATCGCGAAAACGTCACCTGGAAAGAAATAGTTCGAATGGTAGCCTAATAAAAACACCTGGAAAAATTTATAAACGCGTTTAAGTATTATTTTTGAATATTTCGTTTTCACAGTTTTGAAAAATTTGGTGTTTTTCGTTAAATCAAGACTGAAAATTTTATTTTCGACATCTGTTCGCATTATTAATTTTTGTCATGAAACGCTATTCTAGTACGATTGAACACCTTTTACTTTTTTCCGCAGTCAAAAAATGTTTTGAAAAAAAGCTATTCGAGTGAGTGAAGTGCCAAAGAATATTAAAATGTTATTGACCAAATACTAATTATTCTAAAATTGCATTTGAAACATTGACTGTTTAGCCTTTTCAGAAATACTCGAATTTTTCTGTTATTTTAAAAACAAGGGTCAGCTCGAAATCAAAAAAGTTCGCTCACAAAGTTATTATGGCAGTGCCATTTTTTTCAAAACGTATATGTAATCAGCTAGATGAAACAAAAATTGTTTTCAGAATGAGAATCACTTGAAAAATATTCTTGAAATATATCTAAGTTATTAAAACGTGAAAAATAGCTGTAAAGAAAAAATAGCTGTTCGGCATCATGCCGAAAATTTGATTTTTATGAAAAAGTTGTCCAAATTTTCAAGTTTTTCCCATTTTTCGATATGATGAAGTACTTGGCCCCGAATCGAAATATGCACATTTTTTATCCTTATGATGTTTGTCATCAAATTCCATGTTGATTTAGCGGAATCTCTGTAACCTTTTTGGGGTTTCAGGGCAAAATAGGCGAGATATTAGCAAAATTCCAAAGGGTTCAAAAATTTTGATTTTGGGTTTTTTTCACTAGGTCAAAGGGGGAGTGGCCAAATGAATTATATTTTTTTTCCAAGAAGGACCTAGGTACCCTCCATGCAAAATATCAAGATCCTAACTTCACGTTGGTGCAACTGTGCCACAGTATGTTCGACTTTCTGAGACATCGACTCTTAAAACGTTCTCAAAACGTTTTGACTAGATATGGATGAAAGATCAATTTTTGAGTACTTTTCCAGAAAACCCTTAATTTTTTCGTTTTTTTTTATTTTCAGATTTCACACAATCATCTGGTGTTATTAATCAAGAATTCAAAACACTAGAAAATCAAAATTTCAAGAAAATAGCAAAAACTCGTTGAAAGTCTTTAAATTTTTAAAAATCGGTTATAAGGTTATTTTTCAAAAAAAATTATAAATTTCTGATTTGAAAACGTGCTCAAAAGAAAAAAAACAGTTTTTCTAGAAATTTATGCTGAAAAACGTTTTCATGTCGAAATCAGAAAAAAATAATAAATTCCAGTATTTTTAAAGGCGCAGTATGGAAAACGGCGCGGTTCTCACAATTAAATTTAAAAAATAAGGCGGAGCTGAAAAATTGATGCGGTTTTTTAAAATTTCTGCATAGGAAATGAATTCCGAAATGATTTCTGGACAGATTTATATAGAAAATTACAACGTGTGAATTATTACACATCATTGGAACAAATTTAATTTTTTCTTTTATTTTTTAAACAAAAAAAAAATGGCTCACCGAAAAGAGAGGATGGCGCAAATGACAAATTGTCCGTCCGAATTGATGTATACGCATCCGTTGACCAGTATCTCAGTTGACCAGGTAGACGATTCGGTTCAGTTATTGGACTTTTGGAACTCGTCCTTTTGATCCTTCAATTGTTTCGATTGAATACCTGAAAATCGGTTTTTTCTGTTTAAAAAAATACGAACCAATCTCCACCTTCTTTCACAATTTTAACAATTTGATCCTGAGCCACCGAAAATTTTGTATTCGGATCCAACTCAACACAGAAAAAGCAGGGGGAAGAGAAAACAACATATTGGCGCAGGCGATGAGAGCGAGTGTCCGAAAAAAAGATGAAACCTAAAAACCCAAATGTTCGTGACCTCTGTTTTTTTTCAAAATTGTTTTGAAAATTGAAAATTGTCATTTATAGAATATGTCTTACAAGGGAAGTGCGCGAAGTCACCATCGCCAATCGAGTTGATACCTTTTGATAGAGCTTTAAAGCTAGGTCTAGAATCCGTTTTAAAAGTCTGCCGGTTCGAGCTGTGAGCCAGTGAAACATGGGCTCAAAGTTCCTTGAAAAAGAGGTGAGTATATAAGCGCACCTGAACCCACCTACACAATGTGGCTGCGTGGTCAAGTGGGCTAAGCACTTGCCTATGAAAAACTTTTCCAATAGTTCGATTCCAACCGGTTGGTAATTCTTTTGCATACTTTTTTCTTTTTGTTTTTTTTGTTTAAAAAACGTATTAATAAAACAATTTACAAGTTAATGCGCATTTTAATCGTTTTTCATCGTTATTCATTTATCAATTTTTCAAATCATGTTTTAGCGTTGTAAATGTTCACCGTTGTCAATAATCGTTATATTACTATTTTCATTCAAAATTGTTTTATTAATACGTTTTTAAACAAAAATAGCAAAAGGAAAAAAGTATGCAAAACAATTACCAACCGGCTGGAATCGAACTTTTGGAAAAGATTTTCATAGGTAAGTGCTTAACCCACTAGACCACGCAGCCACATTGTGTAGGTGGGTTCAGGTGCGCTTATATACTCACATCTGTTTCAAGAAACTTTGAGCCCATGTTTCACCGGCTCACAGGTCGAACCGGCAGACGTTTAAAACGGATTCTAGACCTAGCTTTAAAGCTCTATCGAATGGTAGGTCTCAACTCGATTGGCGATGGTCAGACTTGTCGCGAAGAAAGTTCGGCCCGGCCGGCCCTCCGGAAAGCCAGGGCCCGGCCCTGGGGCTTTATATATTTTTTTCGAAATAGAAAACATATTGGCATATTGAACAGGATGCTCGAAAATTGGCTGAGGAATCTTACGTTTCAGTTTTTCCTTTGATTTTATGTCACCAAACTGTTAAAGGGACTCTTTACTGAATTTGGGTTTCAATTCTATTTTCATCTTCTTCACAGTATTTGAAAACCTATAGAAGCAAAACAATTTATCTAAATTTCCTTTCCTAGTACACTAAAAAAGCACATTTACAGGATAAGGCAGCGAATGGCCTAACCGCTCGGCCGCGCGCGAGAGAGCATGCGATATGAGAGTGTTTGCAATTTTTAGGCCACTCGCCGCCTTATCCTGTAAATGTGCTGGTTCGTGTACTAGAACAGGAAATTTCGCAAAACAATTTTTCTTGTAAGGTTTTCAAATATCAAGAAGAAAAGAAAAATGGAATAGAAACCCAAAAACAGTAAAGAATCCCTTTAAATTCTAGTTTTGGGTAAATAAAACCGATTTTTTATCTAGCGTAGCATATATGAACTGTTCCATGTTAACTTTGTTCTTTGTTTTACCTCGTGTTGTTTAAATTTAGTCAATGAAAAAAAACAATGAAAAAACCTTCGGCCCTGGGCCGGCTTGGGGGCCTAAACGACAAGTCTGGCGATGGTGACTTCGCACACTTCCCTTGTTAAAGTTCAAAAGACCTACCAAAACTTGTCCTTTAGAGGTGATGAACAAATTCTCAATATCAAAAACGATTCCTTTTAGGCATGGTGGAAGCTTTTCCGAAGCCGACACCGACAGTAATTTCGGAGCGTTTAGTCCATAACCTAAACGAAATAAAGAGGTTTAAGATTTTCCGAATATCTTTCTTATCTCGATAACTTCGGCAATACTTCCGTGCATCTCTTGAATACTCATATTACAGGAATTTTATTAATTCTTTTAGAAATATTGATTAGTTGCTGTACTTTTTTGTGAGTTTTTGTTTAGCACATCTGAAAGAACCAAATTTTGAAAAGTTTGAAATGATAAGAGTAATCAGGAGGGTAAACAATAAATATTAGGACTTTTTCTTCAAATATTGATTTTCCTTCGCCAAGAAAAATATATCAAGAAAAAAGGCCTAACCATTGCATCGCCATACTTGTGAACACCGGTGTAAATGACACTTATCTGTGTGGGCGGTCCCCCACGTGGGTCGCGGCCACTACGACGTTTCGCTCTTACACTGCGCACAGTTTAGCGGGTTTCTTAACCACTTATTTTTTTTTTAAATCTTATTTTTTATTGGACCTATTCAGTTTGAAAAAAAAATGTCGAGAAATTGCAGAGAAATGCCGAGAAATTGTAATTTCTCTGCATTTCGGCATGTCGTTTTTTTCGACCCAGACAGTCTTTTTGGGTCTAAATCAGATATGTTGGGCCTCCAAAGGCCATTGGGACTAACTACTGATTTTTTGGTAAAATTTCTACAATCATAGACACAAAAACAAACATTTTCCATAAAAATGTTTAAAGGGACACAGATTAAATCGTTTGGGTCTTGCAGAAAACCAGTTCAAAAAATGTAGTGAAATTGAAATTTCTCTGCAATTTCTGCATTGAATTTCTCGACATTTTTTGTATTTTTTTTTCAAACTGAATAGGTCCATATGTATCTTCACCGATATAATAAAAAAACAACAATTAAATCAAATATATTTTTCAGAGATGGCATCCGTCATCTCCTCATTCTTCAAAACGGGACCCGAAATCTCAATTTCCATATGACATACCATCAGAGCAGGAATATTATTTTAACCAGGTTTCGATTGGAAATAGTTTCAAGAAGGTATATTTAATGTATTTTTTTGCATAGAAAATTAATTTAGGCAGAACCTGGAGAGCTTGCAACAATTTTCTGGGATAATCGAAGCTCTACACTGAAACAACAGGCTCAAAAGTTAAAAACTATGAGGCATCCGAATATCATAACCTATCAGGATAGTATTGAGGTTATTTATTTATTTTTTTTTTTATACAGGGTGACAATTAATTATGGGAACACACTCAACCCATCATAAAACACGAACGAACAAATGTATTGAGATGAAATTTTTTATTCAAGAAGGAAAAAGGTCTGACAACAACATATTACAAAAGATATTCGGAATTCCCTCTACTTTTTTTTCTACGAGTCTTCAAGCGCTTCGAATTACGAGCGATGGTGGCCGTGGGGTAGTCGGTGGTAATTGTGTCCCAGGCATGGACAAATTCCGTTTTCAAGATCTGAATCGATGTCACACGGCTTCTCTCGATTCTGCTCTCCAAACTGATCAGAAGAAATAATCCAATGGATTCAAATTCGGCGAGTAACTGGGCCATAAATCCTTGGTTCATACTTCAGGAATTTCATGCTTGAGGAGCGTCATTGTAGGTTTAGCACCATGAGCGGTCGCCCAGTCCTGTTTTAACGTGCAATGTCCTCCGGAAAAGTGAGAATTAGTCCAAGGAATCAAGGCATTCCCTATGAACTCCTGGCGATAGTGTTGACCATCAATTTTGACTCCCTAATCAACAAAAACCAGATCTGGCTTGCCAGTGGAGGTGACTGCAGTCCAAATCATCACAATGGCCGGAAAATGCGTTTTTTTGTTTGTAATAGCCATCTAAAATTTGGTCATGCTTTTTGGCAACAGTTTACGGTCATTTTGAGAATTTTGGTAGCCTTCCAGAGAAAACAGCGTCTCATCACTGAAGACGTCTCATTTGAGATCATTCCCGCGGCCCACCGGAGTAGTCGTTGTGCTCTTATGTACCGATTTTCTTCCGCCTTCAAATTCGGGAATCAACTTTTGCCAATCTTGAATGGTGCGATACTCAAGTTTTTTTTGACACATTCCGGACTTTTTCTTGGCTGGCGTTGAGCTGCGTAGCCATCTTTTTCATGGATTGCCGATTTTCACGATTGATCCTCTTCTTGATCTTATTTCTCAGCTCCGGAGCGTTCAATGTCGGTGTACTTACTCTCCCGGATTTGTCAGACACGGTATGTCGGTTTTTTTGTCGGGGACACTAAGCTACGATGCATTTTCAATTATTGAGAGATCACCGAATTGCGCCGTCAAAATGCATGCTAAACGCCAAATTTTGGTACTCTCCGCACTTCAGCTCATAATTACCTAACAAATACAAATGGTGATGAGCGATCAGTTTTAAAACAAAGAAAAACATTTTTAAAAACTATTATGAAAAGAAAAATCTAGAAAAACGCTACAGTACTCCGCTCACGGTGAAGCGCGTTTTGTTCCCATAATTAATTGTCACCCTGTATTAAAATAATTTATTCCAGCTTGATGGAACATTTTACCTAGTCACTGAAAAATGTAAACCACTCCAATTATACTTGAAAGATATGGAATTGAGTGGTCAACAAAAGGAATTTGTAGTTTCATGGGGAATTTTTCAATTATTGGTTGGTTTGATAAAAAATATTCCTCTTTTAAAAACAATATCTTCCAGAACGGTCTTAAATTTTTGCATGAAGCAAAATTTAGTCACGAAAATATAAGGAACGGGGTTTATGTGACTTCTGGAGGCGATTGGAAACTCGGTGGATTACATCAGGTCACTGCGCTAACTTCACCGAAAACCGATTTAAATCAATTGGCGCTTTTGATTTGGGAAGTTTTTAATGGTTTCTCGTCTTCGGTTAATCAACCACAACAACCTGGAAAAATTCCGCAGAGGTTACATGAATTATATAAGAAAATTGCAACTGGCGCAGCAGGTAGAATTGTGATTTCTGAATTAATTAAAGGTTTGGATTTTTTCTCATTGTTTCAGCATATTCAATTTTCAGAGAATCGATTAACCGGTGGTTATCTTAAAAATAAGTTCGTTGATACTCTACTTTTCTTGGAAGAATTTGAACTGAAGGAATCTAGTGAAAAACAATCGTTCTTTATGCATTTACGAGAAAATTTGGATATTTTCCCCGATGATGTGGCCAAAAATAAAATTCTACCAAAACTGATTCTAACCTATGAGTACGGAGATGCTGGACCGAATATCTTGATTCCATTATTCAAATTAGGTCGATTATTGGATGAATCGGAGTATCAACGGACAATCGTGCCATGTTTATGTAAACTCTTTGGAAGTCCTGATAGAACGACAAGAGTGAAATTGTTAGAGCGGATTGATGAATTTGCGCCACATCTTACACAACAAATTCTGAATGACAAAATTTTTGCGTAAGTTTTTTTCTATTAAATAAACTGGAATTATGGATGTTCTTTGCAGTAATTTGGCTTCTGGATTTTTGGACACTTCGCCAGCCGTAAGAGAAAGTACCGTGAAAGCGATGGTGTCATTGGCTGATAAATTAAACTATAATAATTTGAATAATGAACTGATGAAATATTTGGCAAGATTACAAGGTAAAGCGGTAAATTTTTATCTTAAAAAGAAAAGTGGCATATAACAGGAGGTGATGAACATGGAGGAATACGTACAAATACAACAATTTGTCTTGGAAAAATTGGTCATCTTCTCGCACCGGCCAAAATACAAGCTATCCTTATTAGTGCGTTTCTGAGAGCTTTGAAGGTAAATTTGAAGAAATAATGTGATATTAACATATAGAAAACAGATTGTTCAACAATAGCTAAATATTTAGTTGTTTGCGATTTGTAAGAAGCAAAATCGTTAAAATAGTCAATTACTTATATATTTCCAATAGCTAGATTTGAGCTCAGAGAACATTCATATCAAATTTTAAAAAGTATTTTAAAAACCTACAAAATACACGTTTTCAGGATCCATTCCCACCGTCTAGAATGGCATCCGTTCTGGCACTATCAGCCACTCAACAGTTCTATCCACTAGTTGAAATCTCGAATAGAATAGTTCCGTCTTTGATTCCATTGACATGTGACCCAGAAAAACAAGTTAGAGATCAAGCATTCAAAGCAATTCGAGGATTCTTGGAAAAACTCGAGAAAGCAAGTGAAAATCCGGCATGTATACCGGAACTTGAAGCGGGTGTTAAAGCGGGTGCAAGTTCGATTTTGGATTCGGATAAGGTTGCTTTTTTTTAACTAATTAAAAATAGATGTTGAAAATTGTTATTTTTAGGTTCCACAATGGGCAAGTTGGGCATTGAAATCTTTGTCTGGAAAATTCTACAAAGGTCCTCCACCTTCGGAAACAAACTCATCAAATCCTGGAGCAACTCAAGGAAACTCTGCGAATGGTTCAAGGCCTCTGACGCCGAGTAAGAACGTTGAAAGAGGTAATTGTCTGCGAGAAATTGTTATTTTTAACAATATTTTTCAACAGAAACAACACCAGTTATCAAAAAACAAGAATTGAAACCAGCTGCAAACGATGGTTGGGGTGATCTTTCAGATGGAGGTGAAATGTTTGATGGTAATTGCTAATTGTTCATTTTCGTTTTTGAAAAAATAATAATTTTAGTGAAAGGTTCGAATGAACCAGCTTCCGACGATTGGTCTGATATTACGTCGAAAAATAAATCAAACAAAAATGAGGTTGACGATTGGGGAGTTGGATGGGACACACCCGTGACTTCTAATTTTCTCGACATATATTTTCAAAGGAAATAATTCCAGATTGCGACCGCTAAGTCGTCGCCAGTACCAAATGTCAAAAAATCTTCTGGAAGTTCATTGAGCGCGAAAAAACCAGCGATTGGACGACTAAACTTACCTGGATCAAAAACGACGGCACAATCTAAAGCGGATAAAGGTAAGTGTAAAAAACAATATCTTAGTTTTTAAATGTGGTCTATGTTAATTATTTTAGCAATTGATGATAAATTGATGCGTTGTTCGGGTTATCTGTTCCTACTTCTTCAGCTTCTAACAAACCAAATTCGCTTGATGCGCTAATGAAAAATAATTTGAACTTGACTTCTTCATCTTCATCTAACACGGGTAACGGATCAAGGATCAATTTATTTAAATAAATTAATGCTAAATTATCAGGTTGGGGATTTGATGATCCAACCAGTTCAACAAATGCGAATGCATCAACAAATAAGGGATGGGATGACGATGGATGGGGAGAAATCGGTTCATCTGTACTCCAACCAACACCTGTTCTCCAGCCGACTAAAATTTCAAACGAAAAGGGTTTTTTTTCAAAGTGAAACGAGATTATGTTCTAATCTCAATTTTTAGAAGCTCGACGAGCCGAAATGGCTGCCAGAAATGAAGCAAGAAGAAAAGAACAAGCTGATCGGAAGAAGTCGGCCGGTGCAATGAAATTAGCTTCAGCTGAGAAGAAAATTGATGATTTTGCAGATTGGTGAACATGAACAAGTTTAGAAAACATTAACATATTCCAAGAAACCCGAGTAAATTATCTATCACATAATCCTGTATTTTTGTATTCTGCGTTAACATATTCTTGTAAATTTCCTCAACATGTGATTCTTCGTGCATAGAAAAATAGACTATTCACTTTCTAATTTTTTTCTTTATTTCTTGGCCAATTATTCCGATTTGCGCATTTTATTCCGCTTTTTACTCTTACTTGGTCAATGTATGTTTTTTTTTTCCTGAAAAGCTTAAATGAAGACAATTCAATTATATTCGACCCGGTTTTTTGTGTGTTTTGCTTTGTTTTGATTTAAAAGGGAAAGAAATCTTGAGAATGGGCATAGAAAAAATGAAGACGTTCCTCCTTATTTCGATTTTTATTGGAATTGCGAGTTGTAGATTGTTCTGTGGGATTGATGCGATAACTAATAATTGGATGGAGATTCTTCTGAAACTCGACTGTCCAGCTATTTTAGGTGAGCTTTTGACTTAAAACGTTTCGAAATATAGAAAATAATGGATCTCCAAAAACGGCATCGAAAAAAACCGAAGCAAAACCACTTTCTTCTACATGATATCTCACTCTCGAAAAAAAAACATTTTAAAGGAGGACTTAACGGAGATCATTAATGTACTTTAATAAAAATAGACGACTTCATTCTCATTCCAAATCTGTTTTTAAAATTTTCTAAAACTACCTAGAAGTCGAGAAAATGAGCTTCAAAACAATGACCTAGAAAAAATGGTTACCTGGCCGAATTTTTTCCTATGAGCTTTGTTCGTGTTTCGCTAATAAATAGTTATGCAGAATGCTTAAATTAGTCATTTTTTATGTTTTTTAATTTGTTTTTTTTTGGATTTTTCATGCTCGAGGACTAGTTTTCGCCAGTGGACACTTTTCCTAGGATATTGTTTTGAGGCGCGTTTTCTCGGCTTCAAGGTGGTTTTAGAAAATTTTTAAAACAGATTTGGAATGAGCATAAAGCCAATTTTCATCCCAGACGCATTCATTTGCTCCGTAAAGTCCTTCTTAATCAGTGATTTCCAGTGAATCATCAAGAATGCTGTAAAACACATGGATGGTGTTATATTCACAAAGAAGAACGACTAGAGAAGTGTGATCAGGATTACTGTAACTGTATTGCAAAGTTGGCTAACAGTGGAACGTGTAAAGTAATAGAAATGCACAGGTCACAGTGCGGCAAAGCGTACGCTTCCCCCCTTTTCTCCACGACAGGTAGCCATCGAACACAACGTTATACAACGTTTCTCTGTGCTTCTCTGCGCTTCGCGCACACACACACTCTCTCTATGAAAAAACGCAACAGCCTAGTGGTCTCGTTGTGTGTTCGCGGTAAGAAAGCCGTTGGATCGGTTCCCCTTGAATAATTAAATTGAACTATACATTTTGCTTTTTCTTTTCTGAGATAATGTGGAGTATGAAAATGTGTGAAAAACCTAAATTATTGAAAATTATGCAACAGAGCTTTCAAATAATCAATTTGAATTTGACTCAAAACTGCAGCAGATGTCAATGATTGGATATTTCCAAGACAACTCATAACTTCTTTCAAATTTTCTAATTTTAGTGTCATAACATCTTTGAAAATTTTGAATGTTTCCTCAATTCCCTTTGGGACATACTAAATCTGATGTGATTCCCACAGAAATCTGTGAAAATACAGTTCCCCCCGATTCCTCCCCAACTAGCCTCCAACCCACTCTGGATAATTTTTGATAGGGCAATATCTTTCTCAATTTCGACAATGTCGATTTCTTATTACTTTGTTTCCCTACATCATACTGGGTGGTGTTATCCAATCTATTTGCCACGTCAAGAAGAGATTTTTTCACAAAATTTTGGGTAGTACCCATTACATCATGCAGTGTAGCCGGAATCATCCTTTGGAATTTGAGGAGAAACAATTTGTGATTTAGCGTTAACGCTGAATTCACACATCTTTCTAACTTTTTCATAGGATTCTAAAGATCGCAATTAAATGGGTACGGTGGGATCCCAATTGTTGATTTTTATCAAAGCCTTATTTACGATTTTCAATTAATAACACAAACAACAATTAAAAAGTTGTCGAAGCACCCTGGTCACCGATTACAGAACAAAGCATTTTGTTGTCACCTACTAAAAATTTCTTCCCGCGTTTCAGTGTTCCCCTTATTCTCAAAACTAACAGGAACGAGCTCAGCTAACAGCTCTTGTTTTCTTTTGTTTCAACTGTCAGAATTTTGTTTTTTTTTGCCATAAATAGAATAAATGACGAGGAAACATTTGTTTAATATTCAACATATGACTGAATCGCGCTAAAGCCCCGAAATCGACAATTTTATCACATTTTTCAAAAACGCACAGTTTACCAACTTTAGGAGCGATTAGAATCACGTTTTCACCAGCATCAGATTCCTTGTAAAAACCTAATAAAAGACGATGAAAAACCAAATTTGCTTTTTCCTTACTTATTCCTAATACTTTCCTCATAAATAAACTCAACATTTTCAGCCACTTCTGGTAACATAATTTGTAGAATATCTTTAAAGTTTAATTAATACTACAGGAAGAATATCCTACTTTGGTGAAACCACAAATTAATTTTCTTACGAGAATTTCATTGATATCAATTCCCTGATATTATTTCTCGGCATTCAAAACAAATTATGATAATGATCATCAATTAAGAACAAAATAATTTTAAATTTTAAAAAACCACCCGCACACATTGTAAATTTTAACTATTTTACTCATCAGTGCGACTTCAGCTTGTTTCTTGTTGTTTTTCATACTCAGATGGACGTCGGTTAACATTTAATTCAATCATTGCTTATGTAGTTTTTTCCGAGGAATTCAAAAAAAGTACTTTCGAAGTAATTCTTAGTCGCTAAAAGTAGGTTTTAATGATTTTTTAATGATTTCGTTTTATGATTGTTTCATTTTTTAAAGATTCTTATTAGGTTTCTTATCTTTTTTCAACAATTTTATACCGGATAAATAAAAAATTTAATTGGCTTCAAAATGAGCTATATAACTTTAAATTCGGTTGATCCATTCACGAGATACAGTTATTCAATCTTGTCGAATTCAGTCTGCAGCATTCACACAGCCTACACGCATACGTGACGTCACATGCTCATATCTCAGACATACTTTCGTATTTCCCTACAATTTTTTCAGAACTCATAATTCTGATCTTCACCGTTCATTTAAACCTAATTTCGACCGATGGTTTGGGTAAACTTCAAATGACTTCCCTAGTTAATGCTGTAGCAACATAGGAAAAAAAAAAAGAAAAAACATAAATTTTTTGTGTTAAACCGTTTCAAAAAATTTTTCGTGGTATTTAAAATGTGCGTAACAGTTTTCTCATTATATACGGGAAAATTTATCCAAATGTGACAGAGCGTTTTTGAGTACGGCTTAAAAATGTGATAAAATTGTCGATTTCAAGGCATTAGCGCATTTCAATCAAATTTTAAACATTAAAAAATTGTTCCTCGTCATTTATTTTATTTATTGTGAAAAAATAAATAAATTCTGACAGACGAAACAAAAGATATCACGAAAAAACACATAAAAAATAAGCCCCTATGGTTAAGAAACCCGCTAAACTGTGCGCAGTGTAAGAGCGAAACGTCGTAGTTGCCGCGCTGTGGTCGAAATTAGGTTTAAAACGCTGCATTCCGCGATCCCTATTTTTGTCCGCTGTTTCTCCAGCTCAATTATCTGAGGAAAACGTTTTTTTCGGCCATATCATTTGCTTGAAAAATGCTTGATTTTTAACGCCATTTAGGGTTAAACATTCGAACGAGCTGTAAAACTCAATATTTTTAAGGAATTATTTTAAAAATCCAAAAAAATCATGGAAATGTTTAGTTAAAAAAATCGATAATGAAGCAAGTGCTCTCAAATGTTTTTGTCGAAAAATAACGGGGTATAAGTTTGAAATATATGCATCTTTCAAGCGAGTTGCAAAATTTACAAAAAACAATTAAGATTAAATATTTCGATTTTTTTCGTTTTTTCAATGTTACGTGTTTTATTGCTTAATCACTTTTTGCCCTTTATGAATGCATTTTTTTCAGAATGCCGTTACTATTAAAGCTTGAAACGAAGTCTTCACCCGTTCGAGGAGTTTCATTTCATCATAAAAGTCCGTGGATACTCGCTTCACTTGAGGACGGGTTCATTCAACTTTGGGATTATAAAATATTTAAAATTATTCGAGAATATAAGGGGCATGATGGACCAGTTCGAGGAATATGTTTTCACAAAAATGATCCCATTTTTGTTTCCGGTGGTGATGATAAAATTTTAAAGGTATTTATTCAAATTCTATTTTCCATTTTAAATTTTTATTTTCTAAGTAGGTCTGGAACGTCGACGACAAAGCCTGCGTTTCCGTATTAAGCGGTCATTGTGACATCATTACAAGTTGTTCATTCCACCGCAAATTTCCATGGATCGCTTCTTCTTCAAATGACAAAACTATCAGGATTTGGAATTGGAATATTAAACAGTGTGTAGCTAATTTGATTGGCCATGAAATGGCAGTTACTGGTGCGATATTCCATCCAACTTCAACCATTGTTTTCTCATCATCAAAAGATGGAACTATTCGTGTATGGGATATGATGGAATTTGGTTCGTTCGTAACATTTTAAAGTTGAAAAATTTTTTAAAGAAAAACAATTTCAGGAAATAAGGAGGACTCGGTCGGAAAAATAACCGGAGCTGAACAGACAAGACTAATTTACACATATAACAATATAAGCTTAGATCCTATTACAAAAAATATAAGATTTGATCCTATAAGCTTTGATTCTATCAAGACAGGTATTTTTTTAATGCTGATATTTCAATGCCAAAATTCTGATTTTTTCGGTGTAAATATGTTTTTTTTTCCTGAAATTCACAAATTTTGTATCCAGTGTTGGTTGTAAAAAATAATGCCGTGAAATATTAAAGTGTTTCTTTTAAAAAAATCATTAATTTCATTGGGAAAAAACTATTGCAAGGAATTTTGGCATTATCTAATGTATGTTCAGATCAGTACGATCAATTTTGTTTTTCACTCTATGATTTTCCATAGCCTGAAAAGTTTATTTTTCGAAAAATACAGTATTTCAGGTCTCAACTCGATTTCATTCAGAGAGGAAAAGTCACGTGTTGTCGCCGGGTCTGATGACAACGAATTAGTTATTTTATGTTACTACGAAGAAAAGAAGGAATTGTTTATCTGGGATCGTTACGAAGGGCATGATGATATTGTTAATTCAGCTGCATATTTTCCATCGTTAGATTTTGTTATTGGATGTTCCGATGACAAATCGATTAGAATATGGGAGGTTCTTAACCACAAGTGCATTGACATATTAAGGTGTTTAATCATTTGTGAATATCATTAATTCGAAAAGTTTTATTTCTAGATATCAAAATGAGAAATTCGGTGTCCTTTCTGCACATCCAAGTTCTTGTTTATTCGCAGCCGGACATGAGAATGGAATGATCTTGTTCAAAAATAGGAGAGAGAGGCCAGTATTCTATGTCAATGATGGTTTCGTTTATTATATGAAGAATGATTACACGGGACTCAGAAGATTAGAATTAAAAACTCGGTTCGTGTTTTTAAGCAGAATATATATATTTCTTGTCGTTTGTTTCAGCCAAGAAAACTTTATCCCCGAGTTAACACAATTGTGCGACGATGATTATTCAAATCCACGCCGCGCTATATCATTCAATCCAGTAGAAGATAGTTTAATTGTTACAAGGAGTACTCATGATCGTAAGAAGTGTGCTTTCGAATTTCATAAACTTCATTGGGATAGTAACGGAAAGTTTTTCTCTCACTGTTCAGAAGGTTCAGGAACACAGGCTTTTTGGATCTCGTGGAAACAGTTCGTCGTGCTTAATGAACATCGAAAGGTATTGATTTTCATGCTTTCTCAAACTGAATCAGAAGTTTAAAAGCCATTTTTCTGTGCATAAAAAAACTTTAATGGGAGAGGGGAGCTCCATAGAGGAAACAGGTTACAGATGAATAAGATTATGATTATCTATTGGCTAGTTAAACATTTTGGATCATCCATTTTCTACAAATAAACCGAAGCGCAGCCGCTCGCAGGTAAAAATAGCACGACTGCGTGAGAGACTTAAATTTTCTGGGTAGGTCAAAACCAACTTGCATGATAAAAAAATTTTATTTTGGCAATACTAATCAGAAAAAATTTGAAGTCAAAAAATAAGAAAACCTGATAAAACACTTTCTTAATGGCATAAATCTAATTTGGACTTTGGTCGAAGAAATGCAATTTGGATTTCTAAGACCATCTTTGTTTTTTTCCTAATCAAGATTTTCGTATTAAAATTTCCTAATGAAGAATCAAACGTAGGTATTTCCTAAGAAATTGAATTTCGGTTTTGTGGTCCATCTTCCCTTATTTTTCCTTATACACAGCTCCACAAAAGTATTGCTCCACCTAAATTTTTTCGAAAATATTTTTTTCTGATAATTTTTGCTAAAAGTGTTCAACTGATGAAATATGTCAAATTCAGTCAGTAATCAACTTCCACTAATAATTTTTGATACCTAAAGTTCAAAAAATTTTTCATCATTTTTTGTGAAAAATCGGTTTTTGCCGTTCCACAAAAGTATTGCTCCACTTTGGAAATCTTGGTTTTTATTGACCGATGATGGCCCAATTTGCTTTAATTTCATTAATTATGTCCATAAGAAGTGCGAAACCGTTGTTTGACTTCAAAAAGTTGCAAGATTATGGTCAATGGGTCCAAAAACTGTCGAACTTTCGAAAATTGTCGAATTTCTGCTTAAAGGGAAGAACAAAGTAATCGATTCGGTTTTTTCTTTGCCGAAAATGACCAGAATGTGTTCTGAACGCATTTTTTATTAACACTGGCTAAGAAAACAGACTTTTTCAACATCGTTTACTGAAAAAAATAGCGAATTATTTTCCCAACAAAATCCAGTTTGAGAATTCCAAGGCATGTTGTATCGTTTCGGAGGGCAATTTCTTCCAGAAACTTTATCAAAATAATAAATATCGAATAATTTCTGTTTTTGGATTGAAAATTTGACAAACCCCTCTCAGAATTCAAGAAAAATTTCAGTGAACGGCATTTTTTCGGATCTTCAGTTTTTGGCTGATATGGTAAATTGGTTGGACATCTTCGTATGTCTAAATTTTGCTTATTCCTATGTGAGAACTTATGATTTAGACAAAATAAACGTTTTTAAAGATGCCGAAATCAATTACAGGAAAGTAAGCTCACAATTTTTTTGGAAAAAAAGTTTTAAAGAGTATTGGTTGTTGAAGCTGGTGGATTGGACTGTGAATGCTTTTGAAAACATGAGAATTGCAAACACATGTGCTTCCAAACACTTGAGCCTCCAAACACAAGGCCTACCCTCCATGTGTTCGTTTTTTTATAAAACATTTTCCATGGTTGAAAATAATAGTCGAAGTAGAATTCGATTTCCCATTTAATGATTTTATTTTATTTTTCGTGTTGCTTCAGGCCTGAAGCAACACGAAAAATAAAATAAATGATCAGGCTAAACGCTTCTACAGGGTGCGTGGCCTAACTTTTTCAACGCCCGAACACTTGCGGCTTTTCTTGTTTTTCCGACTATCAATTGGTAGATGGCCGTATACTTATTCATCTGAAACCCAGTTCTGAGCAGGCTTGGTCGGAATCGGAAAACAGAAATTCCGATTTTTTTCGGAAAATGTTCCGACTTTCTATTTCGGTAAATTTTTCGGTCGGAAAAATTACCGATTTTTTATTTCGGAAAGTTTTCCGAGAAAAAAATCGGTTATCTGATGTTTTCAATTGTAAAATGTATGTTTTCAAGTTACATTACACTGTACTACTAATTCATATTTTTATTTTTAAAAAAAGTAATCAATAAATATGCATTCGAAACAAAAATTTTCATGATATTAGCGAATTTTCCGATATTTTCCGAGAAAAATAATCGGAAAAAAATTTTCATTTCCGATTTTCGAAAAGTTTTTCCGACCAAGCCTGGTTCTGAGCTCTATGAAGCTCACTTAAAAACAACATTTATCGTTTTCATTACGTAATTGTTTTTTTGTTTTCTGATATTATTTTTTGCAGGTAGAAATACGGGATTTGTCGAATGCAATCATTTGTGAATTGGACATCATTGCTGATGATATTTTCTATGCTGGAACTGGAATTATTTTGCTGAAAATAAGGGAAGAATACAAACTATTCGACGTTGAAAAGAAAAAAGTGACAGCTTCAGTGGAGTTGAAAGATGAAATTCGATATGTTATATGGAGTGAATCGGAAGAATATGCAGCTTTTTTGGCCAAAAAGAAGCTGATGTTATTAAATCGAAAATTGGAAATAATTTGCATTCACGAAGAATCGAACAATCTCAAATCTGGTTGCTGGATCGATGAATCAGTTTTTGTTTACAATACTAGATATCAATTGAAATATGCATTAACTTTGGGGGACTCTGGAACAATCAAAACATTGGAAAAACAGCTGTATATTTTCGCGACTAGAGGATCAATCTTATGTTGTTTCGATAAACATGCAAATATTGTTGAAGTCCCTATTGAATCATTTGAATACAAACCCAAGTTAGCATTATTCCATGGTAGAACCGATGAAGTATTACAATTGTTGAAATCAGAACATGCCAAATGTGTTGGTCAGTCAGTGATAACGGCATTGGTGAAGTATGGGTATTCAGACGTTGCTTTAAATTTTGAAAAAGACGACAGAGCTCGTTTTCTACTCGCACTGGAATTTGAAAATCTCGAAAAAGCTTTGGAATTTGCTGAACATCTAGATGAATATGCTTGGACAACACTTGCAGAGGCCGCCCTTCTTCACGGAAATCATAAAATTGCGGAAATTTGTTATCTAAAAACAAATAACTATGGAAAACTTTCATTCCTTTATTTTGTTACCGGAAATACTGCAAAATTGATAGAAATGATGAGAATCATTGATGATCCTAATACCCAGTTTCAAATAGCACTTTTGATTGGAGATATTGGAGAGAGGATTCGAATTCTGAAGAGATATGGTCAAATACCACTTGCTTATTTGGCTGCAACCACTCATGGACATGATAATGAAGTTGATGGGTTGAAACAGGAATTAGAATTCAAGAAACGATCACTTCCGCAGATAGATGCTAATCCAAGATTTTTGGTGCCGCCAAGACCTGTTCATCGAATAATGGAAAATTGGCCGGTTGTGAAAATTGCGGATAGTTTAAATGTAAATAATTAGAATTTTAATTTTTTAACTATTAAAACAAATTTGCTAATGTTACAGGATCCAGTGTTGGGTGGTAGCAATACTTGTGAAAAATTGTGCGAAGAAGAGAAAGAGAAATTGGAAGAACAAATCGAAGAGAAACTAGAAGAAAATGATGATTATGAAGAAATTGTGGATGAGGAGTCGGAAACTGTTAGCTTGGGCGGCGACCGGGATAGGGAAAGGTAGGGATTTTCATACTTAAGTCAGTTTTTCCTGATGCATTGACTGTTTAAAATCAATATTTCAGACATTTTCCTTTCAATTTTTTCCGAAAATATTAATTTTGAAAAAAGAAAAAATGCTTTTTCAAGTTTTTTCTTATCATAAAATCGCTTCGGTGAAACACACAGTCTATCATATCCCTTTTTTTTGAACCAGGAGTTGCGTGCCGCTACGCGGCCTGTCGCTTTTTTAAAGTTATTCTCAAAAAAGGTTCCTTTTTATGGGGTTCGAAGCATGGTGATAAAATATAAATCCAACTTTTTTTTTAAAAAACTTGAAAATTTCATCGGCTTTTCAGAAAAAAAATTAGCTTAATTTAAAAAAGTCGTAGTTCGACCTAGGAAATACATATTTATTTTTTAGAATATTATTAGTTTATCATACATTTGTATTTTTTAAAACTAAAATAATCTTAATAACAACTTTTTCTACGGCTCGCCTTTTCTACCTCGGAAAATGTTTCCGCCTTCGCTACTTTACTGCACTATTATTTGTTTCATCGGCTTTTCAGAAAATGTGCAACAATTATCCACACGACAGTTAGGAAAAGATCATCGATTCTTTGAGATCGAGAGCATATGTTAATTTGCCATTTATTTGGATTTCGCCCTTTTAAATCCAAAGTCAGCCTAATAATGTTTTCTACGGCTCGCCCCCGGCTTCGCCTCTTAGCATTATTTCAGTGGCGATTTCATACCTTCTGAAATTAGTTGTCGGGACCGAAATATCTTGATCGAAAAGTATTGGAATTCGAGCCGACGGCACAGAAGAAGCTCGCATTGAAGTCGTTGTCTGGAAAATTCTACAAAGGTCCTCCACCTTCGGAAACAAACTCATCAAATGCGGGAGCAACTCAAGGAAGCTCTGCGAATGGTTCAAGGCCTCTGACGCCGAGTAAGAACGTTGAAAGAGGTAATTTTCTGCGAGAAATTGTTATTTTTAACAATAGTTTTCAACAGAAACAACACCAGTTATCAAAAAACAAGAATTGAAACCAGCTGCAAACGATGGTTGGGGTGATCTTTCAGATGGAGGTGAAATGTTTGATGGTAATTGCTAATTGTTCATTTTCGTTTTTGAAAAAATAATAATTTTAGTGAAAGGTTCGAATGAACCAGCTTCCGACGATTGGTCTGATATTACGTCGAAAAATAAATCAAACAAAAATGAGGTTGACGATTGGGGAGTTGGATGGGATACACCCGTGAGTTCTAATTTTCTCGACATATATTTTCAAAGAAAACAACTTCAGATTGCAACCGCTAAGTCGTCGCCAGTACCAAACGTCAAAAAATCTTCTGGAAGTTCATTGAGCGCGAAAAAACCAGCGATTGGACGACTAAACTTACCTGGATCAAAAACGACGGCACAGTCTAAAGCGGATAAAGGTAAGTGTCAAACACAAAATCTTAGTTTTTATATGTGGTCTATGTTAATTATTTTAGCAATTGATGATAATATTGATGCGTTGTTCGGGTTATCTGTTCCTACTTCTTCAGCTTCTAACAAACCAAATTCGCTTGATGCGCTAATGAAAAATAATTTGAACTTGACTTCTTCATCTTCATCTAACACGGGTAACGGATCAATTTATTTAAATTAATTAATGCTAAATTATCAGGCTGGGGATTTGATGATCCAACCAGTTCAACAAATGCGAATGCATCAACAAATAAGGGATGGGATGACGATGGATGGGGAGAAATCGGTTCATCTGTACTCCAACCAACACCTGTTCTCCAGCCGACTAAAATTTCAAACGAAAAAGGTTTTTTTTTTCAAAGTGAAACAAGAATATGTTCTAATTTCTATTTTTAGAAGCTCGACGAGCCGAAATGGCTGCCAGAAATGAAGCAAGAAGAAAAGAACAAGCTGATCGGAAGAAGTCGGCCGGTGCAATGAAATTAGCTTCAGCTGAGAAAATTGATGATTTTGCAGATTGGTGAACATGAACAAGTTTAGAAAACATTAACATATTCCAAGAAACCCGAGTAAATTATCTATCACATAATCCTGTATTTTTGTATTCTGCGTTAACATATTCTTGTAAATTTCCTCAACATGTGATTCTTCGTGCATAGAAAAATAGACTATTCACTTTCTAATTTTTTTCTTATTTCTTGGCCAATTATTCCGATTTGCGCATTTTATTCCGCTTTTTACTCTTACTTGGTCAATGTATGTTTTTTTTTTCCTGAAAAGCTTAAATGAAGACAATTCAATTATATTCGACCCGGTTTTTTGTGTGTTTTGCTTTGTTTTGATTTAAAAGGGAAAGAAATCTTGAGAATGGGCATAGAAAAAATGAAGACGTTCCTCCTTATTTCGATTTTTATTGGAATTACGAGTTGTAGATTGTTCTGTGGGATTGATGCGATAACTAATAATTGGATGGAGATTCTTCTGAAACTCGACTGTCCAGCTATTTTAGGTGAGCTTTTGACTTAAAACGTTTCGAAATATAGAAAATAATGGATCTCCAAAAACGGCATCGAAAAAAACCGTAGCAAAACCACTTTCTTCTACATGAAATCTCACTCTCGAAAAAAAAATATTTTAAAGGAGGACTTAACGGAGATCATTAATGTACTTTAATAAAAATAGACTTCATTCTCATTCCAAATCTGTTTTTAAAATTTTCTAAAACTACCTAGAAGTCGAGAAAATGAGCTTCAAAACAATGACCTAGAAAAAATGGCTACCTGGCCGAATTTTTTCCTATGAGCTTTGTTCGTGTTTCGCTAATAAATAGTTATGCAGAATGCTTAAATTAGTCATATTTTATGTTTTTTAATTTGTTTTTTTGGATTTTTCATGCTCGAGGACTAGTTTTCGCCAGTGGACACTTTTCCTAGGATATTGTTTTGAGGCGCGTTTTCTCGGCTTCAAGGTGGTTTTAGAAAATTTTTAAAACAGATTTGGAATGAGCATAAAGCCAATTTTCATCCCAGACGCATTCATTTGCTCCGTAAAGTCCTTCTTAATCAGTGATTTCCAGTGAATCATCAAGAATGCTGTAAAACACATGGATGGTGTTATATTCACAAAGAAGAACGACTAGAGAAGTGTGATCAGGATTACTGTAACTGTATTGCAAAGTTGGCTAACAGTGGAACGTGTAAAGTAATAGAAATCCACAGGTGAAAGTATCTGAAACAGTGAATGATTTCTTTCAGACTCATTCAGATAACTTCTGCCAAAATGTCAAAACGCTCGGGCATATGATGTGGCCAATTATCAACAAAAATGGAATGGTTGTATAAATAAATCGATTTTGTGTTCTGTACCACTTCTATAAATTATTATTTAAACTTTTATTTTAAAGATCAATCGGAAAATTCGCAATTTGAGGTTCAAAATAACAAGAAAAGAATCATCGGTTATGAAAGGCAAGAACAGAAGAAAGAAAGTTTTAAAAATGATAATTTATCAACACATAACAATTTGAGATATGAGGGGAGAATGCGATAATTGACTAGAAGAAACAAAAAAAGAGATCGTTGGCTATATTTACAAACAGAAAAATTTAACAAAAATCAATTGAAAGTTGTTGGCTTATTGTATTTTCTTGTATAGGTATAATATGCATCGTCTGATTCATCTTGAGCACTTCGAAAACGTGGTAATGTACCCATATTGTTACCATAAACATGTCCTAATCCATCATTGAGAATCTTATCTGGTGGAGAGAGAATGTGGTTGATTACTTCTGGGTTTGTTAGAAGTTGTCTTCGGGGAGAATCCGTTTCGATAATCCGATCATTTGGAATAACATCTGGTATCCAATCAGGGCAAGGTTCTGGAAGGTTATTATTATTACCCTTTTATTATTTTTATAAGTAAAAAACCTTGTTGAAGCAGAGGAGAAGAGCATTGAGGATCAGCCATCGTCGACTCCGCCATCACACTTTTTTGCGGTTCCAGCCACATTGTTGCATTCAAATCAGATGATTTCTAAAAAAATATTTTCATAAGTAATAATAATAATTCATAAAATAACTCACCGATCCCATGTCACATACACTCCAAAGGAAAATGACAAATGCTGCCAAAAGATAAACAATCGATTGAGAATTTTCAACAAGTTCCACACTTAATGGCAAATGATTGGAAAATAGACCGGAAAGTGTCATGCATAATGTGAAAATTGTCTGAAAAACCAACATGTTTTAATGAAAACGAAAATGTAGGTATTTACCAGAATAAAATGATGGAAGACTGCTTTTTTGACGTGGCTCTTTGCCACAAACATTTCGTATTTCTTGTGGAATGAAACCAAAATTGACGTGGCAGCGGCGTAGAAGGAAAGCTGAAAATCAACCGAATAAAACTTTACTTAAAGAATTAATATCTTACCAGTAAAAACAAGCCAATTGGAAGTATGATAAACCAGAAAAGCCACAAATTTGGTGAAAGTGAGCATTGATCAGTGAACAAAAATGTGGTGAACGAAATCAGCGACGGGAATACAATTCCAATGAGAAGACTGGTTGTCAAACTGTAAATTGCAAAATATTATCGCAGAAACCAATATTTAGTCAAGAACATGGTTTTCAGAAGCCTCCTTAGCTCAGTTGGTAGAGCGTGAGACTTTTAATCTTAAGGTCAGGGGTTCGAGTCCCCTAGGTGGCTTGACTTTTTATTTTTTTTTTATTAAAAATTATTACTTGGGGGATGCTGTTCCATCGGCTAGCATTCGATAAATGTAAAGACCGTAGAGGAAGAGCCAGGCGAATGGTGCGCACGTTGTGAAGGAGAGCATAGCATTTCGAACTGGACAGAATGCTTGGTTGATTGCCGTTTTATGGACGAAGAATAAATTGAGAATGTTGATGGCAAAGAAGAGAATAAAGCCGATACGAATCGAATGATTTCTGATCTTTCTTCGAGAAACCGTCAGAATTATTGATAGAAGACAAAGCATTAGTGCAATTGCAGCTAAGATTGGGGATGTCATGTTATCAATATGAGCAACTCGAACAATTGTTGTTGATTGATCATTGACAAACATTGTAAAGACACCTTCTCTGTCATATTCACATACTGCATGTGTCAAATTCAAGCCAATCAATGCACTTCCTCTTGTCGTCCAAATTCCAGATTTGTCTTCAAATCGAACGCATTCCGGATATTTCCATCCATCTTCTTCATCGATTTCATATTCGACGACTATGGAATCTGTCGTGTTGGCGACAACAGTAATCATTGGGTTCTCACAGCGAATGCATCGAGGATAAGGAATAATTGAATATACAACCTGAATATTTTATATTTTTCAATATTTCTGAATTATATTAAATACCTGTGTAGTCCCTGACACCATAATCCGAACATTTGGGAAATCAATAGGCCTTGAATCGATGAAATTGTTGAATTTTGGTAAGATAAAACCGAAGTCTAATTTGTCAGATGCAAACACTAAAATAGTATATGGAAAATGTTATAGATTAGTAATATTGGAAACCTACCCATATGATCATAAGCGACAAAGAATGGTGACAAAAATGTGACATTCTCATGAACCTCAGCAACTGATTTCGAATAACTCCATAATTTTGAAATCATCCAAGAATAATCACCCGATGGATGCTCATTCATAACATTTCCCAATGATTTGATTAACTCTTCGGTGAATTTCATGTCTCTCAAATGAGCACGAGCTTTCAATGGCTGTTTCTGCTCATAATCAATCAATCTCGATAATGCTTCAGCGGCGATTTGTTGATTTCTTCCTCGAATTGTTTTCTCATTATTTGTTGCATTTGTGAGCATTGTCAATAGCTTCGTCGACTCCAAAATGTCAAACTTATTCACCATAATTGAATATTCGGGTCTTGTACAATTCCATGAATTCACATCAGACCATCGTCCATTTTCTTGGCATTTTCTTGTCGTTAATCCACTTTCACCAGCTGGACATGACTGCCGAACAATTGAACTTATTTGGCTAGTTGGCCATTGAATACTGTATTCTATTTCGGATGGACATCTTCCTTCAACTGGTTTACATTTTAATGTTTTCGGATCTAACAAATGATCGAATCTTGAGCATCTATCACATCTTCTTCCAACAGCATCTCCAATACATTTACAATATCCTTCGGATGAACAATCTGATGAGTCTGCACCAATTCCGCATTCACATCTAACACATCCATTGATTGTTGAGAAATGTGATTTTTTGCATAAACATGATCCAGTAGACTTATCACAATTGGATTCATATCCTTTTGATAATGAACATGTACACTTTTTGCATTTCGGGAACTGTCCCCACCATCCAGCCGGGCACATTTGATTTGGTGCTTCGAATTGACAATTTTTTCCAGTTTTTCCAGGTGGACAAATGCATTCATATCCAACTGTTGTGTTCGATGAAACGCATGTTCCAGAAGAGCAAACATTTGCAATTGAACAAATTGGTTGACAAGTATCACCAATGAAACTTTTGTGACATTTACATTTATGTTTGTTCCAATGTCGATGACATGTACTTTCAATTGGACATACGGAATCAACCGAACATCGATTTGGAACAATACATCCAGGACGCGTTTTTCCCTTTTTCTTGAATGTAATCATCTTCTGGTCGATCATCATATTTCGAATACATCCTTCGAATCTAGACGGATGTCCTGTTCCAGGAGCAATTCCGAAATAAATATGTTCCAGTACCATCTCATCAAGTGAAGTTCGAACTTCTGATGAATGTAAACCATCAATTGTAGTAGCCACCGAATCGGACTCGAACTTCACAACAACATTCACCCAGGATTTTGAGGACATTTCAGGTGATTGAATATCGACAGTTGAGTCACCAATTGAGAAACGGAAAATGCCGTCATCGATCTGAAAATTGAGGAGTTAGGTTTCGATGCAAAATTTCATAAAGCGGTAAATACCTCCAAGTTATAATGAACACTTCTTTGCGTGAATTCAACGGCAATAATTTGCATATCGGTTCTTGATGTTCTAAACTCAAACGATATCTCGAATGGAACGGTAATTTGTCCAGGTTGGTATAGAACGAATGATTCTTCTTCAAAAAGCGATTGTCCTTTCATTTCAGCCGACAGAATACCTTAAAAATATGGATAAATAACTTTTAATGGAGCTAACTTCGGAAAAAAACTACGTTTTGTAGGTTATTAAAACAAGAAACATCGTTTTTTAACATCTAGAACTTACCGTTGGCACATGGAACTGAAGAATGAAAAGCATGGGGACACGAACAAGTCTTTCCACCCCATCGATTGTTACATTTTGTTGTAACCGAGCATTGTTTCTCCGATGAGCAAAAATCTTTTCTTTGTTTACATCCTTCATAAACATGTCCAATTTTATGCATCTCTTTGATATTCGAAAAATCAATCTTCTCATTATCCACCGACAAATCCCCAATACATCCACTAAATGCCTTTTCAATTTGTTTCGATGTTCCAGGTCTTCCACCCAAGAATATTCCATTCGAAACATCAAGATAACGATAACATGGAACAGTTGGGTCTTCACATCTGAAAATAGATATTACTTGTTGGTTGCCCCCTTCTTTTTCGAATTTCCATTATGTAATTTCACTAATCATATAAATAATTCAATTTAGAATTCAACATGCACTAGAGAATTAAAATTATTGAATTAGTTGAACAAGTTCCCTCGTCGATTATAAATTATTAATGGGTTTTAGTTGGTTAGAAAATTACTTTTTCTCAAGATTCATTTTCACACGAACTGCACAGTTTGGAGAATTGTTTAGAAGAATCGCCGCATTTGTCTCACAGTCATCAAGTGACATTGTAAGTCTCTGCAAAACAAAATTATAGGTAAATGACTAACATTAATAATAATAATGATAATTACCCTATTTGAATATTCAACTGTCACCAAATGCCATTCACCATCATTAACTCTATTTTCCATATCGTTTTCCATTTTCACATCCACTTTTTCACCACCCAATGAAAATTGTGCCTGAAAAACATTTCGGATGAAATTTAGAGAATTTCGGAACAAATTCCCTCACTTTTAAAACCCTATCAACTATCGAAATTTCCACATAGTCGCTTCTTTTGTCACCGGTGAATACTAATATCCCATTGTGTGCAATTGTTGCAACTCTGCGAAAAAAATAAGAATAGCTTCACCTTTTTTTGTTTTAAAAAACACAAGGAAGAATACCTAAACTTCATGGTCCATTGTGTTCTTGGAAGGTCAATGTTGACATTTAAAAGTCCTTCTCCTTCGAACGAGACGCTTCGAAGTCGGCATCTTTCATCAGTATCATCGCCGGAATATTTACAATGACGACATTTCATCTGATTTCCTTCCAACTCACAAATTGAGTTTGACATACAGTAACCGGGAACACAGGTCAATGCGTGAATCGAAACTTCGCAATGCTTTCCTGAAAAATAGTTGTTTTTTCTATAATACAATCTGTGAGACTTTAAAAGTTCAAATAATCCGCGCTAAAGGTAAGACATAATAGTTTATGCCTCGATCACGCTTAATTCGCGCTCAAAGTAAGTGCAGTCACAGCTTTTAATTTTGTTTGGTCCCTGTATCAGAGCAATCACTGGGTTTTATAAGTATTTTTAAATTTAACTCATATGAAAAATATTCATATGTTCCATTCCTTATTCCACCCCCAACACAATATTTTTTAATTACTAGCACTTCGCACGAAAATCATTTTGGGCTTCTTCTTTTTTTTTGTGAAAACTGGCTCTTTACTTTTGAGTAAGACAGAGAATGATGGGGTACTTCCGGGCGGCTTGTGGTGAATGTGCGGCACACAAAACTTTTGAAACTACACATTATACATGGGAAGTGACGATTGACAAGTGTTTCAAGTGACATGCAAATCGTCGTCTTTGTCTTTCTCTTCTCAAAATTGGTAATACTCCCACTTTTTGCTGGGGCAATTTTATTCAATTTCTTTACAAGTACCAGTTTTATGAGAGCAATCATTGAAAGAAAGTGGTGGTCAGTTTTATGGGTACACCACTCAACTCAATTTCAAAAATTTTTTTACTGGATTCAATTAGGGCAGACAATGGGAGATGGAAACATCTGGTTGAAAAGAGCTAGGTCTTACCTATCCATCCAGATTTACATTCACAGTGATAACCATTTTCGAAAGATGAGCATGTTGAGTTGTTGAGGCAAAAACCACGATAACATTCATCTAAACGGGTGTCACAAAGTCCTCGAGAATCAGAACCTGGAATTTTTATTTATTTTATGAATACCCCCTAAAAATAATGCGGGATCTTTCTGGAAAATACTCCTACTTTCAGAATCATGGTAATTCCTTCTGACACCGGAATTTTACTAAAAACTCACTTGTAAACCCTGGTGGACATTCACAAACAAAAGTGTTGATTGTATTCAAAGTCCTCGCAATAAAATTGTCCGTTTCATGACTATTCATCTCACCGACAAACTTCTGAGTCTGCCGACATTTCGCCATATGAGAGCATGGCTCATTTGCGCAAGATTCATCCCGAATTACATCGATGTGTAAAAGTGTCATCTTTTCCAACTTTTTCAGTGATTCTTTAACCAATTCAATGACTCTCCAACCCCTGCAAAAATTTCAATTTTATTTTGATATATGTTTATGTAATGTGTCTGTCATTTGTTCAACATATTCGATTTCATCCATAAATGGCACTCTCGTTGGAAACCATGGATATATAACCCTCTCCCCCTTCATTTTAAAAGAAGAAAGAGAGTGAGCAACATGCAATTTCCTTTTCCAACGAACTTATTGTTTGTCAAAACAAAATCAGATTATTGTAGTTGAAGCGCATCTAATTGCCAACCGCACATCAATGTACGAAAATTGCAATTTCCGTAACATAACACTCTTGAAAAAGCACTTCAAAAGGCGGCTCCTTTTCATTTTTTCACTTGATTTTTCAAGTGTTTTTACATGACCCTTACCGTACTACTTTTCCATGTTCTGTGACTGCTACACTTATATGAATTATGTCATCCTTGTGTTGTTTTACACTAATGAAATGAATATCCGATGGTCTCCAATTGCTCAATGTTGAGATGGCATCACGGCACCGTTGGAATACCAATGGATCCCAAAAATCATCGACTGTCATTTTTGAGAGTGAAAGGGTGAAACTTTCAGATAGCCATTCTGGTTCAATCATTTCATGGATGAAACGACATTTAGAGCATTCAGTATTTGCACCATCTGAAAAAAATCAATTATCGAAAATAGTTAAGATCTATGAATATGATACCGGTAACACATGTTTTAAACGAAATATCAATATTTCTCTTCCATTCTTGTTTCACCAACAATTTTCCGGTATATTTTTCCGTTTCGATCAGATCATTTTCCTCCAGGAAATACTCCAATGTTGCATTCTGGTCCGGATCGCTGAAACATTTAAATT
The DNA here is from genome assembly GCA_964036255.1 of Caenorhabditis virilis. Taxonomy (NCBI): domain Eukaryota; kingdom Metazoa; phylum Nematoda; class Chromadorea; order Rhabditida; family Rhabditidae; genus Caenorhabditis; species Caenorhabditis virilis. The sequence continues at coordinate 9,271,433 of OZ038419.1, forward strand.
GAAAATTAGATTTTAAAAAGCTCTAGAAAATGCTTTAATGGTCAACGCGCGTTCAAAACGTAAACGCCCAAAATTGAGCGTGTGTCCAGCGTGACCTCGTTTTTCACTTAAAAAAATAACTTACAACGCTGGGATAAAACCGATTTGACGTGGCACTACAAAATTCTCATATCGATTGATAAGAATCACAAAATCCTTGAGAACTGGCTTATTATCATTGACGTCCGAAACATGAATACGGACAGGAACAGTTGATGAAAGTTGACCGCTGAAAATAAGTGAAGTTCAGAAATGTTTCACAATGAAGATGTGTTACTCGTTAAAAATTAAACTAATGTGAAAATTAACTCACCTACTGGCCTGAAGCTCGAAAAAGAACTTGTTAGCCTTAGCCTCGTAATCGAATTCTGATCTGCTCAAAATTCGAACAACCCCATTTTGCGCGGCGTCTTCTTCAATATCGAACAGTTTCGCATCAGCTCCACCAAATATCCTGAATGAAATGTCAGAATTATCCCCCTCATCAGGATCCCTGGCAACAATTGTTCCGACCGTCGAACCAATTGCTGAATTTTCAGCGATATACAAATCATAAAAAGGATGTTCAAATGTTGGAGCATTATCATTGACATCAGACAATGTTAACGTGATTTCAGATGATGCTGACATTGGCGGCGTTCCGCGATCCCTTGCGTAAATTGGCAAAACAATTCTGTAATAATATATTAATGTATTCTTCCCGGAAAATCTGGCACAATCTGTTTGCTCTTGAAATATAGAATAAAGGACAGCTATTTTCTATTACGATTTTTTGTAACACCCGGTCAAATGAGGGCTCATTGAGATGGAGATGGGAAAAAGGAACAAAGTGCACCAATTTCATGCGCAGGTGTTAGATAATCCCGTATATGATTCAATTAGTATATTCGTGGGCTTTGTTTCATAATAGCGTTTTTTCGTATTTACATACATTGGAAATTGCTCTCGATCGAGTTTTGAATTGACGCGAAGAGTTCCAGAAGTTCGATCGAGACGAAAAAGTTGAATGGATGGGGACGATGAGGTTTCATTGAGGAAATAGTCAACAATTCCATTTGTTCCGATATCGGCATCGATTGCAGAAACCTTAGGAAATTATTAGATTTTCAGATTTGTTTTTCCAAAAGAACTCACTTGAAGAAATGAAGTTCCGACTGGAATGTCTTCTGAAATTGTTGCTGCATAACTGGACGATGTAAATTGTGGTGAATTGTCATTTACTGAAAATTTAAATTCATTTTTGACACATTTTCTTCCAATTTCAATTTCAAATTTCTTCCCCCAATTATGCAAAGATTCATATTCGCATTGTTTCTACAAACAATGACTTTTCTCGCGGCTTTTCTCTATTTTAGCATATAGGACCGACAAGATGCCAATTTCCGTAAATAATCATGTTTTGTGACAATGTCTACGTCTCTTTCCCTAACCAATACATTTTCTTCGACAGCTGGTTGGAGCAAGCTATTCGCCATTGGCCATTTGTCTGCCAGTCAGTTTCGACAAAACATCAAGAAAATTTGAATAAATTTGAAAGAAAAGATCCGCGTTTTGAGATGTTAATTCTTTTAGTAAATAACTTACTGTCATCAAGAATTATCTCGATTTGAGTTGATGTATTAAGCGGTGGAATTGCATGATCAGAAGCTGTCACAATTACTGTGAATGTTGCTCTTTCTTCTCTGTCCAAATCGGAAGAAACCGTTAATTCACCGGATGTTGAGTCGATTTTAAAGAATTGTGATGAATCGATGGAATACGTTATCTTTGCATTATCACCACGATCATGATCCTCAGCCTATAAGAAATACATATTTTTATAAGAAAAAATGAATTAAAAAACTTACTTTTAATGCCACAACTGGATAGAAAATTGGTGAATGTTCAGGAATTTTAATACTAAATGGATGATCAAGAAAATATGGAGGAGAATTAACATCGTCTATGAAAATATTGACGAAGCATCTTCCTTGCAAACCACCTTGATCTGTTGCCGAAATTTCAACTCGAATCTTATGATCTTGTCTTTTTAATTCTCCGCTGATACTTAGAATTGCTCCTTGTTCACCAATATCCAAAATGCTGAAGACATTTCGGTCAGTTTCTTCGATTTTATAAGTTATCTTTTGGTCTTCGTCCAAGTCTTTCGCTTTCAATGTTATGATCTAAAAATAATGCATATTTTTTTTTCCTTTTTAACTCCTTTTCAATTCTTACCTGGCTTCCCCTTGGCATTTCCTCAGAAATTGTAACATTGTATTCCTTTTGTTCAAAAATCGGAGCATTATCATTAACATCTTTCAAAACAATGTTGATAACAGTCGATGTGTTCAACGGTGGTGTGCCCATGTCTCTAGCAGTGACCTGAAAAAAAAGAAGATAGTACGCGCCTCCACATACATTTGTACTGCTGTTATACTGGTTGTATCAGAGGCCTCCTTAGCTCAGTTGGTAGAGCGTGAGACTTTTAATCTTAAGGTCAGGGGTTCGAGTCCCCTAGGTGGCTTGACTTTTTGCATTTTTTTTCTCACCTTCAAACTATATTTTGCGCTAGTTTCTCTATCCAAAAGCTTCGTAGTTTTGATTACTCCACTGTCTTCATTTATGATAAAATCTTCTGATCCGTCAAGGGAATATCGAATAATTCCATTTGGTCCAGAATCTTCATCGATGGCATAAACACGTCCGACTTCTTCACCAATTGCTACGTTTTCCTCGAGTGTTATTAATTTTTGGGCAGCAATGAAATTTGGAGACTGAAAAAGCGTCGAAATTAATTTAGAATGTCATCAAGAAAATTACATGATCATTTATATCGACGACATTTATAGTCAATGGAACAGTACTCGACAAAGCCGGTTGAGCACCATCTTTTGCTCGAATTATTACAGTAACTGGTGAATTTTTAGCATCGATTCTATCCCGAAGTGTTACTTCACCACTTGAATAGTCGATTGTCAAACCTCCAATACTGGAAGATGATGCCATACTATAATGAACTTTTCCTGAAAATTATTCATTTATTTTTGTAAAATATAATTGCCATTATTACCATTGACACCGAAATCATTGTCATTTGCTTTCACAGTAGCAATAACAGCTGGAAAAGTGATATTCTCCAAAATAGTGATGTTATAGGAATCGTGTGCAAAAACCGGTGCATTATCATTAACATCAAGTACAGTTATTTCAACCAAAGCTGTTGATTCCCTTTTCGGAGTTCCTTTATCACTCGCAATAACATCAAGACGGATGAGGGAAAGAGTTTCACGATCAAGAGGTGTTGCAGTTTGAATAACTCCTGATTTTGAGTTAATTGCAAGAAGATTTTTGCCATTTCCATCACCAAGTGAATATTCAACTTCTCCATTTTCGCCAGAATCCAAATCCCGAGCAAAAACTGATAGAACTGTTGTGCCAATCTAAAATTAAAGTTTTCATTTTTCTTTATAATTTTGTTAAGTGGACATATATGTATACCAATTTCATTTTGTCTCAAGTGCTTGGTAACTCATCTGACACACACATTATCCAATTCACTTTTCGTTTCTTCGTTATTTCTTTTACTACAACTACAACTACATCTCACCCTATCCCAACCCATTTCTCCTTTAATTATATATTCGAAGACTGCTCACACAGCAGCTTTACGATTCACCCAAAAAGCCGACTATGACATATATCTAAGGGCGAGAGGGTGTAATGTGATGAAATTTATATTGGTCAGATACATATTCGATTATGTTCACAGCTAAACTACTATTTTTTGATATCAAATTTTGATTTCCTGTTTTTGTGAGCTAATTTTTAGGACTCACGGTTAAAATGATTTATTTTGGAGAAAGCCGAGAACAAGATCGGGGAGCTCCCGGAAATTGGGAATATGAAAATGTTTTTTTTTTCAATAAAAAAATAATTCTTTAACTCTTTTGGCACATACCATAAAATGTAAAAATGTTTGAAAAAACAAGGCTTTATAATTTTCTATGAAAACCACGAAATCTGTAGTATAATTTAATTCTCGGGAGCTCCCGATACCTTTCTAAGAAGTCAATTTTTCAACTAATGACAGATGGTCATTTTAATAGAAAATATCGAAAGAGCCATTTCTTAGAGACGCAGATTGAAATAATGTTGCCAAACCGCAATGATTTATAGCAGGTATTTGAAATTAGATTAATTTTCGAATTCCATTTTTGGTTTCGTTTTCTTGACACTTGTTAGAAATTTAACGTTTTTTTTCGGGGAAAATGCGTCGAAAATGTTCAGGTTCCGGTGTAAGATCCCCGAGGGAAATTAGAATTTAGTGCATGCAAAATGAATGAATGAATGAATGAATGGTGATAGAGAGCATAGTGGTAGCCATAGTGGTTATTGGGAATGTTTGCAATACACCGTAATTAAAATTCTCGAATTAAAAAAAATGAGAAAAAGGTGACGAAATTTAAGAAAATTGCGAAATTTTTCGGGAAAAGGGTAGAATTACAGACAACTGGATGTAGTACGAAGTTGGAATTTTAAGGAAAAAAAAGGAAAAAACTTATTATATAATTTTTTCTGAAATTTTACGATTATTAGAAAAAAAATGAAAAAAACATATTTTGAAATAAGAAAAGGTAATTTCCGAAATTAGAAGATGGACGATATCCGAATCAGAAACAATTATCATTTGAAAAGCTTTAAATTTAAGAAAAGATCGTTCCAAACAATGAAAACACTGTCAAAACTATCCCATTGGAGCTTTAAAGACAGTGTTTCAGTTAATACGATCCAAATCCTAAGCAAAAAATAGAAATTAAAATGGGGGCCATGAGGTCGAGAAAACAAAACCACTATTCAAATAACTGTGTTTCGCGCCAATTCCGACCGCGTTGCACGATCCGGCGCGCTTTCAAGTTTTGATTTTTCCAACTTTGGACCGCTGTGGTGAGGCGTGTATTTATCAGTGTGTTCGCATAAATTGCATTGTACTAATGAGATAACGCTCTAATTTTTGAAACTAAGATCAGGTACGGTCAAGCAGCTGTCTTTAAGACCTTGCGAACCGGTGAGCGCGGATTAAGCGGTTCGAATGCGCGAGCTGAGCCATTTCTGGAACTGTAGTGTGTTAAAAATTTTATTGTTTACATATTTGAAGTTCTTTTTCAATTTATAAATATTATTTTTATGTTCACTCGCAAACCATTCTTTTAAAGTTTTTTAGATTTGTTTTAGACAATTCATTGTCTGTTATTTTTGTGATTTCTTCAAAATTTACAAAATTTCTCTTTTTTCTGAACAGTCCCCCCCCCCCCCTTAATCTCCATCAGAATGTCGATAATCGTATAAAATCTCGATATTCTACTCCTATTTAAATGTATCTAATTCGAGTATTGAATTGAATAGATAAAAGTATTCATCCATATAATACAATATGCAGGTGAAAACCATTCTTTCCAAAAATACAATTTCTATTTTTCATCCCTAATCCTCTTCTAAATTCAACACCCTTTCTCCCTCCTCTTCCCTATTTAACAATCACTATAAGCATTCTCTTCCTCTCATTGCGCACGTTAATTACAAGCTGTTGTTTGGATGGGTATATATGTAGCACCCATATATGGATGGACGAGGTCTTGGTCCTCTCATTCTCTCATCATAGAATTCGAATTAAGCAAATATGTGTATAAAATGAACAATGGTTGTGGAGATGGCACCTCGGACACAAAATATGAGAAATTGGCACCAGTCATAAATAGCTATATATTTTTCATAATAAAAAAATAACTAACCGGAGCATCTTCACGAATTTCACCAAAATAAGAGTCTTTTTCAAAAATTGGGCTATTGTCCTGAACGTCTAGAACATGGACAACAACGGTGGTACTTGCAGAAATCGTAGGATCTATTCTCTCGTAAGCTGTTACCTTCAAAATAAATATTTTTTAGAAATTTTCGGAAAAAATAAAAACCTTCAAAATATGTTTGTCAAGAACTTCACGATCCAAACTCTTAGCCAATCGAATTTCACCGCTCATCTGTAAAAATTAGATAGATCTCTAAATTGCACATGTTTTTTGCTGGCGTTCTTTCTTTTCTTTCTCAAGAGTGAAAGCATTCATACATAGATAATTGCGTTTAGGTTCCTTTTTTTTCGCCTTTTTTTATCCTCTATACTTCTAGCGAAAATATTTGTAAAAACTCACAGTGTCAAGAGTGAACAAGTTTTGAGATCTCGAATCTTGTGGAGCTACCATTGAATAATACAATGGTTGTTGGGATGCGTGTGAAGCCTTTACTGATACCACAACTGTATCGATTGATGTATCTTCGGGAAGTTCACGAACATATCTACAACAAAAATCATCAGGTTTTTTTTTAATTTCGAAAAAAATCCCCACTTTTCTTGTTGAAAATGAACAACATTTGCATCAGGATTTCTCCGTCTTGCCCATCGTTTAGATCTTGATGATGTTTTCGTGAACATGTTAGAATAAATAGCATGTCCAATTTTCATTTTTGACTGATAAACTTTTTCAGCACATGAATAATTGTAGTGAATTTCAACAGGACCTTCGAAAAAACAAAGGCGTTCTTTCGCGAGAATTAGACCGTTTTCGATTCGACTAATCTGGGAAGATTGGATCGAATCCGGACCATTTATCGAACAATGATTAGGATTGGAATCCGGCCAGTGAATAATCGGTTGACCAGGATGTAAACATGGTGGTCTGACAGCCGGTAACCAAATGGTTGTAGCGGATGATGGGACAGAACATGGTTTACAAACTAATTCAATTAAATTACTAGAATAGTATCGATCGATTGAACAATCAACTGATATGAATATGAATAAATAATAAATTAGAAAAAGTCGAAAAAGTTGACGGGTAAGAAGAAGAAGCATTCTTCTAATGGTCATCTCTCTTCATGGCCTTGGTGCATAAAATGAGGGAGTCGAGAAGGCGTGGCCGAAGCCATTGCATGCCTAATGTATTATTCTCCTCAATTTCTATAATGTTTTTGGTCATTCTCTGTGAAGAGAAGCAGATTTGGAGCCCAGGTTACGGGTGCTGTGACCAGCTGCCAATGGACACTCCAGGTTATGTTGTGTATCAAAAACTAATTTCTGCTTCATGTTCTCGCGCATTGATATGTCGTTTTAGGCTTTTGGTTTTAATCATGTATTAGGACATGAAAAGAAGGAAGGAGAATGAATGTGAGAAAAATGGGAAATTCGTGAAGGGAATGAGATTGAAATAGGGATTACAAGTGTAAAATGAATATTGAATATTCAGGTGTTCATGAGGAATATAATTATTTTGTTATTTGAAATGTTGATGAGAATCCATGAATATGTCCTAAATAAAACAAATAAATGAATTTTTTTAACCAAGTTTGAGGTAATTAACATGTTCCCTGATCTGAGCGAAACGTTGGAATAAATCATTTTTATCAATTTGTGCCAATTTACCAAGGGTCTATCAAGGCGAGTTCGTCAATTTGCCCAAATCAATGAAAATTAATGAATAAACTCATATTTGAAGAGATAACGGGAAGCTCCCATGAAACATAAAAATAAAAACAAATTTAGAAATCGGCTTCAAAATTTTAGAACTAATAATTGAAATAATATCTATAATACTAAAAGTTCTTAAAACCATATCTCTTCTAATGTTTCTTGAAGTAAAAAGTTTCGCATTCCTCATTCTGGATGATCCCGATTTCACGCATAGAAATATTATACTCCCCAGTCATTTTTTTTTCGTACATCGAACACTTCATAATTCCTTCAGTGTTTTTTTGTTCTACTCTAAACCTATAAAGTTAATCCATTTTGATTTTCTTTCGTATAGTGGGCGAAGATTCTCTGTTTTTTTTACATTCCAAAAATGCTTTATTTTCAATTTTTCTTTCAATGAATGGGGCACCATTGAAGGAAATTTTCAGACTAGAATAACAGACTGACATTTCTTAAAAACATAATAAAAATGGTGCTGGAATATATGTATTTTTGAAAATAACCGAGGGGGATCTCATGGTTAAAGATAGTATACCACCCGATACTATCAATTGATTTCATTTAAAAATAAAAACCTATTCTCGAAGACTCTCAATTAATTGAGTGTTTATAATCTGTGAATTGCCGTCTTTAATTTGTGTTGATTCCACGTTTGAAACATCTGCCAATAATCCACCAGCCAATTTTTTTGCAATCCGTCAATGTCAACGCTCATATTGTTTCGATTCGGACAATTAAGTAAAGCCGCCAAAAACGACGATTTCTTTTCTTTGCTTTCATTTTCTTTAGTCCTTTTTTTTCTTCTTCTTAGGTGGCACCGAGCATATATGACTAGAATGGACAGGTGTTCTCCGAACGTCGTTTTCTAAACGAGATTGTTACATCGACTCTATACCTTTTCTCTCTTACATAATTGCCCATATATGTAATCGTAGTAGTAGTAACGATATTTTATTTCTTTCTCACTTTGATTTGTCTTTCTCATAAAAAACTCGAGAAAAAAGAGAAAAAAGGGGGTTCATTTTAACATAATTTGCATATTTTTTGACGGAAATATGTTTCGAGAGATGAGTCGGGTGAAGCAACAAGTGAGAGAGAGTAACACTCCTCTTCGCATTTATTATGTGATGGATGAAAACGAAACCTTCTTCTTCCATCCAGCCCGTTTTTCATGAAACCACAACTCATTTTTCGAGTTGTCATCGTCGAATTCAGAATTCAGTATGATTCCCTCGAGAAAGGCGGAAAAAGTGCGAATGAATATGAACAAAAATTGACATGGTTTCAGGAAATTTAAAATGACAGAACAACAAACGAGACACCAAGATATTGAAAGGTTTCCAATTTACAAAGTCGTGGGGGCATTGAATTTCAAGCATTTGTTTCACAAAAAAACGTTTTGTAAATTGGAAAAAAACTTGCAAATCAGGAAATTGAGAAATCTTATTTTTAGCCGACTGATAGTTAGTATAACAAAATACGATTTTCAGCTCATAGATCACATTTTTAATCGATTTTATTTGCGGACTCTCCTTATTTCTTTTCCTTTGTCACGTCCCCACAAGCTATAGCAAAAACTATAGCAAAAATCTGTGGCAAAAAATGTACTAAAATTTTTTTTCCAGAATTTCCCGGAATCTGCTCATTTCCCACCTTTTCCTAACCGGTTTCCTGCGCAATTTGTCACAATTTCAAATATTCATGATGCCATTTCGTTTCGTTTTCGTGTTCTCGCCTCAATTCCTCATATGTCACATAAAACCCATTGGTTGATTCTTTGAAATGGTTGCTCAAATATATTGAAATCCATCGATCAAAAAGCTGGCACTCTATGTATGTGGCGGGTTAATCCGCCAACCTTCCACCACCCTCCAGTTTCAATTAATCACAAAACGAACATCTTTGGCGCATTGTATGTCATGTCAACCATATATTTCATTCGAGTTTATATATATAAAATAATGATGGACTATTTGTGACATATTCGAAACGTTTTGCCATAAACAATTTTAAAATGAAATTGACAATTGTGGAATGTTTTGATGCGCAAAAACTGCCAAATGAAGGATAATGTTGGCATCATCGGGTAATTAAAAAGAGGAGACAAATGAAAGAATAGGAAAAAATGAAGTACTTTGAGGATATTAGTTTAGGGTTGTGAAATACTAATGTAACGGATCATGTCCTTTCCTAGTCATGAGAACTGAATTTCGCAATGATGTAAGATCATTAAAGACAGAGTGTCACTTAATTTTACCCTACCTGTTTTTTTTTTAATTTTGAAAATTAGAGCTTTACAATGCAATTTTTACAAAAAGATATCGATAAATAACACCTCATAGCAGCGGTCCAAAGTTGCAAAAATCAAAATTGGAATGTACGCCGGATCGTGCGACGCGGTCGGAATTGGCGCGAAACACAATTATTTGAATGTGGCTACATATTGGAATTGTTTTCTCGACTTCTCGTGCCCCATTCCAATTTTATTTTATATATAACTTTGGTGTAGAACAAATGAAAGGCACTTGAAACGCGAATGTTTTTTACAGTGCCTAATTCGTATTCTAGAATAAATTTTCGGGCAGAAATTCCAGATTTCTAGCGCAAAGGTGTCATGAAATCGATGTTTCGTGCATCTTTTCATTTTTTTCTTGTATTATATTTTAATAATAATTGCACGCTGGAAAAATCAAAGACCAGGACACATGTATGAATATTTTGATTAATCAACAATTTCGTCTGAAATTATAAAAAATATTTTTTTGTTCTTTCAAATTCCGACACTTTTCTATTTATCATCACCCAGTTATGAATTTGAAAGTCTATTTATTCACGTTTATTTTCCTTCCAGTATCATCCATTATCCATGGATATCAGGCAAATCAATTTGGTGATTTTTATTATCATTATAAAAAAGTGCTATTTTTTTTAGAAATTCTTTCTCAAGTCTCAATTTTTTCTCGTTTTTCTGATAGTCCTAACAATGAAACATTGTTATGTGGGGGAGTTTTAATTGCATCGAATATTGTTTTGACTGCCGCGCATTGTCTTCATCAATCGGGATATTTGTGAAAAACATATTTCTAAATTAAGAAAAGTTTATTTCAAATTTCAGTGCAAATGTCGTGAAAGTAACCGTTAGAGATTACGACGTTTCAAAACATGATGAAGGGGAACAAGTCTACTTCAGCCGTGCACTATTATTACATCCTGATTATGGAACCTCGGATTCCAACTCTGACGTGGCAATAATATTCTTGCCAAAGCCTGTGAAAAATTTATGTGAAAATAATCCAATATCCCCTATGATTGCTCAAATCCCACCAACGAATTATCTGAAATATGTGGGTATTCTACCCTTTATATTAAACTAATCAAAGGGTTTTTCGTACAACAGAATAATTATAAATCTGCAGTTTTTTCGAATCAGGAATTGGAACAGTCTTTGTGTTATACCGCTGGATGGGGAAGAACGCATTGTAAGTCATTTATGAAAAAAATTAATGAAAATCCCGGTTCTGGGTATTCTGAGATTGTCGAAAATTGAAGAATTTCAATTATAAATTAAGGTCTCATTGTGATAAACTTATATGAGAGTCAGGGTCCATTGAAGTTACATGAAATACATTTTGTTAGTTTTGAATTAAGAAACCGTTAGTAAAGTAAAAACAAATAATTCAAAGGAGTACGTTAAAAAAAGTTTTTAAAAAATTTCATCAAAATTTGTCCAACTTCGAGATTCGTGATTGATTTTAAAAATTCTAAAAAATGGAGCATTTATTTATTTCTTTGAGCAATTTATTAGATAAATTCCCGATTCCCAGCCGGGAAATTTCACTTCCCGAAAATTTTCGTGAAAATCCGGGAAATTTTTTAAATAGAAAAAATAGAAAAACATCAGAAAATCAAGAATTCGAAAAGATTAAGCTACAAAAATCAACGAAACTTTACAAAAATTGATTAATGTGTCTTCCGAAGTCTCAAATAAGAAAACAAAACATTTTTGCTTTCTTTTAAACTCATTTTGCGATTCTGAAAAATGTTTGTTTTATTCAAAATCCTGCGTTGATTTTTTTTATTCTTTAGTTTTTATCGCTGGATGTTTATTAAGTCTGAAACCCTAGTATTGTCAAGATAAACATTTCTGGCCGCTAGTTTTGCGGAGTGTCGTTGGGAACTTCCTCGCAACGCAACCGCAACGCGCTCAAATTCAAATTTCTTAGTTAGTCTTGCGCGTTGCGATGAAGTTCCCTACGATGATACGCAAAACGAGCAGCCAGAAATTTTCATCTTGACAATAAAATCGATAAAATCAGTATTTGGAGTTAAATTTTCGAATTTTCCGGACACTCTTTCCCGCCCATCCCTGGTAGACACTCCATAAGCTATGAGATTTCTATGACCTGGTCCAGAGTTCTGATTTGTCCCAGACTAGAAAATACTTTATAATTTTTCCAGCAGGAAATTATTCAGAAACTCCAAATCAAATGCTATTGAAATTGACTGTAAAAATGCATTTTGGTAAACCTCTTCTTTTGGCAAGCGGAATTGTTGATGGAACCCGAATTTGTATGGTAATTCTCGATCGCTCCAATGGCTTTAAAAATTGCATTTTTTTTTCATTTCCAGGGTGATTCTGGCAGTCCAGTATATTGTTATTTGGATGGAAAACGCTTCATGATTGGTATTATATCAGAAATTGGAAATTTCGGAAAAAGTAAAACTTCAAACCTCGAAGATCAGGTTATCATAGACATGTTTCAGTTTCAGAAAACTCCCAATTTCAGATCTCGATTTGTAACGATTACAAATTTGCAATAATTGCGGATTGGAGAAAAAGTTCTGAGAAAATTGTCAGACTTCTCAAGAGATACAACCAATTCGACCAACTTCAAATAAGTCAAGACATGTGTTATTCCTAACTCCAATGAAAATGTTTTATACAAGTTCACGTTTATTTGCGTTCACAGTATCTATGAATTACAGTACACATAAAAAAGATACCAAACATTTCTGTGGAGAGATTCATCAGATAATGTCAAAAGGTTGACATAAAAATGAATTCTCAATTTTTAAAAAAATCAGTCAGACAGAAACAGCAAATATGATTAGTAGAACAAGAAAATTATTGATTTCAAGAAATAGGAAGGAAACGATAAAGATAGAAGACAGAGAGAGAGAGAGTTTGTTGCAACATACCTCGTAATAAAATATGTAATGGACCAATAAAGTTTTTTTCGATGAAAAAAGGAAAAAATAACCAATAATTTCTGATTTCAAAGTCCATAAATGATAAAGATTGAGACTTTTGTCGGGGTTCTCATCATAATGTGCTCTTGCATATGAAAATTGCTGAACATTTTGAGCAGATTAAAAAAAGGAAAGTGAACATTTCAAAAAAAATGCCGTAAATAAATTGAGATTTGTACAAATTGAATATAATTGAATGATAATCATTGAACACGGCAAACTTCTCGATCTCCTTCACCTTCAACATCTCGCAGATCATTCCATTCAGCTAATTGACAACGAATTGCATCCAAATCCTTATCCAGATCAACCAACTTTTGACATTGTTTGTTAAGCTGAAACATTGAATTGATTAAACTTATTTGTTAAAGTTTCACTCACCGCTGATTCAGCAGACATCATCGAGAACGGTTTCGATTCATCCGCCTCATAATCTTCATCTTCCATTTCGCTCTCCGACATCATGTTCACTACAAGAATATCACTTTTTAAAAGTAAAAATCATGGAAAAATTGCTTACATTTGACTCCCAAAAGTCTGGCAACATCTGGATTCTCACCACGAACCAATCTTTCGACAGTATCCTTCAAACAAACTACCATTGCTCGACACATTGTAATATGCCTATTTTGTTCCCGAATAGTTCTGCTCATCATTGGTGTGATATCATCTCTTTTAGTGGAGTTTAGAGCAAAATTCGAGAAACTTTTCGTAAGCCCCATTGATTTCGATTGCGGTAATGAACCCATTTGTTGTGAACCGAGGGTTGAATGAGCTTTCGTATATGGTCTGGCAATTGATGGTCTAATATCTGACATGGTTTCAGTATCATCTGCAAGTGGTGTTGATCCAGATGAGCAGGATTGTTGGCAGATTGTCTGTTCCAATCGTAAGCTCTGAAATTGTTTCTCATGATTTCAAAATCATCTAAAAAAACATACGGAAACACTTCTTTCCAACTCTTCAACTACTCTCTTTTTCGCTTCTAACTTCTTATTTAAATTCTCATTTTTCAGCTCCAAAAATCCCTTTTCAGATCTCATTTTCTCATATTCTGTTTCTTTCTCCTTTAATCGGGCCAACATCACTCGATTCTCTTGTAACTCTCTATCTTGCTTCCAAATTTTATCCCTCAACTCAGAATAAATTTGATCATTTTCATATTCACCGCATTGTGCCATTTTTCTCGTTGATTCCATTTCATTGTCTAAGACACGAATTCTAAAAAAAATAAATTCAAAATATAAAATATCGACATTTGGAAAAGTTACCGTTCAAGACATCTTTGCAGATCATCTTTTGCTCTATCTGCATCATTCATCAGATGTTTCACCTTCGAATCGTAATCTTCACTTAATTTTTGCATTTTTTCATAAGCTTTGAGCAATTTTCCCTAAAACATTCAAACGTTAAGAATTCAAGAATAAGTTTTTAAAGTTTACCTCAAGCTGTGCGACTTTTCTGTCCTTTGACATCAATTCACTATTGATTTCTTGCATTTTCAGCTGTTCACTTGTCGACATGTTACCATTCGTATTATTATAATGAGAAGCGCGGGAATCTGCAAAAAAATTCTGCTAATTTTATTTATCACAAATACGTTTCGTTTCCCTCATAATTTTTGATTGAATGTCAAATTATCGGCAGTACTATATCTATCCTAGCATATCATTCCTTATCACTTTTATGTCATTTCGTCGTTTTATCTCCGCCGATAGATACCAGCTTTAAGAAACAATTAACATAGTGACAGGAATGATCGGTTTTTTAATTGAGGATACGAATACGTGACATTTTTCAAAATAAAAAACTTACGTCGAACTTGAGGGCTCATTGGAGGATGTGATGTGTTTCGACTTTGCTCTTTCTGAGCAAGTTCGAGCTCCCGAATTCGTTGTTCCAAATATGCAATACGTCCTTCACTTGGTGAGCTGACTGGTCCATCAACTGCAAAAATAATATTTGAATTAAAAAAGAGCGAATAAAGCTATTGATTTTTAGAATATCTTTTAATGAAAAAATCATTCTCAATAAATTAGAATTTATCTTAATACATTGGTATGAAAAATTACTTTTCCAATCATAACGTTACATTTAACTTTTTATATTTTCAATTTCAAATTATAAAATGTCTATACCTAATCGTTCTTCTCCAGAATGTCTCATCAAATAACTCTGATAAGCTGGCAAATTCAATCCTCCACCACTTCCTCTTCTCTCTGATCTGATTTCATCCCGTGATCCACTCAAATGCCGACTTTTGTGAGCTAATGGGGCAACAGCAACCTGTAAAAATTGATTTTTGTATATTGATTCAACTATTATTTTCATTTTTTTCATTTTCACACCTCTGGTCTTTTTTTCCTATTCAATGCGGGACTTCCCGATTGTGCTCTCATTTTCGTCGTACCACTTATCGATTTAATCGTCACTTGCCCTTCTAACGGTGATGGTGTATGATTATTATTATTATAAGTTGAAGCTTGTTCATGATTACTATGACTATGACTACTGCTACTATTTCCTCCGCCACCGTTTCCTGTCAACCGTTCCATCATTTTCGTATAAAATCGTCCCATTGCTTGTGCACAGCAACAAATATTCATCAATAAATTTAAGAATGAAAATTCTCGAGGATCCGAAAATTTCTTCCACTTTTGTTTTCAAAAATTTCTTTTCTATTTAAACACTATTTTCTAGATTATTAGTATAATTATAGAAAAGAAGCCGATAATGGTTCGTTTCGCTGAAAAATATGAACATTTTGAAAGAATTTCGAAGGAAAAAATGAATATGAAAGAAGAAACAAGCGAACGGAAAACATCAAAAACAGTAAAAAGGCGCAAATCGGCTTTAAATTTATAGTATTCGACCCAGGCGGTCGCGCCCACTTTTGAATGACCCTACCAAGACACATTTGGAGATAATTCAGAAACTATCGTGAGAATTTTATATGATTATCACACTTTTGTAAAAAGGCCTTGGATCAAGATTTTAAAGAATAAAAAAAAAGAAATCAAAAAATTGAGATAAATGTGAGAAATAAACTCAACGACTAGTCATCATGAGAAAATAATAATAATATGTCTCTCTTGTCATAAAATTTCGACAACTTGGAGGAACAACAAAAAAAAAGGAAGAGAAGCGAGGAAGAAACCGTTAAAGATTAAAATCTTCAACAACATCCGACGACGGGGGGCGGCGTCATTCAAAAATCAACATGAATTCGGAATGTTTTTTTTTATCTGCGAATGCATTCTTTTGCTTCTTCAAATGGTGGTGGTAAGCGAATTGAAAAGGATTGGGTGTCGTGTGGAATAACATAACAATTCAATTCGAATATTACGATGACTATCAGATTTTGGCGTTGATTACAGTTCTTGAGGAAAAATCTTGAAACTAGGGGATTCGTTGAAATGAAACTTTGCAAATAGAATAACTAATTGTGAAGAATAAAAAATATGAATTCCAAAACAAACTCTAAAAACTTTCTGAAAATTAAAAACTCAATTCTGTTTTGTAATTTAATATTTTTTCAACTTCATAGATGAGGGAAAAAATTAAAAAATCTAATATCTTGCAGATTCTACCTATTTTCAAATACATTTACAGTAACTACATTCTCGATCAAATTAACACATCACAGATTTCAAAAAATAAATACTGATTCTGAAACTTTTCTGAATATTCTCATAATTTTCGTGCAAACGCTTATTCACGCTTTAAATCATATTAGTTGTTTACAAAATCTGTTATATAAACGTGAAAAAACCTGTGTCAAAAAAACGACACGCCACGCGTGAGGGCAATGGGAGGGGATGCGTTGCGTTGTCTTATTATCCCTCACCATACACTATTTCGCAAAATAGGGAATTTCACGTTTATGAAGACGATTTTGTGAGACAATAATACTATATAATAAAGTGTTGATGGCGTGCGTGTGTACGCATTCTAGAATATTCCAGAAAATTCTAGAAACTTCAAAAAAATCCAGAAGCTTCCAATAATATAATATTAAACTTTCTAGAAAATAAATAAACCGGACATTAATCTTTTCGAAAATTATAAAAATTGAACTTATTTAGGCTATTTTTTTTTTAAATCATTATCGTTATTTACAACTTCGAACACTTCATATACAACTTCTTCGAATTTAATTCAAACTGGGCGGAAAGAATAAAGCTCATAGGTGGGAATCCGCGGATTTAGCCTAGTAACGAGTTTAACGTTTTTTTCACTTGACACGGTGTAACGACCTTAACTTTTTAATGAGTATCCAAAAATAGACGTTTGCCTTGACGCACTTTCGGATATTCGTTTTCAAGTGTTTTTTCCAGCGTTTTTTTATGCTTTTTACGGTTTGTAGTTGCCTTAACTTTAAAAAACATTTTTTTGTAAAGAGCTTAACATTGAGATTTCGAAATGACCTAATCCCACCCATGATAAAGCTTCAAATCAATTATTGTTTTTTTTTTGTTTCTCTGCCATAAACGAAAAGCGGCATCCTTTTGTGACTATAG
The DNA here is from genome assembly GCA_964036255.1 of Caenorhabditis virilis. Lineage (NCBI taxonomy): Eukaryota > Metazoa > Nematoda > Chromadorea > Rhabditida > Rhabditidae > Caenorhabditis > Caenorhabditis virilis. The sequence continues at coordinate 9,288,743 of OZ038419.1, forward strand.
TTCGTAATTTTCATTTCGCTACCGATTGCGCAAATTCCAAAATGTTATGAAGCGGTTCATAATAATAATAAGATATCTGGGAACGACAGCCACAAAAAAATTAGATGGCTACCGCTTTGAAAACTATATAATCAATTCAAAGAATGAAATGGAATCGGGAACAACCGTAATCAACTCAAATGTTGAGTTACTGTTCGTTCCTGACATATGTATTTTTGCAATAAAATTTATAACAAAAAATGACTTTTTGGAGACAATTTCAGACAAAAACATAAACGGTTTGCGTCATTTTATTTATAACATTAAAAACGACAAACGATTTGAAAAAAGAGAAGAAAAAGTATACATATGGGGGCGAAACTATCATAGCGCAATTCCTCCTACTTCAATCTAACAAAACATTATGCATTTTGTGGGTCAATGAGGTAAAGGCTATCACTGAACAATTGAGGAAAACAATTGAAAGAATAAAGAAAACGCAGTAAAAGTTAGAAAATAGGTTATCAAGTATGTATGAAACCCAATTTACTATTTTCCTAGTTTCTTTTTCAATACTTCCCCGAACTTCTTATTTTCCAAGTGGTGGTGGATAATTACAGTATGAACCGATACTCCAGATCCACTATTATAAACCATTCTGAAGGCCGGCAGACAACATAAAAACTATGCAAAAAAAAACGATATAAGAGGGGAGAGGACGAAATGAAATTGTGCATAAACCGAGGTGAAAACAAATATCGACGACTGAAGGAATTGGAGTGCATTTTGGCGAGCCATACCTCTGTTTATGCCAGTGTGATGATGCGCGCGAGCACACGAGCCCCATCAACATCGTAATAAGCAGCAAAAAATGCATTTTGAAATGGAAAAAAATAGAACTACGAACAGGAAGAGAACACAAAACCAAAAGAAAACAAATGAACACACAAGTAGGTGCGAATAAGTGCACGGTATCCTTGATAATCTGCTGCTGCCATCCTCGTCTCGGTAGATAATTAAAACAATAATAAAAACAAACGGGAGAAGGAAGGACGAAGGTGTTGAATTAGAATGGCAGTGAATTGGTTGGAAACCAAAACTTTTGTGTATAATTAACAGCAATTCTAAGTGTTGAATACTCTTATGAATAAGCTAAATAAGACTATTGTAGTCAAATACAATGAGAACAGAATAAAAGAAGTTTAAATTTAAATGAAAACAATGACACAGGATGAATTGAAATGAGCTATGTAATACCAAATTATGAAAAATTTATTGAAATATACTTTTAAAATTAATTATACTCAAAATGGTTCGATTCCTGATTTTTTATTAGTTGAATATTTAAATACGCTCTATGAGCAAGCAAAAATAAATCTGTAGAAGTTTGGGAATTTTAAAAACTTTTAAAACAGCAATTTGTGAAAAAATACTCTTAAATTTATAGAAAATTGAACCACAGGTCAAATATTCGAAATTACCGAAAATAAAAACTAAAACTGTCTTGAAAATCCACAAATTTCGATAGAATCTAATTCGGTCTACTGGGGTTTTTATAAACTAAAAACAAAAAAATACAAAATTCAGAAACATTTTCTATTTTTACGGACATTCCAAGTAATTATGTCCGGTTGACCAAATATTTGATAGATACATCCATTAGATAACATTTTGACAAAATTGGAACAAAAAAGAGACGAAGAACCAATATTTTAAATGACAAAAAAAAGAGACACACGAGGTTAAACGTTTCAAATTTACATTCGGCATACACTTGTCCGTGTTCTAAGAGCAGCAACAGCAGCCAAAAACTATGTTTACCTAAGTTGATGGGAACAAAACGGAGAAGAAAGAAAAAAAGTTGTACCGACAAAGAAGAGTTCGTGATTAGTTTGAAGAAACAAATTCCATTCTTTTTTCAAAACGAAAGAAGAAAAAAAAATAAATGGTGGCAAAAAGTGAAATAAACATGACAATTAATCAGATTAAACTTGTTTCAGAAAATGGAATAGAGGACAACACTCAAAACAACTGTCGACATCTGCAGTTGACACGAAATAACAATACAACAACAGTGGATTTGAAAAGTGACCTATTCAAAAGTGATTTAAGGAAAAGAATAAGAGGCAAAGAGCACTAAAACCACCGTCTGCCGTTTTCCTTTTCATCGTGTGGCGCTGTTCGTCATCTGTTTGACGACGAATCAACTAACACATATGCAACTTTTATTGTATCTCAACAAAGAGCATATTCTTACGATTATTCATCTTTCGGAGGGAAACAATGTGTCAAAATAAGAAATTGTAACTATTGATTTTTACCAGCTGTTTTTTTCGAAAAGGGTAAAAAAGAGTATAGTTCAGATTTTTATCAAAATCTCGATAAAAATTAAAATCTCTAAAGTATCTCAAAACTCTGAAAATTGTCGAATTTTGAATATATAAAACCAGACATATAGAACATTAAAAACAATAACTTTCAATGATATTTTTAAAATAAATTATTCGTATGAAATTGAAAACCACTTCATTTCCCTCTATTTTCACAAATTTGCGATTTGAATAAAATTCAAGATAAACGAATATTCAAAAAATCGGAATTTTTTAGCTTGAATTGAGTACAAAACTTCTGAATATAAATTCAACGTAAAATTTTATTTAAAACAAAACGTCTTCTAAAGGTACCGGGTATATGAAAAAATCGTCTCCTCCATCAATGGAAACCACTTAACGAAATTGGAACACCCAAATGAAAGGAAAAAAACAATAACAAACAAAAATGGAACATTTTGTCATGTCAATCGATTTGCGAGAAAAAAAAAACAAAAACATGTCTTATATTTCTATTGAAAATAAAAAATAACAGTTTGCCACCTTCTCAGCAAATAGTGTGAATCAAAAGTTATTTTTTCTCATCAACAATTGGATGCGAAAATATGTTGATAAAAAAGAACTGGGATAGATAGATTTGAATTCAAAACGAAGCGTGGAAAAATAACCGAACAATAAGAGACGCAGACAACAAAAGGAATGGAATGAACAGCGTCGGAATGTATGCAAAGTAGTGGTGACAAGTAGGAGAAGAGGTATGTCGAGGTGAAGAATAATATGCATAGAAGCAAATAGAAAAGTCAATTGAAAAATAGGATGCGATAGAGAAGTGAAATGTTTGGAACAAGGACGCAAAACTGTCGAAATCCATAGCTTTCTAGTATTTAATTACCCCTCACAACAACAGTTACAAATTTCACTCATTTTTTTTTTGAAAAGACAAAATAAATCATTCAAAATTATGTGCAAACACCATGACATGAATTTGCGCACCACAGCTGTATTTTTAAAATTATTTTGAATTCAATCAAAAAAACGACAATATTTTCAAATTTTCTTAACAAATATTACGTTTCCGTAATGTTCAGAACAAAACAATTAGAAAAAAAACACCTTTTCTATTTTTAGGGCGCGCAGCACAAAACTAAAACAAATGGCATTGTTTTATTGTTCGAACAACGGAAAAAAAGAACGGGTGACGACATAAGAAGCTTATAGCGGTACTTGCAAAGGATATAAAAACACTTGAAAAAAAAGTGAATTTGAACTTGAGAAACTGACAGTTTTTTTCGGAATGGGATAAAGCGGCGGATGTTTTCGCCATTAGAAATAAAGATAACGTTCTAAACTGTGTAAAGAAGAGAATAATGTTCTCAGAGTTTCTTTTCGCTTTTTAGTTTTATTTTTTCTGTGGTTTCAAGGACGAATTTCATGATTTGAACGTTATTTCGATTGGTAGGAGCAAAAAATATTTTAACTGTATAAGAAGGAAAAGAATTTCAAATATTTTTGGGCCGAATGAGGAAGTTAGGCAATACAAAGGCAGTAAAATAAATGGAAATAGGTGAACTTCAATATTTTTCGAATCCGGAAACTATAATAGGGTATTCAAATCACAAGTGAATTTTGAAAGAAAACAAAATGTTCAAATACTTGAAAACTGAAATATTAAATTTTATGACTTCGTTCAATTTGCAATGAATTTCTGCGTTTTTTTAAAATTTTCCCGTATATTTAAAAAAAAAGTTTGTCACGAAATAATTTTACAAATTTTAACTGGCACATTTAACTTTTTAAAAATTTACAATATCCCAAGAAAAAAGTGAATTTTCACAAAGCGTAGCATTTTTTAAACCAGGGTGTGAATGTTACGGATGTTTTTTTTTAATTTTGAAGCAATAAATCTTTGAAAAAAAAAACTAACCTGTGTCTTTGGCGTCGACGTTGTTTTTATTCCTTCAACAAATGAATTTCTGACAGAATTTCCAACATTGTGGACACTTCGACGTTGGCTGAAAAAAAAACATATTTATTTATACACTTAAGATAAATAGTAAAAAGGATTTTTCGTAAAATTTAAAATTGTTTTTGCATTCGTTTGCCACCCTCCAAAAACCAAAACAAACAAAGGAACCTTCGCTTCCAAAATTGTCGCTCTTTTCGTCGCATATCCGCCTCAATTTCGGAACATTCAGTATCCGAAATTGTAAACAACGAATCATTGCAGGAGCATGACGGACGAATCGACCAACGTGCCGAATGTTCCGACGATTTTCCAGATAATAATGACATCCAAAGGAACACAGAAAAAAAAACGATGAATTCTCACATGAACTGATTGATATCGGAACTATATAAAAACATATATTACGGAAGAACGGAACGAGAAGATATCCGAAAAAAAAGAGAGCAAATGTCAAACTTTCATGTAATGTCTACTTAATTGTAAGATTGCAAAATGGATGTCAGTTGTTGAACTCACCAAAGAATGGATGTTCTTTTTTTTATAGTATGAAACCGACAATTATCAGATCCATCACTTAAATTATAGTGTTTGGAAAAAGAGCATTTATTTATTTGTCTGCCTGATGAAACATGTCAACAGGGATCAGAATGTCATTCTTTTTTCGATCTATTATTAATAATAAGCTTCCAGGAAATAAAAATTTAAACCCGAAACCGATTTCATTTTACTTTGGTGAAAATATCTGAATTCCCCTGAAAATTTGTAAAACTACGCTCAACATATACAATTTTCTAACTATTTTGAGGCTCTAAAATTATTTCTGCATATGAGAAATACAATAGCAATTAATAGTTAAAGCTGAAAACATGCACCAATAATTAAAAAAGCCTGAAAAAAACGACGTGAATGGAAAGTATAAAGAATAGGCAATATGGCGAAAAATGAGTGAATATTGAAACATAAGACTTAAGTAGGATTTAAGGCGCCATCTCTCGTTCAACGGTCTACATTCAACCATTTATAATAACAATTGACCAGACTCTAACCTCTTTTAAATAAAAACATCGGACAATCGACCCGCAAAACTTTTTATTTTGATTTTTAATTTCGTAAAAGCGTAACATTAAATGAAACGGGAAGGCGTTTGAGAGTGCGCATCTGTGTGTGAGTGTTTCTCAATCGGCAAATCAAAAAGAAAGAGCAAAAAACGAAAACGGAAAGCCACAAACGCGTCACCAATTTTCAATGCTTTTTCTATGACACTTCGGACAAATATGAGAAAGAAATTCAAAAAAAAAAATGAAATCAGTTTCGGTTTGACATTAGACTTTTTGTTGGCAACAAAACCTAGTCATTATGGGGGTATTAGGGTATTTTATGACAACATATAACCCATCTCCTGCTGTGACATGCAATATGCGCATTTTATATATCGTTTTACCATCAGCAAAACCGCCGATGTTATTCAAAATTTTTTAAATAATTAATTAGTGAGGGTAAATATTAAACGTTCTTCTTTGGGAAGATGGGTTTCTGGATGAAATTCTGAGATTCAAAAAGTACTTTAAATATCACATTAAAAAGTGCTTGAACGGAAGAACAAGATGAATACTCTTTCTAAAACTTTTAATTTTGAAAAAGAAAAAAATCCTAACATTACTCTCAAAACTAAAATACATATATTTACGTTTTCAGGTTTGTTTTTCGATGTGAACGTTGGAATAAACTAGATATAATAAATTAATAACGAAAATCAATCTTATATCTGTAATAAAACGCATCAGAAACGAAAAATTAACGAATAGAACCAAATCAACCAATCCGTAATCATATGCATTTCTAAGCAAACAATAGAAGAAAGTTTCGCCGAACAAACATTTCGAGGCGCGCTAATCACATATTATAATTTTCACACTTTATAACTAGAATGAAGAGAATAGAACGAAGAAAAAAAAACAGAGTAAATTCGTGTGCCAATGTGCTCTTCTATTCACAAATTGGCTAAGAATCTACTTCACAAGAAATATAAATAAAACATGAGAGACAGAGACAGCGCCGATGTCCATCTATAGATGGAACAAGGAAAAGGAAGAAGAAAAATGTTCATTTGACGATATGAATAATGAGACATGAAGAGCCACAATTAGATTGATACAGCAGTACAGGATGGCCATAGTGAAGTGTACTAATTTACACAACACATGACAGTTAATTATTGTGACAGCTTTTGTGTCAAAAACATCTCTCGTGGTGTTAAAATGTAACACTAGAATGAAGAATTTCTATCAAAATTCAAATGGAGGATATAAATAAATGTTTATATTCAGTTCTCACGAATCGCAACATATGACAAATTCGCACTACTTCAGTCAGGATGGCATTTTCAAATCTGATTTGACAAACCACATGAGAAAAGGACCTCCCTCCACTTCTTCTACTTTCTTTCAATTTTTGATAGATTTGCTATTTTATGAATGAGCTTCAAAGTGGAAGAAGTAACTGGAAACTGAAGAAATTGTCATGAAAATCAGGCAAAAACTAGTCGTTTCACTTTACAGCATTGAAAACTTCAGATTTCATTTTAAAAAAGATAAAAATATGAAAAATCATGACACACAGCAGAACGAGTATATTGTTATGCAAAATATATTTCGTATTTATCTACCAGGTGTCATAGTTCAAGCACACTTCTCTTAACATAAATCCATAAAAAATAAAGGTCAAGCGTGGTGGAAGAAGTGGAGTATGCAAGTAAGTCGGAGAGAATAGTGAAAAGGGTTGGTACGGAAGTCACATTTGGATGTTCCACTTGCCCGTTTAAATCTAATTTCAGGCGACTCACTATTGTCAAACAACAATCATTTTATTGTTACACTAATGTTATACGCGATTTGTACTTTCGATATTGATGCATTTTGAAGTAATCAGTGTAGATTTATTCACAAAAAATTATGAACAAATCGAGAAAAACGAACTGCGAATTACACTAACTTCTGAAATCAAAAGAGGTTTCGTGATGCTATTGTTGTCTCACAAAATCGGCTTCATAAACGTGAAATTCCCTATTTTGCGAAATAGTGTGTGGTGAGGGATAATAATACAACGCAACGCATCCCTTCCCATTGCCCTCACGCGTGGCGTTTCGTTTTTTTGACACAGGTTTTTTCACGTTTATATAACAGATTTTGTAAACAACTAATAAGAAAAATTAAAAATCCAAGTAATATTAAAGTGAAAATAAAAGCAATCTACTGATATTGCTTCGATTTCATTATGAAATCTTTCACTTTTTTCACGTTGCCTTTCCGCATACGTAAATACTTAAACAGATAATGTGAACTAGGCCTTTTAAAGGCAGCTTGTCAGTTAACACGATCCAAAATCTAGGCAAAGGTTCAAAATTCGAATGGGTGCCCAGGTGATCCAAAGAACAATGCCAATATGTAGCCAAATTCAAATAATTGTGTTTCGCGCCAATTTCGACCGCGTTGCACGGACACCGACCGCGTCGCACGGACACGCGCGCATTCAAATTTTGATTTTTTCAACTTTGGACCACTGCTATGACGCGTGTGCTTATCGGTGTGATTTCGCATAAATTGCATTATACTAATGAGAAAACGCTCTAATTTTTGAAACTAAGAACATGTAGGATCAAATTAACTGAACAGCTGTCTTTAATATCAAACTTCCAAAAGTTCTAATCGATTGTTTTAAAATTAAGAATATCCCCCATCATAATATTAATAAAATTTTTCAAGTTAAAAGCAATTATTTTTTTATAAATAAATTAAATGTACTTTTCATGAACAAAATGATTGCTTCAATTTTAAAAACGTTTATAAGAGGATGATGCATGACTTAAAAATATGGAAATTCTTTGAAATTTTACTCAATATTCATATAAATTAAAGTGAATGTTATTTTTCTAATTCGCTCGATTTTTTTTTCTTTAACGGGTTAGAAAACTAAAGAAGTAATTTGTTTTGCGAAATTTTTGTTGTTATGAACATTCTAACTATTTAAAACACCAGAATCCTTTGCACAGAAAAGATGAAAATTGTGAAGTAGAAAGAGCAATTGTAAACAAATAAAAGAATACTAAAGATAAAAAATTCTGCATTTTCTGATGAAAATTGCAGTACTTATAAATAAATAAATTATTCAATCCGTTTGATATCCCAACTAGTGAATAAAGAAAGGATTTGAAATTTGACTCCGGGCTCTTTCAAAAAAACGACCTTTTCATGTGCACTAAAAATTGCAAAGAAACATCTGGATGACTAAAACTCACCTCATGAATACGTTTCTTTTTTATTTCTTTCAAATACAGCAAAAATATAGTCTAAGAGACAATTTTGTCAAATAACGATGGCTAGTTAGAGTGTTTTTGGAGGGCAAACAATGTGTAATTCGTATCGAAAAAAAAACAAAAAAAATAAAGCGTTTAAAAAAGACTCACTCAATCGAATAATGCGGTGTATTGTTTGCAGAATCATGAATCTGATTCACACTTGAAACTCGTATTCTTGTCCCATTATGTTGATTTATAATTTCAGCATTTGGTTGAAATTGTGACCGCCCATTTGTCAATTGATACAGTGAAGACGCTGAAATCTCATTCACTGCAGACATTCGCATATTCCTTTTTCTCCAAGTACTAGCTCGACCGTGTGAAATCGAACGTACAAATCTCGTTTTTTGTTGCACATTTTCAGTATCATTTTGTTTTTGCATCTTTACTAAATTTTAGCGAAAAAACTAAGATTGAAGTTTGAGAATTGTCGAAATAAATGCAGCACAATGGGAGGTTGAGGAAGCAAAAACTCGATAGATAGTCAAATAAACTGCTGATAAGGGAAATTCAATATTCTGTCATCAATGCGTATGTTTGTGCTCTTTTTCTGCCGCATTGATAGATTCGGTTTCACACAAACATCAAACAATTTCGCGATATGAATCAAAAATTTTGTTACTGTGTTCGAATTTATAAAAATTGATCCGTTTTATTAATCCTATGATCACGAAAGGGTCGAAATTTTTAGTTTAGTTTGTGTGACAGTTAATCGGTAAAATTATTTGCGTTTCAATTGGATTTTTCGAATGGTAAAAAAGTTCTGGATCAGGTTTTTTTCAAAAAAAAATTCATGATCTGATAAATTTGTTTTTTTTTTCTGACAGGACTATGCTTGAAAGGAATTTTTAACAGAATACGAGGAACCCGAAATTCAACTATAACCTTGTTTTCAATTAAAAAAAAAGATACCTCCGGTAAGCGCTTGTAAACTGCGTCTTCTATCCAGATCATCTTGCAAATCTTGTTGATAATCATAACTCGATCTACTATGAACATTCTTCACCAATTTCGAGCCACTCGGATTGACAACAGCACAAGGTGCCGTAACATTTCCAGTTGTACTATCACATGGAGCAACAACACGACCGTTTGGATTCAAGGATAGATCACTCGCCTGAAACAGATTTCTGAATATTATCAACAAAAATTAGCAATGTTACCAAAAACTGTGATTTATTATATGATTTAGTTCTCTGAACGTCTTTCAGTGATTGTGTTGAATGACATCTTGGAACATTTTGACGGGGTTCAAAACCAGCTTCTTCTGCATCTCGACGAGTATCAACTCTTTTACGGAGACGGACTGCAAAATCAAATATTCTGTATTTTTCAAAAACTTTCTCATTTTTTCCTTGTGTCAATTTCAATTTGTCCTATGATAAAAAGACAATGAAAGTTTCATTCGATTAACATCCCTAATTTCATGACAATTATACGTCTAATGCGTATTAGACGATAATTTGCTTCGGGTTTCTTTTGAAGATCAACAAAATGGGTTGTCACAAAAAAACCAACAGAATAAAGTTTTGTGAAAAAAAAAACACTTATTTGATCCGAGTACTCTCATGAGTGGCTATTTGAGATGACCACATCCAATTTTATGACAGTGATAAAGATGACTAATCTATCTAATCCAGAATTTTATCGATTACTCACTTTTACTACTTCTTCGTCTTTTTGGTAGCTCATTGTATCGATCATTTGGAATATATAATTCGGTTATTAACTTATCAATGTTATCAGAAGACACCGCTTTTGGTGCAATTATAACAGTAATATTTGGCATCATTTCAGTACAATAAGTTCGAATATTGGTTAAAATTGTAAATCCAATACAAACTAGACACATTTTCGTAATTCGTTATTTCGTAGCAAAAATATCAAAAACACCATTCGATTTTTAAAAAGAATATATAGATTTAAAAACATGTGATAACGATTCGTTTCTAGAATAAAAATAATAAACAAGTAAACTCAGCTCATATCGCAATGATAAATCACGACATGAGGAGTTTCGTCTTGTATGAAAAATAGTACTGAGAAAAGATTCGATTTCGAACCGATTGTCGGCTCTTCAATATCACAAGTAGTTTTGCTTTTTTCTTTTTCTCTGAGAAACAGCCGGTGGTTAAAAAATAAGCCTATAATATTGGAAACGGATGGATTTACGACGATAACAAGTGAACATAAGAGATGATGCTCCTGACAGTGATTCAGCGTGTCAGGTTATCTTTTCTCTTTGAAATTTTTTCCAATCTTCTTTTTGTTCATAATAAATATTAATGTTTTTCTGGACATCTAAATGATCATTAATACCACATGTGTGTAGGCTTTATGAATTTGCAATTTTTCAAAATTCTTTAAAAATAAATAAAATTATTGTCAAGATAATAATTTCTGGCCGGTCGTTTTGCGGAGTGTCGTTGGGAATTTCCTCGCAGCGCGACCGCAACGCGCTCAAATTCAAATTTCTCAGTTGGTCTTGCGCGTTGCGGTCGCGCTGCGAGGAAATTCCCAACGACACTCCGCAAAACAAGCGGCCAGAAAATTTTATCTTGACAATACCTAGAGTTTTTTTTAGGAAGAGAGCAATAATATTGAACTCTTGGAATAACGAAAAGTTCCGAAAAAAATTTAAATTTTAGTGATTTTTAAGAAACATAATATCGTTTGTTTCTATTTGAAGTTATATTTCAAACTAGCATGAACTTGAAGTTAACTGTAATATTTTCCTTTTCAAAAATGGCTCGTGGACGGCCTTTGAATTGGCCTAACACATTAAAAAACAAGTGTGGGATAAAATAATTGGAAGATATTTATCTTCATCGACTCGTTATTCAAATTCCCCGAATGTTGAATTTTCCATTTCAGAATTCTTTATAGAATAGGACGACATCAATAAGATTGATGAGGGTTAGTCAAGATAATAGGTTCTCAAATAGCCACCATGTGCACTTCACAAGTCCATCTGTTATTGCATAACCAATGTTTGCTTCTATCAAATTACCTATCTTTAAAACTAATAATAAAGCGACTATATTCTCTAGAAGACGAAAAAGTACCAAAAAATATTTCTTTACCATTTTACATTCTTCTTACTCTAAGATTACCGTGTTCACACAATAAACACGGCATGGTTCATAAATACAAACAAGGCCATCGATGATGAATGTGTAAAAAGCCATTATTTGTCGTTCGGTGGTACATACGCACCTACCAAACTTGTATATGACTGAGAACGAAGTCTTAATTTTTGGATATCGTTTTTTTTCTAATTTATTCGTAACCCCAAGAAAAAAACATTCGTTCTCAAAAAGCGAGGATCAGCGCATGGTTCGAGCTAATTCCATAGATGTCAGGACAGATAAGCAAGCGTCTAATGTGAAAATATATGGCGACGAGTGCAGCTAATCGACAAAAAAGAGAATGGAATCTTCGACCACACAGCGGAACCTATTTTCGACGATCCAAAACTTTTAGGTCGAAAAAAGGAACAGAACGAAAGATCGTGCGATAATCGTAAGCTTTGAATTTTCTTTTTAAAATAAAAACATACGGCTGAAGCAGAATTTGTTTGAATTCCTCATAGTAAACTGTGATAGAATAAAAATGAAGAATATGGATTCTATAGTTATAATCAAACGGCGCCAACGACTTCAACTTGAAAAGGCTTATTAAAACATTCAATAGTTAACAAAAAAACGGCCATCATGGAATTAACAAAGAAATCCGATATGTATAATCTATATTCTCCAGTCGAAAGTTCTTCATCCAAAAGATGCAACAATGAAGAGAGAAATCACATAAATAAGTCAAATTTATTAGTCACCAATCGGTCATTATGCTTCACTGGTATAATAATATTTTATGTGTTTGTGTTGCTTTGATTTTATTGTAAAATCGCTTCCTTTTTACATAAATTTTTAAAAGAGCGTGTAGACAATTGAATTGAATTGACAAACGAACAAAACCAAACAAAAAAATGATTTTGAAAATACCTCCAGGGAATCCGAATCCGAAAAGTTGGCTGCATAACGATGTCATTTAAATCAAGAATTTTCGTATTCAGCGATAAAGGAATACTAGATTTCAAATACTTGACTAGAAACGAGCGAACAGACAGTGATGCTTCAGAATTTAATTCCAATTGCGAGAACACATTCGAATGCGAGAAATGATATAAATTCAGGTGAAAATGATTTGAAACAGAATTATTAAGATATGGATAATATCTTTATGTTGCGGTCTTGGAAACAGAAATTGTTGCGCATATATGCACCGGTAGATGCTATTCGATAGAAAAAGGGATGATCGGACACCAAAACCGAACAGATGAACACATAAAAAGAAGAGACGGAAAGATAGAACCGAACGAGAAAGGCGGGGTCACTAAAAAGGTCCTCACCCTCCGTTTTTGTATTGAGAAAGCATTCGCATAGCTTTGTTCGTTCTGATGACGAATCGAATGACTGTTCCGTGCTTAAAGAGAATGTCTTAATGCATCACAGGTGTAGTTTTGGCATACTGCCCTCCTCCATTAGTACATTTCCATTTACTTCTTGTCTTTCTTTTATTTTCTCGAGAAAATATTAAAATTTTTTGTTGCAACTATAAAAATTCCTTTTTTATTATAAGCAAGCAAATTTTAAATATGATATTTAAATCGTTTGGGAATTTGTATATAGGAATCCGTATATTGTTTTTCATAAATTTTCACTATTATTTATTTGTTTATCTTCTTTTACTACCGCGTACGACATAAAGTGACAACTGAGAACACAATACCGTAATATATCCGTGGATGAATAGTATTCAATGATTTACAACATTCGCATTTCAACATTTCGCCGCAAAACAAAACGACAAGTCAGTATGTTCTTCGTGGAACTTTTAAAATAATATTTTCTGTAGGCTACCACCCTGAACTTAGCCCAAAAATGTCAGTATTTGCAGGTGCGGAAGTAATGTGGTATTGTCAAGCTGATTTTTCTTGGCAGCTCGTTTTTGCGCGCTCTACGGATAACATTGAAAGCGTTGCGACCGCTCGCGTGCGACGGAACTCGCACGTGCAATTTTTTTTTTATTTCTGTGGAAGTGGGTGTTTTTCCACGTTTTTATTCGATTTTTTTGGTTATTTTTTTGCATGAAATCTTATTTTTGCAGATCACAACAAAATAAAGCCGCCCGCACCTCGAAAAATGTAAATCGCTGAAAAAAGGTATTTTTTAAAATTTTATTTAAAAAAATTATAATTCCGTTAATTTAACATTATTTTTCGAAACTTTTGCATAACATTAGCATTAATAAAAAGGAAAGCATAGAAACTAATGAAAATTTAGAAAAAAAAGTGAGATTTTCGAAAAATAAATAAAAATTTAAAAAAAAACGAAAATTTATGGAAATTCTATTTTTTCAGACGTGACAACGAATTACGGATGAAATAGAGGATGGAAAATGATCGCATTGATATTAGGTAAGATTTCAAAAGGATTGTATTATTCCGCAAAATATATTTTCGTAGGTTAAACACAGAACTTTTCAGGTTCCAAGTTCTTCGAGCAGCAATGTCGATGTTTCTTCCCGATTATGCTCATTTGTTGAATGAAGAAGGAAGAAGTAGAAGGGAAGGCTCCAGTTGCCTTGTCGTAAGAGTGTATGACTATTTTCGTAAGTTAAATGTTAATTTTTCAGAATCAGCATTCGAAGGAGCGTCGTTGAACATAGAGGACCGAAACTGAAAATCATCAAATCAATACATTGCAATAGTTTTGTTAAAAAATAAATAGTTAACAATTTATTATTTTTACATATTTTCGTAAAAAAAAGAAACAATAGAAGGTTTAATCATCGGGAAGAAACATCGACATTGCTGCTCGAAGAACTTGGAACCTGAAAAGTTCGGTGTTTAACCTACGAAAATATATTTTGCGGAACAATACAATCCTTTTGAAATCTTACCTAATATCAATGCGATCATTTGCCATCCTCTATTTCATCCGTAATTCGTTGTCACGTCTGAAAAAATAGAATTTCAATAAATTTTCGTTTTTTTCACAAATTTTTATTTATTTTTCGAAAAATCTCACTTTTTTTCTAAATTTTCATTAGTTTCTATGCTTTCCTTTTTATTAATGCTAATGTTATGCAAAAGTTTCGAAAAATAATGTTAAATTAACGGAATTATAATTTTTTTAAATAAAATTTAAAAAAAAACCTTTTTTTCAGCGATTTATCCATTTTTCGAGGTGCGGGCGGCTTTATTTTGTTGTGACCTGCAAAAATAAGATTTCATGCAAAAAAATCACCAAAAAAATCGAATAAAAACGTGGAAAAACACCCACTTCCACAGAAATAAAAAAAAATTGCACGTGCGAGTTCCGTCGCACGCGAGCGGTCGCAACGCTTTCAATGTTATCCGTAGAGCGCGCAAAAACGAGCTGCCAAGAAAAATCAGCTTGACAATACCGACCGGAGGATTATATTCAAAAAAAAGGTTGGCAGCTGGTCGATCGAGCATTGAAAAGAAAACACGTTTTTTTTCTCTATTTTAAGTTCTTTTGAAAGCATACGAAAGAACAGATGTTCGGTTAATGAGAAAAAAATTCAAAAGACTGTTCAAACGATGTTCGAGAACGTCGGAAACTATTCGTAGAAAAAAAAGTTTAACGAAAAATAAAAGAAGATTAGACACTTTAAAAATATCAATAAATACATTAAAATAAATTATTGAAATTGGATGAACAGTAATATTTAGAAACAAAAATTCATTGTTAATTTAAAGTAAGCGTGCCGGTTAATACGGTTCGAATTTGGAGAAAAAACAAGAAATAGTTAAACATTCTGAGAAATTTCAATCTGTTGTATACACGAGCTTTGGCACCGAGCCAAGTGCAATTTGAATTTTGAAGTAAGAAACGTTAGCATCAAACAAATTAGCACTTTCGATTTTTCCTCATTTTTGAAAAAATCTCAATTTTTAAGAACATTTATTTGATTCATTTTAGTTGGGAATTTCCTCGCGGCGCGACCGCAACGCGCAAGACCAACTGAGTAATTTGAATTTGAGCGCGTTGCGGTCGCGCTGCGAGGAAATTCGCAACGACAATCCGCAAAACGAGCGGCGAGAAATTTTTATCTTGACAATATGTTCACACTAGTAAATATTAAGTCGATGACATTTTTCTATAAATACATTTTCTTGCTTTTGAAAAAAATGAAGAATTCAATTATTCCGCAAAGATTTATAAAACTCACCAGTAACGGATTTAATGAACGTCATCGAAGAAGAAATGGGAAAATATTTGAAGAATAAAAGAGCTTCAATAATAAGTGTGCCACTTCCAAATCTTGCTCTTCAACTTTCGAAGATTAAATGTATAGGAAGTTGGCAAAGTAAAATGAAATGAAAATAAGTGCTTGAAAACTGTCGTCGACCTTTAGACAACTCTCATTACATCTGTTGAACAAGAGAGTGAGATAGAGAGAGAGCCAGGCACCAGTCACATATTACCATCAACAACATTTTTCAATCAACGCCCCATAATTCAACTTTTTCTCGCATTTTCACAGGAGCTTCAACAGAGATAGTTTGAAAAGTAGAGGAGGAATAAATTCAAGAACAGGCAACTAACTGCACCGGCTGTCAACCACATAGGCGCCGACGACATTTTATGAGAAGCTATTTGTCACAAAATTATAATTAACGATTTCTTTACAAGAATGCTGCGTGCTCACCACTTTTTGATTCCCTTAGGATCAATTTTTCACTAACAAATTAGCATATTTTGGTTTGAAATAGAATTCATAGAAAGAAGACGAAATTATTTTCAAGATGGTACCTGGAGAATTCAAAAACATTCGCAGGGATTGGTCTTTGTGATAACGTGAAGTTTTTCTATCCAAAGAAAAAAGTCGACTCGTTGAAGCAGAAGATATAACTGATTTGACATCATCCATGTCGAATTCATATTCATCGTCTTCAAACTCATCTTCAACCACGAAATCTTTCAAAGTTGTCAAACTCGGCGACGAAGGAATCCAGGTTTCTGATGATTCATCATAAACATTTCTTGATCTTGATAATGAACGTTTGTGGTCATTTTCATAGCAATTATGATGATGTTGATGATGGCATGATGGTTGAACATACATGCTTTGTGACATTATAGAATTCAGAGGATCTGATACTTTCCTGTGTTGCATTGGTGGTAAATGACTTAGACTTCCAAAGCCAGATGATGAAGTTGTTTGCCGCACTCGTCGTGGCGTACTCGAATTAGACCTCGATGATGTTTCACTACTTGTATTTGCAAAATAAAGACGTGCGCAGTCCTGAAAAAACACCGACTTAGAAGAAAAACCAATTTTGTCAACTAGGAAAAAATTGAGGTTCCACATTAATCGAAACGGTATCGGAGGAGTGCGAACTTTTATCAAAAAGTAGAATTATATCAAATTTTAGGAATGATTATTCTTTTATTCACATTAGAAAGCATTCTTGAATAAATTCGGAACTTACAAAAATTTCCATGAATACCAAAATTCGATTACCTTTTGTGAGTATCTGAAGGGATTCTCTTCTCCACTAGCTGAACTCTGTTCTTCTGACGGTTCTCTTGAAGTTGTCATTGTCAATGCTGTTCCAAATTTCGGTAAACTATGTACCGATTTTCTTTCAGAAGATGAAGCTCGTTTCAGTGTTGATCTTATAGCCTTCGAAAGTGTTTCTCGAACAGATCCTCCTGTACTTCTCGTCCGGAGCATAAATTTTTCACCTAAAGAGCCCGTCGAGACTCTTTCCGTCATTATTACTAATTATTTAATTCTGAAAAACAACAGAGAATATAAAGGATTACGGTTGAAAAAAAAAACATGAAAATTGGAGGATAAGTCAAAAAAGAGTGTATTGATATTGGTCTATCCATGTCTTACACTTGTAAGATTGATGGGAAGCCAATACTTTTTGACAGATAACCGAGATTGCGGAAAAATATTATAGATAGAATCCCAAATGTTCGCAAAACTTGGCATTCAAAACGAAAATTTCAAATTTGAGAAAAACGGCGCGAAACACCGGAAAATATGAAACAAAAGGCCCGGCGGGCCAGGTGGTGGCCGCAATAGAAAGAAAAAGTCATATCGTTTTTTGTTGAGAAAGAGGAGTATCATCCTTACATTTCATCGGACCGATGTCACTATTTTTCTCAATGCATTTTATACTAGCCTATTCATCACATTATTGTACTGCAAAAAATGACAATGTTTTGCTGATTTATGAAAAAAAAAGAAATAAGAAAGGAAAAAGAATGAAAAGTTCCGATTTTATGCTATATACTCAAAGAATATATTGTGAGAGGAAGAAATATTGGGAAAAGAGTCACGATCAATTTGATGGAAAGATTTCGAAGGATGTTTTGTTTGAAAAACATTTGAAATTATTGGAAGAGCCGGGGTTCTTTAAAGCCTTTGGAACATGTGAATACTTCAAAAAAAATACATTTTAAAAACTACATTTCAAGTCGGAACTTCTTTGGAAATTATGGAAAACAAAAGAATATCCAAATAAAATAATAACCATCCAAGGATTTGGAATTCTCATCAACTTCCTATATGGTAATTATAAACAGATAAATCTAAAAATATTGTGCTTTAATATTTAAGAACATTTTTTAAAAATATGCTTCAAAATATAAATTTTGAATTTTCAGTTTTGAAAATTTTTAAAATGTTACTTCCGTTAAAAAAATATGGGTTTCGGAGAGCATAATACATGATTTATTTTTGGTCTATAGTTAATATAGGCCAACTTTTGAAAAAACAACACTTCCTGCTTTCAATATAATAATTTTCAAAAACAAAGGATAATTGAACAACAGGTTAAACTATCAAAGTTTTTTATGAGTGTGTAAAATGATATTCGAAGGAAGAACTTTTAAATGTAATCCCAAAAAAAAAAGAGTCGTCATCTGTGAGCCAGAGGTAGATAAAGAGAGAAGAACAAAGGTGTGTGTGACAACAGCAGAAACGCTAAATGACCAGAAGAATAGTTGCTCGAGAAGAAAAATGACAAGCGTCTGATAAATGACCACGACAGGCGGTCAAAACGACGACCTGCGCAACGTAAGGATGTTCGTATTCAAAAGGTGTAACGTTGATTTTATTAGAACTTTAATTTAATAATAAAAAAAAAGAGTGAGGAAAATTATACATGTTTTGTATGCATAAATGGTTAAATCTGGCGACCCAAAATCTGCAGAAACATACTTATTATCATCTGCCAATACTAAGTGGTTGTATGGTGCTCTTGCAAGTGTATTCTTGTGTTCTATTCAAATAAACATTCATGTAATTTCGGTAGTGACAAAATTATTATGCAAACTATACAATTGTTGCAAATAATTTCCGTTTTTGTTTATAAAAGAAAATTCGAAGAAAAAACTCACACAAATCAGTGCCGCGCCTCTCTAGTTGCAGGGCTCGAGCGTGCAAGTGTTGAGCTGGAAGGCTGATTCTTCTGAAAGTCTTTGAATTAAAAAAAAAATGAAATACTTCGGATTAGGAAATCAACATCAGATTTTTGAGGTTACAATGCAAATTTTCGAACTGCTTCTAATTACACTGAACGGCAAAGTTAAAATTCCGAAGAACTACTACCAAAAATTAACGTTTTGTTAAAAATACAGTCCGTGTCAAAATTTTCTTTAGAAATTAGTCAATTTTAGGCTTTTTATATACTATTTTTCTAGATCTCCTTGGCCTTCTCCGACAAATCATTTTCTATACAAATGAAAGCAAAAACAAAATCGTTGTCTGTTTAAAAGGACATTTACTAATTTATTCAGGTGTTGTAGTTCAAGAAAACTCCGTAAATTCATGTGGTTTCTTTCTAACCTCGGTTTAGTATCACGTAACGAACCGCCAAACGTATGCATCATTGCTTTCGAGACAATTCTTTGTAAAGATTTCGACGCAGTCGGCAAATTTCTCTGGAAAAAATCCAAGATATTCAACAGAAACAAATCTATATTTTTACATCTCTTTCGAATATTTCATCTTCGGAATCTTCTTCGTGAGACGATGCAGAGGGACTTGGTGATGGGTTAGTTGCATTGTAGGTTTCAGCAAGCTGAAGCTTCGTTCTCTTCATTAGTTTTTCAGGTTTTTTAAATCAACATTTTAATGAATATTAAATAACAAGATGTTTTTATCCAGAAATGAAGAAAAACATTACAACATAGGAAAAATGATACTTGTCGTTTATCGATGTTTCAAATGACACAATCTCACCTTACGTGGTTTTTCTTGTGAATTCAGGAATGGTGATGGTTGGTACATTGTGTCTTCAATGTACGAGTTTAGCCGGTTACGATGTATTGGAGAACTGCAATTAGTATTACAGATAATTTTGAATCTTGAAAACACACTCCAATATATTTGATGGAAATTCCTCAACTTCTTCCGGAATTGGCGAAGGAGTCCGAGATATCACACTCCTACGTCGAACCACACCACCTGAAAAGTGTCTCATTTTTCAAACAATATTCTATAGATTACCAAAAACATCGGAATCATTCTTGACTTCTGAAGTGTTGAAGTCTATCGGAGTTTTTCGATCCTCATGCTTCGCAGATTCCAGCGATGTGTCTCCCAACACCTTTGACAAGAAGGCAGATGTGTTCAATTCCTCACATTTATCATCCTATATAGAAAAAAAAATGTTGAGAATAATCTGGCGAACTCACCGAGTAGTTCGGAATTGAGATGCTGGATTCATTGAATTTGGACGGCGACGCGTCACCCGCTCCATTCTGCACGGAACTCGTTGAAGTTTCAGCTTGGGAGTCATTAGCAATTGCCAGTTGTTTCTTTTTTTCTTTTCGATTTATGCATGCTAGGGAGATGAGATTTTTTAGCATCTGAAAAAATATCGAAGATGGTTTAATAGGAATATGAGGTTCAGTGGTCGTTTTCCCCCCATGCGAAAAACAAACAATTATTTTCGTATTTTGTTGCAAGAAACGTGGAAATTACGAAAAATACAATTGTTTTGTATTCACGTTTTCAAAATTATTCAATTTTTCGAAGTTTTTAGCACAAAAAATTCGAATTTTCTTTTTTATTCAAGAAAACAATAAAAATCTATTTAACTTGTTCGGAGAATTAAGGTTTATTTTATTTTTGGGCCTTTTCAGCTTCTCCGTGTTTGTAAAATTAATTCTAGCAATTGAAAAGAACAAAACAAAAATGAGAAAAACAACATTTTTCGAAAAAACACGTGAAATTTCTAAAACAGACAAGAAACATCAGTTTTGAGAATTGCTGCCGTAACTGCGCTCCATTGATAAATGTGGTGCGGAATAAAATATTACTGTAGGCTGGCGGCAGCGCGAAATTTTGAATTTTTAACTAAATCCCGCCCAAAATCTGCCTATAAAAGGGGGAATTTTTGCTGTGTCAATCATTTTCCACCATTTTCTTTTCCTTAAAAATTAATTGCCTATCATTCCAGAGTACTAACCAAAATGAAGGCGATTTCAGTGGTTTTAGCAATTGCGTTGGCTGGAACATGTGCCGCATCTCCACTATATGGAGTTGAGCCAATCCCATCATCGACTCCAGGTATGTTATTTTCTAGTTGATTTAATGTTTTCATCCTGCTTTTTTTCAGTGACTACTACCACCGTCGCTGAGGATGTGCCAACAACCACTACCTCTGCACCATACGTCCCACCAGTCACCACGACTACACCGGCCGCTGATGTTCCATCAACAACTACTGCTGATCCATATGTTCCACCAGTCACCACGACTACACCGGCCGCTGATGTTCCATCAACAACTACTGCTGCTCCATATGTCCCACCAGTCACCACGACGTCGGCTCCATATGTTCCACCAGTCACCACAACTACACCAGCCGCTGATGTTCCATCAACAACGACTGCTGCTCCATATGTCCCACCTGTCACCACGACATCGGCTCCATACGTCCCACCGGTCACCACGACTACACCGGCCGCTGATGTTCCATCAACAACTACTGCTGCTCCATATGTCCCACCAGTCACCACAACATCGGCTCCATACGTTCCACCAGTCACCACGACTACCCCAGCCGCTGATGTTCCATCAACAACTACTGCTGCTCCATATGTCCCACCAGTCACCACAACATCGGCTCCATACGTTCCACCAGTCACCACGACTACCCCAGCCGCTGATGTTCCATCAACAACGACTGCTGATCCATATTCCCCACCAGTCACCACAACATCGGCCCCATACGTCCCACCAGTCACCACGACTACCCCAGCCGCTGATGTTCCATCAACGACGACTGCTGATCCATATGCCCCACCAGTCACCACAACATCGGCTCCATACGTACCACCAGTCACCACGACTACCCCAGCCGCTGATGTTCCATCAACAACGACTGCTGATCCATATGCCCCACCAGTTGTTACTTCGACCGCTGCTCAAGACGTTCCAGGTATTTTTGCTAAAAAGTATTTCGTAATCTATTCTAATATCTTTCTACTTTCAGTCAACACATACCAACCACCAGCGGCCGATGTTCCAACAACTCAAGCTCCACAAACTACCACCTTCAGATATGTGCTCAATGAGGCTGCTGCTAGAGCTTACTGGGCAACTGCCAACTTCCCAACCACAACTCAGGCCCCAGCCACAACTCAAGCCCCAGCCGCTGATGCACCAATCGTTCATCCAGGATATGGAGGATATGGATATTAACTAACGTTCGTCCCCGCTTTTCCAAATTTTAATCTTGTGAAAAATTTTCAAGCACCCAAATAAATAAAATGTATAGAAGCAGAATTGTTCAAAACATCGAAACACGAAAAAAAGCATAATGTGCAGAAAAATTGACAGTAAAATTGGAAGACGGAAAAAGAGGAAAAGCAACACGTCCCTCTTAGTTTTCGTTCGGATTAACACACTTTAGTTCTGGAAAATAATTTTATTCTGAAATTGGATATTGGAATTTGTAGTGTATGTAAGAAAAATGTACCTAGAACTGACCAAAAATATTAAAGTTTTCAATTGCATAGGCCGAGAAAACATGGTATATGCAAGTTAAAATTTTTCTATCCATTTTCTATCGACAGACCGCAACAGAACTCATTTTTCCGGGAGACTGACTTCTCTTCAGGACATAAGTCTAATTTTTGGGACTTACGTTTCACGTAATATTCATAGGGCTTGTATTTTAGGTATATTCCTTCAATAATGTTCAAAAATCAGCGTACAAACAAATTTATGCAGCTAAGTAGATAGCCATATAGTTTTTAGACGATAAAAAAGAGCAAATGAAGCTCGTGGAAGTTCACCATAATGTTGTAGTAACTCTCCTTCGAATTACAACATTTTGATTCTGTGACAGAACTGCAATTTGAAAATTGAAGCCAGCAATTCTTTCAACATCAAAAACAGTTGATGAATAATCTAATAAAATAGCATCGGAAGTCTGAAAACGAATAATTTGGTGAATGGTATCGAACAAATAATGTACCATGCAATCCATGACTGAATTCTCGACAATTGGGAAGATAAATGATAATGTTTCCATGGCAGTTGCATTTGAACAAATAGGTGGATTCATTGTTAACCATCCCGATGGACATTTTACTATTATACGATATAAATGTGTTAATTTTGTGCTGAAAATAATTTTAAATTGAAGAACCACTTTTAAAGAATCTTTTCACCTATCGCCATCCGCAACACCATCATGATTTTCATCACTTGCCAATCCAGTAATCACATACAATTTTTCATAAGTATTCAAATATTCCAGTGTTTTAGTTTGAAGAGGATTCAATACTTCTAAACATAGTTAATTTTCAATCTTAATTATCAATTGACATACTTGCTATGAAGCTGACAGGAAACGATTCGAAAGCATACGCAATATTTGACACGTCTGAAACAATATGTATAATAAGCTTCACCCAAGCACAGAAACGTTCTGAATACCGTATCCCTTTCTAACTGCAAAACTTTCTTTATCTGCCGACATTTGTGGGCAAACTGCATTATATTCTACATTTATGAAACTGAAATTGACATTCTTAATAGTATCAGTTTTCGTCAATATTTCAATCAATGCTCTTCGACTGTCTGAAGACAAATAAAAGTATGCAGCAAATTATTAACGAAAAGCTATTACTCCTATTCTTGTGCATTATCAATGAGCTTTGACAATAATTTTCGACGCAATGTTGATCGGAATATAACGGAACATTTGGTATGGTTGAACTGCATTCGGAGAGTTTTTTCGATATTTTGCTCTGGAAAACATTATCTTTATTTTTATTATAAAACTAAGATTTTACTATTTCGCCACTCGGATCATCTCCAGAACATCTGAAAGCACTTGGTGTTGACACAGTTTGACATTTTCTAAAAATACAAGTGAATTAAATAGGATTTTAAAAAACAGTAACTGTATTTGATTGTTGAAATTCTCTCTTCTAGGTGGTTTTGTCAGAATCGTATCAAAGAATCCAATAGTTCCATTTGTCTCAACTGCACCTTCAATTCCTAACAAATTCATCCATAGGTTCATGTATTGAACATTTTGAAATGGAGGAACAGTTACACCAGGTTTAATGGACGGACCTCGAGCAAAGAATATTGTGTGCATATTATCATAATAATAATCATATCCGTGGTCAGCACTAAATCCATTTTCTTTCGAATGAGACCTTCAACGTGCTCTGAATTTTTATTCAAAAAAAATTTAAGATCTTACTGCTGGAATGTTGATCCAAATGGAGCTTCAAGTATCAAATCTCCAACACGACTACTTCTTGAATAATGTTTTCGTACAGGAATATCAGATTTTGTATACGCTTTAACACCATTTATTTTGCATCGAAGTTTCTCAGTCAATTTGTCAGCCATATTAATGCCTTTCTTTATATATAAACGTCCCACAACACCTGGTGCGTATATCAATCCTTCCATCTTGATCAGCTCATCAAAATAAAGCGATTGGTTCAAAGTTTTCATGCCATGGTCTGATAAAATCACAAGATTGATACATTCCAATAATTTTTCTTCTTTCAATCGACTCATTAAATAATCCAAAACTTCATCAATCTCTTTCAACGCTTTATCAACATCTGCTGTACTATTCTGATAATGTCCCGATCCATCAGGTTCATGGAAATATCCCGTGATAAGACCAGGACGCTGTTCTGTTGGTAACTTCAACCATTTAATTATTTCATCGACTCTATCCAAAAACGGATAATTGCTCCTATATGGAACAGAAACATCTGGCTGATAACCTGAATTATTATAAGCACATCCAGCCCAGAAAAGACAATGGGCACGTTTTGAAGTCGTCCGCTTATAAACTGACCAAATCTAAAAAAAAACGTATTACAAGAAGTGTTTTTTGCGGAATGTTTTTTACCGGTTCACCAATATAAAACTGCTGATGTTTCGTTGTTTTCATCGATTCTAAAACGTCAGAAATTGTGGGATCATACACATTGTTATCAGCTGAAAGAATATTAAATTTAGACATTAATTTAATAAAAATAATACTTATTCCATGAGATTCCGGGAACAATCCTGTTACAATTGCATAATGATTAGGGAATGTCTTCGATGGAAATGATGGATAAACTCTCTAAACTCAAGAACTGTATTAAGTAACATCGAAATAATTAAATTACCTCTCCTTTGGCTCCGCATTCCGAAAAGTGATCAAATGTCTGAACAATATTCCGATCGAGATATTCTCTAGCAAACCCATCCATACTCAGAATAACTAATGGAGGTGTAGTGTACCCATCCAGTTCACATTTTCCCAAATTTTCGCAACCTTTCCATTCGTATTTCTTTTCTGGCAAGCGACGTTTTTCTGTATTTACAGGATCTGAATTCGCATCTGGTAATATCAAAACAATGACAATAATTGCAGTGATAACAACAAGTACAATTGAGATACCGATAAACCACCAACGATTCCGCGGATTGAACAATTTTTTTGTATTTACAACTTCTGAATATAAACAAAAAAATGAAGTTCGTTTGATTTTTGTGTATTTTCTCCTTGATAATTATATTTACGATTTTTTTAAATGCTCGAAATCCACGTTTACAGAAGATATGATAAATCCGAAACAGTTATTTCACCAACCTTGGTTACTACTTTCGCTTTGCATCAGAGCTTCTATTTTTTTTTTCTCGAGTTATTAATTAAAAATGATTTAATGACAAGTTATTAAAAAGGTCATTGAAAAAATATGTGGAACTCGATTTGGAACTCAGCCAACAAAAACATTTTCTCATGTTTCTTTCGGTTTATATTGCCGTGGTAATTTCTTCAAATTCTTGAATTCATTCCAAACAGTAAATACAAAAATAAGACGTTTATTATCCCAAGTATTACCAGAAATCAGACCCGTAACAGTGATATGTTAGTGTTTCAAATAGTTTAAAAAAGTCATTAGTTCATATAATTCTTCACCATAATGTTGTGGTAACCCTCCTTCGAATTACAACATTTTGATTCTGTGACAGAACTGCAATTTGAAAATTGAATCCAGCAATTCTTTCAACATCAAAAACAGTTGATGAATAATCTAATAAAATAGCATCGGAAGTCTGAAAACGAATAATTTAGTAAATGGAATCGAACAAATAATGTACCATGCAATCCATGACTGAATTCTCGACAATTGGGAAGATAAATGATAATGTTTCCATGGCAGTTGCATTCGAACAAATAGGTGGATTCATTGTTAACCATCCCGATGGACATTTTACTATTATACGATATAAATGTGTTAATTTTGTGCTGAAAATAATTTTAAATTGAAAACCTTAAAGAATCGTTTCACCTATTGCCATCTGCAACACCATCATGATTTTCATCACTTGCCAATCCAGTAATCACATACAATTTTTCATAAGTATTCAGATATTCCAGTGTTTTAGTTTGAAGAGGATTCAATACTTCTAAAACGAATAAAATACCAACACTTACAGACATTTTAAAACTTACTTGAAATGAAATTAGCGGGGAATGATTCAAAAGCATGCGCTATATTCGATACATCTGAAAATAACTACATTTTAAAACAATTACACAAAAATTAGAGTACCGTAACCCTTCCTAACTGCAAAGCTTTCGTTGTTTGCAGATAGTTGTGGACATGATGATGCATATTCTCCATTTATGAAAGTAAAAGTAACAGGTGTAATCACATCGATCTTTGTTAGGACTTCAATTAGTGCTCTTCGAGAGTCTGGAAGAAAGAGATACACTGAAATTTTACTCAAAGTTTATCTTACCGTTATTATTTTTGTGAAAAATCAATGAATCTTGACAATAGTTTTCATAGCAATAAAGATCTGAATATAATGGGAGATTTGGTGGAGTGAAAATACATCCAGACAGTTTTATCGACAATTTACTCTGAATATTGGTTAAACTTAACAAATGTAAGCAAAAATCCTCACTATTTCGCCACTCGGATCATCTCCAGAACATTTGAGAGCACTTGGTGTTGACACAGTTTGACATTTTCTGAAAATACAAGTGAATTAATTAGGATTTGTTTTGAAATATTAACTGTATTTGATTGTTGAAGTTCTCTCGTCGAGGTGGTTTTGTCAGAATCGTATCAAAGAATCCAACAGTTCCATTTGTCTCAACTGCACCTTCAATTCCTAACAAATTCATCCATAGATTCATGTATTGAACATTTTGAAATGGCGGAACAGTTACTCCAGGTTTAATGGACGGACCTCGAGCAAAGAATATTGTATGCATAAATTCATGATAAAAGTCGTAACCATGATCACCAGTCAAACCAATTTCTCCGGGTGGAGCCCTTAAAATTTTGTATTCTTCAGTACACGATAAAAAGTTTTACTGATAAAACGTAGATCCTAATGGACCTTCGCAAATCAAATCACCAACACGACTACTTCTTGAATAATGTTTTCGAACAGGAATATCAGCTTTTGTATACGCTTTAACACCATCTATTTTGCATCGAAGTTCGTCAGTCAATTCGTCCACGGTATGCGAATTATTTTGTATGTATAAACGTCCAACAACTCCTTTTGCAGAAATTAAACCATTCATATCAACCAATTCATCGAAATAAAATGATCGATTCAAAGTTTTCATGCCATGGTCTGATAAAATCACAACATTGATACATTCCAATAATTTCTCTTCGGACAATCGACTCATTAAATAATCCAAAACTTCATCAACTTCTCCTAATTCTTTATCAACATCTGCTGTACTATTCTGATAATGTCCCGATCCATCAGGTTCATGTAAATATCCAGTAATTACACCTGGCCTCTGTTCTGCTGGTAGCTGTAGCCATTCAATTATTTGATCAGCTCGATCCATAAATGGTAATGATTCTTGATATGGAATATTAAGGTCTGGTGGGTAGCCGGAATTATTATAAGCACATCCAGGCCAAAAAAGACAATGTGCACGTTTTGCAGTTTTCCGTCTATAAACTGACCAAATCTGAAAAAAAAAACGTATTACAAGACGTGTTTTTTGCGGAATGTTTTTTACCGGTTCACCAATATAAAACTGCTGATGTTTCGTTGTTTTCATCGATTCTAAAACGTCAGAAATTGTGGGATCATACACATTGTTATCAGCTGAAAGAATATTAAATTTAGACATTAATTTAACAAAAATAATACTTATTCCATGAGATTCCGGGAACAATCCTGTTACAATTGCATAATGATTAGGGAATGTCTTCGATGGAAATGATGGATAAACTCTCTAAACTCAAGAACTGTATTAAGTAACATCGAAATAATGAAATTACCTCTCCTTTGGCTCCGCATTCCGAAAAGTGATCAAATGTCTGAACAATATTCCGATCGAGATATTCTCTAGCAAACCCATCCAAACTCAGAATAACTAATGGAGGTGTAGTGTAGCCATCTAGTTCACATTTTCCCAAATTTTCGCAACCTTTCCATTCGTATTTTTTCTCAGGGGATCTTCGAACACCCTCTGTTGTTGTGCTAGGTCCAGTTACTATTGGTACAATTGGTTGTCCTAAAAATTTGGTGATCGAAATAATTAACATTTCTTGATAAATTACCTGGATTAACGGTCGGTGCTGGAGTTGCGGCAGTTTGTGATGATCCACCAGATGGCTGAAGCAATTGTAAACTGTTCAGTTTTTCAATAGCGGGACCAAGTTGTGATAGAGGTACTTTCAGACTCTGATATGCATTCAGCTATTTATTTAGAAGTTTCTATACAACTGAGTTCACAAACACAAAGAACAACTATCACAACATCAAGTCCACAATTTGTTTATTCAAAAAAAACACTTACGGTTACTAAATCTTCCAGTTGTTTTGATGTTTCACTAATCGCATGTTCAGCATTTGCATTCGCTTCCGTTAATCTTGCTGACAATATTAAAACAATGACAATAATTGCCATAACAACGGCAAGAATGATGAAGATTATAATAAAAAGCCAACAAAATCTCCGATTAAACCACTGCTTTGTTTTGTCGACTTCTGAAATACAACCTTAATTAGTTATAAAGTTCTTTGAGACACATTTTTTTGATTTTTAAAAACTATAAATAAAGGGCGGCGCATCTAACATCATTTTCGAATTGTTTGAAGAACTCAAGATAATCGGTCAGAGAATAAAAACAAACAAGCAAATTGAAAATCGAAGAAAAAATGGGGGTTTTGAAAGAATATACGACCCTATTCGTTTGCCGTAAAAAGTGGTTTATGAATTATTTCGGCAGTCGTCATTTTTATTCGTAGGAGAGTGATATGTGACAAAAAAGGATATTCTTGTTATCACTGATCCGGAACAAAAACACTGTTATCAAAATGATAAGGAGTACAATAATTATGTATTCAGGAAGTACTTAAAAAATGAATAGTTGGATACATCCAATTCGTGAATAAATCGTGATAAAAAAAAATAATCGGATATTACATTTTTATTCGTTTTTGATGGGATTTGTCGGATACAAACTGAATCACCGAAAAAACATGTTGGGTTCATATTTTATTTTTACATTTGTTAAAATAATTATTTTTTACAACAAAATAACTGAATTTTCATTATGTGTTTTTTTTCATAAATTCTTTAAAGACAGGGTGTCACTTAATATTATCATATCATAATTTTACTGAAAAAGTCAAAACTTTTCTTGATAATTCAATGAAAAATCGGAGGAATCGCTGCAATAAATAGCTAGAAAAAGAGAGGCGAGAGCGGGAAAATAACAGCGTTCCCAGCATGCGATGCTAGGAAATGGTGTGAAATGAAATATCTTGAATGTGTTTAGTTTATCAACTTTTTTACCATAAGATTTACCATAAATATTTAGTATTTTGACTTAAATTTGATTAACACTATAAAATTACACTGGTGCGCCGAGTTCGAAGGAAGAAATCACATGCAGGTGTCCCAAAACATCATTGTGGACTTTTTTGTTACAAAATTTCTACTTATTTTGTAATGATGGCTTCGAATGTAAGTATCTTTGATTACAATGTCTTCAAAACATATTTTCTCCACTAAATCTCATAAAAAATAATGGAAAACGAGGCAATTCATTGTCCGACAGCTTGCGCATCTCGTTATTTTGTTTTGTTGATCTTTAGGTGTAAAGAAAAAAAATCAATTTCTACAGACTTTACTTAATTTTTTGCAATTTTAAATCAAATATTTGCTTTAATAATCTTTTTAAACCTTTTTTTCCGCATCAAAAAATATTTAGATCTCCTTTTTCACAATTAATAAAAAGTTTACCTTCAGAATTTGATGAAATTGTATTTGCGGATGAACTGGACGACGATTTGACATTGATAACGTTAGACATTAGGGGAGTCTGAAATCAGTAAATCAAAAATATATAAATATGGAATGAAAATTGATGAAAAACACAGATTCTGAACATTTCCAACTTATGGAAATTTCATAGAGGTTTAGTGTTTTTTTTGTAATATGAAAAAGTTCAAAATACCTTTTTTGAATAATAAAATTTTGGACAAAAAAAATTAAAATGTTCATTCGTAAACCTTGTTCTAACGCACATTTTTTCACAGAGATTAGATGGGATTAGATAAAAATGTCA
Organism: Caenorhabditis virilis; assembly: GCA_964036255.1. Lineage (NCBI taxonomy): Eukaryota > Metazoa > Nematoda > Chromadorea > Rhabditida > Rhabditidae > Caenorhabditis > Caenorhabditis virilis. The sequence continues at coordinate 9,319,526 of OZ038419.1, forward strand.
CTAACTAAAATAAAAAGAAAATGAAATAAAAAGGGTGAGGAAAATATCGGAATCAAAGACTGAAATTATTAGAGGGGAAAGAAATAAAGGCTATTGTGAGAATTATATTATTTGTTCTTGGAAAAAACTTCATTAAAACTTTCGTCGTCATATATATATCCTAGGAAAACAACATTTTGGTGCACATTACATTTTCGCACGTTTGTCGGAGAATATAGAACATTTTTTAGCACCTATCAACCAAACAGGAAGGTAATATGTGATTGGATTTTTTTTATTCAAAAGTTTAGTTTTTCTCTGTTGTTTGCTCGATTTTCAGGAAATGTTCGAAAATTTATTTATCATGTGATTTTTCTTATTTGGAAACAGTTTGAGCTCAATTTTTTAAAGCACAAAATCTTAAAGTTTTCAAAAAATCACGGAACTGTGAAGAGCTATAACTTGGCTGAAGCGCCATTCTCTCTTCTTCGCTGAGTAAAACTTTTAGGTTATCAAAAAGAAACAATTCTTAGTTGATATGCTAAATTTCAGCAAATTTGGTTGACATTTTTAAAAACGCCACTTTCGTGTTCGGTCAAATTCCAATTCGAATATCGAATTCAAAACGTCAAACATGCTATTAATTTTTACCAGACAAAAATACGAAATTTCTTGTAAGAATTCAAATAAGAACTTCTCAAAGGTTCCCTCCCCCCGTCTGAAGTTGACAACGAGAGGAGACTCCTCCCTCAGTGTTTAAGCTCCAGGTTTCGATTTTGCGAAATTAGATTCTTCTGAAAATCAGATAAAACATCATTTAAAAAGAATAGACGTTGAAATTATTAATTGGTTTGAATTTTCAAATGTTAAAAGAGGGATTTAACCACCTAGAAGCCGAGAAAACACGCCTCAAGACAATGGCCAAGAAAAAGCGTCCACCGGCGAAAACTAGTCCGCAGGCATGAAAAATCCAAAAATAAATTAAAAAAGGACTAATATACGCATTCTGCATAACTATTAATTAACGAAACACGAAAAAAGCTCATAGCAAAAAGTTCGGCCAGGTGGCCCCTTTTTCTAGGCCATTGTTTTAAGACGTCTAGGTTGTTTTAGAAAATTTTAAAAACAGATTTAAAATGATAATGAAGTCTATTTTCATTTAAGGTACAGTTATTATCACCGTAAAGCCTACCTTTAAAATGGGATATGTTTTATAGAAATTAACGTGCTAAGTTGTCTGGAAAACTGTTGTTCAGGAATCGGCACATTTTGAGCTCACAGTTTTGATACCTAAGGTCTTCAGACATTAACATTCTTGTAAAAACTGTGGGAAAAATTACAAAACATTAAAACTCTGACAAGTTTTCTTTTTTTTCACACATAAATTTTGAATTGATGATATTTAACTCTCCCTACTTTTCGTTATTTTTATTTACGTGATTTGACAGTCGAGAAAAAAGTGACTTTTTCTCCGATCTTGTGCTCAAAATAAATAAATAAATATCCTGTAAAATCCCATTCAAACATTCGAAAGCACACAAAAAACAACCAAAGGCAAAGAATTATGTGACGGAAATGATTAGAAAACCAAATAATCACCCAATGAAAAAAAAACAATTTTCCATGAGTTGTGTCAATTTGGGGTTTATAATCTAATTTCTTCATGTCACACTCGCAAATTTTTTGGTTTTATTGCTTTTTTGAACGAAAAAAAAAAGGACTCAAAACGTAAAAATATGTTCATTATTTTTTGTGTTGGGGTCACTTTGAAGAGAAACTTTTCTCTTGGCAACCAGAATGAATGGACACTGGACCATTTTTAAAAGAAGAACACGAGTGTTTTGAGAAGAAAAAAAATGTATACATACTCACTTTTTCAGAAAGTTGATGAAAATCCAGCTTCATTTATTTTTTCGAGGCAGACAAAATATAGAAGATCAATTTGGTATTTTTAAAGTTCGAAAAATGATAATTGAGCAGATGGAAAGTACACATTTTGATAAGAGAAAAAAAAGGACAATTCAGCTGACAATTGGTTAAATAACGAAATCAAAAATGAAGGGATCAAATTGTAATGAAATGTGAAACTGAACATTTGTTGCGGAAGTCGGTCGAATGAACGAATTGAATCGAGAATGCGCATAGAGTTGAATGAAAACACAAAAAATAAGGGTTGGTAAAAACTGTTGGTAAAAAATAGTCATCGGTTGGAGATTAAATGACATATTTATTTAAACCATGAACATGAAAATGAAATTTATTGTTTCGATGTCCTACAGAGAACCGCTTATAAAATCACTGATCAGGACCCCCCCCCCCCATTTATATCAAACTTATTCAATTTTTGCTCGTCAAGTGATGTTTTCTGCAAGGAAATTTATTGAAAACAAAATTTCCCCCATTCTTGAGTTCTATTTATGAAACATAGTTCTGTAAACAAGAAAAGAACTAAAAATTAAATATTTAAAATATTTGAAAGATGACTGTGTCCGAACTCAGTTCTATAACTAGAAAATGTCATTGAAAAACTCCAAGTTTCGATGTACATTGTTGAAAAAGGGGAAAAATGAAATTCAAATTTCAAAAACAACATTTTAAGTTGTAAACTTTTTATTTGATATGTACTAAAAATTTCAAAAACAGAAAAAAAGCAAAAACTACGACATGACTTGAAATTATTTATGAACACACACAAATGGTGCCAAAACTGATAACATTTCTGAGAAAAAGAAATAGTGAATGAAGTGTAAAAATGGTGTAGTTCTGAAATTATTATTCCATGAAAAAATTGTTCATTTCAAACTCAATTTCTGAATACCGGTTGCTGTATAAATCGTTAACTGGAACAGTGGATTTAATTCTTTAATTCTAGACGGTTGCTGAAAACCTCATCTGAAAAGACCTTAAATGAATAAAAAAGAAACAACAGATGACCGAAATTGGTAGGTTTCTTTTAATTCAATTGATCCGTAATAAATACCTGAAAAAAAGGTTATGAAGAAAGTTTTGATCTTGTTTACTCAACTTGAAAGATCTGAAAAATTCAACAATCGATATTTATTCTTTAAGATTCTAAATAATATATTCAAAACCAGAAGATATTCCGATAAAAACTTGAAAAGAATATTGTTGAAAAGATAACTTCATTTTTGCATGACTTCCATGAACCTATTCAAAAAAAGCTTCATTTTGATCTCTGCGGGAACTTCCGGTCTCCTTTCTATGATTTTTTTGTGTTTTGTCAAATTTTAAAAACGGGTCAAGTTTTTGATGTAATCAGTAAGGAATTGTTAAAAGCGTTAAAAAAAATGAGTGATAGCTCCATCTACCATTGCGCTTCTCAGGGAATTTTTGCGGATCCGCGCATATAAAAGTGGCGGATCTGGGGCGGTCACTGCACGGGGAGGCAAACACCAGTGCGCGGATCGGACATTTCAATAGTAACTAGTTGAAATGGCGGATCGGCGAAAAATTCCCTGAGTTCGAATCGATTTTATGATGCATTTCTGATATTATTCATCATTGTTGCAATATTGTAGTCAATACATTATGTGTTACTTGTACTTCATACTTTAAAACTATTGTGTTATTATTTCAAAAAATTCAATTGAAATTATTCTTTTCATTTGTTTCCATTGACAGTTTTTCTTTGATTGAAAACAACTTTTTGCAATATTATTGTACCTATTCAATGAATTTATTCTGCAATTTTCTTTTCTCTTCCCTTTCAAATATTTGAAAAAAGCGACAAGGTGAAAAACGTTTTTTTTGGCTTTCTGAAAAACGACCAGAATTGATGAATAAATAATCATATCGTGTTCGTGAATAATCGAAAAGCAGGTGGAAAAAATCTTAAGATATTATTACAAAATCTGAAAAATATAAAGTTGTTCAGTTGTTTGTTCCCACCGATTCTTTTCATTTCTCGAAAAATAATAGAATAAAATGTTGAAATGGATACCGGATTTGTCGAATTTTGTGAGAACCATGCAGAGACCATTGGTTCAGCAGGAGAGTTCAGAGGTTCGTTGTTTTTTTGTTCTTCACTTCGTTTTTGTTCTTTTTTTTATTCAAGTGGATCATTTAAACTTTATTGAAACTTTTTTGGACCTGGAGAGCTTTATTGAACACTTGGAACCACTATTATTTTTTCTTTTCCAGTCTTTTTTCATTATGTAAAAAAATTTTCTGACGAAAAAATGAAGTAAAAAAATGTTTTCTCCCATAGTTTATGAAGAACACATAAAAGCATGGCATCTTTACATATATTTATTCTCTCTAACAATTGTTAAAGCTGTATTGTATTCGTTGTCTGAGTTGAAATCAATATGTAAGGAAATGTTTATAAAACTAAACAAGAACAATTTTTCCAAAGTTTCTTATTTCATGTGAAAATAAATTTTCTAAGGCAATTTTTTAAAAACCCATAAAAATATTACACAACATGTGTTGGTTCCATTATTATCGCGGTTATGGCGTCTAGGAAAACCTGGGACAGTTATTTTCCGTCTCTCTTAATCTATATATTACAACTTCTTCTCCACTCTTCAACGACCAAGAAAATTTATTTTTCTGCTCATCACGAAATATAAAAATTGTTTTCTTTTGGTGTTTTATGGAAACAACCATTGGGCGTTCTGTTTCTTTTCGCACACAATTTTTTCCCTGAATAAAACATTTTTATTACTGGAAGAAAGTTGTCTGTAGGAGTATATTTATTGACTGAAATGTCGACTGAAAATGATAATTGGTTTCCTAATGAGCCGGTATGTTTAAAATTCGTTGAATTTAATTTTAGGCCTACTGCTTTAAAAATCAATGTGACACAACGCGATATGTCCCTTTAATTGTTGGTTACTGTAGGCAAACCTATTTATTTAATTTTTGAGTAATTTTCTTCATTTTTTAAAATTTATATTTATGTGGGAGTTTTACATTTCCGCGATATTAATTCTAAAAAAACGAGGGTTGTTTTAAAAATTTGAAAATAATAAAAATCTGCTGAAAAGTCACTGGAAAGTCACTGAACAAAAAACATTGATAATTTTTTTGTTTAATGTTTTTGAATAGATAGAAAATTATCAAAGACCCTTTGACACTTTCTCCATACCGATTTTCTTATTTTTCTCATGATTGTGAAGTTAGTTTTATAACATTTAATTCACTTTTCATATTTCGAACTGAAAATTTTCGACAAAATAGAAATTGTTTCATAACTTCAAAAAATGATGTCAATTTCAATTAGGTCTAAAAAATAGTTTTTATTTTGGAAAAAAAAACTGTTTCAAGGATACCCGCGAAATTGAACACATTGAAAAACGATTAAACAAACTGTTTTATGTTTAGGCGTGTGATTTTTCTCATACAGTTTATTGGAAATAGTCTGATTAAACGTTATTTCATTATTTATGTTCAGTTCAAATAACAGTTCATGGATCGATCAACCCAGCGTTTTTATATGTCATTGTTTTTGAACGTGTTTTTCGAAACATTTAATCAAATAATGTAATTTATTGATATATTTGTTTATTTTAGTAAATTATCTGTATTCACACCCTCTTTTTTTAATGAGAAACATTACATGTTCTTTTGAAAAGTAATTTCATCTCAACGCGTTTTCTTGTCAATTCGAAAGAAAACATCAAGTTTTTCGTAAAAACCTTTCTTTTGAACATATGTGTGAAATCAAAAGCGTTAAAAAAATTCAATTACACGATGACTAGGATCTTCGCTTTCAATTCATATGAAACAAAAAAGAAAGAAACTACAAAAACGGCTGGGTGCGTCGATACAAAATGTCGGAAATATAATCAATCAAACGAACATTTTAAGCGAATTTTGATTGATAGTCTAAGTATTCCGAAATGTTTTCTGGTATCATAAAACTGTTCCAGCTGCTGATGAGGTCGTCCGATAGTCAAGTAAGACCCGATTCTACTCTAACTACGACGGTTTACAAAGTATATCCAGCAAGATGGCTTATTCTAGCAGTTTGTTGTTTTTTGGCTCTTTCCAGTGGAATGGTTTGTAAATTTTCAACTATCAATTTGAAAAAAATACAAATATTTTTAGCAATGGGTTAGTTTCACTACTCTTGGCCCTCAAGTTCAGCAGTATTACCGCGGAAACAACGATTTCGACGGATACATGAATACAGCTCTAATGACCAATCAAATTTTTCAAGTTTGTTTTAAACTTTATCTTTAAAAATGTTTATTTATCCCCCGTTTTCAGATCGTTGCATTTTTCACAGGGTTTGGTGGAATGTATCTCACGGATACCAAGGGGATTAAAATTGCTGTAAGTGTATGTTCTACCTATTTTCGAAATAAAAAAATTTAAGTGTTATCTTGGAACGAGTCTCAATTTAACTGGTGCTACGATTCGATTGATTGCCTCTCTGCCATTTATTGAATCATTCATAGTTCGGGAAACGTTACTACACATTGGTAAATTGAACTAAGTTCGTTTTTTTTTAAATTCAAAAGCTTTTTTAAAGGTTCCTTAATTGCTGCCGCTGCACAAGCCTTCTTTTTAGTCCTGCCTTCAAAAATTGCCGAATGTTGGTTTCCTTGTGATCAACGCGCGATCGCAAACGTTCTTTCATTTGTTGGTATGTTTTTTCCTTGAAATATTTTTAAAAACCAAAAAAAAACGTACAAATTTATTCAGCGAATCCAGCTGGTGTCGCTCTTGGAACATTAGTACCATCATTAATATTTTCCGTTGATAATGTGGCGAAAAAGGACGAGTGGACTTTCTTCTACTATGTAATTTTCAAAAAAAAATCATTCTTTGAAATTTTTAATTTTTACAGACTTTTGGAATGGAAATTTTAGCGTTGTTGCCATTTGTTCTGACCCTTTTCATCCGTCGAAAACTGCCAATCACTCCACCATCAGCTTCATCTGCCGCACATGTAGAAAGTATTGGATTTGTGAAATCTATTTTCACATGTATTACGTAATATTTTAGATAATTTTATTTTAAAAAAAAGTAAAATTTAGAAATATTCAATTTTTCATTCAAATGACGCTATTTGCATTCGCCTTCTCATTGCTGTGGGGTTCGATGATGTTTATTGATGGACCACTGAAATTACAACGATATACACTTCAAGGGTTTATCAAAATCGTATCATTTCCTATTTAAAATTTGATGTTTCAGGTATCCAATTGCTGTTTGTGCTGTTGTTGGGACATTATCATCGCTATTAGCGGGACATATTGCGGATAAAACGAAGAAATTCAAGGAAATAATTATGGTTTGTACTATAGGATTCGCCGCATCTCTGATAACGATGCGATTGGTAATTATGGATTACAATAATAAATACGAAAATATATTTTCAGTGGTTGGACAGAACATACAGTACAACAACAGATTCTGTAGTTATTTATTTGTTGAGCGGATCACTTGGAGCATTTGCAATTCCACAATTCCCGATTGGCGTTGAAATGGGAGTAGAAACGACTTTTCCGATTCTTGAAGCAACTTCATCTGGGATTCTTGTCATATTCGGATCACTTTTCATGTTTATTGTTCCAATAATACAACAAACTTTGCAAAGTCATAAGCTTTTTTACGCCGATGATTGGAAATGTAAGTTTTAATGTTTTTTTTAGGTAGTCTAACCTAAATGTCTTACAGTCCCACTGGATTTTACATGTGGCCTGGCAGTGATTGCAGTAATTCTATCTGTGTTCTTCTTACGTCCACGGTAATTTCAATAGGAGAATTCTTTAAAAATAACAAATTATTCAGATATCGACGACTGGAGCTTGAGAATAAAAATCAATCGGAATACTCAATAGCAACAGACAAGGAATTACAAAAAGTTCAAAGCATCCCTTCATATGAAATGCATTAGGTTTGGAAAAAACCCCCCCATTTTTTTGTACCATGTACTAAGTTCTTACCATTACTAATCGCACAATTCACATTTTTTCTCTTTTTTTTTGAATATTCAAAATTCTATTGACATGCTTAATTTTATTGGAAAAGGAAAATTATTTATCTAGTCAGAATATAGGCTGCCCCTCCTGTGTAGTAATTCCTAATACTGATCCGTTTTTCATAATGTAACATATTCACCCGATTGTTCAGCTAAACTATATATTTCTTGTAAAATGAAAACTTTAAATAGTCAGAGTGATTGCCATTTCATCGATTTCTACACCCGACATTTAGTAACATATCACTTAAACTTTATTGCTGTCCTATGATATGATTTCAATTATGTGTTTGTTTGAAAAAAAAGAATAAAAATTTCGCTACATTTTTTTTTAGAAAGTTAAATATCTAGAAGTGTGATTCTACTACATCATCAATCCATGTTCAGAAATTTCAGAATATTTAAAAATACAACAAGTTTCGACGTGTAATAAGCGGGGACGATTAAAACTTCCGAGTGATTATCTTGATGTTTTGAAATGATAACGAACATCGAAAAAATCGGATGAGAAGTAATTTTTTCTCTAGTGGATATTAAAAAATATACTCGATATTGTTCATAAGAAAAAGGTTTTTGGAAAAAAAATGAGCTCATCAATCATCCCGAAAACTAATCGATCAATTTTTTGGGCCAGAGATGATAGAGTCAAAAGATTTCGTTTGTTCTAGTATTTTCTATCATACTGAAAATAATGTTATTAAAATTTCTAATTTATGCTTTTCTTTATAAGGTGACATATTCCGAGCTTCTGATTTCAAATGATACTACAATACATCGTAAGTTCAAAAAGAAAAAAAAAAGCACAAAAAATAAATTGGAACATTAGTTAAAGATGATGGGCGACTTTGGGATGTTGTTATTGAAACATGTGATAAAGAAGGTGCTGGAACGGATGCTTCTGCTTATCTGAAGATCTTCTATGAAGCAGGCTATGATTCAGAAACATTTCAATTGGACAACCCGAGGAGAAATGATTTCGAGCAGGGAGCACGGGATCATTTCAAAATATTTTTCAAACAGTCTGACATTGTTAATATGGGCCTTTTCTGGTGGCCTGGATTCAGTTTGAGTCAATCATGGTGTGTTAATTGGGTACTTTTGCTAAACTCAGACACTGAAGCGTGTTTCGAAGGAATTTTCGATAAATGGATTTTGCATTATAGGTGAGTTAATGGATTTAATTTTGAATTCAAAAAAATACAATTTTCTCAAAGTACTCGTTTTTTTCCAACACTCCGATGACAAAGATTTTCTACGAACATTCACATCCGCTACAATACGGATACTATTTCTATATTATAATTTAAAGGAGGACTTTACGAGCTATTGAATGCAACTGGGATGAAAATAGACTTCATACTCATTCCAAATCTGTTTTTAAAATTTTCTAAAACCACATAGAAGCCGAGAAAACGCGCCTCAAAAGAATGGCCTAGAAACAGTGTCCACCTGGCCGAACTTTTTCCTATTAGTTTTTTTTTGTGTTTCGTTAATAAATGCTTATGCAGAATTCTTATATTAGTCCTTTTTTTAATTTTTTTTTTGGTTTTTTCATGTAATAATGCCTGCAGACTAGTTTTCGCCGGTGGCCCCTTTTACTAGGTCATTGTTTTGGGCCGCGTTTTCTCGGCTTCTATGTGGTTTTAGAAAATTTTAAAAACAGATTTGGAATGAGAATGAACTCTATTTTCATCCCAGATTCCATTAACTCCGTAAAGTCCTAATTTTAAAAATTTTCAGGTTCTACGTGATGATAAATTATATTATAATTAGGTGGTTTACATTGTCAATATTCAGAGATCCGCCAACATATGCAACAAAATTTCACCGTCTTCGCTATGCAGATTGCGTTCATCCTGGCCCTCCACATGCGGAACGAAGAACGTATTTGAGATATGATGATGTTATTAGAAACAGTGGTGCAATGAATAAAAATGTTTAAAATATGTTAAAGAAATTGTTTAATTGTTGAAACATTTTTTCATAATGTCGAAAAATTTATACGCTTTGAGAAGTAATACAATTTTTCGGATTTAAACCTGTTTCTGAAGAAAAACACCAGGAATAATTTGAATTTGAATTTTTGAACTTTGAAAAAAATACAAATTATTTAACAGAAGTAATGAAGCAGTTACCATCTCAATGAACAGTGACTGCAATTATGTGTAATTCGACGTTCATTCCAAACAGGGTAAAATAATCATATAGTTTCTAAATCCTAAAAATTTACAACCTAATTCTTGAAGAACAAACTAATGTTCTCTGAATCACAAATAGTGGCACAGTATCTTTAACAAAATGCTGGTGTTTTTTTCCCGAAAAATATGCATACATGTATGCAAACGAAAAATCCTAGCCGACGGTTTGTTGTTGTCTCTGCGTATTCCAAATCTGATTTCCGTATTTCCTCATAGATCGCATCTCTGTTGTTATAAATATAAAACAAATAATAATTATAATATACCTCGCTATCCGACATTTTTTATCGTTTTCTAAACTTGTGTGAAACATCCCAATAAGTTGCTTCACATTTCTAATTCGAATGTTAATTTAATTGAAAAGAATGTCATCATTGATAAAAGTGGAAATAATTACTCTATCACTGCTGATCACTTTCATCATTCAGTGTCCATTTCACCCCCCACAATTCGCTTTCAATTGTCGCATAATATTGTTTGTATTTATCATTATTCCGTCTCTAATCTTCATTGACTATTCGCTACATCTGAATGAAGCAGTTTGCAAAATTTGCATAAAAATATAATAAACGATTATTAATGACACAAACCATTGTTACAAATTGGTATAAGTGTTGATTGTTGACAAGTCAATTGATTGTGATTGTCAAGTGATGTTATTGTATTTACATACTAGCCAATGGGCTCTTCCCTTTTCTGTCGTTTCTAAAGTGACAGCTTGTTCTTGTCTCATCATTTTGCTCCCACTTATCTCATCCTTCCTCATTCTCTCCTGCTATCGACATACTTCCCACTTGTAAATGACCGTAGTATCGCTTTTTCAAAAGTCCACCATGTTTAACAGTTTTTCTTCTTTTATATCTTCATTTCTAGTCTTCATTTGTAGACGTACGTACATATTTTTGTGAGAATACGAAGAAAAAAGAAGAGTTTATAAAAAATAGGATCCTTAACGAAAAACAAATTGAAACTTGATCCATTAGTCGCACGGGCCGCTATGGTGTTGATGAAGTTTTGAAAGAATGCGAAATTTCGGTGAAAATGAATGGCGAACAACCTAATTGCTTCAATTCATTTTTCTTTCAATACCCGAAGATTTTTGTTGTTTTTCTACAACCGGCGGGTTTATTGTTTCGGACAATAAAATCGCCAAAGTTTTTGGATGACTGATTCCGTTGTTTTTTCCTGTTGAGTTTTTTGTGTGTAACCCGATTTGAGTTTCATTTTTATTTATTTGAAGGCTAGATCGTTCTTTTTAAACAAATAATTCAAGCGAAAAACTGAAAATGGGGCTAAAAACATACAATTTTGTACTCAACCGATCCTAGATTTTTCGTTATTTTTATTGTCAAGATAATAATTTCTGGCCGCTCGTTGTGCGGAGTGTCGTTGAGAATTTACTCGCAGCGCGACCGCAACGCACTCAAATTCAAATTTCTCAGTTGGTCTTGCGCGCAGCGGTCGCGTTGCGAGTAAATTCCCAACGACACTCCGCAAAACGAGCGGCCAGAAATTTTTATCTTGACAATATCAAAAAAAAACATTTGTTGAAAAGTCCCAGTTCCAAATATTTTGGATTCTTAACAGGAAAAAGTAGAAAATTATTTTTAACATTCAAATTATTTTGTTTCACACCAAAATAGAGCGTCGAACGATTTTTGTTGCATATGTTGTCGACATAACATTTTTTTCATCAGAAATTAACTGGCACACTATCTTTAAGAATATGAATCAAGATGATTTTTCAACTTGAAATTTCTGAAAAAAATTTTAAATTAATTTTAATTATGGGCTTAGTCAGTTCTAAAAAAATCCGCATTTATAAAATATCTGTAACAAAAAACAAGAACAGCATGACATCAGAATCAGGTGAAATGTAATCCATAGTTTTCGCTTTATTTCGGGCTTTATAGTGAATTTTCATGAAAATGGACGCTAAAAAATAATTTTCTTGTCTAACTAGTGTTTTTGTACGACAATGAACTGATTAAGGCCATGCATGACCTAAGTTAATAAAACCATTAAAATCAATTTTAACTGGAAAACAAAATCTTTATTGAAATAGACTGTTTACTGATTTTGGATTTCTATTCCTTTTTCATCTTCTTCGCGATATTTCAAAATATGCAAGCAAGAACATTTTTCGAAATTTTCTTTTCTAGTACACGAAAAAACACATTTTCAAATTAAGGCGGCAAAATGTCCTAACAATTGCAAACACTCTCACATTCATGTGCTCTCTCGCGCGCGGCCGAGTGGTTAGGCCATTTCTCCGCCTTAATCTGTAAGTTGTTTTTTCCGTGTACTAGAAAAGGAAATTTCGAAAAAATTTGCTCTTATAGGATTTGAAATATTCAGAAGAAGATTAAAATGTAATAGAAACCCAAATTCAGTAAAGAGTCCCTTGAATTATGGTCTTTAAAATTTTCTACGCTGGTGTCGCGCTTAATTCGCCTGGCGCCATATTCTGGTTACCGCATTATTGTCGGTAGATATTCTAAAGGTACGTAATAAGTTTCGGCTCATATTCATAGTTTATGCCTTTCTTTCATGGTCATCTAACATTATTGGCATTACTAATACCTTCAAAGTCTTTCAAATGCTATAATTCGTTTCGTGTTTTCTTTGAAACGATTTTTAATAGCACAATCTCGGCTTTTTTCTCTGAGAAAGTTGTTATAATTAATCGGTCCTATCTCCCTCTTCTGTTGAATGAGGAACCAACCCAACAGCGGTACATTTGCCAGCTTTTCGGTAGAAATACATCTGTGCATACACCCATCTCTCCCCCAACTCTTTACAATCATACCGACGAACATTTTACCCACATAAAAATTGTTTCACATATCTTTCACCCTTTGTACTTCTTGGTTATGTATTATGTCCTTTTTTCCCGTTTACCGAAGAGGTTCGAAAATAAGAAAAAAAACGCGTTGAAAACCAAGTTTGATACTGTTCAAACATTTTAAGCCTCATCGGCTACAACAACCTAATCGGACAAATATAACCGTTCTCTTCGTACTCTTTTCTCTTTCACCTTTTGAAATATCATTTCGAACGACGAGATTGAGATGGTGAGCAGGAAAAAAACACGACCAGCTTTTTTCTGTTTTTTTCGTGTTTGCAGATTTTTGTAATTACATACATAAATACATATATGTTTAGAAAAATAGAAGCCGAACCCCGAATTTGTATTTTTTGACCAATATTTATTTATCTTCGACACCTGCTTCTGATTATTGTTTTTTTTCTATTTTTGTACTCTTCAGGCATTTGTTAAACGACCGAATCAATTCCAACATGCGAACAAGGCTTACGACGAGACTTTAGAAAAAAGGTTGGTTTTATTTTAAAATTTTCTTCAGATTAACTACATAACGGATCTTCATAGATGATTTTTACTTGAAATTATAATAAAAAATAAGACTTACAAGGTTTTTACTTCACAAGGGAATGAGAGTTTCGAGAAATAGGAACACTAACAAACGTTATTTAATTTATTTTCAATAGTTGTTTTTCTATGAAATCAAAAATTCAGTGAGTTTCGATTCTTATATACCTTGTTTCAACGTTTCCCTATTTCTATGAATTCCCAAAGCCAACAGGTATATTTATATCGATCTAAACATTTATAATCACCCTCAGGGTAATTACGGCTTGTAAACGGCACGCGTGCTTTGACACGAGGCGCTGTTTTGGCACGCGAGCCACTTACGAGCCGATTTAGCGGCACCGGTGCCGTTTCGGAGCCTTTCCGTTTGATGCCGAGCCAAAACATATTTAAAATTTGTTATTTAATTTTTTTTTAAACTCTCTTTGTAGATGTCATTTTCTTCGTCAATTCGAGACTGGAACCACGATACAAATCGAGATCACATCTACGCGTGCTCCGATGAAAACTCATTCTACGCCTCACCTATATTCCTGAACAATAACACATTAAAAAGTGTTGTCGACGAACCTCCACGAAAATCGGCACCACCACCACTTCGTCGGCAATCAACCACTTGCCGACCAACCAGTCAGCTTTATCTGCCATCGAAGAAAAAGAAAAAGTTAGTTTATTTTCGTTTCTCAATTTTTTGGCATGTTGCTATTTTCAAAGATGTGTCGTTTTCGTTTTGAAATTCATTACATGTGTCGAGTGTGTGTGCCTCTACAGCTGGATTAACACGTTCTTTTTTAGAAATAGTGATAGTTTGAGCAACAGAATAGAGAACAATTTAGAAGAAAAAAGAAAACTGAAAATAATTTATTTTTGCCAAAAAAAATTAATTTTTCTGGAACTTTACTGACTTATGAAAATTCGGAATTTCAGCTTCAAAATGGTGTGAAAATCATGAAAATTGATAGAAAAATGAAAAATTTGTGATTATTTGTAAATGTTGAAAATCTATATGAGACATTTTCATAAAATTTCACAAATTTAATGCAGCTGAAAGCTAAAAATCAAAGAATTCACATTTTTAGCTTTAAAATGATATAACAATCACCAAAATCCACCACATTTATTGAATTTCGGTTATTAATCAGGGCGCAATTGATCTGGACGAAATCATAAGAGTTTCTAATTTTAAAGAACGGTTCTATGTAGAAAGGAGAGAGCTCATTGGCTCCGTAAACTCTTCATTTGAGTTTATTTTTAATATAATTATAGTTTTCTGATAATAATTACTTTCTATTTTAATTACAGAACGTTTTTTGATCGAGTTCAATTTTTCTAATTAGTTCATTTTTTTCTCATTAATAATTAAACGCTGCTCATGATCATCAACTTCTCTTCTCTCCCAAAAAAAGATACTCGGAATAAAATATTATCTAATTTTTATCGCTCTCATTAATTTTCAATTTTTGATACTTTTTTGCATTCCAACAACGAATGTGTATCTCCTGAAAATTGTTAATTAGTTGTTCTTTTAGACGAAAAACTAGAATGGACCAATTCTCGTCTTTTTTATTCTTCGCTGTTTTCATGTATTCATTGACCCACATCCTCCCCCAATTTCGAATTTCAAAAATCGTCAAATTTGAGTTGATTCAAGTGAGAAATCCAAGAAAAAATAGGGGAAAAGAAAAGAAAAGCGGGAGAAACACAATAACATCTGATCGGGTCATTGTCAATCTGTTTCTATTTTTTTTTTCGCATTCTTTGGTATGGCTTTTGAGGGGTTAGAAATGCGTGTTCGACATTGTCACATTAAACCCATCAAAATATGCTTCCATTCTAGTTTTATATATAGTG
This sequence comes from Caenorhabditis virilis, assembly GCA_964036255.1. Classification (NCBI taxonomy): domain Eukaryota; kingdom Metazoa; phylum Nematoda; class Chromadorea; order Rhabditida; family Rhabditidae; genus Caenorhabditis; species Caenorhabditis virilis. The sequence continues at coordinate 9,334,899 of OZ038419.1, forward strand.
CACTACATATTATATCTACGTTTTATACCTGGATAAATTGAGCGTTTTGTTGAGGATTTTCTTTTGATTCTTCAGCCGAGAAAGTGGGCGTTCAGATGTTTTTTTTCGCCCGTCCCGTCTTTGAATGTCATTGTTACAAAATGCTTTTAGTCGACCACATCCCACTTTGTACTTTTTTTCTATATTCAATTTAATGTAGTTTCGGATAATGTCTGCCCACGAAACAGTTTTTGTACGATGTGTATAGGGCTTGAAGTGAAGAGGAACAAGTTGTTTTAATCAAATTTCCTATATTTGATCCTAGATGAAAAAGTCTATAAACATTATGTTTGACATAAGACTTTGAATTGTACTTCAAAAGATACTTATAAACTTCTAAAGATTTAAGGTGTCGCTGGATGTTTCGCCAGTTTCGCCAGTGTCGGTCTTAATATGATGAGCAATGAAGCGGCAATACTTTGCTAAAAATTATCCTAATATGTGTAACATGTTGTTTAAATTTAAATTAATTGTAAAAATTCTAGGTATTTCCGACAAAACTTTGAGTTCTCAATTGCCTTTTATTGTCTGATCTAATCTCACCGTAACTTTTCGAGAAAAAGGTAATTTGTAAAAACTGAAGAGGTAACGTTGAAACAATGAATTATTTCCAACGATGATGTTCATTTATAGATTACCAAAGATTCTGATTTAACTCTGATGTTGTGATTATTATTTTCAAAAAGTTACTCAATTAATTATTACACATTTATTATTCTGCACCGATTCAAAAAAAATTGTCAACTTTTTTACGAAATACTCGATTAAAGGAGGGCTTTACTGAAATAATAAATGCACCTTAAATGAAAATAGACTTCATTCTCATTCCAAATCTGTTTAAAAAATTTTCTAAAACCACCTAGAAGCCTCAAACGCCTCAAAACAATGGCCTAGAAAAAGTTTCCACCTGACCGAACTTTTTCCTATGAGCTTTTTTCGTGTTTTGTTAATAAATAGTTATACAGAATTCTTATATTTTTATGTTTTTTCATGTTTTTTTTTGGATTTTTCATGCCTGCGGACTAGTTTTATCCGGTGGCCGCTTTTTCTAGACCATTGTTTTGAGGAGTGTTTTCTCGGCTTCTAGGTGGTTTTGGAAAATTTTTTAAACATATTTGGAATGAGTATGAAGTCTATTTTCATCCCTGATGCACTCATTAGCTCCGTAAAGCCCTCCTTAAAATTCAGCATACTTCGCATTTTCCTATATTATTAATTTTGTAAAGAAAACACTTGGTTTTGACATCGCTTCTCGATGATTTTTTAAAGAAATAGCCAACAATTATTTTCAATTATTTTTGAGAAATTTAATAAGCTGTAAATAATCTAACAAGTGTTACAATTTCGGTCCTCCTAATTTTCCCGAAACTCAAAAAGAAAGGATCAAAATGCAGAAAAAACTCGAGCTTACGTCTTAATTATTTTTTTCTATTCCATTTTTTCTAATTAAACTCATCTCTTATAAACTTCCGGAATACACACATCCATTCCTTTTTTTTCCATTCCAGAATATTTTTTCTTTTTTTTTCCTTTGTTACATCGATTGAAAAATCTTTTTATAATCAGCTTGTTTTGTATTCCTCCTTTGAAATCTTTATGGTAAAATTTATTCAATTTTTTTCTTTTCGTAAGAATTCAAAAGAAAATTTTGACATTTTGTAAATGTTAACTTTTTTTCTCACAAAAAACGTTGGACTGGAACATCATGAAATTAGCAGATGTTCGTTTCACCCGTGTTTTTTTTTAAATTCGGGATGAAATATGAGATCGATTGAAAATCTTTGATAAATGCTTCAATTCTATTATTTTTTAAAAGAGATCGTTTAGAAAAAAATATTTCTCTGCTAATTAAATAATTTATCGTAATTTTCATTTTATTGTAAATAGAATACACCATTAAATTTGGCAATATTGTTCCTAGTATACTATCTTTAAGAACATCTCCCGTTCAAATATTAATTTCTGGATTCCAAAAGCTCTTTTGAGACTTCTTGTTTCTTACCCATAATTTCTAACGAAAAATAGTTTTGAATATCTTTCAATGTCACCGTTCGAAAAAGAATTACAAACTTTGGCCCTGTTCCAAGACCATAAATCATTTTCCAACTTTATCCTCCACCCTCCTTCTGTTCTTCGTTTTGTACTCATCGACTTCTGAATGAGAAATGTTTGCGTGACAGTCAGCCATATATCATTGAACGGAAGAAAGGATAAAACAAATATATTCCGAGGATAAAAACCAACGAAACAAAATGAAACAAAAAGGTCAACCAAACTTCTTGTTTTTTTTTCGAAACGAGCACTTTAAATCGGAGAAAAAAAGAAGAAGAATTAAGCTAGAAACCAACTGTTGTGAATGTTCATCATAATTTCCTCAAAAATGTGATCCATTTTTCTTCGTCTGGTGGAGGAGAATGAAGAAAAAAAAATGCTTCCTGCAAAAAGACTCCATTTATTTAGTGCCCTTTCTTTCTATTGTCATGTGTCACTGGGAGCATCCGAAATTAATCATTGTTATCTCATCTGTGTCTTGTTTTCCAATCAAGAATGAAAAAAATCCGTGTCGTTTTTTTGTGTCATTTATTTTCCGACAAAAAATGTTGGATTTTTCTCGTTTTTTTTTTGCTTGTTAGATCAAGTAGCGGATCACTTTTTGTTTTGTCTGAAAAAAAACATTGCAGATACAACTTCATAGTCTAGGAAGTTCTGATGGTGCGGCGGGTATCAAACGCTGTAAAGGAAATTCTTAAATTCCGGATTTTTTAAGCGCTTATTTGGCGTGAAAAAAGCGCGGTTTTCTTTCTAAAACTTGAGCGTGGATTTAGCTTCCCGCGCCAATTTCTACGACCGGGTCCACTTCTTTTCCACCGTGTATTCGCAACAAAGCTCATTGAAAAACATTTGAAATGCAAATTTGGAGTTCTTCTTCCTATTTTTCTACTATTTTTTTGCATCTTCGTGGCGTATGACGGAGAATTTTCTCACCCCGTCGTCGCATCCTCAGAAAAACGAAAAAAGCGGAGGAAAAATAAGTAATGCGGCAATATGTTACTCCCGCTTTCTTTTTTTTTTCTACAGAAAAAAGTGTCCCAAGAGATAGAAAAAAAAGAAGCCGTGAAAAAGGAAGAAGGCGGGGGTATTCTGATGGAATGATGGCCAGAAAAAAAAACATCGTTCCGTTTTTAGGTTATTCATATACCCATTTTCTTGTTCGTTGGTCAAAAATTGTGACTTCTGAAAAGGATTTAGGGTATGACAGCGAGTTCTTCTGACAAATCTCATTTGTCGGAATTTTATTCATTCAGTTTTGAACACTTTAAAGAAACCCATCGAAGACGAAATCTTAAGAATTTATCGTAAAACGAATTGAAATTGACTATCAAACCAGAAAATATTGCCTTTTTTCGAAAAATTAGTGGAAAGCCACAAACCAAAATGTTTTTCCTACACGCAAAAGTTGCGCTTAATTCGGAACCACTGATTTTTTATTCATAACTTTAATGTGTTCAGAATCAGTACTATAAAACTACCTAGCTCAGGAAAGGCAATTCACTGGAACATTCCAATTTTGTTCGGGACTTGCCCACGGGCAGTCCCGGATTTCTACAGTTTTGCTCTAACATGTCCGATTTTCAAATAGTTCACAGCAAATGAAAGTTGGAGCATTACTGACCTTCTTAGTAAAATTTTGGAGCTCCATCTAATTTTCGAGCAATGTTCAACATTTTTTTGTTGGCGGCTTTATTTGATCGAAAAATTAAATAATGAAAAAGAAATGCATATCTCAGTATCGAAGATTTCAGGTAGAGCTTTAAAATTCTAGTAAGAAATTCAGTAAGGCTCCCGCTTTAAGTTTCCGTTGGTTTTTTGGAAATCTGTCGTGTTAGAGCAAAACTGTTGAAGTCCGGGACTGTCCGTGGGCAAGTCCCGAACAAAATTGGAATGTTCCAGTGCATTGCCTTTCCTGGGAGAGAAGAACTTTTAATGTCTATTTTCACGAAATTTGACATTAAATTAAAACCATGGAGAACACTTCTTGAATTCTGACAGGTCAGAAAACCATGAAATAGGCCGTCAAAAGTTTTTTTGTAACATTTAATTCTTCTGAATAATTCTGAATTGATTTAGAACATTTCGAAAACATTTCAGAGTTTTATTTAATCAGCCATTTTTGTTGAAAATATTTAAAACTAGAATTTTTAGAAAATTTCATTGTCATGAATCATTCGATATTTCCTTTTGAATTATGTACATTTTTTGACCCATCCTCCTCCTTTTTTCCCCGACATCGTTATTTTGAACTCATTTCATGTTGTACAATGTTTGCACAAAGTTCTTTAGGATCATCGCCTTAAAAAAATATAAACATTTTGCACAAACGCATGATTTTTAGTGAAAATAAACATTTTTAAAATATAGTTTTAGGCAGCGCTTTAATTTTTTGATTCGTTTTGAGGGAACATTTGATTTAAATTTTTTTACCACCATCGAGCGTCCCCGGTTCTTCTGAATACATCTGTTTTAAGAGAACAATCAAGTAAATATAAACTCAGTCATTTTTCAAATGTAAGGTCACATTTTACATGGAGAGCTCTTAGAAGCAGCTTGAAAAAAATTCTTCAAAAAATGAGCCCAGTAAAATTTTTTGAACTTTTGAGTTATTGCTACGCTATAAATTTAAAGCGATTCGATGGGGGACTTCTAGAAAAATTTCAAAAAACATTTTTACAAAGTTTCACGAAATGTTTGATTTTCTATTGCTTACGGAAAAAATGAAGTTGTCGATTGACTGAAATAAAATTGAAATTAAAGGAGGGCTTTATGGAGCTAATGAATGCATCTGGGATGAAAATAGACATCATACTCATTCCAAATCTGTCTTTTAAATTTTCTAAAACTACCTAGAAGCCGCGAATAAAACGCCTGAAAACAATGGCCTAGAAAAAGTGTCCACCGACGAAAACTAGTCCGCGGTCATGAAAAATTTTCTCGGCTTCTAGGTGGTTTTAGAAAATTTTAAAAACAGCTTTGGAATGAGAATGAAGTCTATTTTCATTTAAGATGCATTTATTATCTCCGTAAAACCCTCCTTTAAATAGATGAATCAATTCGATATTGAAAAAGATTTTTTTTTTCATTTCTGAAGAAATTATTAATAATATTGAGAACTGTTGCGACTTCAGAGCTCTGTCACTCAACTTTTTGATTGTTGAAAGTTTCTTGAGAAATTCCTCTCAATTTCCGCTCCAAAATCATATCATAAGGACGAAAAAAAAAACATTTGAAATGGTCCTGTCTGGCCTCTGTTTCCGGAATGAAAAAACGAGTATTATCAAGGGGTTTTTGCTATTCTAAAATGAATGCTTTTGATGAATTGCTTGTAATCTTTACGCTTTTTTGCTTTTTTCTACAAATGTCTCGGCCTTTTATTATTTTTTTTTCTTCAAAGGATTTTTTAACAAAGCAGAGGAGACATTCTCAAATTACCCAAGCTGTTTTTTTCTGTTTTGATTTTCAAACAAAAAAGTAACCAATCTGGCAAAACAGATGTTCGTGGGAACATTCCACAAAATATTTTAAGTTCGATCATTCGCTTAGAAAAACTGATCGTTTTATTTTATTTAAGAGAGATTTATTCGTTCAAAATCTTATTATTTCATTAGTTCATATTTTCTCGTTCATTTTCTTATTGACACCGTTTTTTTTCAGTTCATATTTCCTCATATAGATATAATATTTGTTTAACCAACTTCCTTATTTCCGATGCTTGTTTTCGTGGCCAAAAGTGTCGGAAATCTTCCTCAAAAGTGTCAAATTATGTATTTATCGTATCTATCCTTTTTCTCAATCTCACTTATTTTTCCGTTTTCCTAATTTATACATTCGATTCTCAAAAAAATACTTACTTCAGTTGCCAATTATATTCTGTTCACTGCTCAATAAATAAAACTGAGATTGGATAAATTTCGTTGAAATTGATCTGCTGTTTTTTTGTCGAATAACATGTTCGGCTGATCACAGCTGAATGAAGCCCGAGACATGTAATGGAGATGCGTCTTGGCATCCTGCCAAAAGGTTCGGTTTTATTATTGAGACGATTTTATCGAATTTTTACGAGATATTTAAAAACGATCCAAGTTCTTGCAAATTTATTGCACAATCTTCGAAATAAAAAAAAACTATAAATAATTTCAATACAAGTAATTTTAAATTTTCAGCTTTTTGTTTGTTTTTGGATTAGTTTAGAGTTAAGGGAAATACGGCTCAGCATTGAAAAAATCTGAAAAGCTGCGGATATCTTAAACTAAAATAATTCTGGAACCTCATTATTCATTTTATTTCATTTCAGAAGCTGTTTGGGACGACTGACGACTCTCGAAATTTTACTTTGTGCCCTTTTATTGTTGATTACAATTTCTTTAGTTTCTGTGTTATTTCTGTGGTTATGGGTACTTAACGGATACAAAACATTTTCTGAAGGTAATTGTTTTCAATCAATGTAAAACTCCAATTTCAATTTTTCAGGCCGCCCACTTTATCCCGCACCCTTCGAAAACTCATCGATCGCTGTCGATCGTTCTGCCAAAAATCATCATGATGTTGTATGCACGTCAAGAGAATGTGTACAAATTGCCGGATTTCTTACCGATAATCTTAACCCAAAAGTGAGAATTATTGCAAATTTATTACGAAAAAAAAACGAAATTTTCAGGTTGATCCATGTGAAGATTTCTACGAGTTTGCATGCGGGAATTACGGTCTGAATCGTAATCTGCCGGCTAATAAACCGCTTCGTCATACAATTAGTGATGTGCAGTCTCGATTGAATAAGCAAGTGAAATCAATGTTACAAGTAAGTTTTAGAATTTCATTAGATCATTTTAAGGAGGACTTTACGGAGCATCTGGGATGAAAATAGACTTCAGACCCATTCCAAATCTGTTTTTAAAATTTTCTAAAACCACATAGAAGCCGAGAAAACGCATCTCAAAACAATGGACTAGAAAAAGTGTCTACCGGCGAAAACTAGTCCTCAGGCATGAAAAATCCAAAAAAACAAAAATTGCGATAAAAAACATAAAAAAGGACTAATATAAGCATTCTGAATAACTATTTATTAACGAAACACGAAAAAAGGTGATAGGAAAAAGTTCGGCCAGGTGGCCACTTTTTCTAGGCCATTGTTTTGAAGCTCATTTTCTCGGCTTCTATGTGGTTTTAGAACATTTTAAAAACAGATTTGGAATGAGAATGAAGTCTATTTTCATTTAAGTTGTATTTATCATCTCCGTAAAGCCCCCTTTAACGTTTTAGAATTGAATAAATCTGTAACAGTGAGTTAATGAGCGTTTTTTTTTGAATTGTGTTCTTATTCCGGTGCATCATAGTACATCACATTCCCCATCTTGATTAAAATCTAATTCTAAGTATTAGCACGTCTATTTTCTTTTTGAGATCCTGAACCTTCATGATATTTGACGAACGATTCACAGTGTAGATCATTTTTCAAATATTTTTAGACTTTTTCGGTTAACATTCTTTGGTTTAACCTAATTAGTAATATTTTGTAAACTAAAGAAAGTCATGTTTTTTTCAGAAATAAATGAATTTTTCAGGCACCAATCAGAGATTCGGACAAGACATGGGATAAACTTGCAAAAGGTTACTATCAAAAATGTTTAAACGAGGAAGAACTTGAAACGACTGGAATGGATGCTATTAAAAGTATAGCAAACCGGATCGGAGGATGGCCAACTTTAGAAGGTTGTTCATACATCTTACATTTAAAAAAAAGCAACATGTTTAGGTGATAAATGGGTAGAATGGACTCATTCATGGGAAGAACAAATTGCATTAGTTCTCAATCGAACCGGTGTGAACGCAGTTATTCTCGAAATGGCAGTTACACATGATCCCTTGAACAGTACATACAGTGTTATTGAGGTAAAGAAAATTGTTTTTTGGGCGAAAATTATTTACAAAATTACAGCTTGATCAACCAAAATGGGGTGCCGGTTCTCGTTACCCTTATCTAAGCGGCGCCGATGATCCGATGCTTAAAAACTATACGACACTAATGAAAATGACAGCTGTTGCATTAGGAGCAAGCCCAGAATTGGCTGAAAAAGAAATGGATGAAGCAATGGAATTTGAGCTGAAACTTGTGAACTTCTCAGCTGATGATATGGTTCGACGAGATCCTGAAAGAGGAAATAATCGTTTTCAGCTATGGAAGTTGAAAGAAGTTTTTCCATTTGTAAGTTATTAATATTTTAGGTCGAGTAAGTGAACCCTTCCTTCTTTTCAGATAAACTTCGATAAATATTTGAGAACGGTATTCAAAGAACTAATTGATCTTTCTCCCAACCATACAGTCATCGTCAGGGAAATTGACTATTTCACAGGGATTCAGGTATATATTCCTGTAGTCTACATTTTCAGATAAGGGCACGATTTTCAGCACGTCCTTCAAAGCACCCCAAAACGAGTTTTAGCCAATTATATCGCTTGGCGGCTGGTTCAAGGTGGGCCCACCGGAGACTTCTTCAGTATGTTCCATTCCGGTTTGGCGCAAAACGTTTCACAAATAGAAAAATATACCACTTCCTAATTTCATTCCCATTGTGGCTTTTTGTGTGCTTCACACTACAGTTTTTAAATTATTATTATAGTTGTTTTGCTTCTAACACGTATTAGACTTCTTCAAACTATTTAGATTGTGTGCCTTTTTCTTAAATTTTTATTTTTCAACACATTATGTGAACGTCAATGTGTCCATCTCAAGTGGAACGTACTGTGTGTCTTTTTTTCTCTGAAGATGCTTAAAATTTATCCTTGGTTTTTGTAGGTTTTTCACCGTTTCTTCCTCCAACAGCACGTGAACCTTTTTATCAATTCAAAGCTAATCAAACGGGAATGTTCAACAGTCCACCGCCAGACAGGTATGTTGAAACATCTGAAATTTTGGGGAGTACCCGCTTATTCATATTAATTTTTACAGATGGGAAGATTGTGTAACTTTATCAGTTATAATGATGGACATGCCGGTTGGAAGACTGTTTGTTGAGAATTTCTTCGAAAAGGAAAGAGCATTGAAAAAGGTATTATTCTCCTTTGATGCCTAAAACATAAATTGTTTCAGATGAGCGAACTAACAACGTATCTGAAAAACGAATTCATCAAACAATTACATATTTTGGATTGGATGGATGCAAGAACTCGTAGTCGTGCAGTCGAAAAAGCCAATATGATTGAATATAAAAGTGGTTTTCCAATGCTCCTTCTGAACAACACATGGATGGAAAAGAATTGGGGAATGACAATTGCACCAAAAGAATATTTACTTCATCTAACAATTCGTGTAAAATTGGTCAGGTTCACTGAAGAATTGTTGCGATTGGATCAGCCTCTTGACAGAACAATGTGGTTTCAAAGTCCCGCTCAAGTTGATGCTTATTACGCTCCAAATAATAATGAAATGAGTAAGAAAATGTAATTATTAAAACTTCATTAAATTTGTGATTTAGTCTTTCCTGCTGGAATAATGCAATTCCCATTCCTAACTCTTGGTGTTCCAAACTATATAACATATGGAATGGTTGGTGCAGTAATTGGGCATGAAGTATCTCATGCATTCGATGATCAAGGTGGACAATACGACCAGTACGGAAATTTGGAAGATTGGTGGGATGGTGAAACTCAGGAGAAATTCATGGAAAAAACGAGATGTTTCGTGAGACAATATGAGAGTGTACACGTTGCTGAAGCGGATATTCACTTGAATGGACAATTGAGTCTTGGTGAAAATATTGCGGATAATGGAGGAGTTAAAACTGCTTTCAATGTGAGTTTTTAGAAAGAATGATATAATTTGAATAAGAACGATGTTTCCAGGCATACAAGGCATGGAAATCAAACACGACAGTCAATGAACCAGCTCTTCCAGGTTTTCAGAATTTCACTAGTCAGCAGATGTTCTTCTTGGCTTATGCAAATGTGGGTTTTTTTTAAATATAGTACGAAATTAGTTTGTTTACTCTTTAAATTTGAAAGTTGGAAGATTTCCCATTGTTCCTAACTGAGACTCGTTGACGTTTCATTGCGTTTCTGGATGTTTCACAGCGTCTTAATAGATACGTCTAAATTTAGCTTCATAATTCACGTTAATGTTCTTCACGTTCCTAATACTGGATTCTAGATCAAAAATTGAAAATAAGAACGGCAATAACAAAAAAAAGACATCTTTCATTTGATCCGTTTTGTATCAAGTTTCCCATATTTTTGGGCAGTTCCTTTCCACTTTAACTGATGATGCCATTAAGAGTTACAGAATTCGAAATTCTGGATAAATCTTGAAATGGGATTAAGCGAAAACACTGCGACGTATTTTGACAATGAAAACTGATCAGTTTTGAAATTAAATTTGAATTTACTCCGGTCTGTTCCAATCTTGCGGCCACTTAGAACCTTCATTGATGTTCGTTGAGTATTTCAGAAGTCTTTAATTGCTTGTCCATTCGAAAATATTGGTCAAAAATATGAAATAAACGAAAAAAGTGAAAAATTGTCAATGTTCCATTAATTTTCAAAAAATAAGTCAGTTTTCTATCATGATTGAGTTCATATCAATGTTTTAAAATATTTCAATATGAATACACAAGATACAACGCGATAATTTAGATTTTTTTCACGGGAATGATCAGTTTTTCTTGCCAAATTACGTCGCAGTAAATAGCGAAAACGTTGTAACCTGTCCGAAATCGGAATCTGGATCAGGATCCAGCTCCAGCTTTCGGACCCGACGCCGTTGGCATATATTTAAAAATTCAGTACGAATTTCATTATTTTTTCAGAACTGGTGCTCGGTGGTTCGTCCAAAACATTACATTCAAATAATTCTAACCGACGTTCACGCTCCATCAAAATACCGTGCAATGATTCCACTTCAAAACCGGCCAGAATTTGCAAAAGCGTTTCAATGTCCGATTGGTTCACCAATGAATCCGGAGCAAAAGTGTCAAGTTTGGTAACAAAAAAACAACTTGACCAACTTCTAGCTTAGAATTTTCTAACCTAATGACCAAAACATTTACATATTTCTAGTCAAATGCCATTTTTTCACACTTTATAGTGATTCTTTTATCCAATTAGTGCCACGTCTTTGGACTTCGGGCTTATTTAATACCAACATCCCTTTAAGCCTAAACCAAGAGCAACCCATATTTTTCAGTTTTTTAAACGAAGCCTATTATTGATGTTCTTAATATTACCAAATGATTGATCTCTTATTTCTTATACTTCATCCCGATAATTTGTGACCAAAATTCTTACTTTTTAAATTGCATTGTTTACAAGTTTTCAATAAATAAACGCCTAAAAAGTCAAAATGTATTTAATAGAGATCAGTTTTAAAAACATTGTAACAAAAACAAGGAGCATTTTTGGTGAAAGGAAACAAAAACATGAAAGAATTATCGGATATTGTTAACAAACAATACCCGCATAAATGAATGGTGTGAGTACTACAAAACAACTAAATCTAATTTTAAAAAAAAATTACAATAATAATCATGATAAACTGGGTCATAACATCCCTAACTTTTCAAGTTTTTGACGCATTTTCTGAATTTCCTTGTTGAGATTTGTCTCCTGCTTTCGAAGGATTTCATTCTTCTCATACACATCTTTGAACTCTCTGCAAAAAAACTGTATTTAGTAGGTTTATTTGACAATTGGATAATATTCCCACAGTTGACCTTTCCTTCTCAAGAGTTCAGAAATAGGAAGACAAATCAAACATTCTAGCAACGATGTAGCAGCTGCGGGTTTTTTTCCCACTCCCTTGGAGAATTTTTGGAGAAATAAAAGAGAAAAGTGAAACGAAAATGTGGTATTGCGAAATAGCATAGTGTTCTATGAACAAATACTTTAGAACTGCCACAGTGTAATACGTTGAAACACGTTGTTCGAAAAAAGCAGCAGAGAAATCGAGAATAATTGATATTTTTATCAGTGATAGCATTGAACGAATGGTTTTTAATAGGTTTCGAAAGTTCAGTTTAAACAAACGCTTTTTTTGATAATGGGAGGTCCCGTTCTTTTAAAATCTTGAAATTGAGGACAGTGAATCTCGTGTAATACTAAATATTTTACACAGTTTTTTGAAGTAGGAACTTCCACAAATGTTTTATGTATTATCTACATTTTCTATATTTCTATATTAGTTTTCTTATGAAAAAAATGGTCTAAAAATCGATAATATCTTACTTCTTCCTACACTGCTTTTCAAGACGTTTTCTTTCACGATATTTAACAGCAGCCATACGATTCAATGATCTTCTCCGATCCGTCTCATCGTCAACCGAAGGTTTCAAGACAACTCCTCGCTTTTTGAACTTTGGATTATCATCAAAGTCCTCCGAAAATGGAGTCCATGAACGTTCAGAATCGACACAACTCATCGGACTGCTACTTTCACGGAATCGTCGGGTTCTTAAAAAAGAAATTTATTAAAATAAATATGATAGAACAATTTACCTCATTTTTCTGGGGACCTCAACAACTTCCTCTTTAATCGGTGGAGTGTACAACAAAGGTCCAGAACTTGAAAGATAGTCGGTTCTAGGAACTAACGATTTGTCTCCGCTATGAGAATTGATAGAAATCATATTAGGAACATAATCTTCGTCATCATCGATTTCATGGTGATTTACAAGCATCTTAAAAAGGTAAGGATTAGATCATTTTAAATTATGATCAAACCTGAGGTTTTTTCTCCGACAGTATAAACTTCTGTTCAACCGGCTTATCGGGTTCAAGTCCTGGAAAACCTGACAAATAATCAGAATAGTTGTTGATTTTGATAGGTTCATCGTCAACAACGGCGTTTTGTGCACCGTCTTCACTGAGATACTTGTTCCAAGCCTGAAACTCAGAATTTGTTGAAATTTTCGTATTGAGAGAACACTTACATTCCAATCAACAGAATTAGAAGAATCACTCACACCGAGATCCAATTTTGATGGTTCTGGGCGAGATGGATTTACAAGATTGTGAGTCTGAAAAAATATTGAATAAAAAAGGACAATAATAATGGAACTGATAATACCAAATTGTCAGTCCAATTGAAAATTTCGGATTTTTTCGGCTCGGGGAGAATCTTTTTCGCGTTTCTTCCACAAACGAAAATTTCATTTTCCCCTTTATTCGCAGCATTCCAGCTTTGCAAATCTAACAAATCAGTATCTTCATCTTCCTCAGTGGCCGTAGCGGCCTCAGGATCCTGTTTTTTATACTCAGTTTCAGCTGCTTGCACCAAATTTAAATCTTCATGCATTGTCAGTGCTTGAAAATCCATCAAATCCCATTCAGGTACAAAATTCGAAGAACTCTTCTCAGGTGAACTTTCAATCGGTAATGTTCCATTTCTCAACACTTCCATTGTATCCCATACTTCACAATCACCAAAATCAATATCTGATGATGGAATCGGTAGATGTTCTGATGGTTTTGCTTCATTTTTCACAGCCAACAAATTTTTCTTATTGAACTCAGCTTCCCAACTATCCAGATCAAGAAGTTCTAGCTCCCTGATGATCTCTTTTTCTTTATCAGTGATTGCACTGATAAATGGATCCGATCCCAAACTGTTACTAGAAAATTTAAGTTATTTTAGAAAATGTTTTGAATAAAACTCAAAAACATACTTTCTTGTTCGTATTGAATCCGAAAATGAGTGTGCAAAGTTCGAAATTTGATCATTTATTGGTGCAGCGAGCTGAAAAAAAGGAATGTTTTTAAATTTCAATTGAGGTTCTTACTTTCTGAGGTTGACAGTTTTTGTCCCTTCGAAACGGGCAGTTTGTGATTGCATGTGCTCCAAATGTAGTAAGACGTCCAACTCGTGAAAACATTTTTGATCTTATTTATTTGTTTCAAGACTTTGAACGAACATAACTCAGTGGATATTTGATGTCTGAAAATGTTTTTTATTAAATATTTTTGTCAGCAAAAAATGATTTCGAACATGAGTGTGAGATACAGAATCATGTGAGATAGTAAGAAACCAGAGACAATACAAATTCGAAGGTGAAACATCACTGATGATAAAGGGCGGGCAGATAAGAAAACCAGAAAACAGACGAAAAAGTGTGATGTAATATTAAAGAAAGGAGAGCTTCGTTACGAGACCCAGACATGTGTGATGGACTGCGCCTTTGAACTGGGCTCATATTTGCGGAGAGAGAAAACAAATGTATTGCGAAATGTGGCAGAAAAAAGTATTATTGAAATAAATAGGAAAAGTGACGTCGATTAAATTTACGAAATCATTTTAGCTTACATGAAATATTTTTTATTTAATATTGAAGAAGTTTTATTTCAATTTATTATTCAAGCATAAAATATTCCAAATCATGAACCAATATATTTTAGTACTGCAACACTTTTCTTTTGAATATCTTTTTGGAGCGCCATGGCCATGTAATATTAATAAACTTTTTGGCAGATTCGTGAAATTTATTGTTTTCCTTGAAAACGTTAATATTCCTTATTTCTGTCATCACAATATGTTGTTTTTCGCCTTTTTTTTGTTTTGCCAATTACGTCATTTCACGGCTTAAAATTGGAAATTAGTGTGTACCTTTAAACAAGTCGCGGTATTTCGGTAGAGCGAAATTTCGTATGAAACGAACGTAAATTTAAAACACGAGATAAAAAACAAAAATGGTTATTTAAAAAAAAAAGGAAAATGAATATTTTTTGAAATAACTAAATAAAAGTCCGAACAACGGAGAGAACAATCACAAACGCCATAATTTGACAACTTCATTCCATAGTAAAATCTGATTTCACAACGAATGTTAATAAAAATGAAAACAACTAAAAATTCAAGTTATACTTTAAATCTAAACACCTCGTTAACACACCGGTAAAATATAAAATAAAATTTCCCGTAATTTGTTAAACATTAGAGATTGAAGTTTTAGAAAACAAATTTTCAACATGCTGTCTATCTCGATCTAAATATGACGTGATTGTCTCGATCAATTCGTGTTCCTCGTGTCTTTGATCTCCACTAAGCAATCGACATCGAATCGCTAGTCGACACTTCGCATTAGCCACAACTCGATTCAATAATCGTGTGATGCTATCGGTTAGCGATGGGAATTCCTGAAAAAAGTGTATTCGTACTTTGAGTAAACGTTTTTAAAAAAACCTTCGAAATAATGATCAATGAAAGCGAAAGATGTTTCCAAATTTTGTTCGATGCTGGAAACTCGCCATGCTTAAAAAGTGTATGAACAACATCACAAGCAACTCGAGCGACATCCAAACATTCTTTGACCCGGTACTAAAAAAATCATAGATTTCAATGCAATAAATTCAAAACTCACTTTTCTACAAATTTCAGCCGCTAGCACGACACCAAAAATTCGTCGTTGTGTGTCAGCTAAGCTCAAAATTTCATAAATATACGAGTTGAAAGCAAACATTGATGGTACGCCTTCAACGACTGGTCGGATTTGACGAAGTGGAAATTTCTTGAAAATTCGATTTTTTTTAAAATTAGAAAGTTTGCAGAAATTACCTGGTAAAGAACTACTCTCATCAATCCATGATGATCAACAAAACATCTATGAATGTATTCGAAAGCAATATTGCTGATTTGTTTTCGTTTTTCGATTTGTGCAAAGTCCTTTGGATCTGAAATAAAGAGCATTAAAATATGATAAATTTGGATTAATTACATATTTTTCATAATAAAAAAAGTAATCGGGAGTTCCCGCTAGTTAGAGAATAAATTTTTGTTTTAGAAATTTCAATTAAAAAAAGATTTATGAAATCACAAATGCACTAACCATCTTTCATTCTGACAGAATCACAAGTTTCAAGCAACGCATGTATCGTTGAACTGTGTTGTGAATCGACATAAACCATTGTCATATGATCCTTTTCCCTTTTATCTCCCTCTCTAATATGGTGTAAATTGTGTTTTGAATTTCCATTTATATCCCCTAAAACAAACAACATGAAATAAGCTTACTTTACTGGTTTATGATGAGCTTTCATCATAGCCATTCGCGCACTTTCTATTCTCATCCTTATTTGATAATCAATTCTGAGAGAAATTGAAAAGAAGTGCACACATTTGATGAAACATTCAAAATGAGCCGGTGAACTAAGAATCCGTCTATCGACTCGGAATATCAAAGTCGGAATTCGATAAATGTCCTCTAATGATAGATCTTCGTCATGTTTTATCCATCGTTTAACCGCTTCATTGTAAATTCTTCTTGTATCGATTTGTTCAAATCTTTCGAATAAATGAACAATTTTCCTTTCAAATGCAGGTGGCATACTTCCATCCAATGATTTCATAAAACATTCAATAACCACCGGAATTGCACCCAATTGGCATTCTAATGATGAGTTATCGATTATATCCAAAATTTTCGAAATTTCTGTTGGCTTGCCCGAGCTAATAATGTTGCACATCTTAAAAATGAATAGTTTCTTTTAAAAATTAAAAACTGTCATCTTTTAATACCTTTTGAATATTCTCATTTGTGAACTTTCTCGCATGCTTCTTTTCTAAATCATCCGTTTGAGTTTTCATCTCTATTTTAATCCCTCTAACAAGATCCATACTCTTAGCAGTTGGCATCAAAAATGAATAAGAAGCCGAGACTCTCATAAACATCGCAGATCGAATTTTTTGAAAATGCTCCGGTCTTGCCTCCATTACACTCATCAAATATCGAACTGGTAGTTTTTCGAAAATTTCTGGACTATACTTCTGAAAGGAAATTATGACAATATAATTTAGAGATTATGATTCAAACCATCCACCGAAGTGAAATATGAAATCTTAATAAGTTTTCTCGATACGCTGCTAAATAGTAAAGGATATAAAGTCTTCTCATCAATTTCGACTCATCAAAGAAATCTCCTTCGAATGTTTCACGAATGAACTCTTCTGAGAGTTCTTGCCTATTTGAATGTACAGAAACTGAAGAATATCTGAAAAATATTTATATAAAAAATGAAACATATTGATAGAACATTACGCATCAATGAGATCCAAAAGATCTGAACTTGCTGGATAAGAACACGTTCGAAGCTGTTTTTCAATCCAAGACTGAAAAAAAAACGAAATATACAATTCTTCAAACGAAATTATTACCGAAATATCAATTTTCTCTTTACTGAATACTCCGCCCGCTTGTACAGCAATAATTGAATGAATGGCTAGTCTTCCATAACTCTGATCGCTCATATTTTTTGTGACTGGTAAAGCAGCACATCTATTTTTGAAAAAAAACACGTTTTTTCAATCAAGAATTGAAACATTTTACCTTTTTCCAACTTCTACATCATCCATGCATTTGATAGCAAAGAAATCTTTCAAAATCAGCAATTGAAGTGGCCGAGTAGTTAGTTCTACTTTTCGTTTCAAAATATCACTTGCAAAACTGAGCAATTCATTAATTTTTCCACCAACTGTACACGAATGAACATAGAGAAGATTTGATGCAAAATATGAATCTTTCTGTAATTGATCCCGTGTCCTTCGACGTGCTTCTACTAACCATCTATCGAGTGAAATATCAGCCGATTTAATATTCATAGTATCTTCAAGAGGATATCTGAAATTTTAAATAAGAATTTTAAAAAAACGTTAAAAAATAATTACTGTGAGAAAAGTGGTATTGCGATTATTGCTGCAAGCAACAATGTTTCGTGATAATCTCCAAAAGGTGACGGTTGTGTTTCATTTTCGCTTTTTTGACTTGTTGATGTTCCCGGTTGAGATTCTTGTGAATCGCTGACAAAAGAGTCAAAGTCCATGTCTGTTGAAGTTCTAAAAAACAAAATTCATTTCATGTCTTAATTTATCTGCAATTTACGATAAACTATTCAAAACGCTATCGCTATTTTCGACTGGACGTTTTGAGTATAACCCGGTGCGAAAAATGAACTTTGTGATCTGAAAGTGTTATTATTGATTGCTTATTTCAAGAAAATCGCGATTACAATTCGGACTCTTTCCTCGTTGAGCCACCATTCCGTCGTACAAATTATATCGATCCAGCAATATACTAATTTCGTACACCATGGTGCTTTTGCAACATCTGGTAAGTCTTCAAGATTTGTATTGAACACAGATTCACTCATTGTCATTAAACGATCAATAAGAATAGACATGAATTGTTTTCCACCGTTCCGAGACAAATTTTTCGATAAATGGGACTCTGAAACATTCATGTTTTTGAACAAAATATTATCACAAAATTTATAATCACCCTTATTTATCAGAAGTGGTTCTAAATAATTCAAAAACTCGGTATCGCTGAAAAATTGGCAGGCCATTTTGACTGATGAAATATAGTCACTGCAATATTAGTAATTATTTAATATTTCTAATAGAATTCGTACTTTCGACTTTGGCCCATTTCTTCAATGATTTTCAACGCAAACTGGGGATAAAAGGCAATTATTGTATTGATAAGTTCAATTCTCTTTCGGTTTCTCGATCCGTGGACTCTATTACGAACAAGAAGATTGCTTATTGCATGAACCAATTCTGGCATTTCAATTAGAATCTAAATTTCAAAATAAAATATCGCAAAAATTACTAGAGATTACTTTTTCAAGAACTTCCAACCCATTTTCATATAAAAAAGCATTGATAACATCTTGCAACGACACAATATCTGGAAGGTAAGACAGAGTAATCACTAAAACTTTTGACAGTTTTACAATTGACTCTTTCTCGATCCAACCAGAAGTGGCTGGAACCGCTCCGTCGGAATCTGAAGGAACATTAATCATTTTTTCCATGTCGATTTCCTTACATTTTCTGATATTTTGTACTAATTCTATCACTTCCTCAACAAGCTCATTTTTCTGTTTATTCAATCCTGAATTTTGGATTAAAATTATAAATTTTAATAATTGAAAAAAAAACCTGAATGTTCCATAACACTACAGTCCAGAGAAGAATTATCTTCCGAAGTAATATTTTGACGTTTCCCAGATGAACCTTGCTGAGTTTTTGAATGATCTGGTCGCTTATTATCGAGCATTCCATCTACAGAAATTGCGCTCGTTGATTTGGGAAATCGAAGTCGATTCGACACAGAATTCCAATCAATGTCTGCATAATGTAGTGAACTAATCGAACATGGGTCAAGAATGCAAACTAGCGGAGTAATAAGAGAATCCTGGAAACACTCTACTTTATAAATATAATGTAATAATTGTAGAACGAACCGGAATATCAGAATTACATTCCCCAACACCTGATTGTTGTGTGGCAACTTCGTAGAACATGTGTTTCGTTGTTTTTGCGGAAGGCCATGACTTTAGATTTTTAGAATTGTCGATGTTCATCCTGAATTTAATCCGATTTCATTTATTAGAATTTTAAATAAATCTTTAAAATTAAAAATACGACTTTACGAAAAATGAACGTTCGCGAACGTAACCTTTTTGATTTATCATAAATTAGTATTTATATTTAAAATTCTACCTTTTTTGCCTACTATTTAATTAGTTCTAATAACGTGAATGGATCACTAGAGAAAATCGAAATTTCAAATGGAAAAATTGTAATAAAAAAGATCTTTCAGTTATTCTTGATGGAAGATAAAATTCGACAATATATTCTAATATTTGTCAATTAATTAACACTTCGGAAAAAATAATTTCGACATTTTTAAACGAAATTTCGTTATTTAATAAAAACTTGGGCGTAAAAAGTACTGGTGCAATCGCGCTCTATTAAACTGAATAATTCAAATATCCGCCAAATAAACTGGCCGAACTTTCTTAACTTTTTTCTTCGGCCATTTTTTTTGTACTTCAATTGGGTTTATGTTTTATTTATTTTCTAAAGTTTTTTTTGTATAAATAAGGGTTTACCCGTCCGAAAATGATTTATATCGTCGTCGCTTTATAAAAAATTAAATTATGTATAAAATAAAACCTTTACGAATATCGTTCTGTTTTTCGAAATTCACGCGAATTTCTCTCATTTTACTTTTTTCAGTGCTTTCTGACAACATTTCTCTCCAAAATTTGTTGTTTCGTCATCATTTCGTCAGGAATTCAATTGTAGTTGATTCGTAAATGAAAAGTATTAAAAAAATTGTCTTACAGAGATCGTTTAGAAGGACAATGACTGATCTTGAAAAACCAACGGAACAATTGAATGTGGATGAACCTGAAGTCACACCAAAAATTATCCAAGAAGGAAAGGCGAAAGTTGCTTTTTATGGTCCAGTTTTTTATAATCCAGTTCAGGAATTCAATCGTGATTTAACGTTAGTTTTTGTTTTTTTTTTTTAGTTTTTTTAAATTTCATTTTTTACGTTATTGGTGTTTCAGTGTCACAGTTCTTCGTCAATTTGTTGAAGACCGCAAGCACAGCAGTCAGGAAAATGGACAACCTGAAAATGGAGAACCAGCAACGAAAAAAACAAAAGTTTCTAAACAAAGTGAAGAAGGAGGAATCAGAATCTTAGATGCTCTCTCTGCTTCAGGCCTCCGTGCTCTAAGATTCTCACAAGAAGTGGATAATGTTGATTTTATCATGGCTAACGATTTTTCTGATAACGCCGTTGAAAGCATCAGAAAGAATGTAAAGTTGAACGGAGTTGAAGGAAAAGTTGAAGCACATTTCGGAGATGCAGTGTAAGTTTTTAAAGTTCTCTTGAAAGTAAACTAATTTTAATATTTTTAGAATGACGATGATGGCTCATCGATCAATTGACAAACGTTTCCACGCCGTAGATCTCGACCCTTATGGCTCTGCCTCAGTTTTCTTAGACTCTGCAATACAATCAGTTGCCGATAGAGGTAAACCGCAAAAAAATAACAATTAGTTAAATTTTTATGATTTTCAGGAATTTTAATGATCACATGCACTGATATGGCAGTACTCTGTGGAAATACTCCTGAAGCATGCTACAACAAGTATGATGCTGTAACCACACGAATGAAATGTTGTCATGAAGTGGTAATATAAAACAGTTTCTCACTACATAAAAATACACACATTTTCAGGCACTTCGTATTCTTATACGTTCTATTGACTCTCATGCCAATCGCTACACAAGATATATCGAACCACTACTTTCAATTTCAGTTGATTTTTATGTCCGAGTGTTTGTGCGTGTGCATACCGGGGCAAGAGAAGCGAAAAATAGTGGAACGTAAGAATTTAGAAATCTTTTTTAAACTATTTTACAAGTTGGATTACTTTCAGAAAAATTGGCAGAGTTCTAGTTTGCAGTGGTTGTCAATCAATGGAAACGCTGCCAATCATGAAAAAGGTCGTAGACGGAAAAAGTGTGAAATTCACAATTCCAACAATAAAAACAACTTTGACTGGTTAGTTATAAACGTTTTAATACAATTATTACTTAAAAATAACAGACGGTGATAACAAATGTGTTAATTGTGGACATTCGGTTCATGAAGTCGGCCCGATGTATATTGCTCCAATTCATAACAAACCCTTTGTTACTAGTTTGATTCAGCAGTAAGTATTCTTCTTATCTCTGGAAATAATGCATCAAACGAATAAATTCCAGATTGAAAAATACACCAGAAGAACAACGACTGGGAACTCATAGTCGATTGATGGGTGTTCTGACAACAGTAAATGAAGAGCTTCAAGATGATATTTTATACTATGAACATGATCAATTAGCGAATATTGTCAAAGTATCTGTCCCAAAAGCAATCAATATTCGATCAGCAATTCTGAACGCGGGTTATAAAGTATCAGGGTCGCATTGTAATCCAAGAGCTCTCAAGACAAATGCTCCGATTGGTTTCTTATGGGATATTTATAGAAAAGTTGTATGTTAATTCAGTATTTAGCTTCTTTAAACTTATTCCACCTTATTTTTCAGGCCAAAGACACAAACGTAGATCGAGAAAAACGTTTGGACCAGAAATCAGCAGGATACACCATTCTCGGGAAGGAGCCAACACATGAAATCGATTTCAAACTTCACCCTGAAGCTGCAATTCAAGCGAAGAAGGATAATATGGTCAGGTTTCAATGCAATAAGGGAAAAAATTGGGGACCGAGACAGAAAGCAAAAGGATCTGTCAATTCCACACAAGCCGGATTTCAAACTTTAGAACAGAGTAAATAAATTGTTACAAGTTTTTGTTTTCATTGTTATAATCTTTTGTTGTTTTCTGTTTTGATTGTTTGTTTTTGGAATGCGATAATAAAATTACACTTTATACTTATAATGTATCAATAAGATCTAATCATCTAATCATTATCATGCACATGTTAATGCATATGTTAATGTCAAAAAAACCACTGATAATAAAAAATAGGAATGTGGCAGTTTATTTTTCAAAGTGCAAAACAGAATTTGTTATTGATTAGGAGAAAAGAGATATGTTTCTGACAATATTTTTATCATTCTTAATTTCTAGTCCTGTTTTTGCAGTTTCAGACAAAATAAGAGTGAAACTATCGTAAGTTAATTAATTGTTTTTAAAAATTACTTATATTTTTTAAATACAGTGCTGGAGAAATCGAAGGTTCAGTCCAAACTTCAACATATTCACCATTTGGAAATCAGACGGGTATTGTATTTTTGGGAATTCCTTATGCCGAACCACCAATTGGAGAATTACGTTTTCGAAAGCCGATCCAAAAGACAAAATGGAATGGTGTTTTGGAAACGAAAAAGTACAAATCTGCCTGTTTGAGTGATCCAGTGTAAGAATATTTACTTTTTTTTAGATTGGAGAGAAGTATTTATAATGTAAAACAATTATTTTCTAATTATTAGTTATTAAAAATTATAGTCCAACGGATATTGACTCAAATTGTGATTAGTTTTGCACGAAAAAAAACCATTGGTCTCTTGTTAAGTCATATTTTTTGATAGAACTTTGAATTACTCGAATTGATTGGTTGAAAATTAGTTGTGCACTGTCTTTAATTAATATCTTCATTAAAATAGGATTTTACGGAGCTAATGAATGCGTCTGGGATGAAAATAGACTTCATACTCATTCCAAATCTGTTTTTAAAATTTTCTAAAACCACCGAGATGACGAGAAAACATGCCTTAAAACGATGGCCTAGAAAAAGTGTCCACCGGCGAAAACTTGATCTCTTTTTTTGAAGCTCATTTTCTCGGCTTTTAGGTGGTTTTAGAAAATTAAAAAAACATATTTGGAATGAGAATGATGTCTTTTTCATTTAAGGTGTTTTTATTATCTCCGTAAAGCTCTCCTTTAAAATTATAGTTCAACGGATATTGACTCAAATTGTGATTAGTTTTTAACGAAAAAAACCATTGGTCTCTCTTTAGGTCATATTTTTCATAGAACTTTGAATTATTCCTAATTTCCGCTGTTCTCTATGAGAATAATAAAAATTTTCACAATTGATTGGTTGAAAATCAGTTTTAAAAATTTTTTCAGAAAAACGTACAAATCGCCAACTGGAGGTCCAATTTCAGAAGATTGTTTATATCTGAATGTGTTCACAAATGATTATTGTATGAAAAATGTAAGTTTGAATAACACTTTAAAAAAATCTCCATTATAAAGATGTGGGAGCACCCGTTAACATAATATTCAAAAAGTGTCTTATCTTTCTAATATAATTTTTGGAAAAATGGTTATTTTAAACAAAATTTAACCTTTTCAAATAGACACTACTTTCCTAATTCTTAATATTTTCAGAAGAACTGCTCTGTAATGGTTGCAATTCATGGAGGCCGTTATCTGTTCGAATCCGCATCTGCATTCAAAAGTGACATTTTGATCAACAATTTTGTTGGACAAGTAAGAAAAATGATAAAAGATTTGAACCACAAACTCCCAAAGTTCAGGATCGTAATATTGTTGTGGTGAGTATAAACTACCGTCTCGGAATATTAGGTTTCGGTCATTTATATGGTGATTACAATGGATCAGCTGACAAGAATGTTGGGCTTTTTGGTTTGTTTGAAATCTGAAAAATAATATGGAAAACCTGCTTAAGATATCTTGGAAACTCTGAAATGGACACAGAAGGAGATTTCAAATTTTGGCGGTCTTCCAGAAAAAGTAACTGTGATGGGTCATAGCGGTGGAGCTGCGTTGATATTCCATCTTGGCACTTCGTCATTAACAAAAGGATTATTTCATCAACAGATTATGATGAGTGGACCATTGCAATCGCCATCAAAGCGAGGAAATTCAAAAGCCACTAGATCGACTGCAATTAATGTTGGATGTTTGAATGAGAATACTACATTGGGAACTATGGAGACTGGTGAAATTCAAAGAGTAAGAAACAACTGCGCAAGCTCCCAAATTTTATATTTAATTCGAAAACATCAATCCATAATATTTCAGGCTTTCGACTGCCTCCGAAAAATTGATTCTCTCGATCTATTGGAAGCCCAACAGCATGTCATTCACAATGATAAACCATCTTATGGTGGTCCATACGTTGATAGAACCGTATGTTCCGAGGCAATTTACTTTTAAAAAAAATATAATTTCAGTTTATCGTCGATTATCCCGAAATGTGTCTAAATGATCCAAACCTATTCAAAGTCAAAACATTAATTGGAACAGTTTCTGGTGAAATTCGCGACTCTTTGTAAATTTCTTGTACCCAGTTCGAATATAGTTTGCAATTTTCAGATATATGCAAGATGTGAATGGTGATGCAATTATACCACGTCTTGATGAATTTTGTGAACATGCTGGATTCGGAATTGGTTACTCTGATCCTGAAGGCTTTCGGAGTGATTGTGTCCAGTACTACAAACAGAGTATTTTTTGAAAAATATTTCAAGCGAACGTTTTTTTTAATTTCAGAAAATTCTTCACAATTTCTAACAGATGATCACGATTTTCACGCCCCTGCTATCAGAATTGCTAAGGGGTTCTATTCTAAAAAAACGCCATCCTATTTGTACAGGTATATATTTATTTCGATTCAGGAAACATATTACTATTATTATAGCTATACATATTCCGGTGCGAATGAAGCATTTGATAAATATCTGCCGCATCTTCCGTCACCGACACACTCTGAAGATTTGGTGAGTTATCACTAACTCATAAAACTGATTTATATTTTTAAAAATTATCATCATCTTAGATCTATGTTTTTGGAACACATCGTAATGCCGAGAAAATGACGATAAAAGACTACGAAATTGAAAAAATCTATAGTGGAATGTTTGCGAATTTTATAAACAATGGAGATCCATCACCATCTGCTCAACAAAAATGGACACCTTTTAGTAGTGAAAAACGGGAATACTTTCAAATTGGTAATCGTTTTTTAAAAAAATATTTTTATTAAGGAACATGGGGATGTTTTCAGACTTTGATGAAAATCTTGAAATGCCAGGAAATGCGGAACAGTATTACATAAGGGCAAATGAGTTTTGGAATAAACGTGTTCCATCGAAATTTGGAGCTATTCATCATTCGGAACGATTCTCAGAATCTTTTGATGTGTTCACATCACTACTTCATGCTGAATTGTTTGCAAAACATTGGGATAATTCTTATAATGGACTCGAAAAGCCTTTAGAAGTCAATCAGATGCTGTATGATGAATTGAAACAATTTTTAGAACAATTGAGAACTGAATATAAAAACGGAACGTTGAGATCACAAGACATTCCAACGGCCCATAAGTTCCGAACTTCTGCGAAAGATAAAACGAAAAATAATTTCACATTGAGTGAGTTTTTATAATCTACGGGAGATCCCGATTTTAAAAGTTTTGAAAATCTTCCTCTCTTCAGATTTCTTCCTAATTAGTGGCTCAATTGTTGCAATTGGTATAATTGCGTACATTGTCATTACCAAATGGTGCATGAGCCAGAAACGACAAGGATACATTTTGTTAAAATAAAAAATGGTTTTTTCTAAATAAAATGTACTAAATAAATAAATGAAACCATGTTAATTAGAGAGCTTCCGATTACATCGAACTTGCCAAGATGGTTATTAAAATTAAGAAGTTTTTTCCATCCTCAGGAATTAATAAAATAAATATTGTTTCTTGAAGAAATTCAGGATTGAACTCATTTTTGTCAGAGTTGATTATATTAAAATTTATATAAGAAAAGGGAGAATCAGGTTAGATTAATGTAATCAATCAGACTCTTCTTATCAAACATTATTGATCTCGTAAACCCCATTTCCATCCATTATCCATTAAATTTATTATCCCAAAAACTAAAACAAAAATTCGAAATAAACGTTTTTTTGTTTTTTCAACCAAATAGACCTAGTGACGCCCCAAACAAACAATACTACTAAAAAATTGTATGATTTATGGTTGAAAAAAGCTCAAAAAAGTTGTTTAGCAATTCCATGTTTAAAACTACTTACTAATAAATTCAGTCTCATGAATACAACATACTTTTCATATGAAACAGCTGAAACAGCATAAATGAGTACAACGAAATAAGTTTTTAATCTAAAAACTTTCTCTCACTTCTCAAAATTGCTCTCGAGCATCTGGTTGCAAGTAATTTATAATTTAGCAATTGAAATGTCTCAAGACAAAATGTCCGGCACCGGACAAACCTCATATTCTCATTTCTCGAATTGAAATCCCCGCTCTCATCTCAGGATTAAATTTCACTTTTTCGTTCCTTCCTTCCTTCCTTCCAAACGTTTGTGCTCTCATTTTCTGAAGAAATGTGTAAACTATGACTATGAGATGGCTCCACGAATCTTGTCATCTAAATATTGTTTGATTGTTTTTGATTCTTTCTACAAACAGATTTTCATTTTATTTTTTCTTCATCAAAATGTGTTTTTTAATCAATTTACAAAACAAACAACCACCTACAGTAATCGCTCCATTGTTGATATTTTTCATTCTTTGATGCAATTTTTTGTTTTGTTTTATTAATCAAAGATACTTATAACATTTTATGAAGACATTGAAAATAAAAAATAAAAAATTGTCTTTTTGTTCATCTCGCCGATTATAATTGTACTGTGGGGGGCTTTTGTCAAAATGACCTCGATGAATAATAATACACCTCATTTCGCTTCGCTCATCCATTTCCATTGGCGTCTGGTGTATTTATCGACCAAAAACATATTGGTGGATGGATGGTAGTTCCTTTTTCGTTCTTTTTCAACATTCTCCTTTTTATATTTACCAAAAAATATTTAAAATAAAAGGAAAGTGAAGTCCATGATGGTCCATTTCAAACCATGTGACATACTTCTGAAAAAAAATCCGGTTCATTTTGCCATTAAAGTGAGAGAATGGTAATGGTAAAGTTATTGTCAAGGTGCAACAACAATTTTCAACGATTTCTTTTTCGAATTTTCTTAACTAAAAAATTTATTTTGGCATTGCAAAAACGGCGTAATGCACTGAATTTTTTTTAGCACGGGTGAAGCGCGTTAAAAACGTTTCCACTGCATTTATAGCGCTTATTGCTCGTTTTTCTCATTTTCCATTATATCGATTGGTTTTTAACAACGAATCAATAAGTTTTTCGAAAGGTGTTTTGCAACTTTAGCCCTAAATATTTGCACGATCCAAATATCGTCATGAGACCGGGATAATTATTCCAGATTAAGTTATATTTAAAAGACATGAAGACTACTTCTAGAATCTTAATTCGGCTATTGAGTATTACGTGTTCTGTTCACTTACGAAAATGGGATAGCCGTATAACTGTGATCCATTGGTCAATTCATATGCATTTTTATTTCTATTTTATTGTCAACTCAAATATTCTTGATCATGCTAGTTGGTTTTGACCTACCCAAAAAATCTAAGTCTCTCACAAAGTCATGCTATTTTTAAACGCGAACGGCTGCGCTGCGGTCTTTTAGTAGAAAATGGATTTATCCAAAATTTTTAACTTGACAATAGCTTCATGTAAATTTACGGCTGCGAAGTTTCAAATAGACTCTATTGATAAACATGTGTAAAATGCCACAATTTGAAACATTCATGTACTAAGCCTCAACTTTGTTTATTTTGAACCCTCTCAGACTTTTCAGTCGCCTTCATCTCGTTAAAGGCACTCAGACAACTGGGGAACTAGTTTTCGGGTGAGTTCGGGCGCTTTCGACTAGCCTGTCGGTCAGTTACTCTCGACAGGCTAGTCGAAACTGCTCGAACTCACCCAAAAACTAGTCGTAACTGACCAAGAACTAGTCGAATCAAAATTTATTTTTGCCAAAATGTTCAAAGTACTGAAAATGGTTGAAAAGCTGTCTTTTCCGAAAAATCATGAACTATGAGTGTAATTTTGAATTTTTACCCGAGTTTTTACAAAATTTTGTAATTTTCAACTTTTCTTAAACATTTTCATCTGAAATGTCTTTTTCGCAATAAAACCTGAAAAATCGTAGTTTTGATATTATTGTCTCACAAATTCGGCTTCATAAACGTGAAATTCCCTATTTTGCGAAATAGTTTATGGTGAGGGGTAATAAGACAACGCAACGCATTCCTCCCCATTGCCCTCACGCGTGGCGTGTCGATTTTTTTGACAGAGGTTTTTCACGTTTATATAACAGATTTTGTAAACAACTAATATAATATCTCGGGTTAAAAAGATTTTTTCACCAAAATTGACTGAAAAACAATTTACTGAAAATAGGGTGTTAGGCAGGAAATTTTTTTTGGTGTGCTCACGATTACAATAATAAAGTAGTAAACTATTTGGAAAAGTCGAAGGAGAAACCAAACCATTGATTTCAAGAAAATCTTATTTTTAAGACATCTAAGTTCACCAAATTTTGTAATAAGGGGAAAAACTGTTTTTTTTTGCATTTTCGGAGGAAGCGCAACAAGTAAAAGTAACATTTTGAAGATCAGCCTGTTTTCGAGTACTGTTATGCAGTTTTCTTTTGTTTTCGATTCTTTACTTGATCGAAAAATGAAATTCTTTAAAATTTCAGTAAGGAAACCAGTATGCTATCAGTCGAATATAATATTTATACCGGTAATGTTCTGTAACTTTATAGATGTAACACACAGATCAGTGAACACAAAAAAAACTAACCAACCCAAATATGTGTCCCGGCGTTGCGCGGGTCCACCCGCTTTTTGGGGAAAATGTGAACTGGAAACTATTCTTTATATTTTTGGATAGGTCTTTACAAACTCTACAACTTCGTAGTTAATATCAAAATGCAAAACACACAGCTTAAAAACGAAAATTTGAAGAAAAGCAAATCGGTTCCAGTTTTTCAGAATTTTCTAGTGGAAAACCATATCAACCCCATAAATGTTACTTTATTTTCTGAAGAAGATGAAATTCTGTACTAGAATCATAAGTAAACTCGAAAAATGAAGAGACCCATTGTGCTGAAAACAGACGAAATACGTCAAATTTTGATTTTCTTGCAGAAATGGTTTTTTAAGCCTGAATTTAGACCTTTAATAACAGTTTCGGCGCTTGAAATGATGAACATATGTTTCAATTATGCAGAATTAACGTCTTCCAAAAGTTTTTTGGTGAAAATAATAAAAACATTTTTAATTTTTTTGGAAAATTTATGAAATAATCGTCAAAAAAAATTTTTTTTCGATTTTTACCAAAAAACTTTTGGAAAATGTAAATTATGCATAATTGAGACGCATGTTTTACTTTTTAAGCACATAAACTATTTTTAAGGGTCTAGATTAAAGCTTAAACAATCCTTACTGCAAGAAAATTCTTCGAAATTTAAAGCCTATTTTCGATACAATGGGTCCCTCATTTTTCTAGTTTATTTTTGATTCTAGTACAACATTTCTTCCTCTTTCAGAATTTAAAATAAAATGTTTCGGGTTGATATGGTTTTACACCAAAAAAATTGAAAAACTGAAACCCATTTCCTATATCTTCAAATTTTCGTATTTAAGTTTTGTGTTTTGAAATGTTATATCAACTACAAAGTATCAGTATATCAACTCCATAAACATTTTCATCTTTGATGCCTTGTTCGCAATAATAACTTAAAAAATTATGGTTTTGATATAACATCTCGGGTAAAAGCTTTTTTCACCTAAATTGACTGAAAGCCATCTTGTCAAAAATTTCCTGATGTGTTCACGGTTACAATACTGAAGTAGTAAATTGTTTCAAAAAAACCAAAGGATATCCCAAACCGTTATTTTCAAGAAAATCGTATTTTTCGGGTTTTAAAGTTTACCAAACTTCGTAATAAGGGAACAGCACAAAATAATGTATATTTGAGTAACAAGGATTTTAGGTAGAGCTTTAGAATTTTGGTAAGAAGGTCAGTAAAGCCCTAGCTTTTAGTTTTCGTCGGGTTTATGACAATCGTTCAGGATTTTGGATAGATCTGAATGAGATCTGGTGTAAAACTCTAAGACCGAGTTCGCACCCTTCCCCTTGTCAGTATTTTATCAAGCTTTCTAAGGATAACGGTCTAGAAATGATATTTTATTTATAGACGATGTGAGGCGCATTAAACAGCGGTGTCCTAGATCGAATCAAAAGAAAAGTCCTGCAACTTTACAGATACACACATCAGTGGACGACAACTAACCAACTCCAATAGGTGCCCTCGCGTTGCGCGGGTGTACCCGCTTTTTGCTGAAAATTTTGGCGCATCATAACTCAGCTTAAAATGAGAACTATAACGTAATTTTCATATTTTTGGATATATCTTAACATGATCTATAACTTTGTAGTTAATATAAAAATTCAAATAACAAATGTTAAAAACGAAAATTTGAAGAAAAGAAAATGGGTTTCAGTTTTTCACAATTTTCTGGTGGAAAACCACATCAACCCAAAACTTTTTTACTTAATTTTTTAATTATGGTTGAAAGTCTGTACCGGAATCAAAAATAACCTTTTAAAAAACTAGGGGGTCTATTGTGCCAAAGATAAAAAATAAAAACGTCTAATTTTGAAGCATTTTATTGCAGAAATGGTTGTTTAAGCCTGAATTTAGACCCTTAAGAACAGTTTATGTGCCTAATAAGTTAGACATACGTCTCAATTATGTAAAATTAACATTCTCCAAAAGTTTTTTGGTGAAAATCGAAAAAATAATTTTCTATTTATTCGTTTTTTCAAAAAAAATTTTGATTTTCTTTCGATTTCCACCAAAAAATTTTTGGAAAATGTTAGTTATGCATAATTGAGTCCTACGATTAATGTTTTAAGCACATCAACTATTTTTAAGGGTCTAAATTCAGGCTTAAACAACCATTTCTGCAATAAAATGCTTCAAAATTTGACGTTTTTATTTTTTACCTTCGTCACAATAATCCCCCTCTTTTTTTAAAAGGTTTATTTTTGATTCCGGTACAGAATTTCATCCTCTTTAGAAAATGAAGTAAAATGTCTCGGGTTGATGTGGCTTTCGACCAGAAAAATTTGAAAACTGAAATTCCCTTTCTTTTCTTCAAATTTTCGTTTTTAATATTTTTTCTTTGAATTTTTATGTCAACTACAAAGTTATAGATCACGTTAAGAGCTATCCAGAAATATGAAAATTGCTTTATAGTTCTCATCTTGAGCTGAGTTATGCTGGGCTAAAGTTTTCAGCAAAAAGCGGGTGCACAGTTTTATTAAAGGTCTGACTGTATTTTCAGCTCGAAACAATAGAAAAAACGTTGAATGTGTCGGATTCACTTTAAAATTTTGTTACTATTTGACTATTCTGATCTCTGTTTGCGATTGTGAATATTAAATGCTATATTAACATTATTTTTCTGTTTTCTTGTTATATTGAGTGTTTAAAAACAATATTTAAATTAATAAAGATCGACTGGATTCGAAGATCTAGTCGGTTTCATGGTGATCCACCGCTTTCACCGACTCGCTCCCAAACTTTCATCGGTAGAGTTTTTTCTGAATACTCTCTTTGCATTTATTTAGATCTAAAAATACAGTCAGGCCTTTAATAAAACTAAAAAAGATAGTTTTCCATGAAAACTTCTACATAACTTCGTAAAACATTTGTAACTGTCACTGTCTGAAAACCCGAAAAATCACAAAAAATATCAAAACTGTGCTCTGGTATGCAAGATTTGTATGGTATTTTAGAATTTAGATTCCAGTGCATGTCATCTCCAAATTTCATTTAAAAAATCCGACTATGCGCCGAGCTATGACAGAAATACTGAAGATGTATTTCTTTTTGACCGCTACTATAGAAGCTTAAGTAAAAACTTGAACTTTACTGAGCTGTAACTTGGCTCAAACTCAATATTTTATAATAAAACGATCATATGGAAACTAGTTTTAGTCAATGTGCCAAATTTGAGCACATAAGGTAAAAAATTTTTGAAAATGCCCTTTTTGTAAGCCTAGAAGTTTAAAATTTCCCCGAAATTCGCTGAAATTTAGCGCATTTTTTGTATTTTTCCGATTTTGAGCTCGAAAACTAATTCTCGTAGTTCTAAGCAGTTTTGAACGCAGTTCCTTTATCAGCGTAAAATTATATTTCAAATGAACTATGCTTCATTTAAAAAGACAGAAACAATTTAGTCACTCCCACTTCTGATTTTCAATATGCTCAAGTACAACATGCAGGGTGTTCAATAAATACTGCAGGACGCTTCAGACACATATATTTTTGAAACTACGAGACGAAACTCTTTGAAAAGGGTTTGAGTTTACATTTTTCAACGTTACTGACCGCTCAATTATCATAAGAATTTGAAAATTGGTCTAATGAAAGTTCGATTATCACTTCAAACATATATTAAACTTAAAAGTTTGTAAAATGAGAAACAATTTTTTCACCGGCACAGTTTTGGGGACCTACTTTTTCTTTTGTCAATTTTGGATCCATCAAAAAGTGAACTTTTCTGCATAAAATGAGCTAATCGTAATCTAGAATTCTAATTTTTCAGTATGGAATGTAGCTAAGGGAGAACGATAACATAAATAAAACTATTCTTGATTATTTTCTATTTTGACCGTTTTTTCCAACAAAAAAGTGTGAATTTTATAGTTTTTCATACGATGTCCAAAATCAGGTAGTGTAAGGATGATACAAGTTCCCTAAAAATTATCACTGTACGTTAATAAGCTCCAAAAGCTTTTTAAAATATAAATAAAGTTTCTGAGTTTTTGGATAAGAGCTAAGAAATGTGAAGCTGCCAATATGAACGAACATAAACTCGCGAGCTGCGAGCATGCGAATATGAAATTGGGTCTGGTTTTTCCTTCACCATTTCTCTAAAAAACGTCCTAATCACATGAAACTTTGAAATTAATGAGAAATAATATCAGGGAACTGAAATCAAGGAAATTCTCGTAAGAAAATTAATTGTTCGTTGTACCACAGTAGGCTTCCTGCAGTATTTATTGAACACCCTGTATTTTTTAATCGTTTAGTAAATATGAAAGTTATCTTATTTGCGTCTATCAAATTTCAGTTTAGGATTTACACACTGATCAGAGATAAATTATTTTTCACCTTGCAAAAAACGAAAATAAATTTTTTTTCAAAAAAAAAATCACTATTATTAACAATCTACCAATTCTCGAAATTTGAGCCAAATCCTTTTCCTAGAACAATAGTAATGATTATCCAAGTTCTCCTACATGTACTCCTCCTAACTCTGGCGCTAGCGCACATATCAGCGCACTTTCCCCCTTTCCCCACATGTTCAGGTATAGTCAAATGGTTCAACGTCTCGTCAAGCAAGCAGGAGGTCAAGTCGTCGCAGGTTCGGTTCCAGGAAGGGTTTCTCGCTGCCATCGCTTAACACCACCCCCACTACGCAGCCGCCACGTGAAATTGCTATGATGCAATCCCGTGGTGGCTGCTGATGCAATCCCGTGGTGGCTGCGAGAAATTTATTTGCCGCCGACCGATTTTCGACTAGCCTCTCGATAGTTTTGACTAGTTCCTCGACAGTTTCAACTAGTCTGTCGGCAGTTCCAACTAGTCACACCATAGTCGAGGAACTAGTCGGACTGACCGGAAAACTAGTCGGAAAACTGCCGCACGGCTAGTTCCCCAGTTGTCTGAGCAGGGTTTACCCTCTTTTATTGTGAAAATGTGTTATTTCTATAACTTTTTCATTTAAATTCTGGAAAAACCTCAATTTCGTATTTTTCAAAAATAATTGATCAATTGTAAGAAGGTAAACGAGATCTTAATCTCTGTAAAAACATTAAATAGATCCATTTCCCGAAATTCTAAAAGCCTTTAAAAATTTGTCTCGAAACGCTGTTTACTATCTGTGTAATGCAGTTTCAAACTCGAGAAATTAATGACCAGCACCACCTGCTGTTTTGTCATTCCTCTGTTCTGTTCTTCACTCATTTCCCTCAACTTTATCATTGTCATTTTCGACACCACTCAAATTGAACTTTACAGGTGTGCATTTCAAGGTACAATTCTCATTCCTTCTTTCAAATTTCCATCATTCATTTATTCCTAAAAATTCAATGGAAACATTTTCGAGGGAAGTTCATAATCGTGCTAGGAAGAAAAACTTGTAAAACAC
The DNA here is from genome assembly GCA_964036255.1 of Caenorhabditis virilis. Taxonomy (NCBI): domain Eukaryota; kingdom Metazoa; phylum Nematoda; class Chromadorea; order Rhabditida; family Rhabditidae; genus Caenorhabditis; species Caenorhabditis virilis. The sequence goes on from OZ038419.1 coordinate 9,369,415, forward strand.
TATTGTCAATTTCAATTTCCAGTCATATTTATTGTTGGAGAATTATTTGTGAGAGGAGAAAAAAAATAAAATAAATGGGACTGGAACAACCGGTATTCGTTGTTTTTGTTGTCAACAGTTTAAATACAAATTGACACCACATTTTTCCGAGATTTTTGCTCTCTTTTTGAATTTTTGAATTTTAAAAACTGAATGAACATAAGTTCAAATGTTCTCTTGATAATAGAAATGTAATTGACTATGAGCCTGTCAAAAACATGTTCATTTTTTCGTATAGGAGGGAAGAACAAAAGGTTTGTGTTTCGTATCAAGGCGTTATAATACTATTTTTATGTTCGTATTATCTTTTTAATATATTTTTTTCATTATAAAAAGTTTTTTTTTAAATTCCAATCCTTTCTGATAAAACTCTGAAGATTTGCGAAGCATAAAACACATTTTTCACACTTTTATCGTACAATTATGTACGTTAAAATTTGATGCCGGAAATAAATCATATTTCTACAAGGTTGCTTCTTTTTCATTTATAAATTTTCAGAGTATGATTTTTTTTTCGGAAAAGATATTCTAACTGATGTTATCCCATCAGAAAATCTTAAAGGTATGGGGCTACTAACCCATTGTATTTTTGTTTTCATTAATTTTCAAGATCCACTTTCACTGTTGTTTACAGAAGGGCTTTACGGAGATCATAAATGTAGGTTAAATTAAAATAGACTTCATTCTCATTTTTATGTTCATCCGTTCAAATCTGTTTTTAAAATTTTCAAAAACCACCTAGAAGTCGAGAAAGCACGCCTCAAACAATGGCCTAGAACAAGTGCCCACCTGGCCGAACTTTTTCCTATGAGCTTTTTTCGTATTTCGTTAATATATAATTATGCAGAATTCTTATATTAGTCCTGTTTTTAATGTTTTTTCATTTTTTTTTTGATTTTTCATGCCTGCGGACTAGTTTTCGCCGGTGGATATTTTTTCTAGGTCATTGTTTTGAGGCGCGTTTTCCCGGCTTCTAGGTGGTTTTAGAACATTTTTAAAACAGATTTGGAATGAGTCTGAAATCTTTTTTCATCCCAGACGCATTCATTAGCTCCGTAAAGCCCTCCTTTAAGAAATGAAAGAGATTACATTGTTAAATAGCTATAACTGAAGTTGTATCTACTCTACCGATTCCTCGTGGTTACTTTGGGATGTCCCTCCCATTATCTACGTTTTGGCTGTTTTTCTGTAGTTTTTTTTATGAATATTCTTGTTGGGTTCTATTTAATTTACTTAATTTAATTTATTTACGTAGCGGAAAAGCAACGTGAGAAAAAACATACACAAGAAAGAAAAAATAAAGAATCAAAAAAACATTCAATGAGACATAAGTTTTTAAAATCATAATTAAGATCTTTCAAGAAAGAGAAAGAATAATGAAAACATAAAAAAATAAAGAAATAATAAAGGCATTTTTTGGGTCGGGGGCTGGGGATAAAAAAGGCAAGAGTTAAAGCTTTATTTTTCTAAACCGTGAAGAACTGTTTTCTAGTATATCAACCCGTCGTATTAAACGAGACACCATGTAAAAAAAATAGAAATGGAAATGTTTATTGGGAATGAAATAGACCAGTGTTTATTTTAAAAGTAGGATACAGATTAGTTCAATAGTGTTCTTAGTGATTTTCATTCTCGGTAATAGCACCATATAATTTTTGGATATTCTTTCCAGACAGACTTCTAATTTTAGTCAAAAATTTGGGTACAGTCCTAGGAATGAATGCTTTTTTTCGTATTCCTTTCCTGGGAACAGGGTAAATAATATTAAACACAGAACGCGTCCGAACCTTTTTAATCGAAAACAATTTACTTGAAGAGATCTTTGCTTTTTTTAACAGAACTTTTCTCAAAAATTTTTGATCAAGATACTCACGCCTTTCCTTTAAGGATTGGAGATTAAAGAGTTCAAGACGCTTTTCATAATTTAGATAATTATGATCAGTAGTGGGTTCTACGAGTCGTTTAAACGTTAATTTCATTTATTACTTTTTATTCTCAACCAACTCATTTATTTTTCAGATGACCGAAGAAGAGACTCCATCCGACTCGTCAGCCGCCCGTATTGCATGGACGAAACGTTTATCTCGACGTCTGAATAAACGTTCATCTTCTTTGATTGCCTCACTTCTTGGAAGTCGAGGAGGCGGCGGAACGACATCATCATCAAAAGGAATAAATGAAGCAAATGACGAGGATGATGATGATTTCGATGAAGATTTAAATATTGAAAATGATAAAAAATGGCAAAAGAGTAACAAAACGAGACGAGCTTCTGCTGCACCGACGATTGAGATGAAACCGAGAAAAGAGTTCGAAAAACAAAAAAAAGAACATTCATCAAAACGAAAAGAAAGTCATAGTCGTCGAAGAAGTATTGACAGGAATTATGCCTTTGTTCCTAAAAAAGTAAGTAGAAAACAAATAAAATGTATGTTGTTTTTTTATTATTATTACTATTCAATATTGCACGAATCTCTTGTATGTTTTCCCGGAAGTTTCGCCCTATTTTTTCGGCCGTTCTTCTCCTCCCTTCTCTCTTCTAAATTACTTCCAATACATACAACTATATTTGAAATGCTGCTTGTTCAACATGTTATTTTCGAAAAATTTATGTGTACATTTTTCTGAAAATATATATTCTTCCGTTTCCCTCAGCTATTTTCCAACGAGAAAAAAACCAACTTCCACGTACACATAAATTGGGCATTGTCCTCGAAAATGCCAACAGCCTTTGTTATGTCCTTGAGTATGTTTTTTTGCGTCTTCCGTTGAACATTTCTGAGCCGACCACACCCATTTATTTCATCTTTTCGCGGGTAGTTTAACTACGAATGTTTACAATTACTCAATTTGATATTTTTAGAATAGAAGTTTAAAAATACAGATGTTTTTCTGATAATTCATTTCGTTAGTGAGCCCAGTAGGGATTTACAGAACTTTAAGCTCGTGACGCTTTAAATTTTTATTTTTAATCCGGATTACTCATTCTGATATTATGAAATAAACGACAAGTTTAAGAAGATTTTAAATATTAGAAATGTGGATTTATTTTTGAAAACAACTGAAAATGTTTATATACTAAAATGTTTGCATCTGTTTTTATTTATTATCAACTAACATATTGTTTCTCTCTTTAAAGACATAATGCCACTCATTTTAAAACGCTTAAAAATACTAGAGTAGCGTCACGAATAAAAAAAACGTTACTTAAATTTTAATTTTTGTCCACTAAATCAAGCTTGAGGACTTTACGGAGATACTGTTCGTTCGATTCGATTCCAAACACGCACCACTTCTTTCGCAAGTTTGTATGGCATTTTCCGTGTCCGTACGTATTGAAAATATTATTTTTGAGTCATAAATGCATTTTTGGTATCTATTGGACTAATTATGAAAAATTATTTATTTGTCCTGTGCACCGGAACACCCCCAAAAAATCGAGGTTTATCAGTAGTGGTCGTTTGGAATCGGTTTGCTTCTACAGTAATAAATGTACCTTAAATGAAAATATACTTCATTCTCATTCCAAATCTGTTTTTAAAATTTTCTAAAACCGCCTAGAAGCCGAGAAAACACGTCTCAAAAGAATGGCCTAGAAAAAGTGGCCACCTGCATTTTTCCCTATGAGATTTTTTGGTGTGTCGTGAATAAATAGTTACGCAGAATTCTTATATTAGTCTTTTTTATGTTTTTTCATATTAATTTATGTGTTTTCTTTTCTTTTTTTGGATTTTTCATGCCTGCGGACTAGTTTTCGCCGGTGGACACCTTTTCTAGGCCATTGTTTTGAAGCTCGTTTTCTCGGCTTCTTGGTGGTTTTAGAACATTTTAAAAACAGATTTGGAATGAGTATGAAATCTATTTTCATTTAAGGTGCATTTATTATCTCCATAAAGTCCTCCTATAAGATAGAACTAATATTTTGAATTTATAAAATTTAAATCCTACCAGATAAATTTCGAAACAATTTATCCGAATAATCTTCTTTTAACCTATAAAACATCTTCTTTTTTTTCAATGCAACACATTTTCTCTAACGAAGTTTTATAATTTTGTCAGCTGTTTTTATATCTCAGTTCTAAAAACTCACCACTAATTTTTCGAGATATATTCGAACAATTGTACCCGAAAACGACAAATTTTCTTCTCGTCAGCTGATGTAAATTCAATGACCACTACTACTTTTTTTTCTTAAAAAATGCTTTCCACTTACTCAAACATCAAAAACGACGAGGTTTAATTGGAAAACTGAGAAGAGTAAGGAATGGAAAAATAAAACTTTGGATCATAGTACAGCATCAGAAAAAAAAATGCAAAAGCAGTGAAAAGGTTTCAAAAGGAAGTGACCAAGCGAAAGAAGAAATTGAGATTGAGAGAAACCAAGTTGTTAAATCGTCTTCTTCTTCTTTTTTCTTATTTTCTTAGCACGCTTTTTTTTCCCAACATTGAAATCATAGAACTCCCCTAAGGCTCCATACACTCACATATTTTGCCGTCATTCCTGCATCTTTCTTATTTTCCATCCATCTTTCTCCAAGGTCTTCAAACTCTGTGTTCGATCTCCAGCTTTTCCATTTTGTATCTAATTCTCCTCCAAACTCTATTTTATTTTGCACACTGTTCATTTCTTTTTGCTCTGGGCCACTTCTTCTTCTTCACCGACATCCAATTTTTTTCGACAAAATAGTGATGTGGGCCTTTCTTGCCAACTTGCGTCAAAGCTTCTGACTTTTCTTCGTCTTTTTTATTTCTTTGGTCATTGTTTTATTTTGCAAGACCAATAAAAGCAAAAAATGACTGAATGGTAGGAAGATCTAAATATAGATGCTCATTCATTCGCTTCCAATTTCTAAAGAATTCTGGAAAGAACAATTATTATGATGTTTCCTATTGTATTTGTTCATGAATGAATAATTTCTTTATTTTAATTTTCTAAATATATTTGGCTATATTCAACACTTTAAAATCTAAAATACAATAAGTACAATTTTGTAGCATAAAATGCAAATAGCAGCTGTTATTGTACCCTAAAATTGAAACTACTAACAAAATTGTATTCCAATGCTAACAAGGGGATTTCGTAATTGTTCGGTATGATGCTTTGACCGGTTTAAAGTTAAATATGTTTGCTAATATGACGTTTTAGAAAACAATTAAAATTAGATTAAATTAAATTTTAAAAAACTGTTGACAAAGTTCTGTGCTCTATTTACCATGAAGTTGGTTAAATCTTTTTAGTTTCGGTTTAAAATTTCGAATTTTTCAGATTTTTTTAAAACTTTAAAACCGACGCCCGGGAGACCGTAAGAAATAGTATTCTTAGCCTCCGAACCGAGCTCATTCTAATGTTCTAGGTCTCACTTTTTAAGAGACTATGAAGACCTCATAGCATTTCCGTGTAATAATTTTTGTGAAATTTTCAGAATCAGTATTAGGCTTTTTTAGAAACTCGGTTTAGAGACCAAAATCTGGAAATTATTTTTGAAAGTAATTAAATTTTGATGTATTCATTTGTTTCATAAAAAGCATCTGCACCGAAATTCCTCTACTGGACTTATTATGATTTTATCAATTGTTATTGTACAAATAATCTAATAGAGTATGTATCAAATTGTTTCTTGAAAATCTAATACTGGTGTTGCCAAATCTCATTCAATTTAAATAATTCAATATTTCAAGAATGCGACCTAAAACCCAATCAAACGTGTAGTGCTCTAAACGTTGAAAATGTACATGTAACATGGATTAAATTAATGTTACATAATAGTTTGTAGAAATGGGGTCCAGATATTCAAAGAAACCTGATATGTTCACACTGCAAAATTTGTCTCCAAAATGTAACAAATAATATCTTTTTTGCAAGTTTTTCATCATTTATTATTTGAAAAGGTCAACTGAAAAAAATGGGGAAAAAGAAGATATAATGGCTGTTCTGTTCATTTAATTTTAGTTATGCTTCTTTCTTTTTTTTTGTTCGTTATAATAATAATTTTGTTAGCAGACGAGATGTTTTTTACTAGTATTATTTTCTTTAGTTTTCATATAGATTTTTAAAATTTTAAACGCATTTTAGAAGTAATTCATCACAATTTTTTAGTCCATGAAATATTGAATTATGTGAATATAATGAGATTTGGCAATACTAATAAACAATTTTGCTAAGCCAATGTTTAACATAATTTACTTTTGTTATTGTCAAGATAAAAAGTTCTGGCCGCTCGTTTTGCGGAGTGTCGTTGGCAACGCAACCGCAACGCGCAAGACCAACTGAGAAATTTGAATTTGAGCGCGTTGCGAGAAAATTCTCAACGACACTCCGCAAAACAAGCGGCCAGAAATTTTTATCTTGACAATAAAGCCACAATAAACTTGAGTACATATAACTCTTGTTTAAAAACGTTTTTTCCTGACAATCGTCTCACGATTCTATTCAGAAGAGAGACGTCGGGAGCTCACGAATACATTAAATTCAAAAAAATTGATTAAAAGAACAGTTTTGATTGATCGATTGAAAAAAAAATAATATAATTGATAATTTCCAGAAATTCGGAATTAAATTTTGAAAAATACTGATTTTTGTCAAATTGGAAAAAGTTTTTGGAAGCAAATTTCAATATCAGTTTCAATTCAGGAGATCCTGTATTTATATTTTAATTTTTTCAAATTTTGCCTAACTGAATTCCAGCCTTCTTTGACTTTTTCTCTAATACCAGATGACAAAGGATGCTGAATCCCAAAATAATTTAGTAATACCCGATTAAGTTTTTGATTAAATTTCTCCGCAATGTACCAAAAATCAGGCTAAAAATAGGAATGATGCGAATTTACCATTAGATATTCCCCGACCAGAAAAATGTGAATTTTTGAATTAGAAGTCAAAAAACTGCAAAAAAATGAATTTCTTGTTTTTAAGTTATACAATGATGACTAGATTTTTGTTATTCTTCGAGATTACGTTTTATATTTATATTTCGAAACATTTATATATTGTGTTCCCAAAGGATTTATTCACTTCATTCCATTCAATTTTCCATTTTTTTTTCAAAAAACATTCGATCAGTTTTTCCCGAACACAACCAACCATTGTTTGCTTGTTTTCCCCCCTTCCCCCCATACTCCCCCTCCATTTATTTATCGATTGATTTTTCTTTTATCTTTTTTCACTTTTCTTGCCCGTTTTTTCAATCAATCAATTGATGATTTAATATCGTTGTTTTTTTCAAACAGGATTCGTTAATAATTTGAACAATTTTCGGGGGGAAATTATCCAAAGTTGTGTGCTAAAGCCATGAGCTCGGCATCTGTTGATAAAAAACCATCGATGACTGTAAGTTTCAGCAAGAGAAATCGCATTATACTTTTTTTTTTTTGGTTTATTCATGTACTTATGTCTAGATATTATTAGAGTAGCATAAATTTTCTGTTTTGAAAATTCTTTTCTAACCAAACTTTGATTAATTTTATAAATAATAATTAACTCAATTTAACCAATTGGACTTTGAAAAGACGCAAATGAATTACGTTTTCGCAGCGAGTCCAAAGTGGAATTGAACTTTAATTATCCTTTTTAAAACTGTTTTTATGCGCACCCGCTTATGAGTCCACTTAACCAAAATGTCACATGAAGTTGTATTTTGAAAGTTTTTAACCAAATTTATATATTTTTCAAAGTAACACTCTTGTTTCGGAAGATCCCGGAAATGAGCGGAACACTTTCTTTACTCCATAAAACAAGGAGTTATCAAATAAAACTCGTTTTTTTCTCAAAAATGAGTGTCAATATTGATGAAATTGTTAACAATTTTGTTAGAACGCGAACTTGTCGTCTTTAACATTGGATGTTTTTCGACCTTAAACTAGACAAATACTATTGTAACATGTTCGGTTTTACGTTGTCTTTGATGTAGATATATGTTTCTAGTCTCATTAATCAAACAAATTCTAGTATTTGCTTATAATATTTGAGCATTTTTTTGTTTTCAATTTTGTGAAAAATGTTTTTAAATTTCTTATACCAATTTTCAACTTTATCTCTTTTACTTGTCCAAATCTATTAGACAAAGCATATGTACTTTAAGAGCTTATGAGTAACATCTTTTGACAGAAAGTTCCAACAAATACGAAGGGGTTTTAAATTTCAAGATAGAATGATGTTTGAACATTTTCGGTATTTTAGTTATTTGATCACATCGAACCAGTTTTCTCGGTTGGATTGAATGAACAAATGGCAGTGAATAAAAAAAATGAAACAATAGTTTTTAAAAAAAGGAGTGAGATGTGTGTCTGAATATATAATTAAACCTTTGAATTACTTATTTATGGTTGATTTGACATTAGTCATCGTTGTTAGAATAAATTTCCTGCATTACAATTATTATTATTATTGGTCTTTGTAATTCTTTTTTATCGATTTCTTGAAGTGATGATTCTATTTCTTTTGGCAGCTGTTGAGTTTATTTTAGTTCTAACTATTTGATTTTTATTTCAAAGATCCTAGATATTTGAGATTCAAAGAAAAGGATTCAGAAAATGTTTGAAAACTCTGTAAAATTAATTTCTCTGCTTGCTTTAACTAAGTTTTTTACAAAGCTCGATTTCACGAAAATTTTTCTGGGAAACTTATTTGGCAAAAATTAATCGAAAAAAATTAAGGAAAATCCATTATCAATCGATAAATTAAGTTCAATTTTTCAAAAATAAAAAAAATATATCTCGCTCTAAATATATATCTGAAACTGTTATCTTATTTTGAATTGTATTTATATATTTAGTTTCATTGGAGGGACTCTTTACTGTTTTTGGGTTCATCTTCTTCAAAATATTTGAAAACCTGTAAAAGCTAATTTTTTTCCAAATTTCCGTTTCTAGTACACGAAAAAACAAAATTACAGATTAAGGCGGCGAAATGGCCTAACAATTGCAAGCACTCTCACATTAGCGTGCTCTCTCGCGTTAGGCCATTTCGCCGCTTTAATTTTAAAATGTGTTTTTTCGTGTACTAGAAAAGGAAATTTCGAAAAAAAATATAGGTTTTCAAATATTGTGAAGAAGATGAAAATGAACTAGAAACTCAAAAACAGTAAAGAATCCATCCAATGAAACTAAATATATAAATAATTAGCAAATAAAAAATTGTTCGTTTACATTGTGATTTATATTATAATTCTATTTATATATTATTGATTGGTTATTCGACCCCTCTCCCATTGCCCCCCGACTATTTTCATTTTGTCGTGTCCGACAAGTCGCCTCCGACCACTACTACCACCACCATCATCGCTCCTCTCTTTTTCCCTCCCACTCTAGCAAAGCACCTCAATCCGTTCTCTCAAATTCTCCTCATTTTCTATTATCTTCGCGCATGTTCATTTGTGTGAAATGTGGCCTTCATTTGCGTCCAATAGTAGCAGTAGTCCCGTTTTTTTTTCCACCCAAATCGCCCCGTCGCTCCTTCATGACTCATTCATTTATTCATGAAATTTTTTGGTCATTTCTTTTTTTGCAAATATAAATTACACATAATTTCGTCGAAATTCCTTTTTTTTAAACCGTTTTTTGCAGTTTTTCCTCTTATTTTTCCTTCTACGTCAATCATTAAACCTTGAAAAATTATAAAATTCTTCCGTTATCATCACTGTTTTTTTGTTCAAAAATTATCATAAAATTGTGAGTTGATCACTGTTGCAGTTTTTTTTCGTTTCTCAAATTTCCAAAAATCATATAAATAAAATTTTTGAATGAGAGAAACGGGTTTTCCCATGTTTTCACCAAGTTTATATGTTTATGGTTCGCTAGTTTTTCTTTCATTCTGCACTTTTAGGATTTCGAAAGAGAAATAAATCATACATATTCTCAACAAAGAATTTTTTCTAAACTTCGGGTTCTTATTAAAAGTATTTTACAATATTTTTCGATTAGAACTCATGTTTCTGGCACTAATTTAAAATTATTCCGAAATTTTAGATTCAAAGGTATCAGCTGTCTTTATTTCTATTAGAGCTGATTATGTATTTTTAGTATTTTTGAAACTTGCGGGAAGCTGGAGAAATTATAGTAATTTATGGATTGAGGCTACTAGATTTTAAGCTCAATGAGGACCTCGCCCCTAGATATATTACGATAATTTTGTAGAAGATTTAAAATTTTAAAAATACTTCGCGGTGGGATAAAGTGAACCGAAATTGTCATCACGAACAACGTATTTGTGTGTGTACACAGTTACGACAAATTGCACACATGCAAAAATTAGAATTTTTTACAAATGGCATTTTAACGCCTACAACGCATGAAAAAATGAAGGTTTTGCGTTAAATACATGAAGTATGGTCTAATCTAATTTTTTTCACTCAGAATTACAAAATTGCGTCCCTGAATATTTAGCTGAATATAACGCTTTTGTGTAACCGTGCCGCACGAATGCAAAAATGCCACGCCCGCTTTTCTGCGTTCATTTTTTAATTGTCGTAGTCGGTTCACTTTAACGCACCATGACTTCAGCTATTTGAACTTTTTACAGTTCTCTTTATTCTCTTAATTTTAGTTGAATGCGAGCCGTATGTCATAATTCAATAATCTATGGAATTTTTTTTTGTTCTAATTCCATTTCACGACTTCAAGGTCCTTATAACCTCATTTGAATCGTAGATACTTATTTACTCTCGGCAAAAAACGGGCGTCTTTTTCAATTTCCTTACTCATAATTCGAATTACACTCGATTTTTGATGTCTTCGGGAGCTCCCAGTTCCCTGTTGAGGCACATTAACTCACAATGATAACTAAAATCAATAGTTTTTTTTGTTAAATCATAGTTAAATCTTTTTTTTTACTTCGTTCCCTATACTTTATCATTTTTTTCGTTTTTCTCTGAAAAAAAACTTTGTTCTCATTCGTCGTTTTTTTTTTGTTGGTCCATTTGCATGACAATCAGGTGATCATGAATAACACCTAGCGAATAAAAATCTCAAAGCATTCTGTACATATACAATTTGGCCGAAATAATATAATAATACAGACGACAGTGTGTTGCGGCCACGGGGTGGTCTCTCTCTCTCTCTCTCTCTCTCTCTCTCTCTCTCTCTCTCTCTCTCTCTCTCTCTCTCTCTCTTTTTCTCTCATTGTACAGATCGCGTTCGTTTTCGGTATGGTCGGCCTAAAATTGGTGATAGAGAGAAGTGGAAAAGCAAAGCATTAAATTTAAAGAAACGCAGAACATCTTTTGGCCTACAATGCAAATAGTCAGAAAGCGAGAGAGAGAAAGAGACTGTGTGCCGAATTGAGTACTATTTTTCTACACTTGTTCAGTTTCATTCTATTCTTCAGTCAGTCAGTTGGTTGGTTAGTAGATCGAACGAAAAAAAAAGAGAAAAACGAATTGGGGCCGCACCAACACAATCTCTTCTGAAGCACCATTCCCGCAAGCGTATAACAACAACAACCATTTTTCGCCCCTTAGAGAAATATACACACACACACATACTGACTTTTTGTTCATTTTGTTCCGATTCATGACCATGTCCGAATATAATTGCACCCTCATTTCGACGACAATTTCATAACTAACATGTCATTGTTTTTATGCATTTTTCATCATAATAATTAATGTGAATATGAAGTCGTTTTATTTGATGAATTTCGCCAAAAATGGAGAATAGAGTCTTTTGTTAAATTTAATTGACGAGTGTCGTAATCCACTTACACAAACCTACAAAATTTTGAGTTTTTTCATATCATTTTCCAACTCACTTTTAAAACCTGTTTTTTTTAATCGCAGGATGTGATAGTTTCTATTTCTGATATATGCAGTTCACAATTTTTCGTAATTGACAATGAATGATATTAGTTTCTGAAAATTGTAAACCGTTGGAAATTTGAAAAAGAAACTCAATCTCGGATTATATGAACTAACACTATGTCTTTAAACATGAAATAACACCACGTATTTTTGTTAAATTTATTAAAACTTAATTTCCTGGATCCTTTTTTTGTTTTCGTACCATTCATATTTGAAAATACGGCAAAACTAGTTAAATTTCATTGATTTCGAATTTTCATTTGGTTTATCTTCAAATTTGGATTTTTTTTAATTTTCTCGGGTGACCCCGAACTTATTTTTGGTAAGAAAATCACAAATTTTCATGAAATACTAAATTTTTAGAAAAGACTAAAAATAATTTACGAATGCTGTCAAATTTTCATAATTTCTTTCGATTCTTTGGATTTTATCCCCTTTTAATAGTATCTTATGTCAATCTCAAGAACTTTTCTCATCAAATTTCATATTCAATCAAGCGTTCTATCTCTCTCTCTTTTCTGCTTTTATATATTTGCTTAGTACAAATGCAAAACACACAATTGTATTCAATCTCATTGATCTTGTACTTGATATTTTGTCTAATATTTAAAAAAATCAAAAATCACTCATTTTTTTTTTTGAACATATCGAACGAATATTATCATCAATCTGTCACTTTTTACAATTTTTTATAGGTGATTTTTATCATTTTTCGTTGTCGTCCAAGCTTTCCTCTATTGTTCTAACATAAGTGATTTATCATTGCATTGCTCTCCTATTTTATCGATTGATTTGTCAAACTTGGTTGGCCTGTAACTTTGAAGTCATCATGATCACCAACCCAAGCGAATCTGAGATAACATCCTCCAAGGACTTTGTTTTAATTTGAATTGTAATGAAACAGACAAAAAAAAGAGAAGATAATAACGAATAATGAGAATATTAGGTTAGAGATGAGACTTCCCACCATCATCAGTTGTTTTGTCTATTCTTCTTTTCTTTTTGCTCTCATTTTCCAATGCTCTTATCTTTCCTTTTTCCTTTCTTCTGCTATTTTTGAGTTTTTATGTCTCTTTTTTCCGAATTGTCACTCTATAGACTATTTTTTTCATCTCTTTTTTTTTTTTGATTGAATGCTGTGAAACCCTTGATTTTCGCGAAATCGATTTCGAATAATTTTCCTCCACATCTTTTTTTGTTCATTCCACTAACGTAAATGTTGTGAAAATTGTGTTTGTTGTGAAGGTTATTTTTTTTCAAAAAAAAAGTTCTTAGAAAAATAAGCGTCGACATATTTTATCGTGTTTTCTTTCAGGAGCATGTGAATGCGCCTCAAGGGGAACAACAGAAGAAAGAAAGTACAAAACCTATAGATAAGGTTGGTTTTTTTCTATTTTTTGTTTAGTGATGCGAAAAAGTGGTGTTAAAACATTTAAATGCGCATTAATATGGTATTAGAATTCGATGATACTCATGTTTCTAACAAGAAATTTGAACCTGCGCCATTTTGGGAAACCCCCAGTGTTCGGTGGAGCGCACTTTCTGAATATAAATTTCTATTCGATTTTCTCCCTACCGTCACAAATTCGTTTCGATATTTGTTTTAAAAGAAAAGACGTATACATTTATTTGTTATTGAAAATTGCTATAATTACAGGAAAAAGTGTCGTCGTCTTCCTCGAATCAGAATCAACCGGTTCAATCAAGTGGTGTCAGTTCTTCAAGAGACACCAAAAAATCGAGTGGCGTGACATCTATCAAATCAAATACTGCCGCTTCAAACGTTAAAGTAAGAATACTTTAAATACATCTTTTACTTAGGTTTTACATGCATTTTATCTTTTTTTTAAAGTTATGATGTATCCCCAAATTCATAAAATATGCATAATCATCAACATTATATTTCACTCGCTCAAAAAAGCTTCACCAAAAGTCGCATATTTTCAAATGCATCATTACATATTTTCTGCGAAATCAACATGTGAACTTTTCGAGCAAACCATCAATTAATTTCTTCATTTTTTTGTCGCTTACATTTTTTATTTTACTTTTTTTGCAGCGTCCTTCTACGACAGATCATAGAAGAGAAATGAACGGCACTGCGACAAGTGGTTCGGCAGCAGGCGGCGGAACATCGGCCGCTCCAGGATCTGCTAGATATTCATCCAGTGGTCAACATTCGAGCAGTGGAAGAACTCATCAAAGTTCTGGGAGGTTAGTACATTTTATTCTACCTTATTTTTCAAATAAAACGAATCTCTAACTACAATAAAACTTCGTTTTGTACTTGTTTCGAGATATGCCATGAAAACAACACCAGACGTCCGACGAATTCAAAACGAGCAAAAGAGCATATTATTTTTTTCTCTTTCCGTCTGAAAAATCACTGCTCAATTATCACCCTTAGTTTTTATTTATTTTTCGAATCAGTCCAACCTTATTTACTCAACCATTTTCAATTTTGTGAACAACTAGACACTAAAAATTATTTTTAGTTAGTTTTCTCCCAACGTTTGGCAGGAAAAACGTTAAGAAAACGTATATACATCTATTATCCTATTGTTTTCATAAAATAACACAAAAATGATGAAATCCTATAATAAATGTTATTTTTTGTGTGCTCTGAATCGTTTTTGCTAATCTTTTTTTGATGTTCATCACCACAATCTCCCCTCCAATTTATTATCATTTTTCAAGAATTTATATATATATATATATATATATATTCTCAATATTTTTTCAATGTTTGCGTATTTTTTCAATTAATGAAATTAACGCTGAATTTTAGAAAAATATAATTTAGTTTAAAAGTTCTTTAATTGAAAAGATAAAGCTAAAATAAATTTTGATTAACAAATATTTCTCAATGCTTCTCAAAAATAAGAAACATTGTTACTCGCATACTAATACTATCAAAAATCAGGCCACACTACTTAAAGAAAAATAATTCAATTTTCCCTCACTTAATTGAGGTGCACATTTTTCGAATAAATATGCAAATTGTTGTCTTGTAGACATCGTCGCCTTTTTTTTTTACACAATTGTCCAATTTAAACACAAGGTTTTGCTCGTTTCGCTTGAATTTTTATTGGTGTTCGTTGATAGATGGAACATAAATATACACATTTTCCAATTCTTCCTTACCCCTCATTTTCAGTGTTAGATGAATGTTTTTGTTGATTTTCCCTTCTTTTTTTTCCTTCTATTCCCTTCTTTTTGATCTCTAGTTGCTCCATTTTCTAACCAAATATACTATATATGTACATGAAGCTCTTCTGAAGCGGGTTTGATATAGAAAAATACTAAGGAGAAGTGGCGTGCTCTTTTCACATATATTTTGTTAGATGGTGCAAGAAAAAGGCCATGTTTCGGGGCAAAAATATAAAAAAAGGACAAACTGCGAAAAGAAGAAGCAGTAAAAAAAGAAGAAGAAAAAAGAAGAAGCTTATCGAAGAACACGACTTCTACCAAGTTTTTGGAAATGTTTGTCAGCAACACCATCATCAATCCCTCTTCTCATTTTGGTTTTCTTAGCTTTTGTTTTATGTTTTCTTTTGAGATCTGAACAGTCATTTTGAACCGGCATCGGTTTTATTTGAAAGTTTTTGAAAAAAGTAAGCAATTCAGAAACTGTATAGGTGGTCGAGACATCTGCTAAATACCATTTTCGTAGGCATTAGAAAGTATTTTTTAAACAAAAATGTTTTATTGCCCATTAAATATACTGTATTAGACAAGATTTCTGTATATTTTCAGTAATTCTTACGTTTTTCTGAAAATTAAAGTTTTTGTTTGTTCAGCTTTTGAAATTGTTTCCCAATTCTTTATAAATAAATCCTTTAAAATTAAATGAAACGTTTTTTGCTGAATTTGGATACAAATTTATCTTCAGAATGAATTTTTGATTTTTTAAAGACTTTTGAGAGCACTTCCTTATAATTTCTAAAATTTTTTCGGGCTCATTTTTCTAATAAAAAGAAATTCTCATCTCGATAAGAATATATGTCTCACTAATGAGGAGTGCAAATAACCCCATCAAACATATTCCCGATAATAATAACAATCTGAAATCGTATACACTTTTCATCATCTCAACATCTTTTTTTTTATTTCCTGAAAATGTGCCCGGCTGTTCTTCATCGTAAGATTTCGAACTCGTTTTTTTTCCTTCATTGAATTTTCAATTTTTTTGCGTGTGAAAACGAAAAAAATTATCCATTTTTTCCTCGTTTCTCATGTTTTATGTGATTCAGGAAAAAAAAGTTTCTTCTATATGAAATGTCAATCTGATTTCGGTTCAATTGGCTTATATCCTTGTTTTTACATTTTCATATTCTAAATTATTAAATTCGGTGCAATCTGCCTCGTGGAGCTGTTATTCGAGAAGTTATGAAATTTATGTGGAAACCACCAGAGTAAGTTTGCAAAAAAAAAAACAACTATTGAATTGTGCTAAAAGTTTTTTAAAAAAATGCTTTAATTGTATTTCAATCAATATCTTGAGGTTAAAATGTTTATTTGTCTTAGGTGGCAATAATTCCGTATTTTCTATTGATCACCATTTTAATTTCACAGTGGCTCACTGTTTCTCTTCCTGCGCTCTCTGTCACTATCCCACGCATTTAAAAAGTAAAGAATTGAAAAATATCAACACAAACAGCGAGACGACAAAGACGCCTGCGGAAACGAACAAAATCGTTCCCCCCTCTTAGTACTGTGATTCATCATTTATTATATTTCATCTTGTTCATTCAGTCGGCTAGGTTCTAACCGGCTGCTTGCTCTCTTACACTACTTTTCGGCTTTTGTATTTGAATATTATATTTCTATTCAAAATTTATTTACATGTTCTAAAAAAAATAATGACGCGTGGAGAGTCGTATGAGAATGCAATGCAAGCTGTTGAAAGCAGCATGCGAGGGCTTGAATCATTTACAGTCCATGTAGACAACATGAAAACTCCATATTTTCATGGCGGGAATAGATCCAAGGATCAAAATGATCCAGTTAAATGGAGAAAACGTCTAGAACCGTTTAATTATTCCGATCATCGATACACAATGCCGAGCGAAAATTGGTTGAGGTTTTCTATTTTTTTTTTACTTTACCTTTTCTCCATTTTTTGCTCAAATTTGAGCATACACGTATAATCACGCTTTACCCACGCCGCTGTTTTTTGCATACTCTATAGCTCATTATTGTTTTTCAAGCGATCTCGCTTTCATTTCGCTCAATCACCACGTGTTTCTTTTCAAAAATTGATCCCTTTTATCATATTTCCTCCAAAACACCCCCCGCTTCATACTTTTTCACTTTTTCAGTTATTTTTTGTGAGTCATCGGGTGAAGAACACACAAAAGAAAAAAAAACCCATGAGTCAATTTTCATTGCGAAAATAAAATAAGAAATTCTAATTTTAGTGGCCTTTTCCGAAAAATTCTCAATCGTTAGAAAAAAAATGTGTTTTTTTTCATTTCCAAAGAAGGATAAATACCTCTTGCACAATTTCGTTCATCGAACATTTTCACCGAGAAAAATTGGAATTGAATAGTTTTTGTTTGAGTTAGCCAGAAGCGTCCCTAATCGAAAATTCCAAAAAAAAAAACTCCCCACACACTTTTGAAAGAAGAAAGGCACTTTTTGTGCTCCTATTCTTTTCGTCGAAAACTTCTCAAAATGTTGGCATATTCTAGTTTTTTCTCAAGATTTTTGTGTTCGTCGGAAGCGAAACGAAATATGAAAAGAGACGAATCATCAAAAGAAAGAGTTGAAATTGTTATAGATGGAGAGAAAGTTTATAGGAAAATGTGGTTTTAAAAATACAATTATTTCAATCTTCCCTAAAAGTTTGTTATTTTCCAGCTCTTCTCATCGATCGGGACAATCTGGAATGAATAGTTCAAGTCGGTCCGCTGCTCGTCGAGCACCTGAAGATGTGCATGTTGGAAAATATAAATTGCTCAAAACTATTGGAAAGGGAAATTTTGCGAAGGTAAATTTATTTTTAGTTTATGATTTTTCTGTTGAAAAAAATCAATAACATTAAAATATTTACTTTTTAACCTAAAACCTGAAATATGAATGGAAGGAAAAATGCATTTCAAAAACTCGTAAAAACTAGTGTCATTGTTCTGAAAACAAACTTTTTCTAAAAAAAAATCGATATATACTTTTTTCCAGGTAAAACTGGCAAAACACATAATTACCGGTCAAGAGGTTGCAATCAAGATTATCGATAAAACTGCGTTGAATCCGAGTAGTTTGCAAAAGCTGTTCAGAGAAGTGAAAATTATGAAACAATTGGATCATCCGAATATCGTGAAATTGTATCAAGTAATGGAAACTGAGCAAACGCTTTACCTGGTCCTCGAATACGCATCGGGTGGAGAAGTTTTCGATTATTTAGTAGCTCATGGACGGATGAAAGAGAAAGAAGCACGAGCCAAGTTTCGACAAATTGTGTCGGCAGTTCAATATCTACACTCGAAGAATATTATTCATCGGTTCGTTGCTTTTTATTATCTTTGATTCAGTAGAGGTTCGAAAAATTCTGAAAATTCGCCAATAGTCAACTTCAGATCTTATTTAGAATTTTAGCTACAGATTCCTTGTCATTAAAAAATTCCGAATATATTTATGAGATGTTTTTCAAATGAATTTGAACCCTAAAAAGTCTTGGTATTTTTCAGAGACTTGAAAGCTGAAAATCTGCTCCTGGATCAGGATATGAACATCAAAATAGCTGATTTTGGATTTTCGAACACCTTCTCATTGGGTAAGTTTTATTTTTAAAAATTAAAAATTAACATTTATATTCATTTTTAGGAAATAAACTGGACACATTTTGTGGTTCACCTCCATATGCTGCTCCTGAATTATTCAGCGGGAAAAAATACGATGGACCGGAAGTGGATGTGTGGAGTCTGGGTGTTATCCTTTATACTCTCGTTTCTGGAAGTCTTCCATTTGATGGTCAGAACTTGAAAGAGCTTAGAGAAAGGGTCTTGCGCGGAAAATATCGAATTCCATTTTATATGTCAACAGATTGTGAGAACTTACTCAAAAAATTCTTAGTGATAAACCCGCAAAGAAGAAGTTCGTTAGATGTTATTATGAAGGATCGATGGATGAACGTGGGTTACGAAGAGGATGAATTGAAGCCGTATATCGAACCACCGAAAGATCAAATTGATGATGCGAGAATTGAAAAATTGATTCAGGTGGGAAACAAATTGCAGTAATTTAAAATAAATGTTTTTTTTGCAGATTTTCCAACTTGGAGTCAATAAAGCGCAAATTTTAGAAAGCGTTGAAAAGGAGAAATTCGAAGATATTCATGCCACTTATCTTTTAATGGGAGAACGAAAATCGGATGTAAGTACTATCTGTCCAACTTCACTGTAAATCGTTTAAAATTTTCGAGTTCTCTTCTAACAAGCATGAAAACTGAATCATAAATAACAAAATGTGTTTTTAACTGTTCAGATGGATGCAAATGAGATAACAATTGCCCAATCAGTAATCAGTCATTCATCAATAAATGTTTCATCGTCGTTAGGTCAACATCCAGCTGGAGTTATTACGAGAGATCATACAATGAATCCATCATCAACTGTTTCTGTAAGTATCTATGTTATAGCATGATTATAAATGCCAAATTCTACGAATAATAATCTTATTCGAAATTTAGCATGAGTTGTCCGGTGTCAAATTGAAAAAAATTTTCTTTGAAATTTATAAATAATAATTCCAGCCATCTCGTTATTCATCTCGTTCACAACAACAACATTCTTCATCAGCAAATGGAAGCAATGGACAGAGAAGCGCGGCAGGCGATTCTACGGCGGCGGGTAGTGGAAATTCTTCTTCTTCTCGTAGAAGCAGTCAAAATGATGCGGTGCCGGGACATGGACCTGTTGTTATGTCGGGAACGAGACATGGAGGTGTTCAAATGAGAGCGCAGCCAACGAGCCGGCAAGCTACAATGAGTCTTCTTCAGCCGCCATCATATAAACCTTGTAAGATTTCACGAACAAAAGTTCAAAAATGATTTTATTTTCTATTTACAGCGACGAATACAGCTCAAATTCCACAAATTCCTCCACTTTTCAATCGCAATTCAAGCACTACGGGGACTGCTCCCACATCTACTGCATCTGCAGCTGCTGCCGCCGCTGCTGCTGCAAATCGGAAAGCGTCTGATCCAAAGGGACGAATCCCATTGAATTCAACCACGACGCATAGAACAGCAACTGGTGCAGTTGCAGCTGGTGCTGGTGGAATCCCGACAGGAAGCCTGAGCCATAGAGAGTGAGTTTCACAATGTTTATTATCCAATTAATCGAATTACTTTTTTTTCAGCCAATACATGAATCAATTGACATCTTCATCGATGATGTCAAAGCTGATAAATAAAGCTCCAGGATCTCAGACGAGTCAAACGCCAACCCTTCAAAAGTCAGGATCGCAGATTTCACATGCGCCAACCGAACCAGTTATTCGAGAAGATGACGATGAGAGCAGTGAATCGTCTGGAAATGGAACAACGAATGGAAATGTTCCGATTATTGGTGGACCACGTCCAACTGCATCACCATCAAATGAATCAACACAAAGTGCTGATAAGGCATCATCTGAAACTCCGAAGGAGAATAAGTAAGTGTTTTTTATTTATTGCTTGAGCACACAAATCGCTTCGAAGGTTTTTGAATCGAGAATTTGTTTTGTAAAAAAAAACTATTAAATTTATAGTGGTTTACTGATAGATTCATAACCTGTTGAAATGGAACACACCTGCAACGCTATGCACATTGGTCTATTAAAGTCTGAAAAATAAGACGGAACATTATTTTTGAAATTTCTCTCGACATTAATAGACCATTTAGAATGGAACTTGACATTAGATTTGCATGGAAATTTAGTAACAATTGGAAAAAAATGTACTAACAGCATGAAAAATTTTATAAAATTGAATATGAAATGTAAATTCAAAAAAAAAGAAGTTTAGCAATATGATGGTTCTTTGTCCGGCGTTCCCCTTTGATGTGAAAAATTGCGCAAATGTTGTTTATCTTTCTCATTTTCAATTTTTTTCAGATGTAATTTGATGTTTTTTTGCTCCATTGTGTGGTTCTTGTGAATGAATTTTATATCGTGTTTTGTTGAGACATCGCACACCTATTTTCTGTTGGTTTTTTAATCACATTTTCCTCATTTTCTGCGACATTTGCGTGATTTTTCGTCAAAATTATATGTTGTGCGATGTCTTTGCTTTCTGCATGATTTCCCTTGTTTTTCAATTCCCTTTTTCTGTTTTTTTTTCTCGATTCAATAACGTATCCCCTTTTTTGTGAAGTGGTTGTAGTTTGTTGATATTTTACATTTTTTAACAGCACGCCATACGATCGGCAACATTGGCGAGATCAAAGTTTGAATTTGAATAACCTTCCAACAGAATCGTCATCTACGGCCACCACAACAACAGCAATCGACTGTTTGGTTAATACACCAAAAATAGTGAAAACTAGAAGATCTGAGCCGTTGAGACGCAAAACGGCTGTTGATATAAGATTCAACCCATTGATTGAGAAAATGGATGAAACTAATGGAATTGATCGTCAAATGACGGCTCTTTATGTTTCAACAAATGGTTCGAATTTGATTAAAAAACAACGAATCGAAGCACCAATATCAACGTCGACAGCGGCGAGTAGTAATGGAACAACTGATTCACCAAATAGCAGTGCATCAACAGTTTCACCCTACTTCAAAAGGACTATGTCGTTTCGAATGGTTGTGGTTTTGTTTTTCTTTTTTTCTAATTTCTACCCGGTTATGTTCCTCTTTTTCTATCGTTTGTTCTGATAATTAAAATAGAAATGTGAAGACAAAACATCATTTGCGCGATTAAAGGGGAACTAAAAACACTTTTGAATGAATTGAATACAAGTAAAAGATAGTGTGCTGATAAATCCTGATCCATGTCAAAAGTTGTTATTTTTTTTGACAATCCGTATTATACGATATATCAACATTTCGGCCAATTTGGATTTTTGTTGTGTGAAAAAAATGTGGTGCATTTTCCTGGATTTAGATTTTAAAAACTTTGCTTTAGCAGATAGGTTTGCTAAAAAAATTTGTATAATTTTCTGAAATTATTGTGATAATAAATCGTAGAATATTTGGTTTCTGTGGTCCAATGACTTTAGTGTGAAATACCAGTATTCTAGTCATTACTATAGCTTTTAGTTGATTTTTGGAAATTAATTAGGTTTAATTTTAATTACCTAATACAATTAATTTTGAATGAATGGAAATTTCATTTGAATTACAAAATTCTAGGCCGTCGATGATCCACCAATCTCCATCAATGCCACCTGCTGCAATGTTGAATGCGATGGAAGGACTGGCATTGGCGGAACAAGCGCCGCCACAACGTGCGACATCTCAACAAATGTCTCGCTCGGCGACGACCAATAACGCTAATTTGACAACATCTAATAATTCTTCAACTTCTACGGGTGCATCTAGTCAGGTATGACAATTTTTCATTATTTTTCAAGCAAAAACAAACAACGCTTCAAATCTATATTTTCACCTTTGTATTTTTTTCCTATGGAACCTTTGTTTCGTCCTTTTTATATATTTTCTTAAAAAATATTTCGTTTTCAAATCAGTAGGCGACTTCCTGCGTCAGGAGAGTAAGTTTAAAAATAAAAATAGCTATTTGTAAACTGTTTTAAGTTGACTAAAACAAAATGCACGGCAAAATAAGCATTTTTGAAAGTAATGAGCATATCTATCTTTCAGTTTTTCTTAACGATTCTGATTAGGTGCATCCATTTAGATTTGTTTAATTTTCATATATATTTTCTTGAGTGATTTAGCCTGCTGAATGGCGGCCGAAAATGTGGAATTTCAGCAATATTCAACAACAGCCGGACCAACGGCGACACCGACTACAACAACAACAAATTCATCATCGTATCAGCAGCAGCAACAACAACAACAACAGCCTCAACTAACACATAACACTTCGTTTTCTGTCACTCCGTCAGCTTATCAAATTCCGCCGACGACAGTGACAGGAGGAGGAGGTGGTGTTGGAGCTGCATCGGCAGCATTTCCAAGAAATACTCGAAATCGTCAAACTTTCCATGGAAAAACTGAAAGGGATAAGGTATGTGCCTAACAACGGCTAGATTCTATTTTTCAACTTTGCTTTTTTTTCACTTTTGTGATCAAACTCTATTTGTTCTGTTTTGTGATTCGAAGTCTCCTTTATTTTTGACAGATTTTAAGATTGAAACGCTTTTCTTAGTTAATGCCATTTTCAAACTAAAATCTACAAAGCGGCTGTGTTTAGATAGAAAAATCTGCCAAATTAAAAAAAAAATATATAGTTCTAAATTTCTAAACTTCTGAATTTTAATAAAATAACTTTAGTTAAACTTCAGTGAGAAAAAACCGTTGTTTAATATATATTTGCATTGTGAAAAAACTTTTTTTTTCAAATCATTCCTTCAGATTTTTCTTCTTTTTCCGTCAAATTTTGGATCCATTCAAAAAATTAAACTTGAAATCGACAGTCTTAAAACGCGTATTTTATTTGAATTAATTTTTAATTTTTAAAAAATGTCTTTACAAAAACTTTCGACGAATATCCCTTTTTTCTAATTTTTCTACAAAAAAAAGCCAAAACGTCGATTTCAATAATTTGGCTTATATTTCAGGGTGGAGAAGATATCGACGACGCATCAGAATCACCAGCTAATATCTCAATTGGTGCTACTGGTGCTCCAAACAATAATGAGGGAACGATTTGGAGTAAATTGAGCAAATTGACAAGACGGTTGGTCAACAAATTTTGAATTTTTCTTTCCGTTTTTTTTTTCTAAATTTTTACAACTCTCCACCCCGTTTAATTAACTGACAATTAACTGATAACTATCAAGCTCGGTAACCAAGTATAAGAAACCAATAGTTCACTTCCTAAAACAAACAATCCCGAAACGTTTTTTTTTCGTTCCTCCAAGCTAACATCTGTTTTCTAAAAGAATGCATGTGTGTTGTAAATAATCAATTAAAAATTCTATAATTTTAACCTTTCTTTTTTTTTTTGCTTAACTGTTCAATGTTCCGTTTTTTGTTCTCTTTTTGTGGCTCAAATAACTTGTTTTTTTTTAAATTTTTTTTGTTTCGCTTGAAATTTAACTCGGTTTTTTTTCTGTGAAAGTGGTGTGTCTGTGAGGTCAATATATTTTCGATTCGATGGAAAAGAAATAGGAACAAATCTAGAGAAGTTTTCGTGTTTTAAGTAGCTTGTGTGATTTTTGTAATAAATTTTTTGTTTGATATATGTTTTTTTTTGTGTTTTACTAATATTTAATTTTGGGTTTGATGAGAAGGTACCAAAAAAGAAAATAATTGACCCCACAAGCATCAAAGCATATTAATATAACACGCTTTTTTTGTTGTTGATTTCAATGTGTTAGGGAATGCTTTTCATATTTCGATAATGGCGTCTAGTGTAGTAAATTGAAGAAACACAAATGGATTCGTCTTACAAACCTGGTACGAATTGAAAATTTTCAGAAATACGACGGTTTCTTTTTGAAATATCGATTGCTTGTTAGAGAATATCAATTATTTTGAATTTTTTTTAAATTCGGTCTTTCCATTATTTTTTTTCTGTTTGGGAAATCATCAACTGGCACTCTGTCTTTAATATGAAAAGCATTCCCTAATTAAACTATTGTTTCACATTGAGATTCAAAGCTAGAACAATTTCCACCAATAAATTATAATCATTAACTTTTTCACCTTAGTTCTATTTCATGTTTGTTCTAAATCTCACTTTTTCATTATTCTTGGCATGTGAATGGAATGTTACAGTAGCAGTACGGTTGCATCGCCTGCATCTACCGCTGCCGCCGCAACAGCGCTCCGAAACAATCCCCGTTCCAGTAATCTCCATCATTCGATGTCGATGAGTCAAAGGTAACCTCATGAAACAAATAAAACAACTTCAAACTTTTCAATCTTTTTTTTGAATCGTTCGCTTTTTGCTCTTTTCACAGCATGTTCTTGTACTCTTTCTCAGCATGTTTAGTATCATTCTATCACAATTTTTTTGCTTGTTACATTTTTCACTGTTTTTCTTTCAAATATCATTTTAGCCCATCACAAACATCGGCTTCTGCATCACCATACAGCTCAACTAGACGATATTTGCCGCCGAAATTCGTGGCCCAGAGAAGGCATGCTCATTGAGTTTTCTTTTATAAAAAATATCTATCTCTGTTGTGCTTCTACCACTTCTTTTATTTTTTGATTTTTTTCTGCTTTTTTTTTTGAAAAGTTATGACCTATGTTATATTTTTTGGGGCGTTTATCATTAGGATTTAGGTTTACCGGCTTCGTTTCTATCTACGTTTTAGTGATCAAAGTGCTCGAAATAATAAAAAACCAAATTACCAATAAAATAAATTGTGTTTCAGGGATCATAATCGGGAAAGTATTACTCAACCAGTATCTGGAAGAGCGGGAACACTTGGAGCCAGTCAGGGACAACAGACAGCGGCAGCATTGGCTGCTATTAGAGAGGTATTTGCATTTATGAATTCCGAACTGCTCCTAATTCTAAAAACAACATTTACAGCAATCACAACCAAGCAGTCCAACATCAGTTGCACCGACGACACCGGCGGACGACGTTAAACCAAGATCGTTGAGATTCACGTGGAGCATGAAAACGACGTCGAGTTTGGCACCGGATGATATGATGAGAGAAATTAGGAAAGTTCTCGATTCGAACAATTGTGATTATGAACAAAGGGAAAGATATATGATTCTTTGTGTGCATGGCGATCCGAATACTGATTCATTGGTTCAATGGGAAATGGAGGTGAGTATTTAAAACTGAAGTGATCTTAAGAAATCTGAAAATTAGCAATTTAACTTTTTTCTTTCAACAAAATGTTTTTTTTTATTCTCGAAATTGGGAATCAAACTAAATATTAAGCTAAAATATCGAAAATAAAACGTAATACACATTCGAACACTTATCCTTTCAGGTCTGCAAACTTCCACGCCTCAGCCTGAACGGTGTTCGATTCAAACGTATCTCCGGAACATCCATCGGCTTCAAAAATATCGCTTCGAAAATTGCGCAAGAGCTCAATCTTTAAAGTCGTCCTCATAATTTTTCCTGCTTTTTTTAAAAAAAAACCAACTCCCTCGTTTTCGATGTTATGTTTCGTGCAAATATTCATCACAAATACGGTTTCCAAATGAAAGAGAAAAAGAACAGAAAACATATTTGTCCCAATTTTCAGTCGGACCAAGATTATTATCCTCTATTTTTCACAGGCTCGTCTTTTTTTGTATTGCTTCCTTTAACTTTTTCACACCGCTCATTTTTTTTTTCGTTTTATGTGTTTTTTTCAATCGATTATTTTCATTCTTATATTCTTTTTTTTTACTCGACTGCAGCTACTGTACCAGTAGCTGCTTTTTGTTGCATTATCTTATTTTTCTGTGAGAAACTCTTCAAATGTTTGACACCCAATGATTTTTGTGCATTTTTCTTTTTTTTTTAGAAGCCAAAAATCCCGATGAATTTCATTGTATAGGAGAACGAAACAACATCCAACTTTCTTTTCCTGTTTTTTGGAAATTAAGGAAAAATTCTAGTGTTCTTTTTAAGACCCATGTTTGCTTGACGGTGTTTTGTGTTTTTTGTCCAACGTTTATTTCTTTTCATCTTCTCTTACTCATATAATCATTGTTTAGGGTACTGTTTGTTAGTAGAAACAACAGCAAAACAAACACTGGCCAAAGAACATATTTTTGGCTTTTTTCCTTCAAGTTTTTGTGTCTTTTTTCGTTTTCGTTAATTTTTTGTCTGCAATCCTTTCTAACTACATTAAAATAGCCTTATTTCTTTTAAAAACATGTTTTTTTCATAATTTTATTTGTATTTTATCCCCAAACCCCCCTCTATTGCTGTGATCGAATGAAGAAATAAAAGCGTAAGTACCATAAATATAGTTTATTGACTATGTACTCGTTATGATAATTTTAATGATCCATGAAGCGATCAGTCCAGTAAGAATTCCCAAAATCAGGAAAAATGAAGCGATCATTCCTGTTAATCGTTTACTGTGCGGATCTGGACAAGTTCTGAAAATTACTGGTTCGTTTATATACAGTAAATACTTTGAAAAGCTTACTGTGGTGCATACATCATCACTAAAGATGAAAAATATCCACTCGTGAATGCTAGAATTGTTTGATTTCCAATGAAACCCCAAGTTGAGTAGAATAAAACTGGCCATGTTCTGAAAATGTTAAACATTTAAAGGATGGCTTTACAGAGCTAATGAATGCGCCTGGAATGAAAATAGACTTCATTACCGTTTCAAATCAGTTTTTAAAATTTTCTAAAATCACCTAGAAGCCGAGAAAACGCGCTTCAAAACAATGGCCTAGAAAAAGTGACCACCGGCGAAAACTAGTCCACAGGCATGAAAAATCCAAAAAAAACGTATAAAATGACTAATAAAAGCATTCTGCATAACTATTTATTAAAGAAACACGAAATAAGCTCATAGGAAAAAGTTCGGCCAGGTGGCCCCTGTTTCTAGACCATTTTTTTGAAGCTCATTTTCTCGGTTTCTAGATGGTTTTAGAAAATTTTAAAAACAGATTTGGAATGTGTATATAGTCTATTTTCATTTAAGGCACATTCATTAGCTCCGTAAAGTCCTCCTTTAAAGACATCATGTCATAACCCTCAAGTGGTCCTCATGACCCTCATAACCCTCATGTCACAACCCAACAAATTAATATAATTTACGTAGAAACTGACAATTTTTTAAAGGAGGACTTTACGGAGCTAATGAATGCGTCTGGGATGAAAATAGACTTCATTGTCATTCCAAATCTCTGTTTTAAATTTTCGAAAACCACCTAGAAGCCGAGAAAATGAGCTTCAAAACAATGGCGGCGAAAACTAGTCCGCAGGCATTATTACATGAAAAATCCTTTAAAAAACATTAAAAAAAGAATAATATAAGCATTCTGCTTAAGGATTTATTAACGAAACACAAAAAAAAACTCATAGGGAAAAGTTCGGCCAGGTGGAAACTTTTTCTAGGGCACTGTTTTTAAGAGCGTTTTCTCGGTTGTTTTATAAAATTTTAAGAACAGATTTGGAATGAGTATGAAGTCTATTTTCATTTAAGGTACATTATCTTATCTCCGTAAAGCCTTTCTCTAAAATGTTCTTCCCATGTGATTTCTTAAATTAAGATCATTTTAAAATGTGTATGAAACTCCTTAATTAATTAATTCAATTTTAATTAAAAATCTATAGCATATACTGAAAATCAATAAAATTTGAGAAAAACAAGCTTTAAAGGTGTGGTGCCACCACTCAATTTTCATTTTATAGTTTTTAAAAAAATTTTACCTATCATAAGGCAGATAATTCGATGCGGCAAAGTAGAAAACGAACCAAAATCGCATAACGATTGGAATCCAGATTGTTTTAGGCCCTGGCTAGAAAAATATCCAAATACTTTTTTAAATTAATTTAAAATATGGTAAATCTCACAATTTGAATTTTTGAGGCTGTCAAACTTCCGACAAAGGCAAACACGTTGAAATTCAGAAAACTCGTTACATCCATGAAATAATTCTCTGAAATTTATACGAATTTTTTATGAAAGCGCGAGCTTATAAAAAAAGTGAATAATAAAAGTTCAAACCTGGTATGAAAAATGAGTATTTTTCGCCTTTTGGAGCATCTTGAACGTAAATAACAACATTTGGATAGACGGAAAGAGTTACAAAGAATATCGCAAAAATATTAAAGAACTGGAGCCAGCACTGAAATTTAATAGTTGGAAACATTTCTTGAAACAAGTCGTACTTTTGAAAACACCATTTTCATATCATCAAATTTTGATCTTTCTGGATAATCATTTTCTGCGTTTTGTTTACAAATTCCATGCTTTTTGTAAAATTCCTGGAAAATATTGATGTTTTCTAGCAATTTTGACAACTTACTATCGATTTGATCGCTTGGAGAAGAATGAAACTTAAAGCAATCACAGCTGACGCAATTAGAAAATATATCAAACATCGGCTTCGAATATCGTTTGATACTGTGACAAATGATTCATAAATAAGTACAAGTTATTGGTTATTTAAGTACCTGCTCTTGTGATTATCGATGATACAGTGACAATCATTCCACATAGATTCTGTCCGATTATAATAGAGTTCGTGTATTCGAATGGAAACGGAGATGCAAGACCAAACATGCTAAAGATTGTCAATAATATGTGGAAACTCTCCAGAAAAATACCTATTTTGAAATAGACCATTAGCACTATTCAATAAAATAATCGATGCAATAGTCATGAAAAAGAATTCAGCAATCCCTAAAATATATTCTCTTTTAAAGAATACGTACATGTTTTAATTACATAAACTGGTATCGATATAAATAAAAATTGTTGTTATAACAATAACAAGCTCCACAACAACAAGACATATTAGCATTCGAAATGATAGATCACCTCTGAAAATGTTAGACTAATCTGAAAATATGTATGTGAATTTCTCTCACTTGGGTGCACTGAAAACACTAGCAACACAAACAATAAAACTTGGAGCTTGTGCAGATATTGTCATAACATTTTGAAAGTTTGTAGAATACCACGTTTGATTTCCATTATTGAGAAATTTAAATGTTTCATAATACTGAAATATACTATCGATTTTTGAGAAATAATTAAAATTAGTTCACATCGAACGAAATATTGACAAACATGTTCCATGGTAAAAGAGCTCCAAATCCCAAAAACATTAGAACATAATACACTTTGTAATGCTTGTCCTGAAATTTTTATTTATTATGTTTTTCAAAATTCCCTTCTTTCAAGCACACTTTTACGATTTCTTCCGATCCTTCACTTCCATTTGAATTATTCGAAATCGACTTCTTTGTTGACAAAATTTCACTATCTTTTTCTGTTTCCAGTTCACTCTGGAAAAAATGGAACCTCTCTATTATGCATTTCAAAAACGTTTCTAACCATTGTTCAATGTTGAGATGATAAAAAGTTTGAAATGAAACAAATAAGTGGAAAAGTGTTTATTTTGCGTAACAAGAAAAAAAATGATGTTGATGATGGCTCGAGGTAAAGCGATATGTATGAAAGAATAAATATAATAATCTAAATCCAACAAACTATTCAAAAAGACTCTATTGTCTTTGTGGTTGTTGGTATGCGTTTCCAGCTGGTGCTTGAACTTGGATTGGTCCTTGAGCGGCAACAGCGACAGGCTCTGATTGGTATCCTGAAATAAAGAAAACATTGAGAACATTCAAATTAAAGTTTGATTCATCACCTCCTCCAATTGGTGCTTGAACTGGGGCTGGCTCTGAGACTTGAGCTGATTGATATCCTCCTTGTGGTGCGATGATTTCACCTCCTCCGATAGCTGGAGCGGCGGCATTGTAAGCTCCACCTTGTGGAGCAACTCCTTGAATTTCTGCGACGGCTGGGGCTGCATTGTAGCCTCCTCCTTGTGGGGAAGCTTGGAATCCTCCGACAGCTGGGGCAGCATTGTAGCCTCCTCCTTGTGGAGCGGCTTGGAATCCTCCGACGGCTGGGGCAGCATTGTAGGCTCCTCCTTGTGGAGCGGCTTGGAATCCTCCGACGGCTGGGGCAGCATTGTAGGCTCCTCCTTGTGGGGCGGCTTGGAATCCTCCGACGGCTGGGGCAGAATTGTAGGCTCCTCCTTGTGGGGCGCCTTGGAATCCTCCGAGAGCTGGGGCGGCGTTGTAGGCTCCTCCTTGTGGGGCGCCTTGGAATCCACCGAGAGCTGGGGCGGCATTATAAGCTCCACCTTGTGGGCCGGCTCCGAGTCCGAGTCCTTGTCCAACAGCTGGCGCAGCATAAGCACCTCCAGCTCCGATTCCTCCAATTGGTCCAAGACCTCCGAATGCTGGTCCTCCCAATGCAGGTCCTCCCAATGCTGGTCCTCCCAAAGCTGGTGCTACAGCGTATCCACCTGATGGAATAGCTGGTGCTGGTGCAACTGGGTACAATGGAGCTGGAGCAGAAACTGGAGCGGTCACGTACCCACCGGCTGCTGGTGGTGGTGGTGGCGGTGGTGGTGCTGGCGGTGAGCAGCAAGCGCCACCACCTCCTCCTCCTCCAAGACCAAGAGCTTGGAATAAGAAGGCGGATGAGGTAGACACAAGGCAAGCGGTAAGCAAAAATGTTCTCATGATCTGGAAAAAAAGAGATCTGATATTATAAAAGTAATAATTGTGGGAAATATATGGACCTTGCCTCTATGAAATACCTTTTATACAGGTGGTCATTGTGAAATCCTGTTCCATGACAATGCTTTGAAGAAGCTGCGAAATGATCCGCCCATTTATGTTTCTATGTTGCCAATGACAGATAAGATTAGGAAATGTATAGAGAACAATTGGAAAAATGATGGCTTTGGCAAAATGGATCAGCGAAAAATTATGTAACAAAAAAATACGATAAGATTTCAAAAATAAGCTAACTATTTTATAAAATTCAATTTGTTTATAGTTTGAAACAGATCTTTCGTTTACTAATTTTGACAAATTATTTAATTGGCAAGTTATTTATTTCAAAACGTAAGTTTTTATTTTCGTGATGATTCCGAACAATCTAATAGTGAAACTGTAAATCCACTATTTAGCTCCAAATAATTGAACAACTTAATTTTAATTTTTTTGAAAACTGATCCAAAGTTATAATGTTAAATTGGTAATATCGATGTTTTGGTTTTCTTCAAAAATTTCAGATGTTCTATGATTATCATTGAACCAAATTACCCGATCTCTGCGTCTAGACATATCCGAAAACCATCTAATGTTCGAACATTTTGATCTCATCGGCCCTCTAAAAAGTACTTTTCTTATCCTCTTTTGTTTCATTCATCTTTCAATATTACATTCATCACCTCAAAAATGCGATGGAGACGTAAAAAACTTGTCCATAGCTTGCTGAAGAAACTCATCTTTCCTATTGCGTAAGTGATGATTATTCCATCCGTTCGACCGTATGATACAATCACCCAGTCATGCAAGCAAAGCTACCTGAACATTCCTCCAAAAAGATAAAAGAAAATTTTACGATAGATTTCAAAACGAACGATAGGACGGTGACAATGCCCAACATTTTTTTTAATCGTTATGAGGCTTTTTTTTAGAAAGAAATATGATGAATATATCTATAGGCCATGCAAACTCAAACCAAAATGTATTAAATGGAAATTGAAAAAAAACATTCATTCTTTTGATTTGACACGTCGTGGTTGGGCATAAAGTTCACTCGATCGTTCGTCTTTTTTCAACTGAAAAGAATAAGTTCAAAAACAATGATTTTATTTCATGATTACTTCTTTTACCACGTTTGCACCGGAGCCGCTCATGATTCTTGACTGAAAAGGAAGAAAATAATTCTAAAAAGGAATTTTTCGAGAATTACCTTGTTATATAGCGTGGTTTCATTTTTTAAAGATGTTATTCCACGCATAGTATCATCTCGCTCACTCTGAAAAAAATGAGATGTTACAGAAGAACATAAAACCATGTGTTTCATCATAACAACAAATCTACAAATTTCACTAGATTATTAAGAAAAAGACTCGCTGCTCACAATTGAATGCAGATAGTGGTTCAGATGCAGTACTACTGCCTTTAAACTTTCAAAAGGACCTGTGGTTTTGAAAAAAACTCAAGTGAATCCATAATATGATTATTAGAGCTTATATTTCCCTACGTTCCTTACGAAAGTCGTAAACGAAACAAGAAGAAAACTAACATTCATTATTTCCGGCTTCAAAATATCTTCCTGTTTCTTTTGCATCGCTCTTCTCTTTGCAGTTTTTATCATATTTCTTCGTTCATGAGCTGAAAATTACTCGTTTACATTCAAATAATAATTTCAGGTTTCAATCATTCACAAACAAACAACTTTGACAAAACAAACCATTTGTTTCCTTTTTCGTTATTATTTCATTACTTCCATAATATTCTGAAACACTTGCTAATTTATAAGTCGAGTCTCTCGAACCAGATGATACAGCCGTCTAAATTTGTGTTTTATTTTGAATATTTAAAAGAAATTGTATTTTTACAGTGTTTTCCAAATCAACATTACAATATTGAACAAGTCCTGAGTCTGCCACTGACGTTGTAGACTGAGTTTTATCCAATTTGACATCTATTATCTTAACAGGTTTAACTAAATCATTTGAAATTTGTCTCATAAGTTGACTAGTCTGCGTTCTCGTCTGAAAAGTTACTTTGTATTTTACTTTCTATTCAAATATTCTCCACCATTTTGTCATTTCGTTTCCTTATAGATACATTACTTTCCTTCTCAACATACCGAATAGGCTCTTCTTCATTTTTTGCTGAAATGCCACGTCATTTTATTAAATAAAGTTCAGATATCAAACCTTTCTCCTTTCTCTTTTTCTGCGAACATAATAATAAAGTTATACCTAAGCCGGCAAACATGAAATAGGTTATTAATTCAGCTAAATATACTGGTAAAGTTCGCATATCTCAATCAGAACATAAAAATGAAAATACATTTCGTCTTGAAACGTTTTATACCATGCACCTAGGTTTCACGCGGAATAATAAGATGATGTTTTTGTTGAATGATTGTTATAACAAGATTGGAGCTCCATCTAACATGTTAGATGGAGCTCCAATCGAATCCTAGATATATTAATTCACTTTTAAAAACTCAACTCTTCGCCAAATTTCTAAAAACAGGATTTTTCAGAAAATTAAAAGAAACAACTATGGTTTCGTCTGGAAAACTTTTAATTAGGTTTTCGTTCGTTTTGATTTTTCTCTATGAAGAAAAACTTTATCGGTTCATTTTTCCTCGTTTCGATGATGGTTAATTCACGCGAAGAGACGTAGACAACCAGAAAGTGACGAACGACACTCCACTATTACGAATTTTTACTTTATTCAAATATGATGGCATTTTTTTGAAATTACCTTGTTTCGAATTTATTTCTCTCTAATTTTCACTATTTGGTCGTAAATATCGGCAATAGATAACTTAGATAATCTAAACACTATTTCCGTTGTTGTTAAAATTACTTGTTTTATATTATTTTCTGCTTATAAAACGAGTTTAGACATTTATTTTGACTTGACGAAAATATTCCGAGTTCATTTAAGCTTAAATTAAGTTGACTTCAAACATTTGTTTTTAAAATAAGGTTGCTGCTAACAGAATTTTCAGTGTCTATTTTTTATTTTGTTAGGAATTGGGTTAGAATTGTCTAAATTTGTTCAGTTTTCGTCCAGCTGGATATTGTTTTCGACTTGGAGAATTATTTTATTTATATTCGTCTTCTCTTCTAATTTTCTTGTTTAATATGTGTTCGGTGAAAGCGAAAACCCCATTTATCGCACATATTTAAAAAAAAATGGCGGCGACGGCTGTTAACTAAGTATATTCGATTTCCAATTAATTTCAGAAAAATGGCATCATCCACTACAAGCAATCCAAACACCCTTCTTCCACTCGAGCTCATCGACAAATGCATCGGCTCTCGAATTTGGGTTATTATGAAAAATGACAAAGAAATCGTCGGAACTCTAACAGGATTTGATGATTATGTGAATATGGTTCTCGAAGATGTTGTCGAATATGAAACAACTGCTGACGGAAAACGAATGACAAAGTTAGACACAATCCTGCTCAACGGAAATCATATTACAATGCTGGTTCCAGGAGGAGAAGGTCCGGAAATTTAAAACGTCCGTTTATCCAATTTTTGATTTTGCACACTTTTAAATGTTTTTTCATCGTTTTGTTCTCATAAATAATTTATTCAGCACGAGATTGAAAAATAGCAAAATATCTTAATCAAGTAGTGTATTTCTTTCCAGCATCTGGAAATTTTCTGTTGAAATCTTTAACTCGGCTATCCATGAATGCCTTAGCTTTTTTGATCAGCTCTTCTTGACGTTCAATTGCTTCGTCGAGATCTTTCTCTTCCTAAAATTCTATGATTTTCTTAGCATTCATTTGAAAAATTATATACCAGTTCAAACTTCTCATTGTGTTCTTCCATTTCCCACTGAACACTTATTCTCGAAAACTCGTTTGAAGTATCGGCACACGCATCTCGAAACTGAAAAACAGGTTTTCAGTGGTTTACTGCTAATTATTGAAGAATACTTACACGCTTACTACAAACTTCAGCGACTTCTTTAACGTGATCAAGTGTATTTGGTGGTGGAATCGGGGGTCTCACAGAAACATTTGTTAGTAATTGACACCAATGCATCATTAAAGAATCTAATGAGTCTCCAAGATACGTTCTTTCAATTGGTGATTCATCGGTCAATACGCTATTATTGCTCACGTTTCCTGGAGTTAGTGGAGATGATTCGTCATCCGCCAACTCGGAAAACATTTGATCACCAGAATCGTCATGTTTATTTTCTTGTGTTTTTCCACGATCTTTGTTTGTTTCTTGATTTTCAATTTCGTCGTCTTGTGACATCTGCGTAGCATTTTCTGTTTCCATGTTCTCCGCCGATTCCTGATCTTGAAAATTCGACGTCACTCCTTCATAATATTCCGACACATCTTCCGTCTTGATGTCGGCAGCAGAAATAAGCGGTTTAACTTCTGGAGCTTTTTGTTGCATCTCCAAAACTGGAGCCAAATCTCCAGTTTGCTCATCACCCGATGGTTCTCTGGACTGTGACTCTTGTTGATCTCTAGGTGACACTCGCGAGATTTCAGGCGGAGTTGATGCTTCTCTAGAATGCGACACGTTCTCAAATGAGGTTGCATCTGGCTGCGTTCCTGATGGAACATTTGACGATTCTACCACAACGTAGTCAGGCTCGTCTATTTCATTCTTGATTTCGTTAAGTTGTGATTCTGACTCCTCATCCATCTGTGAAAAAAAAAACAAAAATTTGTTACCAGAAATTCACATTAAGGTAATATTGGTCCACAACCAATGCAAAAGGAAAAAATGAACAATTTTACAAACAAAAAGTCACAGCAATTTTTATTTATATAAGTAAGTAATTTTAATCACAGAATATTCAAAACCGGTTAAATCAAAAGTTTATATATTTTTCATTGAAATCTTTTCAAAAATGCTTCCCTATCTTTTCTCTGTTGTTCGCGGACATTAATAATATTCTCAGTAGATCCATGTGGACTTGATTCCTTCGACGAATTTTCAGTAGAATTCGTCAAAATAGGAGTTTCTTCGACAATTGGCGCGTTGTTCTTTTCCCCTTCTGTTTTGCTATCTTCATCGTGAAGTTGAGAACTTGAAGCTTGACCTGAAATTAAAAAAAAAACAAATTATCAAATTTATATTCCGATTATTTAGATATCTACCTTTTTCTCGTTCAGCTAAACTTGCTCGAATAGCTGCCATCATTTCTTCATCGTCATTTGTTCCACCACTCTGCAACGACATTGCCATTGCAATTGCCATATCACTATCCTCTTTGTTGTCACTTGCTGAAATTTGAAATTTTGTAGAAATTTAACAAAAGGACGCGAATTAAAATTGCAAAGAATGTTCTAAAAATGTACGTTCTGTCGCACTTCCAAGTCGTCTTCCAATATTATCAAAAATCTTCTTTATAATACCAGGCTCTTGTTTTTCTTTCGGTGGTGGCAGTACTACAGGACACAAAGAGATCAATTGATCTGCTTCTGAATCTGGCAAAACTCCTTGAACTACGAAAATCGAATATCCTTAAAAACCCCCTTTATTAAAGTTGAGAACCCTTTTTTTATTTAAATACCTTCAGCAGCTAATTGGTGCAAAAACAATGAAATGAATGTGTCAGAGAGCAATTCTGGCCCACGTTTCAAAGAATTCAGCTCAAACCATTGTTTTCCAAACCTGCGAAGAACAAACCAGTGTTCATGATGATTACATAAGAATGCAACTGCGGTTCTAAAAATAATACACTTTTTCTTCCTTTCAGATTGCATGTTAAACTAACAGCGGATTTTCTTTGTATGCTGCCATTGATGGATGTTCGATATTATGTATTTCCAAATCGAATGCTTTGAGAGCCTCCGCGATTACCTTGAAAATAAGCCGTTTGTCGCAATTATTCTGAGAACGTGAGGGTTATTTACCTGAATCGAAAAAAATCCACTTTCGTTCATATTCTGACTCTTCTTGTTCCTCGCATCCTCCTCAAGCATGCTATTTTCCTGTTGATCTAATCTCTTCGCAATTTCTGCCAATTCTTGAACTGAGAATAATTGATTTTGTAGCAACATGTTGAGCGCGTGTTGCGCACAGAGTGCTGCTTCTTGCTGCAAACCAAAAATTGTAATATCAGTTTCACCGTTTCGAAGATTTAATATTTACCTTTTCGAATAATATAGAATCCATTAAATGAAATCTGGAATTTAATAGTTAAGAAATAGAACTTCTTTTGATTTTCAAGACACTCGAATGGCTTCAATAACCAATAAAATAGAATAAAAAGAAGAATACAAATCTGTTTCTCATGAATAAATTTATAGTTTACAATTTTAACAATAAATACAGTTAAGAATCGGCAGTTATTATTAAATTTTTACACTTTTCGATAGCGTTGTTTAACCTCGAAGTGTATACATTCTCATACCAATTCTTTAATAAAATTACATTTTCAACATCATTTAGCGACAGTGCCCATATTAACGGCGACTGAAAAATTAAATATTTTCTAAATAAAGATTATATATATATGATATTTAGTACCTGATAAGGAATACGGAGACCATCAGCCTTCCTCTGGTATGCACATGAATACTGACGAGATATTAGCTTTATTTTATCGAGCATCACTTTTCTTAATGATTTGAGTGCTTCATCATCGATGCCTGAAACTTTTAAATTTTTTCAACTCGAAAAAGGTAAAAGTAAAACAGAAATAAATATTTTTTAAAAACTAACTGTCAAATCCAGCGTGTTTAGTCAAGCTAATAAGAGCATCATTCACCGGATCGCCAGTACATTTAAACTGAAAACATCTAATATATTTAAAAAAAAAATGAAAACTGTGAAAAACTCAACATTTTCCATTATTGATTTAGGATTTTCTATACATTTCAGCACTTTCGAATTGTTTTCTTCATTATGCGTTTCACTTTTCAAATAATCTTCCAGGAATAAAGTCGCCTCCATTAAATATCTTGACATTCTAGTATTGATAATTATCACATTTGATTAGAAAACAAACGAATACTAGTGAGACATAATTTTGGAATGAGCATCCTGCTAGAAATTACAAAACTGAATATTTTTTGACACATATTTTATTTCAGTTATTGATAGATAAAGATAAGGCAACGCAAAATGCAAAATAAAAATTTAAAACTTGTAATTCTGGTTTAATGAATGTAAATATATTTGACCAATCGAAAAGCCTGCCGGGCCTGCCCTTTAAAATCATGACGATTGGAAAAAGATTGGGGAAAGGAAAATTCAAGCAAAACAAGGAATGGCTAATAATGAAGACCAGGCTCATTATTAAATTTCAACAAAAACATACAAATGACATTTTAAACGGGTGAGAACACAGAAACACTAGAACTTTAACTTACTTACTCGTAACATATAGATTACAAATAAAGTGAAGTAAGACCTCAGTCACAGAAAATATCAAGTGCAGAATCTCCAAAGTTACCAGTTGATGAAGTTGAATAAATATAATCATCATTTGATGGCGGTGGACTCAACGGTTGAATTAAAGGGATATTTTTATTTTCTTCTGAAATTTTTGAAAAATTTAACAAATATATTTCATATTAAAGAAAAACTAACTATAATTTCTAGCTTCAGCATTGTCTGAAATTCCTCCGACTTTTGGAGTTTCTAATTCAGCAGTTTTTTGAGCCTTTTGTACATCTTCATCTTCTTTTTCACTTTCCTCTCCTTCTAAAATTTGTCCAAGGGAATTATCATCATCATTTCCAACCACTGGTTCTGTTGCTTTTTGAACAGGAGGAATATTACTTGTTCCTTGTCCCTGAAAGAGAAAAATTTAAAATTAACGCTTAAAATCCGAATGTACCTCATTTTTATCTTGGCTTTTGTCAACAAAGTTCTGTAACTCGTGATCTGTGACAAGAGCGGAGCGAATGACAACACCTTTCGGATTCTTTAAATAAAGCCAAAGATTTTCTGCTTTTTGACGTTTGAATACATCTTTCAAAGGGTTATCCTTCAAGAAAATTTGAATTATTTCAGTGAAAAATATTCTAAAAAACCTCTGGTGAACTAACAAACAGTTGAATTCCTGTATTTGTATTCACTCCAATTGTCAAGTTGTCGCCATAAGTTTCTGCCAATTGTTCACGAAGTACATAGGAAAGTGAGCAGGTCTCCTCAGTTTCAAAGAGATTTTTCAACGACTGAAATTGTATTATTGCACTGAATATGGTTTTTAAATACTCACTTGTTGTGTCCATCGATGGTGATTATCAATAATTCTTTCATCTCTATCCAATCGTTCAATATCTTCTTTCAACTGAGCAATTCGAATTTCTTCTTCCGTTGTTGCTGGGGCTTTTCTTCCATCCTTTATATTCAGCATAAAATCACCGCCTCTGAAAATGGAAGAATTAGTATATTTAAAAGTGAATAATCACTTACTTCCATTGAATCATGTTTTTGCTTCTTTTTTCAATTAATCCAATTCCTTCCAAAACATTAGTAATGTCATATATTCTACGCTTCTGGCGAACGTTTAAAGCTTCAGCAGCCTGAAAAAAACATTTCATTAAAATAAAAACGAAATTTTCGAATTACCGTATTCAAGTCACATCTTCCATATGGCGAAAATTGGATCATCCTGATAAACCTCTTTGCCAGAAGTCCAAGTGATTTATCTGCTCGTGTTCCCATTTGTGGAGTGTCCAAATCGTCTTCGTCGTCTGAATTTCAATAAACGTCTTTAAGCTAGACTTTAAAATTAAGAATAATACCAAAATCATAATCTTCTGGTTCCATTTGTTGTTGTGGAATTGATTTCGACTGGCCGGATGACTGGTTTGCAGATTCCAATACTTTCTCCAATTGATTATTCGTCATTTGACGTATGGACATCAAATTGGATTTCAGTTGTTGAGTGGGGTCCATTATCTAAAACCATGGAATTTTTTGAATAGAAATATTGGCCGTAGTATATTTGAACACTTCAAAAAATGAACGAGAGCGTTTCGAACGATTTTTTTTTCGCGGCGTGTACATTGCGACAAATTTAGAGACGCAAACATTTCAATAGAGCGCGTTTGTTATTACTCGCTTTTGAAGGCGGGGGTTACTCATGTGCTTTCCTTTTTTATAAATACAATATACGGCTGTAAAGTTAAAATTAATTTGTATTTCGTACTAAAATGGTTTTAGGTCTCAATGTAGCAATAAATGAATATTGGTCAAGAAACCTTCTATATTTCAATTTGTCACATTATTTTGGAAAAAATACAGTCTATTTATTTATCTATTTTAATAATAAAAACAATTACAACATTTGTAATTAATTAAAAATTCCAACAGAAGAAATTACAAGATTATGCATGGCACATGATATTGAATGGCACTAGTGAATTCTGGAAAATCTGAAAAACAGATTTTTGGCATTTGTTCAATTGCAAAACAATTCTACTTGTCTAGATACGAAGTGTTCTTATCAAATCAGTTTTTTAAAAAATAATGTAGTTTGTAAAGAAACAGAAACCCGTTCGAAATAGACAAGTCATAATTTTCAAATTATTGCATCGAAACATTCTTACTGGAAAAAGTCCGATCGTGCATGAGGCGCCTCTTCTGCTCCGCGTGATAATTCCGATTCATTCAGGGTTGTATTTTCATCGTTTTCTTCTCGTTTAACCCTTCTGATTCGAGTGTGTTTATCACGAGACGTGGCCTCACCAACGATGTCCAATTGATCTTAAATAAACAAAAATCGCACTTTAATTTTCTATAAACTATGATATACCTTTATAACACTCTCTCCAAATGTTTTTAATATCGACATCACCAACCGGAATGCTGAATAATCTGAGTCTTATGTATTTATTAACTTACAATTGACAGAAAACTCACTCTTTCATACCGTATCCCTCGACTTTTTCAGCTTCATGGCACTTTGAATAGTGATGACGAATCTGTCGGCTTGTAGCACACCTAACATCGCAGATCTTGCATTTCAAATACTTTTTTGTTGTATGTGTCAACGCATGGTCAACTAGTCGCAACTTTCCATATTTTACTCTCCATTTGTACACATGCCCACATCCCTGTAAAACACTACGTTAAGAAATAGAGATATTTTCTATAATAACCTGAAAATTGCACTCAATAGTATGAATTTTGTTTCTCATTCGCTTTTGTTGTGCTCGTTTAGATGCAGCTCTTGAAGTATTGCTCTGAATAGAAAATGACACTTTTTTATTCGATTTTGAAGCATCCTTGTTGTTTTTCACAAGACATGGTCGAGATGTTGATGGTTCATTTTCAACGATGTATTCATCCGGTCGTTCCGCCCCTTCTACGTCAACATCTTCTTCTTCTTCTTGCTCGGGCATTTCTTCATCGTTTTGGAAGTTTTCTACATAGTTTGAAATGTCATCTCTCTCGCGAATATTGAGAGTCTCATCAGTTTCCAAATATTCATCGTCTGAAAGAACATTACCAACGTTCTATTGAAGCGTTTTGTACATTAAATTCATAATTTCGATTTAGTGAGCCCATTAGTAGAAAATATAGACTAACCAGAATAATAGCATCCACCGCTGCCGTCTTCTTGATTTTGATCAAAATGTCCAGGTTCTTCGATGGGAGCAAAAACACTAAGATTTAATAGTTGCTGTAAGCCATGCGTTTCACGAGAATCGGCATCGGATGAAAACGGTGTCAGATCCATATAAACCTTTTCAGAAGATTCCGCCTACAACAATGAATTTACGAACAGTTCTAAAAAGTTTTATTTAATGTACCCGTTGAACAGACACTTCCTGATTTGGCTTGTAGTATTCTTTCTCATTTATCTGAGTCTCAATCGATAATGGATGAACTGATTTTATAGCAGAAATCCGAATGACTTTCTTGTTTTTCCTTTTGATTGTAGAAGCACTTCGTTTCAAAACAGGTCGGGAACACTTCGTAGACAGTAACGGCAAATTAATTCGAATTTCAGGTTCACTTGTTCTTTTTCTATTCTCTACTTTCTTCTTAGTTACTACTAATGATCGGCAAGCACCAGGCTCAATTTTTGGTTTTCTTAGCATCTCTTGACAGTTCGAAGTAGCAGCGGTTACACTGAAACGAAAATGTTTATTTTTTCCATAACTTTATGAGTTCTATACTTTTCTCTACTGATTGCAACCATTTCTACCATTTCCGAAACAATATTCCCAACTTCCTCATTATCATAATCATCTGCAATCTGATCGATACCATCATCTTCAGGTGAGATTCTGGAAATTGCACGAGTCGCATTGAATGTGAATTTTCTCTCCACATGTTGAGAATGAACAGGAGTAGAAAATCGTGGCAGTTTAATATGATTTGCAATAGTTGAACTCAATGGAATTGTATTATCGAATGAAGAATCCACATCCGAATCCGAATCGTTTGTGTAATGTTTACCTTCACTGATCCATACTTTGGAACATCCTATCTCTTTCTAAAATAAAGCGTTCTATTTCGTGAAAATTTGGGGGGATACCAATAAATTTTCCAAGTCGACTCCATTATCATCCAATTCTTGCAATGATCGATCATAGATATTAATTTGGATATGCTTTTTCCAATTGCTTCCGAAAATCATATCCTACCTGTATTTAGTTAAAAAAAGTAAATCTAAAACACAATTATCAGATATTTAAACGTTAACTAAACGCTTCTGTACTTCAAAAACTGATAATATGCATGTTTTCAACAAAGTAACTATTATTTTAACAGATTAACATGCATATCAATAAACATTTGAACAAAAAATAACAATAACACATAGTTTAATTTTACATGACAATATTTTTTCACATTGTTGTTCATTGCTGAGCTTCAACGTTGATATCTTTGCTAACTTCTTGGCTTTTTACTGGTTCGGCAATCTTTCGCTTTTTGCTGATTCGATGAGATCGTTGAGTCGAAATCATTCCAACAGTTTGAAGAATACCTGAAATTTTATCTAAAGCTAAACAAATACACTTGAAATCTAACCTTCATAGCATTGGTTCCACACATTTATAATCTCTTGCTCATCTGTCGGCAAACTGTAAAAAAATCTAAATATTTGAACATTACTTCTGAATTTAAATTATATCTTACTTCCTCATTCCATATCCTTCTACTTTGTCGTTTGGATGAAGAGTAATATAATGATTACGAATTCTTCGCGATGTTTCACATTCATAATTGCATTGTTTGCATTTGAAGAACTTTTTACCAAAATGTGCCAGGGCGTGATCCAGGAGGCGCAATTTTCCATACCGCATTTTCCAATTCATTTTATGACCACAGTCCTGAATCAAAACTTTAAAATAAATAATTAGAAGAGAATCGTGCACTAATTTTAGTGCTTCTGATTCTCGTCTTAAAGAACTGAGAAAAAGAAGAATGGAAACCTGATATTTGCAGAACACTTCGATGGTTTTATTTCTATCAATATCATCGATTTGAGCCATGTGTGATATTCCTCTCTGAAC
This sequence comes from Caenorhabditis virilis, assembly GCA_964036255.1. Taxonomy (NCBI): domain Eukaryota; kingdom Metazoa; phylum Nematoda; class Chromadorea; order Rhabditida; family Rhabditidae; genus Caenorhabditis; species Caenorhabditis virilis. Next base: position 9,413,045 of record OZ038419.1, read on the forward strand.
TGTTGTGTTTTTGCTGGCTTTTCTTTTCCTGATGCGACGTTGTCTTGATTTCGTAGATGTCGACGGTTCACCGTTATCAATTTCATCTTCCAATTTTTGCTCGTCAACGAGCATTTCCTCTTCTTCATCATCGACTTCTTCCTCTAATTCACTTTTTTCAACAATTTTGAGAAAATCATCAGAAACATCTTAGATTTTTTAAATTAATGTATTTCATGAAATCATATTTTACCGTCAAATGAAGTTTCGTACGTGAATGGATTTTGCATCGATTCCCATTTGTCTTCCACCAACTCATTATTTTCGTTCGAAACTTTCACCTGTTCGAGAGAAACGGGTTCCAAATCAAAATACTGATTGTCGGACGAATCATGCTGAAAACAAAACATTTTAATTGTTCGACGCATCAATCAGAATACATTATGCAAGACAGGACAAATTGGCGACGAATATCCCGTAGAATTTTGTGACAAGGCCTCATGAGAACTTTCAGAAATAATTTTCAATGTTTTTTCTTCAGCTGTTTGCGAAGAATCCATAGTTATTTCCATAGTAGTTTCCATTTCCGGGCCACCTATTTGAGCATTTATAGGCAAGACGATTGGAAGGGGCGGCAAGCTAAGAATTTTATTTTCTCAGAATTGTTTAATATGAATGAATGAATCTCCACCAATTCAGTACCTGTTATCGATTATTTCATCGCGGTTTGAAACATCATTCGATTTATTAACCATTTCCGATTCCGCTTGGATCATCTCTCGACGTTCAGTCATGTTTGAATTCAGCGTTGGATCAGACTTCGTTTGAACAACCCGGAGCGATTTGTTTCTTCCTCTTTTGATGGTGGAAGCGCTCTTTTTTAGAATAGGTCGAAAAGCCATTCTCGATTTGAATGGAAAATTCACTGCAATTTCAGGTTCACCGGCAATTTTCTCACGTCCGGCCTTTCTTTGAGAGGCGATGGAATTAATTTCTCTAAGATCGACGTATGGCTTATCTGTCATCATTGCATTATTAGCACTGTAATTACAAAAATAATTTATTTTTCCTTACATTAACCAACCTTTTTTCGTTTCGAACAACGTTTTCAACAATGTCTGAAATCAGCTTCGAAATTTCTTCTCCGTTCTCCTCATAAACGTCATCCTGTATATCTACAAAATCTGCTGGAATTCTGGAGATCGCACGAGTCGCATTGAATGTGAATTTTCTTTCGATAATCTGTGATTGAAGAGGAGTTGAACATCGTGGCCATTTCACATCATTTTCAATTGATGAACTCAAAACAGGCATCGTATCGTCAAATGATGACTCCATTCCCGAATCCGAATCACTGGAGTACAGTCTACCCTCGGTTATTGAGAATTTGGAAAACCCGAACTCATTCTGAAAATATTTTCTTTTGGGTAAATCTAATTTTTAAAGCTACCAATGACAATTTCAAATCTACTCCGCGTTGTTCGATTTCTTTCAAACTTTGTCCATAAATATTGACTTGAATAAAGTTTTCCCAATTATTTAATTCTTCCAAGGCCATCCTGAAACTCTTTCATTGTCTTAAATTTTTGGGAAATTAAACGATTTTTATTAAAACATGATTGCACTTCGCAGTAATTCGCTTTCAAAAATTTTAAAAAATACAAAAGAAATTTTTAATTTAAAACTTGAAACAAATCGTACCGTAATCTATGCTGCCTCAATACGTTATGAGACTTCAAAAAATCTTTTTGTTCTGCACCTTTAAAGTTTTGTGCACCAATGCCAGATAGACTGTGTTCGTTGACCTTTCGAGGGTCATTTTAATTAAAAAAAAAAGAAAATATAAATTAAAGAAGAATTAGAGTTTTTCAGCTAAAAATGTGATGTTTTTCTAAAACTTTATCTCTGTAATATGCATAGGAAAATAAAATGACTGTATTAAATAACAAAAAATTATTAAAATGCCGTACAACTTTTATTAGAATGACTGCGATAGTTTACAACGGTTAATCGCAATAATTTGGTGTTTTTAAAGCCTTTGCAGCACAATCAAATTTACTATTTACATCGTAAGGAGAAAACAATTAAAAGCTATAGAATTTAAAAATCAAGAAGTATCCGTGCTCTGAAAAAATGTCACAATCACCTGAAAAACTCAAGAAAAACTCACGTCTTCGGTCAGTGCTGAAAATGAAGTAGCAAATCTTCCGCATTGTTTATATCCATCCTTGGCGTCTCTCTTCCTTCGGTTATTGAGTACGGATTTTTTAAGGGAAGCTTCGAGCTCTTCGAGCATTCTTTTCTGACCCATTTCTTGTTTCATTTCTTCTTCCACTCGTGCCATCAAATTTATTTTCTTTTCCTTCAATTTTGCAATTGCAGCTGTAATATCATTTGAAACAGCGTTCCAGTGACGAATTTGCAATTCCTGATCATCAATATCATTTTTGAGTGTCTTCAATTGATGCTTTAAATAATCAAATATTTTAATCAGACAAACATACTTAAAGGCAGCTTGTCAGTTAACACGATCCAAAATCTAGGCAAAAATTCAAAATTCGAATAGGAGTCCAGGTGGTCCAAAGAACAATGCCAATATGTTGCCAAATTCAAATAATTGTGTTTCGCGCCAATTCCGACCGCGTTTCACGGACACCGACCGCGTCGCACGGACACGCGGCAATTCAAAATTTTGATTTTTCAACTTTGAACCGCTACTATGACTCGTGTATTTATCGGTGTGATTTCGCATAAATTGCATTGTACTAATTAGAGAACGCTCTAATTTTTGAAACTAAGAACAGGTAGGGTCAAATTAACTGAACAGCTGTCTTTAATGACGAATTCCCGCGTGTCCGTGCGATGCGGTCGTTGTCCGTGCAACGCGGTCGGAATTGGCGCGAAACACAATTATTTGAATGTATATCGGTATTGTTCTTTGGACCACCTGGGATCCCATTCGAATTTTGATTTTTTGCCTTGAATTTGGATCGTGTTAACTGACAAGCTGCATTTAACTCACCTTATGTAAATGTCGTCTGACATCAATTTCCTTTCTCATCATTTGAACATTATCCCGTTTCTCTGTCAATTTTTCAATATTTTCAGAGATTTCATTGGACAAAATTGCAGAAGAATCCATTGTGTATCCAATCTGTTGCTTTTTCATTTTCATCGTTTTCATCTGTTCAGACAAATGTTGAGCCCAAGCGGTCACTTTGTAAGAAATATCTGTTTCACGACGTCTGGCCTTGTCAACTCGATCCCATAATTCGGATACCTGAGCTTGAATCTGGAGTAAACTTAAATTACGAGACGAGAATTATGAAATAAACAAACCAATGCATTTTTATTGGCCAAGTCCCGTTTTTTATCCATTTCCATTTCCAATTTATGCTCCAATTGGCGCATACAATCATCAACATTCATCTCAAACTCGGCAACACTTTCATTCTTAAAAAAATTGTTTCAATCATTGAAATAAGCTGGAATTCTCATTAAAATCATCTTCTCTTAAAAAAAACTACAAAAAAACTATTTGTGAAGAACTTTACTCTATTGGGATGCCCCGCTGAATATCGTAAAACCTCGTTAGAAAATTATTACCGTAATCTCTGATACATTTAACTCATTGAGCATTTTTTGAATCTCTTTAACATCGCTCATTTTCCACGTTGTAACAAAAATGAAACTAAACTTTTTAAAACAAATAATTCTTAACAGAGGCCGCAATATTACACGTCAATTTTCCTATTTTTCTCGTCTCTTTATTTGTCCATCCATGATTTTCATTTTCTTCATTGATTTGCAGATAACTCGCTATCTCACCATACAAAACATGTCCATTATGATAATAGCGCAGGCTCCTTTTTTTTTCGAAATTATCAGTTTATCAGCTGACCTCTTGGTTCACTCTATTTTATGTCTTTTCTAATTATTTGTATTATTTTGTCTGTTTCGACACAGTTTTCAAATTCGCGTGAATATTTGGAAATTGATCGAATCCCATCATGGAAAGCTAAAAATGATCCGAATATTGGGCCTTCTTACGGTCAACCTGAACAAGTACATTTGTCATATAATGGAGATCCAACTAGCTACACAGTAACTTGGCAAACATTTGATGATCCTTTACAGTCTATTGTTGAATATGGAACCGATATTGGAAATTTAGAAAAGGTGATTTTTGGGATATTTCGCATATTTATATGAAAATTGAATTATTAGAGGTTTGTTGGACGATGTTCAGTATTTCTGGATGGTCAGAAGGATAATATTTGGAGATATATCCATCGTGTGAACCTCACTGGTCTTGTACCAGGGACTAGATATTGTAACCCATCTGACATCTATTTGACTTTTAATATCAAAAATTCTCAGATTATCATGTCGGTTCTGAGCATGGCTGGAGCTCTATATTTTTCTTCACAGCACTTCAAGAACGTCTAGATGGTGGTTACGAATTTGCAGTTTATGGCGACTTGGGTGTTGTAAACGGGCGTTCACTTGGAAGTATTCAACAATTGGCACAACGTGGTCAGTTGGATATGGTTCTTCATGTTGGTACGGTATTCCCAATTGCTTAAAATAACCGACAATGTCATTTTCAGGTGATTTTGCATACAATATGAATGAAGATAATGGTGAAAATGGTGATGAATTTCTTCGCCAAATCGAACCAATTGCCGCTTATGTTCCGTATATGACTGCTGTTGGAAATCATGAAAATTTTAATAATTTTACCCATTACGTTAATCGATTCTCAATGGCGAATTCTGATCATAATTTATACTACAGGCAAGAGAAAAAGCGAATAAATCTCGATTAGGATAATCCTGAAGTTTTCAGTTTCGATATCGGAGCAGCACACATTATTGTATTTTCAACAGAATTTTATTTCTATACTGACTATGGTTATCATCAAATAGAAAATCAATATAATTGGCTAATCAGCGATTTAAAAGTGAGCATTTGCTGCAAAAAATAAACAAGTTAAAATTGAATTTTTTAAGAAAGCAAATGCAAATCGGAAAAATGTTCCATGGATTATAACAATGGCTCATCGTCCAATGTATTGCTCAGATTTGGATAGTGATGATTGCTCAAAATATGAGTCAATTGTATGTAGTTTTGATTAGTTGTTTATCATGATTTGATTTCAGATAAGAACTGGTCTCCCTCTGACACATGGTTATGCATTGGAAAAACTATTATTCGAGGAAGGAGTTGATATTGAGTTATGGGCTCATGAGCACACTTATGAAAGACTTTGGCCGGTTTATAATAGAACAGTATACAACGTGTCTTCAAGCCCATACATTAACTCTCCAGCACCAGTTCATATAATCACCGGTTCAGCAGGATGTCGAGAAAACACTGATGTATTCGTCGAGCATCCCCCACCATGGAGTGCAAAACGATCAACAGATTATGGATTCGGATTGATGAGAGTTTTCAATTCAACGCATGTTCGATTCCGACAAATCAATGTGGCAAAAGGTGGACTTGATGATGATGACTTCTTTATCGTCAAAACAAATCCCAAACATCATCGACCATTTAAACACAGAGATTTGAAGAAGCTTCGGACATATGGAACATATATTTCAAAACATCATCGAGTTCATCATTAAAATTTATTAAGTCCATTGTATTCTAAACAAGTAATGTTTTTAAAAATACACAAAATAATCATATTTTCACTTCTTTTGATTGTCAAGATCAGTTATCTGCAAAATTTGTTGAAGTCGTTATTATTTATTTTATTTTTCTTTTCCCTCCTCTTTCGTGGAAACATTTTCATTTTCAACCAATTCCTCATCCAATCTTGTTAAATGCGGTAAACCAACAAATTGTGGACCACTAAAATGTGTAGCATTTGGACTTCTTGAAGATTCTGCTGACTCTCTAGATGCAGTTGACAATTTCTTTGTATCGACATTCAAAAAATTCATTGGTTGAATTGAATGTGATTTCGGATGGTAGTTTAGAGCATTCGTTATTTTTCTTCTCAATACGTCACCGGTATCCGATTTTTTGTCTGAAAAAATAGAAAATTGTTTTTTGTTATTTTTTCAAAAGATAATTTACGAATTGGATCATTGATTATATCGACAGCAACCATTCGAACTCTTTCATTTGCTCCAGGAAGTTCAACATTTGCCGCTGATCCGCCTCGATTCACAGGGACTTCTAGAATTGATTCTTCGGAGTAGACCGGTTTCCAAGATGGATCGGCAAAAAGGTCAAGTCTAACTTTCGGACATTGATCATGATGACTGTCCACAATTGCCATACCAGTCTATAAAACTTTAAAGTTAATCAAAACCTTTTTGAATATACCGCTATATTTTTATCAATCAACCAATTACATTCCAAATCATCATCATCTTCACCAAGTGGATTCAACAAAGCTTCAGCAACTTTCATCCATCCAACAAAGAAAATAAATTCCAAAATTGTCATAATTGGGAAAATAAGGTTCTTTTTTTCATCGTCCCGATTTTCATGTAAAATGAATTGTCGAGATATAAGACAAATTACAAAATACACTCGAACTGCAAGAAATACCACTTGTGGATAAGCAATCGGAATAGGAACCCAGTCATATTTACAAATATGATCCAAAGTTACTCGATATTCTTTAATTGTCTGGAAAAAAGGTTATTCAACTGTTGTACCTTTCAGTTAAATACATTCAAAATATGATTCATTGTTGGGCAACTGTCCACAAACGTTTTGTTATCGCCTTCCGCATAAGTCGCTCTACAGACTAAAGTATTTGCCCAATTTATTGGAATCCAGTATTTGTTGTAATCAAATTTAAAATCTTTTATAAGATTGAGTTCTTCCTGAAAAAATGGTGAGTAGTTTGATTTTAACATAGGTGTTCACCTCAAACAAAAAACCGGCATCTATCAATGATTCCAGATTTGGAAAACGTCTTCGAACTCTCATTGAAATATCCCGGAATAGCATCACCTAAAGATTATAAATAATGAAATTCATTTCTGCCTCACTCGGATGCTCCCGAATATGAATTAAAAAAAAGCAAACCTGCGACAAAACTAAATAACGAATTATATTCCTCCTTATCAATCGAGCTTCTTCGCAATGCCCTCGTACTAGTGAACTAACGGTCAGGGCACAACTGTAAATAGCCAACGGATTTATTTTTTTTAAACTGAAATTTCATACGTCTCGATGAAAGAAATATTTGCGAGAATGTTTCGCCATCTGTCAATTACAACAGAAACAAAGAATCCGAGCATAAATGTTAATGGAATCTTCACCAGTTGATTGTCTAAGTTTATTGAAAGAAATTCGAATAGTTTCTGTTGTTCCTGAGTCAGTGCATATCGATAAATTAAAGAAATTATGTAGTATATGATTGTCCATAGAACAAGTTCCAGGTAAACTGATTTGAAGATTGAACCTGATAATTATTTTTAATTTTTCAATAACTGCATTTTTTTTCAAAATCAATTTTTTGTCAGATGAAGTAGAGCGCTCTAAAACACGATGCTCTCGAACAACTCGAAGAAGTCGGGGAAAGCGTGGATCTAACTTGAGCGCTGATTAAGCGTACTTGCTTTCAAGAGAAGTTGTCTTTACTCTCGAAATTACCCCCAATAAATTGATTTGAAAAACTACCTTTCCATCTTCCTAACAACTTCAGAAATGTGAAGCTTCCAACGGATGAAACATCCAAATTGTAGGCAACTGTCATTTCAAAAAACAACACAAAATCCGAACTTCGAACGCAAAAATAAAAGGATGAAGAATAAGACCGTGGTAGTTGAAGAAGAGCAGCGAGCAGAAAAAGTTTTGTATTTGTTTTGTATGATAGTAAAATAATCTGTGTGATGTTTTTTTTTTCAGTATTTATGTATAAAATAGCCTAAAAACTGGAAATTGCGTGTTTTTTATAATCTTTAAATGCATTAAATGCAACACAGAACAACCCAAAAAAAAACAGTTAGACATAAAAGCGAACACCATTTATAAAGAGAAACTCGGAATCAAAATTTGAAAGGAATACAGACAACTATTCAACAAAAAGACAAAATACTGTATATGAACAAAACAAATGTTCATACTAACATTTCATATTCCTGCTCACTGGGGAAATGTCGACATTTTAACTTTATGATGGGTCGTGATACGAACAGTGCAAAAATTGACAAAATCAGTAGAGCGAAGAGGAACAAGATACAATAGATGAGTACTTCGTTCATCTCGTGGGGACGCATCTGAAACAGGTTCTTAATGTTTTCTGTAATTTTCTACTAATTACAATAATTATAATGCAACAAATTTTATTTTGAATTCTGTTGCGAATAGTAAAAACAGCTGTCATAAGAAAACAATTGATTTTTCCAAAATTTTAAAAATATCAGGATAATCTGTAATTATTTCTTGGACCATCATGGTACTCACAGAGTACTTCATACATTTGAATCTTTCTGGCTCACTTTTCGGCCCCAAATGATACGAAGTTTATTCCCAATTTGCCCGATTTGTCATCAACGCGAATAATAATCATATCCTGATGAAAATGTTGTTGAATCTCATATATAAATCTCCCCCGATTAATTTAAAACTACTGAAAATCTACTTATCAACCATAGATTCAACTTAAACCTTATTATAACTTCGTAATATATAATTATGTCGAAAACTGAACAAAAATCTATTTATTTTCTCACCTCAGCCTCCACAGTCTCTGAAAAACTGAATCCAAGAAGCGAAATAATTTTTTCAGCCGAAAACTGATTAATCAGCAATTATGAAATGAATAATGATGGTGACGGAGGAGTTGCCAAAATTTCACTCTTCCTCCTCTTCCTCGTTTTCTACTAATAGAAGGCGACACATTTTGAGACATAGTTACTGAAAATATCGTTTGATTAGAGGAGTGTGCTTGACGAAATCTTTGCAGCTCTTCAAGTTTCTATGGATGCGAAAAAGAGTGCATACGGAGCAGAGGAAGCAAAAGATTTAAGCGAATTATTTTTCATGTATTGTGAGGTCATAAATGGACATTCAAAAGCAATGATGTTTGTGTCATTCGGTTGGAAAATGGATTAGTCGATGACTTAGTGACGAACAATTAGATAAACTGTTATTTATAAGACATGATTTTAAAAAAAAGTTGTTGGAAATTTATTTAAAATTGAGATATTTGAAACATTACACTTTTAGACAAGATTTACGATTACGGCGTTTTTTACGATTTTAATCAAATCGATAGATTCGATAGAAAACACCAGAACAGACAAGATTTACGTTTTTTTTTAAGTTTCAAGCAATGTTTCTTATATTTTTAAGATATTTCGCATTATTCAACAAAATTAGGGGCCACACGAAGGTATGCAATTTGAAAAAATGAGTTTAATAAGCCGAATATCAAATATTAAGTGAATAATACTTTTTCAGCTTTTTCTTATTAAAAACATTAGTAATATTCAACAATATTTCGATTTTTTTCCGCAAGATTAATAGGAATTTTTAAAGAAGGCAATGGTTTACGAAACTCTTTCAAATATCATAGACAAAAATTAAAAAAAAAATACAGGAAAAATACAAGAAAAAACTGAAATATTAGAAGTTTCGGTCGTTTTAGACATATTAATTCTAAATTTGCGGGATCCTGGTAAATTTCCGTTAAAGACACTTTTCACTGAAATTCAGTATCAAATTCACCTTTTTAGATGTCCACATCTTGAAAAAAAACACAGAAACATCATAGCTAAGTGGCACGCTATCTTTAAGGAGAAGTCGTTCATAAACTTGTGTTTTAAATATTTTAAATCTAATATGCTCTTTTTGGATCGATTTCCATATGTTCCCAAGATTCAATAAGAACTTTTTTCTAAATTAAACTTCAAAACTTCTCTTGGAACACGCTTAGAGCGTTGTTAGAAAACAAACAAATAGACTGCTCAAAAAACTTCCGACACAATAAGAGAACAAAACTCATTAGCTTCCGATCACAAAATTGGGAAGAATCGAAAGTTTTGGTATAACTTGTTGAAGCAAAACACACGGAAAATACATTAGGAAAACTTAAATGAAACGACAAAACGAATGCTTCAATCGAATTCTCATATGCAAATGGTCAAGGTTGAATGTGAAAAAAGAGGAAAATCATAAAGAAAAAAAACAATACGGGGAAAGATGAAAATGGGAAACACTCGATATTCACAAAGTGACATACAATTATCAATAATATCAAAGACAATCGATTCCTCTTCTTCGTAGACTATATGGTTATATTTTTAATTGGCACATTTGTTGTTGTATTTCTTGTGTCTACTGCTTCCCACCACCTGCACATATTGGTATCTTTTACTCTTTCCCACTCTTCTTCTTACCTTATATTGCTCATTTGTTGACTCAAGGCGATTATGACCGTTTGTGCCTGTGTCTCTTTCTTTTTCTTCCCGTCGTGTATGCATATGTGGTCCTTTTTTCGAGCTTGTACATTTATAATATCGATTCATGACTCATATGTTTCTTTTCTTTTTCAATATCTATCATTTTACAGCTTTCTCCAAATTTATTCTTATTTATGAATGATCATACGAACATCATTACTCATATTAGTGGCCCAAGTTACTTGGGGCCAGATTGGACAACCTGGACAGGCACCAGGACAAGTTCCATTAGATATAGGATATCAACAACCATTGGAACCAATAAAGAATATTCTTCAAGGCTCCTATGGTAATAATGTAACACTTTATTATCGAAATTCACCGTATCGTGTCAGTGGTGATTTGACGGTTGAATATGGTGTAACTATGGAAATTGAAACTGGAACCAGAATATATTTCGACACTGGAGTTGGGCTCATTATTAAAGGAACTCTTCGAGCTATAGTATGTTTTTTTATCCGTTGTATAGTATTTTTGGGGAACAGAAGTGTATGTTAAATACACCCCTCTTTTGACCTGTTTATTTGAACAGTATTCAAATACAAAAACCAAGGTTGTCATTTATGTATATCAATGTTTCTAACTTCTAGGGAAATGAATTCGCTCATATTGAAATGTTACCATTCCAACAACAAATGGTATATGATGATAAAATGTCAACGTTTCGATTAGTTGATGGACCAACTGTTAGACAAGGAAGACTTCAAGTGCAATTTCGAGACAGATGGAGATCTGTTTGCACAATGGTTACAAAGTAAATTTTGTTGATTTAAAAAAAACATTTCCCCGGAAAACATAAATTGTTTAGTTGGACTTCAATCGACACTGGAACCGCATGCCGTTCAATGGGATATTCAGATGGAGGATTTTGGAAATGGTATCTACGAAACAATGACACTTATCCGTTTGCTATGCCAAAACCTGATTGTGAAAGAACTGCCAAAAATCTGTGGGACTGTCCCGGTTTTGGAAATGAGAATAAAATTCGTTTGAGTGAAAATCTTTGTCAAGGTAAGTAATTTAGAAAAAATTCTACAAAAAACCTTGAAGACTCTAAAATCCCATTGACATCATGTCTTTAAGGTGAATTTAGAAGAAATTCTACAATATATTTTTCAGGCGAGGACGACATTGGAATATATTGTTGGGGAAAACCTATTTTCACAGGATGGGCTCGTCATTGGAAAGGGATTCAGATCTTGGAATCACCGTTTCATTATGTTAATTCGGATCCTGATTTAGTGGCGGTTAATAGGGAGTCAAATAGTCGATTAGAATTTGTGGATATATTATATGCCGGATATGATAAGTAAGATTTTTAAAGATTTTATTCAATGTTTAGTAATTGAATAAAATTGAAAAAAAAACAAGTATTTCATAAAAATTATTTTCTAATTATTCAATAACATGTCCCCTTGTGTTAGATCCCGTATTGAATTTATAATTTTCAGAGTGACACAAAATACAACATCAGCATTATACATACAAGGAGTTCCGCCTATAATGAATGGTCTTCGAATAGAACACAGTGCTCGAGACGGTCTCCAACTCTATGATGCATCCGGTCCAGCGTTAATAGCAAATTCGACGTTTTCATTCAATCGCGGTCATGGAATATTTGTCGTGAACACAACCGATGGTCGAGTATTTGTGAACAATTCAAGAATTGAAGGGAATTGGGGTGATGGAATATCTTATAAACAAAGAACTGGTGTTAATCTTGTATCTTACGGAATGAGAGAAAGACGACATATCGGATTGACCGATGAAGAAAAACCTAGGATCGAAATGTGCACGCAACATCAATTGTCAAGAGAACAATTCTTTCCACATGCAATTGTTGTAAATTTAAAAAATCGGACGCACATTGATCCAACACAACCCCCAATTTGTTGGATGGTCAGTTAACTAAAATCAAATTTTTTGTGAATACTGATCCTAATTTTTTCAGACAGTTTCCCTTCCACCGCGTCTACCATACACCTACAGTATCCAATGGCTACATATAAACAATCGTAATCCACCATCCGCCGAGACTACAGTACTCATTTGTGATTCTAATGACGAAAAAGAAAACAAATGTGCATCACCAAGATATCGGGTACCAATTATAGATGGCGTTTATCCGCAAAGTATATCAGTAAAGTTAGTTTATTGTGATTAGAGTTCGGAAGTAAAAACAGCAAACATTTGCAGAAGTTCTGGAAAACCTCTCTATATTGCTGTGGAACATATTTTGGAAGGTGATCAAGCGGGATACGTTCAAGGAGATGTGAACCTTCTTTTCAAAATTCATGCATCAGTGCTAGGTATAATAAATATTTCTTTCTCAAAAGTCTATTTGTTTCACAAAAGTCGATTATTTCAGACAAAGCTTACTATGGTCTCAATGTCACTAATTGTATCATTGAGAAAAACATTGGTAATGGGGTGTTCGCAAACGATATTCGAGAAAGAACTGCCATCACAAATGTAACACTTAACGAAAATCAAGGATACGCTGGTTTTCATGTTCGGGTCAGTGATTTCAAAAAAAAAAGTTATTTGTGAATCAAAGGGCAAAATTCGATTTGCGAAAACCGTTTAATTAAAACGTACTATCTACCTTTAATTCTAATTTTACGGGAGCTCCCAAAAGCAACAAACAATTCGAAACATTTTTAGAATGGTGCTGCTGATATTTGGCTCAATGAAACAAGAATAATTAAAAATTGGGGTGATGGGATGAATATAAGTTATGCTGGTGGTAGTATTATGGTCAATGGAACAAGAATTGAGAAAAACCGTTGGAGAGGTGCTGCATTTCACTACAATCAAACAATTCCTTTCTTTCCGATGTACAATGAAATAATTTTCAAAGGTACGACTTGAAATTTCGAAAATATCTAACATATTATATTAAGGTCGCCCATCAAATAATCTATTTTACCTACCAACAATTGTAGCTGAGAACGAGTGGGGCGGTGTTTTAATTGGGAATTATTGTACTCCTGCTTATCGACAAAAAATCGAATCGAAAATGTTGATATCTTGGGTAGAATTTTTAAAAAATCAGTACCATCCAGCTTTGGAATTATTCACTTGTCATAATTCGGAAACAGATCGAATAATGGTTGATATAACTGGAAATCGAATCGAAGGTATTGAAAGAGATCTTCGAAAAATTTTTGATTTTGTTGACTTCAGGAAACTTTGGATATGGGATGAGAATTTCGCCAGCGGTGAACATTCAAGCGGTTATTTCAAGCAATCAATTTTTGAATAATAAAGACACAGCTTTATACATTCGAAATGCTCAATGGTCGCAATTAATGAACCTTCCAGCTAATGTGAGTATTTTATTATTTGTTTCAGACAAAAACTATAATTCTAGGTAACCATTTCAAAAAATGCGTTTAAATTCAATACTGCAAAGTATATAGTCTCGATTGGTTTAAACGAAGACTCACCGGTTCAACAAATGTTTTTCAATCAACAAAACGAAGTTCGTGGTAACACGGTATTTGATCCATTTCCCGATCTTCCACCAAGATCGACTCCATACGCCGCCGTGGTTGTATCTAGTAGTAATGTTGAAATCCGTCGAAATTGTTTCACTAACGAACGGGCGAGATATGAAATCGCAACTGAATTAGAAGAACACGCTAAAGTGATCGATGCAAGAGAAAACAATTGGGGTTCCAAAGTCAGAGAAGATTTTATTTACAGGATTTTTGATCAGGTTAGTTCGGAAGTTTCTAAACCCTCGATTTCTATTTATTTTACAGTTCAATCGATATTCTTTGGCTTCCATTGATATTGATCCATTCATGTCTACTTGTAATCAAAGAACTCCGCATATCACTCCGTTATATGAAGTATTTCGCCAATTTAGAAATAAGAATGATAACTTTACAATTGGTGGAATTGTTTACGAAAATGATGATCTACCCAAAGGAAGGTATACAATTACAAGTGATTTGCAAATCGTTCCTGGCGCTGCATTGATGATTGCATCTGGAAGCATCCTAGAGTTCGATCATGGAATTGGTATGATTGTTCAAGGAGAATTGACAAGGAATTTATACACAACTGATGAGAAAGTCATATTCACGTCGAAACCGTTCCAACTGCAGAAGAAGAGTAATATCAGGCTTGTGGATGAAGATGGGAATGATAGAGTTACCGAGGGAAGATTAGAGGTGAGTGTTCAAACAGATGAATCCAAAGACATTAAAAATGTTTCAGGTATTAGTTGATGAACAATGGGGAACAGTTTGCAATCGATCATGGACAGCTGAATTAACAATCTTAGCTTGTAATCAATTGGGATTGATTGCAGATGTTCAATATTTCGAAAATTGGAGAATTTTCCCTACCCAGGGTGATCTACCAATGATTATGGATAACATTCGATGCGAAGAAAATGAAGTAGATATTACTAAATGTCGTAATGATGGTGTTAGTCGCAATTGTCAAGCTGGTTGTAGAGCAACAGAAGTAGTTGGTCTGAGATGTCTCGAACCTCGTTGGGCCGGAGTTCGGTATTCTCTTCTTGCAAATCCACCGACAGTAACCGGACAAACCACAATGGATAATTGGTTGATCGAGAAAGCAGGATTATTCAATTTTAGAACATCACAATTCTGTCCAGCTTTTCAAATTGATTGGAATTATCATACATTTCATAGGTTGGAAGTTAAGGTACGTTTTAACAATCGAAAGAAATTCTCATAATTTATGTTTTTAGAACAATTTCTGGGATGGTATTGATATTGTCTATAACGATTTGATTAAGAAGCCAGCGATTAGAAACTGTATAATTCATAATAATCGAAGGAACGGTTTACATTTGAGATCAGCTGGAATTACTGTTGAAAATGTTACAATTGATATGAGTGGACAATCGGGAATACGTTATGATCCATCAGTTGCTGCACTTCATCAAGAGGATATTATCTCTTGGTTGAGTCTTCGAGAACAACCAGAGTTAGAAGCAAACAACATCTTCCACATTCCGAACAGCAAATTGCGCCTTTTGGAGGTAATTAACATTATTTTTCCAAAAAAAAAACCAATATTAATCGTTTTAGGTTCATTCGAGTGGTCTCAATCAGAGAAAATTTCTGGTGGCTGTCGAAAATGAGGATTGCCCAGCCAATCCACATGAAGAATGTGTCTCAAATATAATGATTCGCGCAGGAGGCCATGAATACGGGGAAGCTTCAAAAATCGCGGTACAAATTGTGAATCCTGCGTCGAATGTATCGGACGAGGATGCAGTTCTAGAAGAAATAGGAACTGGAAGAAAGTGGAGTGCGAGGAAAGATCAAGTTTATGTCAGTTGAAAATTGAACGTATTGATAATTATATAATCTTTAATTTTTAGTTTCCGGTTGTGACGGAACGTAGTGAAATAAAATTGAGATATACAAGAACATACGGAACTCCGAAGCTCATTCTTCTAATACTTTACCTAGATAGTAAGCATGAAAAAATATTCAGGTTGAAACGGAAAACGCATTTTTCAGCTCAAGAATATCTCGATCGTTTTGTTCATGTTTATCAGTCAAGAATTCAAGATAACCAATATGGATTCTCATCAGTTCACTACAGTAATCTAACATTCGATGATGGAAGACTTGCAAATCGATGGAATAATGAGAAATTATGGCTTCAGAAAACGAATTTCACCCGGAATTCTGAAGCGGTTATTTGGATGAATTCACCGCAGCATGTTGTTGTTCCAGGTACACCGATTTCAGAGGTATTTAATTAGGAAAATTATTTGAATAATTCGAGAAAAAATCTTCAGATCACTTATCATCTAGATAATTGTAGTATTGTTGATAACAGCGGTCCAATAATCGAATATCATCGAGATTTATACGCATCTGCGAACGTCTTCCATTGGATAATGTGGTCAAATACATTTGCAAACAATTCAAGATCTGGAGTTTCAGTGTCTCTTCCAGATACTTATGATCTTTTGGCTAAACAACAGCATAGCTTCTGGGTAATATTTAAATTGAAAGTTCTGTCAAACATCCAAAATTTCAGATAACTGAAAACCGTTTCGAAAACAATGATAATTTCCGAATTTCGGTCGCTGGTTACTATGCATTTGGAAATGTTTCATCGAACAATTTCACAAATAATTGGGCAGCTACAAATGCCGGAATTTTGGAAATCCGCGGAATGGAAAAGACATTGTTTTGTGAAAGAAATCGATTCTATGGCAATTGGGTAAGCTATTTTATTCTTTTTATATTTGGGCAAATGACGAACTCGTCTTGATGGACCCTTGGTTTTAGAAGCACAATTGAAATAAAATGTTTATTTTCCAACGTTTCGGTTTATAAAACCATCATCAGGGAAACTGGCATAATCACCTCAAACTTGGGTAATTAAACTTTTTCGAATTTCAGGGGCATTGGATGATCAAAATTGATACGGACTCACATTATTTGAAAATGATGAATGTGCCATCTTATGTTCAATATAATTATATTGAGAATAATCGATTCATAAAAGTAAGAAAAAATAGGTTTTTTAATTCTCAAAAAACATTTTTCAGCAAAACAAGGACTATGTGGATATGTGGCCAAGATCCTATGCGTTAGGGGTTTTTGGATCGCAACGAGTTGATGTGCATTTCAATCGATTCAAAAATTCATTAATTGATTTTGAGCTGGTCTCAGGATGTAAATATTCAGAAATTGATGAGTTTATGAATGTTACTCACAATTGGTGGGGTACTGGAAATGAAGCAGTGATTAATCAACGAATTTTTGACTTTGATGATTGGAACACATACATGCTTACTAAATGGAGTCCATTTTACGTGACTAATGATTTATTCATAAATTTTTGGTGGAATCCTTGGAAAGATGGACAATTGGCAAATGCTTCTTATACTGAACCAACTATTTATGATTTGAAAGGAAGAGTATATAAAGACAAGAATATGACATTAGTCGTTGAAAAATGGTACAACTTTCCACATTATTATAGGGTAAGCCTTCCCTTTTTAAAATAACCTGATAAATAATTTTCCAGCCGTTCCGTCCTTATCGAATCACCAGGGATGTCACAATTATGCCAGGTGCAACGTTGTACATTCAACCCGACGTTGAAGTTCATGTCTGGCCGAATGTTCGAATACTTGTTCTTGGAAACTTGATTGCTGATGGAACATATTGGCAACCTGTTCGGTATTTGATTATACTATGTCTAATATATAAATAATTCAAATTTTTAGGTTCAAACCAATTAATACGACAGAATATAATGAAATAAGAGGTCGAATTCCAACTGAATATCGTAAAAAACGAGAAGCTTTTGAGGCACCAGTGATCATCAGACCAAAACCAAAACCAATTGATCGAAGCAGGCCAGATGAAGTTTATCGAAAATTCCCGACGCTGCATCGTGATGATCCATATTATCAACAATTCACTGTTTCTTTAACAACGAACGGATCAGATTATGGTAGATCTGGATTTTTACAAATTTACAACGCAACAACTGGTGAAATTATACCTTCTTGTGATCGTCAATTCACCATTCGAAATGCTCAAGTTGTATGTCGAGAACTTGGATACAATACAATGAATGTGTATCATTGGGTGACACCGAGATGGGATTATAATCCTCAATTGAGAATATTGAAAACTTATATGGAACCAAGAGAATGTCGTGGAGATGAGACTCGATTGGATCGATGTAACCTCCGGTTATCTGGCAACTTATCCCAATGGCAATGTATGGATAGTGAACATTTCAATTATGTTTATTGTGGAAGAAACAAATCATTGGAGAATATTTATATTGGCAATTGGGGAGGAATTGCATTTGGCACTATGAAATTGGATAGAACTGTTGAATCGCCAACAAGTGAAGCTTCTCTTTTACGCAATGTTGAAATCGTTGGTGGCGGTTCTGGACATAATGACAGTTGGCAAAGTGCAGGACTTCAAATATTCCACAGAGCACCGATGTTGGATCGTGTTAATGTGACGAATTCTAGTATGCATGCTGTACAGGTAAATTCGAAAAGAAATACTTGGAAAGTGTAAAGTTTCAGATAATATCACCTAGAGAAAAAATAATTTTAAATGGTTTGAACGTGACGGATAATCATGGACAAGGTATCAATATTATGACGGCATTCGTGCAGGCACCAACATCTTCTCAAGGTTTCTCCCCAAATTTTCATATCAATTAATATATCGATTTCTTCAGAAACAATGAAAAAACCTCTAACCATTCCATATTATGCTCTAGGAATGTTAGATATGTGTGCCGCTGTCAAAGAATTGTACATCAGAAATCGCATTCTGGTTTGGAATTTCCTTTCGTATCCTTCTTGTTCTAAAATATTATTCATTTTCAGCTCTATTACAAATACGATTCATTTCCCGTGGATTGTGTCAAAGTTTTCAAATCTCCTGGTCGAAAAGTGGCATTTCGAATAATCCAATATCATCTTTATTCGTCACCAACAGATCTGGGAAGATCAGATGCGATAAGGGTCTATAATTCCGAATCGTTTGCGTCGATGAATCTGATGGCTGAATATCGAGTAGATATTCCATCTTCTGATCCGTCTATTGCAGTTTCAGCTGAGAATATTGCCATTCATCTTCGGGCTACAGCTGCAGATGGAATTTATGGTTTTATAGCAGAAGTTTCCGCATTGCCCAGTAACCCCGAACCAAGTACGTTTTTTGAAAAGCATGAAATTTTAATTCTTTTTATATTTTATTTTAAAAAACTATTTTGCACTTAAAAAATTACTTTGCAAATAACCAACTGACCAGTTTCTTGACTGCTTTCAAAACAAAAAAGTGTTCATAATTTTCTCAATTTCTAGACATCGTTGGTGAAGTTGTTATCCGAAATTCAAGAATCGACTTCAATGATCGTGGAGCGATTGAGTATTCGAACACTGGTGAAATGAGTCCGCCATTAGTTATCGAAGACTGCTCATTTTCTTTCAACGGGATTCATTTGTTTGGAAATATATCAACTTCTAGTCAAGCTGTTCAGCTGCATTTGCATAATACTTTGGTAAGATTAATCGCTCAAAGACATTTGCATCAACATAATTATTTTTAGTTCTTGCTATTCCGATCAAATTCCCTGTCGCACAATCGCGGAGGATTGTACATTTCTGCAAGTTCAAGTTCATCGGTTGCACGTCTTCAGGGATTGATCAAAAATTGTTTGCTTTCTTATAATTCAAATTCTACGACTATTGCGCTTTCCGGCAACAATTATCAAGCAGTGAGTTCAAAATATTCAATAAGACAACAAATTATAACTTTTTTCAGATGACGTTACTCAATAATGTGATTAGCCATAATTATGCACTTTATCATGATACAATTGTGTCGCACGATATTGCCATCAATATGACCCAAAATACAGTATTCGATAACTTGGGACTACACACAGTCGACATTCATGCGAACTCGAGAATAACATCCGACAAAAATGTATTCTATCATAATCATTTCTATGATAACATGGCACTTGGGCATGGTCATCAATATCTGGAAATGTATGGATATCAGCCACTCCATGAAAATGATGAATTCAAAACAAGACCGAGAAGACAAGTGTTGACTCAGCAAGGTGTTTCATTTGATTGGTGGACACATGTTGACAATGAAACAACACGATATCGATCGACAATTGTTGCTGGAAGTGCACAGGAAATTTTCAAACAAAATACTTTCAACAACCCGAAAAATGATTATGAATTGGCAACATCTCAACTATCACAGTAACTTTTTAGAACTCTTAAATTCCGAAAATTTTCATAATTTTTCTAGATACGATCTGGGAACTGTTGACGCTCGTTTGAATTATTGGGGATATCCTGGAACAGTTGGAGTTGCTTCAGGAAAGATAAGAGACCATGAGGATTATCCGAGTTTAGTGAAAGTTGATTATACACCTGTTTTGGAGTCTAATACTTCATTGATCGAAGGAGACTGTCCAGCTGGATGGTTCCAAGCGGGTCATAATGAATTCAAGTCATGCTTCTTGTATGTACCAGCTTCTGTAACGTATGAACGAGCTGTTGAATATTGCGAAGAATTGGATGCGTTTGTGCCTTATTTGAGAACAGATGACATCCGACAAGGACAATTGGCCCGTCGAATAGATGATATAAATAAGAAACTAATAACAGATACGGAAAGACTGGCATCCTATGGCGATTTTGACGATGTTCAATTCTGGATATCATCGGTTAATGTGCCATCGATCCAATGTGCTTGGCTTAGCGCCAGGTCAAAAGGGATCGGCACTGTAAATTGTAATTATCTACTACCATTTGTTTGTGAAAAGGGAACACAGCCATACTCGGAACCAATTATGTGGAGAGCTGGGATGATCATTGCTGTTTGTATTGGAGCATTTTTCCTCATTTGTCTATTGTTACTCATCATGTGTTGGTGGATCAAATCAAGTAAACGAAGAGAAGAGTTATCCGAAAGGAAAAGTATTGTTCGAGCCAGTATGAAACTTCAAAAGTATGCCACACTTTTTATTTTGAAAAAGAAACAGAACTCAAAACAAATTTTCAGGAAAGCCAGGGAACATGAAATGAAAGCAAGTAATGGAATGATGAGCATGAAAACTCATGAATCTGCACATGCAAGTTTAGGAGATTCAACTATAAGTGCATATGACTCGGTTACGCAATCTTGGTCGGTTCAACTATTATTATATTTATAATCTTATTAATTACAGGAGAAAGACTCCAAAATTTACACAATCTCCAACTGAAACAATTCGAACAAGTTGCACCGATACCTCTGATCAAACATATTCTTATACGAATTTTAATGGAACTGAGGCATCGTCTGCATATACTAAAACTCATTATTCTTCAAGGTATAATTACAATTTATTAATATTATATTCAAAATATTTCAGATATGTATCCAACAATCCAAATCCATATTCTGAAATAAGTGATGATAGAACAACTAACAATGCAAGTACGGTCAGATATCGGGAGAACCCGAAACGTATAATGTCTGAAACATCGGATGCAACATCCTGTAGCACATGCACTCCTGATTCCGGAAGTGGTAATACTTTGTAAATTTCTTCTGATTCTTATGCTCATTTTGTTTTCTAGAGCGTACATCAACCGCAACCGACATTTCATCATCATACACTGAAACATCCGAAAGTACAGTTCGAAACAACAGAAGCCCGCCGCCATCGGATATATTCACACATCCAGTTCCAGCACCCAGAACGCCAGTTTACCCAAGACGTGGAGAAACCCAAAAATCTGAATTTCTATCGAATAAGTCCAATTTCCAACCACTACCAACGAATCCACAACCACCAAGTGGCTCCCAAAGAAGTCCTTATCGACGTCTTGTTGAGCTTCGGAATTCTTCTGATACAAATGTGCCAAAACCGCCACCGAAAAAATACGTTATTGAAACAACTATGTAATCATATTTCTAGGCTTTTATTTATGCAACTTTTTTTGCTTCTTTCTATCATTTTCGGGTTATCAAATCAGTCCATATTACTTTTCGATTCAGATAATTAGCAGGATGTTTCGAGCAAGTAATTCATCATAAATCATCACGCTCATTATCTGAAAATCCTTGTGAATTAACAAGTTTTTAGTTTTAAACTTTCTATATTACGTGTATTTCGATTCTTTTCTGTCACATCATTTGTCTGGAAAAATTATTGCTTCCTCTTGCCCAGTGTCTATAAAATTTTAAAAACAAAAATTTTGTTCTTATTTTTCTTCAACAAAAATCGTCGGCAAACCAGCAGAAAACAATAGAATTATTCAAAAAACAAGTAAGAACAACGATGTACATTTCATATAAATGCATTGGCCTCATTAGATTCGACGACCATGGATGCAGTAAGAGCTGAAGCTTATGCGTTTTTGGATACTAAATTTTTTGTTTCTTCTTTTATTTCTTTTTGTTTTGTTTTGGTTTGAAGTTTTTCGACATAAAATTTGAAATGTTCTTTTTGGAAAAAAATACAAATTGTTTGAAGTTTGTAGAAATACGGGTCTAACATTTAATGGACATCAAAAGTGCATTGCATTAATCTCTGGAGTTTTTCGTGTATTTTTTAAAAGAAGGCTGTTAGGGAGAAAGCTCGTGTTTTGTTTTTTAGTGACCTAACCAGAAATTTTAAGTATTCTTAATTTCATTTGAGTTTTTTTTCTAAAAGTAACTAAGTTGTTTTCTTCGTTAAATAATAAATAGTTATGAATAATGCTTATATCATTCCTTTTTTCATTTTAATTTATGTTTTTTCATTTTTTTGAATTTTTTATTCCTGCGGACTAGTTTTCGCCTGTGGCCACTTTTTCTAGGCCATTGTTTTGAGACGCGTGTTTTCTCGGCTTCTAGGTGGTTTTAGAAAATTTTAAAAATTGATTTGGAATGAGAATGAAGTCTATTTTCATCCCAGATGCGTGCGTTCATTACTTCCGTAAAGCCCTCCTTTAATAATTATTACACTGTAATTAGATCCTGAAAAAATTAAAAATAATCGATTTATTATCATAAATTTAGGCAAAATCTGCTGATTTTATCTGACTTTAATTTTTTTGGCGTATCAAAGTTTCTCTTTGTTTGCAGCCCAGTTCTCCACTAATGATATTTTGTAGATTTTAACGTCAAATGATCGGCATTTTTTAAAACTAAAATTTGAACTGGTACCCCGCCTTTAAGATTATGTTGTTTTATCGAACACCTTTAAAATTAGTAGTAAATCGTTAGTTGTTAGATTAGTTGTTCTTCTTTCCATTCCTGGTTTTCATTTCTCAAGTTTTTCGATGTTTTATGATTGATAGACAACATTTCCAAGACCACTTGACTCGAAAAACTTCTTAACTCTCCATCTCTTCTAAGAATCCAATGTTCAGGTTAGCATTAAAAAACACCCGTTGGTGAATAATTCCAGTTGGTGATAGTTTGAGGGCACGAGGAGCTGTCGTTCTACAAATCCCGCTCTATCATCTTTTGACTTGAATTCTGTATCCCAAAGGGGTTCCCAATGGGGGTCGACAGCCCGATACTTGCCACTTCTTATTTTGCTCCATTTTCTTTCCTTTTTTTTCATCCCTTCACCCAAGTTGAAAAGGCTGAACAACCAAGACAAGACAATCGAAGCAGCAGCATTTTTGAGCTCCAAACACGAGTGACGATGCCGCCGCTGACAATGCTCCGCCCACATTTCTTTTTCGATTTGGTTGTATACGTTTGTATATATTTGACTCACATTTTTTTCCTTTTTTTTACAAGAATTTATATACTTACCTCATCATTTTTGTCTTTCGATTGCTTCACTTTATATCCAATTTTTTGTTTTTCAATCATAGTTTTATATTTTCTTCGTCTCATGAAGAAGGAAAGGTATAGAAGCGAGAATAATGTCAATGTGAAAAACAAACCGGGGGAAAAGGAGAACATAACAAATTCTGAATATTTTTCAAGATGAAATTAGTTGCATATGAACATCAGAAGAAGACATTAATTTAAATAACACATGAAAATAACATATTTATCATAAAAATAAGAAATTTATCATCAAGTCACCAACGTACTGTTATTCCATCTACTTTTTGGTTTAGTTTCTTTGCAAAACCTCTTCTCGAATGAGCTAGATAAATTTCCTAATTTTATTCAAATTAAAAAAATAGTTATGTTGTTTTAAAGATAGAGTTCTAGTTCATTTTGTCCGTTATCAACGAAAAACAAAATAAAATATAGGATTCGAAAGAGGGCCAAGGATTCAAGTAATTGTGTTTCTCATAAATCCGAATTGAATGTTTTGTTGAAATGACCCAAAAATAAACTTTATTCAAACAAGTTTAAATCGAAGGTAGACAACCCGAAGTTTCAATAGGATAAGCGATTTTAATCCCAGATGTTTTTTGATAAATTAATTGGACTGAGCAGTTATTTTTCTTGTAAATAAATGTTGATAGATCGGTTTAAATTTTAAAATTCACATTTTCCCTCAAATAGTCTACAAGAAAACGAAAATTTTTGTATATTCATGTTGACCCTGATTTAAATCGATTTGTGAAACTTCGACTTATTCCGACATTTTCAACATTTTTCTATATCGCCCCGTAAATCTACATCATGAAACCTTGTCAGAATGTGGGTTCCAAGAAAATTATTGAGCCAGCGAAGAGGAAATAAAGATCACTATCACTTTATTCCATTGACGTTCCTCATTTACTTAATATAAGATAACTAGCTCCCGCTGGCACCGAACTAAATCAAACCCCCCAGCGGAAGCTCCCGACCTTCAACTGAGTATCTTTCCAATATTTCTTCACATAACGAACACGTAGTCCCACGAGATTGGAGCAACAAGTGCACGCGGAAAGGAGAAAGGATTCCATGAATTTGAAGAGTCTTCAATTCAAAAACTCGCGCGCAATATTCATTCTGTCCGCCCCGTTTTGTTCTCATCTTTTTCTCCGTTTATTTTTTTGTTTTATTCTTTCTCGCTTTATCGTCATTTCCAGGTCAGCTCATCTCATCTTGAGAAAACTCTCCATCGCGCTACCAAATAAGTGCAAAGATTTGAAGAAAAAACATTTTTTTTTTAAATATGACAAATTTTTTCCTTTTTTTTTGAGAAAATCGACAAGAATTCAAATCTAAATCGGTAGTGTGAAACTAATTTAACTAGTCTGTTCCACTCCAAATTCCATTTTGGTTCGGATACACAATTCCCCAAATGAAGAATACGGTGGAATTGGAACTTGAACCTTTTTTTTTGGAATTTCCTTTGTTTTGTTTTTTTTTCATTTTAGACTCAGGAAATTAAGGTTGCTGCAAAACTGAACCTTTTTTGTGGTCTGAGTTAAGCCATTTAAAAAAGGTGAATATTGGGAAGAAAAACTAAAAAAAAAGAAGAAAAGTCAAGAGCCTTTTTTTTTACTTCTAAGTTCCATAATTTAAACCTCATTTTTTTGTCTCTTGAGGGGAATTTTCTCTGCTGTTTTTGAACTTTGCTTTTGAAACATCCATTCTCGCGCGCACGCTTAATTGTCGCTTCATATGAATGAATCAATCAATCACAACAAGTCATGTATTTTCTCCGTGCCCGATTGAATGGGATTCTTTTTCTAATGGGATTCTTCTGAAATTATTATTATGCAAAAAATGCTTAATATCTGAATTTTATAATATTTAGTTCAAAAATTCTTTGACCATGAAAGAAGCCAAACATCACAACTATTGGGGAATTGCACTTGAACCTCCATGTAAGGCCATAAAACGGAACGAGTTTAATTCGGCGTAAACTTAAATAAAGTTCAAAATTTTTAAAAGTTTGACATTCTAAAAAATACGAGCAATTGTGTCTAAAGCTAAATATTGGCTCACTGAGAACAATATTTCACGATTGAGTTTCAAAAAAACTGGTTGATCTTACTTTTTTAGAACATCATAATTTTAATACTCGTAGACACTCGGATTTAAAAAAAAACACAAGACCAAAACGTGTCAAGTGTCGCAAAAAGTCATTTCGGGAGCAGTCGAAACATTTTCAAATCTTAAAAAATCGAAAAATTAAAAACCCATGTTTGGGGGTTTCAGGTTTTCTTAAGACGGATCGCTTTTGCGAGGCGGTCTCTAACTATTACCAATTCAAAAAAGAAATATTATTAGAGTTGTTTTCAAAAAGATTCTACAAATAGATTAGCTTTGCGTACTTTCCAATAAAAAAACATGGGTTTTTGCAAGCAAAACTCTATATTTCACTTTGAAAGTGATTTATTTTAAGCCCAAATTCATAATCTCAAAAAAGACAAAGCGGGCCCATTCTGAACATTCTTATTGTCAACTAAACGTGCTTCAGAGTTCTTTTTCAAAAAGTTATTTATTTCAAAGTGGTTTTCATTAACTACTTCCGGTTTTTAAATGAAAATTGTAACATGAAAGTAAATTTAAATCGCGTTAACGTAATCGGTAGATATTGCAAGATGTATAACATGGATTTCCGCCTGGTTCTCCGATATTCCAAGTAAATAAAAATGTTTCGTTAGTCATATCAAAGTTCGCTTGTATGTGATTGATGTCAGCTGGGTGAAAGTGCCTTCACCGCCCGAAAAGAGCAAAGCTTCTCCCACTTTTTTTTTGTTCTGATTTTGGAAAAGAAGGATGTAGATGAAAGAAAAACAAGAATTTTGGTTTATTCTGCTGCTCTTATATTCTCCGAATAATTTGTTTTTTCTTTCATTCTGATTTCATGATATTTTCTATTTATCGCTAGTTTTGTTTTTCTTCGTTATTTTCCGTAACTAATAAATTGGAGACTGAATCTGTAATGAATATGTATTCAGAGATCTTCTCCGTATCAAACGATGTGGAGATGAAGAAGCGGCGATATCATTTGTTCAAATTAATTTTTGTACTTTTACTCTTTGCTCCAATTGAAACATCGCTGAAAACTGAAAAGGATCCGTTGAAGATTTATAATGTTCAAAAAGGTTTGTTTTTCAGAATTTTTTTCCATAGTCAATTTTTGGGGGTTATTCATTTTTTTCCAATTTTTCAATGATTATCAACTTTTTAACCATTTTTAAAAATCCCAATTTAAAATGTTGTAATAATTTTAAAACGCAATTGATAGAGAATTTTAATTAAAATTTAATTTTTAAAAATATTTTTGATTTCTATCCACGGAGAAAAAATTTAGCATTTCCAA
The DNA here is from genome assembly GCA_964036255.1 of Caenorhabditis virilis. Lineage (NCBI taxonomy): Eukaryota > Metazoa > Nematoda > Chromadorea > Rhabditida > Rhabditidae > Caenorhabditis > Caenorhabditis virilis. Next base: position 9,440,185 of record OZ038419.1, read on the forward strand.
ATTTCCACCCTGCCGCACTTGCAAAAGTGGGCGGAGCCTGTCAAAAATTTTCGGAATTGATCCTGGGCCCATATGCAACTTATATATGGATTATTATTCAAATCGGAAGCAAACATTTTTTTATTGTGACATCGCATCTGCTCAGATAATGCGTGTTAATTCCCTCCAATGTAGAGCAAAAACCTATTTTAATTTCAGAAAAAGCGGCTGGAAAAAAATTGGAATCGAACGAGATACAAAAAGTTCAAGTGCATCATGATGAGGAAAATGACGACGACGATGTCAGCGACCTTCCAATGGATCGTCTACGAAGAGCTTTTGGAAAAAATGACTACCTCCTTCCAGAAAACTTCAAAACACTCCGAAGAGCTGATATTCCAGTCACATATCGATTGCACGATGATCTACTACGATACTATAGGTCAGTTTAATCAATTTCATTTGTTTTTCCTCAACTTTCCTCTCGTACCCATTTTCTTATGACATCATTAAATTCCGCAAAAAAAAACTCGATGCAATAGAAAAGAATTCAGTTGAAGATTCTCCTCCTCCTCTTTGGTAGACATCATCGGTCCCAGCGGTCCTCCTTTCACTTTTTCACAACAATCCTGCAGAAATGGAAGCACAAAAAACTACACGGAATGCGGTGTGAATCAAACAAAGGAAATTCTTTGAACTTACTTTTTTTGAGATTGTTGCAAAAAGTGAAAAGGAAGATAAAATGAGGGAAACGGGGAAGAAGCCTTCACTTTTAAATGAGGCCAATTATGCAATCATTTGGGGAGGGCCCGAAGAGGAAGCTGTATGTAACTGAGGATTTGAAAGCGGAAAAACGAGACGACAAACGGGGCGACAGATAACTAGGCATTTGTTGAAAATAGTAGAAAAATAGGGGGCATATGACAAATGTTTCGGGGGGTAACTAAATGTTCAATCAACTGTTTCGGTGTCTGAAAACGAATGACTGTCAAAATAGAAAATTAGGACGTCAACTTCCTCAAAATTTCATAAAAGTGATTTTTAAAAAGGTGTAATTATCCATAAAAAATAATAGAGTCACAACAGCGGACCTGGCGGCTTAGGCATTAGCTTCCTCTCATTTTGAATATATCGTGAATATCGATGGAAATGTTAACTCTGAATTTTTTTTCATTAAAGGAGGACTTCACAGAGCTTATAAAATAACTGAGATGAAAATAGAGAAAACCCCTTTCTTAAATCTATTTTTAAAATTGTTTAAAACCACCTAGAAGCCGAAAAAATGAGCTTCAAAACAATGGCCTATAAAAAGTTTTCACCGGACCGAAATTTTTCCTATGATCTCTTTTGTGTTATATTCATGCATATTTATGAAAAATCAAAAATTCTAAAATAAAAAAAGTTCTTTAAAAAATTCCAAAAATAAAAAAAAAGGTTAACTTTAACTTTTATTTAATGCCCGCGGACTAGCTTTTGAAAAACGTTTCCTAGGCCATTATTTCGAAGGTAGTTTTCTCGGCTTCTACGTGGTTTTCTAAAATTCTAAAAACATATTTGAAATGAGTATGAGTTATATTTTTATCAGAGAAACATGCATTATGTCCTCCTTTGAAATGTTTTCTTTAACCTTTGTTCGAGTGATAATTAGAAACTATTTCTATAATCAAATTCGTTCCAAACGAAGCTTTGTCGTTCTTTTTCTTCTTCTCCAATTTTCTCCATTTGTTAATTCCACCACTCTAAAGTTCCAAATTTTTCTTTTACCTTTCTGTCCCATCGTTTTCTTATTCTCTCGTCTTTTTCCAAATTGAGTCAATGTTTCGCGGCGGTTCGAAGTAAAACATAAGTAACATGAGCTCTGGTTAGTTTTGGGAAACGAATAGGATTGTGGGGGAAAAACAAAAGAAGCCTAATTTCACAATATAAATTTCAATTTTATTTGTTTTTCAGAAAGGGAACACGGCCAGTAACTCATCCGAAAAAGGTCATATCCGTCTCGATGAGCGTTTTCTTGTACCAGATTGTGAAATTGGTAAGAATTTTTTATTCATGATAAGAAAAAGGAAAAGAGAAACAATTGACAAACAAATGTTTAAAAAAACGAAACAAAAAACCCGTTTCAGGACGCTGTCAAGAACACAATCAGTCTGTCCGGAAGTTTTGAGCTGGTGAGTTTAATTGCTTCATAGTTTTCCTATCGATTGTGATGGGATTAAATCTGTCATGTAGTCGAACACTTTTCGATATCTTTTTAACCATTTGGATACTGCTCCTTGGGCGTTTACTGTTACTACTCGCTCTTCCAGTGAATTCCTATCAATTAGCTTGAACATTCGTTTTGACTGAAAATTAAAAGAAAAATTAACAAAGAGGAAGTTGTATGTGTAGCGGAACAATTACTAAAACAGTACATTTAACAGAAACAGTGAAACCAAAATTTTTAGCGAAAACAGAAACATCAACATTGAGTATCATTCTGTCTTTAAAAATTCCGAATTTGCTCAAACGTATAAAAAACTCAACGCGCGATAATGGATGACGCATTTTGTAAAATCGATTCAAATTTTCTAATATTTACCTTAACAATTTCGTTTCTGAAAATCGAAGGCATCGCTTTCTTATATTTCGTCTCTAGCCTAATCTGAGTTCCTTTGACAGTTCCTTCTTCGATTAACATTAATCCTGAAAGTGTTCTTTTTTTTAAAGATTAAAGGAATATATTATCAACTTGATATTCTTTTATCATTTTCATCATCTTCGAGATTTGTTTAGAACCTACTCAATTTATAAGGAATCGTGTTAATTTCGCTCATTTGAAATTAAGTTTTTTTTTTAATTTAAAAATTATTTTCAATGAATTTTCATTGAACCCGGAGTTCTATAAAGTTACCAGTATTTGTAACCAATTCAATAGCAATTAAATCATCTCCTTCTTTTGGTTTATTCATTTCAACAAATCCCGTATCCTCATGAAATGGTTTCGATGTCAAAAATCCGAATTCAACATGCACATCCTGTCCATCCAAACTTTCAGCTCGAATTCTGAAATTGAAAAAAAAATCATCAAACTCTCTTTGTTTGGTTTTTTGTTTATCTTTTTCTTTTATTTTATTCCATTTTAACTTTTGACATGTTAGGATAGGGTTTTGGTTTCAAATGGTGTATGGGTGAGAAGTATGTGTGTATGTGTATGAAATGAATAACCGATCCCATGGGACAATATCACATCGGCTATTTTTCCGGCAAAAAAAACCGCGAAACAAAACAAAAGCGCGAAGAGTTGCCGACAAGTTTTGAGGGGATTAAATTGATTTTTTTTTCCTTTTCTATTCCCTTTACTAACTAAAATACGAAAAGTTCATGTTTTTCCTTTCTTTCCGCTCATTCTTCTCAAAAGCGACACCCAGCAGAAAAAAGAAAAGAAAAAATAAATTTTCTGTTTTTGGGTTCTATCGAAATGACAAAAGTTTATAGTTTCCGCATTTTATTCTCTCTCTCTCTCTCTCTCTCTCTCTCTCTCTCTCTCTCTCTCTCGGATCAAACGAACATCTGAATAAATGTTTTTGTACATTTTCGTACATAACAATATGAAAGTCATCTTCAATTACAAAATATCAAATTTCTTCAAAATTTTACAATTGATACTCTGGAGGTTAAAACAACCGGAACAGAAAAGGAATTTAGAGTTTGTTGTTTTCTGGTCGTCTGATGTCTGGAATTGAAAATAAAAAGAACTTACGAAATATTTACTGGTGGTCGATCGAATGACGGCACTTCAGAAATTTGAACGTCAAGAATTTCGCGATAGGGACCGGACATAGGCTCCGGGAATCTGTAATTATTAAATTATCAAGATTTTATTAAGATTTTTAAAAAATTACGGGAATTCCCGCTGAAACTTGACATTTATGGACGCTCAAAATGTTGATAAATCTATTTAACATTTTTCTTCTCGGATCGCTGCGGGAATTAATTTTTTCAGAGATTTTCGACAAAAATTTGATAATATTAGATTTTAATCCAAAAAATAATATGAACCTAACAAATCTATTTGAAGTAATTTTTAGTTATTTATCAATAATTTCGGCAAAATAATCACATTGGACTTTTATAAGCATCCAAAAAGGATGCCAAATCAATATTGGGACACACAAAGCATTTTTCTGTAAATTAACTTTTTTTGAATCAAAATTTCAGTTTAAAATTATTGATATTGAATACCGAATTCTTGCGTTTTTTTTTAAATACTTTAGTACATTTCTAATCCATCGGCTCAAAGTGAGTTATCGAGAACATTCGGTGATAAATACCAAAGGGTTGTACATTCTATTTTTATGGTTGTTTTTTTGTTCATGAAGCTTAAACTGGACACCCGCAATGAATTATGGGGGAGTATTCTAACTATAGATATTCGGAAGGCTCTCTTCGTCGAAAAAAGACACGGAATTATTTGATGGAATAGTGTTTTACTAGAACGGAGCATAAAAACGGGATTATGATTGATGGGGAGACATGTACACTATTAACGGAGATTTTATTCGTCGGAGCTTTCTGCAGTTTAACCCCTATGAATCTAAATGATTTTTTTTGCACATGTGAACTTCTTGGGGGGGGGGGGGGGGGGTTTCATTATTTTCAGAAAAATTGAAAACGGAAACATTTTTCTGGAAGTGGTTAATTACACCAATTTTAAAACAATAGCAATAAAAGTTGCCAGGTTTAAGACACACATTTTTTTTAATTTTTAAAACCCTACCTGTAATGTGCGCTGGTTTTTGATTCCCATCGACCAACGAACCATTCTATATTATCTAAAATAGGTGGAAGTGCAAGTGCGAGCTCTAAAAACTAGGGACATTTATTTTTCGAATGAATTTATGACTTTACGTCTTCCATTCGATGTACACTGATTACAAGAAAGTGCGCAATTGTCAGCAAAAAACGGTGAAATAGGTCTTGTCCAACTACAACGATCCTCTGATTTCCATCTTTTACAACTCTTGTAAACATCTTGGCACGATCCTAAATATGAATAGATTATTTCTTAATTTTTGGAAGTTCTTTAAATAGGGTTATTTCTACAACTAATTTTTTAAAATTTTTCAAATTTTACGCGGTTGGTTGCCTCTTTCTCCCAGTATATTCAAAACATCTTACTTTTACACTTCCTTCCCATTAATCCATGTGGACATTCACAACGATTTCCAAGCCCAAGTTCAACACATCTTCCACCCGGCCCACATGACAACGGATCGGACGGATTGCAGAAATCAATTACTATAATTTACCAATATTTATTTCAAAATATGACATTTTTGACCATTTCCTTTTGGTCAGATTTTGATGTAATAATTGAGGGGAAAATGTTGACTTACTTGTCTTTGACATTGTTTGAGAATTTCCAACATTAAGAATTCCAAATAGTAGCAATAGAAACAATTTCATATCTGATAAATATAAATAGATTAATTGAAAACTAAGAAAAGAACAAGGTGACGAAAAATAATATATGGAAATTATCTCATTTTCCCCTTTCTTGGTCATACTTTTCTTATACCGGCTAGTTTCTGGCGATTTGCATATTGCACAATTAATCGTATTTCAAAAAAGAGGAACGAGAAAGAAAGTATTCGTGAAAAGAAGAAGAAAAAAAAACGAAAGTAGGTCCTGGCCGGGTTCGAACCGGCGACCTTCTGCGTGTGAAGCAGACGTGATAACCACTACACCACAGGACCGCTTGTAAATAGCACAGAAAAAGAGAAACACATACTCGGCGTGTACACCCTGTTAGTGGGGAGGATGTAAAACTAAATTTGAGGAAACAAGATTTCTACATGTAGTATTGACATGAAAATATGTTATTAGTTAGGATAAAAAAACAGTAAACGAAAGTGTTAGTTAGCTGAAAATCAAGGTCATAAATGATATAACATGAGATACAAGGAAAGGCTGGGAGTGAGAAGTACTTCAAAACCAACCCATCAAGGAAGAAAAATTAGTTGTAATGTTACAAATAAACCAATAGAGGAACTATTTATCTTTTTCAACTGACCTAACAAAGTTGCTTAAATGAGGACTTTGGAGATCTTACATATGTAAATGAGATGAAAATTAGACTCATTCCGAGTGTGTTTTTAAAAACTAAAAATAAAGATAACTTATCATTTTTACAGTATTGGGAGGATGAGTTTCTGAAATGGAATCCTGAAAGTTACGAAGGTGCCGAGGAGATTTTTCTGTCCAGTTCAGATATTTGGATTCCTGAATTCTCGTTGTATTACAGGTTTGTTTATTTCAATAATTATAAATTTGTACCGAACTCTACTGTTCAAGTTTTAAATTTGTGATTTTAGAAAAATTGAAGGAACGCGACGCGAGGATGCCCAAAATTGAATGTTCGCGCTAAACCCGCGCTTTGTATATTTTTTGCATTTAGCTCCCACTTATGCCATTTTTAGCAGAGAAATTCACGAAGAAAAACCTTTAATTTTATTGAAAAACCCATTTAGATTAGAAGTTCTCGATATTTTTCATTAGAAAGGCGCTAAACATAAGACGAATTCCATTCTTTATTTTTTTTATCATTTCAGATATCAGTGAGAGTGTGACCATATTTTGAAGAGAATAAAAAGGATCGATTGGTGTTCATAAAGAATCCGATCGTTCTCTCTTCAAAATATAATTTATTAGCTCGAAGGTTTAGAGAAAAGAAAAAATGCATTATAATGGTTCGAGTAAAAAGAAAAAACAAAACAACAGTTCGCGAATTTTGTCAACGAAACTTATATTTTTCTGAAAACAACACTGATAAAAATTATGGTGAGAAAGTGTGTTTTCGGCAAAGATCGTTCATATGAGTGTTCGTTTTTGAAGCATTAAGATGAGGGAATAGAACACGTTCCAATGTAAGCAAAGACCTGGCGGTCGTTTTGTAAACTAATGCTGCCGCTGTCACTCATTCATTTCCTTGGTTAACTGTCATAATACATGAGAAAAAGATATACATCGATGAGGAGTGATAATTCACAAGAAAATAAAAAGCAAAAAAAAACTATACAATTTCAGCTTGAACTTCAATGATGCAGTCCGGTTACAATCTAACAATGATGTGCGAGTAAATTATACTGGACATATTCGGTATTATATTCCGTTCTCATCAGAATCACTCTGCAAGTTGGATGTGAAATTCTTCCCATTTGATGTGTAAGTTCCTATATTTAAGGAAACTAAAATTATTGTGCAACTTGGCGCACTCGCTTAATCGGGTCCACTGTGCAAAGACTCCGAACTGTAGAACTTTCGTTACAGGGTGTTCAATAAATACTGCAGGAAGAATGTCCCATTGTGGTACAACGAAAAATTAATTTTCTTACGAGAATTTCATTGATTTCAATTCCCTGATATTATTTCTCATTGATTTCAAAGTTTCATGTGATTAGGACGTTTTTTAGAGAAATGGTGAAGGAAAAACCGGACTCAATTTGATGTTCGCCTGCTCGCAGCTCGCGAGTTTAGTGTTCGTTCATATTGGCAGCTTCATATTTTTTAGTTCTGATCCAAAAACTAATCATCAACTTTATATTTACATTTTAAAAACCTTTTGGAGCTGATAAACGTGTAGTAATAAATTTTAGCTAATTTTGATCATCCGCTACTATCTGTTTTTGGATATCGTATGAAAAACTGTAAAATTTGCACTTTTTTGTTGGAAAAACAGTCAAAATAGGGAATTATCAAGAATAATTTTATTTATTTTGTCGTTGACATTTAACTACATTTCATACTGAAATATTAGAGTTCTGGATTCAGATTAGCTCATTTTATTCAAAATTGTTCAATTTTTGTTGGATCCAAAACTGAAAAAATAAAAAGTAGGTCCCCCAAACTCTGCCTGTAAAAAAATTACTGTACGTTTTTCAAACTTTTAAGTTTATTATATGTTTGAGGTAAACCTCGAACTTTCATTCCACCAATTTTCAGTTTCTTATGAAAATTGGGTGCTTAGAAATGCTGAAAAATGTAAACTGAAACCCGCGAGCAAAGACGGCTTGAACTCCGTCACAATACTAAGCTCCGGTTCAAATACAAATGCAAGGAGTAGGAAACTTCTTAATGAATTGTGTAAAAAAATATTTTTACTAAATTTATTCCGAGTTTGAGAGAGTTTCGTCTCGTAGTTTTGTAAAAATATCTATGTCTGAAGCATGCTGCAGTATTTACTGAACACCCTGTATTTAAAGGGATTCTTTATTGACTTTGAGTTTCAATTCCATTCCCAACTTCACAATATTTGAAAACCAATACAAGCAAAACACTTTTTTAGGCAACAATGCACATTACTATTCGGTTCTTGGGCGCATTCAAATGATTCTATAAAATATGGACTTTATTCGGACAAGCTCTCCCTTATCGATTTCTATGATAATCAAGAATGGGAATTAGATATGCAAAATAGTACTGTGAGGTCGGATGGTTTTCTATATGATTATCTTGACCCACCACTATTTTGGGAAATGATAATTATAGACTTGGTCATGGTACGGCAAAGCTTTTATTATGGTAGGATTCAACATATTATTCGCTTTTGAAACTTTTTTTTAATTTTCAGTTTTCAATTTAGTTATTCCTAGTACAATGATCACTTTAGTTTCTGTTATTGGGTTCCATACACCGAGTACAAGTGGAAGAGTCAGGTAGTAAATAAAAAAGCATATTTCAAATTTGGATTTTTTTTCCAGAGATGCAAAATTCCGTCTTGGTATTATGACATTGATGAGTATGTCAGTTATCTTACTGGCTATCGTGGAAGACATGCCCAAATTCAGTATGAGTACCAATCGGCGTGGAAGAGGATCATTTTCTGGAATTCCCTTAATAGGTTCGTTAAACAATTTAGGAAAAATTAAATTATCTGTATCACAGGATTATATTATTTCATATTACTCGCCATTATTGGAATGAGTACGGTAACGACATCAATGTTTGTTTATTTGGAACGAGAAGTTCGTGCCAAACATGCTGTTCCATGGTATTTAAAATGGTTATCATTCGACATATCACCTACTAGAATTGCTAGGTTTCACTCATTCCTCTTGAATTTAATTATTTTTGCCTAATTTCCAGAAAACTATCCAGATATCGACCACAAACAATGAGTGAACCCACATCTGTAAGTTTCAGCATGAGCCGTCGCATGCAATATTTTTAATTACTTTGTTTCATTAAAAAAATTCAAATGCATGAAATAACACTCGTCTTCTCAGGAACACTTGCTTTCAAATGGACATGTTCGAACAGGCATTAGAGATAAAGCTCGAGGTGTGGCCGCTTCACTTTTGTCGTTGTTGCCACGTCCGAGTCAAGATCACGGGAACAACAGTCCATTTCACATGCAGCACATTCACGCTTATCAGCAGGTCAATTTTTAATTTTCTCGGTTACTTACCCTTGACTGGATTATTTACATATCATGAATTTCCGCTTTTTAACACAGAGATTGTAGGATTCAACACCACCAAGAGAGTCAATCAGACGACGCTTGAGCATGTCACAATATGACAATATGTTGATTTATCAATATTACGAACAAGTACTCGAGGACATTGCTAACGGTGTCACGAAAGTGGACAAAACAATTTCTGATATAAGGTTTGAAACTCATCTCTCTTCAAATAATCAATCAATTACAGACAAGAAATGGTGAATTTAATACCTCAAGACGACTCGAACACTAAATGGCAGGCTGTCATCAGAAGATTAGAATATCTTTCATTAGTTATTTATATTACTATACTTTTCGGTACAATGTACTTATTCTTTTATCACGACTGGTATAACATTATGTTGATGATCATAAAAAATCTGAAAATTTCCAGGTACTGCGCTATTGGACATAATCCTTGCGGACAGAAAAATCTCAAATGCCAATGGATGGCACATACCACCGATGAAGCACATTGTGAGCATAATACTTATAATTGAAGTTATCTGATATACATTTTCCGATTTGCGGGTTTTTAATAATGCTTTTGATTGCTCATAAATTGTTCAAACGAAACTTGTAAACATTTATCATGTAAACATAACAGTAGAAGTCAATTTACTTGAGCTCCTTGACTTGAATGCCTGGTGGGAGAGATTGTTTAAGCTTCTCGGCCTTGTCTTTGTCCTGGAAAAAAAGAAATTAGTACATTGTAAACATTCAGAAGTAAAAATTAATTAAATTGTTTTTTAATGAAAAATGAAACTCAGAATATAATAATTTTCAAAGCGATCCTTGATTCAACGATTAATTATATTGTCAACATAAAATTTTTAACTTGACAATAAATACTATTTGAGAAAATTAACAAAAACTTCTACAGTTGAAACGCTTTATTTGAAATCGTGCGTCTGATCCATTTCAACGGAACAAAACGGCTAGGTAAATTCTTTTCGCAGATTCAAACCACTTGGAGCGTGAAAAATATTCAACTGCTGTCAGATTATAAAGTGTTCTTGACAAAAAAAAATAGAGGCTTCTTATGCTAAATTGACGGATCCCAGGAGCACTTGCTGTTTTTCGGATACCAAAAAAAAACAAATCACTCCGTTCTTGGGACAAAACGAATAATTATATTTTTTAAAAAACAACTTACTCCGACGACCAAGGTGTAAAGGAACTTGCTGCAGCGGACCTTGAACTTGGTGTTGTTGACGTTCTTCTTTATCTTGACGGACTTGGCATCCTTCCTGCGGGCCTTGACCAAGAACTCCTTGATTTCCTTGATTTCTTTTGGCATTGTTATGGTGATTACCTGAAAAAATGAAATTGAAATAACAGACACGAAACGAAAAACGGTAAACAAAAAATGTGACGAGCTCATTCACGGAATCCGAAAAATATATTATTTATAATGTGAAAATAATCCCAAAATCCAATGCAAGGTTAGAAAAAAAAAAGGAAAAACCCGAAATTTTGGATTGGGCAAGATATTAAATTTAGTTGATCCGTTATCGATAAGTATTTAGAACTCAAAAAAACAAAAAACAATGGCTTGGAAACTTCTTTTTACGTGAAAACTGCACAGAAAGAGGAAAAATAAAATGGAAACGACTGGGGATGGGGTACGGTGGCAGCAGTTGACGTGTGCGTACATCGCTGCAAGACCCATGTGAACAAATATGTGCGCCTTTAAGCCATTCTGACCGATGTTGACAAAGGGAGAAAAACACAAAATTTTAAAAGTTAATTTTAGATAAATTTCCAGGAAAAACGTTCTTCTTGTTCGCAACATGTTTTTCGCACAATCAATTCCGAATTCACAAAACCTTTTTTTGTAAAATGACTAATTCAAAGTTTGAAAAAAAAATAGTTTTATTTGACAAGATAAAAAATTGTAACTCGTTAAAAGTAAAAATAAATATCACATGGTATCACACAGGAAAATGGGTGAATATGTACTATTTACATAATATATTTTAAGATTTTCTAGTCGGGTTCAATTGTTCATTATAGCAATAAAAATGAGCTAAACTTCCATCTGGATATCGTACGAAAGTGCTCACGGCTATCTTCTTGCCACAAACAACACATTCATTTGAAAAATTTATGGTGATTTTTGTAGATTCCGCTTCTCGTTTTTTGGTCTCTTTTTTGAGTAAAGCACACTGGGATACGCACTTTTGAAGATTACACTGAAAAAAATGCACTTCAATTTTTCATTTTATGCTTCACAAACCGTATTTGCCTGTTGATTTGTTTCCTGAAGAACTGCATTTAGAGCTGCGGAAACAATTCGCAATGGGGTATTAGAAGGAAGCATATTTAATGCAGAAACTAAATTTTAAATTCAGAAATTAGAAAAAAATGTATCGTCTCACTCGTATCAATTTTATCAGCGTGTTTACAAAGAATTCTAATAGCAGCCTTCACATCTGAAACAGTTTGTGTCGGACTCGCAACAAGCGTCGACGCTTCTGAAACATCATCTCGAAAGGATCCAAACGGAGAATTGATATCATTCTGTGTTTGACTAGGTGGACAAACCAGTGTCCGGAAAAGTTGAAGATAAATCTGAAAAATTAGAGAATAAAGTAGAATCTCAGTGAATTAGTTTTACTTGCGAATTTATTTCATCTGATGGATTATAATATAAATCGCAGTACGTTTCTGCTGCGTCAATATTTTTCAGAACATTTATATAAATCAACAATGCTTGATCATGCTGTTTCAATTTTCCAAGAATCAACGCTCTCTCCTCGTAGAAAGCTGAAAAAACATTTTGCTTTCTCAGAATTGAATAAAAATGCATACCATGGGCTGTCAATTGTAATAAAATTGTTTGTGGACTGTAAGCCGTTGAAAATTCAAGAAATTTCAAAAGTTTCTTTCGAAATACTCCCAATTCTCCTTCTTCTTCTCCAGCTCTAGTTATGTTTTCGTCTGGAAATTTTTCAGAAATAATTTTTCGATAGAGCAAAGGATTACCATCTGGGAAAGCATGAACATAGTCCTTGAACAATGTGTTGACTTTTGCAACATAATATTCTAAAAGAGTTTCATGCAACAATGCATCCGGTTCTTCCCATTTGAATATAATATGCTCCAAATATGGGATCAAAGCAGCAACACATTCAGATTTCAGAAAATCGACAACCATTTTACGATCAAGATTTCTTGCCATTTCAGTTTCATCGCTTGTGAAAATTTGAACTCCTGCATTAATATCCTTGTTCAAAACCCATTTAGCGTATTTCAGAATCAACTGGAGATTCGAATTTCCGAGAGACTGTAGATAGTCAACAACATGTTCGATACAATCCTGGAAAAATATGTCAGCATCCGGATTTGAAGATTGTTCAATAAGAAGATCGAGGGCTGAAATTTTAAAATAAGTTAATAACTAAAACTGCAGAAAAAACTACCCATTTCATGTTTTTTTCGAGATTCATAAAGAATGAAAAGTGATCTTATCCGATTTTCCGATTTTAAAATGCTTTCTGCGTCATCGAAGGAGCACGCATTACTTGGGAGTCGGATTAAAGAATCAACAAGTGTTGGCTTTGTCTATAAAACTTATTTTTGAAAATGAAATGCAATATTCAACTTACTTTCAAATAACATTTAAGAAGAGTTGTATCAACAACCCTCAATGTTAAATTCAGCTTGTTTATCTCTTCAATTTCTGATTTTTTCACGCCTCCGCCTGCTTTTTCCCTATTGTGGTGTTCAATTTGTTTAGCAAATTCGGTTCTTGTCTGAAATTCAAATTTAGTCCTGACAAAGAAATAATTCAATCTTACAGCAGAGAGAAAGTTTCCAAGCGCTAACATAGCTCTCATTTTATCATTTGCTGGAAGATCTAAGACTTGAGTGCTTTTTTTGACACCAACCGGAAGGAGTTCTGGGAACATTTTAAGAATTGTGATAACGTCTGAAATTGCTTATCATTTCAAAAACAAATTTTTGAAAAAGTACCTGTTTTTATCTCACTAAAAAGAGAAAAACATTCATCAAACTTTTTCTGGCTGAACAAATTTAATGCTGCTTGCTGCTTTATTTCAGTTTTATTGTTTTCGGTGAAAACGTTTGAATTTTCAGCTAATTGTATCGCTAGTTCGAACTGACGTTCATTTATAAGATGCGAAACATTTTTTCGAAGATTAATCGAAGTATCAAGCAGCCATATGTCAGATATTGCAGCAACAAAAACATGACCACTGAAAAAAAAATTGTGCTAAAAAATATTTCGAAAAAAATAAATACCGATGACCAGTACATAAAGTTGTTGCTTTGGGCAGGGACATGGTTTGAACAACGTTTCCATCAAAAGCTGATCTTACTTCTACTCGTCCTTTTGATAACATTGCAACAAGATATGGTGAATCATAAACTGCAAAAAATCAAGAAATCAATAAAAACCATGAAAATTACCTAATTGTTGCGGAATTTCTGAAAACTTATATTCTTCCGGTGTACGACTCCCATTCAATGAAACAGTGACGACATTTTCACTTCTCACAAATGCTACTCTACTTCGGTCTTTCATTAGAACAATCCCAGGACGACTTTGAAAATTCATTAGTTTTCTGATGAAGCCATTCCAACTGTCTGTTTCTTCATTTTTGTCTTTTTGCATAGTTAGCATAAAATATTCATCGCGAACTGCAAAACAGACTGTTTCGTCGACACACCTGAAAAAAGAAATAAAATCTAAAAACAATTTTTAAAAAATTACCTTATTAATGTTGGAGTATCAAGAAAAACTGGGTTATAATCGAATGGAACTTCAATGAACTCTTTGTTTCCATCTTTCACTCCCCATTTGAAAAGGAAAAGCTTTTTCTTCGATGCTACCAAAACATATAACTCTCCGCATCCCTTTGGAGAAAACTTGGCAAAGGTTTGTACTGGCTTAACTTTTAGCAGCAAATTTTCAACTTTGTAGAGCGTGTCATTTAGACAATGTGCAATTAACTGAAATCAATCATAAGATATCGATTTTTTCAAAAACTTTAAATCCACACCTGACCATCGGAAATACATAGCAAAAGTTCTTCTCTTTCACATATGCACAATTCAAGAACGGCTTTTCTTTCAAACGTCTTGCATATGTTGGTCAATTCAAATCCACGACGACTTGGCGACACTGAATAGACATAGAGATGCCCTATTTTACCACCAGCTAGGACACTTTGGCTTGAATCTTCAAAAAAATACATTATTTAAGAAAACAAACATTAATTTTTAAGAAGAACGATTTCTTTCTTACCTTGGTATGCCAAACACGTTACTTCAACCGGAAGTCGAAGAGCGACTTCGCTGGGCGAATAGGCATCGAACATTTACATATATCTGCAAAAAATAAATAACTTAAACTCGAATAAAACACATTTTCTATAAAAAATAAAAGTAAAAAATTGAAATGGCCTAATAAAACGAACATTTTTCCTCGGCCACACATGTTTCCCACGAGAAGTACACAAATGTTAGTCCGCGGATCTACAGTAGTCAAAGGTGCAGAACATAATGGCACGATGATGGTTTCGCGATTTCTACCGTAAGAAATGAATAGTCAGAATTTTGGAAATTTTGTTTTGTTTCAGTTATTATTTCTAAAATAAGCAATGGGTCGACCAAAGGTAACCTTCTTTTTACAAGAAATGAAATTTTATTCATTTTATTTCATAACAGAAACGTTTAGAATGTATTGAACCCGACAGATACTTCGATGAAAAAGAAATTTCCGACATTCCCATAAAAAAAGTGTTTCATAAAAAATGGATTGTGAGTTTTCAAATCTTTTCAGGATTTCCACTAATTTTATTACTCAGATTCTGAGAAAATTAGAGAAGAGAGGAAAGTGTTATTGCTACTTTGTTGGAGATAAGAAGCTCGAAGCGTTTGTAAGTTCTAGAAAAATCGTTGCTAAATAATAATATTCATTTTACAGGGAACACTTTACGTTGAAATTGGTCACGAAGGGGTTTCATCTATCGGATATCAAATCGAGTTTTTAGTTAAGGTATAACGTGATTTTGGGAACGCCGAGTAGACTATTTTCAGCAATTATCATATGGAAATGAACATCGTTTCACCAATCTTATTGATTGTGGAGTTCTCAACGACCATTTATTTTATATGGTTACCGCAGAGAAAGCTGGACCAACGCTAGAACAATTATTGAATTGTGAGGAAATTCAGAAGAATCCACTTCTGCCCCCTGAAACCACAGCATTTATTGCCATAGACTTTTTCCAAGTATTCAAATAGACTAAGTTTTTCAAAAAAAATTTGTTTGCTTCAGTGCGTCGAAATTCTGGTGTCGACAGGCTACATGTTGAAGAATTTCAATCCAAAACGATGGAAATATGATCCTGTTTCACGTAAATTTTATATCGCCGACAGTTCAGACGTATTATTTTGAATTATACAACCAAAAAACCTTTTTTTTTTAAATTAACACAGATTGGCCCAATTACTGACAAAAGATATGCCGTTGTGAATGAACGACACTTTATCGATCACAGAAACAATCTTTGCTGGAATTCAGTTCTAAAACATGCACCAATCAATTATTTGCTACAAAAAGCAGGTTATTTGTAAAGAAAAAAATAGTTTTTCACATACTAGAATTTTTATTTAGAGCACCGTATGTCTGAATTCGATATGATTGAGGTTTTTGTTTATGTGATATACGAAATGGGAATAGGAGCGTTACCATGGACAAATCAGAAGGATTTGAAAAAGATGGTTGAATTGAAACACAAATTTCTCCAAGAGCTTCCAGATATTAAAATTGATGAGCCGTTGAGAATTAAATTGCATATGGTGTGAGTAAAGGCAAAAATTCTGAAAAAAATCGTCAGAGTTTTTGGTTTCGCAATAATAATGATAATTATCAAACCGTATCTCATTTCTAAACGTTTTCAGTATTCAAAATGTTTTGGAACGTTTGAAAGTGGCTCGCAGCTTTGAAGAAAGGATCAAAAAGAACCCGGTTCGTGACGGTGCTTGGTGTCCAAATGGTTCAAGAGCTGGAGCTCTCATCTCAACAGTAATGCAACAATTTATTTTTCTGAATTCTAATATTTAATTTTTTTCCGTTCGATTATGCATCCGTGTTTGACGATTTTCAATCAGTTGTACTCGGAAAACAACCATTCTATCGCACATATTGGAGAAACATTAAATTGGCATGGGAAACTGAAGTTGATCAATCGGCGAGTCTTCTATTTACCTTCAACTAATAAATTTATTTTTCAGCAAGAGAATCTGAAAATTTGCGAATCTTTGGAATTGCATCAGATCCACCAAAGAACGTGTGAAATAAACAAATTATTGCGTTCCAAATATGTACACTACGAAATAATGGTCAAACATGGTGAAATGGAGGTTTAAAATCAAAAAGTGAAATACCAATTTTGAATTTTTTTTTCCAGGAACGCATAAATCGTGTAGATATTGCAGAATATCTAGTTCCTGAAAAGATCGAAGACGAATAGATGTGAGTATTTTTATTTACAAATTTTTATAACAATTTGAAAAAATACATTTAATTATTCTTTCAAAGCACGACAACGAAAAACTTCAATAAGATTAGCGATAACGTTAAATAAAACAGTCCAAGCGTTTCGAGTTTCTTCGTCGAGTACATAGCCATTACATGCTTTCACAACATCGAGTACTGGTTCGATCATGTGCTGAAAATATATTTCTAGAAAGGATAATTTCAGTTTTTAATTTCTAATTTTTTATTGATTTTCTCTGTAGAGTTTCATCAAAATTCGACATAGCAGACAAACATTCGAATTCATTAAAAAAAACTTACAATTACATGATTTCTCTGAACATTCCATTTGATATGAGCAAGTGCAATTCTTGACATTTCCCTCCCCAGTGCTTCCTCATCTCTCATCGAACTGATAATTTTTCCAAGTCCCGCGAAATACACAGATGCATGTCTTCTAAAAATGCATACTTTTATTTTACAAAAAAAGATATTTAATTTTCGAACCTCAGTTCAACTGCATTCATCAGTGATGAATCAGGAATGGCACGGAATTGTGGCCAAATTAGCTTATATCTTGGGTATTCGGAAAATAGGCTGGAAATTTAAAAATATGTCGTTTTTTCCCTGCAAATAACTTTGAACGTACCTCACAAAAATTTTCAAGCCATTTCGGACACTGTCTCGTTCAATGACTTCAAACGTTTTTTGAATAATATCCCGTTGTTTGTCCGAAAGACGACTGGTTTCATCGATTACTTTTTGAGCTGAATCATAACAATGAGGCATGTTTTAGAATTTTAGAAATCCTATTCATCATAAAGGATGACACGTGTTCCCCCTTACCAAAAATATCCGCTGGATTATTATTTTCTTTTTCAATGCATCCATTTTTGGTTGGTGGAACATTAGGAATAGGGTTTTTGATCTCTGTTATTGATTTTGTTGGACATTCCACTGGTTTCTGAAAAGAATAAGTGAAAAACGTTTAAGATTTTAATTGGAATCGTAATTACCTTTTGAGGTTGAGCACAATGAGCAATAGTTGATCTTCGACTTTTATTTTTCTCGGACTTTTGATAATTTTCCACATTTGCCAAATCATAAACTTCACACATGTGACGATACATTAAAAAATATCACGAGGTTCTGGAAAAGATATTCGTGAGAAGGCTTCCAATTTAGCGGAAGCGCTTATGAGGCATGAAATATGAGAGATACATTTGTGAACCAAATTATTAGACAAAAAAGTGATAAAAATAACAGATTAATAGTGTTAGATACTAATATTAGGTTTCTATTATATAATGTCTAAACTTTTTTTTTAGAAAACTTCTTAAAAAATAGAGATCATTTGTCACTTTGTAAAAGTTTTCAATTTGCCTCATGTTCGTGCAATTGAGCAGTTTATTTCATCCACAGATATGCTTTGTGATAAGGAGATTATTAGCGTGTATTATTAACACATTTGCAGATTTATTGTGCTTTTTTCCATGATGTTTACATTAATGACAAATTTAGAACATTTAATCCAACAAACGATTCAAAACAATTTGTAACAAAGATAAATGAGCAAAGATCGTAAAACAGATCAGAATTAAAAAATGGGAATGAATTGGTATAAAAGTGTGTTTGAAGAAGCTTTTTTATATGGAATCAAGTCAGGAAAAGGCGGGACTTAATAAGCTTTCAGAATAAGAAGAAGTACTTCCGGTCATAAAAAAAATGAGAAAGTGGCGCCGTTTGGCACCCTTTTATTACGAAAATTTTGGAATAAAAGTGGATTTTGACATTTGATTCAGAAATTTTGCACATTTTTGAGTGCAAAGAGTAAGGTAGTTCAAGAGATACCTTTTCTTGGAAAAATGACTGATGATTGGTGAAGTGGAAGAAAATTTCAGTTTCCGGGCTTTTCACTTTTTTTTTCATTTTTTGAGCGACATGGAAAGAAGAAAATATTAAGAAAGTGAAATGGAATTAAAATTCTCATGCAGAAGGCTGTTTAAAATTTTCGTAAACTGTTGATTAGATTAAAATTTTTAGATTTGAATTCATATTGTATCAAATGGAAAACTCTCTTTAAACAGGAAATAATAACGGGGGGTCTGTTGCGTTTCTATATTTAGTATCCAAATATCGTAAACTATCAGAAAACATTGAGGTGTTAAATACATCCGATATTAAATGCATCCAAGATTTTAGTCATAAGAATCCTAAGTGCTGAAAACTATATGTTGCCCTCAATTAACTATGCCCTTCTTGATTTAGACATGAGATTTATCATTAAAAATATAAAGCAAAATCGCAAACGATAGCAAGAATTATTTATAAAAACGTTCGCTTCGGTTTCTCGAAATATGCCCTAATTGGATAATTTTCCTCTTTTCAGAATAATCAAAAACACATGAGTGGCATCGATGTTCAATCATTCATATTTTGGTTTGTTACAATTGTTAAAAACTTTGTTCATTTTGTTCATTTTTACATTTATTTCTAACTAAATACCCTATTCAATAATTAATTAAGAATACAATTTGTTGAAAATGAAGCGTAATAACATAACAAGAGATCAATTCAAGCCCGTATTAACAATAAAAACTAAAAAAAAACACGGATAATTATGTACTTTTAATTGAATCCATAATTTGGTCGGTTAAAGTAATTGGATCGTCCCTTGATGCTAACATTACAAATGCAAATACAATAGTTACAAGTATATATCCGAACATGATACATCTATCGATCAATCTCGTCACTTGTTGCCATTCGAACTTGATCCTTTTCAATTCTCGTTCTGTGAAAAAAGAAACGAATTATGCTATATACGAAGTTCTTTCCGGTATCAGTCAGTCGAAAATCATTTTCTGACACACAACAAATTCTCACTATTTCGTGACATTTTTCAGTATAGTTTAATTCGAGATTTATAAATATTTCCCGGAAATTAAGTGTTCTATAAATTATGAAACCTGCTTGAATTGACGCTTTGAGATCATCCAGAACCAGCTTGATTTTTAAAAGACTTCCTGATAAGATATTCGGCTGTGGAGGTGAAGAATTGGGTTCATTTGAAGCAGTAACAAACGACTTCACGCTTCCATTAATTTCGTCCATTTTTAGAACGTGTGGTGCTGGTGATGGTGGCTGATTATCACCTTTGAAATAACCATTCGTATGTTGATGTCCACTGATAAAGAAATATGACTGAAAAAAAAATGAAAAAATTATGTTAAAAAAAAACAAAACATTTCTCCCCGGCCGGGAATTGAACCCGGGTCTCGCATGTGACAGACGCGGATACTCACCACTATACTACCGAGGACACATCAGTAAAGAAATAAAAATTTGTGTAGTGCTTGCTGCTGCTTCAGTAAAGAGAGCGCTGGTAGATTTTTATTTGTATTAGTAACGAACAGATTTTTAATTTTTTTTAATTTTAAAGCTAGCGGGTTCTACCGTAATGTAGTTGAAAAATCACAAAAAGTTTGCAGTCCAGTCAAACAAAACGTGGGAAACAATTATAATGATTCACCTGTTTTCTGTGCTCAGACTTCAATAACTTTTTAGGTAATTGAAACGAAAATGCCCAAGATATACAAGGATTCGCTGCAATGTGATAGAAGAAGAAGTCTTTTATTCGAGGATCAACCTGTAAAAAACATGTTATATGATGTTCGAGCTTTCATTATTACTTCCTGCCCGGAATTTCCTCTCATTTGATACGAAAGCGTCAATGTAGTCGTAAATGCAGCCATAAATATAAGAAAAATCAAGCCAATGTAATATTTACCAATAAGCGGAATGACTTCTGATGTAGCAGGAACTTCATCCGAAACCATCATCACTGAATTATGATATTTGGATGTTCTTCGAAAGAAAACACATTCGAATTCTTACTTATTATTGCCATCGAGAGTAAGGCAGTTACGCCAAGGGATACTTTCTCTGTATTTTCACCCGTTGTCGAGTGCGGAGTGAAAAATCCGACGATTGTCACAACAGTGATGAAAGCTGATGGAATCACCAGACTAAAAAATTAATTTTCAAGATAAAAATGCGACCCGCAAAGATCGAGAGCTCTCGGGAGCTCAGGAATTCCTAATACACATAATTTAAAAAAACAAAAAAAAAGAATTCAGTTGAAAACTGCTCTCATGAATATATTATTAGATTAAAATAAATTATGGTTACTCATTTTAATTACTAAAAATGATTGAGTAGATCGTTTATGCATCCTGAGAATTCCAAACTCAACATGAAATTGCCGATAACATGTTCTCCTTATTTTGGGAGCTCCCGACTCTCTTCTAGAGTTCCATAATACTATTCATTCACTATTCCTCATTTTAAAGTTTGTTACCAACCTGAAGATATAATAAGATGGAGATCTTCGAATCACCATGAAATATGTGACATCCGGAAATGGATGAGGGCAACAATCATACATCTTCTGATATGTTTTTACACTGAACATATAAATATCTTTTTTAAAAATTATAATTCCACTTACTTAAAATCAGTGAGACTCCATTCTGTATTCCTTATATAAAGCTCCAAGTTATCAGTTTTCGGGGTTGCGGACAAATCCAACTTGCTTCCATCCATACTCCATGAGGCAAAAGTTACAAAACATGCCTAAACAATACAATATTTTTTCATTGATTTTTCTTCATTTCACCTGTTGGTCAAATGGGAATTGTTGAAGATTTAAATTACAACTAATATCCGTAATCATTGATCGGAACAACATAACCCGTCCAGTGTAGTCGACAATCGCATTTGTTTCCATTTCATTCTCTTCAACATTCATATTGGCACTGTAATAAATTAATCAAAATACGAACAATTATTTTTTTTCAATTTTTCAAAACCTTATTCTTTTCAAATTTCTCTTATTTCTTTAATCTCATCCTATTCTTGCACAATCAACGTACTCGTGTGCTAAACACACTCTCTTGCCCTTTCCCTCTTCAATGCCGCACACAACGGCAGCCAGTAACAATATCTACCACTTTTACTACGTACACTTTCGGCCTGCTTAGTATAGTGGTTAGTACTCCACGTTGTGGCCGTGGCGACGCTGGTTCGATTCCAGCAGCAGGCATTGCTTTTTGCTTATTCCTTGTTATTTTGTTTCAAAGCTTCGATGAAAGTTCAAGAAATTCGTTACGACATTTTATGCATGCGTCGTCAATAATCGTGTTATGCTTTTGCACGTGTGAGTTGGCGAGAAGTCATATTTTTATAATTTTAACTGTGAGAATCTATTTTTAAAAAATGCACATTAAAAAACTTACTTGTTGTAAACTAACACGTCAGGCTTCCAGATTTTATCAGCTGGAACATGAATTCTTGTGAGATTTCCGAAATCTTTGGGATCCCACAATAGCATTTCATCTAGCCAATACTGTAAGATTGTGATTGTCTTCAAAATCTCAATGAGAACCTTACCAACTCTAACCAGCAATAAATATTAACAATTTGGTCTCTTTCGTCGACTTTCAAAATTTGTTTCAACCAGAATTTAATTTCAACTTTTAAAGTTTCCGAATCATTATGTACCGGTCTCAATTCTTTAATATAATCGGAGAAAAGATGAGCATAAAGAGTTTTCATAGGTGTTTGTGATGACTTGAGTTTCTGTAACAAGAATAATATTATTATGGCTGTGAAAAAACTCATTTCTACCTCTGATGCAGAAATTTCAAGAAAAAATATTAATAGCAAGTTGTAAATGAGCATTATCTGAAACTATATTCCGATTAGTATAAAACTCGAGTGTGTTTTAAACTTTCGTTGAAAAAGAAAAGAACAGAGAGTCCCTATTAAATGACTAAACGAAATAAAAATAGGGAACAGAAAATAGATGGATTGACTTGCATTAAATATTTCAATTTGCCACACTCATCGAAAAATATCGCCCCATTTATTTCAAGCAGTATAGTTTTAGCCATTCAAACGATGGGCTGCCCGAAAAAATGTTTATGATGCTATGAAACTTTTCTATTCAAAAAAAACATGTAGACAAAAATTAAAATAAAAGATACGGAGAATTGAAATAAAAAAGGAAACTAGTGGTCAAAAATAGCCAGCACAAATCGAATTTAATAGTAGTGTACCATTTCAAAGATTATAAACCAGACATCTCAGACGGAATTGTGTTCATTTGATTTTTCTGGTCCGACGGTCTGGTGTTCCAGTTATGCTTCATTCGATTGGGTTCCGCGTTTTTTTCAACAACAAAAACAAAGTAGAGTTATATAACCATATGGAAGCTCTTAATTTGCCAGAGACGTTAAAGATGGTGAGACACTTCATCTTGCAAAAGATTTGATTTTGAAAATATAAGGTAAACTGCATTAAGTCAGAAAGGTTTTTAAAAATCTGAAAAGTAATATTATAACATTAAAATACTACGAAAAATATTAGAAAAAAAATTTTCCAATAAAATTTCGGATGTGACCTATAAACCGAAAAAGAGGTTTACTGAACCATCATTTAGATTCGCCTTGAGATTTTTAAAATGAACTCGAGTTCGGGAATATATTAAAGTTTGATAATGAAAAGATATCCATATCAAGAATCTACAAATACAGGGCAGAGAAAATCTTTAAAACGAAATTAGAATTTGTGAAAACCTCGAAAATCACAGGTCTGCCAAAGAAGCAAACAATTAACACCGATTCTGTGAAACAACATGGTACTATATATTTTTTATTTTTTTTTGGATTTTCGATTGATAAACAACTCATTATTTTGCATAAGGTTCATAGATATAATAAACCGAAATTTCGTGCCAATGATCCTATTTCTGACCCTGCTAGAATCCCTCCCCCTTCTTTTTTATCTAGAGACACGTTTTTATCATAATAAACTATGGTTTACAAACAAAATGTGTGCTTTTTTTGAAACGAAAACTACGAAAAAAACATGTGAAAGATTTGAATATTCATAAAGTCGTAAATAAAACGAGGGGGGTGTTCGAAAAAAGAAGAAATAACTGAAAATGACAAGCATTTTTCATTCATTTTTATCTTATATTTTGAGCATTAAACACGGAAGAAAACCAAGAAAAAATAAAGTAAAAATGGGCCAAAAGGAGTAGAGATAAACTTGTTTAAATTTCCTTTGCTTTCCATTTGTCAATTGAAAAAAAAACGGAAAATAAATACATATAAGATGCAACAACTCAATTTAGAAATGATCATGATGATGAATTGGGTGAACAAGTGAAGTTTTCTGTCAGATGAATAAAAATGAAAAAATAAATAATTGGAATGTGGGTTGAGCTCAACAAAAATATATTCCTGAATATAATCATATTGGATGTCTGAAAGTTCAAGGTTTTTAAGTGTTTTTTGAAACAACAAAAAACACTTGAAAATATGTATAAACTTCCAAATATTTAATACAAATATCTACTTCATGGTTTCACCTTATGACAATTGAGCGTCTATTTGGCGTGCACGCCAAATCCTTCAGCAGAGGATAGAAAATTGGTTTATGAGAAATTTGATAAAATTTTTAGATAATTGTGTAGTCAAAATAGAGGGAGCGTTAGCAGTTTGTTGGCCATTCGAAAGTTTTAAAAAGAACAATTCCTAAATGTATTTTTAGAAACCAAACTACTCCATCTATCACCTCCCACCAGAAATCAACAAATTAGCATAATGGCTAAAAAGAAGGAGCAGAAAATGAGAAAAAAAGGAATGACGGAATAAACAGCAAATTGCGAGACAAACAATAAATCCTTCTGAATAACTAATGATAATGTGTTCTAGTAATGAGTCGGCGAAAAAGAAGAAAACTCGGAAATATGAGCAAATGACGACTACGGTCGAAAAATTTTCGAAAGAAAAAAAGTGTCATCTTTTTTTTGAGCCTTCACATATATTTTCTTGATACGCTGACCGAATCGGAACAAAAGAAATCAGGAATGTGTGGAAGAGCATGACAATTCAATGAAGGTCGACTTACAACATTCTGAAATGTTTCAAAAACTGAAGAACAAAAAATATTTTCGAACTAAACTTGCTCTATTGTTCCATGAGAGAACAGAAGCCAGAGGTTATGATTAAAAGTACAAACTGGAAATGACTTCCGTGTTGAATTTGAGAGATATGTAAATTTCTCAAGCTCATTTCAATATTTCAACCCTTTAAATGACAATGGTGACATTTATAATGAATGACTGCGGCTCATTGAATCCTTAAAGAGTCTTATTAGCTGTAAGGGATAATTTTTCGCATTCTGAAAAAATCTCATACCGAACTTACTGATCCATCCGCAACAATGATCATAACTTTTTAAAATTTAATACCCTTTTCCCCATTGTATTTTTTTTAATTAATTGTGGAGGATGAACGGAATTACAATTTAGACTTCTGAGAGTATACAATTTTTTAATTTCAGCATGAACTCGAATTCTCGGGTCCTTCCGGTGAGACTTAAAAACGACAAGCATCTCAAAGCGGAAGATCAGAACTGAACGAACAATACTACCACAGAGGAAAAAGCACCTTCTACACTTGTTTTCGGATCCATCCGCAGCCAGGATCAACTGAGTTCATAATCGAACCAACTGGTTTCAGACATCAACCATTCACTGATGCAAATCAAAAAACTTGGACGTTGTTCCAAGTTCTACTCCCAAACCCTCTTTCCAGTTTCGTCAGGTCCGGACCTGACCAATTTGCTGACTTACTGGAATGGGCAACGGCGTTGAGTAGCTTCCTTTCTAAACTTTATTCCCTAAAATAACAGTTTCATTCTGCATTTCAGTCGTTTCTGTAAATGTGTACCTGTTATCCTGAAAAATGTGTGTTTAATTCGTACAAATTACAATATCAGTTTTTTCTTCTACGGGGGGCAATGAATTTTGCTCATTTATTCATCCAGTATTTTAATTCTTCACATTTCCGAACTTTAGATTTCGTGTTTTTTGCTTTAAAGTTTTTAATGGCATTTCACGTAGTGTCATTCATCCAGACGCTCATTTTTAGAATTTCATTGTCTTATAATAAATTAATACCCTGAGTTCGGAAAAAAGCGAAATTCTAGGCCAAATATTATGATAATTTAAAGGGAAACTATATTCAGTCGCCTTAATTTCAGCAAATGCTGAACTGATTGAATTTTTTCATCTTATCAGATCTTTGTTTCGAAGTTAAACATTATAGTTCTCAATAAGTTTAATCGTAATTTCTTAATGGGCCAAAACACACATCAAATTGAAACGTTTCTTAAAAACAAACAAAAAACCGTTTTTTGGTCTGCCTATCTTTGAAAAGCAGTCAAACTGTTTTTTACTAGTCAAAAACAGTTTCAAGGCTAACCATCGAACCTAACTGCTTCAAAACAACAAAATTCCCTTGAGATTCTTTGAAACCATATAACCATCTAAAGACATCATTGTTTGCGAGCAGTGTAATTTCAATTGTTTCATCGGCTTTTATATATTTTTTAAATGATCATTAAAACACGAGAAAAACATTTTCCCTCTCTCTCCCTCAAAAAGTTGCTTTTCTAAATTTTAAATTTCGCTTTTTAAAAAAGTCAGTAACATTTGCTCTTATCAACATGTTTGCGCCAGGTTTCTCATCGTGTGATACATATAATGAAAGCAAAATTCTTTTGTTTTAAAATTCAACGAAACAAAACTCAAAATGTTGTCTATTTTTTTTGACAAATATTGAGAGAAAAAGTTCAAAAGATCAGGAAAGGGTAGTAAACGACTTTTTAAAATCAATCAACATTATGTCTCTTCCCTCTCTGAGTATTTCAAAAATAAAAGTTCAGTGTTTTGTCAAACAACTGATTCACATAGTACAAGGATGAAGAAGTCTAACAAGTGAGATTCAAGTGTAAACTTTAAAACTTTAAATTCAACGGCCAATCCTCTCGGAACTATCATCGAGAATGAATTTTAGTGATAAAAAATTGATTTGAACCTTTCTTAAAGACAGTGGGTCAGTTAATTTTACCCTACCAGATTTCGATTTCAAAAATTAGAGCTTTCTCTCATTAGTATAATGCAATTTATGAGAAATAGCACCGATAAATATACGCTTCATAGCAGCGGTCCAAAGTTGAAAAAATCAAAATTTTAATGCGCGCGTTTCCGTGGACCGTGTCGTGGACCGTGCAACGCGGTCAGAATTGGCGCGAAACACAATTATTTGAATGAGGCTGCATATTGGTATTGTTCTTTGGACCTCCTGGGATCCCATTCGAAAACATGTAATAAAAAACAAAATAAAAAAAAACAAGAAAGAAGATCCGACGTAGAATTCCAAGTGCGGGGACTAACTTTTCCGTGCCAACAACATGTTTCTATTCGCGTTTTGGTTTTTTTGTGTCATGCGGCTATTTTTCTTCAAAATATTGGTTGGTATAACTCGATAGAGAATACTTTTAGTTGTTCTCTGCTTTCTAAGACATTCAGCTATTCAAATTATAACAATGCACAAAAACCGAATCACCAAACTCCTCCTAACTACCATTTCTTTGGGTTTAAATTTGTTCCCTATCATTTTCCAGACTAAAAACTAAACAATGTCAACAAGTCGTAGAGATAACTAGTCGATTTTTGATACTGTCAGAAAACCACGAGGTTTACACATTGCAACGGATGGGTTGTCTCTATTGATGAATTATTTCGGGGTTGATCGTCACTTGTTTTTGAATAACGTGTTTGTCAGAGCAAATCAAAAAATTTTTATCAATATCGTAAAGTTTCAAAAATAAAACAAAACATTATTGTTTTTTTTTCAGATTACGGTAAAAAATGATAAGCTTTTTTCTTAATTCATCTTAGTTCAATTTATCAACACTTGATCGTTCTTTGCTTCGATACGAAACAGAGATAGTTCATTCTCTCTATTTTTTCGATTCATTCAATTTAACACGACAGCTGTCGTTTGAAACAGCAGAGAATAACTATCCACCACGAGGTTTGTCGAGATCTTTGAGGTGTCAGCGTATTTTTAAAGATTGTTGACAAGTGAATGTTGAAAAATGAAAAAGTCTGTTAATAATTAAAAGAGCAACATGTCATGCTGTTGCTATTTTGGTCGCTTTTTTTTTTAATTGGAAAGTACAAAAAAATACAAAAGAAACCCATGCATAAAAACTTGGATACTGTGGTGTACATGTAAAAACAT